>CM036564.1:31643103-32893103 GCA_020745775.1 Theristicus caerulescens
GAACCTGTTTGGGATCTGATAGAGCAGCTCATGGACTCCTTACTGGGTTGTCCTCAGCTGTTCTGTGGCTAAAAAGGTCTTTCCTTCCTTTTCACCTGTTGGGCACTGGGGACCAGAGGCAGCTGAAAAGGTGGGGTAAGGTGCTAACCGTATTTCTGAGGCGTGCTGAGAAGGTAGCTATGATGGTCGCCTTAGAGCGCATACTGGGTGATAGGATTGCTGGTTTTAAAGCCCCTCCTAGCAACTTCCAATTTCCTTCCTGCGATTTGCTCTCAGATATTCTTACAATAATCTGAGTTGCAGGCCTACAAAACTACTTTTCCACAGGGATTTCACAGGGGGCAAGTAATCTTCTTTTCCTGCCCCAAAGCAGAGAGACGAAGAAGGGTACGTGATGACAGATCCTGAGCCCCCAGCCATTGCTGCTTTTGTTCTTCTTCTCCTAGCTCCTCTTGAGCTTTCTGCTGTGCTGCATAGGACAGGGAGACCCAGACAGAGGTTGGACCGAGGGCAAAGCTGAATGCTGACAAACCAAAGAAAGGAAAGTTGAAGAAAGGAAGGAAACTGCTTGTGGCATCAGTGCACTTTTCTTGTTCAATAGGTCAGCTCCCATTCTAACTCAGTTGTCATTTTCATTGTCCCCAGTGTGATGGATGCAGAGAGCAGAGCTAGACATTTCTGCTAAGGTAACCAGGAGTGAAAGTGTACGTTGAAATTGGCCTTTATGGATGTCTGTCAACACCCTGTTTAGATGAATGGCATCCTACCACAGCAGAGCTATTGTTACAGGCTGTCAGACTCCAGAGAACAACTCTGCATAAGTCTTATTACTTTGAATGTTTTTGTGCCTTGTTTGTTTGTTTGTTTGTTTGGGGTTTTTTTTAAGCCACAGGCCTGGAAATAGAATTTTGCAGAAATTATCTGAACAGAAAAAAATACCACTGTTCCCTAAGGCCCAGAGCAGATTTATGGTATCATGCTGGCTAGGAAGGTATCTTATTTTCCTGTCTGGAGAAGGGTTCTTGCTGGTAAGAGTCAGATGTGGCAGGAGGAGGGAGTAAAAATGTCTGCCAGCACTGTGGCAGCTAATGGGGGCTGCCAAAGCCAGGTTTCCCTGGGCTGAGACTGAGCTGAAGGCTGGCAAAGCTGAGGGCTGGAATCCCGAGTTCTCTGGGTGGGCTGAAAATGGCATTGGCTTCTTTGCTTTGACCTGAACTAGAATATTGCACTGGTTTAAGATTTATTCCAAACTTTTGCCTGTGATCAGGAAAAAAATATCTGGTTAAATTTGTGTCTTGGAGCTATGAGCCCTATTTGTAATCAGATCCATCAGCCTACAGATGATAAAAATCCCCATAACCCTTTCTCTCTAAAACCAAGCTTTTAATGCTGATTAGCAACGACATAAACTTCTCTGTACCCCATCCCATCCCTAGTGTTGAAGATGACTGAGTAGGACCTCAACTACATAAAGCATACACAGCAGAGAACATAAGCAGTGACTGTTCCCCTTAGCTTTGGCTGGGCTTGTCCAAATTGTGGCTTCATGTGTTTAAGATCATTGTCCCTCAAAAATTATTGTAAAATTGTATTTCCTTTGCTGCACCAAAGCTGGACATTTGCCACTGTTTAGTCCTATCTTTGATTTTAATGACTTAAGATGAGAGCCATCCACCTGTGGCATCTTAATTTTACCAGTATACTTTTTAAGACCTGACTGCATTTTTTGCCGTTGCCACAAATGCTCTTGCTGTGTGTGTTAGAAACTTTTACCGTATCATCTGTTATTTGATGAAGTTTTGTCCTTGCAGCTTGTAATTCTTCATGATTCTGTGGTGTGTGCACCATGATGGGAGAAGGATGGCATTTACCTTTAAAAAAGCGCAGATTTCTGGAGCACAGTGTTGTGGCTAATATTGCCACCCAGGATATAATTAGAAACAGTTCTGTTGTCTAAGATAGCTGTGGTAGCTCTGAATGGCCTACAAAGCACCTATGGCACTGCTATGGAAAAGGCAATACACTTTGAACACTGAAGCTGGGCGGTGGGCTGAAGCTCTTGGAACTACTGCTGCCTGCCTGCTGCCTACTGCAGCCGCTCTGGGGAGCTTGCAGAGGGGCACTCCTTCCTTGGGATCCCAGCTGATGGATGGTACCTCTTGAGCCGGAACAGACGTAGCCTTCCTTCCATGTCTTACGCTGAGTGGGTTTTTTTCGGACTGGAGTTTCATTTCTTGGTGCTGTTCATCTTCCATAACCAATTCTCAGTAAGACCTTCTAGTTAATCTCTAAGTTTGCACAGGTGTTAAGAGTCATTTTTTTGCTTGGACTGAAGCCCCTTCTCATTACGTTTCTTCAGTCTTTGCTGTTAGTGTCCTGGTGTTGGTGGCTTCATTGCGGACTGCAGGAAGAGAATGAATGTGACCAAATCTTTCAGATATAGCCTTCTTTTTTTGAAACAGATTAGAGATTTTAAATAATGCTGGAGAGAGTTTTGTCAAGCGTTGCTGAAGACTTAGCTTACTAATTTGAATTTTGCTCATTAGCCAACAGCCATTAACTTCTTCATATGATGATTTCAGGAGTCAGTATTGAGGCCAGCTCTCCAAGGTGAGAGGAAGTCATTGGATGGGAAATAGCTGAAAGCTGTGCTGTCACTAAAGGGGTACCTTTATTTTGGTGCCAGAGAGCCAGTGAGACACAGCTTTCAAGTTCATGTAGCACTTTGTGCAGTGGAGTTTACACGGGGTGGTTTTAAGCCTATGTTTGAGAAATTAATTTTCTCCTGTTGGTACAAATCATAGTTGCTTCACATCAGTGTTCTGCTGGGAGTGGCTTAAATGTGTTAAACAACACTAAAGTCTTTCCAGCCCTTTCTTCACGCTCAACAACTTGTTTTACAGTGCAGTGGATTCTGCAGCTGGATCTTGGCTCAGAAATCTCATCCATTGCTGGGATATCTGGGCTTGGGATTCTTAAAGAACAGCTCCCAGCTCTTCTCAGGTCTTTCCACACCAACTGTGTCTCTGAATGTGTCCATCAGCCTGGAGGCTTAGGAGAGTTTTTAACTATCCACAGACTCTCTCTGGGTTGAATTCAGATTGCTGTTGTACTCTTCAGACATCCAGATGGTCCAGAGCCATGTATTTCTTCACCTGGAGAAGAGGACCTTCCCTGGGTTAGGGAGCTTCATTTCCCTTGCAAGGCCAGGTCAGCCTCTTCATTAGTTAGCTCTCCAAGACCCCTTCCTCACTTCCACTGAGGGTGAGATTTTATAATTACTTAGCGATCTGAAATAAAAAAATGGAGAAGAATTTCCTAAGGGCATCTGGACCCATTAGATTCCTCTGTGACTGTTTACATATTTATGGGTCTGGCATTATGTGAAGAAGAACTAGTCCCCATTAGGCTCAGTGCAGCTATCACTGAGAATTGCCAAACATCTCTTGGGTGATGGGATCCCACCTAACAGTGAACGTCGCAGGTGATGAACACCCTCAAGAGCTGTTAAAGGTGAGAGGAGTTGAGGTGCCCAGAACCTGGTCAGACCAGCCTGTAGGAGAGGACTTCCCAAGCTCTTTGCCCTTAACAGAACCACTGAGCAACAGTCCCACTAGCCAATGTAGCACCCAGCTAAGAGCAGGGTCAGAAGACTCACAGATCCCCGTAGTACCATGGAAGATCATTTTCTGGCATTAAATATGATAATGTTCTATTTTTGTATAGTCTCTGTTAAGCAATTCCTCTGGTGCTGAAAAGGAGCAGGACTAGGGAACTGTTTAATGAGGGACATTTGTGTCCACTGCCATGGAACTAGCTCATTTCTTGTTTAATCTGATGTGATATTTATCTGCTATGAAGTATCGGTTGTGTAGGTTAAAGCAATGCTACACACTTGTTACAGGTTAAAGAGTGGCCTGCACTTTGACTTGCCTAATCTGGGGCAGCAGGTCTGGTGAGCTCTGAGAAAACAGGTCGTGGATTTTAATCTGGTATTTTTCCAGTGAAAAACAAACAAAAAAATCCTGCTGTTTTGGTGTCTCTGACAGCATTTTGTTGTACAGTTACTCAAAAAAGCTGTTCAAATAACTGAACTGAAAAATACCCTGGTAAGGAGAAAAGATTCTGGTTTGATTCGAAATGAAATGTGTTCTCTTTTTCTCAATGAAACAATCCTTTCCCACTGCCAAGTGTGCACAGGCTTGAATGAAACATTTCATTTGTGAGTATTTTTTCCCTCTCTTAAAAACAATTCCACCGAGCTCACTTTTGAAGCAAGGTACTGCTCCAAAATGAAAGTCTCACTTCTTGTTTGTGAAACACTGGCACAAAATGTCTCACCCTTTCTGAAAAATCAGTTTCTCCCTCTGCTGCCCCTTAACCCTTTCTCCCCTCCTGCATGATTTTGACTGAAGCTACTTCATTCAAATTCACTCCTTCACTCAGATGTTTAGATCACCCTGAAATTGCATTTTTTAGAGAGTAAACTGAGACATTTCACTCCCCCCTACCGAGCGCGTACTGATGCTCTGCAGGGCGCAGTTGTAGCTCTTACTTCCCTCTAGATATTGATGTTGCTGGGACTTTGATGGGGAAGTGAAAACTGGCTGCCATATTGATGAACTCTCAATCGGCACTTAGAAATTCCCAACCAAACAGGGGGGATAACTAATGGAGAAGGGAAAAAAATCAGTAGAGGATGGGATTTTTCCAGCTTCTGGCACTGCATTACAAACAATGGAGAGTGTACGTGGAGGACACTGCCCATTCGGCAGCTGAAAGGGTTTCTTTAAATCAGCGAGGGACTGAAGTAACTTGCTCCAAATTGGTTTTGTTTGTGTTTAGTTGAGTGAGGCAGTTTTACTTATGTCTGAATATACAATCACATTAGCAACACTGTAAATTATGCTTGTGTGGGAAAGTCAGACCTCTTGCATTTACAGCATGTTTGCATCGGTTATCAACCATTTACCCACCATGTGCTGAATTTCTTTACCTGGATGATATGTGGTTACCTCATGTAACAGCAATGAGGTCACTGCCTATGCAATGGCATGGTGTCTTCTGCGTAGTTAAGTTTATTTAATATTAAAATGATGACATTTAAATAATTTCTCTGGAGTTTGCCATTTGATTTGAAATTTCTGGAACCGTGCTGGCAGGAAATTAGTCCAGAGTTGTTCCTTAATGTTTCTAGAAAAAAAATTTGTCCAGAGATTAGTAATACTCTCTCCTTTTTCCCTTTCATCAGCGTAAACCCAGCCTACCCCGTTTTCAATTGACAGTTACTTTTATGGGATTGCTGTTTCCTGGCCTGTGGGTGAAATCACCTCTGAAGTTCTCCCCGAAGCCCTCGGTGCTTGAGGAGGACTGCAGTGGTGCAGAGGGCCTGTCTTGATGCTCTCCAAACTGAGTGAACATGGCCTGTTTTTAGTGAAGAGGTGCCCACGTCACGAAGCATTGCCTCCGTCGCGCTCTCCTGTGTAATCCCAGCAGAGGAGCCGCCGTCCGAGTGCCCTGGGGAACAACGTGTCCCATCCACTGTCACCGCCAGCTTGGGTTAGACAAACTTTGTCGGGTCAGCGTAAAAATGCTGGAGCCAGTCTTCTCGAACACTGCCTTGATAACATGGGTACGCTGGGCAGCGCTGGGCATCCCTGCAGACGTGCTGCCATCTGTCTGGGTGTGTTAGCAGGGCAGTGTAACACTGGGAATACTGGGGAAGTACCAGCTATTTGGACAGCAGATGTGTGTTCAAGCAGGTAGCAGAGTCCTTGTTCAGGTTAAAGGGAGGGGAGGAGGGGCAGAGCTGATATCTTGTTTTATGGGGGGTTTTAACAAAGGTAATGCTCTCGTGGAAGGCTATTCAGTCTGCACTTTCCCTAGCATTTTAAATACCACCCCACTCCTCTCATTATAGCTGGGGATTTTGGCTCTCCCAGGGGGGAGGAGATGTTCTAAATGGGCTGCCAGGGAGGTGGATTTAATGCACTAGGAAGAACTGGCTTCACCAAGTTAAAAAGCAAAACAAAACCCAATCCTCCATTCCTATTTTTAGTGTTTATGACCAAGTATTTTTGCTTGGTTGCTCATTTTGAAAGGGTTTAGTGAGCCTGCCAGTTGATTGAAAGCTCTGTGGTGTGTGAGCTGGCCTGGCTGGGGAGCCTGCAGTGCATAGCGACGAGGTTGGAGCCCGCGCCGGAGGTTTTTTTCCACTGCAGTTTGTTGAAGGGTAACAAAAATGTCCCCCAGGCAAAGGGGATGTTAGCTTTCGAGGTTGTGGTGATTCATCTTGTCTGGATAAGCAGCCTTCCTCCCACTCTCACATTTTTGTCTCCATCTACCTCACCCCTACTTCACTGTGCGACCAAATGCAAAACCTGCGCTGTGTTGCGCGGGCGGTGTTGCTGGGGGGGGTCTCGCGTAGCCGACCCCCGCGAGGTGTACCTGCTGGGCAGCATTAGCATTCGGTGCCCATACTCCTGGCCAGTTCGCACTCTATAAATGGGTTTATTCTCGTTATTAGGAGCTATGTCCCTGGCATATGGAGTCCGTGTGGTGCCTGCAGGCAGGTTTCCTTCCTGTTGGTGTTGGTAAGCAGCCCAAGTGCCTCCTGGCAATTAGCAGATCGTTACCCATAATGCGGTGCGCAGCGATGCAGCCTGGTGGGTTTTCTGGAGGTCACTCTGACCTAATTCACCCCCAGGAATTGTACAGCGCTGGCATGACTTGCCAGTGCATTAACAAGCTGATGCTTCAGTATGAGGTTATTTGAGTGCTTCCACATTACTTTTCTTAGACAAGAAATAGCCATTTTGTCTAGCGGCCAACAGTGGCTAACAGGGGCTGGTCTGGAAGAGGAGGAGCAGAGTGCTGGCTGGTTTTGAGATGGGCTGTTGCAGGCATGTGGCATTTCCTTTGGCTTTAAGATTGGGGGCCATTTCTGATCCCCCAGCTTGCAAATATGCAGAGCCCCATTTGCCGCCTTACTTCTGCGTTATCACAGCATCTTTGCAGTGAACTGAGCAGTGTGTCAGGCGTGTGCCTGAATCCCCGCTGCTCAGCCTTGGAGGGGAAGACAGAGGAGCAAGACTCTGCCCCAAATCTGCCCCAGATCTGGAACAGCCCAAACCCCCAGACAATATGAAATGGAGGTGCAGATTTCAGCCTGTTGCAAGCGGTTTTGGAGGGGCAGGCATGCCTGGCCAGAAGGGGACCCCCCACAGCAGTCGGCACCCTGGCAGGGCTCATCCTCTCTCTGGCAAACCTGAGCCCAGAGCAGAGCGCCTGGCTGCAGCATCACCAGCCCAAATCAGTGTGTTCCCAGGGCAGTGATCTGTATACGCCCAAGTTAATTGTTGGCAATTTTTACAGGCTTTTAAAATCTGTAACTTCTGTTTTTCATTTCTCCCTGCTAAGATATGTATGGCTGGACTGTGCATGCTGAGGGACGGGGAGCTACGCACACACAAACCTATTGCAGTGAAGCTGGTTTAAAACATTTCTCAAGTAGTTTTTCTATAAGACTTGTGGCATCTGCTACCAAGGGGATGGTGTGTGGGGAGAGAGTGATTTGACTGACAAACCATTAGGAAGCCCAGAATAACTCACTCCTGGCTTCTCTTTTTCCATGCTCTGGAGGTCACCCCCAAATCCCACCCATCTCCTCCTGCCACCCTGTGCCAGACAGCGTTACTCTGCCTTGTCTGCAGCTGATTTCTCTGGGTGCACGTGAGTCTGTGTATGCACAGATCCTTCATTTTGTTTATGCATGTGCACAGCCTTTGAGCCAAACTCTGCTCTTGATGTACCCTCTGTAGCCCAGGCTCTTTGTCCTAGCGGATGCTTTTGACGCTTGAAAATGTTTCAGAGGAAATTATGCGGCATTGCAGAGTCAAAGCTGGGAGCAAGTTGAGCTGGTGGGTGGACTTTACTCAGGCAATAAAATTTTCCGGGGAGTGCCTTGAGATGAGGGGTGTTTCAGCAGGAGCTTGCTCCCCCCATGCCCTTAGGTGTTTGCATGGCTAAAGCAACAGCAGGGTAGTGCAGGAGCGCGAGCTGCAAGTGCCACCTTCCACACACCACCATTTTATGCCTTCCTCAATATCTCCAGCATTAATTGCTTTCAAACACAGGTCTGTCCTGCTTTCAGTTCCCATTGACTCCAATTGCACCTGCCTAACTGCGACTGGGACTGAACCACTATCTTTTGCACAGGGGTTTTATTTGCCCGTTGGGTGAGCAATTAAAGCAGGATCTCTTCTACCGGTGCCGAATATTCGAGCAATTGCTTGTGATTTATGTCTCTTTTTCCACTGGAACTGGCAGTACAGAGAAGCAAACCACCACCTCCGGAGTGCAGCTGGCTGCCAGTCCCGGGTGCTAATGCAGCAGAGGGCCCCTTCCCTTTCTGCGGGCTCGGTTTAAGCTCTGTCCATGCTGGCCAGAATAGCTATAGGGCCAGGCAATGAAATAATAGGAACTATAAGCTCTGCTACAGCTGAATGGTTTCAGAGCTCCATCAATTATTAAAGGCGTTAATTCTTCCACAATTACTGGCATATTGCAGCATATTAGATTAGAGGAAAGTTGGTCTCTGATCAAATCAGACTGACCAGCCTATTCGCTGAGGCCCCCGAGTCCTTTCAGACTCACTTCTGTAGCTGAGTTGGCAGTGCTGGGACACCAGGAGAAACAGCCAGGTTTTCTCATTTCCATCAGGACACAGAAATTCACAGTGGTAATATTTCCTCTCCTCCTCTTCTGTCTAATAGTAATAAAACCCAGTGGTACCTATGAGTGAGACTTCCTTTTTTTGTTTGTTTGCTTGTTTTTCTTAAGCAGCTGGATTCAGCAGGGCTCTGCGCCGGAGGGGGTGAGACAAAAGCTCTTCACCTGCAGCCTCTGACACCCACCCCTGCCCTGGCTGCCGGGAAATCTGTTATATTTTTCTGTAATGAAATATTCCTGCTTCCCTGTATCACAGAAGTACTGTGGCAGGCGGTGCCTTGGATCCACCCCACAAACGCTTTTGAAGGCTTTTGTTTATGAGTACATCCATTTGAGCAGGCAGGCATATGTCCCTGCATCCTAACGCCTTGACGTTGTAAGGTGGGAAGGGCCAGGAAAATGCCAAGAGCTCCCCATCCTCATCCCGTAGTAACATTTGGTCTTTTTCTGAGAGTTGCAGCATCTCAAGCCCTGGGATTCTGGCAGAGCCAAGCCTTTCGGTGTGGCTGGATGGTTTGGCTTTTTAAGGGCCCTTTCTAGTCTGTCTGTTGTTGACAGTACATATCTATAAGCATGCATTCTTAGACAGACAAATGAGGGCTAAATTTTTATATCTTAACTGTAAAATCATATCCCTTATTAGAATTACAAGTTGCTTTTCCCTTCTTTTGTATGAATAATGGTAATAATTCTGTCTAATGGTGGCAGTGGTCATAGCGATGCTTATTCAATCTTAGCAGGAGGAAATTTTGCAGTTTCTTTGCATGTAAAACTTCCATTATTTGGATGGGGTTCCTGTGACATAGGTCATTATATCTGTAATATGTATTTATAGTTGTTTAAAGACCTGAATAGTTTATGGAATAAATTCTGATGTGATATAGCCAGGAGCCCTGTGGGTTTTCATTATGCTATTGATTAAAAAGCCCACCACTACACAGTGAAGATAAGGGAAAGAATTGGAAACTGGGCAAAAATTCTTTTTACTCTATATAAATAATTTCACATTTGTTTTAAAAAAGGAGTCTTTGCTTATTTTTTTCCCTCAAGATAATCTCTGCCTTTGTTTGAAAAAGGTTATTGATTGGATTGTTAACTTAAATAGTCTGTGGCGGGTGTGACAGAGCACATGGCTGCAATTAATCTTGCAATGCAGAATCCATTATTGAAGAAGCACTAATGAGCTGTTCTAAGGCCTTCACTGGTCACAGAGCGCCTGGGAGCAGCAGATTGCTCCTGCCCTTTAATGTCAGTTTTGGTCTTTACTGTTATACAGCCAGTGTAAGCAGAAGAGATTTTCAGATTTTTTTTTTTTAGGGTATTTATGTTAAAATTGTCCTTACCAGCAGTCTGAAATTGCACTGGGTGTGGGAGTCAAGAAACGGTGTCTGAATGCGTTTGCCCCCCACTCCACCGACCAGATGTCTGGTGGACACAGTGTACAATTAAAGCCAGTGGCATGTGAAACATGGGTGTCACTATAAAATATGGTCTCAGTCGCAGGGTTCAGATCCAGAGGAGAGTTTTGACAAAGATGAGGGAGCTTTCAAGCCTGATCTATACTTTAAAATATTGCTTTAAGACAAAGGGATGAGCTGTTGGAAACCTTCTCACTGCAAGTTTTATTGTCTATGTTGTTTATAGCTATTGCGGCATAGCAAAAGTTTAGGTAGAGAATAGTTATGGTAGATTAGAAACTGTCGATGTTAACATATCACCTTCTCCTTCAACGGAACTGCTCCCGGGGTGTATTTTAGAGGTCTGTCTATTGACTTTGGTGACACCATAAATATGTGTTACTTCTTCCCCCTGTTAGATCTGCAGGGCTGATACAGACATGTGAGAGTGATCCAGGGTTTGCCAGGGCTGAGCCACCACCTGAATTGTTAACTGAGTTCCAGCTGCAGACTCTTTGCTGCACACCTTTGCTGTAGCAAATGCCATTTATCTCAAGATTAGCAAAATAAGACTGTTTCTTCATCTTGACCACATAAGTGATGAAATTAAACAAGAAAGACTTTCCAGCTCTCTGGTTCATGTGCTACCACAGTGTCTGTACCAACTCGAACCATATTTTGAACTGCTCTTTGTGTAAAGCAAAATAGTTTCTGAGCTGAACTAGCCTTTTTTTTTTTTTTTTTTTAAAAGGGAATTTGAATCTACCTATAGTATCCCGCCATATGCAGCTACAGGGCTTTGCCTTCAGGTATTCTGCCACAGAGGGAATGCCAAGAAGTGCTGTGATATGGAGCAGGGATGATCTTCACTAACACTGCTCCATGAAGTCTTGGATGTGTGAATTTTCTCATAGATTATGAAAAACACTGGGCTTTGAACCAAAGTAGCAGGGAAATAGAGAGATTGTGAAGAAGGAGAGCAGGGAGGGCAGGAAAAAGAATTTTAATGTTTTGAGTATTGACTGACATGCTTGCCATACGCTACAGTGCCTCATCATGCTGCTGGCATAAGTGAAAAAAGTCTTTCCAATGACATTAAGTTGGGGTCATGGTACCACAAGGCACATTGTTTAATGTGAAAGAGGATCTGACTTGGAGTCTGAAGAAAGACATGTCCACGAGGAATTCTTTTTGCCTTAGATATGTCATAAGCCCTGGGCTAACAGAGAGCAATCTGCAGCTATGCAGACATGGCTGTGGGCATTTGTTGGACTCTTTCATAGTCACAGCATGTGGAGAGAGAGCCAAATGGAGTGAATAAATTGGTATTTTTTTGCAAGAGTCTTGCATCGCTACTAAAAAGAAGCCACCATGCCACTCACTCCACTATTAATATTTTCTAAGCGATCCTCAGCCCACAAGAGCACATTTCTTTTAGGCTTGTGGTGGGTGTGGTTCTTAAGAAGGGCTCTGCAAATAGGATGGATCACTTCAAGGATGAGGCACCGTCGATACGAGATGCAGCACAGAAAACCTGCAGAGGTGTTTTTGAGGCAAATGAGGAAAGAGACAGTCAAGACTGATAGCTGGAAGAGAGCAGGAATGGCTGTGAAGGGACAGAGATAAAGTAACGAACAGAACCTGACCTTCATGTCATTTGAGAAAGGGAGAGTCTCTAGCTGCAGTCTCTGCAATGAGCAATGTGTGTACACAGGCAAGTCAGCACGTGAATGTGTGTATGCATTTAGCTGTGATTTATTTCTGTCAGTTTGATTCCATTCTTTCTGTTTCTTTTCAAATGTGACTGAAGCTATTTAACTCTCTGATTAACTCACCTCCCTGTATGAGTTGTTTTCTGTGATGTATTCCAGCACTGTACAACCTTTCTGGAAGCTGGCTTGCTGCTGTTGGGATGAATTCCTCCCCGATGTGTAGTGTGGCACATTTGTTCTGTTTACTGGTGTTGGAATGAGGTTCTGCGTTTGCTGTAAATCAGATCTGGAAGAACATTTCAGTGTCATGTCAGGTTCTGCTAGTTTGGTAGTATCAGAAATTATATGAGGTCCTCTCAGCAAGAAAAGGTATCATGTCACAAAATCTCTTTCTGCTCCGTTGCGGTTTCAAGGTCCCCAGAACTTTAGTTTGGACTTGGTCCACTGTAAATCTCAGTAAAATCTGACTCTTGTTTTGTGCTGACATTTCAAGGGCTCCAAAACCCAGTGATCTTCTTAGCCAATCTGAGCTCCTCAGTACTGCCAAAACATTTCTTTGTTCAAAAGCTTAAGAATGATATGAACAATGTTATTGATCCCTCCTTCCTTAAATGTCTCCTTTATTTGCCATTCAATTTCCTTAATAACTTATGTACACACATTTCTTTGCTGGACAGGCTTAGTTTTCGTATCACTACCATGGAAATATAAATGGAAAACCAAAATCCTTATTACACCATTTGGTGGTATCATGGGCACATAAAGGAAATATATTCACTACAGCATTATTGCCTTACCCAGCAATTCTCAGCAACTGTTTGCTTCACTAGCTAGAGAATATAGAAGCTTCTTGTAGGGTGGTGATGGGTGATGTGATGACACAGCAAAATACAGCTGATGTGTCTGGTAATGAAGATGATAGCGCATCTATGCCCACATCTACCATAGCCATGCCTTTTTTTCTTATTGGAGAAGCAGCCTTTCTTTCTCTACTCTTAAAAAGACATTTAGGCTGGTGGAGGTGGAAAAGTTTTTTCCTACCCATTGGCTGTAGTCTAAGCAGAGCAGATAGCCTAGAGGTGAAAAAATCCTGTGCACCTGCTGGTGTAAGGTTCTAGAAGTAGCACATGGTAGTGCTGGATGTGCGTAGCTGTATTTCTAGGTTTTCTATAGATAAGCAATTGGCTACCCCTGTCCCACGCCCCCTCACTCCCGACTATGCACAGTGTTAATGCTTACATGTGTCAGAGAGGGATGCTAAATACGGGGCTTTCCAAAAGGCAAGCAATAGGTTATTGCAGATGACTTAGGGACTGCCTCAGCCTGATAGGGGTGATTTGGGAGTACAGTACTTTATTTCAGCGGTATATTTTTCTTGTTTTGCAGAAGGAACACTGATCC
Source organism: Theristicus caerulescens (assembly GCA_020745775.1). Taxonomy (NCBI): domain Eukaryota; kingdom Metazoa; phylum Chordata; class Aves; order Pelecaniformes; family Threskiornithidae; genus Theristicus; species Theristicus caerulescens. The sequence goes on from CM036564.1 coordinate 31,656,344, forward strand.
TACCTTTGGTTTGTTTGTTTGTTTGTATTTTCCCCTCCAGAAAGCCCATTGCTGACCCTGCTACTGTGATACCGCTGTTTTGCAAAGCTGGAGTCGACACGCATGTAGGGGCAGGGGTTGTAACTCTGGCAATTTGTCCTTCCCAATTAGATGTGACTGTTCTGCTAGCTTTCCCTTCTTTATTCCTTTCATTTAGTTCATTGTGGGAGTTGGCTTGGGGTTTTTTCCTTTTGGTTTCTTGTTTTGATCCTGGAAGGTTAGCTGTGCAATTTGGTTTCTTCTGTGCCAACCAACTTTAGTGGCAGAGCTCTTAAAAAAATTAAAAGCTGTATCCCTCCATCCTGTCTTGCTTCTTCTCTGTACACTACTGCTTCCATTTAAGCAAAGTTTACAGAATTGCTCCACCCATTTGGATACCAGGAAGGGAAGCTCTGAAATGGAGAATAACCTCATTTCCACCAGGTCCTTCAGTCCGGTTGAAACAACGCTAATCGAAACTGTAGTCCAATTTCTATTAAGACAGATGGGCTCTCTCTGAAATTGGGTTTGTTTCTGATTTCATCCTTTCTCTTGTTTTCTTTCCAAAAAAAGCCCCACAAAAACCAAACCCAAAGCCAAACCATTTTTAAGAGCTCTGAATAAAACTGCTTTGCCAATGGGGAATGGGTGGGGATGACTCTGATTTTCTCTTGTGCCCGGCAGCGAAAGGGTTAATGCCTGCTTTCCTCTTTGATATCTGTTAGTTGCAGCCCATGTTGTGATCAGTCCATGTCCATGTGCGTTTTGTTCCCAAGTTTAATACCGGTTAATTAACAAACAATGTGAGCCTTAACAATGACAGTTGTTTTCGATCTTCCTCAGGACACCCGACCTGCCTGCAGTTCACCACAAATATGACTGAGGCGGTTAAAACCTATCAGTGGCAGTGCATTGAGTGCAAATCCTGCAGCCTTTGTGGGACCTCTGAGAACGATGTGAGTTCATTTACCTTTGCATGTAAATAAGTGTCACTGCAAGCTACTGTCATGCCTGCCCTTCAGGAGCATGTGGCAATGGTGTGGGTCATGGCTTTGCTGCTGCTTCCATACATCTCTGAAGAACAGCCACCCTGACAGTAGAGATAGGCATCTCCCCAGTGCCTCTGTTCAGCCGTCAGTCTCTGCTGAAATCACCACGGGCATCATATAGGGCCACTTAAGATGGCGATACTTGTGGTTTGTATGCTTAGTCAATAGAAATTAGCTGGAGGCCATAAACTCATGTTGCAGGGAGCTGCAAAAGAGTGGTATTGTCAGTATGGTAATGAGGAGCAGATGTGAATGGGTGATAACCCGAGAGACAGAAGATATGTTTCTTCTGTCCCTGATTTAGCTTACTTTTGGGGCATGATTTTTTAATCTTAATTATAAGACTTGGGAAACATGAAAGCATTTGAACTGGGATGGCTAGGCCTCACTCTAGTCATGTAATCACCTATCCCAGTGATTTCTAAACCATAATCCAGAGCCTGCAGCTGAACAGTGTCCTTTCTGTGGGGTTTTCAGTTCAAATCTGATGCTAAGGGTCCTTGGTAGTCTGTGAGAAACTTGGAGAATTGACAGTGGCTGGAGAACTTCGGAGGCAATTGGCTAAGGCTACATTCCCCATAGCAGAATGAATTTGAAGCCTGAGATTTTGTTTTGCCTGAGCAGTAAATAAGGAAATCTGAAAACAGGGAGCTGTTCTGTGTTAGGAGTCATGGGATACTTCAGAGCAGGTTTTCCTCCCCAAAAGTATGAAAGAGCTGCAGACCACATGGTGGGATCACGTCATTTCTATCTGTTTCACAGAGCATTTGCTACTCACCTGAGAACTGGCTAGGTCCAGGCTTTTGATGAGAAATGTTTCCCTTGAAGGGATGAGATCCAGCACGTGGTCACATTGGAGAGCAGCAAAGTGGGGATGCCTGTCCTCTTAGTACAGCATATCCCTGGTCTAACAGCTTTTGCTCCTGCATCGTGAGGCCACCTTGGAGAGGAAGTCCTCCACCTCTCAGAGAGATTTTCCAGTTAGAAACTGAACTGCCTTTGTGATGAGAAGGGTAGTGGTTGACCTTGGCCGCACAAACATGATGCCCTTTACATTCCCAGTAGTCTCTTAGTTTCTATGTTGCAGCTCTGCATTCCTAGCTGAATGCTGCTGGTTACCATGCTTAAGTTTTCACCTTGGCAAGAGACTAACTTACATAATTTTCTCTCTCTCTTCTCTCTTTCTCTCCCTATTTCCCTACTGTCTCCCCAACAACCCTGCCTCAGGACCAGCTGCTCTTCTGTGATGACTGTGACCGTGGCTATCACATGTATTGCTTGAATCCACCAGTCTTTGAGCCCCCAGAAGGTAACATGTGTTAGAAGTCTGCTTTGAAAGTCCCTGTGGAGAAGGGAAGAATTTCAGAAAGGTGGTCTGGGCCATACAGAGTTAAGGAAGCAGTAGCAAAGCAGAGGCAGGTAGCACTGGAAAGAAAGAAAATTAATAGACGTGGAGGTCTAGTGTGATCTGAGATGTCCTAGGCAATCTTGCCTGGTGTCTACCTCCTCTTCCAGGACATGGCTCTTTTGTGGGTTATGGGTACCTTTGGACATCCCAGAGGCCATTGGACACCTCAGTTTAGTCAACTGAATTGAGCTCCTGTGAACTATGACTTTGGACTTCCGAAGAAGTCAAAGTCCCAGAGAGAAAGTCCCAGACAGGGAGGTCCTCTCTGGAATAGCTGAGAGTCTGTTGTCAAAAGACTGGATTAAAAGGAACGACCTTCCTTGTTCTCCGGTCTGTCTGTGCCTCAGAAGGGTGAGTGCTTTATGGTCTGTATTACATTTGGTAAGTAGTTCTGTCCTCTGCAGGGGATTCAATCTGAATATACCACAACTGGTTGTAGTGTGTCACTTGGGTGGGGAGCCAAGGAACTAGTCCCTTACCATTATTGATTCTCTGACTAAAATCTACAGAGAGCAGTAGAATTGGAGAAGTGCAAATGACTGCGGTCTACATGAGGGGCGAGACAAGAATAATTACAAATCAATCATGCATTCAGGAGCTAAATGTTTGTAACTTTGATAAAGAGGAAGCTAAATCAGGAGCAGAAAATTTTGAAATGAAGCTAATAATTAGCTAAAGGTTTCTGTTTGACTGGGAAGTGGTGTATTGAATGTATGAAAATATAAAACACCTAGTGGCAACGCACATCCCAGCTGTGTTGTAACTTGTGTAGAGCGCCTACATACACAATACCAAGGGCAGCAGAACCTGCTTCAGAAAAAAACAGGCAATTCCAATGTTAGGAATATTTGATATCTTGTTCAAGTCGATCTTGACATAAACTCTGAGTGCCTGGATTTCATGTCATTCCTATAAGAAGGATTTCTTCATTTACAGGGAGCTGGAGTTGTCATTTGTGCCGGGAGCTGCTCAGAGAGAGAGCATCAGCTTTTGGCTTCCAGGCCTGAGGAGCTCCAGCAGTCAAGAAACACTTTGTTCCTGGTGTTGCCATACCAGCACACAGTTCCCATCCAGAACACAAAGACACAACCCACATCAAAACGAACGGACACTCAAATACAGGAAGAGGTATCTGTGGTATTCAATGTCACTATGCCGTACCTCCTGGGCTCTGCTAGAAGGATCATGTACTTTCCCGATGCTCTGGATGAAATCTCTTCACTGCTATGCATGGTTGCTGCTTACTGTTACGGGCTCACATGCATTATAGAAGGGGGAGGGTTGTTATATCGACATGGAGAAGTCAATTTTGTGTGGCCTTGTGCTTTCTGTTTAGTCTTCTTTTTAAAGAAGAAGTAATAAGATATCTCCCAACGAATTATTGGTGAGTACTTTGGCTGGGAGCAGCACCAGTTGTTTCTCTTCACAGGCTTGACTGGAAATCTCTTTAACTGCAACCACTTTGTATTCATAGGGGGCTTTGAGAGTTGCATTAGTTCAAGGCTTCCCGGGTCATGAACAATGCGTTGTCACTGAGAGAAGCACTGATGAAAAATTTTTGGGGTGACACTTTATCCCTTGGATCAAATGCTTTGATTTGGCAGATCTTTAGAAATCTGGTTTTAGTATCTCTGATGGAAGAACAGCACCAGTATGTACACACAGAGATGCTTAGAAAAGTCTACCACCTTTGGTATTTCAGGATATTCAGGCACACTGTCCCACTGCAGTGCCAGCATACAGTCCAGACTCATCATTTTATTTTTGTTCAGAAAATTGTGAATGGTTATATATGTAACTGACTTGCTGTTTAGCTCAGAAAACTGAACAAAAGAAAAATGTCATCTTAAGTTGATTGTAGAAAATAAAATTGTCAGTTTTCTGAGCAATCTAAAGTAAGCTGCAAAAAGGAATGACTTTGGCTTAGGGTCAAATGAAGCACTTTTGATTAATTTTTTAAAATTTCTAAACTAAAATGTTCTGTAATTGAAAGTTGCATTTTATTTAGGGAATTGCCTAATCAGGACTTCCAGAATTTCCAAAGTGTTATTTGTTTTTATCAAAGCAATTATCAAGATCTAGCTGAATTTTCAAATAATTTTGCCCCCAAATTCTCTACAACCGCATTTTTGGCAAATGTGATAATTTGGCAAAAAAACCTTCCCCAGCTCTAAAGAAGGAAATAATTTACTGAACCCAATCTGAAAAGAAAGTTTTTCATAATTATTTTAAAATTTAAATAGAAATAGTTGTACTTTATTTAAACAAACCTCTACATGTGAAATGGAGAAACATTAAGCAAGAGCATCAATTGAAAAATTATTACAGTTGAGTCTCTTTGAATAATTTTAGACATCACTAGGAGGACAAGTGAGTACATTAAAGAATTTTTACCATATACATCTTTAAGGTTAAAAACCTGCAACTCCCCGAACTGCCAAGTAGTCCAGAATGACCATTTTCTTGGGTGTGATGTATGTTACTTTCTATACATAGATTTAAGTGAGTTTATAATATAAATTTAGGAGAGTCCCAAGCAGCATGTGACTCAGGTTGCTTGTACAAGTAGGTAAGGACACTGAAGATTACATTTGGCATATTTATATTGGTTGAAACTTTTCCGCAAAATTAAATGTCCCTGAACACTTGAAAGGACATTGTGAACGAATATCGGTGAGCTAATTTTTCTCCCTTCTCCTGCTGATTACACTTAGTTAGAATGAGCTATACTGACCTAATGCACTTTCCCTCATTATTTAGATAGTTTCTTCACCTTTTGTGTTTTTTTCAGCTTGCACATGTAGCCATGTCAACTGCTGGGTTCTCCCACGTACCGTCGCAGCCTCTTCTCAGGCTGCACCAGGAGTATTTTAACCTGTTAGAAAAAGGCTTTACTAAGGTTCAGAAAGTATTTATCCTAGTCGTATTGGACCAAATCTCTCCCAGAGCAGCTGCACTGGCTGCCTGTGAAATTCATTCAATACCTTAGGCTTTCTGTATGATGGCCCCTCAGACGAGCCGAGAGTACAAAGAAATTTGAGCATCAGGTGCGGGGTGGGTAAAGCAGGACCGCGTGGACCTGTATTAGGTGTCTGGTACCTGTTGGGACAAAACTCTAGTAAAAATGAAGCGTCTTCCTCCCAGTCTGGAACTGCCCTGGCCCTGGGAAGCACTTGGGGGCCACAGCTCACCCGCATGAGCATTTGCACCCATCTGTTGGTGTGGTCAAACCCTGCTGACCTGGCACTTTGGTACCATTGCACAGTTCAGGCCGATAGAAATTCCTGTTGCTGCTGTGGCCAGGAGTGCAAGCATGTATTCAGTAGGACACTGCTGGTCTCCCTCATGGAAAGTGAGTGTTTTGGCAAGAGGGAGAGGAGCTGAGAAGTGTGTGCACTGGAGGAAAGTTTTGTGGTGGTGCTCACGGTGGGAGCAGCAGAGATGGGTTACTGTTTGGACTGGTGCTCAGCTACCAGGCCTGCTGGGCTTAGGCAGCTCCATCACAAAGGCCATCGCCTTCCCGTTTCCTGGTATTTCCATTGACCTTGGGAGAGCAGTAGGATAATGTCTGCATTATCAAATGGAGAGGAAAATGCATATTGTTTTAGCCAGTGTGTCAGGGAGACAGCGGTGGCTCATCACTTAAGTCTCAGGTAGCCCTGTTGGTGGGACCGGCTGGTACAGAAAGTCAGTGCTCTCCATCCCTGTGACAGAGACAGTGCTAAATGAGCTGTGCTCTGCACACTTGCTTTCCTATTTTGTGGTTTTGATCCATAGTGCTGTTTTCTCCCCCCACAACCATTCTGCAGTGAACAGTGTCTTTCATGTTTGGAAATATTCCTCAGTTGCCTTGCTGAAGTTTATCACTAATGAGATATGACAGGAGGAGAGATTGCTAGATCTTCAACAGCAAAATATTGTTTGCCATTTGAGATCAGTGTAATAGGGTACTTACCCACGGTGGTCCATCTGTGTTTCATCTCCTCAGCTTTGTGCTGTGTTGCTGTGTAGCCAGGCAGCTCCAGGTAACTTTGGCAGCAGATGAGATACCAGCTCTCCCATGCTGAGAACTTCCTCCAGCTACAGTTTCCCTTCTTCACTAGCTCAGTCTAAGATAAGGGGCTGGGACAGACCTCTCACTGACATTTTTAGCATGCATTCAGAGCCATACGTCTTGGCACACTTTAGAAATATTAATCAATCCACCAAGTGAACAATGCTGTACCCGTCCTACTGAGATGTGGAGAGGTTGTAGCACAGCCATCGGGGTGAGGAAGAGTTTATAAACTCTGAGAACTGATTCCCTGTCACCTGGTACCCCCTTGGGGACAGCCTTCCTGCATGACCATTGATGTGAACTACTCGGGCGACTCCATCCGCGGTCAGGCAAATCTTGAAACTGCCTGTAGCAGCGATCTGGTCTGGGCAGCAAACAACATGAAGACTCCGACTCTGTATGCTTCTCTCTCTTTCTACGGCAGGACCTGCAAGTTTGTTGGCAGCCCTTGAGGTGATCAAACTCTGGCGTATTTCAAAACTCTTCTGTGTAGGCAAGGCAAGCAATATTTTAGCACGAATCAGGGCAAACTACCGCGGGAGATGGTAAATCCTGCATCCCTTGAAGTCTTCAAATCAAGAATGGGCAGCTTCTCAGAAGATGTATTTTAATTAAACGCAATCTTAGTTAATCACAGGAATGTCTGACTGAAAAAGGCTTGTGTTATAGAGGAAGTCAGGCTGGATGATGTAATTGTTCTTCCTGCCCTTATTATAAAAACAGATGTTTACTGTGGGAGGGGATGTATTTAAATACAAGCTGTGCCTGCATAATGGCCTTAAAGTATGTTATTTATACATATTAATGTGATCCTTCTCATTTTTAACCCGTTTTAACCTAAGAAAGGTCAGTTATAGAAAACCGCCTTTACTGATGCAGTAAATTGCTCATTACCTCCTTCATGCCCATGATGGCAGCTACATTGGTGTTAGCTACCTCAGGCTGTTCCAGAGACTGAACAATTCAGACTATATTGCATGAAACCATGGCTTGATTCTGGCTTTCCCTCCATCACATTCGTGTGCTGTGTTGTCCAGTTTTCTGCCCCATGGTGGGAAGACTGGCTGGGGAGGGGAGCTGCCGCAGTGGCACCCTTGGAAACAGAGGGTGGAGAAATGGTCACAAAAAGGGGATGCATCCAAGTCGTACCACTGAGGAGGTGAGTTTGTGTTACCGTCACAGAGCCTTCCCTGTAGCTTGGAAATGGCAATACCTGTAAGAAACATGAGATGGGTCCCATTCTGCCTCCAAACTGTACTTCCATAGATGTGTCTTTGGATTGAGTTTACAGCATTTCCGTAAACATTGCTTAGGCCAGTTCTCAAGCTAGGAAAGCCACCATTAAGTGTGTTCTTTTGAAGCAAACTTTGCTCTAAATAACTTTGAAATCATTATTTCTTAGCTTTCTTTAAAAGGAGCTTAGTAAATTCTGCCCCAAAGGAAGACTCTCCCGCACCATGCAGCGTTATGGGACTGTTGCATGTTCTTTACACTTACAGCATGTGTTTTGACAGAGGTCATTTGGGAGGTGAGGAGTGGATGGGGGTAGAAAGGAATATTAATTAAGCTTGTCACTGCCGGAGGGGTAGTGTGCATTGTGCGCAAGGAAATTTCAGGTAGAGCTGGGCATGATTTTTCTGTGTGGAATAAATTTATTTTTTAAAAATGTACTTTTGAGAGAACCACAATTATTCACACATCCAAGTTCAATCTGGCAAATTGTCTCATACAAAAAATATGGGGGGGGATATCGGAAGAGTTGAAAACAGTTGCTTCAATCCTTTTAGAATGAATCACTTCAATATTTTAATATCAAAGTTAATTTAATTTCAAAATAAAATAATTAAATACCCTTCATCTGACATAAAACATTTAACGTGGGGCTCAAAAGTATTTCAGGTCTATCTGAAATGAAATTTTCCAAATTTTCCTATTTAGTGTCATATCCACCACCGTGTATCTGGTTAATTCTGTTCCAGCATGTCAAGAAATTGCATTAGAGAAAACTTTACAATATTTGCTTAAAAGCAAGTTAGCAGCTATGGAGGAATAGGAATCTTTAACATGATGCAACTGGTTCATCTGAAAGTAAAACAAGATAAATAAAATGGAGAAATATGTCATCTTGAATGCTAGGAGCACTTCCTTAGAGTGAGACATCTTGGTTGATCTTACTTGTCTGTCTGTCTATCTAATCATTTGGCAATATGTCAACTGTTAATCTATAAAACTGTCTTTCAGAGCAGAAGGGAGAAATGCTTTATGTTTTCCCGATATATAAAAAAAATGGACAAAGCAATAGAGACTGTATTGGGAACAATTTGGCACCAGTCTGGGAGGGCAGAAAATGCAAATCATATGGAGGAGATGATTAAAAGATGGATTGTCTTGTCAGTTTTGTTATAGGAGGCTGTGGGTTGGACAAGAGGAGGGTGAAAATAAGTTCTGTGGAGCGGAGCAGGCAGACGGGAGAGGAAAGCCCCCTTCTCTAGCCAGTTCTGGGTTTGTTATGATCTTATCATCTCATACTTTTGCATGATATACTACATGGCAGGACAAGGGAAGTATGTGTTAGTTTTCTTTAGGCAGCCAGGCAGGGTGACCACCATTGCCAGGGCAGGAGCGGGTGGGTGCTGTCCCTCTCCTGCCCCAGCCCCCACAACAAGAGACGTCTGCAGAAAAAACCCGCAGCCAAACAGGCAGAGGTGCTCACATACTCATTGCCGTACTTAGGCCTCGGTTAACAACAGCTGACCCGAATGGGAGACAGCCAGTCCAGCAGAGCTGCTGGCTGTGCCAGGCTGCCCGCCAGCATGGAGAGTCAGAGATGCTCTGAGGTCATCTGGAAGTGTGACATTTCACTGCACCTAAGCGGAGTTATAAAGTGTGGGGTTTATTTCCACTTATAACAGGGCTTGCAGCACTGCTGTGGGCAGGTACCCAAACACTCAGTGCCTCACTTCTGGAGAAAAGGCAGGATGGCAATTCTTAGCTGTTTTTGCAAAGCACTTGGAGCCCATCAGCTGCATGCAAGCACTGTGTGCTGCCATTTACCACAGTGCTGCAGACCCAGGCTGCGGCAGAGCAAGCAGAGCCAGCTCTCCCATGCTGTTCCCTACGCCGTTTATTTCTGCCAGCTGCGGGCCCGTGATGCTGCCCGGGGAGATGGGAGCAGGTGACAAGCCAGCGGTTGGGTGCCGAAGGTCCAAGACCCTGCAGAGGAAATGAAAAGTTTTAGTTACTGTGGCTGTGCTCCTCCTCTGGTCAAAGAGGGCAGGAGCTGGGACTGGCAGGCAGCCAAATCCCTCTTCAATGGTGATATAATTACCAACAATGACCTCCAGCCCTGGCAGTATTTAAATGGCTTTTCAGGGCAGGCACCAAACCTGGTCTGGTTTACATAAGATAAACTCAGTTTTACTAGAGGGGAAGGGAGAGGAGAGGGGGTCTCTGGGCTGAAGGGGAGTGATTTATAAGCGCAGCTGCCCAGCCCGCTCCCCGTCATGTTCCCATGTCAGTGCAGGCTCAAGCTGCCTCCTTTCTACCAGTGCTGGTGCCATCGACTGGGGCCAGAGCATCAAGTCCCTGCTCCTGGGGAGCAGTTCTGCAGGGAGTGCTGGCGCTGTCCCAGCTCTGTCCCCTGAGATGCCGGCCAGGGTGCAGGGTCTCACTGCACTGCAGAAAAGGGCAAGAGTGACCGATGCTGCCAGGCAGTGTCCCTGGCTCATGGGGGAGTGTGCATCTCTTGAAGTAACCAGGTTGCAAGATGTGGGAGCACAATTTGGCTGTCCTGATGGCCAGCTCTTAGTGTGGGGCAGAGAAGAGGTGCATTACCATCCTGTCTCCCCAGCTGCACCGCTGGGCTGTTTGGCGAGTCCCACCACCACTGTGCATCAAGACACTTAACTGAGGGTGGAGCGAAAGGTAGACAATAGCAATTGCTTCTGGGGGACAGCAGGGTTTTTAGGGTTTACCCTCTTATTGCATAAATGTCAGTGAGAATGCCAGGCATTTTGCAGCTGGGGAATCAAGCCAAAAGCTTAATAATGTTTGGTGTGAGTTTCTGCCACATATTGGATGAAAATGTAAAGTATTATTACAGTATTCACCTGTGCATTTAGAATATATGTTGTTACTGCTATTTCGAAATGAGGAAACTACTATTTCCAGATCAGCTTACCTCCCTTTGCATGCATGAAGTTAACAATAAAACACTTCATACCCGAAAATTGCAGATTTTTCAGGTATTGATATTTTCTTTCAGACTCCTGTCAGTCTAGTCATCCATCTGATTCAGTTCATTGTAACAAACGGTAGGTTTCACCTCCACAGTGACTCAGGAAATGTTCCCTCTCTCCCCACTTTTCAGAAGCCAAGGAGAGAAAAGGGCAGGTTTTATTCTTCATATTCTGAAAGAGTGATAAAGAATGACAAGTCCGTTTCATGTTCATCTCCTTTCCATGAGTTTGAATGAATGAATTGGTTGGCTGGGAGAGAGCTCCTTTCTGTAGCAGTCTGAAAGGTCTTTGCTAGCATCTGTCTCACCTGTGCATGAGCTATCACAGTCTGGAGTTTTGTCCCCTTGGATTGGACTCTTCCTGCTGTTGCCATAGAAGACTTTGAAACTGCTAATTCTCATCAAGGAACCATGTGCCTACAGTCCTGAAAATCAAGATTAGGATTTCCCTTAGATTCCTCAAGATTTTCTGCCAGGAAGGCAGAAATCCCCCTGCCCATGAGCTCTGCTGGAGCACAGATCTGTTTCCAGCCCAGACATCTGCTGCTGCTGGACTCAGGACTGCATTTTGATGCCCACTATGCACTGCCAGTGCAAACTTTGCCGGCAACGTTAAAAGGGAAGTATCTGCTGAAAATCAAAGGACGAGACATGAATGTTACGGCTAATGTACTCTTCCTTCATAGCTCTCCTAGGAGTATAACGCAAGAGATGTGCCTCTGCATCCTTGTGGGAAGGCTATAGCAAGTGCATGAGGAATTTCCAAGTGTCATCTCTTTTGAGCTTCATTACAGAATACCCTTCATTGTTCATTCTCATTTTTTTCTTCTCTTACAATATATTCCTGGATTTCAGAGACGGTGTGTACCAAAGCTGATTTGAAGTGTCTAGAGCAATTCGGAAATAGAGAGAGGTCCAAACTGAACCATCAGCTTTCATCTCCCCCTTAGAAGTGTTCAACAAACCCTTGATCATTGCAGGGAATCAAACTCGTGTGCTGACTTAATCCCAACTCAGCATTAAGGTCACACAATAGTTCATACAGACTCTTTTGTAGTCATAAAATGTTCTTTAAAAATGCAGGGAGAAATGTTTCCTCTTTACCTTGATGGCTTTCCATTTTTTGTGCTGCAGCAGAGATCAGTGGTCCTCCTGTTTACTGTGACTTTCTTCCAACACCGCAGCCTGGGTCAGCAGTGATGGGGACAGGCCTGGGAATAATTTATTTCATTGAATTGCAGATGTAAAGAGAGGCTCAAGAGCATTCAGGTAAATTGTCATCTCTGCTAGACAGTCAGATCTCCTAAGAACCAGAAGTTTGCATACATGTTAAGTTATTGCTTCACCTTTTCTTCATCTGCCATTTCAGACTGAGTGTGCCATTGGTATACACATGTTTTTTTCACTAGAAGTGGTTACAAAGAAAAACATCAATGACTAAAATTGAGGGTGGGGAAGACTGAGTTAGGATCTTTGCTATCGATCCTTTATTTGACTTTGGGACAGCACTGTCCCCATTATTCGAAAGGGGAATAGAAGGAGGATAAATCTGTGACATCATAGTGGATCTCTCAGATAAAAACTGTGATGTCATCAACTTTTAAGTGCACTTTTAAAATGCTCACATAATGATCCCGAAATCGTGACATTCCCATTAATACATTGGTAGAGCCTTACTGTGTGATGCTGTAGTATTGAATTTTAATTAGGAGGAGACTTTAAGTTATATATACAAATATATATGTATTTGTGTATCATATTAATGTTATTTACTGTAAGTATTGCTGACCTATCAGGAATAGATCTAGAGTCCTATTATAAGTGTTACTCACCTTGAAGGAGAAGAAGGAAGAGGGAGAAAATCTTATTTGTTTTGCAAAGGTGTGCCGGCATTCTAACAAAGTAAGGCAAAACATTATCCCTTACAACTTAATCTCAGTCCTGTTTGGAGCATGATATATCAACACATGAAAGAGTGCCAATACTCTAAAAGATAGGCCAGATTCTTAGCTGCTCTCAATCAACATTCCTCCATTGACTTTAAGCCAAGAGGTTGGCCTGGTGTCTTAAAGAGGCCCAGTCTAAGTAGTCTTAGACTTTAGTCTTTATTAAAAGATGTGTGGTGCTTAATAGTTGAGCACACCCAACACATGTAAGAAAATAGGTATTTCTGTCCCAGAGGAGTCTGGTCTGTTTATACTTGGTTTTGGTTCAGCCTGGTTCTGGTGATGCCATGTCACAGGCACCAAAGTGAGAAATCTCATCAAAAGATAATGATGGAGTGGTCAGCAACCAGGGCAGATTTCTCTCTAACTCCATGGAGTTTGGAGTTGATTCATCAGTTGTCAGTGTACTGCCTTTTGATTTTCTGTAAACAACCCCTTACTGCTATAGAAAATAATGAACAGCAGTGCATGATTTTCCTCTTCTCTATCAGACCTCACTTCACTCAGCTCTAACCTCCCCTCTCTTACCCATTTCTAATCTGTTCCAGTCTTTTTGATCTCTCTGTCTCCTCACGTGGAAATCTATTCCAGCCCCTATCATTTTTAGCATCTCTCCCTGGAGTCCATCCTCTTCAGCATCATTTGCTCTGAGACAGGCTGAAATGAAATTTTGCACAACCAGGATATGCCATAGGTTTACCGAGTGGTGCTTAAACCTTCTAAGCTTTACTTCTCTCCCAACGGTATGTCCTGACAGTGTCTTTGCTTTTTAGCCACCCCGTGCATGGGCCCATCGTCACCTCTGGGATAATTTTCCTTTGTGGTTACAGCTTATCTCAAAGGAACCTGTTTTACAGCCAGTGAAGCCACACAGCCTTGCTGCCGGCACACTCGCCCTCCTTTCCCCAGTGCTCCAGCTGGGGATGTGGTCAGGCTGCTGGCGCATGAGATCACATCCAGCACGGCTACTCCCTGGAAGCCAAAGTGTTGCTTAGTAACCCACTCATGGAAGTACCAGAAGCATTTTTCAATCTGTCACGTTGGCAAAAAACACTGGCTTCTTGATTTAGAGGCATTCTGCTGTGCGTAGCGGGGCTGTGCTCCATTACCTTGCATCCAGCACTATCTGCAAGTGAGGAAATGAACCTCCCATTTAATGGAAAGGCTGGGGGTGGAGGGGGGAGGCACAGAAAATATTTGCCCAGGATTGCATGTGAAGCCTTTAGCTGGTTGTCCTGGCATCTAGTCCGCATCTTAACTCCCTTCCTGTGGGAGATATTCCCTCCTTATGAAAGTGCACTCCAGGGTCCTATAGCAATTGGCCAAACAGGACCCTGCAGCACCTTCATCTATTATGAGACATTACTGCAATAAAACATGGTGTGTCATACAGAAACTGGATGAGGTATTGCAATATTTATGTTGTAAGCCTCAGTGTCATGGACAATTGCTACAGAATAATGTATGTCTTTTTTTAATGCAGTGGAGGCACAGCAGCTTCACAAGAGCACGCAGAACACAGACCATCTGGGATTACATGGTTTCCTCAGTTATTTTCAAATTATTCTGTTACAGAGAGTTAAATGAAAAACATCCTTTCATTTAAAAATAGGCTGTAAAGGCTTTTAGGTTACTTCCCTTCTCCTTTTAAGAATAATTCAATTTGGGAGCAAAACATCCAAGAACTGTGTTCTGACTTCAGAAGCTTGCTCCTTTATCTGGCACTGGTTTATCCTTAAAAAATGGCTTCAAAAAGTAACTTGAGGGCTTTTATTTGAGGTACCTTATTGATTTTGCTATCAAATCTCCTCAGTTTGGAAGTGAAAAGGTATTTTAAACAATGTCTAGCTTTGAGGTCTGAGGCCCAGCTGGACTCCTCCCATCCTACTTCTTGTCATTAGAGAGAGTAGAGCCATAGTTTGTGTCCAGCCATGGTATCACCCATTTCTGTGGCTTGCCTCTTGTTGTCAGATTGTGTCCTGGAAGCCCTCTGCAAAAAAATGAAGGGGTTTTATAAGGGTCATGGAAGGTCCAGAGTGGTCTGAAGACAAGGTTGTTAGACAAGTGTTCCCAAGAGGCTGTTTTGGGCTTCAGAGAGTCTCTTACCTGGAAAGATGCTCAGTGCTGCAGTGATGAAATCAGCAACGTTTCTTGTGCAAAGCCCTTTCAGTGCAAGGTCAGTGACACATAAAACAGTCGTGGGCTAAAGCTTAACTCAGCATAAAGATGAAAAAACACCACAACATGAGAAACTCCTGACTTGATTTCTGAGGACTTTCTGAGGAAGTGAGTACATTCCTGTGGTCCTTCTCAGTCTAATAGATACATTTGGGTACGGGATAAAGAGCCTTTCAATTTTATTGAACATAGCTGCGTTTTTATTGCACGTAGTTTAAGAAATACAGAAAGTGATCAAAAATGTTCCTGATGACTGGTGTGTGGCCAGTGTAAGAGCAACTGATGACCCGCTGTGGGTCCAAGTGCAGAAGTGTCTACAGCACACAAATATTCAGAATGAACTGGCTTCTCTAGGGGGCAGGGAGCATTTTTGGCAGGGGAGCCAAAGACTGTGAAGGCCTGATCTACATTTTAATTCTTAGAACTGGCTGTGCCAGCTCAGAACTGATGGAAATCTTGTCCTTGTGATGCTTTGCTCTGTGGAAAGAGGCTTCAGAGAAGCACTAAGTGTACAATGCATCGTTTGTTTTAAAAGTAGCAGGGTATCTATTTCCTGTCTTCTAATACATTGACCTTGAATTTTGTTCGTAATTAAATAGTCTTGTCTTACCAGTTAGCCATTGAAGCAAAAGAACTATTGTTATAAAGAGAGTGGGCTAGGGAAGAGCAGGTGGACCGGCTGACTTCTCAGCAGTACTGAGAAAGCACATCCACTCCCTGCATTCACAGGGGAAGAGAACCTCTTTCTTCGCACATTCTGCACATTCTGCACAATAAAATTATTTGAGCTGAGAGACATTTTAGAGCAACTGAGTTAGCTACAAAGCAGAGGATATTCTACTAGCATTAATTCTTGTTTAGTTTTGGAGCTTTCTGTCTGCTCATATAATCACAGCCTTCTTTTCAATATTGGGGATGCTCTAGGTTATCTCTGTCTCACCTAACTGGGATCTGCCTGCCATTATGGAAACAACAAAATGTGGGTTGGAAACTGCCCCACTTCCTGGCTGTACATACCCCTACCTATACATGATATATGTGTATGTTGAGTGACTGCATCATAGGGGCTTTTGTAATGCAATAACTGTGGTGTCAAGATAATATGGTTGGAGAAAACTAGGAATACTTAAAACTCAAAATGAATAGAAAATCAAAGTCACCGAAAAGATGATACAGCTGAAGGAGTTTTCTTACTCTGAGCCACCACCATGTTTTCTACAATATGCCAACTTCTGTATCCCCTAAATAGCCTTTTATCCTCTTTGCAGCAGAAGAGAACTTTACTTTTGTGTCTTTACTCTGAGCTGGAGCCATTGGTGTTCAGTCTTTTCACAATGTGCTGATGAATTGAAAAGCTAACCTTGTCATGGGTTTGCCAACTTCCGTAGCTTCCCACCAAAATAATCTAATGCCAGTCAGTGAATAGCCTGGAGGAGTTTTGGGTGCTGCTGACTGAAGCGTGCCATTGAAATGTTGGTCTTCAGGGCAATAGTGATAAGGAGGTTTTGTACTGACGCTTGTGAGAAAAATCCAGCAGTCTCAGATGAAACCGATTGTCCTGTTAGTCACACAGTGAGTACAGAGGCGAGCCAGAACAATTGAGGGAGGGAAAAAATAATGACTCCTGCCTGAAGAATACCCCAGATATCACTCTCACTTCAGCGGAAAAACCCTTCTGTAACCAATCCTGGGTTGGCAAGTAGGTGGGCTCACGGGGCTGGAGAGACACATCACTGTAGCATGTTTGTCACCGTGTCTTCGATTATGTAAACGTACCAGAATAGGAGAAAAATGCCCCTCATTTCTTTCAAATTCCTTTTCAGCTATGTACACTACCTCCAGGTTGCCTGTTGCTATGCCCTGTGGGGCCTCATTGCAGTTTACACTATGCTGCTTGGTTTTCGTTTACTTTTGGTGGCCACAGACTAAGGTTACAGGTTTGGGAACCAGTACATAATTGTAAGGACAGCTTCTTGTGTTACTTTTTTTCCCTTTCCCTCCTTTGTAAAGTGTGAGTCTTTCTTTTGAACTCCGAGGTGACTGTCTCGTTACAACGTGTGTATGTAGAGATTTGTTTTGACATGGCTTGTGTGGAGGACCTTTGCTCTTCTTATCTCACACTCAGTTTTATTAAGTGCTTGATAGCTTTGCCAGCCTTTGGGGGGGGGGCGGGGAGAGGTGATAGGGTGGGTTCTTACACTTCAAAACTTGGCATTTTCTGAGGGAAATTTGCCCAGCTTTACCTAGAGCAGTATGAGAATCCAGGGTGCTCCTGACTGTTCTTCAGTCGTCCCAATCTGATTTCTTCCAGGAGAAAGAGATCAGTCTTGAAACCCTCAGAAAAATATGTTGCTTAATGCTATAAGCCAGCACTGACCAAGAAGACCCATCAGTTTGTCATGCACGGAAGCTTGCATGAGGTTTCACCCCCATCTGAAGGTGTCTATCTGAGCACAGAGCAAATCACACCCTTCGCTCATGACAACTGACATCGCTCTGTGGACACTAACGGAGCTACCACAGCTTGCACCAGCCAAGGATCAGCCCTTCTGTGTTTTGGTGGTTAGGAAACCCATGAGTGAAATCCTACAGAGGTTTGAGAGAAGAGAGCACTGTGTGTTGGAAACCTCTCAACTTTGCAGGATTTCTTTGGTATTCATACACATTTGCAAGAATGTATTCCAAGCATCTTGTACTGTTATTAGTAACTTGTACTGTAGTTTGTTAGCAGTGTTGACTACCTACGTAGCTAATATTCTGTTGCAACTTAGAAGAAGTGTAAACGATTGCAGAAAACAGGAGTTTAGAACTTGTATGTACTTTTTTTTTTTATATTAAAGCACTTCAATTAAAAATACAAGGAAAAATGCTCCTGTAGCCTTTGTTGTACATCCAAACAGATGTGTAGAAAGAGAGGGGAGTGCTTTCTTCCTGCAATCTCCCTTGTTTGCTTTGGTACTAACAAAAAGAGATGGTCAAACTCTGGGGAACGACTCTGGATGTTAAAGTTTATTTGGCAAATGGAAGATGTCAGCAACCTAGTCCAGTACATATTATAAACTAATGGAGTCCCTGCGACCAAAGCCGAAGCATCTGAGGGATCACCGAGCCATTACTAAGTGGTGATTCACACACACGTGAGTAGCTACAAAAGGGGTGGTAACTGGGGAGGAGTTAATGAATGAGTCCACTGTGTAATATGTTAGATTTCCTTTATTTTTATCACAAAGTACCTCAGAGGTCACTGGGAGTCTGTTGATGTAAAAGCGGAGGAAAAGCATCCACCGTCCAGGGTTATTTCAGCAGTACTGGGAAGTTGTGGGTTTGAGTACCAGAGGAGGGGTACTGGAAAACAGCAGCACACACAGGCAACAAATGGTTCTCACCACACATCCCAGAAATTGTTTTTCTCCCCCCGCCTCCCGAAATGTGCATATCCAAATACTTTCATGGATCACATCACTGTGGGATCGGCGTGCGTAAACAGACATCTCTAAAGCGGCTTGTGATTTGGTGATCTCAGCCCAGCTCTTAGTAGCCAGATGCCCATAATATGAAAACAACCATCAAAACTGTCTCTTTTGCTGGCACTGTTTAATCAAAGGGACAATGGGAGAGAATGGCAGTCTTATTTCTACAAAGAGCCCTTCAATGTCAAATTTGCCATACAGTAGAGTAGCATTCACCTCTGTGGCACAGACCACAGCCACTCCAGAGAGGAACAAAAGCTCTCAGACAGCACGCAATTAATCCAGCATCTATTAAACCAAGCACGGGTAATTTTGAAGGAACGTAACAGATTTCTGCTTTAAATTATTCTAAGCACTATTTTTTTAACTCTACATGGTACACACAGCTCAAAGTACAAAACAGAAGGCTGTGTTTCTGGCAGCTGTTATCTTCCCGGTAGCTGTTTTACATCCCCAGCATCTCATAATCCTGAGACAAAAATCAAGTAAAGCACAGCAGAGGAACAACATTAAAATGCCGCTGGCTTTCCTGCTGCCCACAGCCATGATCAGGTGCCCAACGCAGGAGCAAACAATTAGTTCCATGACCAAGGGAACTAATGAAATCTGGTTTCCTATGGATTTATGACAATACGTTGCCTTGGTGCCAGAGACTTGAGGAGTTAGTCTTTCTGCTAATATCTTGAATCCAGATGAGGATTTTATCAGCTATAGTCTCTGGAATGGCTTAATGAACTTTGAAGTGGTGACACATTTAGAAAAAAAGATATATTGCACGCTACATACAGTGAGAGATGAAATTTAGTGGTGGGAATTTACAAGATAATTTAAAAACACAGATCAAAACAAATATAGCTTGTCTGCTAAGTCCTAAAAATGGGACTGCTGCTGGTTTTATTTCTGTAATGTCTGTCTACACCAGTGCAACTCTATTGAATAATAGTGTGATTGCCAATGGGGTGGTTCCAATAAAAGACACAGAGTAGTTGCAGCAGTAGAGTATAAAAGTGTAAATAAACAATATGTTTTCACAGAGGAGGAAAATTACCCAGAGATCTAAGCTGGATGTGTATTTTTTAATCTATTTACAACGGATTTGGAAAAGAAGATGAAAAGTGAGGTGAGAAGTTTACTGAGAATGAAAAACTGTTCTCGGCAGTCAAAACAAGAGTTGACTGTGAAGAGTTGCAGAAGTTTTTCATGATAATGAGGGACTGGGTTGTAAAATGACAGATGAAATCTACTGTCGATAAATGCACAGTAATGCTTCTGGGGAAAAAACCCCACCCTAATTATACATGCATAATGAGGGGCTCTAAATCAGCCATCACTGCACAGGAAAATGATCTTGGCATCGTTGCTAATTCTGAGAAAATGACAGGTCAAGGCTGAGCAGGTGTCAAAAAAGCAAGTAAAATGTTAGGAATTACTAGGAGGGTGAAAAAAAGGAGAAAACAGAAAACATCATTATGTCCCTGCATAAATCTGTGGTGCGGTCCTGTGCTGGGTAGTGTTTGCAGCTTCTCCATGCCCCCACCCTCCCATCCCCACAGCCCAGCACACATTCACAAAGCCAGTAGGAGAGCCAGAAGAGGGACAGGGGACAGCCAGACAGCATTGGCACTACGGGGCATCTTCCACGTGAGGAGAGAACAAATGCGCCGGGACTTGTTGGCTGTCAAGAGAGATGGCAAATGAGAGACAGGTTTGCAGGTTTGCCAGGAACCAGCTGCCGCAGCGAATGAGCTGCACCTCCAGCCCCAGACGTCCCGAAGCATCTGGCTTCCTGCAGCTGAGTGGACACGGCCCAGCTGGGGGGTGCATGCTCGATACGCACCTTGCTTCTCATATTTTTGGCCCCCAAGCTTCCTTTCGAGGTCATTGTTAGGGAAGGTAATTTCCCCAGCCAGGCCTGTACTTTGGTTCTCACATCTTATATTAGCAGAGTTTATTTCTGTTCCTGGAGATGTTTTCCTACCACTTTAGTATGTGCCCGTACTGGGGGAGGAAAATCTATTTGACACTTTAACTGTAGTCCTCGAGCAAGTTATGCTGTGCCTGCTTATTTCATTCAGTACAGCTGACAAAAGGTTATCAAACAGCTTGTGGTTGAAGCTTTCAGCATTTTTCTGGCACAAAAACTGTATGAAACAGTAAGTCCAAACTCAGTAAACCACAGCTAAACTTGGAGGGCACAAACCTAACACCACATAAGCAGAGGGTGAACCTCCCATCCACTTCTGTGGGACCAGGATTTCATCTCTAAGTGCAGGAGCTTCCTAAGAAGTTACAACAATGATCACAAAGACTGAATGTGGCCTTTTGCAACAGTAGAAATTGATTTAATGGCTCTTTATAATGTGCTCCCAAAAGGCCCTACTGCAACTATCTGTTTTGATACCACAATAGCTCACTGCTGTGCAGCTTCTGCTTTAGTGATTTTTTTTACATGCCCACCTTATTCCCAGGAAATAAGAATCCATAGGAATTCAAAGAGCCTCCTCCCCAAGGTTGCCTGTCTGTGCTGAACAGAAGAAAGACCCATCAGTCTTGAGGAGAAGCTGCAGAGAGCAAAAGTACCTCCCCGGCAGCCTGACCTTGGCAAGGAGACAGGGGACTCAACATTCGCGACAGGCGGCAGCTCCCTTTAATAAATATTTCACGGCAGAGAACGGCAGACTTGGGGAGAAAATGGAGGGCAGGGTTCAGCCTGTGACGCAAGGTGATGTGACCGGACCTTGTCTAGTGGGGCTGGAGGCCACCTAATTGGCATTCCCGCGCCATGCTTATGAAGAGCATTCTGTAGTCCTCTGGGAACGCAAAAATAATTAAAAGGCCCCTCAGCACGCAATGTTGCTAATGGGCTATTGCCTGCCATGTGATGTTTTTTTGCTCAATTAGAGCTGAGCAACACAGACTGCTAAAAATTCACATCTCCCTCTGAGACACACCTGAGTGGACCAAGCCTCCTCTTCTGCTGCACAATGGCCCTTGTCGTGCATTGCCCTGCAGCGTTTGTGATAAGGAGCAGAAGGTAGAGGCGACGGCTAAGCTTCGTGCAGCAGAGTACACATCACTATTTACTGTGCTGCAGACTGAGCTCCAGTGCTGGGAGCCTGAGTGAGTGAAGCCGGTCGGTTCAGAGCAGTCATCCTAGCATATCCAGGCACCTCCGTGGTGACCTTGAGCTGCAGAATGATTGTGCATATGGTGTGAAGCGAAGGCCCTGGATCTCTTCCAGGCAAGAGCTCACTCGCACATTGCATGTCTGTGTGGACTTCTGGCTTCTCCCAGCGCAGTGCAAGGCTTAGCCAGTGCCAGCTGCGGCTGCCTGGCAGAATTCCTCCAATAACCCCCCTTTCACTGCGCAGATCCTGTACGAGATGATGCTGAGAGACCTATCAACACCTTTTGCGTTTTCTCAGGAGGGATTTGGCCACCTCAAGGCAATTTCTCTCTGCAATCTCAGATTTGCCTTCTGTCCAGGCACCTCTTTTATTTACCAGCTCTGCTGTGAAGGCTGCCTTGCCAGGTCTGTGTGCCTAATGCCTTGTGTCTGATGCACTCATAAGCCTCGATTCGCTTTGCGAACTATTGGTGCTTCATTCGGGCCAAAACAACAATTTGTCTCCAAGGTATGGTTGGTTGAGTATTCATGGGCTAAACTTTAGGTAATTAGCATTGTTAATGTTCTCTGTGTGATATTACAGCTGTGGGCCTCATTAAAATGTTCTCCTGGGAGAAGCCAGGCGAAGTCAGGTGTCAGCTTTGCTTCATGTGGAAAAGCCTGCCTGTTATTCTGAGAGAATTATTTGTTTAAACACAGGATTTACACATGATGGTGTATTTAATCCCCAGTGCTTCTGACAGTCTGAGAGGTGGGCTGAGCTGCTGGGCAGCATCTGGCATGGCTCAGATGGCCAGCCCCTGGCAGCCTCCCTTCCAGGAGGATATCTGGCCAGAGGGAGGAACTCAGCAGCAAGGATCTCCATCTCTTCTGCCTAGGAAAGCCTCGGGCCCGTGGGCTCCTCCCCAAAACACAGACAGCAGGCAGCAGGCAGGAGCCCGCAGGCTGGTCTCCCCCGGTGCCCAGGGTCTCACTCCATCAGAAGGTCCTGTCAGGTCCTACCGCTGCCTGGCCAGCCCCAGCCCCAGCAGCTGTCCTGAGCAGCGGGAGGCTAATGAGTGCATTTAAAAGAAACTAGAAAGACAAAAGGCCACAGAGGGGATCAAGCTGGTCTGAACCGAGGGAAGTTCAGATGGTGAGAAGACAAGCAGAGGTTGCATTTTATTCTCTGGGGGAGATTTCCTCTTCTTGCTACCACGGAGCTCCGATGGGGAGACAGGAGAAGGCGGCAGTTCTTCCCGCCATGGACTAACCTCCCTCAGTGTGGGTTGCCATACGAGCCACCCTTGCAGCAAGTGCCACACCATCCTTCAGCATCTTCCTGGGGCAGCACCAGCTCCTGCTCCTTGGGGAGGGGATGGCATCGCCCAGGGCCACTTTCCTATGGCACCACCAGCAGCAGTGCTGATCATCCCACCCCGCCTCCATATTTTACACAAGGAACGGGAGAGTTGAGCATGTTACCACCCTGGGCAGGGGAGTTATTCCCCAGTAAGAGGCCTGGAGGAGTCCATATACCTCAGGTACTGGGCACAACAGAACTGTGCTCTGCAGGCAGCTCTGCATTCGCTCTGTGACCTTCCTGAGTCCTTTTCCCCAGGCCTGCCAGCATCTGGTCAGGCAATTATTTATGAACGAGAGCTGAGCTTCTTCAGCTGAAGGTGGTAGCTGTGGACAGATGTCAGTGCAACACATGGGCACGTAGCAGCTGTTTGCAGGCTTTAGGAACAGGCAGGCAGAGATGCCCATTAACAGAGACAGAGATGTAGAGCGATGCGTGCTGGCTCCAGACCTGGCCTGCCAGTATCTGCACAGAATTTAAAGCATAAATACTGATGATGTTGTTATTGTTTTAGGTTTATTTTTATTTTTTTAAGTTTTACCCAGTATGCCCCCAGTATCACTTACTGGGGTGCCTTCAGGGGAGCACGGAGAGCTGTGCTTGTGCCTGGGGAGAAGGGCCACCTATGTGGCTAGCTTGAGTGCTCAGTCCCAGGCAAAGCCTTGTGCTTTGAGATGCCACATGTGACCGTCATCTTGCCACCATCTGAAACCAATGGCTTCAGCTTCTAGGTAAGTTTCTCCAGCAACAGATTTTCTTGCTACTTCTCGGGGGGGGGGGGGAGGGTTGGCAGGCTGCTCTGATGGGTAATGACCATGTCTGAAAGTCTCTCCCTTCCTTTCCATTTTAGCTAGTTAAATGTCCTTGCTTCCCACGGATCTTCTTTCTGCTGGTAGGCGGCTGGAAGAGCAGAGAGATGGAGAGACGCAATGGAGGTATCGGGTTCCTGGTGTGAAGAGAAGCTGAGGGCCTGGGTGGGAACGAGGGGTAGCGACGGGCAAGTAGGAGGAAGCCTAACAGGATGGAAAGTGGGAGAGAAGAGACTGCAGGATGGGGATGGAAGATTACCTGACTGCAGGGAGAGGATTTGTACAGTGGGATGCTGCTTTGCATCAATTATGCAAATCACCTGTACATGTTGTGTAATGTTTTCTTGGTTTTGCTGTTTTGGTAGAGGAAGGCTGGCTGCTCCCCGTGCTGCCACTGCAGCCACTAGCAAAGGAAACGATGTCCTTCCCAGAGCTCCGCTGACACCGTTGCCTGTCAGCACCCAAACTCAGATGCAAATGAAGAGAGCTGCCTTGATGTATGCTGAGTTAAAAAAAAAAACAAAAACACACAAAAAGACCCCAAAAACACACCAAAAAAAAACCCTTAAGGGGGAAGGGGAAATTGGGCTTTGCCTGGTGAAGACCTGTAGTTTAAAATCTTCTCCCAACACCCCAGAGAGTCCAGAGACTCACCCTCTAACACATCATTTTCAGGTTGCTGTGGCAGGGCAGATCCCCATCTCTCTGGAAGCAAATGTGGTGATGGGGGTGTTAATGGCCATCTGTCTGTCTTACCAGTGTTATTTAATAACTTCTGTTGCATTCCTGACTGGTTTTAGCCCAACTTCCAAAGTAAAGAAGACTAGTGCCGTCATGAAATCATCTGCTTCCAGCTAATGCTTTCTAAACTCCTTGGTCATTTCAGCCAAGTATGATAAAACCATGTAGTTGTTAGGGTCTTATAAATTTTATGAAAACATGCGGATGAGCAGGGGAGGGAGAGGGAGTGCAAAACATCTTCTCAGTCCCTTCTGAAGGAAAGGATGCAGCATGACATTACACCATATTAAACACTAGGGAATGAGAGAGAAAGATCATGAATGCCCCAGCTGAATGGAAAATTGCAATTGGATCCCGCATCTTAAAGGCATTGGAGAATCCCATACAAAGCAATAGAAAACCATAGAAAACAATGTGTCATTTCTTCTGCTGCTCATGGAATGTCATCTCTCATGCTGTGGTTGAAAGATACAAATGTCTGTTGGAAATTTCACAGCGGTCAGCACCAGGCCAAGAGCACAGGAGGGTAAAGGTAATTGCCTTGGTCAGCTCTTCTGGTAAACACCTCAGCTGGTTCACATTGGAGTACCTCCATTGAGTCTGCTATGCCATTTTACACCTGCCAAAAATCTGACCCATCAAATTTTGTGCTGAGGGAAGTGTTTAGTTCTTCTCTCACTAATAAAAGTGTAATATATCAGCAAAATTACTTGTTATACCAGGCCCTACCTGCTCTTTTAGGAACATTGCACCAGAGCTAAATCCAGTCAACATCCCAGTTGTTCTGGACCTTCTCAGAGCTGGGAGGAGCCTGGGGCAGAGGAATGACACAGTGTAAAGCTTAGGAGGATCGAGTTTTTCTCTTGGGCCTGTCCAAATATCCATAGTACATCCATGCTCAAGCTTTCAGTGTTTCCAGAGGTGGCCTGCGTTTCAGCAGTAGGACTTGTGAAAAGCAACATCCTTCTTCAGGAAGAGAGTTGCGCATAGCAGTCTCTGCCCTCGCGCTGCACAAATGGCTCTTGGAAAAATTTGACTCTTCCTGTAGCCAGGGTGTGCAGCCAAGTCAAACTGCAAAATTTGGGTCCACGTTTTAGGTGGTGCCCGGTCAGAGTATTCAGATTAGAGCTTTACTTTGCCTCATGGCTTGGAGGCAAATAGCAGAATTCATTTGCCCCAAAGCCTGAGCCACACCCAGACCTTCATACACCTGGAGCAGAAGCCAGGGACAGAAACTCCGTGTAAGAATGGGAATCACGTAAGAAAAACAATTTTGTTTCAGGAGAATTCAGAGCAGGTTTCTATACAGTGGTAGAGGCCAGAACAGTACAATATCAACTACTAACATCTTTACTAATAACACTAACTTTGGAGAATCGCTGGGCACAGGGATTTTATCCAATTTAAATGTAGCTCTCCTGCATTTCCTTTGCTGTGAACTTGCGCAGATGAAAGGAAGAATAATAACTATCTCGCAGACAAGCAGTTCCACATACCGGAGATTAGCAGAGGCACCGGCGAGGCGCAGGGCTCCTGCCGGGTGCTGACATTCCCGCGGTGCTGAGCAGAGCCTGCATTCAAATTATTCTGAGGAGAGCCGGCTCTTCTGCAGGGGCGGCACAACGAATGCGTCAGGGACCAGGCACAGGGGTGCTCGTTACACACAGCTTGCCGAGCGCAGGAGCGGCCGCTCGTTATCTGCCCGACGGACTGGTGTGTGCCTCATGCTCTGCTGCACGTGTGCGCTTCCATGTGCATCTGTGTATCTGTTTCAGGGCTGACATGTTCATCTGATGATACATATTTAAATAATGTAAATAATTGACATGCAATAAGGAAATGCGCTTTATCAAATGAAGCGAGACCAGGCAAGGCCCAGCATCAATTCATATTCATATGCTGTGCATTTCCTCCCTGTTTAATCTGTGTTTTAAAGGAACCTGTCCCTACTGGGAATTCCACTGCCAGCCCTCACCGGCCTCGTTTTGTGCATAGTATGCCTTCAAAACTAATCCATCCTCAAAGCCAGAGGCTCATGTCAGCTTCATTTTGAGAGTGAGCATTTAATTTCTGCTTGCTCCTGTCCTTTAAAAAACCCCCAACATTTAAGCTAATAAAGGGGAAAGAGCAGGGAGGGAGTAGAGAAACAGCAACCTGGCTCTCCATCCATCCATCCATCACAGCTAAAGCCAGCATTTTATTAGGAAGATGGATTTCTCCTTGCCCTTCTCTACCCTGTGCTGACGTTAGGACTCTGTGTAAGGCTCCCGATGCCCATTTCTCCTGGGTTTAAATTCAATGCCCCTGCACTTCTTTCTCCTGCCTTTAAAAGTTTCTTCTCCCCTCTGCTTATTTTGTACTGGCAGCATAAAGTTTTGAATGACCAAACAGGGACTTAAATTTGTAGTGCCTGGTGATCCTGATGGCAAGCGCCGGGTGAACAGTACAAATCTTCCCTAAATCCAGCCTGCCTTTGATCCAGCCGTGTGTGTACCCATTTTCAGTCTCTGCGCCTCCGAACATTTGCAGCGTTCCTTCTTTGTTTTGGGGAATGTGTAAGCGGCGCTTTTATTAATTGTGTGCCGCAGCCTGCGAACAAATTAGCATGTGTGCACAAAGGTGCTTTCCTGGCCACCCTATCCGTGCAGCTCTGCTTAATTGGTGCGAGCGTGGCAAGGGAGAAGCCATCAGGCAGGCACCGCATTTAGCTTTGCTCTTTCTTCCCCTCTCACTCAGGAATTCAGCTACATTATTTTTGAATCGGAGTCTCCAGGCACCTTGTTTAATTTATGCTGCAACTTTCTTATCGTCCCCGGAAATGCAATTGGAAAGGAAAAATCCATGCAGAGGATCTTCAGGAGAGGGCGAGGGAAGCTGCCGATGGTGATTATGCAGTGAGACAATCAGCATGAAGAGCGGCTAGTGCCTCTGAACAAACAAGTTATTGGTAAAAAATGGCAGCTTTGATCAATTTGTGCTTTCATTTGCCTCCGTGAGAGGCTGTAACCCTTTAACTTCAAGTCCAGCCATTAAACTCAGGCTGCTCTTCCTTGAAAAAGGACTACGTGGAAAAAACTCTCTTCCCCTCCACCTCCCCGTGTCAGGCATTTAGGATTAGTACAGCATCCCTGAGCTTATGCCTGGTGTTTCTTCACCTCCTTCTGAGCCTGGGCTTTTGTCTTTGGCCTGTTCTGTTTTCCTGTGCTTTGTCCTGTTTTCACTCATGCACAGACCATGAAGAACCTGCACGTCTTCAGTGTTTTCAGAGAGGGGGGCTGATAAATGCACTGGTGACCAGGGAATATGCCCTGAGGAAACCAGCTGGAGCAAGACCCGAGCTCTTCAAAAAAGTGTGAGAGGGTGTTTTTGTGCACTTTGCCTTGGGTATTTGCAAAGCTGCAATCCAGAGGGAGAGCTTCTGCCCCTGTGCAGGGAATGTCCCCCCCGGCGTTTGCCTCCAGGGTTTCTGCCTCCCGTGGGGGCGAGGGGGGAGAAGTCTGCAGCCATCCCTCAGCTAGGGTGTCCCCCAGCGCATCCCCAGCTGGAAATCCTGCCACAGCGGGCAGCCCTGGCACCCCACCCCTCGCAGGGGGGCAGCTGGTGATAGCACAGCACCATCCTTTCCCAGCAGCACTGCTTTTAGGGAGTCAATGGCCCAGCAGCACTTGGTGGTCGGTAGGGCTGCAGGAGAAAGGAGAAATTAGCATGCATGTCCCCATGCCTCTTGGGCCCACAGCATCCAGGTCTCATAACTCTCCCTTTCTCTGTGCTGTCCTGATGCCTCTATTGTTTCTCATCAGCTCTCATTATGTTGATTTAACGTCTTCTGCCTTCCTGGGGCAGAAATAGCACTCGTCCTTCCCCTGCATCTTCAAGACAACACTGTGCAGCTGCGGAGAGTCCTTGAGAGTGCATTAGTGGCAGCTCTGACCCACAACCATCTCTTACTTATCTCCTCCAGACAAGAGATTGAATTCCCCAGTCCTACAGACTGTAATGAAAAGATGAATGGGAGACGAGGGTCGTTACTTGGGTAAAGCAGAGCTGTCATGCTCTCCGCAGAGGCACTGATTCAGCTCCCCCTCCATGCTCCCACTCAGGTATGTTGATGACAACTAGAAGAGTTGGTTTTGGTACTGTCAGAACAGTGCTGGTTGCCTGTTTGGACCATGTGTAAATGAGCAGGACCTCCACAGGGCAAGACTTGGTTTCTCCGTGCTGCCTGCTTTTCCGGTGCTGCGTGTGTGCAAGGCAGGGTATACTGCCCAGACACTCAGCAGAGAGAGAAACTGAGGCACGCTGTGTTGTGCCTCATGACATGGTGCAAGAACAGCAGGTTTAGTTTGTGCTGAAATGATGCAAACATGTGACTGTCCCAGGGCCATACACTGTAGTAGAGGATTCGTTCAACACAAAGCTTCGGCTCACTTGAAATTAAGGACTTGCTGGAAAACACTGTCCCCAAAGTGACTCAGAGATATTGCTGGACTCAACAGCTCAACACCTCCGGTAGAGTTGTTCAAAAGATAACAGAAAGCTCATCTGAAATGTGGCCTGAGGCTTGCTTGGAAGCTAGCTCCAGGCTGAGAAGCCTGCTTTGCCCGCAGACACCCTGGCCCAGTGCTGACTGCAGCCTGCCTCCACCTGAGCCGACTTGCTTGTAGGGCAGCCCCAGGCTCCCTGCAAACCCAGGATCCCTGTGAAACATTCATCAGTCTTAGACAGTCTGCAGCTGAGACCAAGCTTAGCTTTGTTTCTTGCATGAACTGAAAAGCCAAGTATATTTTCCGTGGTTTTACTGCACCTCCTGTTCTTCGTCTTTGCCTCTCATATGCAATGTCACTGCTGTTCATTTTCTCCTAGGGATGAGTCAGACAGGCAGCAGCATCTTGTCCTGCCGTTTCTGAACCCACCAAAGTCTTCAGTAGTTTTTTACAGAGGTGGTCCCAGCTCCTCTGGTTTGCAGTTTTGTGCACCAGCTTCCCCTTCCCTCTCCCACCTCTCCCAGCTGCCACAGCTGCATTTGCCCAGATGTCCATCCCCACCATGGCTGAGTGATGCTCTGTGCACTCCAGCTGCTGCGTAAGCTGGGGCTGGGACTTGCTGTTTCATAAATGGGGCTGGGCAGCTGGAGGAGGCTGTTGCATTAAGGCACGTACTGTGACACCCATTAAGGGCAGCCTGAGCCAGGAGGGATGATTTTGTGTTGGTAATTGGAAGCTGATGGGAAACCCAGTGTAGGAGCTGGAAGCTGGCTGTTTCTGGGCTTTCCAGAAACAGGCACCACTGGGAATTTTGTGAGTGCAGAAGGTCGGGCAGCTGGGGGCTCTGGCCTCAGACAAGAACCACCCTGGTTCCCTGCCAGAAGCTCTTCCTCGTCCTTCCCCTTTGGGTTCCTGCCTGCTTGAGCAGGCAGGTGAGTTGTGATCTTGAGGAACTGGCACAAACACAGAGCCAGGGGAGACCAAGGCCAAACAGACAACGATGGGAGGTGTCACAGGAGTAGGTCAAAGACAGGAGGAGAGAGGAAAGAGGGAGGAAAACTCAGACTTAGCCTTCTGCTGCAGTTTCTGGGGAAGACAACCTTATTCTCAGCAGTGAAAAGGTTAATTCCCTTGGCAACCTCTCCCCCTCCTTCCCAAAGTCTATCTCAGAAATAATCAAAGTATTTAATTAATATTGCACTAGTCCAAATAAGTACAATCATCTTCCAGGAGTATTTACATGTCGGGTTATAATTAGCAGCCTCCTTGGCACCAGCCCACATGAGTTGACAGGTAACAGTTTCCATTACATACTACATTTTTCCATATCATTGTTCAGTCATGAGTGACTATGAAATGAGTTAACCAGACTCAGGAGAGATGAGGGATTGAGTGAGCCAGTGGGGCTCTGGTGGGGACCAGAAGAGGAGCAAGTGATTTTTCATGTCAGGAGCTTGCTGAGAATCACCAACACATCAGTTAAATGACTACCTCCTCAACTATATTTTTTTTTTAAAGTATGGTTTTCAGGTGAACTGAGAAGTGGAATTTCAAAATTTCTGTACTTCCTAGTGATGATAAACCATTTCTTCCCTGACTGAACTTCTTTCTCCTACTGAAGTGGAGGGTAGTGCTTTGTCCAACGTACTGGAAGATGTCTCTTGTTCCAACAGAGGCAGATGGGTGAAGGAGGCACTTAAAAAGCCCAAAATGTTCTTGAACGCCTTTTCCTCCTAGACCTTACTGTTAGTTGCTCAGACATGACAAGACACATAAGGAAGCACAATTAAGCTTCAGACCAGAAATGAACTTCTGCTTGTGGAGGAAAGTTATTTGGTTGTGATCAGAGCCTCAGGAGGTGAAGTCCTTGAGCATTGGCTTCCCTCACTGCATTTGCGGAGATTTTTCAGCTTGTGTCCCATGTATTACAGCTGTGTCCCATATGTTGCAGCTGTGTCCCATGCATTGCAGCCATGTCCCATACATTCCAGTCAGACAATGGCTGGGCTATGCTAACGCTGCAGCTGAAAAGCAAAGGTAGAAATGAACCCTTACACAACTTAAATACCAGCACTCCCCTTGGCCTGACTCCATAAAATAAGGCTTAATTAACTGAAATAAATAACTTAAATAATTAAATTAATGGGGTTACATCGGGCTGGTGACCAGTCACTAGCGGGGTTCTGCAGGGATCCATCTGGGGGCCAGTGCTCTTCAATATCTTCATAAATGACTTGGATGCAGGACTTGAAGGTTTGCTATCTAAGTTTGCTGATGACACAAAATTGGGAGGAGCCGTTGACACTCTCGAGGGCAGAGAGGCCCTGCA
The DNA here is from genome assembly GCA_020745775.1 of Theristicus caerulescens. Taxonomy (NCBI): domain Eukaryota; kingdom Metazoa; phylum Chordata; class Aves; order Pelecaniformes; family Threskiornithidae; genus Theristicus; species Theristicus caerulescens. The sequence goes on from CM036564.1 coordinate 31,687,539, forward strand.
GAGAGATCTGGACAAATTAGAGAGCTGGGCAACCGTATGAAGTTTAACAAGGGCAAGTGCCAGATTTTGCACCTGGGACAGGGCGACCCTGGATGTACATACAGACTGGGGAACAAGAGGCTGGAGAGCAGCGCCACGGAGAGGGATCTGGGGGTTCTGGTTGACAGCAAGTTGAACATGAGCCAACAGTGTGCCCTGGCAGCCAAGAGGGCCAACCGTGTCCTGGGGTGCATCAAGCACTGCATTGCCAGCTGGTCAAGGGAGGTGATTGTCCCGCTCTGCTCTGCGCTGGTGCGGCCTCCTCTTGAGCGCTGTGTGCAGTTCTGGGTGCCACAGTACAAAAAGGATACGAAGCTACTAGAGAGTGTCCAGAGGAGAGCCACGAAGATGGTGAAGGATGTAGAGGGGAAGCTGTATGAGTGGCTGAAGTCACTTGGTCTGTTCAGCTTGGAGAAGAGGAGACTGAGGGGAGACCTCATCGCGGTCTACAGCTTCCTCACAAGGGGAAGAGGAGGGGCAGACGCTGATCTCTTCTCCCTGGCGACCAACGATAGAACCCGAGGGAACGGCAGGAAGATACGCCAGGGGAGGTTTAGGTTGGACATTAGGAAAAGGTCCTTCACCCAGAGGGTGGTGGAGCACTGGAACAGGCTCCCCAGGGAGGCAGTCATGGCACCAAGCCTGACAATATTCAGGAAGCATTTCGACAACACCCTCAGACATACGGTGTGAATTTTGGGGTTGTCCTATGCAAGGACAGGAGTTGGACTCGATGATCCTTGTGGGTCCCTTCCAACTCAGGACATTCTATGATTCTATGAAATTATGCAACTACAGTCAAGATCAGCTTCACAACATTGTTTTTTTTCCCTCAGGAAAGACACCACCAACATTACAGTGAAACTAGCTCAGGATTTTATTTATCTTTTCAATAATCTATTGCTTTTTTTTGGTAATATTTCTGTTGCTGTAGATAATCTATATACATTCAAAGAAGTAACAGCTTTTATGGAAATGTGTCGTTATAAGTTGAAAAGCAGTACAGGTCATTAGAATAAATAAAGTTAAAATTTTCAGTGCACAAGTGAGATAAATGGACATTTTTCTGTGGAAAGGGATTTTTTTTCTGTCAGAAAATGGTATTTCATCTAAACTGAAATTTTCCACAGAAAGGTGACAATACACTTGATAACAAACTCTTGTGAAACAAACCAGCAAACAAATAAGCAAACAAAACTGACTAAAAAGGCCATTTCAACTTGAAATGTTCAATTTTGATCCTCTTTAATGTCACACTTTAAACAGCTTTCTTTTAATTATGTTAATGTCAAATTGAATTATATAATAAAAAGGTAGAATGAAATAATTTCCTTTTATCTAAGTCCAACACTTGGATCAAAATGAAAGTCATTTTTTTTCCTAACTTAATTCAGAATTACTAGGCATTTTATGTTTCATTGCATTCTGCAGCAGAAGAATGTTTAAACCATGAAAGTTCCACCCTCAACTGAAAAAAAAAATTATTTGCTACATAGTTCTTGGGAGCAATGATAGCACCTAAAAGATTCCTTGTGAAAACATGAGATCTTTGCCTTGTCCCTCGAGGCACCCAGTTGGCATTTGACAGATTTGTGATTCTGCAGTAAAAGGTACAGGAAATCTGCTGAGGACTGCAAGGTTTGATGCTGGAAAAACATGGAGTATAGAAACAGAGGCTTTATTATTATTACTATTATTACTATTATTACTATTATTATTATTATTATTATTATTATTATTATTATTATTATTATTTTATTCAAAAAAGTTATTCATAAATGATCCAAATAGATACATGCATAAATCTAGAAAAAATATCAATGAGCAAATTCTCACCTTTTCTCTTACAAAAATATTAGCATCCTTATTTTGTCATTTGGCTATGCATGTTGCATATTTGCAAGAGCAGTTGGGTGGGCAGAGGCTCAGTGAAGTGGGCACCCACACCGAAGAGAGTCCTTCAGTCTCCCTGGGTGCTTTTTGACTTTCTTGCTGGAAATTCAGCCCTACATACTGTACAAGGGTTTTGCAGAAATGATGGCTCTTGGTTTGGTACCATGTTGACCCCTCATTTAACTGGATTTCTGCTTGGATGTGAGTTCCAAAGATGCCTTTTCTGCATTACTCCTCACTGGCCCACTCAGAAGGCGGCCCATGGTGTAGTTTGGGTGGGAATACAGAAGCAGTATGTTTGAAGGGGGAGGAGGGAAAGGAAGGATGAAGCATTTAGGGTGCGTGCAGCTTTCAAACTGCCTGGCTGCCGTGAGGAGACAGGAACATTAATGCTGACCCTCACCTACGGGCTCTCTTACAGCTGCAGCTGGATGAAGATGCTAAGAAGGAAAAGGGCCTCCTTAGGCAAGAGAAAGCCGATGAAAAACTAGCTGCTGTGACAGGTGAGGAAACATAAATCAGATGTTTTTACAGTGAAGTTTTCCCGCTGAACCTCTTGCCTCCCCCGACGCCTCACGCGTGGCTGCCACTGGTCCCCCGTGCTGGCAGCAGTGGACTGCCCTTCACGCCTCGGAGCGCACAGGGCTCTATTATGCACTCGCATGTCTCTCTCAAAATTGGCACCATCTGGACCACCACCTGAATGTCATTTTTTCCTGCACAGCTTCTCACATGATTTGCCAGCTTGTGTTTGTGATTTGGAGGGGGGGGTGTGAAAGGTGGTGAGATCTAGCACAGTTTTTTTTGCATAAGCAGTGCCACTGACAGGGCTTTTCTTTAGGATTTAATTGATCTCTGCACCTCTTCAGAAATGTGTGCCACTTATTAAGAGGAGCTCCCTAAATCTGTGTCCCTCAGCCTCCAACCAGGAGTAAGCAGAGTGCTGTGATCCCTCTAAAAAAATAAACACATTGACCAGCCTAAGGACAACCTCAGAAATAATAAGCAGCTTTTTGTTTGCAGTGCTTCTACAGGGAAGGGAGAACATCCGGGGACAGGACTTGGAGAGGCCAGCCTGTGTTGGGTGGCTGGCAGTTCAGGTAGTGTAGGCACCCGCCCACCATCCTACGATCAGCTCTCACTAACAGCCTGCTCCAGGATGCTCAGGTAAAACAAATATTGCTCCATCATCTACAGTGCAGTTAAAGCTCTGTTTATACAAAAGTAACCACAATCACAGTCTTCTTTTTAGGAGTTTGCTGTATTTCAGGACACAGACTCCTAAATCAGATTTCAATTTCATAAATCTGACAAATCCAGGCTGTTGGCCTGTTACTGCAGAGTACGTTCCTGTAGCAGTGCTGCCTCTCCTACCAGCCAGTTGCTGTAGAGATGGCACAGGAAAGTTATGCAAAGGCCACCATTCATATAGGCTACGCTCAGATGGTACCTACACACAGTGTCCAGCTGTACAGGATCCAATTACGACCTGTTTCTCTTTCTGGAATGAACAATAACAAGTACCTTGGACCACAGGGAGTGACATTATTTGCATACACCAGTAAAACACAAACAGGGCAGACCATACAACATTTAATATTCAAACTTTTAAAATACTGACGTTTTAATAATATTGAATATACTACTTCTTAGAGGGAAGCTTGGAAAGGAAAGTTCAGTACCTGCTGACTTCACAGAGATCTTGAGGAAATGAGTTGGTTGCATTGCAACCAATAAATTACAAAATTTCTAGTTAAAACCTCTTTGAAATCATGCTGCCTCACAGTGTATGTCAACCAAACAAGGGTTTTAAATGTTTTTATCATAAGCAGATGCATTCTACCAAATGGTCAATATATTAAATAAGCAGGAGTGGCCAGGGTTGGCTCACACTCAAGGAAGGAGAAAACAAGTGCCTTGCTGGGGAGGGCTCACGAAAGAGCCTATAGAGGCTATATGCATACTCTGTAGAGATACTGCCAGTTCATATTCTGACTGCAACATGCAACTCTGGCAAGTCCTCCAACAAGCCCAGGGTAAGGAAAACTTCAGGAAGACATGTTGCCTCCACTGCTAAGGAAATTCTTCACCATTCTTCATTCACCATTAACTCTGTCATTTTATCATTTTATCTGGTGCCTAACTTCTTTTTTTGTGTGAGGGTATCACACTGCTGCCTCCCCACCTGCCCAGGTCCATCCTGAGAGATAGGGGTCTGCTTACATACTTTTTGGTTTTGGGGAACTGATCACTCTAGGTCTACTGGCCCTGCTCCTCTCGTTTTTCCAGCAAGTGAGGCTGTATAATCAGCTGTATCATCTGCATCCTCCACATTTACAAACAAGCCAGCTCCACCACGTGACAGCCATGTAGCCTGGTGGCCTTCTGGTGGAGTCCGTGAAACCCCTCCTAATTTACAGCCAGCATATATATTTTAGAGACCAAGACAAAGAACGTATCCATTCCCAGTTACAGGGAGGAAAAAGGGGTATGCTGGGCCATTCACAGCTGACTACAGGTAAGTGGGGTAGGTCTGTACTAACCAAAGGATTTGCCATGTCCTTCTGGGAAACAAGCAGGTCTAGGTCAGCCAGCAGAAGCTCTGCCAGGGAATGGCTGGGGTCTCAGCCTTTTATTTGAAACTTAACTTCATTGCAATGTCAAGAGCTCAGCTGCTGGTTCAGCACAACCCTAATTAAAACTGTATCTTATGTCCCTTTAATGAATGGTGTAACAAATGGGAGTAGGCATTGATCGCATATCAAAAGTCAGTTCATTTTGGCTGCTCCAGTAAAACATGAGCAGTACTTGCACATTGCTTCAGAATAGCTGTTAGCCTGACACACAAATGGATTAAGACACAAACACAGAGTTAACTCCAAAGAAACTTAAGGAAAAACATGCTTTTGATCAAGATACTGGGAGACGAGGTCCTTTTCCTCCCAAAGTGCCTGTCCTAAGTTTGAGTAGAGGATGGATGGATGGATGAATGGATGGAAGGAAGGAATAAGACAAAAGAAGTGATTGAAATCACTGACACGTTGCTTGTTTTTAACAGAAGGAACTGTTTGGTTTTTTTGGTTGGTTGGTTGGTTGGGTTTTTTTCAGAAATAATCAACCACATCTTCCATGAAGTCCAGGGGGCCAACAATTGCTCTTTGCCTCCTAAAAATTGAGTCTTGGAGTGGTGCCAGCTCTCAGAGAAATAAAGTGCTAGCCAGTGGCAAGAAAATGCAGTTTGATTTATTGTATACCTTTAAAGTGAGTGGTAGGCCTTTTCTATGTACATTAAAACCAGGAGCCTTTTAATTATGGATTGGTTATTTCTAGTAGCCTTAAGATACAATTATTATCTGTCTGAATGAAAAACCACCCAGGTGGCAAGGCTGGAATACAGGCTTGCTGGTTTTGCCCAAACAAGGAGACTCTAACAACTTTCATGGAAGTTTTCACTGCATAAATGCTGTAGGCACCTACCCTGCAGCTGGCTACAACCCTGTACATCCCCTGTGTCCAGAGCACAGCGAATGACACTGACTACAGCTTTTCAGCAAATAAACAATTATTTATGTTTGGATGTTTTCACACCCCTTTTCTTTCCAGGAATGGTCTGAGTTAGAACTTGACTTAGAGGAATATTTCTGGAAACAGTCAAATTAAAAAAAATACCAGAGAAAGGTTGAGCAAACCTGACTGTAACAGTTGTATCCGTATTTTTGGGTGGCAGAGACAATACCAGGTGACCTGCATGTCCAAGCAGAACTCCTTGAATTTCAACTATCTAATGCCAGTAACAACTGCTTTGCGAATGAGCTGCAGATCAAGAATTTCTCCAGGAATAACTCTCTGGCAAGTAAATATTTGGCAAGTATATTCAAATAGTGAATAAATCTTGGAGATACTGCAATCTACTTGCGGGCAATTTGTTAACACAAGAAGAGATGGATTTTGTCAAAGACATCTTTGCCCAGGAATGACAGGCTCATAGGCTAATAGAAATTAATTTTCCATCTCTAATATTGGGCACTACTTCTGCCTGGTATCACAGACCTTGACACTTCTTTGGCATGTGATGTTGAAAACAGCCAGTTGCAATTTGTGCTTGCTTTTAAATTTACAGTTTAGCCGAGGGGGTAGAGAAATGCTTCCTGTTGGGAGCGAATTCACCCCTCCACTGGGCCCACACAGAGTCTGCACTGTGCTTTGAAGTTCCCTGTAAAACCTCAAAGCAGCCGGGCTGTGAGGTGCAAGCAGTGCATGGCCCCACCTGGCCCTGGAGGGAAGTGTGTCACCCAGTATGTGACCTCTCAGGATGTGGCTGGGGCAGGGACAGGTTGCCTTCAGCGTGTTTGAGGTTAACACCTTCTGATCTGCCTGCGTTTTCAAGTCTCTCATCATCATTGTTTTGTAGTGGTAATGAGCCTAGTATGGATGATGGTTTCCCCCTCCATGATGATCATAAATTGCATCCTTGATGTAAGTGCTATCTTAAAGAAATGATCCTGTATTCCAGCCCATTATCCAAGCACACTGGAGAGGCAGGGGTGATGGCCAAGATTTATGCACACAGGAGCTCAGCAGCCTCAGGGGAGCTGAGATGGTGGGAGGGCAGCAGGCCAGGAAGATCAAAGGTCTTTCTGAGTCACCAGCTCATCAGCTGGGTCCTTGCCTCCAAGGACTGGAACAAAGAGAGTGGGAAGGGGGCTTGCTGGGACCTCTTTCCCAACCTCCTCTCCCATGAGGATCTTCCATCAGCCTAAGTGGAGTGCCTACTTCTGCCCTGCTGAGATGAAGCCCATTGAACCAGGTCAAACTCTGCCCCCTCTGCCATACATACTGCCAGCAGAGACCTGACTGCAGTGGGTGCTCCCGTGGTCTTTCAGGGGAACGAGTAAATTGGATCATTTCAAGTGCACTCCCACACAAATGCTCAGTGGGGATGAGTCACCAGGAGCAGGCTGGTAATCTCAGCAATGTCTCATGCCTGGCTGCAGTGCTAGTACAGCACTGAGGGGAGCACATATTATCTCCAGATAAGAGCACCTGCAGGGTATACTCTAGGAAAAAACACATTTGCCTTATTTTTGTGGGGAACTTGTGCATAGAAAGCCCTACTTGACTTTGGAAATATCTGCTTGAACATATGTATGTATTGACCAAGCATGATGGTACAGTGTTGTATAAAGCTTTCTCTAACATGACTGCAGGGTGGTTGTATTATATGCAAACAAAAAAGCCCCGTGGATATTATGCAAGCCCATTCTGTGGAAAAATGATTCCAGGAGTGATCCAGGTGGTTTTAACACATTTTATTGGAACTGTTTTCAAAAAGACCTTCACTCATTGCAGCCAGGTGCATTAGTTTCCGTGAGGACAAATGTACAGGGTTTTGAGAATGTCATGCGTGTCAATAATAGAATTATTTTCTGATCCTACAGATATTATAGTTTTAAAGTCTTTGATGATCTGCTCTTCCTGGACTTCTGATTCCTCTTGCAGTGCTGGGCATGACCCCTTTCTGATGGGAGTCAGCTCCCCTTTTCAGCTACTGTGACAGAATTGAAAATGTGCCCAACAGGAAAGCTGGAGCGGGTTTGGCATTGACTCTGTCTCCCCTTGGCACTCTTGCTAGGGTAAATTTGCAACTGAAATTCCAAATTTGGCAAGAAAAAGAGGAACCATTTTCCTGGCAGCCCTCCATAGGTACTCAGGAGAGTGGATGGGGGGTGGTAGCCACAGAACAGATGGTAGTGTGGGATGAAGGTAGGTAAAGTGGTCAAAGATGTGCAATAAATAGATTTAACAAATATGTCACACTACAACATGTGTGACACATCCATGTAGTTTCCCATGAAGAGCACGATGTCAGGGCAATACCTCACTTACGCAAATGACTGGGTAAGTGTGCTGAATGGAGGAGCACGGGCCTTCTGTTGTCATGTTATTGTGTTTTTCCTGAGTGATCTTTTAAAGAAAGAGAAAGGCAGCAAAGTTGATAGCAATCTTTGAGAAACTGGCATATGAGAAGAGCCTCAGCCGTTATAGTTTGAGGTGGGGCTAAGGCTCAAAAGAGATATGATAGTCCACAAATGTCTACACTGTGTCACGATGGAGAGTGGATGTTGATGCAAAGTGCAGTAAACTCAAGACAATGCAAAAAAATACATTAAGGGAAATACTTGGGGAAAAAAATCTACAGTGCTGAACACCTTTGCTATTTGTGGCCTACAGATGGCTCTCACTGTTTTTAAACTTACTCAGAGATGGCTTTTTATGTTGTACATCAGACGTTTGTTTTTTTCCTTGCAGTAAGAATGCTTCAAGTATGGAAAAATGTGTTCCCGAGGGCATCTGCTAAGGTCCCATCCCTGGAGATTTCAGATGCATGCTAGATAAAACAACCTTGGTGAATATTCAGTAGGTAAAATCCTGCTGATTCCAGGGAGCAATGCAAGATGAGCTGCCAGGTCTTTTATTATCTATGGCTCCATGACTATTGGTAGTGAAGGGAGTTCTTGCACAAAAGCCTTTACTGGCTTTATTTTATGCCAAGGCTGCTTCCAGGAAGGGGGAATCTGTCATGTCAGAGATGAATGCAAACACAGAGCTTTCTCTCTTGCCCCCTCTCTCCTTTTGGACTGTCCTTTTGTCTGACATGGAGACTGTGGTGCTCTGTGTATACTCTGCAACTTGATTTGCTTAAGACTCTCCAGAAACAAAGTGACACTGAGAGCAGGATCACCTTAATATAGTAACTTGACTTTTCTGGGAACTGCTTACTGGGTTAGAAGAGAAAGTCAGGGAGGGAAGGCCAAGTCCCACGAGAGTGGGCTGCAGCAATGCCCTGACAGCCAGGCAGGGAGCCAAGAGAAGGATGCTGATCCAGGTCCCTTCACGTGCAGCCAGGGCACATAATTCCTGTGACCCATGAGAGACCTCAAAGCCCTGGCAGATGAGCCGAAAGGTCATACCCAAACCACAGTGATGCAAAAATTGCCAGAATATTCATCAGGTCAATAATACCCAGGGTGAGAAAGAGAAAGCCCACACAACCCATTTCATTTCCTATTTGGTGTAGGTAGCTCTAGCACTGCTCTTGCCATTGCTTCCACATTTTAGAAGCCTGTGGTTTGCTGTGCTGCTTTCCGTAAGGCTCTGACAACTCTCTAATTAAAGGATGGCAGAAGGCAGATAAGCTCTGCCTGGCTTTTGCTGCGAGGGCTGTTTTGCAGAGGGGGAGGCAGGGCACAGCCGAGGAGTTTGACACCATGGCAGGATGGCTCTTTGTCCAGAGGTGGGTCATCACAGGAGGACAGGCATTTTGGGTAGGGTAGCTACCTACCCAAAATGCATGACATGCAGAAGCTCAGGAGTTTGGCTACAGGATAGGGCTTACAGTTTGCAGGTGGCCCACAGCAGATGATCTATCACACTGAGCACAGAAAGACGGATTTTTCCCATGTGTTGGATCTGTGTGTGTATGAGCTGGGCTGGCTGAGGGTCCTTTCTGGTACTGGCAAGACAAGCTTTTTCTAGACTGCGGAAAGCTCTAGTTAGCTTGAATTGGCCAGACCATGCCCAAAATCTGCATGTGCCCCAGCATGGAGGATCTAACATCTGGTATCAGCCATCAACTGAGGGAAGGACTTGTGGCTTTCCCTGCTGCCGTCTGTATAAACAAATACGCAGCTGCACTGACAGACACACATATAGAAAATGTGTCAGAGATTTCAACAGCCAAGCAGTCCTGAACACAGCATGCAGGCAAATGCTGCAAACTTGCTTTTGCCAAGGTGCTGCCAGTGCCTGAGCTCAGGCTGTGCCAGTCCTGCTCACTGCCAAATTGCACTGTGGGGCTGAGATTCAAAGAGGGGTGAGTCCAAACCCATGTACGCATGCCACTCCCCCTGTTTTTGTAATTGCAGAGCAGATACAGAGCTCAGTAGCCTTGCACGTGGCAGCCCTCGAGGAGCGTTTCTTTTAGTGAAGACTGATTCTTCAGCCAGCTTAAGCAAGGAAATGTCAGTTTGACAACCCCTTCATGGGCTGCACAGACCAGCCTTTCTAAGAGGGGGTCAGAGAAAACAAGAGTGATGAGGGGGAAAGGCAGCTGAGAACCACAGGTGCTGAAGCAATGGGACGCGGGGAAGATCAGATGTAACGGTGATGCAGTGTGCTGGCAGCATGACACATGGAGGAGCACTGATGCTCTGATGAGCAGAGCTGCAGGATGGCTTGAAGGTAAATAAAGCAATTAAGCCTGTCCTGCAGGACAAAGGACTGCACATGGCAACTCTCTCAGTCTGATTCCCCAGATATTAAAGATGGACTCTCGTGTATGCTAAGCAGGGGGTCTAGTTGATTAAAGTATCAGTTTCCCTGGCCTGTACTGGTCCCTTGTTTCAAAACCAGCAAAGGTTACAAGTCTTGCAGAGACAAATGGCACACAGAAAACAGAGACGTTCTGAAGGATGCAAGTGTGCAACTCCCTTCAGCCCCAAGCTGCTGCGGCTGGGCACAGCTGGGGGGGGTCGCAGGCAGGTCTGGGAAGCGGCATAGCCCTCAGACCGGGGTAGCTGGTGGTTGCGCCTCATAGCTCTGCAGCTTCACTTGCACAAGCGTGCATGGGTTGGTCTTGCTGAAGAGGAGAGCTTGGGCTGCAAACACCTCTCAGCTCTGGGACCTTTCAAACCTGAGAGCTGTGGTCAACCACAGGTCTTGCTCTCCTGCAACGCAGCTCACCCAGCTTGCTGACTGGCCGCTTCCCAGCTTGTCTGGGGGGGGAGCAGAGCCTTTCACAGGGTGCTGGTGCCAGGGGATGGGATGAGGGTCACAGAGGACAGCGTAGCTGACAGCAGCACAGACGCGGGCTGAGGGGAACCAGGTGGCTTCAACACCCCCCTGGCATTTGAGAGAACTTTCAAGCTCGGAGCGAAGCCTTTGTTTTCTGTGTTTGCAAAAACTGGAAGGTGCCTCAAGAAGGGTTAAATCCCCGTGCGGAGGCAGCCGGGCTCCCGTTTGCCGCAGCCCCAGCAGCAGTGACCCAGGCACTCCCCGCAGCGCTGCACCCTGGCACTGGCCAGCTGGCTCCCTGCCCTGCCCACAGGTGTCCAAAGTTGAAATCCTGAGGGGCCTCCATGCCTGTGTGAGGCCAAAAATATTCAGCTGCAGTGACACATTCCTGCTGTGCTGGGAGGGTGGCTGACTGAGTTCATGTGAGGGGACGCTTCTTCCCACCTCCCCTGTCCTGGCTGTTTTACCAGGGCACTAAGGGGTGGCACTGGAGGATGATGCTTCATGTCCCCTGCAGAAGGGATTCACAGATCCATCTACCATCTGGGAGCTCACTTCCACCCACCTTTGTGCTCCTCATGCAATGGCCACCACAGCCACCCGTCCCCCACCATGGGACTCCCCTCCATCTGTCCCCCAGGGCTTGCCCTCTGCCAACATGGGGGCATGGCCCTGGAGAGAGTTTCTGGTGAGCCTCTGGTGTTGGGCAAGTCCCTATGGGCAGAACTTGCTGCCCTGGTCTGGATGCCTTCAATCACACCGTGGGGATAGGAGGCCCTTCAGATTTTTTTTTTCCTTGTAGAGGAAAATCTCACAGTGCCTCATTTTTCTGTGTTTGGCCCCAAATGACCTCTGAAGAGCAGAGTGTGGCATTTCAGAATCCCAGATGCTTTTAGGGGAAATGATGTGTTGTATAAAGCATCGTTTGAATTTTTTATCTGGTGTGCCTTAATCCATGTGGCATCAGGCTCACGCTGAATTATGACAAGAATCAGACACCCACGGTGCTGGGCTATGAAGCTATGCAGCATGCGGGAATAACGTGCCTCTGGATGGACGTGAGAAATCTTGACAAGGATCCAAAAGGGAACAATCACTCCTGAAATCCCAGTCCAGACGAAGATTTCCTAGTCCACCCATAGAAGGCGCTGCTCAGGGCTGGCTGTCGCTTACTATGTATGGAAGGATGGCATGGTTTGTGGCCCCAAAGGTGAGAGAGAGAAGCTCAGTTTAGTATCATCTCTGCTGACAGACAGCAATATTCAGGGATCAATGCCATTGACCACAGAGAGTTGTCCTCTGCCACATGCGATGTTTCAGGGTATGTTCTGAGTCCCCAGACAGGAATGCACTGGGAAATTCAGTGTCATTGCTGTCAACCCCATGTGGATGACCTGGGTGCTTTTGACCATCTCAAACAGCATTAGACTCCTTCATGTGCAACTCATTTGAGCCCCGAGCCTGCAAATTGCTCCCTAAATTCTGCCCAGTAACATCCACCCTCTGCGTGAGGTGAATCCGCAGTTTCCTATTGCAAATGTGAGAGGGCAACCACACTGACACTTGTGGCAATAGCCATAAATTCACATTAAAAGGCTTCAAGTAATAGCAGTGCTGTGTAAAGACAGCCTTTGAAAAGCTTGTTTCCAAATGCTTAGCAGCAGGATTAGAAGGTTGCTGGCTCTTAGCTGCAAGCTTTGCAGATGCTAGGGGCTGGCAAAGCACAATCTGTATCACATGAAAAAGTTGATCAGGTCTGACTCTCTCCTGCCGTGAGATTACTTTTCTCACTACAAAGCACTTCTCCTCACCAGTAAGTTCAAAGTACGTATGGGCATGAAGATAGCGTATTGTTCACCAACTCAGTGTTCTGCTGAGCAGCTGCCTCGCTTGTTCTCCATCTCAGATTATAAACAGTGTTGAGAAGCTGCAAAATTGCTCACAGCTTAAATGACGAAATAATGATAACCTAGCCTATCTTACCCTACTGTGAGCTCTACTTTAATAATCCTGCTTAATCATTAAACCACAATAAGAGCAAGCCAAGGAGTTTAAGGCAAGAGCCAAGCCAAGGCGTATCAGAGCACTGCTCAAAACTTGAACTGAGCACAGTCAGCTAGAGACAGAGGAAGCCACATAAAGGGATAGCAAAGCTGTTGTGCAAAGGGTCAGAAAGATGTGGCAGAAAATTCATATCTGTTGGGACTGGCGGAAGGCGCCAGAGCCAGCTGTGAGCTGCTCCTGCTAGTCAGGAGGCTGCAGTGGTGCCCTATTTACATCCTTTTCCCAGGAGGCCATCTTGTTATCTAGCACACACACTCCATTCAAGCCTTGCTGTTGACATAGATGCTTTGACTAAACCCTTAACGCCTGATGAGTATAACAGTGGTTGCTGGTTATTTTCCAGAATGCTTTACCCTCCACTGAAGGGTAGAAAGACAGCAAGTGGATGCACCTATTCTTTGCCCACCATGCTGCATATTGTCGTATGGCAAACAGATTTTTTTTCTAAGGACATTTCATATAGAGGTGAGGTTACATTAAAACAAAAAATATGGAAAAGCAGGAAAAGAAATAATTAAAAAAAATAAAACTTGAGAAGACACACTGCTTCTGTCACTCAGCTGGAGACACTGAGAACAGGGTTAGGCCAAGCCCTGCCCATGGATGCATCCAGGCCTCGCACTGATTCCAGCAGGATTATTCACGTGTGCATTCATGCATGACAGACAGAACAGATTTGGTCCTTATTGCTTTGACTTTTCCAGGATGCTCAATTTATTTGTGCATTTCAGGAAACAGACCAGTACAGTCAGAGGTTCTGTACCTGGGTTCCCCCTCCCCCACCCCGAAACAGAAATAATTGTAGGCTAAAAGCATCACCCATGCCAGAAGATGAGAGTGCCAAATCCTTTCCAAGGCAAAGGACTCACCAAAATCACTGGGGTTTCACCTGAGTAAGGACTAACCAAAGAACTTCACCACAGTCTGTGACAATTTGGCTGAAGAGACAATGAGTCAATTTTGTATTTTCAGACTAAAATAATAGACTGGATGGGGGAACGCTCTTGCCTCAGCTTCCTTGAAAGCCATGAGTGATAGGACTGGTATTGCTGAGACCATTCCAGAACTTGGGTTACTGTGCAGAAAACTGAGTCATGTTTCGCAATCTGAAACGGGGCATATTTTGTCTTCATTGTCTCGCTACCACCTCTTGTAGGATTTGACTGCAGCATGGAAGCATCCTGATATAACTTTACAGTGCATCGTGTTGTTACTGTAGTAACTTATTACTAGGACACCTTGTGTTATCTTTATTGCTGCAGTACCTGGTACAAATGTACCACCGTTTGTCCGCACACACCGTTATTACTGCCTTATTCCCCAAACTAATTTACTGCAGCGTCCTGTTGTGTCTTATTGCTGCATTATCAAAATGCTACTTTACTGCAGTGGCCTGTGTTACCTTATTGCTACATTTATCCTGGTATTATTATGTCAGCTTACTGCCACTTTTTATGGCTGCCCTGCTACCATTTTATTACAGTACTCTAGGGGATCTTAGCGCTGAGTTATACTGAGAGTACATTAATCCATTTGCTTTAGCCTAACGCTGTCTGCACGGGCTTGTCGAACCTTCCTAGTGCTTGTCCTGGTGCCGTTTTGCCACAATAGCCACAAATGCTCTGGATACTCTATTATCCAAATAACAGTGTACAGCCATATTTCACAGCCATAGCCCTGTAAGTATGGGAAGCTTTGTAGCTAGCTTGTACAGCATGGACATTGTAAAAGCTTTCCAGATTGCTCAGATGAAACAATGCCATTTAGAACATAAATAGAGGTGGAAAGCTGATTTCCTCACTCATCTTCAGGACTATGAGGTAGTTGGAAGACATGGGATGCTTATAAAGCAGCGGATTACTGCTTGCAACACTCAATGGGATACTGGTGAGTGTACAAGAGTAGCATTACTTGGAATAAGCAATGTCATTAAAAAGCAATAATTCAAGGATGTGGTTCATGTGGAAGTAGTTACATGTTAGTATCATCATATGTGAAGTAAAAGACATGTGAAGAGCAGTTCATATGTGTTCCCAGGAGGAGGCCTTGTCTACTCTCATGTTTGTTTTAGAGAAATTTAGTCAGGAAATGAGAGCAGAGCTTTCTTCTCTCCAGAGAATATGCAGCTCTGTCCGCTCAGCTAGCCATTACTGAGCAGATTAGCTTGCACGAGTGTGCATTTAAATGGCAAGCTGTTCAGCATCCAGGCCCCCTGATGTACGCCCATATGCATGCTCTCTGTGTCTGTAAAAATTCCCTCCATGCACTCAACTGCTCAAACACAGCATATTCCCCACAGGCAAAACACTGCGGCAGCCAGCGTGATCGTCCTGCAAGAATGGAGCAGGAAAGACAGAGCAGGGTGCTTTGCTCACGGGGCAGCGGCACATCTCCAAGTTAAAGTCTGGCATTGCTGCTCCCTGCACAGACCATAACCCAAATTCCACCTGTCCCGTGCACCCGCCAGCATCCTCCAGTCCTGCCCATGTGTGCCCCCATGCTGCAGGACACTGAGGAGTACCTCCATGGAGCTACGCCATCCTTCCCCTAGGAGAAGACCTGTCCAGTGTCAGGAATTCACTGCAAAGCAGAGACCCCCTTGTAACACTTTGCCATCTCTGCTCCTTGCAACATGCCAGAGTTTCATGCTTTATGTGTACATCCCACTCAGGAAAGCTCTGCAGACCAGTTTGGGGGTTGACAGGACAGATTTCCCATGGGAAATGCCTCAGCCTAGAGGCTGGGCAGCACTGGCAGTAGAGTAGCTTGGGGTGTCAGCAGCTGTTGGTTTACGGAGCTCCAGTGATGCATGGCAATGGCAGGTTTAACACAGATAAAACCACCGTCAACAAGGCTCTGAGAAGAGCCAGCCTTTGCATTTTTCCTAGGGACGACATAAGGGGACATGTATGAATGTGCACGAATGGACAACTGGGCCTGTTACGCAAAGACCCACTACTACCCGAGGGGACCCTTTGGGTGGGTGGGCAACAGAGGACAAATGGGTCCTGCAAGGACAGCTAAGTGACAATTTGGAGGGGACTAAATGTCTCCATCAGAGGCAGGACACCACCTGAATGTACAGGCACATCCGTGATGCTTCTGCAGCCCTGGAACTCACTTGTGTGCCATGTATGTGTAGGACGAATTTGGTCTGAAGACCTCAGACAGCAGGCTGTTTATGGGAATTAGATGTGTGAAAAGAACAAATATCATGCTCAATACTCTACTGTACATTCATGCAGGTGTAGAGAGTCCTATGGACCTTAGGTAAAATTGATAACAGGAGTTCTCTGGGAGAAAAAAGAGGTATCAAAATGAGAAATGTCATGGGTAAAGAGGGAAGGTCCTTTTTCTGACAGAAACTATGCTGGCCTGATTTTGTGCATACAGAGGCCTTAGATATTAGGTTAATACTTGCCTCAGAAGTGAATATTGTCAATAGCCAGCTGTCTACTTAGCTAGATGGTTTTGCCTAGGTACGAATGCAGACTTGTAGCCATATAGCAATTTCTACCACCTGCACAAAAAGCCAATTTGCCTAGGCATGAGTGAAGAAGACCAAGAGATGTCTATGTTCACATATGCTTCAGATCTGAACTGCTCGCAAAACACAGGAGGTTTTGTGGCACTAAGTCAACTGAGTCTTGAAATTTTCATATATAGACAATATACTGTATGTGAACGCAGTCCATTTTCCTATCTGCAGCTAGTATACGTGGGTTTTTTAATTAAAGTCACTTCAGTTCTGTCCTCATCCTAACCTCCATACTCCCAACAGTTTGAAACAAGCTACTGGGTCATCTCTTGCAGTTGTATTCATGGGCTGTAGGTCAGACGAGTTTTAGTGGAAGCTCATTTCCTCCAGTGGTACAATTTCACACTCACAATGGTGCTTCTCAGTGGAGTCAGTTATCTGAGCTCTATATCACAGCTGGGGGTGCTGCTGTTCAGGAAGGGTTACCTGGCACCCAGCACCCTGACCATTCACAGCCTGCTTCTGCTGGTCCCATCTCCATCAATTCCCTCCTCACTGTAGACGGAATTTTGACACCTGCCCACATCAGAGTTGCCTTTCCCTGTATACATGTGAGCAGATTTTGGCCCTCTGCAATTGGAGTTGGAGTCTGATTCTACCTACTCAGAGTAAAGCTTGAACATCCATCACTGAGTAAGTATGCAAAACCTTAAATAAATAGAAAATCAAATACAATATAAAACAACTCACTTTTAAATACCGCATGTGTGTGTATGTGTGTTTGTGTGTGCATTACACATCTAAAACATGACTTTTTGAGCATCGGGCAGAGTCTGATCACATTTGCACTACACGCACATGCAGAGCAATTCCACCGACGTCAGAGGACTTGCACCAAGATCAGAGTCTGACTCAATGGGGCAGATCCTCAGGTGATGAAAACCACTCACGCTCTCCTGAGCTGAGGATCTGGCCATCATCTCTGGACATGCTACATGCTGTTGGAAGGACAGTGAGTGATGAACTTAAATAGTGCCTTTTTTTTTTCCATTGCTTTAAAGGAGGAGAGACATAGGAAAGAAAAACAAAGCTAAAGTCAATGAATCTGCAGGAGATTGTGAGACGGAGAAGCAGCTTCCAGCAGATATTTTATTCGATCCAGACAGCCACAAGAAAGGGAGCAAGTGGGACTGCGGCACCATCTATTATAGCTGTGTTTGTGTCAGGGAGAGAAGAGATGAAGGAAAAATACCGATCTCTCTCAGCTCTTCTTTCGGCAACTTGCGGTTGGGTCCGTTTCCTTAAATAACAGGAGAGCAAGCCCTTGCCTTGTCAACCGTCTGCTTATGGTAATGTGTGCTCTTCCAAACCCTGATTGGAAACAAAGT
The DNA here is from genome assembly GCA_020745775.1 of Theristicus caerulescens. NCBI lineage: Eukaryota > Metazoa > Chordata > Aves > Pelecaniformes > Threskiornithidae > Theristicus > Theristicus caerulescens. The sequence continues at coordinate 31,705,194 of CM036564.1, forward strand.
ACCTGCACAGAGCTCGGCGTCCTTACAAAGCTGTACAGGTAGGAAAGTGTCGATGTAAACTGTGAAGAGCGGCGCTCCCCCGGCGCATGGCTCTCCGCTTGCGCTGGCTCAGGCTCTCTCCCCCGCGGGGACCTGCTCTCCCCAAAACGCCCCATCCCCGGCGGCGGTACTGGGCGTCTCTCCTGCGGGGCGGACAGCTGAAGCCGTCAGGAGGACTGCATCAGGCCCGTGAGGCGCTTGCTCACCAGAGACTTTCCCTGGAGAGAGGGACACACAGACAAACAGAAGAGACCCAAAGGCATGAGTGATGCCATGGGATGGTTTGGCTGGAAGTGAGGGAAGGTGCCTTCCCCCAAAGCGGGGTGTGCGTCTGCCCGCCCCGGCCCTGCTGATGGGGAGGCGGGTGATGGGGGGTTGAGTGTGCCCCAGCATTTCGGGTGCCTGCGGTTTTGCCCCAGGCAGGTGATTTGGCAAGAAGGGGTGGTGGCTACTAATGTCCAGGTGGCTTATCGCTCAGGGCAGTTCACTGTGCCCTGGGACACTGTCTCATGAAGATGTTTCCTTTCTCTGTCACATGGGAACTGGTCAAATCAAAGCTCTGTCCTATGCTCGCTGCTACTCGTCCTGCCTGGCACCGTCCTGCTGGTGCCAGGCCATGGCTCCCATGCAGAGCACTACCCCAGGTCAGGAAGGGCTGCAAAACCAAGGCTGCAGTGAAAGCTGGGTGCCCTTCCTACAGCTGGTAAATCAGTATCACCTGCACATTGTCCATCAGAAACAGATCTAGGGAAAAGTGATTTGAGAAATAGCTTAGCCTGTCCCTGCCCTGCTGCTACCCCACTTTGCCCACTCCTTCGTCTCTTGTCTCCTTGGTTGCTGCTTGTCCAGTCCTGTCTGGCCTCCCTGCCTTCCCCTGCCCTCTCCTCCAAGCCACCATGCAGGCATGTGGCCATGGCAGCCCTGCTTATGCACTGCTGGCATCCACATGAGTTTTCCCACTGGCTGGTGGGACGAAGGACCAGGGATAAGGTCACCTGCACATCTGAATCCCTTTCACTGGCTTAGGCCAAGCAGCCCCTGCTTTCATCTGGAGCAAGGGAGGACCTACAGCAGGTCTTCTCCACTCGCAGACAGTAGGAAGGGTATATCCCCACAGGGGATACTGATGGCTTTGCAATTACTGATCCAATAGTGAAAAATTGTTTCAGGTATTGCACCAGTTGCTGTGTTTCTTTGGTTAGCTTTCCTCTTGCAAAATTATGGTTTTTTCTTAAAAGAAAAAAAGTCTTGGTTGAAATAAACATCCAGGGAATACCAGAGAGCTGTGGAATACCTAGCAGATCTTAAACAACCTCCTCTGCGTTACTATATTTAGCCAAGATTTCCTTTGCAATAGAAAGCCTTACTAATTGCTGTTTGAAAGAAAGATCCACACAAAGAGCAAGAGAAACAGATTATACAGTGAAAATGAGTATGTGCAAAATGTAGGAAACTCTGAAATGTAAAATTTAGGAGGTCATCTGAAATAAACCTTGTTTAACAAGTTAACACTCTAAGAAAAAAGAAACGCCTCCCTGCTTTGATTTCTAATCTTTTCCCATTTAGGGCTGTACCAGGAGGATGTAACAGTTCTCTACAGAAGCTTAATTTGGTTACTCAGATATGTGCCTTTTACCAAATAATTTACTCAGCTGCACAAACACACATGGCCTAATCTGACCGCTTCTGTACATCAGCAGTCGGCTGCTGAAAACACTGTTGTCATTCAGACTGTCCTGCCCGGGACGAGAGAGCCATCGTCACAGCTCTGCGCCTCATCCGTCTCTACACCGGAGCTCACACTGAGGGCATGGCTCAGGAAGGACCAGCTCCCCCCTGGAGCTCAGCAGACACGCCAGCACTGCTGCTGTTTCAGGAAAAGGTGTTTTCTTTCACTATAAATCAAATTCTTGGTTATTATTATTATTAAATGCACTTCTGGGAAGCTCGGCTTTGTGCCATCCCAGGAGGTGGCCAAGTCTTCTGCAGGGCAATGTGGCAGTGCTTGGGGGGCTGCAACCATGGCTGTCATTTGGCTGCTGTTAAGGAATACCAGAGAAAGAGTGCTAAGGAGTCACCAGTTCCTGAATCCAATTTATAGGAAGAAGAAGGTAAAGATGCGCAAGTTAATTTCTGGAAGAATAACATGGCTGGTTTTAGAAAAAAAATGTTAGTTTCCACCTATATTTGGATACTTCCTTAGGAAAAAAACAAGTAAGCCTTGGGTTTGTATAATGACTTTTCAGTCAGAGTCTAACTAATCTGCAACAGGCAGTTCCTCCTGTTATCTTCTCCCAGGCAGGTGGCTTGGGGGTACGCCAGCTCCCTGCGTCAGGGTCCAGCGGGGAGCGAGGAGCAAACACTGTTCCACATCCAGCCCCAATTTCGACATGCACATGTTCAAAGGGGGAAGGGGGAAATGCCAGTGCCAAGCTGGGCCGAGGGGAGGGGGCAGCTGACAGAAGGGCTGCCCTGGAGAAGGCGGTGGATCGGAAATGGTGCCAATGGCCGTGGTTTGCGCAGAGCAAAACCTTGCTCACCAGCTTCCCGGTGGTGATTGCTTCCCGTCGCGGGCAAAGGTGGCGGGCTCCATCTGCAGCTCCCCCAGCTCGCAGGAAAGGTGTTAGCCTGGGAACCCAGATCTGCTTGCTGGCTCTGCAGCAAACTTCCCGCCTGCAGGCTGGGATGAGTCCCAGCGTGGAGCCCGGCTGTCCGGGAGGATAACTGTGTCAGGGAAGTGTGAGGTGCCGAACAGCCTCGCGCCCAGGGACACGCAAACAGATGGGTGCGAGAAGCTGTTTTAAGACAGCAAGAAGTAGGCAGCGATGTCTGCTCGGCTGTCATATCCACCTCTGTGGTAAGACAGACGGTGAAAGGATCCCTGGAATCACATACAAGGATTAATGCTGTGAAATTTTTGGCTACAAGCAGGAGTGCTGGGGTGTAAGTAAGTGTAACATTCGGCTTCGGTACCGAAGTGGCCCCCAACTACAGCATACTGATGTAGGATTTTGTTTCAACTCGACGCAGAGACAAGTGTCAGCCTCACAGCGTGGGTCTGAGCAATATGAACATCTGTGGGATGGAGGTGGGTGGGATGCAGGGGATGGGTTTGGGATTCTCTCACCTTAGGGATTCTCATTAAAAAAAAAGAGGATCAGGAAAAAACTGCATTTCATTAGGAAAACAGGTATCCGTTTCTAAAATGCACAACAAGGTAGTAAACTGTTGTGTCACAGGTGAAAATGCTGGATGGGATCCACTTGCTGAGGTAAATCAATGTGACTTAGTTGTTTTCAGAGAACAGCTGCCGATTACACCAGTTGAGGGGCTGGTCCATGGCATCTCTGTTTCTGGTTTAGCCCTCCAAGGCTTCTTAGGAACAAAGTCCAGCAGGAGACACGAGAGGCTTGTGCCAGCTGACTGATACAAGCCAAAGCGTACCTGCCATGACAGCTCCTTCGCGGCGGCGCAGCGCTCACTCCCCAGCCAGCCAGCACTCTCCAGCACCCCCAGCCGGGCCATCCAAACCCACTCGCCCCTGCTCGCCGGGAGGGCCTCCACGGCCAAACAGTCCAGGATGGCATCAGCGTGCCATAGCTTCATCGCTTTCCCGTGTCCAGAAAAGAGGTGTCTGGGTGCCCAGGTGAGGGTGGCCTGTGTCTGCCTCGAGACAGCAGAGGTGAGATGCACCCCTGTATTTTATGCGATCCCGCGCAGCCTGAGCGCCAGAGTCAGTCAGGTGAAAGGCTGCTCTGAGAAGCTGGAGGTGGCTAAATCAGCTCGTAGTTGGGTGCAATACATGCCAAAAACATTCAGGCCCAAGAGGTCATAGGGGCTCTCATCTGACACTCGGCCAGGATTCCCTCGGGAAGACAGAGTGAGGAAGTTTTGGATTATTACGATGTGAAAGTTTGGCACAAAGAACTCCTAGTTTCTTTAAAAAAGTTCAACCAAAATAAATTATTTTTTCCTTCTGCACGTCTTTGTTTAGCATTAAACCAGTGGCTGCCCCCATGTTTCTACCTCTCCTTTCCCCACTGAAAGAAAATGTCAACAACTGCCTTATTTCCAGGAGAAATTTCATCTAAGCTGTGCTGGCAGGGGATTTGGAAAGCATATGATTTCAAGCTCAGCACACCACAGTGCTTCTTTTACTCTGTTGTACGCATATGTTGAATAACTCAAGGCAAGATTAGAGTGGACGTAAGGAGTAAACTTTTTACATGGGGTCTAAAGCTTATAAAGAAAACCCCAGTCCTCCAGTTGCAAAATATTTGTCACTACTAATTAGGGTTACGACAATTAAAAACCCAGACTGTTGTCACTCAAAGAGCATAGCACAAGCAGTAGGGCATATGTTGTAGGGCATATGTTGCGTGTCTCGTTGGATGCGGGAAGGTTTTCTTTTCTCTCATTCCCTGCAAGCAGCTGAGCTGTGACACAGCTTTCAGGCAAGGATCACGTGCAGCTTCAACCGTGTCTTGGTAAAGGTAACGTTCAGTTCTCTCTATGCAGCTGAATGAATGATTTTTTTTTACTGCGAACACTGGCATGACAGGAGCCTCAGTTTTTAGAGGCAGTGTGAAATCTGAATTTGGAGTAACCTAAGGACAACATCAGGGAATTCTTAATAAACCTTATGAAACTGCGCCCCAGAATTTGACTTCCAACTATGTGGCCCATCCTACTGCTTGGGTACATCAGGCACAGGACTAGACCTTGGCCCCTTGCATCAGGGCTCTCACTGAGGCCCACCGAAGTCACAATTAACCTGTAGGTCATGGGAGATGCTTAGCATCTTTGATGGCTGAGCCTTTGCTGAGCAGCTACTAAAGTGTAAAATGCAATTAGCAATTATTTTAATGAAGCAAAAATCAGCAATTTAACATAGGCAAGAAGCCAAGAGGAAAAAAAATATGTCTGGGATTTGACACAAAAAGGAGACAGCACTCCTTTCAAACCTCATGCATGAGCTACTGGAGTTTCCATCTTGCTCTTTGCTTTTATCAATCAAAACCAGCACTTTGCACAGTTGGGAGAGAAGGTAAAGGCTGTGAAGAACTACCTTTTTTCAAGAATTTTAAATAGAAAGTTTCGTTGTGCGTAGTACCTGTGGTTTCACACAACGTTAACGTGCTCTGCCCAGCACAGAGTGCAGTTTGTGAACATGCAGACATTCACCACCACCAGCATGCATGAGCCAGCACTCCCATGCACACCGTCAACAACTTACCTGAACAGCCAGGCAGGATTTATCCCATAGGAAGCTTTGTGGCTGCAGCGACGGGGGAAAGGAAGCATGTGGGGAGCTTCTCGTATGGCAGCACAGGCTCCCCGTTTTGCTATGTCAATACAGACCAAAGTGCTTTCTTGCTGACTGTTCCCCTCCAGGCTCTCCACCCACCAGCTTAGGACTTTGTCTGCTATAGCTGACTCCAATTCTTGCTTTCTACCCTTCTTTTGTGCTCAGGGCTGTTCTTTTCCCAGCCTGTTGCCCAGTCTGCTCCAGCCAGAAGCATTGCCTTCCTGGAGGAGAAGCCATCTCCTGGGGAGCGGCGTTGCCCCGTCCCTCTGTGAAACCCCCAGCAGAGGACTGGGGCTGGTCTGCGTCTCCACTGGAGATTAACTAACCCTAAGTCCATCAGCTTGAATCTGAGGTGTTTCACATGGTGACAGGCGCTGCTCGCATCTCCTACCTTTTAGCTAAAGTACTACAAGAACTTTGGCAGTGGGCAGACAATGTACTGCCACCAAACTTTATTTCTGAAGAAAGAGATTGCCAGGGCCCTACCCTGCCACCACTGTTTGGTTTTCAATGTTATGTTACACTGCAGATCTTGGGGAAATTTTATTTTTCTGTCATTTTAAAAGTGTTCTTTTTATTAGCTTTTTTTCTTGAAAAGATACATTGCAAACATAAGATAAAGTAACATAAATTAACAAAGTTAAATATGAAACAGTTAAAAACAAACAATAAAGGAAAATAACTTAGTTTGACACAAAATAAACACAGACACGTAAACTATGAACATATATAACATAAATTAGCACACAAAATGTGGTGGACAGTACCACCAATTACACACTGACACACAGATTGAAACCAGGAGCTGCAAAGTGGCTGTAGAGGGTAAGCAGGGGAGCGGCTGCTCCCAGCGTGCAGGATGCTTACCCATTCTCACCAGCACGGTCTCACCAGTTACCCCCAAACTCCTGCAGAGTGGGCCCCACTCCTCTTGTAAGGCTTGACTGACAAGTTACCTGAGCTTCTCGCCATTACCGCTGACTGCAGTGAAGCTAAGCAACCACGGGTTAGGTTCCTACATTTGATATTGCTTTTTTTCTCTTCCAGATTATGTTAAAATTGGTATTGTCCCTACCCATTTGATTTTGTGAGGATTTCCTACCCTTCCTAGTGAGGCATTGCACTTTGCTTTGAGAAATACCAGCATGCCACTGCATACAGCACAAACCAGGAGCTGACATAAGCCCTGTACTCACCCACTCCTAGAACAGCTTCGTAATGGTTGGAGCTCTCCTCTACCATCCCACCAGCACCAGGAGGAAGATCCTCTTCTGCTGTGGAGCAGTCTGGGCTCCTTGTATCTGAGAATGAGCCTATGGACTGCTTAAACTTACCACATTGAAGGAGGGCACTTTAGCACAGCCCTGCCAGGTGGGCAGCCTCGGGCTATGGATCCAGGGCCCATCCCACCCTCTGACAAAAAAAATGGGAAGACAGAGGCGCAGATGGATCACTGCAGCCAGTATACAATGGTGTAGTAGAGTGTTTTTTCAAGCCACCTCAGAAAATGCCCTTACTGCATGTTGCTGGTCTAACTCTCGGGCAGGGTGAGATTCTGTTCTTTCCTTTCTGTGCAATGGACTCGGTTTGTTGAACTGCCTTCAGTGGGACTGGGAACCAGATATGTAAATACCTTGCACAATCAGAGGAAAACAGAAACACCACTGAAACATCAAACCCCTTTGGAGTATCAGAATAAGTTTGACTGAAATCATAGCAGGGTCTAAGCCTGCCCTCCCCCCCCCAGACACCTTGCTAAGGTCCTGATTTGGTCCCTGCAGCTAGCAGCTAGACCTGTCTGCAGTGGGAAGGTACCGAGTTTTATCTTCCAGAGTTTGTGTGTGGCTGGAATAAAAGACAGTAAATGAATAGTAAGTATATCCTGAGCTCCATAAAGCGCCTTTCATCCAGAAGGATCCCAAAGCACTTCATGAACCATACACACAGGGATCACTCACCCACCGCTGGAAGGTAGCGACCTCGGGGGCGAAAGGCAGCTGCCATTCTGCGCCAGCAGCACTACACAGCGGTGTTTTTAGGAAAGGAAGTGAAGAATAACTTATCCACTAGAAACGATGAATACTTATCCTTTAAAGGAGCCTCTGTATACAGAACAGACTACACAGCACACATGCAATACATGCAACCCACCACTTACCAAACTGACAAGCATGCAGCGTAAGCCTACACAGCGCAGACATTTTCCAGGTAAGGTGCTATGCCGATACCAGGAATAGATGCGACGTATTCCAGCATGCAGCAACCAGTCAATACATGCACTGTGCAGGCCAGGCACCCGGTCCTCCGCAGCATTAGGTACTGACACTGACTAGTTATCGCACATAAGAGAACAACCAGATGACAGGCTGCGAATGTTGACTGGATCCCTTCATGCTTCGGGTACATTCTGATGCTTTCCATCACCTATGTAATGCAAGTACCTTTTCCCAGTAAAAGCCAGCATTTGTTAATGACTGGAGTAGTGGAGCAAGTACATTTTCTTTTAAAGCAAAATATCTTCCAAAGATAAAAATAACCCTTTTCCCAGATGTCTTTTCTTGGTGCCAAATCCAAGAAACTTTGGCATCCATTCCTATATCCTTCCCTTCTAGCTGTCTGTTCTGATACTTACTTCATCAGCATTTCAGTGTATCACCTTTTTATACTTTCCAGTTTTTCTGCCACTATTCTCTACCCCTAATGGCTTAAACCTTTGTCTTTATTATATTGCAGGTCATGAATACTTTCCATGCCCTCAAATGCTGTTATCTATTTATGCAAGCTAGTAGAGCTGGGAAAGAGAAAAAATGGGGAAGCTGGTAAGTATATGACAGTTCTATGAGATTATCAAGGAACCAGTTAAAAAGAGAGCTCTGATGATATCAGGCAGCAATTCTTCCTCCAGCCTTATGCCTTCTTTACTGTGTTCATGGTTAGTATTTGTAAGACATCACAGTGACACACAGCTGTGCAAAATACCACACAGTTCACCTGAGAAAGATAAGATTCCATCAACACATTTCATGTGTGTGACACCACACTCCTGAATTAAGAATAGGACCAGGACAGTTTGAGTGCGACTTGGACTCTGATCCAACAGCAGACAAACCAAGAGGACATAAAAACCAGCACAAGACAGTAACAGCGGCCAAGGGATGAAGCTGAGGATCAGGAAGATGGGAAAGTGGCAGCAGGGAAGAAGAGGGTAACAACACAGAGCTGGAAGAGAAGACTGCCAAGAGCATCTAGGAAGGGCCAGCCAGGCAGGCAGGGTAGACACTAAGGCTTTCATAGTTCTATAATGCAAACAAAGAGATACACATGGAACTGAAACTAAACATGGGACTTCGGATTTCTCTGGGTACTGAACTGAGATGCACTTACAGTCCTGACCCAAGGATAGTTCAATATGAAATAGCCAAAAGATACCAGAAAACTAAAGCAGAGGCAATACTACAATGAAAATGCCAGTTTGCACCACTGCAAGGAGGAGGAGGGTGTTTTAAGCTCCAGACAGAAAGCATCCTGGCCACTAAGCATGACAACTATATCAAATACAAGATCTCCAGTCCTATTCTTGTTCCCGGAAAAGTCATCCTTACATGAGAAACCAAGGTGGGACACTGGCTCCACAGTCATTAAGGATGTAATGTGGGACTTTTCTACAATGCTTCCGGATGAGAATACAAAACCACCCTGCTGCTGCTAACGCAAGGACTACAGCAGCTCCTGCTGACCAGCTTCTGCCTTCTGCCTGCTGCAGCTCTGTCTCCTATGGTTAATGAAGCTGAGCCAGTCTGTCGATTCAGTTATTCACCTGTGCTTAGGAACTGAGACAATCTTCAGTCTTCATTGACTTGCTGTCCTGTACAAAATGTTCCATCCATAATGTCCAGGATTCTTTAAAGAAAGCTAATTAGAAAACTTTCATTCTTATATTCTTAATCTACAGTCTACTTCCCGTGCAGCTCAAACACAGACCACCTCTTCCTTCACCTTATTCTCTTTCTGCACTGAGTTCAATTTACCACTTGGAAAAGCTCCCTGCTTCTTCATACCTGACTCCTTGATACATTTCACACCACATCTCTTTATCTGATGTCTTCTACTATGCCGACTTTAAAATAAACTCCCGAGTCTTTTAGTCTCACTACATACTCACATTTCCTCTAGGACTTAACAGGAGGGCTCCTTTTCCCATTAAGTATTACACTTTTTACAGACCGTAACGATGAAAGATACAGTACAGCCTGTGGCTTATCATGTGCAAGCGTAGGCTGCAGGCAGCCATGGCAGCCCTGTGCACATCACACCTCCACATACACTGAGCTGGACCACTATGGCTTGAGGAAGGAGGCAGGGAAAACACAGGGAAAGGGATTTCCCACAGACTCCAATATCCAGCCAAAAGTCTGGCCTTTGCATCTTCACCCCCCAGTCCTGTGCAGCACTCGCTGGCTGAGGCTGTTGGTTTTGCCTGGAGCTGCCAGGTCCTGCCATTGCTTGGGCTGAGTTTCACAAGGGACTCTGGCCAGCAAACGCCTCTCGCTTCTCCCAGGTTGTGCAACTCTTCTCTCTGTCCTCAGGCAGTGGAAGAGATGCACAAGAGCTTCTTTACCTTCTTCAGGTAAAGAGCTTTTTCAGTCCAGGAATGTAACGACTAACAGTGTGCCACGTCAGTCAGTTCAGACAGAGGTTGTAAAAATTCTGAATAAACAATGTATCACCGGTCTGGCCACTCTCTTGTCCTTTAAAGCATGAAGATTGAGAACTCTGATACTCTCAAAAGCTGTACATGTGTGTGCGCCTTTTGTTCTTAAAGAAATGTCAGCTGGGAATAAAATGCAGAGATCTTCTCAGCATTGGATCACCACCTCGACATTGAGTCAGAAATTTTAACACCAGTTTTCTTACAGGGGAAATTTCTTCCTTGGAATACAGCAATTTTAGGAAAGTTTGAATTCAAGTCTGAGTATCATGGCCCAGGCTCATCTAAGTTACCTGCTGAGTCTGGTATCCATAGGTTTAATCCCTGTTATTGCTGGAGTAACCCTTGCTGCTTTTAGAGATAATACTCAAGATGCTGCAAACTGCAACAAAGGAACCCGCTCCTGTTTCCCTCTTCGTTAAATGTAAATGGCCACCAGCACAAGTTAGGCAGAGACTTAGTGGCTTCCTTTGTGAGACAAAAGCACCAGTGGTTTCCCTAAATGTACTCATTAAAATATATTTTCCTTCTACTCTTGGCCCTGAAGGATCATCTCAGCTTATGAGAACTAAGCTTCTGTCTATCTGATTATTAAATCATTTCTAAAGCAGATGGGAAACTACAGTGGTTTAAACAGCTAGGCTGAGACTGCATGGCTAAAAATAGTATAGCAGGCTCCTTTTAATTAGCAAGATGATCAAATATGACAGAAGAGAGAGATGTAGATATATGGATTTGTGTGTATGTGTGTCTTTAAAATTAAGTTATTAGCTCAATACCAGGTATTATTTATAACATATATGATACATGATGTCCGATTTTTATGATGCCATTTATCTCCACTTGGGAGAGAAGACAGGCTAACTCTGCTTTCATAACGTCAATCCTTGCTGTATTCAAAAGGAAAATTCTAATAAGATAAACCTGCCACCATGCACAGTGCCATCATTTTTTAAATGAGGTGGATTAGTAAGCACTCTGATGCAATAGAGTGTCAGATCTGCAACTCCCTGAGATTGACCCTTCCCCAGGGCCCCCGTGGAGAGCATGGAAGAGCCAGTCTAGCTTTATATCTGCGATCTCATGGCACGGGAGCTTGGCATAGGGCTGAAGGGGTCAGGGACCGTGATGTCTATCCTACCATTCTGTTGCCCATGTATTTTTGAGGACTCCTCAAAACCTGAACAGGGGAGAAAAGAAATCTGCTGCCCCTCTGCTCCAGCAGTGCTGGGCGACCGTGCCCTGTAGTGATCTGCTCCATCATGCAGATGTGGCCCTTTGGTGTTCACCAGATGACTGATAACCATGACATTTGGTCCTGGGACCACACAGCTGCTGCCCAGGCTGAGGTGGGGGTCTCCCACAAAACACACACTGATGCTGCAGCTGCAGACTTCAGGCAGGTAAGCTGAGGAGGCTGAGGATGTCTGGCACATTGGGTGCTGGGTCAGACAGATGTCCTCTTGCTCCAAGGGGAACCCAGACAGGGAGGCACTGCAAACTATGTCCTTTGCTACAGGAGGACCTGACCAACCCCCTTCTTGATCACTGGACAAAGGTATCAGCTGATACTTTGAAAGGACCTGGAAGTAAAAGGTGAACCATCAACACAGTGAAAATTCTTCTGGCAAAATCTTGCTGTCAGTGTCCTGCTTAATGCGGACCAGATAGCACCTGGCTTCCAGAAAGATTTGGTGCAAACACTCAGTGCATTTGTTAGTCGTGAGCTGCCTTCTCCTACTAAGCCATGGAAGATGAGACAGTGGGTCTTGCAGGAATTGAAGAGTGGTATGAAAAAAAAAAAATCTGTAAAACCCTGTTCTTTCTTATTCCCCATTGATTTCCTTGAAGGTGGCAAGCCTCTGGCTGGCTAGCAGGGCTCCACAGTGGCTTTCCAAAGGATGTCAAATGGTCTGGGGTTAATCTCTGTCTCCTGCGTTGTGACTCTGAGATGAGCAGGAGCCCTGTGGGTAAGATGACTTCCACTTGCTCCAAGTCTGCACTCCCAAAGCCAAGCTGTACAGCTTTCCACCCAGTGCAGGAGAGCAATTCAGAAGCACTGAAAGATTTTTCTGGGGAGGGATTTAACCCAAGTAAGAGACAAAAAGCCTGCAATATTGTTTGCAGTTTGTCGACAAAGTTTTACTGCTTCTTTTTCTGAAGTGTTATATTTTTTCCTGTCTTTCTCAAACAAGAGCTGGTGAGACCCAAGCAACCAGAACAGGCGAACCTAGAGTCTGATTTTTTTCACTCAAGTGAAGACTCACTGTCTAAGGAGTCAGGCATGCCTGGCATTCTGGCTACAAATAAGCCTTCGCTGGTATGGAAAGCACCCCTGTAAGTACAGCATCATGAGCAAGGAAGGGGTCATGAACCTCCACTTCCACACTCCTGCTCTGGCCCTATGCCACCTACACTGTTAGTGGAACCAAGTTGCCCGGATTTGAGCACAGTGATGCAAAAGGAAACCATAACATCATTAGATATGTGTTTTTCCCATGTTGCTTACTACAGCTGAAAAGTTATAGCAAATTTAATCAAAGTAACTGCTTTATTTGAAGAAACAATGAGCTAAAAATTATTTGGGGGAGGTCCTCAATACGCCTGAAGTGCCAGAGTACTACAGGAAACAATAACTGATTGATGCTGTGAGAGAATTTGCTCCATATTTTAAAACACATTTTAAATATTATGACCTTATTAATAATCATGTTGATGCAGAAAGAATGAACACAGTCAGGCCACTTTACTCCCCACTGTAAGTGTCTTTGAGCTATTCCTTGTCTAATGATTTTCCTGATGTTTTTGCTAAATGACATACATGTTCAGTCAAATTGTGTTCTTGAAATCTGTATTTAAATCTTGAAATTCAAATGCAATTTACCTTAAAATTCATGTTTTTAACCGAAACCAAAGTTTGGGATTTCTGCCCCAAGTTTTGCATTACGTTTCCACCCCCCGTAACCTTGGCAGGGTTTCCCGGTGAGTGCGAAGGCTGTGGGGCACGCCTGGCTGGGCAGCACCCGCTAGGCTGGCTCAGACCTCCGGGAGCTGCCGCAGCAGGCAGCGCATCTGCCCAAATGCCCAGCACCATGAGGTGTGTGGCCTGGAGCACGTGCTGCCACGGTAAGGCCAAGCCTTCAAGGACCTCAATTCAATCACTTTCCAAAACGCTGGGTCACATGCCACAGCCAAATCTGAAAGTTTCACCCGGGGTCTACTGTGCCGTCCCAGTGCCAAACAGAGCAGCACAGTCTGGAGGTGGCCCAGGTCCACTGGCAGTTTATGGTACAGCCAGTCTGGGAGCCACTACTTCATCTCACTGATGGCTCCTTAAGGCAAATAAACTTCTAGCCCTGGGTGTTTTGGATGTTCCTCTTACAGCCATCACTGGAAATGTGACCTCATATTATTCTGTTTGCAAATTTAGGCTTCGGCTCCCCCCTGAAGAGTTCCAGCCAAACCTTAAGTATATGCTTAACTTCAGCGCGTCTCTGCAGGGTCAGCTTGAATATGTGATCCTGTAATGAGCAATCACTAAAGCATAGTGGAGCTCTGGGAACAAGGGCCACTGTATTGCTCCACTCCCGCACAGTCGGGGAACTGCAGTGCATTTTGGAGAACTAGAGCATGCAGAATTAACTTCGTCTTAATTTAGTCCCCTGAGTACGCCATAAAGTTACTGCTTTGGTAATGCTCTCCACCAAGGATATTATGACATGTCAACACAGTGACTATTTTCTCATCTGATGGTAGTGACAAACTGCCATAACGCGAAGTATAAAAAATTCAGACCCTTCCTAGTTACATAGTAGCTACCATGCCATCTGAGGATGACATTTTATATCTGTATTAAGAAAAATGAAAGAAAATGTTTACGGTATGCTAGCCAGTAAGACAAAAATCAGCTAAAGTGCCAACCAATCTATGATGATTTTCTTTACAGGTACTTACATTATAATTCTACCATCCCAAACTGAGCTTGTCAAGTTACCCTTCAACTCAAATGCAAGAGAAAAATCCATCCTCGGCTGTGTTGCTATAAACCCAGCCAGTCTAGTAAAGTGAGAGTTACTCTTCTTTGTATTTGGCAAATCTGGGAGAAGCATTTACCACTCGGTGTAAATATTTCTGCATAGTTTGTTTAAAAAAAATTTTGCCTACTCCTCTTTCTGGCAGACTCTTAGAAAGTAGTAAATATGCAGATGGGCACAGTGATATATTTTGTATCAACATATTTTAAATGTGTGCATATGCATTAGCTATATAAATACATTCCCCAGGAAGTCTGCCAGTGGATATACTACAAAGCTCGGCATGTTGCGTTTGGGTTTGCTTGTGCAGTAGCATGGCAGCATCAGAAAGAACCCCTCTAGGCTTATTTGCTCTATGACAGCTCACACTTACCTGCACAGTTTCCCCTTTTCTATCTGTATGTACAAATGTTCTATATTTATATTCTATTTGTATGTATATAGTGTATATATCAATATACATACATACACACACACACAAATGCAAGCATATGTACTGTATATACGCATAGTCCAATGCCTTCATTATAAAGCTGTTATAAAGCCATAACAAGGTCTATGAACTTTCTATGAAATGTTGTTCTGCACAGTAGCTTCTACGGGAATCAACCGCTTGACGATTCTCTGCTGTCCCAGTATCTCCTTGCAACTGATGATGGGCGACACATGAAGACCACAGCAGTATGCCAAAACCATATGACATATCAAGTCAAAGGGTACTTGATACTGAGCCAACACAAGAGTAATTCCCCACTGACCCAGCTGCTGCATCTTCAGCTCTAGCCCTGTGCTTGCTCTGTGTCACCTCACGCACACAGCCTGTACCACCTCGTGCTGCCCAGTATCCCTGCTCCTCCACCCCACTTGCAGCATCTGCCTCTGGTCCTGCACCTTCTCCCTGCTCTTCCCTTTCTCCAGAAAATCTGCTGCACACACAGATCCCTGAAAGCAAGTGGGATGAGTGGGTCTGGCCCAAGCTCTGGAGAGAAGGAGCCCTGGCTGGTGCCCAGTGCCGGCTTGTGCTGCAGCATCCCCTCACAGCTGGACCAGCTTCCCCCACCTGGAAGGACTGGCTGGAGGTTGGAGACTGGCGAAGGACAAGAGAGTAGAGGACATCTGTCCGCTGGCCTTGAGATCCCACTATCCCCTTATCTAAAACGTTCAACAGCGTCATGTTTCTTGCTGTTACTGCACTCCTTTTCGCGTATTGGTATCGTGAAAGTGTCAAAGGGTATCGCCCATCACTATTTACATGAGCACTGACAGACGGGGGCAATGGAAGAAGCGGCTGCAGTGCTGTGGATGGATATGTATGTGTATATACATACGGTACCATTAACCATGCACTATATAACCATACGGATACTGTTGCAATGGCACTATGAGAACCATGCTCTTCTACTTCATTGCGCAAGGAAAAGCCACAACAAATACTGTAGTGGTAACACAGCAAAAAGACAACCTTGCATTTAATTCTAGACAAAAACCAATTTGCTTTTGCAGTGATGATAAGCTAGAATGAGCATTATGGAATTCTGCTTCCCGCCCTCCCGCCCCCCTGCCCCCCTTTCTTTAGAGCTACTATTTAGATGAGCTACAGTATTAAAAGAGAAGCTGCAAAGATGCTAGCTGCAAAAAAAAAGGATGAAATAAAAAGTCAAGCATCCACATTCCCCCCAACTGAAAATGAAGTTCTGAGGAAAGGGAGGAGGGAAAAGAAAAGGAACTTACCACACTGCGAGTGAACTTTTCTAGAGAAGTTCTACGACCTTGCTCATTCTCTGGCTTAACAGGGAAAAAAGTGGGGAGAAAAAAATACAGAAAAAATCCCTTCAGCTTAAATGCAGTTTTTCAAAACAGCAGCAAAATATAAGGAAGCAGCAAGGGGAAAAAGTTGTAAAAAAATATAAAAAGCAGAAATCAATGTTTGCAACAGCAAACGTAAGAAACCAAAATCCCTTAAAGAATGAGAGACATCACTACTTTTACTCTCGGAGAATGTCACCTTTTCTCCTGTGAGTTTTTTGAACGGTTCAAACAGGTCTGCGCATTGCTGTGTCTCACAGCTATTGGTATTGATTTCTTGTTCATTGAATTTTCCTTCTGTGGCTGTTTGAGCTGGGACCTCTGATTCTGGTTAACATCTGCCAAACAGCTGATCGGAGGCTCCCATCTACTTGCTTAGAGAGATGAAAAAAACCACAGTAACTTTTACAATATTAAAAAGCAATGTGTGAGTGAATACAGTGCTGGAAGAAAACCACCACTGAACTCATTGCCAGGGAACCTACACTCCTCTATTTATCCAGAGGGTAGAAGCACATTTCCAATAAGTTTGGCTACATCAAAACACAAGACAGCATATGTATGCCTGTGCAAGGCCACGGAAAGATACAGGCAGATTTGGGGCACTGATATTTTTGTATCTGGAGTACAGGACTATTCATATGCAAGAAGATATTCAACTTCACCGTGAGAAGACAAGCATGTGCATCATGGCTTTATTAACGTATCCCTGAGAAGGTTGCTCACTGCAGCGCTTCATTCATTTGGCACAAGGGAGATCTAATTGTCACTAACAAGGAAGAACTAAATAATTTATTGGCATGTTTGCTGGAATAGCTAAGAGAAAAAATTGTTATGGAGAAGAGAAGAAACTCAGTAATATGAAGGAAGCCTCATTGCAGTCAGAAAGCTGTGGGCAGTGCTGATTTCCAGGAAAGAAACTTATTTTAATGTGGCGAGCCAGTGAAATGGAGGTGATAAGACAGAAGTAAAACTGTAGCGAAGGGGATAAGGAGCTACATAGCCACAGTAATGATGGTGCATGACAGTGCACTGGAAATAAGCATTGCACTGGAGGTGCTCATCAGAGGCACCCACTTGCCATATCATCTGCCACAGATTCAGCTGCAGTAACAACCCCCAGGACAAAGCACCATTGCAAAAAAGTACCAGACAGAGAAGATGTAAGGAAGCCAAAAGCATATCAGATAAATTGGATGCGAACTTGTGTAGGTGAGTCTAGGCAAAGCCTTTTGATTCTTCTGCATGTTCATCACAGCTGCCACAGCTCTCTGATGTCTACAAGGTTAGTCTGAAGCATCCCAGGCAGAGGTGGGGCTCATTCTTCCCACTGCATCGCCAAAGATCAGACCAGAACATAAGGCCCTTTTAAGACAAGCAATATTCTTTGTCCAGAAGAAAGAGTCAAGCAACCTTCCCACTTACAACCATTTGAGGAAGCCCCACCATCAGCTCTGATGTCCCAAAAGTGGTATCAAAAGTGAAAGCTAGAGGCATGTCATTTTAGCCAACACTGAGGATGGAGCCAAGGCCTCAGAGCACGTACCAAGTGACCAGGTAGGCTTCCTGGCCGGCAGGGAGGCAGTAACATACCCAGTCCAATGCTCCCCAAAGGAGTTTTTAACATGCACTAACCCAAGGGTTAGTTGCCTCTCCCTGCATGTGAGAGAGGAAAGGGAAAAGAAACATCAGCCTCATTCTTCTGCTGAGTGTAGCAGTGCAAGTGCTCAGAGCATCGCAGATTCCCTCCTTGGAGGAGCCTCAGAGGTGTCCCTGCACCCCGAGACAGCAGAGGTGACAGAGAGGGGCTGTGGTCCTGCTGCCTTGGCTGAAGAGGTCATGATGAGTAGGACTGAGGACAGCAGTGCACAGCTGTGCACTGGGCCTCCGTGCTGGTCTCCTGCAGGGGCAGCAACACCCACTGTCAGCCAAATTAAAGGCACAATTTCACCCAGGAGAAGAAATACCTAGACAGTGTTCTGCAAGGCTCCCCTGGGGAGCAAGGCACTTGGAGTCTGCAGCATTGCATTGCTGCGGGCTGGAAAATCAGCATCTGGCCCAACTGCATTTTGAAGTGGAGCTCTGGTGTGTGCTGGGGGCGAAGGAGAGTGAGCTGCTGAAAACAGGCCACAGTGTGCCCCTGCACTTGCCGTCAAAATTTAGCGTCTCTGTTTTTGCTACCAAGCAAAAGGTGATGCAGCTTCCACCCAGCAGGAAGACAGGATGGTGGCCTCCAAAGATGACGAGCACCTTGTTGGGGTGCTGAGAGCTCGTCTAGCACAGGGGGCCACACACAAGGCTGTTTCCCAACCACAGCTGAAGACCTGTGTGAGGAAGCAGGAGCACACCAACAGAGCGCACCAACAGTGTCCCACAGAAGCACCTTGCAAGTACAGGCTGCAGCAACCCTGCACATTTGGCATAGGGACAGCAGGCTGGGACCAGCTGGATGTGTGGAAAGCTCATCCCCATAGCATCCAGCTCTGAGTCAAAGCATGACATTTTCTGGTAAAATAAAAAGCAGCTGAGGCAGGCTGGCTGCAGAGTGATGAGCCAGCTCGAGCAGTTGTACGGGCAGGGGGTGTGGGTGCCCGCTGTATGGCTCTCTGGCTCTTCCTGCCTGCTTGCCTGCAGACCGCGTGGCTGGCAGCCTGCTGCGGAGGTAACCGCCTGCCTGCATCCCTCCAGCGCGGCGCAGAGGTGTGGAGGCTGCCTTGCACAGCAGAGGAAGGAAATTTAAAAATAACAAGAGTAAAAAAATAAAAGAAAAGAGACCGAGTCAGATCTTTCTCAGTCCTGTGAACAGATCTGGGGTCCTGCGCAGGGTGTTTCTGACAAGGCTGCAGACCGTGGAGCCCTGCCTGCTGCAGCACCACAGCAGCGTTTGCACAAACACACGCTGCGAGTGCAAAGGGCAAAGGCAGGGAAACATGTGTGCATGCCAGGTCAAGCAGTCTTCCTGGGCGCAAAAAAGGCCATCTTTGCCAGTAAATACACCAACAGACTCTACCAGCTAATGGCAAAGGACATGTGCACTCGGATAAAATATGAAACAACCACCCCTGCTAGCAGATGAAAACCTCTCAGCCCAGGTAGGTGCAGAAAAATAGATCTCACCACTTAGGAGCCATTCACTAATTATTGACTATCTCCTCCAAATTTTCCTTTTTTTCATGATTAATTATTTACCCAGCCATCCCAATTGTAAGTTCCTTTGTGTAGATTCTGCTGGCACAGATCAGAGTAAGTAGAAAAAACTTATGAAAACCAGCTGACACTGATTATTAAAAGTAATTATGAGAAAATTGCTCAGCATCTTTAGAACGTTCAAGCCAAGTCCTGCCACTGAATCAAACTGGTCATGTGTGCTCTGATGGGACCGAGAAGGGGAGAGAATCTGCAGCAGGAACCTTCCTGGACAATACAGAGCAGTCGGGACAGAGGGTCTGGATAAAAGCAATGCTTCAAAAGGAGTGGGCTGAAAATGGAGCCTGCCCCTCATGGCATGAAGCTCCTAGCCATTGCCCTGCTGATGCTTTTTGACAGGGATCTGTAAAGAGGTAAGAAAATATATCCAAAAGCTTGCTCTTCTGAACTGCAGATCTGCAAAAATCTCTCCCTCCCTCTCTCCATCCCAGGATTAATTTTGTTGGCTACTGAATCCTTTTCTTAGTATGAGACTTCGTGGCTTGGGGTGGGGTTTTTTTGAACCTTAACTTGGTGAAAACCATGCGTTCCAGAGGGAATGGTGTCAGACAAAAATAAAGGATAATCACTTCCCTGACCCTGGCTCAGGAAACAGCCAGGATCAGGTCCCTGGCTTCTCAGGTAGTCATGTACACCTGTCCAAAGCAAGAAAGCAAAGGGCATATACAATGCTACCAAATGGCTGGAACAGTACTTTGCATCTGTTTTGTGTCCATTTGCATCTGTTTTGTGTCCATTTGCGCAGGACCAGAGAGATCTCGCCCTTCTCTGAATCAGCTGGAGAGGAAAACAATGCTCTAAACCAAGCAAATACCAACCTGCTCTTCCCCGGTGTGACAGGGCTCACTCCCATGGCTTCGCAGCCTGCCTGCACAGCAGCTGTGGCCGCCTTTCCAGGATGCTCCCCTGCCTGCGGCAGGGACAGACAGTGGGAAGCCACCCCGTGCCAGGCTGACATGAACACTGGAGCTGTGACAGCCCGGCTGCCGCTTCAGCTGGTAGTCAGGTGCCTGCTAATGTGGGGATGCCCACCAATGTCATTGTTTCACCTTTATGGGGGAGTAATGGAAAGTGCTCGAGGTCTTTCCTGCTCTTTTCTCTCCCTTCTGAAAAATAACTAGCAGAGTATGTGTCTGGCTGCTCCTTCACCGTTAACAAAGCTGCTGTGCACCCACACCCCCTTCCATGGTGCACTAACTAATCCACGCTGCTGTTTCCCCAGGGAATGAACCTCTGCTCTGCAGCCAAGTCACCCAGCCCAAACTCCTGCTTGCCTCGAGTGAGGAGGTTGTCATGGCACTTGTTCTGACATGAGGCTCACTGTCATCTAAGGATATCCAGCCACCATTCCAGCTACCACGGAGGAGGAGGGCTGGGCAGCGGTGCAATGGTGATTACCTGCTGTAAAGTAGCCTGCAGTAACGTGCATATCAGCAGAAAGAGGAGCAGGTTGACGCTTGACTCTGCACAGCACGAGTGGGGCATGTTGCATAGACACACAAATAAAATGCAATGAGTTTGTCAGAGATCTCAGCACCATCCAGCCCTTCGCCACTGAGCCGGCCGCTTTCAGCGGCCCTGTGATTTCTATCTGCTGCAGGGGGAAGGCTGGGCATGGAGGCACAGAGCTCGAATTGGGCTGGGCGTACAGCCGTTCCTGCTGAGGACAGGGCTCTGCCCTCGTCTCTCCTCTCCTCCAGCCTGGCAGGGGAGGAAGACTTCTGCGCGAGGCAGGGAGCTACACCCAGCTTTCCCCCTCTGCAGCCCACTGCTTCCAATCACATCCTTGCTGGAGGCCAACCTCATGTTCCCTGCTGAGCACCATGAATCTGCAGGATTGAGGCCAGTAATACTGTGGTTATTTGTAATAATGACACTGGGAAGAACAGAGAAAAAAAGATCTAAAATGGATTAACAAAGTATGTATGCCTGGTCTGTACACAGCCTATGTCCACTGTCTTGCATCAGTTAGTGGTGTGAACAATATGTTCCTTTTATCCTCCCTGGTGCCCCTCATAATTCTGTCATTGTATGGCAGTCCCGACCCATAACTTCTCCCTCCCTCCCCTCCATACTGCACTCCCAGAGCAAGGAGGGGAAGCTCCCACATCTGTGGTTATTGTACGGTGTGGAAAAAAGTAACTCTTCAAACTTACAGTATCTTACAAATCTCAAAAATGTCAAGCATGCTTTGCAGCACTAATCAAGCCTTGCCACCTCTCCACTGAGCAGTAGCTATTATTCTTCCCATTCAACAGAGAAGAGGATATGAGGCAGGCGAAGTTGAACCTTCTTTTCCCCAAGGTCACACAAGAAAGTGAGGGAACCAGGGGAAGCACACGGATTTTGTGGCTCCCAGTCCTGTGGTTTAGCCACACAGCCAACCTTTTCCCTTCTGCCCACTCAGCTTGCCACAACTCAGTGCTGGAGGGCAAAAGATGCCAAATGACATAAACTTACCCACAAAATATTAATGTGTGAATCTCAAGCCATAGAGATGTTAATTTGCTTTGTGCGAGCCACTCTTTCAGCCCAAGTCCATCAGGCTGTGCTTCTGACAGAACTTATTTTCAGTAATAAAAGTAAGGCTATGTCATACCAGTGTGGTATACAGGCAACATTAGGATAATGTCTTTGGGGCAAGACGTACTCATGCCCCAGAGAGACGTACTCATCAATTCTTAAACAACTACAGTGAATTTCTACTCACATCAGTGAATCCAGGACTTTGTATGCAGGCTCTAAACCAAATCCTCCATCCACGCAGGCTCTGCTATGCCACTGGGTTTCTCTTTTCCTTCCCTCTGCTTTCCAGCTATTTAGAGGAATTTTGAAGGGATGCCTTCTCAAAGCTGCACCAAAGGTACTAAAGATCTTACCGTGTAGCTCAGCATACAGAAACTCCATGTTCTTTCTGTCAGCATCTCTGTATCTACACTGCTTCAGAAATGTTCACTTGCCCAACACAATGCAATGTGATTGCAAAGAGCTTTACAGATTCTGGAGTAACATCAACTCCCCTCCCGCACTGTGTGAAGCTGGGGAACAGCCCATCTACACAAATCTACTCCTGCCTTTTTTGTGCCTCGCTATGTTTACTCATATGCACCCACAGCTCTTTCTAAAAGAAACTTGATTCTTACTTTCACGGCTGTGTTAACATGACACCAAAACCTGCTCCTCCGGCAGTTTGCGGGGGGATGAGGATGTCACGCTGACACATCCAGGGCTTGATCTGACAGCAAACAAGTATTGCAAAAAAAAAAAAAAAACCCAAAAAAAACCCCACCTCCGGTTTGAATGGGCTCAGCTGGGAGGAGAAAACTCTCCCGCTTTGAAGCACATGAACCCTCACATGTTCAACAGAGACTTGGGGGTGGGGGGGACACACCGTTAGCTGATAGGGGTAGGAAGATGGCAAAGGTTTTTTATGCTTCATACCATCATAAGACTTTGCCTTGCACCTCCTTCTTTCCCCACAGCCTCTGAACTCTAAGTCTGGTCTAACCTTTTCAAATATAAGCAGCACTGGTTTATGCTGTCTCAAACCAGACATTTTGAAACACAGGGCTGACTGCTGCCCTCCATTACCTTCCCCTAATCCACCTGCCAGTAGTCCCATGCACAGCAGACAGAGGGGTTTGTCTCCTTTTGTCACCATATGCATGCTTTTAGGGCATACAATGACAATCAGGACAAAAATACCACTGGGATTTCATTGTATTGTGCTGCTGCAATGTAATTTGGCAGCACACAGAGAATGCAGCAGAAAAACAGCAGGGAAGATGGTGATGGGAAACCACACACTCAGGCTGCAGGAGTCAGGAGTCAGTTTATGTACGGTCCTGAAAGCCTAATGTAATTGGGACATGTACACCTGTACATGCATGCACACATACACGGATGGACATGTATACTTATGGGAATAAGTCAGGAGGTGCAGGAAGCATTTGAACACAGCCACAAATGCAGAAATCAGTAGCTTACCTCCCAGCCCCCTCAGAAAGAAGGGACACTTGGACAGGAGCTGCAGTAACTCTACATAACCACTCCTTTGCTACCCTGAAGTGGGGGTTCCTGGCAGAAACATGGTGCTGGCAGAGCACATGCAGACACCAAAAAGGCTAAGAAGAGCTCAAACCCAGTTCTCCTGTGAGAGAATGTGGCTGGAATTCTTGATTACTGCATGGGTTGCAATCATTTCTCATCTCCAAGGAAAAGGAAACATCTCTGGGGAGCCAAAAGCAAGGGAAAGGGAGAAAAGGAGCATGGGAATCACTGCAGGGGGGTCTATAGGTAAGGCATCCAAAGAGAAGATCGCATGGCGAGGCTAGGGAGGTGAAAACCAGAATGGGTGAAATTTGCACCAGTAACGAATAGATTGATGGGTTCTGCTCTCATACGAGACACCACCTTTGTCATGAGGAAGAGGCAATATAATTTTAATTGCCTGCACTGAGTTTGGGAGACAGCTGTGCAAGACAAACAGTTTTCCATATTACTTTTACCTTGGGTCACCATGTTTTCCCCAAAACACACACTGAGGCTGTGCATACGGATGCCGTACCCTATGCCCCCAGTGAAGAAAACAAAAGTGCTCATTCCTTTCTTAAATAAAGGAAAAAAAAAAGGAAACAATATTTTCATTTTCACACTAGCAGCAAGCGGCAGGCGAGAATCAAGAGGTGCTAAGAGATGCAAGCACGTCCTTTCCAACAGATACCTTCTTCTTCGCCAGCAATAAGTCCTGGTAAGCATTCGAACGGAGGAAGCGCGCATAGCTGTCACTCTTCATCAGCTTGTAAATGTGCTCCTGTGGGAAGGGAGGAAATGAGAGACAGAGAATTGTTATCAAACCTCATTTAGACATCACAGGGATTTAAAACACAGCACATTAGAAGGAAGAGAGACTGATCAAAGTTCTAATTAAGTCTGCTATTATTGATTATCTGTGTTGTGGTAGCGTACAGGAGGTCCATCCTGGGGCAGGACCCTGCTGTGCCTGGGGCTGTACGAACACAAAACAAAGAGATGGCCCTCACCCCAAAGGCTGGCACGCATTATTCAGTAATCAGCGTTATTCTGCAAAGACTGCAGATTATAAGCAGGTGTCTAGCCAGGCTGAGACTACCGGGATGTCTCAAGAAGGAAGAAATAAACACCAGAAATTGTGCCATAGATTAGGTTTCATTTTACCACTCACAGATACTTGAACTATCACCCAGCACGCCCCTCCTGTTCACAGAGGAAAACTGATACTTGGACACATTTCATCTCCACTTAAGACACTTACTTAAAGCAAGCCAACCTGTTAATGTCCTGAAAAAGCCTGTATCTCTGGTGACTATGCAGGGAGGTTATACAACTAGCTCAGATGCGGATGGCTACATCATATGTATAAAGTTATGTCAGATGAGTCCCTCCTATAGGGTCTTTTTTCTCCTAGCAAGTCAAACCACTGTTACCAGTTTGCTCTGAGAGCACTTACTACATGCATCTTCAGACTTACAAAGTGGTGTTTCATTGCAGCAGAACTTCATGCCTACCCTCTTCCAATTTCCTTGCTTAGTTTTACTTTCCTGCTGAGAATCCCTTAACACAGTCAGCTCTTCTTCTCCTAATTATCCCTGGATTTGTAATAGATATTATCCCAAACACCAAGAAAATTAAATCAAAATACTTTGACCAAATAAAGACTGAGAACACACTAAAGGAACTCAAGAGAAAAACGGGCACCCTGGACATTTCTCTTAGACTTTGCCCAAGGAAGCACTTTTATAGAGTTAATGAGCAATTTTATCTATACTGATTTATACAACGTGAAATATTCTCTCCTGCCCTAAAGCCATTGTACATGAAACTTTACAAGAGCCAAACCAGACTGAAGTTGCATAGCTTATTTCACAGTGTTAACAAGCCAAGCAGAATTCCCTTATCTTCACCATCATGGGTAATTAGTGATGACCTGTCTATACACAGCAGAACTGCTTAATTCAGCTTTCTTGCACTATTCTGTGTAGTCCTAAGAGAGGCATAACTGCCACTGGTTTTCCTACGACACAGCATAAACATATCCTTTGAGCTACAACCCAGTGTGGAACAATTTTTACTGGTTAATTTCCATACTTGCTTTTAGACCTGACAAATCCTCATTTGTGTTTCCTCATCTATCTAAAGGATAGCACAAGATTTTGCAATAGAAATGCTCGTATAAAGCTATTTAGCAACTGCCACCCTTCCTTGCTGCAGAAAAACACAAGGGAGGGCACAACTTCATACTTCTCACCTATAGCACTGCCATGAGATTTCATATCCGGCTGTGGGACATTTGTTATATTTATTCAGGACAGAATGAGCCAAGTACGCACTAAGACAAGAAAAAGGAAAATAATGCACGGCGTGTATATGGTCGTCAAAAGGTTTCTATTTCTCTGGTGTGAATAAGGACTTTAAACATCAGCTCTCATTCAAATACTTCAACTAGCAGAACCTCAGGATACAGTTGATTTAAACCGAACCATATTGCAACCAGTTAACCTGTATTGTTACCTCTTAAGGTTTCTCAAGGGAATTCCATGTCCTCCTAATGAGTTCTGCATAATTACCTGGGAAAAAAACTCACCTAACTATATACCTAAAAGTCTTTTTCCTTCCTCTTCCAGGACCATGAGGAGACTGATGAGTAAGTGGGGCAGCCACCTTGTAGCCCATCAACAGTAAAGGTCCTGAGGGGTCTCCAGAGCCTCCCTTCTCTTAGTGGTCCTCCCTTGCAGCACCCAGTACATGCAGGTGCTGGTGGGAAGGGGTGCTGAGGTGGGCAGGAAGGTGCTGTGGGGCTGAGGTAAGGTGGTGAGTGACAAGGGTATTTTGATTAACATTTTGATAGACATGTGATTAATTTTTTTTTACTACCTTTGGACTCCAAATGGTTTCTTTACCTGTGGTCAGACAACTGGGTCTGCTCTGAAAAACAATTATAACATTTTTTGGAAAATAACATTCAGTTTTCATTGCCATGCAGACAGATCACACGAGCTGTTTGCAGGCAAAGGAGAACAGCCCATGCTGGCCGTACAACCCACCGGCACACCAGCGACAACTATCATTCTTGCTCATGTCAAGACGGCTTCATGTATTTGACCTTAAAACAGTATAAATTCAATATCTGGCTGTGGGAAGGGGGAAAAATTACTTCAATCCTGAGATGAAATAAACCACAAGCAGACTTAACTGAAGCCCTTTCCTGAAAAACAGGACTATTGCACACCCACTGCCACCGCAATTAGCTAATTGGTATGAAGCATTTTCTCTGCTTTTCACATCTTGGAATCGCTGAACAGAAACACCGCTACCTTTCAGCTGTTCACCAAAGATATAGTCAAACAGGGAATAACTATTCCTAGGCTTTGAATGCTAACGAAGAAAGAAGACTGGGCATAGGGGAAGGGAGGGACATGCATAGCTTCAGAAGCAAACTTTACTGCTTAATTGCAAGAACTCAAAGGGCTTGCTTTGAAGAAGCTCTGGACTGGAGGCACGAATGACACACTGATCATTTATTTTACAGCACTGCACTTCTGAAGCACCTACTGGAAGTCTGAGCCAGTTGCTCAGGTCAGCAAGGACTGCCTTCCAATTTGCAACAGTACAGGACAGCTTACATTGCTGCAGCCAAAATCCCCGCTGAGACTGCAGCATGAAGGTTCCTGCTAAAATTGTGGCTGCAGCGTGTGTTCAGCCCAGTTACACAACAAACCTAGCTGCAGGCCAGGAAATGCCAGTGGCTGGGACATTTGTTTTGATCTTTAGCCTACTCTGTTCTTCACCACCAAACTATTTTCTGTTATACTTTCTGAAATCTGAAACTTGCTAGGGAGAATTTACAGCTAGTGATTAGCAGCTCCTCATTTCTTAAATACATTGAAAGCTACTGGAGATCTAGCAACTGAGCATATTCTTCTGAAGAAGCCTGAGCAATTGGCCTATCAACAGAGGCGCCTGCATGGATTTAACTGCTCTGTGCAACTTGTGTGAATTGGTTTGTCCCCTTTTATCATGGATTTTTAACTCAGTTGGGACCATTGCAACCCACTGGTCTCTCAGTTCTTATTTTACTGAGCAGCTGCTTTTGTTTCTCCTCTTTATCACATGGTGGAGAGGGAGCATAACCTCACCTAAGACTGAAATCTTCAACTGCAGCCAGCACCTCTAGCGATGCACTTTATACACATGCATACTCCCTGACATACCTGATGCTGCTGGCAAGAAATTTGAGCCTTCACATCCTTATGCTGAGAGAACTCTGCATTTTGTAAAGTTGTTTATTATAGGGTAACGAGCTCGTTATTACTGGCTCCCTGAATACACAGAGCAAATCCACTACTTGTGTAATTTTTAACAACGCAGCTGCAGTTCTGGACATTACAGTCTCCTGCGCTGCGAGCAGTCTGGCCAGAATTATCACTGCGACATTTCTTTGTAAGTGCCATGGGAAGTTCCTGTGCCACATCTGCACAACAGCAGGAGCAACATTTCATCTAGGCAGTGTAGCATCTCCCAGATGTTGCTGGGTACCAGTTCCCAGGTAGGTCTCAGACTCACAGCTCCCTGCTCTGGACTTAAGACAGCAATCCTTTAGGGAGTCACACTGCAAAAACAATTCAAAACAATCTTTTAATAAAAATTGCCCAACCGATCGATTAAACCATTAAACAAGGTAGCATCCTGCTTTTAAAAACAGACAGAAAGCAGAAAAGCCTTTCAAGATTTGGCGAGGAGTTGACAGGCATCATGCATCCCACTGGTCTCCCCTGCAGCCTTGGCAGCTATCTCTGAGCACCAAGCTGCTGTCTCAGGCCACTGCAGTGGCAGCTGTGAGTGGAGACAGGGACTGAGTTGACACGTGCAAGCAAGCCCTGGTGAGCTGGCTTTTTGAGCTGACCGGTCACTTAGTCCTTCACACAGCGTGCTGTTAACGAGTGCTGGCTGTACGGATGCTCCCCTGTGAGGATGGATGCACATTTGGAAATGTCAGTTTAACACGGAGTCTAACATGACACAATAACCTGTTTTTGTAATTACAGTGGATTTCGTCTCCAGGAAGCAAACAATTCCCTTACAAGACTCCTGCAAGCAGAGTGGGCTTGCTGTCAAACATCCCCAGAACTGCTGTTCCCCAGATCCTGAACCAAGGCAACGGAGGCAATGGGGTCTCCATGCATCTCTTCTTGAGAAAAAGGCAGATCCCTTTCATGTTTTGGGCACCTGAATCACATCTCCTTCATGGTGGGAAGAACTATGCAGTGGGTCTGAGGGCTATCCAGCTCCACTGAGCATCTTCTCTGTACTTAGGCTTGTATCATGAGAGTTACAGTTCAGGAAGTGTAACCATTCCACTTGCCATTGCCATTGCATGATATAAAGGAGAACAAATGGTAAATTTTAAAAGGGGAAATGTTGTCACTTCTGTGAATTGGAAAATGAAGGAACCAGCCAGGTAAATCACGAAAAAATTATTTTCTACAGTTACGTGAAACCAAGAGGAAATCCCACCCCAGCGACAGCTGACAGCTTAAGCGCAGGGAAATAAACCCTGGTAAGATTCAGCATCTCTTGGCTGTTTTCCTTCCACAAGCTCTGTCTTTGGAAGGAGATGAAGGACAAGCTCTGTAAATTTTCTCGACAAGAGGGGAAAGAGGGAGAGAAAAAAAAAAAGTAAGTTTTCAATCCAGACGGCAATGTGGGAGGTAGCTGAGACAGCAGAAACTGTCTCAAAGCTGCACCTGCTTCAAATCAATGTGCTGCAATGTGATCTCGGGTCTCTCTCCCCCTTCGCAGTCAAAGCGCAGTGACCCTGAGGAGGGCACAGGTGGCAGCCAAGCAGGACCTTGGGAGCACCCGAGAAATATGTGGGAAAAAACCTCACTGATAAAAAAATAATAACAACACCTGACTTGCACAAAGCACCTGGTGGACCTCAGGAATTGTGTTCTCTGTTAAGAACGTATTTCTTTTTAGCAGAAAGTCTTCGTTCTTTGCTCCGAAACGTGTATATGAGACAAAAGCAGTGTTGTTGGTTAAACATATCCATTTCTAATCCCACCTGTATCTTACCCACTGTGACACTTTGTGACAGGCTTGAGACTTTTTGGGGGTTGTGAAGGCCAAGCACAATGTTCTCATGACGTTTGAACACCAGTTAGATTCCAGAAAGCCCTTAAATTTTAACTTGCTGATAGAAAGCTTTCCCTATTTGTGCCTAAACAGAGCCATAGGCTTTAGATGACAAGGGAGAATAAGGGGAAATTGCAAATTCTTTGCTCATTTCAAGCACAGGTTTCCCATTTAGCACATTTTTAGCCCATTCTGTGGGGGGTTACACTAAGGCTGTTCAGATTCACTTGAGCCCCAAGGGCCCACTTTGCCCTTTGTAAAGCGGTCAGAAACCTCCTTTCTCTAGCTATCCCACTCACATCATTTGGATTGTTTTGGAGCACCCCTTCACCCTGTCACCAAGTCCTGGCATTAAACTAGTGAGAGCTGATTTGGAGACCCTTTTGTATTGCAAGCATGCGAACACCAGCAGCTGCCCCTCTGGCCAACTGCAAGGGAGATTTGCAGAATGTCTGACAAATCCATTAGAAGAAAAGCCCACAAGAAATGTAAAGCAGTCGATTAAATAACTAAATAAATAACAGCAAACTGCAATGAATGCTAATGTTTGTTCTACCTGTACACTGGGCACTGGGGAGGAATTTATTGCAGATTCGCACATGAGAGGGCAGAGCCTCAGTGAATGCCTTGTGGCCTCTGCTGGAAGGATGACAACAGATGCCAGCTGAGGACCTGCCCGGGGTTTGTTTTTTGAAGAGCTGTCTCCATAGCACAAAGAGGACATGGGAAGGAGAAAGCAGGGAGATGCTTTTCTGAGCATACGGTGTGTGACTGCTGCACCTTCCAATTAGACTTGGCAGCAGCCTTTCTGTTGGCACCTTTGCTCTGCATGGACATCTGTGGCAGCGGGGGTGAGGTTACCCTCTGTGCCAGCACGCACGTGTACTGCAGTCAGCAAAACCTGCTATCCAAAGGCTGCCGGAGACACATCCTATTCACTCGGTTGTACTTTTCCCAGCCCATCCTCAGGAATCCTGCCTGAGTGGCAGGACCCTCTACCACACCACCACCAGGATCTTCCAAAAAGCTGAAGAAAGGAAAGGAGACCTACTCCTCGTTAGCAGTTACCTGTGCCACTACTGAATGCAACAGTTTTTAGGAGCAATTATGATCAATTGCCATTCAGTCTAACTGACAGCAATGAAATGTGCTTTTGAGAAAGCAGGAAAAAATGCAGCATCGGCTCTGGAAGCTGAAGTAGTTGGTAGCAGACACAGCTGAGATGAGGCAAGCAGTAAAGAAACTGCAGAAGAAGACCTTCACCCTTGCCCTGACTGACCCTGATAGGAAACACCAGTGCAGGGGGAGGAGGCAGGGAAACATGGGGGTTTTATTCCAATTCGCCTTAATGTCTCCAAATCTCCACTAAGAACACCTCTGGATCTGCTTATTCTGGTCCCTGCATTTAGGATTTTACTCTTCTCAGAAATGCCGTACTACAGGGTTTGAGCTGCCTGCATGCATTAGCCACGGAGAGCCCCCTTCCCGAAGCCTCACTGGTACCTGGCAGCACTGCCATCGAGCAGGGTGAGGGGTAAACGAGGGCTCTGGTTGCTGCGGGAATGCTAGGCTTTCCTTGATTTATAGTTAGAAAAGAAATGTTTCAGGTTGGTAAATGGCATATAAGGGTCTTGGCCTGAGTGTGAATTGCTCTGGAAAATCTGAGCAATATCTTTCTGGCCACTCTTAAGTTATTTAAGTGACACAATAATTTACACCCACAGTTTTAGCTGGTGCATTTTCTTCACACTCAACCAAGTTGTTTTTGTTACTAAGGAAAAAAAAAAAGAATAATTATACTGTAATATATACTAACCTTCCTGCTAAACTAAAAAGCATAAAACCTCTTTTCAGGCCGCAAATGAAATTACACTGGGCTGAAGGCACAGGAACGTAAGAACGAGCTTTAGCAGGAGGGATAACTGTAAGCAATGAGAGCTCATTTTGAGTAATACACAGAAATCCTTTGTTTAGCCCTGTAGATACATAGTTGGAAACACAATGTAAATCTTTTGGGGGAAAGTGTGTTGATAAAAGTAACACATAAATTTAGCTTTGGCTCCTCTGTAAATTGATGAGACAACTGGTTTGCTTCATACCTTCAAACATACAAATGGGAAGGCAGAGCTGCCAGGGGGTCCGTGGCAGACACAGTGCGGAGGACTACAGAGGCAAAGGGTTGTCGAGCACTGCACAGTTAAGGGGTCAGCCTGGTACTGCAGGAGATTTAGTCCTAAATATAGCAAGGGCTATCCTGGGAGACGAGAGTGGGCTGCTGGGAGTCTAACGCCATATGAGCAGCTTTAGGTTTTGAGAACAATGATCGTGGCTAAGACGCTGATTCTCTCAATATGGGCCAAATCCTGGCTACTGGCAAAAAGCCCAAGTGAACAGGTTTTGCTTGGGAGGAGGGGACAACCTAGTATAGCATTTGGGAGATTGGCATCTCTTTTCCAAACAATACGATATCTAGTTGCAGCAACGAAGATGGGTTTTTGCACTCCTATACATGCTGTGGTACAGCCATGAGGTGAAACTACTCAACTTTTTGGCCAACACCCTGACATTTGCAAGGCTGTCTGCAGCTTCCTCTTCCTCTTTTCTCTGGCGAAAATCCTGCCAGAAAGCTGAGTTGTGCCATGGAGAGGAACATGCAGATCTCTTGCACAGCAGAAATGAAATTCTGTTGCACTGGGGCAGTCTATGACCCACAGGAGATGGTGACAGAGCAGGATGCAGCCTTACAGAAACAAGCAGCATACAGCTTCTGCATAAAGGTGGCTATGCTGAGATAAGGACCACCAGCCCTGCTTGGATGCCTACCTAGAGAATATATGCTGAATACATAAACAGCCTTCCATACCTCATCAACACTTTGGCTGTAGGATATCTACTGCTGTATCAACTTGGACCTGCCTTTAAGTGATTGAGCTCAAGCTCTTAGAGCCTGTGCTATAAATGCATATCAAAATTTTGCATCTGTTTGCTGATGAACCCCATCCAGGCAGCACATGACACTCATACCTGCTGTGGTCTGAGAAGGGAAGATGTGAAATGCATTGCTGATAAACCTCCCTAGGGATTTTTTTTTTAAATTAGAAGGATGAACACTTTAAGAGATAACAAACCTTTAGAAAAATTAGACTGCAGTGCTCCTGCAGCATGTGGGTTTGGCAGGGGTGGAACTGAGTCATCCACAAGAACATTCACCCATCGTCCACGAGAAGTGGACTCCTGGCGTCCTGGCTTCTCAGGTAGAAAGAGATACATTTGCAGGCACTTTCACTCCCTGCTTGGGAGAAACAGAAGAGCATCAGCCGCTTCCTGACTTTCACATGACCAGGAAATGCTCTTGCTCTGGATATGAAATGCAGTTGTTTCTTGCATTCAAGAAGCACAGTGCACACAAGAGTCCCAGAATCCGAGCACTGGATTCAATTTTTAAGCAAGCTAGAGACTTTCCCATGTAATCCATTTAAAGGTATTTTTTGGAGTTAGGAAATATCTGGCACATGAGGCATTGTTATTGCTCGTGCACGTGGTTCTATCCAGCTTGGCAGGATCAACGCACTGAATAACAGGCAGACTGTTGCCCTGTGGGAATATGCTGACTGTTCTTGTCACCCCATTCTCATGATCTTTCATTTGGAGAGATCTGCTGTTTTCTGTCACTGTATGTACAAGTAGAGAGCTCACTCATGACTTTTCCTAGCCCTTTTCCTGCCCGTGTGCAACAGGGGTGTTAGCATAGACAGTTGTTTGATCCCTGACGCCTTCAGAGACAGAGAGGCAACAGCAAGACAAAGGCTGGATGTTACATGTTTTTCATATAACATGACTACAAGACCACAAATTAAAATGAAAGGCAAAGAATAAAAGAAGTACTTTCTGATGTGTGGTGCATATGTACATTTCGAAAAAAAATCCTGGGAAAGTAGTAACACTGAATATCTGCTCCTGTGTGGACCTCTGCTTCAAGTCTTTTGTTTCCTGCTTTGCACAGCATCAGGCACACCAGCACAAGCCTCCACCATCACTTTCCTATTTTTGCTCCAGACACCTAATTGCTCTTCTGGGTGTATTTGTGGGGCTCTTGGTTTTAGATTCTGTTTGGTTGTAGGTTGTTTTGTGAAATCCACAAGGGAAGGAGCTTGCATTTTTGTTTGTGTGTGTAACAAACACACAGCAACAGTGAGGCTTCGCGTGAAGGCTGTTTCTACAGTCACTGTAACCCACATACATGGAAGGCAATTGGAGTGCAGTGTAAGGAAGGAATTTCTCCTCCAGTCCCAATCAGAGCCAAAGGAGGAGAAGAGAATAAAGGTCAAGTCCTCGTGCAGTCCCTAACCTCCACAGTAAGATCCACGCTGTCGAATGCCTCCAGGAGGGCCTGCGCACCATCCATGTATCCATATGGATGCAGCACTGCAGTGCTTTCAATTCCCTGTAGCACAAGCACTAGGTCTCTGAGCAGCGCTGGCTCAGGTGGACTTGAGCCCCACTTCAAGGCAGAGCACCTGGGTCTGCCCCATGCTCCCTTGCTGACTTCCCGCACTGCCAACCAGAGCTGCTTTGCTGTTACCTTGATCCTCCATCCTTAGTTACCATCCTTTACAGGCATGCATGTAACTAGGTGGAACTTTAAAAAAATAGGAATAATGTTTCTTCAAGCTCTTACATGAAAGGTGATAGAGACGCACAATAAATGATTATTTTAACATTTTCCTTCCATGCTGTGATTTTGCTCAAGACGTACAAAAGGAGTTCTGTATGCCCACTGAATAGGCACCAGGCATACATTGCTCTATATGCTTGCTTTCACATCCTGTGCATGCTTGAAAAGACAAAGTCAGTGGAAGAAAGGTCACCCCTCATTTTCCCTTCTTGGTAGAAAATGACATTCCACTACCAAGAGATCCTTGCTCACGCGTGGAGTTTGTTTTTGAATCCAACAGGATCCTCTCAAATTCTGTCAACGCTCCCAGCTTCCTGATGGGACCAGAATGCAAACTGAGGACTGATCACTGATGAATCCTGCAAGGGCTCGTATCTCTATCGCAGTCCAGAACAAGCTGAACCAACACCTGGGGCAGCTGAGAGCATGAATTGGGTCCAAATCTGGGCCAGGTACATTGCTGGTTTGAGCAGCCTGGAGTTTGGCATTATAGTCTAAATCTGCTCTGGAATTAGCCAAGGATCTGCACAGCACAGTTA
Source organism: Theristicus caerulescens (assembly GCA_020745775.1). Lineage (NCBI taxonomy): Eukaryota > Metazoa > Chordata > Aves > Pelecaniformes > Threskiornithidae > Theristicus > Theristicus caerulescens. Next base: position 31,739,683 of record CM036564.1, read on the forward strand.
AAATCCCTAATTGAGCTGGGATTAGAAGTGAATTTCCCTGAATCATCTTCACAGGAACAACAGCCGATCAGTTCAGGTGAAGGAACATCAATCTAAAACTCTATTTATTAAAGAAGAAAAATAAACAAAGCAAACAGGAAAGTAATTCCAAAGACAACTATGTGGCTTACCTTACTTTAGTGTATCTGGCTCTGAAGCCTACCAGTAAATGCCCCTACAAGCAAACATTACTATCAGGAGACACAATGCATTCTTGTGATACTAGTTCCCAATGCCAAGGGACTGAGGCAGGGATTAAAGACTTGCTGAAGGCAGAAAGACATTTCAGGGGAGGCAAAGAGATGCTTGAAGGTGGTGGTGGTGGGGGAAGTTTAAAAACTAATTACATGTTGTACAGATAAGCCATAATTGTCACACTCACAGCTCTGAGTTCCCGTGTTAAAGATGAATTACTTTGGCTGTCAGCAGCTTCATTAGCCAAAAGAAGCCATTCGGATGGACCCAAACCTATTTACTTTCCAGAGCTGGCTGTGCTTGCTTCATATTGCAGGGCCCCACACTGGTTGTTCAATGATGCTGATAACTCCTATGGGAGCTTACATCCTTCTAAGTAGTTCACTGTATAATTGAACTGACCTTTCCTGACGGTGCCCCCTGTATTAAAAGCTGCTTTACTCCCCAGTGAAAATGGTTTGATAATCATAATATTTTACTCAGTGGACAGTTGTTTAAGAGCAGAAAATAATCAGCTGAATTGGCAGGCTCACCTCTGGAGGGGCCCAGCACTAAAATGACAAAAGGTGCTGCAGATTAAGATAGCTGGCAGAGCTGACAATCAGGACAGAGCTAGGAGTGGGATCTGTGCTGCTTGAGGAAGGGGGATGCCCGCAAACCTGGATGGCTGGGGGAGACGAATGAAGGCTCAGCCAGTGCAGCACACTCTGGCTGGAGCCGAGGCAAGCCGGCACAGCTTGAGCGGGGCACAGGGCAGTCAAGGGTACAGGCAGGAGACGCAGCAACAGAAGGCAGCTCTGTGCAAGCGGAGCGGTGCTGGACTGCAGAGTGCAGCAGCAGCAAGGGACACACAGCAGGGCAAATATCGTAAGCTGAAATAGGGAAATGTTAGCCATGAACACTTGCTTCTGTAATACAGGAACCCATCTTAGAGAGAGCTGTGTCCGAAATAATAAATGCACACCAAATTCAGGTTTGTAGTAGGAGCCCCTTGAGGACATTTGGAGCTAAGATTTTCAGTGTCACTTTTCTTAAATAGAGGAACCATTTGCCTTCAGAGCGTGAGTGGCCTTGGGACGAAGAGGTCTTAAGCGAGAGGCATGTTTGTCGGGAGCCCCCTTTTCTCCCTGTTTTCTTCTAGGCCAGTTGTCTTACCAGATGGTCGTGCAGCATCTGGGAGAGCTCTTTGGGGCTGGAAGCCAAGGTTGTGCAAAGAAGCACATCCATGTAGACTGTTAAGCGCCTGATAACAGACGATGCTTTGCTTTCAACTTATGGTTATAACGCATTCACTAGCCTGAAGTGTACTGTGCTCTGCTACACCTTCCCCTTCCCAAGTACAACAGTGTGTTCATTCCCCGTGCTTTTTATACATAATTGCCATTTTGCAGGTCTCCCAGGCCAGCATAAGGGCCAGAGTGCCAGATCACCTTCTCCTATTTCTCCACTGCAGGAGCAGCAATTTCATTTTCTCAGTTCAGCCAACCCTTTTCTTTCATCTTAGTGCTAGTGTCTCAGAGCTGCAGGCATTCAAAGAATGTGCTGTTCAGTAAACTAAATTTTTTCTTGTTCTTTATTCACAAGGACATTTCAGTTGTTTTCCTCTTTGTGCTAAAGCTACACAGGACAGGACAACACTCATATTTTCCCTCCCACAGCGGGGTGTTTTGACTGGTTGTGTCTGGTTGAGTCCCCTAGGAATGCGGGATGTGTGGGAGCTCTCATGGGCTCCTGGTGCCAGGGTGCTGAGATAAGGCAGCTGGGCTACAACCTGCTGCAGATTCGTGGACAACAGAGCCCCCGAGGTGGCAGGGCTGACCTGGGGGAGATGCCAGGACAGTACCTGGGAGATTCAGAGCGCACCGGGGGGACCGTGAAGTAGATGTGCAAAGAAAAATGTCCTCTCTCCAGGATGAGCCAGTAAAAGCCAACATTGCTCCAGCTCCGCCAGGGCACTACGTCCCTCAGCAGTGTCCTGTTCCTCCCTGCTTTTGTTAGATGGCCTCCTTAGCTATCTGGTCAAGCAGTCAGAAACAGCTTGCTTGCCCTTTGGAGAGCTACCAAAAGTCCACTGCACAAGAAGGTAACTGGGTTCACCTTCCACATTGCCCTGTTCTCTCCTGGCACAGATTCAGGCTCCAAGAGGACCATAGCTGGGTCTGAAGGTCTAACTTTGCCTCATACTTCTGTTTCCGTGAACCAAAACAGATGAACTGAGGACATCCGTCAGCAAAAAGATCCTCTGAAATAAAATTAACCCAAAGAGCTGAAATTGCAGTCTAACTGCAAGAGCTCCAGCTTGATTTCATCAACTCCCCTTTGAATGGCAATTACATTGTGAACTGATCAGTTCAAGCCTAAATCCTCCGTGTCTTATTCTGATTAAATACTCATTGTCTAAACATCCATCTTATTCTCAGTACTTCTACTTATCAATTTAATCAATTCCCCCATTATTCACCTATCTGCTTTAGCCTGCGTTTTGCCATCATCATTTTTTTCAGATGATGCAAATTGCAGAAGTTCTTGTTCACTATAACTGCAAAGCAAAAAATACATCTTAGACAGCATGTCTTCATATTCCTGTGTTTCTCAGCTTTAAAAAGAACATTTAAGTTGCCTGATATTCACAGGGGATTGCCTTGAAACTTTGCGTACATTCCTTCTGTGCTGGCCCCAAGGAGCAAGACTGCATTCAGGAAAATATGGTATTTGATGCTAGTTTGAAAAATTCATTGCCTAACCTTGTATAAGTGGTCTGCAACATCTCCCCTGAGATGGAAATATTTTGTTAGTGGAGTATTTTGAAGAACTGCCTTTGAACACCAATTTAAAGAAAATATAAGAACAGGGATTCTTTTCATTTGCTGTTGGTTTTACTACATGCTTTTGATAAAAATGATTACGAGGAGGATATCTTTTAATTGTGTCCCTGGTAATATTTGCCAAATGATCCCTTCTTCCTTTCTCCTTTTTAGCCTTCATCAAATGATATTTTCACTTTCTCAGAACGTTATGCAGCTTTATCCTTGCTTGTAGCAGTTTTTCTCAAATTATCTGTTTTCCTAAAGGCATTTTCTGTGTACAGTTTATCTGTAAAATTTCCCTGATAAATCTGGGGCCCTTAGGAGGGAAGGATTAAGCTCACTGCATTGCCTGCTGTCCTGTCATTATTCTAAGGTATTGTCTGGTGGACAAGTTTCTAGCTGTGTTGGAAGGAGCTGCTGCATTTGGGGTTTGGCGGGGGGGATATAATTAGCTAGAAATAAATAAATGATTAAAAAAAGTGTATTAACCAGGATTTTGATATGATATCAGCCATTCAGTAAATACGCCAGACTTTGGTGACAGGGAGTACAGACAGCCAAACTGAAATTCATAGCACTCTTTCATCTTTGCTTTCTCTGAGACATGGCTCCAGCTTACTGCGCCTTGCAGACTTGTAAATTTTGGAACATTTGTTCCCAGAGGAGAATTAGCCTGTTATAACTGATAGATTCAAAGAAAATATAATTTACCCAGCTTGAATAGATATCCTCAAAGTCACTTCAAACTGTGCATCTCCTTTCTCTTACAAGTGAGCAGTGACAATGTGATAGTGGAATATCACAGTAAAACCGAGAGTTTTATTAGCAGTAGTTGCATAAAATCAAAACCAAACCTGTGCATCTTCATATGTATATCTCCCTGGGTCTTTGACATTTTGGCTTGTTTTCTCATAGCTGTGGGAATCCAGGTTGATAGCACTTTGGGCCCCAGGAGCTAGAAACTCTTGCCAGATTTCTTCCACTCTGGTGGTTACGTCCTGTAGAGGTTGTTTCTTGAGATCCTGGACAGCCAACCAAAACCTGTATGAGGCAAAAATTAAAGGGGGGGGGAAAGAGAAAAAGAGAGAAATCTAGATAAGACTTCGCGATAAGCCTGGGCAGAGTCCCAAAACACAGACGTAGAGCCTAACCCCGCATCTAGCTGAATTCACAGAAGACTCTCCATTTAGCATGATTTCAGGGGAAGGTGTGATATACTTTACACCAAACCCTTACACTGTGGCTAAGATCAGAACAGCAACTTTACAAGTGATACGTTCTTATTCAAACCGCCCCTGCAGAAGTGCGACATTAGGTATGCAAACAGGAAACCTCCAGAGCCGTGCAGCTGGAGGAGGGGAGCAGGCTCTGCCTCCCACCATCCCTCTGCAATCCGCTGGTCATTCCTGCCTGCAGGATCGGCCGTCCAGAGGGGATGCAAAATGCAGAACAAACTTAATATTCATATCATTTCCAGGGTGAAGTTGTAGCAATGAGACACTTAGAGCAATCTTTTTTTTTGACTTGTAAACTGAGCAGCATTCAGATGGATGCCATGGACAGAGATGAATCTTGTCATGGCCATACTCCAATTTTACAGAGATGTTTTCTTGACTGGACCACACTTATGAGCTAAAATAAATTCATAAACATTAAGAAGATAATCTCTTTGATGGCTAAGGGCATAATCCACATCTCAATCTGTGAAACCAAAGGCCACGGAATATTTTTGCAATGATATGCATTGTGTTTTACCCTAGGAAAAAAAAAAGGGTATTTTGTTAGTGGTGCTGGTTTTATTTATTGTTGACAGAAATATACTCTTGCAGGGGATTAATTCAGAAGATGCAGGGCCCCCAGTAGCCTTTTGTTTTGGTCAACTCTACCTTCTAGCAAGAAGATAGCCCCCGAGGCCTCTGTCCTGGGTACCCAGGCCCTGCAACCCAGCTGAACGGGTACAATAGTGCTCTGTAGGGAGTGCTGAGGGCTACAGGGCAAATAGGTACAGAAGGGACTTTTGCAGCCACCTGCAAACACCAGCTCTTTCTCACCCCATGGCAAAGGTGCCCATTGCCCAGAGATGACAAGGAGGGCAGGGCTCGCCTTGGCCATCCCTGCCCCGCACCGCTCTCACACACTTGCCTCTGCTTGGCAGACTGTGCAGCGGGGACAAGGTTTGTCTGGGTCACTGCTTGTTCAGGGCATCTGCAAGAGCTGCACAACTTAGAAAATCCTGTGTCTCCCCTTGTCATTATGGGAGACTACTAAATAAACCAGTTGAACTTTAACTGAAAGCCTGATTTCCCACCCCAAATCATTCAATGGTGTCAGTGTGCTGCCACTAAGGCAAATGTTCCCCCATGGTGGAAGAAGGAAGATATAGCCTCTCCCAAACCAAAATCCTGCTGGCGGCGAGGGGGGGTGGAGGAGCCCGCAGCCTGGTGACTCCTGCGCTGCTTCTGACCCTCGCTTCCTTACTGGCTACAGGCAGTACCCAACCACCCCAGAAACACTGGGGTTATCATAATCAAATGAGGTCGCTAACCCATTTAGCCTGGTCCCCTACCTGCAATAAAGGGAAACAGACAATTTGGGAAAAAAAAAAAGACATCCACACTGCATGCAAGGCCAGGCTAAATCCTCCTTGCTTGTCCCCCACTCCTCCCCTGCCAGGAGGGGGCCTAATGCCACAGCCCTGACTCACCCAAGCCACTTGGTTGTATTCCTTCATACGGCTTTCCCTGCTACCTGGCAGGCTGTCAGTTACGCTCAGACACTACATCAGTACCTGTGGAGTCACATGCTGGTGGAGCTCACACAGCGACATTTGGTTTTATAAACTGAAATAGAGTATTTGAGGTTGGCGGAGGGGTGTGTGTGGTTGGTCCTTTTCCGTCTTTGAGATGTTAAGTGCGCCCGATGTCCTGCGTTGTTATTTGAACTGTAAGTGACATCCCCACTTATCACATGCACGCAGAGAGTAAAGGGTGGCACTCACAGTGCAACAATCTGATGCCATATGTGGCTTTCTTTACTTCAAAAATATTTTATCATTCAATTTCAGATGCGATGGGAACATGTGAATGCAGAAAAAGCATAGAGAGAAAAGATGCTAATCATTCCAGAGTAGCTGGGACACTTCAGACAAACACTTGGCTAGAGAGAACGTTTTCTGCTGGCTTATCTTCTGCCCCTGGAGCTGGGGAGGCGGGCTGGGAAAGCACGCTCGTGAGAGAACCGGGCGCGCTGTGAAGCGACAGCTTGCCAGAACAGGAGCACCATCCATTTTAATAACCATTTGGCTCAATCTGAAAACCAAACAACCCGACCAACCTGACGCTAACAAGAACAAGCTCTTTTTACTGCAAGCAATTGTGAATTCATGCCCAAGGCTGGATGTCCTCTTCAAGGCAAAGGGGAGTTTTGTCTTGGTAAAAATTTAAAAGCTATTCACTATAGCTGGTATCTGAAAATTGAGGAACATCAAAGAGGGGTACCCAGCCCCGCAGCCTCGACTCCAAGGCAAATTCTCTGCCACAAGGAATCATCCTGAAGCCAATGCATAAGCAGGGCTTCCTATGGGATTTATTCAGCATTTACAAGAGAGAAGCAGGTATTTCTACCCAGGAAAGGATGCGCTGGAATTTGTGCTCAATTATAAAGTGCAAATGCATTCCCTGAGTCAGTCCCGCCATTTCTGAAGTGCAAGCCCAGCCCTAAAGAGTCAGAAGAAGATCCGCATTGCCTCCTCCCTTCCTCTGGGAAGCAGATCTCCCAGTGGACACCTCTTGCACAGGGCAGGGGAGGAGGGAGATGTCCTCGTGTGTCCTCTCCACAAGTGCCCTATAAGCAGAGCAGCACTAGCATGGTGACTTTCTGCACAGAGGGAACAGCAGCATTGCTCACAGGTTCTTTGCCCTTTATAGAACAGCATGTAAGATCTGGAGAAGGCTGATAATATGGTGTCCTAAACTGTTGTCAGAGGCATAAACTATTCCAGCCTCATCCAGCTCATAATCAAGCTGCTGTCACTTGCAGGAGATATCCCATAATGGCGCTTTATCCCATGCAGTCCCCTCAAGGCACAGAGAGCTCCTGGGCCTCAGCGTGCCCGCTCTGCCTCCCTGCAGGGCACTGCAGAGGTGCTTGGTCACTGCGGGCTGCTGTTCGCAGATGCCCCTTGGTGAAAAGACTGCTAGGGAAGGGCAGAGGGTTGCTTCTGAGGTACGCAGTAAAACAAAAATTAATTTTAAAACCTGATCAAGAGGCAAAATATGGATGACTCCACAGACTGAGGAACGGCTGTCAACATAAGGACAGTATTGCATCCCCATCCTGGGGGAGGACATGATACCCCTGGCTTGACAGTGGAATCACCGAGTGACTGTCTGAGGTCAGAATACGAGCATGCTCCTCTCCTTGCCTCAGTAGCTCCATGTAAGTATCTGGTGCGCCTCCTGTCTCACATCTCTCACCACTCACAAACTTGTTCTCACTTCCTTTCACCAAGAGAAGAAATACCATTTTAGCATCACGGTTGAGAGGGGAAATGAATGAAAGGAATAGGTATAAATCAACATGCCGTTCAGGCAGGGGAAATATTTACATCTTTGTATTCCTTACTGGCCAGATCCTGGGTACGGTGCGCTTGGCGCGGCCAAGACCAGCAGAAATGTGTCCGGCGTGGGGCGTGCGGGGGATGGATGCCTGCAGCGAGGCTGTGTGCTAAGGGTACAGTCCTTCGCTACCGCAGCATTTCCAAGGAGACCACCGTGTCGGTGTGAAGGAGGGCAAGCTTCCCACTGCCCAGCTGGCCTCGCCCCACCGGCCCTCCTCCTCGCTCCTCTCCCAGGCTGCGCACCCCACGTCCACGCTGTAAGTCCCTCGTTCTGCTGCCTGTTAGTGTTGTGGGGCAGGAAATGTCTCTCTGTAGTTAGGCAGCACCCGGTGGTTCGCCAGCGAGCAAACAAGATGCCAGTTCGCTCACGGCTGACAGCCGGCGGGGAGAGAGACCGGCATCTCGCTGCCGTCTCCCGGAGGAGCACAGACAGCCCCTCCGCCAGGCCCAGGCGGCCTGGCCACCCCCGCCCCAGCGCCGGGCCCGCTCGGCGCCCGGAGCCAGCTCAGGCGCGGAGCTGCCGTGCCGCCTGCCGGCCAGGCGGGGAGGAGCCCGGCCGCCCCCGCTCCGGCAGCCGGCCCCAGGGGGACCCCGGGCCCCGGCGCCAGCGGGACCCCCGGCGCCAGCGGGACCCCCGGCCCCGGCACTGCCCCTTGCAGGGGACAGCAAGGAACAGGCGCTCAATGCTCAATACTGTGCCTGCCGTTCTGGTGCCTTCGGGAGTGGTCAGAAAACTCCTGCGTAAATGCTTTTTATTCAGAAAACAAGGGGATTGGGTGGGTTTTACTTAATGTATCTGCTCTCCTCAACGCCTGAACTTCTCCTTTCCTGATGAAAACAAAAAGAAAGAAAAAATTGGCAACAAATTTCAGCCCTTAGGGGTCATACAAGATACAAACACTTTCTGCAGGTAAAATTCTTTTCCAGATAACTTGATTTTCAACATATGTTCACAATAACACACAAAATGCCTGCATTTGTGCATTGCAGGCTTCACAGTGCATTCCTATAAAGCGTCATGCGTTCTCTATTTAGGTCTATAAACAGGTGTGCGGTCTCCCTTCCCTTGGGGTAAAATTCCCGTGTCCCATATTCCCACTTAGTTGTTTCTCTTTCCAGCTGACACTCTTTGAAGTTGGGGGGGGGGGGGGAAATCAATCCACCAGTTAGATGAACATCTCAGCAATCTCAAGATGTCTCAGGTGATTTCCAGGTCATAAAAAATGTGTAACAACTCTCTGTTGGCCTTTTTTTTTTTTTTTTTTTTTAATTGAAGCTTGGCATTTTGTCTGCTATATTTTGGGTACTTCAAAAATCAACAGAGTCAAAACAAATTGTAGATGAAAGATAACAACAGAGAGGAGAAAGAAAAGAGAGCAAGAAAAAGAGTTAAAATAAAAACAGAGAGAAAAATACCCAACTGACCGGCTTTCTTGCTCTCACATAAATAATGGACAGTCAGTAAATAAATAAGTTACAGGGCTCAGCTGAGCCCAGGAGGCTGGTGGACATGATCCTGCAAGTTTATTAGAACACACAAACACAGCTGGAAGGAGACCCAGGAGGTCACTGAGTCTAGTCTGCTGCTGTCTCCGGCAGTGCCTCACTCAAGACCCCCACCAGGACCAATTTTTCTCAGCTAGGAAGATATGGAAATACCCCACCACAATCAACCCTGTGATTTGGGACTTGCACCACTAGGTATAAGAGCAGAATTTGGTCCCCTTGCTATACACCACTGAATTACATTCATTTCAAGGCATTCTCAAATGCACACTTCATGAAATCTTTTCTGGCACTACCAGGAATTTCTAGGTTTTCCAGCAGTCACTTTCTCAGATCTGCCTTGAGGACAATACAGGGGCCTACAGGACTCCTGCCAGTGTTAATGAAGATCCTACTGACATTCCCAAGAGAGAATACATCCCTGCTGCAACAGTTCCCAGATCTCTGGGTAGTTACTGGGAGGAGAGTCCTTAAAAGATAACTGCAAATGTAATTTTTCTAGCAAGGTGCTAGATGCTGTGCCCTCAGAAAGTTCCTTACAGCTTCCCAGGGTTTGGGTGGGCTGCATCTCACTTAGCTGCAGATGTCTACTGTGCAGACACTGTCATTTGAATCAGTCTCTCCAGGCTTATAGATGGCAGAGAGAGGCTCTTTACAGTGCAATTTAGGTGCTTTTAGTTTTGTTTCCACTTCAGGCTGAAACAAATCCTTCCCAGGTGATTCACTGACTCCTCTTCAGCATCTCATCTCTCACTCTAAAAGGAGCCTGGATGATACAGAAGAAAGCACGTGCTTCCAAGCTGCCAACTTAGATGAGACCAACCTTGCTGTTGGGTGTAACTTAAATTTTGCTTGCGTGTTTAAGCATCCAGCAGTTGCTTTCCTTTCTGTCACACACTCCTAATGAGAATTCAGGAGCTTTCTCTGCCACACCTGAACCCTAGAGAGCCACCTTCTGCTCTCTAGCACCACTGCTAACAATCCAACCTCTTCCAGTTTTCTTCATTAACGTTTCTGCCTTTACATCCTGTTGTTATTTAAAACTTTAAGCAGGCTTGCTAATACTGATCCAGTATTAGACAATAATGATAACCACATAAGCCAATATCATGATAACGATACCATAAGAATGATAGCAATATGTTCCCATATTAACTAATAATGATACCAGTGTCTTCCAAAAAGGATGTGGGATTTAACCTCTCTATCCCAGCCCACTGACTTGCAGCCTCCCTTCGCTACAAACCATCTCAAAACCAGTGAGAACACACATCAGCAGGAGGAGCAGCTCTGACTGACCAAGGAAGGCACACGCTTGCCTTCTCATAATGAAACTTTCTCCATTTGTTTGAGTAGGATGAACATGGGGGACACCTGCTAGCCATAAAACCTGCTGGATTTCATTAGCACAACCCCAGATATATCTCAGAAAATCCATTTGAGGAGTATTTCAGTACAGTATATCAATTTTGCACTTCATCACTACAATTTAATTGCAAATGAGTACCACTGTACATAAGCGCAGTAAGCATATACAAGTTTAGTACCCGTTCAGCAATAAAATTTCAAGCTCATTTATGTAATTTAGTTACACTCCCTTGTTTATCTTACAAGTTAACTTTCAGGTTTTTAAAAATAACAAACATAAAAGTGTATTGATTTTTCAGTGTTTTGCTGCTGGCATGCTTTCTGCATTTCTCCTCGACAGGCAAATCTGATAAATACGATGGTCAGTTCCAATGTGGTTTAAAGTCAGTTTCTGGGGAATTTCCCTTTCAGATCTCGCAGGCTAGCAGACTGCACTGAAGTGGCAATTGTTCACATGCTTTACTAATGTATTTGATTTTCTAAGTGAAAAAAATTAACAAAACACAAACTTAAAGGCTGTGCAATCAAGTTCTTAGCTGGTGTAAACTAAGAACAACATCAAACGCGCTCACTACCAGCAAAGGCCAAAACCCGACTGACTGCATGCTCAGTCGGCAGCCGATTTCCTCATCCTGGGAGCAGGCACGGTTCTGCCAGGGAAACTGCGAGCTCTCTGGCCGCCCCTGCCAACGATCACTGGGCCTACTGGAACAGGACTGCTGCAAAGAAAGCATGTGAACTGGTCCCTGGGCCCATCCATGTGCTGAGACAGCACCAGAGCACCACAACAAAGCCTCTGCAGTGTAATTCAGACTCTGTAGAAAAAGTGGTTTTTATTGGATACCGCCATATCCAGGGCAGTCAAATGACATTACTGCTGGATCCTTCTGTGTCTCCCGGACTAACCAGGGGAAGGAGCAGGTGAGGACCGTTGCAGGTATCCGTGAAGTGCCTCTGACCTGCTGTACCTCAGTGAAGGAGCAAGGTTAAGGATCCCACACACAAGAGCACAAGAGCACAGACTGGCACCCTGACACCAACTCAAACCCTCGCCTTCAGCACAGGCCGGTGGCTGCAGCCTGCCCTGCTGCCAACCACAAGTCATCCACCCTGCTGCTAACCACTGTCTTCCTGCTTCTGCACAAATGGAAGAATCTGGCAGTGTATTTGGCCGTTTGGCACATGCAGGCGAGAGTCTGAACCATAACCTCAGCCACTGAGTATCAACCTCTACCTGTTCAGGCTGCCCCTCTGGCTGGCATGAGCCCTCTCCCATTTTCTTTGGACTTTGCAGCACCAAGAAGTGAAGCTAGCATTTAAATGCCTGCAATCCTGAACACTAATCCCAATGTTTGCCCCAGCCCTGTTTCAAGCATAATCCTGGGAACCCCAGTTTCTCAGAGCAATCTGTAGTATATTTGCTTCTGCTGTTACAGGACCTGTTACGGTTTGGTTGTATCTGCAGGATACAATAATACACTAGCTCTTCCGTGGACCTCACCCTCTCCAGAGCAGGAGAGTTGCTTTCCCTAAGAGGAACTTCAGGGTTAGGGTTGGAATTAGAATTAAGATTCAAGACAAGGATGATAAAACCTGTGGCTATAACCTGATTAAAGCTAGGACAAGCACGGGACTCGGATCCTTGCTATGTAGGCAGGGCTGTGGGTTTAGCTTAGGGTCCCTGGGAGACACCTAGCTAGACCTCTCTTTTTCTGCCAGTGTGAGAAGATACCTGGTATCAATAAGGGAAAATGGCGTAATACATTAGTTCTGGGGTACGTAGGGATGACTAATGAATCCCAAGGCGCTGAGTTTAGCACTTAGTTTTGCAGCTGGAAGGGCTGAAGAAATAGGCATAGTCTTTAAAGGACTGCTACCCCAGAATGAAGCATGCTGTTGGCACTTCCAATGTCTTTTCATGAATTCTGCAATGGGACTGTATCTTGGAGCAATGTGCTAGGGCCAGAGTTTGAGTTTAGAACAGTGTTACTGATAAGGCCAGGAAGGCTGGACCTTCTAGGAAAGGTTTTGTCTTCATCTAGTGTTAGTTCACCCCAAAATGCCAAATTATTACTGCTGCCTCTTCCTGCTGTAGTTGAAGTAACAGAATTGTGCACAATAGATTTATAGACTCTCAGTCTGACGTAGGATCATGTGAGTGTCTACATAATGTTTCACAGTAGAAGTTTTGTCTTCACAACACGAGAAGCCAGGTATTCAGAAACCCCACACAGAGATAGTGCTAATAAGGTGAAAGTCAAGCTCTCGAATAGTTAGGAGGTGCCAGAATTAAAAGTAGCTGTTGCAGACCCAATTTGGGGAGTGCCAGTACTGCAACAGTTTTTAGCCACATGATCACCACACTATATTTCTCTCACACAACCCCTGCCACAAATACACATGTAAATCCTATATATTGTTAGGGGGCTTAATAGTGATATGCCATGTCCCATTACATTATTACAACTTTGCAAGCCTTTGCATATGATACTTGACAACACTGGCTCTGCTAAACACTGTTCCTTAGATTACTTACATAGTTCTAGTATAGGCATCTGTAGCACTGCTATGGGCCAAATCCTGCCATTCTCAACGTTATTCAAATGGGTGTTTTTAGCAGTTCAAGACAGACCAAGCATTGCATTTCACCTATGCAGGAGAGTAGGACTGGTCCCATTCATTTAGTTCAAGTCAAAAATGGTTTCACCTGAGGTTTTCTGAGCTGAATTCTGATTCCAGGAACCGAAGGAACTGGTCTCGTCCTACTGGGTCCTTCAGCACCTCATCCATGGAGAAACCCCATCTTTTCACACGCTGCTGACTAGGTTCTTTGCTGTTTGGAGAGAAAAGGGAAAAAACAGATGGAATGTGCATATCTGCCTGCTGTCTGAGCAGCTGCTGCTGTTTCTGCTAAGCAGCAAAGGGAGGAAGATTATCAGATGAGGAGATGGTGTTTTTTTTCTCGAGATTTTGCAGAAATACAAGTTAGCAAATAACATACAAAAAGAAGCTATAACGACCAGGGTCATCATTAAAGCAACTGTGCTATCTGGGTGCTACATACACAGCAAAATGAGAGAGACAGTGAATGATAATGATTTTCAGAGTAATTTCTGGTAGGTTTCATGTAAAGAACAGCATATCATACTTGAATGAGTATTCACTATGCACTTCTTCTATATCTCCTCAAATGTACCTCGGGAATGCTTATATGTCAAGGCAGAAATTTGCCAGCGGTGTCCCCTGGGCCACTGGTGAGCTCCAGAGCATCTCCTTGTGTCCCACACAGTGCTGGCTGGTCACTTGGAAATGGCTTCAGATTTTCAGTTCCACATTTGCATTAAAAAAGCAGTTTCACTAAGAAGCAGTGCAGACAAGATTTCTAAAAATGATTCCTGGTTTGTGGTCTTTTATTTTTCAGTGCCTCTGATTTTTGGATGCTTAAGTCTTGGAACACTAAAAAGCATCTCCCTCCTACTCTCCATGATAATCAGACTCTTATTTTGTGTCTCAGCTGGGACACTGAGATGCAGAGGCACCCAAAATCACTAAAAACCTTTCTCCTAAATTATTTCTTAATACAACCCCACTTACATAAGCTGTTGTTTGAATTGCCAGACATGTTGCAGAAATGCCTATGGGGAGAGGCAGTGCCTGGGAATCACAACGAGGATCCTACGAGACGGTCCACATCACAGCGTAATCTGGGCTCACAAAGTGTTTGAAAGGTTCTGGTGTGATGGCGTCATACTATGAGACAACCATTAAAATACAGCTCAGCTGCTCGCATTTGTGACAGCAGAGCCATTGTTAACAGTACATATCTATTAAACTACATGTCTCGTCATGTCCACAGCAATTCCTAATCCTGGAGCCTTAGGGGACAGTGGCGATCTGTGCTGAAGACAAATAAGCCAAAGGGGTAAATAAAATGCCCGCTTTGATTTCCTCTTGGTGTAAAGACTAAGCAAAATTGATGGGCATGTCCTCACTCGAAGTGCAGAGCACTCAGGATGGCTCCTCCTGCACTCACCCAGGAGCCAGCAGCACTGTGGACAAGGGCGCAGATGCCAGCCTACCTGTTACGTGAGCCAGCCTGGACGTGGGGACATGAAAGCCATGTTTGTGCAGAGCTATGCACGAGCTAAGCTCGGGGAATTTCCTGCTGAATCCAGAGATCTGTAGCTGCTCTTGCTGCTGTACAATGTTCTAGCATGAACAAAAAGGCCAAAGTGCTGTCTAAAATTGAAGGCTTTCTGTGGCGTTTCCTGAGCCCTGAGTGCCATGAAGGATGAACTGTAGTGGCACAGGGCTGTCCATACTCAGCAGCTGGCCTTACCATTAGAAGTGAGAGGCTCTTTGTTTTCCTGAGCAAGGGCTCTGCTCTCCTAACTGAGGAAACGGCTTTGCAGGCAACACATGGGCTACGGCAGCTCTTGGGGATCATTTAATTATTCATGCAAGTTGCAACTAGATGCAGATGCAGTGAGTTCTCTTACAATAGAGAATAAAATGGAAATACAGAGCTGTTTGTTCTTCCATCTCCCAGCAATACAACTTTCTCTTTTTCATCAGCAGGAGAATCACCTTCCTTAACTCTGAAATCATAGCAGAAACCAAGCATTTATTTGAATTCCTATAAAGGTCATGACATCAGGTTAATTGTTTTCTTCACGGACACAGACATCTTTTCTGGGATTTGCAGCTACCTCAACAGATGCAGAAATAAGGGATGCCTGGATTACCTTGTGGGTGGGGGTTCCTCCAGAGAAGTATTTTGCAGGGGCTGTATCTGGTTCTAGCCCTGCTAGGGAGGATGCAGAAAATGAGAGAAACTGACTAAAAAGGAAATCCAAAATATTAAAATTATGTGAAGAGGGGCAGAGATTAGGGAACTAATATATTTCTGTGACTACCAGAGAAGCAGGTGAAAACATTTTTCACATCCCAGCCCAAATGGTTTTTAAACAGGGAAATAACTTGCCCTTTTCCTGGAACACTGAGTCACCGTAAATTGTCTTTCTTAGGCTGGTAGCATCTTAAACTTTATATTATCATTCAAGAACAGACAGGATTAGATTTGGCATTCTCTTTTCAAAGATTTGCTAAAGTGAACTCCCAGTTCAGATTTGGTGCCAAAGAGCAGCAGCTAAACACTAGGAGAAGCTGCTGAGCACTTGCAGTAGTTGGCCACAGGATGTGAATAGCGAAGGTGATACGTGGATGGTGATTCCGTTCAAACCTGCTGTGATAGCTGCTAGGCACAGAGGCAGGCAGGCCAATTCTAGCCCCACTACAAGGGCTGTGGATAGCCTGTGATGGCAAGAGATGACACTGGCTGGACTTCCCTTGCACCAGCATCACATGGGCAACAGACAATCTAAATTGCAATGCTGTGCTTGTTTTCCTGGAGAAACTCTCTGAGGTCCTACAGTCATTCCTCCTCCTCTTCATCTATTAGACACCAAAACAGAGACAAGCCAGCTTGTTTGCTAACAAGTGAGGCCAAACTCACTTTGTCAATCTATTATAATTCTGACCAAGACCACCTTATGTGTGAGCTACACTCCTCTGGCTCCTGTGCCAAATCCACCTCCACACAGAGGGAATGGCCACTGCCCTGTAACTCATCCTATTCTGCCAGTGGCATCTTCCATAGGATCCCAGGACAGGAGCAGGGCTGGAGCACTGCAGCTGGGGGAGGACCAGAGAGCAGGCTCTCAAGAGTCTCAAATCTCCAGGAGATTTGCTGGAACAAGTATCTCTTAGCAATATCCTGTATCTGTGGACTCTTAGACCTGAATCTGCATGTCCGTAACAAGCATGAGAACATCCGTTACCTTACTTACAGAGTACCACACATCAAGTCTTATGGAAGTGGAAGGGCTGAATAATTCACAGAAGAAGTGATAAAGCATAAGCTCCTGCTCCTGTTTAGCTATGTACTTGTATCTTGTAAAGTTAGACATCCAACTTCCTATCCAAACAGAGCAGTGGGAAGAGCATACAAACAAAATGGCAAGGCAACCCTAACACTACTTAAACCCACCAATTCTTACCTCATTTCAATGTCCCACAGTGCTGCATCATCACTTATCCAGGGATTGGAAGGCTCAGCAGGAGTTATAAAGGGGTCATATTCCACATACTGCTCTGTGTAGGCTATTAAACTGACAGATATAAAAAAAGAAAGAAAAAAGAAGAAAAAAGAAAAGAATCAGGGCCTGAATGCTCAGTCACATGTCAGAGAGGTACAGCTTTTCTTTTTTTTCTTTTTTTTTGTGTGCTTCTTTTTATTTTTGTAGGGATTAGTCAGTTTCTCAGCAACCACAGGAGTCCCTTTTCCCAGGGATGGTGCCTGCAAGGATTTCTCTGCAAACACTCACCAGCTCACTGCAGTATTTTCCTCAAGCTTGTCTCTGCCGAGATGCCCACAGAAAGCCCGATGAGGCAACGACTGGATTGCTATGGTAGGACTTCCCCCAGAGAGCCATGGGATGACTATGAAGCACGTATCCTCCTGTTCATTTGTTGCACATTGCTATTGCCTCTTGCTCTTTTGGTTTTTGCAGACTTTTGCACCCACTTAACTTTATGCATTATGAGTAACTCATCTAAATAGGGTCATGTGCTGTAGCTAAGAATATGCTTAAGTCTCTGGAGGATCACAGTCCTGAGCATCAAAGCTTCAGGCTATAGATCATTTTTTTTGTTACATTGGTATACCATTTAGTCTAATGTATTGTCTAATCTATTAGTATAGTCTACTCTATTGTAAAATACTTCAACAGTAGTTTATAATAATTAACTTAGAATGTAGTAAACTATATGCATGTTGGAAAAACACCTGGCCTTTATACCGGCTTGCTTCATAATGAGTGAGATAAGACATATAGACTCTAATCCTCACTAGATGAGATTCAAAGCATTTCCTGGGAAAAGGACTGTGTCTGCTTGCATAAGTGATTCAGGAATTCCACTGGGGTTGGGGCTAGGGGCGCATTTTTACAAAAGAAAGACAGCATATATGAAATAAATCAAAAGAAATTTGTCCTAGTCTATATTAGAAATACTCTAAGGCACTTTTAAATTTTTTTGCCTAGGTCTGCCAAGTAATTAACTAAGTTAATTGAGTCTCATCATACTGAACAACTAATCTACTTGCACTGTGATTGTCCATGCTAAACTTTACCTCTGGTCTTCCACATCTCAAAAAGGCAGGAGAATGAAAAGACCCCGTGTGAAACAAAGGGTCACAAAAGGCAGAAAGTTTCCCTGACCTGCTCTACAGTAATTATTTCTTTTTGTTTGTCCTAGCTCTTATCAGGAGGCATTAAAATCATACACTTTTGTAACCACAGCAGGTTCCCATTGCCCCTCAGGGCACTCAGGGCTGTCTCATCTCATTTCATTAATTACATTTCATGACTGCTGTGGGTCAAGGGTTGGAGGAGGGAGCAGCGTCCAATTTCAGAGAGCAGCAGCAATCCCTGAGACATCAATGAGAGAGAGGGTTGGTTTAAAAAAAAAAACCAAAACAACAAAAAGGATCAATCAGGAGATATCTGCTGTGAAACCTGAATTGCTCCTAATAAAATAACAAGAAGGCATCAGAGGTGCTAGTACAAGTACTAGCAAAAATAAAAGGGGAAAAAACTAAATTAAATGAAACAAGGGGGAATTGCTAAGCACATCTTGCTGATTCAGTATAATGACAGCAGCGGAATCATTGCCTCATTGTCTAAAGGAGGCTACAGGCGGGGGACTCCTAAGGGAAAGCACTTCTGTCAAAATGCAAACCTGGACTTGTGGCCTTTCAGGTGATGTACTGTAATTCTGGTAGAAGAGGTGGTGGGAAGAGTTCACTGAAGGGTGCAGAGCTTGCCTTGAGAACCCAACTGTCTCGCGGTCAGGGGGCCCCGCTGAGCTGTCACAGTAACTTTGAGGAGCTGAGAGGATAGCACAGCTTTTCATCTAGGGAGGTGAGATTGCTTCTGGTAGGAAGATGCTCTGGTTTTCCCCAGCCATGTCTGTGATGCCACATGTAGTGGGATCATACTAACACCACACGATGCAGTCAGGGAAAACAGTAGGTACAATATATTGATAGTTTTGCTCAACAGTTCTCAAATCTCATTGCCAAATCTTAAACCTGACAGTGTGCAGCTCCCAAGTGGGGAGAAATGATGTGGAAGAAAGGAAAAAGAAAACTGTTTCCAAGGTGCTTGGAGCAGCTGAGGGATGCCTGCTCCCACAGTTGGTGCAGATCTACTCCTGCAAGGGGAACAGGGAAGAGGGGGGAAAAAATCTTTAGTAGTGCGCATTTATTTCATGGGAGCTGGGGATAACCTTTTGATAGCCTTTCATTGCTCTTCTGCTGGACAAAGGCTATCCCATAGAATAGCATACACTACCAGGAAATACATGTGATTGGTCTATCACTATTAAAATAATTTATATCTTATTCCTATAACAGATTAGATAGCAGCTTGTTTCCCCCATCGCTCCCTGCCTTATTTGCTCCTTGTTACTTCCCTTGTCCTGCCTGGAAGTGCCTGTGCGCTGTACCGAAAAAAATGGCAGGCAGTGCCGCTGTCAGGCTTGGCTGTCAAAAGGAGCATGCCTAGAAGTCATCTCCTGCACCCTGAGCTGCCACACTGTCACTGAAACTAGTCCCGAAAGCGTGGCCCAGCCTGAAAAGTGACTTGCTAATAAACAGCACCTCCTTACACAGCAGATTTGTTCCTGGCATTTGTATTTGGCGTTTTACATTGAGCTTTCAGGTCGCACAGGTTTTTATTTCAGGTAATCGTTCAACTCAGGTCATCCACATTCATTCCTCCTCACCTACTGCCACCCCTGCCAAGCCACTGGACTCATCAGCCCCTCTACTCCCCTCCTGCCTGCTCTGTGATGCTCCACAGCCAGGCTGCACTTCCCACCACTCTGCGCACCAAGCCCTGGGACCTTCCAGCAACGCTGCCACCCAAAGTCATCACCTAACCAAACACTTCTTCACAAGATGTAAATATCACAACCATGATTTTCATTCTTCATACTTTTAGAATGAAACTTTCAAAACAGGAGAAAATAACTTTTTGATTGTTCTCATTTTATTTACTTTTCTCCTGGTTATCAATTTCCACAGGTTTTGATAGCAGCGTTTTCTTCTCCAATTTGGGACCAATAAAAAAAACCCAAATGCCCAAAGCCCTTTCAAACCAGGAAAATTTTCTGTCCAGTTTTACTGAAAACTAATAGGTTTTTTTGGCATTGACAATGTTACATTTATAATGTCAGTAGCTCCTTAGGAACTTGAACAACAGGTGTGTTATGTGGACATGATTCAATGTTCACAAGTGAATGAGTTTTACTGAGTCCATCTTATTGAATAAATACCTACCTAGAAAAAATTCAAGGAAAACAGACCTGCTTGCTTGTAAATTACCAGCCTGGAAATTATTACTGTCTCAGTATATTAAGGTCACTGTAAGTAAATTCAGTACAAAATGACATTTTTTGGTAAAGCACAGATGTATCTTCTTAATAAAAAAGAATCAGAAAGCCAAAACTATAAATACGAATGTGCTAATTTCAGTTGTACAGTATAGCATATGCAGGATTTCAGGTAGCATCCGAATATTTTCTATTTAATTGGATAAATTTTCATTTTAATTGTTAAACTTTATGAGCCAATAGGAACTTACTTTGGGGCTCTTGCCATTTAATTTGCCTAGTTCAGTACACATATGCTAATTACAGGTGCAGGCACTGCAAAGCACATTTCATAGGGTATATAAATATCTTTTTAATTTGCTTAAATAAAAATTCCTCTATTATTTCTCTACAAGGCACCAGTGCTTATCATGCCCCTCATGTTCAACACAGTTTTGCTGTAAAAGTGATATTACTGAAGAGCATGCCAATCCCTACATTTGTCTCAGAGATTCCCCTCCAAACTTACAAATATCTAAGTAAAGCAGCTGTCATTCTCAATTAAATTTGAGCTTGTTCTTTACCTGTTCATACTTTCCTACCAGTACTAAATATTCTGCAAGTCAAGTTGTGCCTTGATTTGCCTCTATGAGAAACCCACCTCTTAAAACACTGCCTTGAGTAGTCCAGGTACAACCCCAGTACTTCCCATAGGGTTTCATATATATAAGTGGGAGCAGAAACTGGCCCTACAACCCCAGTATGAACATGGACATGAACACCACGTGCAACAAGATGCAAAGGTAGCTCCTTCCTCAGAGCTATGCCAGAGTAGCAAGAGATGAGCACTGAGAGTTCACCCACAAAAGAAAAAAAGGGTATTTTCAAATTGAAATAGGAATGACTTTTCTGTAAATAAACTCTAGGGTTGTGAAGGGGTGGGAAACATAAGTACTGCAAGGGTTCTTTCTTTTGTGAATAATATTTTGTTTGCTTTTACAGTATGACAGCACCCTCATTTTTCACCTACTTTTTGTCAGGGGCAGAAGAGTGAGTGCAGAAATGCCAGTGGTCAGCAGACAGGCAGCACAGCTGGTCAAGGAGGGGGAAGGACTGATGCACGGAAAGGGGACCAGCCTTTGTGCGTTCCTGCCCACTCTCTGTTTCTGGAAATGACAAACTCGAGATGAGGAAAGAATGGGAAATCATGCAAATGGGAACACTCACCTTTCTGCTACTTTGGACATCTTTAAACAATGTCTCTCTATCTGCACGTTCAGAAAAGTTATCTGAGGAGAGAGATGACAAGGACATTAACAATCCATGAGCTCTACAGCACACATTGATCATATCCCAACACGCTATTGATTTCTCTTTCCAAACAGCTTGAAAGTAACTCAGAAGGAAATGGGACCCTTCCCTAGGTATCAGAAGCAGCTTATTAACTGCTTCCAACAGGAGTCTCCATTTCCTATGGCAAAGCCCCAGGGAAAGCTTCAGAAGACCTAATTAAAAGTAGGAAAGGCACATATTTGGGGCCAAGGTTCCTAGACTACTCAGGGTGCAATATGATCCCTGGTTTACACCACACTCCTCTCTTCCATTTCTCTGACTGGCATCACAAGACCAATAATGGTTTTACAGCATATTTGCACTCTGCTATGAACTAGTTCTTCACAGTAATCTGCAGCCTGTGTTGCCTACAATGGAAAAAGCTCAAGAAATTTAGTGTCCAGGTTTAGTTCAGAAGACCACCCTAAAACCGGCTGCCTAAGAAACATGTTTAAAGCTGCCTTTACTAAAATGCTGACCTAGTGATTCCTGCCTGTACTTCAGCGAGTACTGCTTGTTGCAGAAAAGTAATTTCAAGGGAGAGCTCCCTGTGCTGGGGCAAGGATGTGTGAATTGGCTGGCCGTTCCTTGGAGTGATTGTGCAAATAACTTCTTCCTAGTTCCCTAAAAGCTCTGACTGTACAGTCTAACAGTCATGCACTGAATGATGCTTTTCGTCGCCACCCAGCCCCAGCCTGTGCCCCAGTATGCTGACTTCTTCCCCAGCCTTTGTCACTGCCCACGTTTCAGACATCCTCAGTGAACTGGAAATTAATCTGTCTACTGGTCCACAGGCGGAATGATAGGAGATTCAAAGACCAGTATTACCCATAATACATATCATCATACAACTGCACTGCTCAATGCTCTCTCTCTCTTTTTAAATACTTACTACTTTACATAATGTATGTGAGGATCAAGGACAGGTAAAGCATACAATTGGTTTTGCTGATATCTCAATAACTTTATATGCCTTTTTTTTTTTTTTTTGGAAGATAACAGTTCTCAGAAGAGTTGCCATATAGCCGTCTACTTACTTGTTTCCGGAAATCCTCTTTTGTAGTTTTGCGTACGGGTTGGGAGGGCACGTGTACAGGACTTTGGGGCTGAGACTCCTCTGTAACCCCGTATACTGACTGTGAGGAACCAATAAACAAGCAGAAGAGATTACAGCATTTTTCTCTGTTATGCAATGAGGAAAAGTGCAGTATGCAAAGCAGTAAGGTAACAAACCATCAATTTCCTACTGTTTATATCCACACAGGTCAATAATCATTCAGCCTGGAGCAAAATTTACAGATCAGACCATGCTTGCAGACGCCTGCACTTGGAAGGTCTGCAGGCATGCTAAGAAAAGAGTTTAGTTTAAATGTTAAAATGCAGCTGATAATTTTTAGGAGCTCTGAAGGCTGTATGGGTCAATGCTTGCAGGATGAACACTGGGAGTGGTCATTGTGGTGAACTAAGCGGAGAAAGAAAAGACTAGAACCTAAACCTATGCCATTTTCTTTCACTTGGTTTAATTTCTTGTTGTAAAACTACACATTGAAGAAAGAGCTTAACCAGGTGTCAGTGGGTCAAGTTCATGTGAACCTCTCTAAACAAAAACCTGCAGATTGACTTGTAGCCATTCGTTTCAGGACAGAGACCTGCACTGAAAGTAATATCAGTTACCCTTTCATTATGTGCTTTTGCTTTTTATTTAACATTCCTAAGAGACATGTGAATAGCTCTGCTGCAATTGAACTACCACTGAAAGTTCAGGAGTCTGGTGTCACCTCCAAAATAGGTAACAAGTGATAGGATGAGAGGAAATGGCCTCAAGTTGTGCCAGGGAAGGTTTAGATTGGATATTAGGAAAAATTTCTTCACTGAAAGGGTTATCAAATATTGGATCAGCCTCACCAGGGAAGTGGTTGAGTCCCCATCCCCTGGGGGTATTAAAAAAACGGGTAGATATGGCGTTTAGGGACACGGTTTAGTGGTGGATTTGGCAGTGCTGGTTTACAGTTGGACTTGATGATCTTAAGGGTTTTTTCCAACCTAAATGATTCTATATACACAGAAGAGCTAAAACTTGCTGGAAGTCAAAGACACCTGAGTTGCTAATGATCCAGCCTTTGAAATGATTAAGGCAGGTAAACAGCTCTGAAAAATCTGTGCCCAAAATAATTTCTGAAAATGGGACCTAGATACTTTTGCCAATTGCTTTTGATTTTATGGGAGTGCAGAGCCAGCAGATATCTGGGACATGGAGCTCCTTAATGCCCTTCTCAGCTCTACTTATCACCCCGTCTGCACTGCTTTGCTGGTAAAACAGGAATAGTAAATTCACTCATTAGAACAAAATGGAACTGGTATTTGCAAAACACATTTTTTGGTTCCTATTGGGCAAGTCTAATATACTGTGGGTGTCAAGCATGATTTGTATTAAAAACAAAAACAACAAAAGACCCCACAACCAAAACCAGACACTCAAACTGACCTTTTTCACCTTCTGTGGGTTTTTCATACGACGACACTTTCTAATGTCCATTTCTGTGGTGTTCACACAGCCCGGCTGAAAAGAGATGGTAATCATATTACTCCTCTGTTTACAATCCACGTGCTACCTTACCTTTCTAAAATATACAATTAGATCTTGTCCAAAATTCTTTCCTGAAGTTTGTGTCCCATAAATTATCCTTGTTAAACAAGAGACTGCATATACATAAAGTTGGCATCTCAGCATCCAATCCATTTACTCGTGACTTTGGCACCAAAAGGAAATATCTCAGCTAAGAGGGGAGCTTTTTCTAAGAAGTCTGAGCCAAACTGGGTAAGCTGCTTTTCTTTCATATGCACAAAAAATCATCTTCAAAACTTCAATTTATCATATATTTCCAAATCAATAGTACCATGCATGCACAAGCCTAGAATGTCTAAAATAATCTTGTAGACACTTGGTGTGTTTTGAACTGCAAGGAAAATCCACGTGGTGACATTAAAGGCAATGTCTTTATGCAATACATGGCACAGTGTTTACTAGTATTAAAACTTTCCTGTCAAAACCTGGAAAGTCTCATCATTCAAAAAGAGCTTTACCACAGGCCTGTGCACATCCCAGAATGCTCTTTCCTGGCTGTCCAAAATCTTTCTTTCTGTTTTATCCTTTTTTCTGTCGATTCTGAAAACAAAAGCATAAACATATAAGTCAATGTACAAGTAATGCTTTTTTCTTTGTTACAGTTCCTAGCTGGGGTTTTTAACCCCATGACAAAAAAACATTCAGAAATCCACCTTTTTGTACAACAATGTCACCGTTCCCGCTTTCAAGGCCATGTGCCGTGAACAAAATATCACTGATGTTTACTCCAATATGTGTCAAAAGAGATTAAGATGGAAAATTTACTTTAACATCTGTTTTTTCATCTGGAGAGGAAAACAACCTTTTCCGATACTCTGTTCCCAGACTCTGACTGGGCAGGCTGGGGAAGTTCATGTTAGGCTTTGGCTTTGTCAGGAGACCCACTGGGGCCTCTTTACTCCAGGTGAAGCTCTCGACTGCTGCTGGATGGAGGTCTACATTGGGAGGCCCTGTTGCACCCCGGTGCCCCAGCAGCACCACTGGCATGACCATCGATTGCGAAGGGGCAGCTATTCCAGGCATTCCCAGCAGCAACAGCACGGGCAGCACTTGGGGCCACCCTCCTTAAGGCTTTCAGCAGACCAGCTCTGCCCCCCGCCCCGGTGTTGGCAGAGCGAGGAGTGACAGCACAGGCAACCTGAGCAGAGCTTGCTGCGTGGCCCGATGCAAGCCAGTGCTCACCCAAGGGACACGCGACTGGGCCAGCACAACTGTAATTCAGTAATTTCAGCCCTGATGCAGCCAGTGAATCGACTCACTCAAAGCACATACATCAAAGGCAACGGAGGTTGTTCAAAGCAACTGTTCCCCTATCTCTCAGCAGCATTAAGCAATTTGCTTCTGGTGCCTCACTCCTGTGTTCAGCTCTACATGTGAGCACAGCAAAGTCACCACTGGCTTGCAAGATCTACCTGCGGAGAGACTGGGTGAGACACAGGGAAGGAGGAACCGCCTTTGCCTCCAGAGCAGGACTGAAAAGCCAACAGCATCCCTGTGCTGGGTTTCTGCACTGCTGCCACCCAGGAAAATCAAAGCAGTGAGGAAAAAAAACACACCAGCTGGGATTCTTGACCACCAGGTTCTCCCCGCTCCGTTTTTTCTTTTGGAGGGGCAGTGATCCTCAGCAGACAACCTCCACAGTCCGGTATCACTCTCTGAATATCCTCCCTGCAAGGCTGACGAGAAACCAGCTCTGCACCAGCTCTGTCCCCGCACAAAGATGGAGCAGCCCCCAGACAGCAGTCGCTGTACTGTGCTGGGGAGCAAATGCAGACACCCAGCCCAAAACTTCTTCTGACTGAGCCCTTTGTGCCTGGCCAAAGGGGAAGGTGAAGTCTTCAGCCAACCTCACACCACACACGAACTGGAGGGACTCTTCAGAGGCTCCATGAATTGTCTTCACGGGTGCTTTGTGCTGAACCGAGGTTCTTGGTTCTTATTCCCAAACTTACTGATAACTCAGTATTTCACATTGTAAACTATGAAGACACAACATAATTAGATACTCTGTGGCTGCGGTTTTTGAGCAATGTAGGTACAACAATGGAAATCCTGTGTGCAAACGAAGATGTAGAAGGCAGATGTTTTCAGATATTTTTAGTTTGTTTTTCTTTTTAGTTAATTCAGAGCTGTGAATTACATTGCGAATTCCAGCCCTACCTTGTTGGAAACCTGACGACTGAACTATCACATGAACTGGGAACCAAGCAGCTGAAACTAGCCCGCAAAAAAAGTTGATAGGGGTCAGCCAATATGTATGCATCAAAGAAAACTGAATGGAGAAAAGATGAATAAGCAACAATGATCATGTCAAGTATCTGATATTTACATTTCTTTCTTGGGTAATAATTGTATGCTGTGGACAGAATGCAGAATTTTGTTTTGACTTCGATTTTTTTTTTTTTAATCTTGGCAATAAACTTTTAAGTAACTGAAAGTACAATTGCTATCCTAACTTCTAATTTTCTCTTCCAAACAGAACACTGGTATTCTGGTTGGAAAAAATCCCTTAATTACCTTGTAAATTAAAGGATAATTACCATGTACTTAAATAGTGCATAATTACAATGTTATTAAGCAAAGAATTAATCAAAATTCCAAAGAGTTAATCAAAGATAGAGACATATACCTCAGCCACACCCTCAAGAAATGATGTTCCTTAACCTTTTAGCATCTAATGCTGAAAGTGCAAATTCCTTCTAGTGGTACAGTGTCAGTACTGGTGTTCTCATGCGCCATCTTCACCAACCTTCCCATTTTATAGGTGACAACTACATGCACAAATAGACGTGGAGGGGTTTAGGCGCTAGTTTGTAGACACTAGTCTACAAACCCTGGACCATACCAATTTTGCAGCAATAATGAAAACATGCTCAAAACACTGAGAGGCTTCAAACTTTTTTCACAATGGAAGATGAGAAAAAAAAGGTAGATTTCAATTATGAGCAGAGGATAGGAAAAACCCAAATACTAAATCTGAGTAAGTTGCATGTAAGTGGTATTCAATTCTCCACACTAATTTAGTAGCACAAGTCGGGCTGCAGAGAGTAGAGGTACAATGGAGTCAACTGGGGATTGGTATGAATGAGAAAACCAAATCCAGTCTGCTGTATATACCACCCTTATAATCACTTTGAAGTGGCAGTATTTTTAAACTCAGAAATACTTTACAAGCATAGAGTAACACAGACCGATGACAAAGTTCTGTTCTTTCCATTTATACGAAACAAAAATACTACACAAAAGTAGAAGCAGAATGGGCCAGTGAATTGCCCAAGCTCCCATGATGAACCAGGCTAAGGAGCTCCTGACCAACATTTCCACCTGCAGATAATTAAACCCATCTTTCAGATTCTGGCACAAACCTTCAGAATTGGCTCTCTATTGTTTCTAGTCTGCCAGTGATTAAAATTCACCAACACCTTCTGAGCTCAGTTGCAGTAAAGACTTTGACGGAGAAGTTTTATCTGTACAGAATCCCCTTTCCTTCACAGCTCTAAATACTGGTGCAGTTTAGTGCTCCAGGATTACTCACTTCACTTGGGCCTCAGCTTGCATGAAGATGAATTCCCACTTTCTTGCAAATGCTCTCTGAAGTCTTGCTAAGTTTTCCTGACAAAAGATAAAAATAGTAAGAATAATTAATCCTTGTAATGATAACAACTGCTTAAGAGCACAGTTAGCATAGCAGGTGTTTATTTTATCCCTTTTGTTTTATTTTAAGCTGGAAGACTGAAGACATGGAAGTCAGTATCGGTTTCAGGTGAACTATAGCTGCAGCCAAGAAGGCCCTGTCAGGGAGAAGTAACGGAGTGTGATGAAGACAGCCTGAGCTCTGCTATGAAAATAATGATGGACGTGTTCCCAAAAGATAACACTGAGCAGCTTTGTGAAGCTGATGACTTTCATTTCTGACAGCAGATGGCTGCCACCTGCACATTTCCCTCTCATCCCCACTTTCCCTTCCTCCCCCCCACTGCTCACTTCTCTTTGGGCTTTTGCTAAGGTGCAAAGCCTGAGCATCCCTTGCTTTGCTCAGTCTTGGTCACCGCTGAGAGCATTACACAGCTGCACAGCACTGAAGGCTGGGGATTACCAGGATGATTCATAAAAGGAAATAGCTTGTTTGTCTGAACAATGAACATCACTAACTGCAAAGACCGGGTCCAGATGCAGGCTTGCTCTACATCTGAAGTGAGAGCTCTGGTCCAGACCCATTACAGAGAGTGTGATGATCTGAACATTTGGAGGTGGATGTGACTTCATCACAGCTCAAGGTCAAACTCAGGACACGGCCAGAATTTCAGGCTCAAACGGCACCCCGAAGTCACATATCCACACCCACCCTGACAAGGAGGCCTACGAGACCATTAACCTGACACTCTTCTCCATTACAGCTGGTTCAACTGTTGCAAATTTTTATCGAAATGAACACTGTTAGTTCTACTGCTGTTCTTTTTATACCTATTCCCTTTATTTCAAGAAAGTGCGTAAGTGCATGCATTTCAATGCCAGAAGAAATCTTCCTATTATTTACTTTAAATTCATGTATAACACAAGGCATAAAGCTTGGTCCTGTTACCACCGAGTCCACGTAAGAGTTTCAGTTCATATACACAGAAGAAAACAGTTAAGAAATGATTTACAGCTGTGCTGAACTGTGATGATTTCCTTAACTGTGGCTACAAGGAAGAACTACTTGTAATTATCTGCAGAAACAATTTTTTGTGGGTTTCTTTTTTTTTATTTTATTTTAAATTGTGTTCACATGTGCCCTCTGGAGTAAACATGCGGAAGCCCATGAAACATCACCAATTGAAGCAATATTTGAATCGTGCCTATGTTTGGCCAATTGTAAACAAAATTGAATGCATTTATGCAAGCTTAATCATATCATCAAGACCCCTGCTCTACCAGTATAAATGGGGGCTGGGGGATTGTCTATGAATGGTGCAAGCAGAACCTAAAAATGAGAAGATGTCCCCTGAGATGCTTTGTAGAGATTCTCTTTGGAAACTCCAGGTCAGCGCTGATGCCTACAGAGAAGCATTCTCATACTACATCTCCAAAAATGTGTACTAAGTATACAGGGCTCCTTCCCACTCCTGTAAGCCTGTTTCTCTCACTTGTGCTCAGCTTACATCTCCATTGCTGGATCTGCTTCAGCTCCCATAGTGACTAGGAAGAGTTGGTGCCATTCTTATCTGATTGTCTCTAATTAAGAGAGCAAAGTTTGAATGCAGAAGCAATCTCCAATTGTGCAATGCAATATTCACAAGAAAAATGAGAGACTGCCAAGATCTAATTATTTGCCATCACTGGAGCATTGCTACTCTCAGTAGACAACGATGTGCAAAAGTACTTAGCCATAGCCTCGCTGCATGTGTGTGGGAGTGTGTGCATTGCTGAACAGCCTTTTGTTGCTTTATGATAGATCTTTAGAGTACTTACAGTTAATTGGTTGGCTGTGAGCGATTTCAATGGTTTTAATAATGAAATCAACAATATGCAGAAGAGAAAACTCAGCAAAAGGATGTGTAAGTGCATGCAGATTATTATATTCCTGCCTTTATGCCTGTACTTCAAGATTAGAACTCTTGGGAACTCTGGATGCATTTCCAGGGTGGACTAGATAAGTGGCAATTTTTGCATGCTCTTCACTGAAAGTACCAAATGGCATGTGTATATATCCACGTGCACAAAAGTCCCAAAATGT
Organism: Theristicus caerulescens; assembly: GCA_020745775.1. Classification (NCBI taxonomy): domain Eukaryota; kingdom Metazoa; phylum Chordata; class Aves; order Pelecaniformes; family Threskiornithidae; genus Theristicus; species Theristicus caerulescens. Next base: position 31,769,325 of record CM036564.1, read on the forward strand.
AGAAGGTAAGGAAGAAGGAAAAAGTTCTTGGAAAAATTCTTGGCAAAACCCCCTAAAATATATGCAATATAAATGTTTTCATTGTAATAAACATGAACACACAAGTCCACTAGAACCAGCTTTGTAAACAAACCCTCCAACGAAAAATTCCACATTTGAAATTCAGCTGTTACACTGTTGAGCTAGTAAACCAAAAGAAAGTCAATATGATAGAAAGAAAAGTTCAGCTGGTCAGAGCGTTACACTTCTGGCATTCAAAGAAACTCACACAGCCTTGCCCCTCCTGCCTCCATCTTCCCACTCCTCTCCACCCAAACCCTGCACAGTCTGAAGCCAAGATTGGGGATATTTTTTTGGATAATCATTTCATAATAGAAAATATGCCCTGAATAAGCTTGAGTAATAGTTTTTATATGCCATATTGAAAACAGTCCACATTAATATCTGAAAACTTTCCTTTTAAGGCCCATAACTAGATGGGCCATCAGCAATTTAATTGCCCAATAATGCACCTGAAAGCCATCATTTTCATGTGTTAATATCTGCTATATAAACCAGCAACTGTTAACTGGAAAGAGGAAACCAGTGTAAACTTCTGTGTAATTTCCCCAGTCTTGGAAGGCTGGCTATACAGCAGATGTTTTAATTTGAGATGTTGCAAAGCCAGGGACATCCCCCAGCCGCATTCTTGATGTGGTCCCTAGATCAACCTCCACACAATTCTGACAACTGAAAAAAAGACACAGTAAAGGCTGACCCCAAAGCACAAAATGGCAGCATTCAATTGGCCAGCAAAGCTCTCCCCGCACCCCCAGCTTTAAACTCTAGCAGCAGTGTACCTACGGCTTCATAATCCGCCAGCTCCAGCCTAGCTTTGTTCTGCATGGTCCGTTTGCAAAGATAGATGGCTAAAGGGAGAAACAGAATGGAAAATAGTTACAGACAGATTATTAGTACTGGATCCTAAAAAAGAAAAAAGTGGTCCATGCGCTGTTCGTTCTCATCAGACAGCAACATGAGGCAAGGAGTGAGAGGGCTGAATACCCAGCTGACATTACCCACTAATAATCTCAGAGGCCTTAAACATCTGGGACATCTCATTTAAAAGTGCTGAGAGTAGATGCCAGGACCTAACAAGATGTCCGAGAAAGGCACAATTGCTTCTGGGGCTGGTAAAAGATTTAGCATTAGCAACCTGTTCCCCTCAGCACTTTGGGAATATGCCTGCCAAAGTGAGCAGCCCTGCACTTCTTTTCCCCTTTTGTTTAAAAAAAAAAAATAAAAAATCAGGATATTGAAATGAAAAGAGAAATACGGGCCAGATCTTAAAGTTATGATCTGAGCATTTTTTCATATGCTTCATCCACTTATTCTACACATTTCAAATGGTTAAGAAAAGCCTTCTCACATTTCACCATAGGCAGACACTGAAGAAACTGATGTGGTTTGGGATTCTGAGGGTTAGGATAAGCCCAGTGCACAACACCAAACCAGTCCCAGGCTGTCTTCTGGGAAAGCCTCAGCTGGACTGCTAGCGCACCCCATTTCCATTACAGGCTTAAACACAAGGTCCCCATCACACCCTGGGTATTCAGTCAGGTCTGAACTACCTAAGAGAGGTCCAGTGCTCTCATTTTGGGATGGATCTAGATATGAATTTTATAGCTTCCTTGTGTTTTGCCCTCTCTCATGCTGCAGGACCAGGTACTTATTGTCCAACAGCGTACCAAACTGGAGCAGGGCAGAAGGCAAAGCATCATCTAAATAAAACGGCAATAAATCTTTTTAGGAAAATTTCAGCTTTTCTTTGAAAACCTTTTGGTTTCCTGATAAATACAATTTTCTGACACTTTCATAGATGTTTTCCATTGGAAACCTATTCTTCTATTTAAAAATATATGTAAAAAACAGTGCTACTCATGTTATTCTATTCTATGCTATTCCTATAATTCTAACATTCATATAATGAGCCAGTATTATGCATGGTAACCAGAGCCGATCAGTTCACGTATATTTATATTTATACATCTCAAGAGCAGTTTCATCTGTAAACCATTTACACAAAATAAAGTGAGAGTCAGTCATCTCACAGTATTTCTTCACGCTAGGCAGTGACCTGCCATTAGCAAGTTAGTGCCCGTCCTGTGAGTGGATCCATGCAAATAGAAAAAGTATCAAGAGCTGCTGGGATTTCAGTTTTATTTGGGTCTACTGCTAGTTTGGGATTAATTCCTGGGAAGACTCCATCTGTACAGACCTCCGATATGCAGAGACTGATTATAAGCATATGTTAGAGATTTCTGGGACAGATGAAAATCTGTCAGTACAGGGCTCAGAGCTAATGCAGTTGCAGCTTGTCCAGCTGTGGGTCAGCTCATACAAGGCTTTATTTTGAGGTGTACTGTTCCACTCAATGCCCTTGCAGCACAATAATCTGACTGCGAAACCAGTTATTTATCAGATACTATAGGAAAAACCAGAACTTCCTTCTTCAGATTGTTATTCTGATATTTACAGAATACATATTTGGCACAGTTCAGACAGTTATATGTGGTGACTGTAAAATCTGGAAATTATTTTGCATATAGTGAACAGCATCATGTTTTCTCCTAAGCAGTTCCCTCACTGGGATAAACACGTAAGTCTGTGCTAGCTCCCCTGCAGATGAGAGCTGCAAATGAACTATCACATGACAGACACCATTGCAGGCTACTTTTCCACCCCAGCAAATGATTTCCAGAATCCCTAATGATGAGTAATTATTGCCTGGGAAAGAAAAAAAAAACCTTGATTATTCAGGGAGGAGTTCTAAACTGATCTTAGATTGTGAGATATTTCAGAAGAAGCACTTCCAGAAGCTCCTGTTTTACGAGCACACACATGGATTCACTTCCTCTTCCAATGCCACACCAGGATGCAACAATTGATTTTATCCTCTAACTGTGAAAGAAGTGCAGTTCTGGAAGAGACAGCAACATTGCACGCAGACAGCTAAAGATAACAACACTGACATATTTTCTTTATGTATTATCACTGTCTGCAGGCACTCACATGTTTAACACACTGTGTTGCAGTTTATTAGCTCATAAACCATGCTCAGTCTTCTCTTTTTTACCAGCTATCAGCTGGTAATCTTAAAAAAATGGGAAAAATAAGTCTGATGTCATATATCAGAGAACTTTAACTATGGGTTTCCATCAGTTATATAGTGGTTTATTGATCAGCCAGATGAGTGCCCAGATGAGGTAACTTTTTATTGATCAACATATCAGATTCGACTACAGATCACAGTATGTTCACCCGCAAAAGCAATATTGGTATTATTTAAGATTCCCAAGGAGCAGTATTCTGCTTGTCATAAATCCTGCTGAAATGAACAGAGCTATGGGAGAATGAAGGTAACGGTAGGTAAAACCCTGGCCCCACTGACCTCGATGGCTACAGCTCTGTGGGCTTGAGTCACCCTGGGATTTTGCTTCATGTATTTGAGATGGGCACAAATCTGCCTCTGATGCTGCAGTCTAACAAGAAACTCTGCTGATGAAGGGTTTAGATGGCCAACAGTAATTATTTTAAGGACAATTTTTTACATCACAAACTTTCTTTGCTAACTTTCGACAATGAAATAATTATACTCTCACCATAATCTGTGTTTTCTGGTTCCCAGCAGTTTGAAGGCCAAAAGTACGGTGCCTAAGAAACAACATATGCGTTTTTGTAATTTAAGAGAGGAAAAACAATTCAGATGCAGAAAAACATTACAAGTACAAAAAGAAGAATCACAAAGTCTATGGCCTCAGGGGAAGTACTGCCACAGATCTCAGTAGAAGTGAAGAAGCTTTTCTGGGAAGATATCACCTTTAAGATTCCTCACTGCAGGCAAATACAGATACTGTAATACAAGCATCTCTTGAGGATGATGTCCAGTATCCTGATAACATTTTAGACACTGTTGCCATCTCATCTGAATGTGGACCTATTCCCCTCTATCCCCAGAACCTCTTCTTTCCCCAGGAATTCACAGGCACCCTGAATCTTTTTTGTCTCTCTTTTTTTTTTTTTTTTTTAAAGGAGCATGAAAAACCTCATGGCCTTTTATATATGCTACACACCACTTGCTTTTTTGGAGCAGCTACTAGTGTGGTTGGCAGCCTACAAAACAATTCACTTTTTAAATATAACAGATGGAAGAGGTCAAAACTCAGCTGATAAGAGTAATTTTGAAAGCAGAAGTCCTGCTAAGCTTACTGCTTTTGTTTTCTATCCAGGTCTGCATATAGCAGTTGCTACAATTAATTACAAGATATTACTACATGTAGCTGTATTTCAGTTTTAACATGAAAACTGAATGAATGAAACATGAATAACATTCTTTAATATGACTGAAAAATAAAGTCCCTGTGATCACACAAACTACAAAACACTGTTTTGCATTACTGATGTAATGCCACAAATAAGCATAGGACATTACACACACAAAGACTATTCCTGCACCATAGTACAGTGAGAAAACATGGAGGGATCAAACAATACAGGGTTCAATGCTCCTCACTGATACATATCTTATGAACTTCAAAAGATGATAAGCTACTGTTAAAGGAGAGACTGATGTTGAGGTAGAAAGTGGCAAGAAGAAAGTAAAGGAAAAGAAAAAACGATTCGATCAGGTTATTTTTGCAGAAAACGGCTGAGGACAACTGTTGCAGGAAATGACAACAAGCAAAGAATAAGCAAAAGTTGTAGGAAAAGATAAGGGAAAGAAAAGAAAAGCCAATAAGCCGTCAAGACAATTTGATGATGTGGTTTACACAGGCTTAAAATAAGGAAAAAAAATTAAACAATACTTTGCTTTTGAAATGTAGCTCCTGAAAGCTGCACAGGACAACTTCTTATGGTGTCATTCTTTTAAAATAGAGAGAAATACAACTAAATGGGCAATCAGTATTACCCCTGCTTCTGTCAAGTCTGGCATGACAGGAGGAGCAGGACTTTCAGCAAAGCAAGGGAACTGTTATGAAAAATCTTAGTCTGAATGATGCCAGGTAACCAGAAGGTGGGGTGAGATAAGGGGAGGTCTGTGATCTCCTGGGCTTCTTTGTTCACTGTGCCATTGGTCTCGTGCGATAACACAATACCACATTAGCAGTAGGACAGTGAGCATGAGCAGCAGCAACATCAGGTGCAAAGAGGACAGGCTTTTCAAATAAGAACTAAATAAGAAAAAAAAAATGTAAAGGAGGAGCGGGAGGGTGAACAGAAGAGAGGTCACAGGAAAGTTAAGGGAGCTGGCTGGGATCATGTAACAGAAAACCACAAATTCATCCAGCAGGATTAGGCAGTAGGACTCCAGGTTTGAACTTATTGCTTCTTTTAAAATTATACAATCTGTCCAAAAGGAGTTGTAGCAGCACAAGCACTCAGTTATCTAGGAGGCTGACAGCAGCAGTTTCAGTTTGAGTTCCAGGGCATGGAACTCAAACACAGGATGCTTTAAAAATTCAACACATCTGGAGGCACAGGGACACTGAGGGATAGAGATGTCCCAGTTTAGGTGACTGCCAAGGTTACATATCCCCTGTAAAAGAGACAAAGCCTGAAGCTTGCCCCCTCCCACAGCAATCTGTAACCAACAGAGGATAAAAATTTGAATTTTCTGCTGTGCCAGAGCTTGAATGTCCAACTCCAAAGTTTGCCCTGGTCCATTTTGCACAGGAGGGTGGCTACTCAGTTGTGTGCCAGGGTTAGAACCTGTAAGTCATTTTCTTTCTCTTGGTTTAGTTCAACTCTGAGTACAACAGTGTTGAAATCACATATCAAAAATAATCACAGGACATATCAGTTCATTTATGCAAAAACTGTGGGTCAGAAAGTAGAAAAGAGTGATTTGGGATTCTAAAGCCAATCTTTTTGAAGGGACTTCATAACCTCCCAAGGCCTCTAACAAGATAGCCTCAATCCCTGGCTTCATAGACCTAATGGGTGCTTAGGGATAAACAGCAGGTGATTTCAGCAGTATTATTGCAGGGACAGTAGAAGAGGCCACAAGGAAGGCAGACGGCTCACCAACCTGAAAACGATAGAACGTCCCATCATCTTTCAGGGTAAGGACATGGTCTGAGATCGGAAAGACATAACCCTGTGCAGCGATAAGACTTCCCAAGTGTATTGCTTCCCCTGTGAAAGAGAGAAAACAGCAAAGACGTGTCAGGAAGACACTGCACTGCACACTCCTCTGCTTTCAGCAGCAGCCCTGGTGATGACTCACATGAAGACCTGGTGCACACATGCCTCTCTGTACCCACACCGCACCCTTACGCCTTCCAGCCAAACTGTGCAAAGCAGGAGAGCAGAAATCAGCCTTACAATACAGACGAAACACTGCTCAAATGTTTAACCTGCTGGTTTTATGTTTACAAAATGTCACACACCAGTTCAGCTCTAGAGTCTGAAATTAAATTCAAAGCACATTATCCACCACAGGTGACAGCTGAGAAGAAGCCTGTTCCATCAGTGAACCCCACTTGCCTCTATCAAATCTGACAAACACCCAGAACACCAGGTTATTAGCAGCATGTTTATTCATAAAGACAAATCCTGACACTGTAGCATTACCATTTGTTAGAGGAAACGGTGCTGAGGTAAAGGGGGGCGCATATCCCACAACTGCCAGGGCAACCTTCACCACTGCAGAGGTACATCTGCACAGATTTTCAACCAATGTCAGCTGTCAAAAGCTGCATCAACTTTCTCAGAGTTGCAAAATACACATCAGATGCTGATGCGCCCCCAGGCAGATAGTAAAGCTACTGTCTGCAGCTGAAATTCAGATCTGGGACTCGACTGGACTCATGAGAAGGGATGTGTGTATAGGGATGCCCTGGGTGAGACAACGCTGCCTCTATCTCTGCTTTTACATGAAACAAACTGGGAGGTGATATGCTGGATTTTTGCCTTTCCAGAAAAGGAAAAGAAACTTCTGGACCTGCAGGTCTTTTCTTCCTCTTTTCCCAATAGTTCTTACCTGTGCCAAAATGATTTTGGTCTCTATGAATAGTGAACTATTTGGACTGGGCCCATACACAGATGAATGGATAATCAGCCATAAACAGTGATCAATCTGCTGTGATAAATTAGCGGCCATCATCTGATCCCATAATAGTGTCTGTGTCATCCTTGGCTGGTATGTCCTGTCCATCACGGCTACCTTTGTCCACATCATGAAAACCTGTCACTGCCTTTGCCTGCTTAACCACACACATCCACCAACTTCCTTTCTAAGTCTGGGAACAACCTTAAAATCAATCAGGCTTTCTTAGGTAGCAACGATTTCACAGACAGGCTAAGACTCCTACAAAGTGCCTTCTGTGTGTTGCAGTCTAAGGCATTAGGCTTAATTAAGATGTTGATTCTTATCTCTTTCCCTCCTTCTTCCCTCCAATGCTTAAATCGACCTTGCTGTTCTACGGGTATTTTAGACTGCAGCAAAATAGTATCTACTGTCTAATGGCACACACAATACAGATGGAGTATCTGTTCCTCCCCAGCTGTGGTCACCTTACCTGGATCCTCAATGTTGAGGTTCTTCATAAGCCACTGTACAATATCAGCACCTTAAAAAAAAAGAAAAAAAAAAAGTGAAGAAAGCATTAAACACTGAGACCACAGGGTTTTAGAGCCCTAGAGAGAGCTAGAGAGAGATAACATTGTGATAAATACAATAGAACTGACATAAATTTTATTCCATTTTCCTTTTAATCTCCACTGAGGTTTCAGAATGTTTTTCCTTCTTATGCCATGCTGTAATTATATAGTTATTGACAGGTACCGAGTCCCAAGAAGTATTCTGTGTGATAGAAGCCTTGATATACTTTAAGTCAGATATTACTCTAATGGTTCCATGTGACTTGTTCTCTCCCAGTTGCTTCTCTCTCACCTCAGCATACAGGGAGTTACATTTCTGCAACCGCTAGCTAGCAAGGAGACGAAGAAGCATTTACTGGCACCTGTAACGTCAGGCAATAATCTAAAAGTACATAAGTGAGTTATCAGTCAAAAAAAGACAGAGGAAAGTCTCGCTTATGTCAAAGACAAGCAATGTCTTGGAGAAGGAAGTGGAATTCAGTGTGCCTGTAACGAAGCCACTGTTGAGCTGTCACCTGCTAGTGATCACACCAGCAGCATGGTGGCCAGGAGCAAAGAAGTGAGTCTTTAAGGTCCATCAGGTAGTTTATTAGGTTTTTGGGGCCCATCAAGTAGTATGAAGCTTGTTGCTATCTTATGAACAGCATAAAGATCTCTAGGATTGATCCTCTGCATGTATACAACCTCTCTGTTGCTCTCATGGAAATCATAGAAGCAGAAAACTTGTCGCTGTTCAGTAGAAGCTAAGGCCTTTTATCATAATACAACATGACAGGGCAGCAAAGTTTAGCTAAACCTCATGCTCAGAAAGTTAAGCTTAAAATGAAACATAATGGTGTGTACAAGCCAGCTAACGTGACTTGTCCAAAGTCAAAGGCAATCAGCAAAGGCACTTGGAGGCAATTTAGCAAGCCCATGCCAAGTTAGGGCAGCTTGCAGCACAACCTAATGATGCCATGTCTGGGTGCAGACATAACACCAAGCCCTTCTCAGCATACAATTTGTTGAGAAATAGTTTCATTCACATACTGTAGGCTAATAGCCCTGGTAATACTTCGTGCTATGCTTTGTGATATATCAGTTGAAGACAGCATACAAAATGGAACCGATCAGCTGTATGGTTCAGGCTTACCAAACAAACCCAAAGGATCTTATTTGCATGGAGCACTTCTGAGTTCAGACATGGTGAGTACTTCAAGAAACAGCATAACCCACACGATGCCTGTTCCAGAAAAGGTCTGAAGAACTTTTTGTTTTCCACAGGCCCAGAACATCCCCTCAACAAACCGTAAATACAACGAGGGCCAGGAGTCACAAGTATGATGTGCCACAGAGAGACAACAGGCACTGCTAGTGTCCCAGGTCCGTGCAATATCTTCAGGTCTGAGTGACTCTTCCATGCACGTGAAATTCCCACTAGAAATGTAGGCTCTACCCCACGCAGAAGGGGATGGCAGCTCCCGCTCCCCCGACAATGCAAGTTGACCCACGACTCCACAAGGAGCACCAGTAAACCATCTTCAGTCAGGCTTCAGCAGCAAGCAGAAATATGGACCTGACCTCTTTCCTCCCCCACCTCAGGGGAGTCAAACAACTTACTTATCCCCCACAGGCAATCAGCAGAGCTCCTGAAGATCAGGAAAGCATCTGCCTTTGCTTAAATACTGGGGAAACAGATGGGAGCAACAAGCACCAGCTGGGCATTGGTCTCAATCTGCCTTCTAGGTATCAATGAACCAGATACTAAAGGACTGATCTCACAAGGTTGTATTCTCAGCTCTACAGTCACTCTCCATACCTCCCAACTTCACCTAAGAGCAATTTAAGTGGTCACTATCCTATTTGGAAAGTTATTCCAGGCCCCCCCTCCCCTTTTTTTTAATAGATAGAACTCTCTTTGTAACTTTCCAGCTTAAGTTTATTCATATGCAATTTATATGCATTTGATATCATACCTGTATTATCATTTAATGGAAAGAATTCTTCTTTTTCCTTGATAGTTCCTCCTGAGTATTTCTACAGAGGGCTGACACATTGCCTCCCTACCTCCATTTCACTAAAACAACCAAACTCTCTTAATTTCCTCTTAAGATGGCCTCTCCCTCTACTTTACCATTCAGCAACTCTTCAAATTTAAGTTCCATTTCTTGGCACTGGGGTCACCAGAACTGCAGGCAGTGCCTTGCAGAACATCTAACCAATGCCTCTGGCAATGGTGCCAGCACTTTCCTGTCTCTACTGAAACCAGCTTGCCAGGTGCATCCTAAAGTCACATCATTTTTTTGTGAATAGTAAATTTATTCAGAAAGAGATATCTGAGGGGTCCAAAACTACCTGGCTAGACGAGAATACAGCTAGTGAACAGTGCTAACTGAATAACATATAGGCAAAACGTTCAGAGCCAGTAACTGTTGTTTTGACAAGTTTGTTAATAAAATATTCTATTTTATAAACGTGGATGTTCCCTTTTGCCTTTTACAAAATAAAATTATCCTAAAGATAGAACAAAACATTTGAGGTTAGAAAACCGTTTCAAGAAGACTCAAACTGAAGTGCTTCTGTATTGTTAGAAACAAAACAAAACCTCACAAAATGCTGTTTTTGTTCAAGCTAAACCAGAATCTTTCTTGGTTTTTGTGTTCATCCTCCAAACTAAAAAGTCCACTATTTCTCCTGATGTTGGTCTCTGATTACAGGCTTGCAGTGATCTCTTAGGCATCTTATTGCCATGTGACATGACAGCTGAGATCTGAAAATCATCTAGAGTAGTGCATTGCTTTGCTCAAGGGAGGTGAAGAGCATTCTGCATGATCCCTTTCCAGATATACAGGAATACTTAATGCAGGATTAAGTCCCACTCCATTTTTACATAGAACAATCATGTCCCCAGCTCTACGCCTCTTTTGAGGAATCTATTCAATTTTCATCAAACTACAATGAAAAATTCAAGTAGTGCTGAAAGCTGGCTCCCCAGTCTTTCTTCCCCCTCTTATTAAGATTAAAAGAGAAAGGTTTAAAGGGGCAAGTAATCTGAAGGCACCGACTCAACCAGAACTCCTGCGATCAGCCATTCCGGAATATAAGCAGCACTTGAGATCAGGGATTTTAATTTGTCTCTGCTAAAAACATGAAGTCATTCCTGAATGTTGCCAAGAGCCTGGAAGATTTTATAGCTGTTCTCCAGTTGTCCTGAGGCAGACAGATTATCTTTCTGCTGAGTTTGCTGAACCATTATTTATCACCTGCCAAGACTGATTACTCACCCTCAGGACAATGACAAGTCTTTCCTTCCTCTGTTAATTACTGTCATCGTTAATAGCCATGTCACTAATTAATATTCAATCATAATGAAAACTCTTTACTGCCATCTCCCACAACACCTTCAATTTTTAGGGTTACCCTCACACATTGGCTTTGCCTCTGCTTGCGGCTGTTTCCATCACTGCAAGCTACTTTCACCCACCTAGAAATACTACTGATGCCCTTCTCCAAATGAGAAAATTCATATTTATCCTTGTAAGACACAGTGAAGACTTGAGTGAATCCTTTACGAGACTCTCCTCTGTCAGACCAAGACGCAGACTCCTTTATCAGGAAGTTTTCCAGAAAACTTCATCTTAACCTCTCCTGTAGGTTAAGCCCAACGGACAGTCCTCACATAACTCACCTTCCCCAAAAGACTTTTTCTGGCTGATTTTCAGAGTCCACATTTCACAAGCTCTTTCAGAGGGCACCAAGGGAAACCCTTGACCCTGACACATTTCCACTAAACACTAACAGGGCATTTGAGATCTTCTGGAAACAAATAGTTGGGCATGTTTTCATAACAGAAAGTGTTGCTGGATCCAGGTAGAGGAAGGGCTCCCATCTCCTCTATGCTTCTCTCCATACATCTACATTTTCTCTGAGTACTGACTCAGTTCAAGGATAGTCAACAGCCTGTGAACATCTATTTCCTCCTCACCTATAATGAAATACATCTTTTTACTTTAGGCTCTTCTTTGAAGCTGAAGTAGATTAAGTTGCTTAATACCAACAGAATAGCTGTATTTCTATGTGCAGATTCACAATGACCATTTATCCAGCTACCTGGTTTAGAGACAGACTAGCAGTTTTATATTTCTTGCTATTTTCTCCGTTTTCTGTTCGGCCTCAGTGATCCCATAATAGTAGCTAGTGTTCTCAGAAGGCCATTGCCTGTCAACATGACAAATGAGTGACCAGCCATGAAAAGATAAATTAAAAAAGAAGTTCACAAGGTGTGAGGCCATCGGCAAGATGCAGTTAATGAGGTGAGTCACCACCACTGTATTTGATATCTTTTCTACTCAACCTAAGTTGTTCTACCTTTTCCAGAAAATCCAGGACTTACGTGGAAAACGTAGAGCCATCTATAATCAGATTCGTCCATCTTTCACACACTGTGTGAAATGGCAAAGGCAGACAGAACAACATACCCTGCTCCAGCAATTTCTAAAGATCTGCTGCCTGGAGTGGAGACTGTGCCGCTGCTGGTTCTGGGCAAAGGAGCCAGGACCACCGGGGTCTGCTTGTCGTCCCATGGACTGGGCATGTCCCTGACAAGGCATACATATGTACAGACATACATATGTACATAAATAAAAAATACAAGAGTATTTCTGAAACTGCAGCAAACATGCATCTTTGCATTTCTTTTTAGGCCTGATAAGACAGCTGCATTTTTTGCTCAGTGTCCTGAGATGGCGGAGCTGGCAAGCACGGACGAGTGGAGCTCCACAGTGATTTGGCATGGGATGTCTCGTGCTACCCAGGTATGGCATCAGTGACCAAGGACTAAAGTCTGTCCTTTTTCATGGGAGTTGCTAAGCTGAGCCCTGGTCACTGGATGCCATCCAGCAACTACAGCCGATAAGGTGGGATGCTTTGGGTCTCAGATTGCTCACAGCCTCCCATTGCACTGACAAATACTAATACTGAAGAAAGTAAGGTCTTAAAAAAAATCAAAAAATACTGTCTGATCATGTTATGAAAGAATTTGTCATATACATGTCTTCAGGATGAGACATAAGATTGATTGGTTATTTCCTGTCTTTTTCCAGTGTTAGTGTAGCCCTAATATTCTCTGACCATATTTTAATGATTTAAAAAAATAAACTAAATGTTTTTGCATAGTAGGGTTGGGGTTTTTTTTTTAATTTTACAAAAGGAATATGAAAAATGTGAAATGTTGAGCTCCTTCCTAGACCTTACCTGCACACTCCATGACACGCTCTATGGGCAAACAAGCTACGTGCCTAGCCTCTGTTGTCAGTCACCTCCAAACTCAAGGTCCAGACAGTCTTTTGATGCAAGGCAAATATGTGTTCTGTTTCCTGTCACTTCATTCTTGAAAACAGATGAACTCATTTTAGCACCAAATTTTCCAAACAATTTGCTCCTGAACTCACACCAATCTTTAAATATTTCTATCAGAAAGGCAAGATTGGAAAAAAAAAATTGCAAGCAGTCAAAATGACATAAGAATACATGCATAGGTGTATGAGCAGCCACTCAAGCTGCTTTCTACCCTGCCAATCACAGCAATCACGCTATTAAATGGAAAGAATGTGTTTTGGTCCCTCCCCAAACAGCACTGGGTCCTTGGTAAATCTAGGCCAAAAAGGTTAATTAATTATCCACACTTTTACCACTGGGCTTGCAAAAATAAACAAATGAACATCACCCATGATAAAGGGCAAAACGATTTAATACAAAATTTCTGAAGGCCTCCAGCACTCCGTGCTATTATTTTTCTTACACAGAACCACCCCCCCCACCCCCCACCCCCAACTCCCACAGTGATTTCAGCTAGGTTGGAAGTACAGACCTGCTCACAGTAGGGATGTAATGCAAAGAGCCAATTTTTATAGTAGGGGGAAAAAAAATAGAAAGTAGTATCTAGGTCCCTCCCTAGTATTGTGTTACAAATACTGGGGAAGCACTTTATAGAATTTGCCTACAATAAGCACATAAATAAATACCAATGCCAACTAAAAAAAAAAAAACAACCTCAGAAAATGTGGTAATTGCAGCTCTCCTCCATCAGCATGTGGTAATTGCACCACTCAGTGTCAGCAAGGAGCATCATCAAAGCTACAACAGCTTAGAGCTTCTAGCAATAGCAATTTTCCTTTACATTATATTCACTTTAAATCTTGTTTGTGAATTATTAACAATCATTAGCAGCAGGAGTGTTACCCCTTTTTGATCAAAGCAGCCAAAGTTTCTAAGGAGCCTTATTGTTCATTGTAACTTTTGAGTGCTTGAATTTGCCATTTACTTTTCTTGCAATAAAAAATTTGAAAATATAATACTTTGTGTGAAGTAAGAATGATGCTTGGTAGGAAGGTGGAAAACAGTACACAGAGCTAAGTTGCGTGTGAACATTCCAGGATGACAAAACAATGACAAGGACAGAATATTTGTAAATTTAATGGGTTCAAAATCTCTCATCCTCTGCCTTTTTCTGACAACAGCGTGGGTTATTTATCACAGTGTTTGGGCTGATATGACATTCTAACCATTTCTTCATCCCTCCTCTGTCTCCTTTACTAAGTGTTATGTACAGAAAGCTGTTCAGCATGCTTGCCCATTTCTACCAAATGTTGCTATTTCAGAGATGAGTCCCATATAAATACTAATCACTGGGTTTTGTATGTTGCTTTTCAACTTAGGAAGCACGCTGTACCTCTGTTGCATGTGTCCACATCTGTGTAAACAAAACCATATGGGAATCTGATCATAGATTTATCAAAAGCCTATTAAAATTAACAACTCTGACACGTTCTTGTCCCTGACACCAGGCCCTGAAGCAAAATTAACAGCAAATCTATTAATAAATTCTTTCACAAAAGGGAGTACTGACCCGGACCTGCGGCTGCACTGCAAGGTGTTGATAGACACTTGTGGTGTTGGGAGAGTGACAGAAGATAACCTTCCAAGGAGACAGAAAATGTCATGGGCTCCTGTAGTCATGGTGGTGAAAGAAGATGAGCAGCTGAGGGAACCAGCTCAGGGAATGAGACCAGGCGGAGGGCAACACACCAGAGTCGCAGAGCTGCTTATGTGCAGGAATTGAAGGGGAATTTATAGCAAGTGAGTGCTAATGCACTTTGAAATAGCTTACAAAGTAATGGGCTACAAATTCACAATTTAACCATCAGCACTGCAGTGTAAATTTGATCTTTGTCTCCAATGTGTATTTTACAGGTAACACACACACACAATTTCTCCTGCCTGCATTTTAAATATAGACAGATATGAAACATGAAAGACAGAGATTTGGATTTGCAAAATCCAAATTCCTTGTGTACTTTCACCCTGTTAATAGCTCCTTCTTCTGAATGGCTATTTGGAGGGACTTCTACCTTCTCATCAAATTGGCCAGGCTACTGAAGTGCATGTACCTTCTACGATGCAGACCTGTAGAGGGAGATTTTCACTAGGCAGGAATCAATAAATGATCAGACATGACAGCGCAGAGCTCTGTGGGGGCTAATTTACCCAGGTAACAAAGATAAATTAGATTGTAAGATCTCGGAGATATCATGGCCAGACTGCTTTCGTTACAATGCTGCCCATCTAAAAATAGTTCAGGTAGCTTTACAAGGCATGAAAGCAAGTAGCAGAAGACATACCCGAAGACAGGCTTCTGGCTTGCAATACTGTCCCATCAACAACACTTAAAAGCAGGCAACCAGCACTGAGGAGCAGAAGGATGCCACTAGCCAAGAGCTCTGGATTTAAAATGGTTGCTCTACAGTGGTATTAGTGAAGCTGAGTTACCAAACCTCTTAATAGATGCACAGTTAATCCCAGTGAAAGAGGTCTGCCAGCACAGCTTAAACCAGATCCTCAACTGGAAAAAAAGTGGTACCAGGAAAAGGTCTTTTTCCAGTCGACCTGCACCGATATAAAGTGTTTGGTGCTACGCCAGCCTCAGTCTTGTTCGCACTCTGCTTCAGCAGCGCTGTGTCACATTGGCGTCGGCCCAGCCCTCGCACCCGACGCTCAGTGCCTTTGACTGCTTACACGCTGACATTTGCTCGCACTGAGAGACGCCAAGCAGTCGTCTTACCACAGGAGCGGCCCAATGATTTATTTGCACTAAACTTTCCTCACCTGCCTTGGAAAACCTGAGCTGCTATCAGGTCTGTGCTATGTACAGACAGGCCTGGCATCAATAAGCATGCTGATAGACCCAAACACATACATGCACCCTGCAGAACTCAGAATATACCACAACCCCATTGCAATCCCCCCTGCCGTTGCATCGCTTGAGTAGAATTTGACCTGCTCTAAATTAGAGACATACTGTGCGACCTGTGCCCAAATCTTGTTCTCTCCTCAAATGCAACCCCAAACAAACTGCTATTACTACAAGTACGGGAGGAAACTGCAAACCCCAAAAATTAACAATTCCACACTTTGCATCTTTCAAACCTGTACCCATTCCTCCTATAACACCCACAGAAGACAAACACGTTGCCTTGAGAGCCATTATAAAAGTATACAAGAGGCAGGAAAATTGTACCTTGCAGTCCCAGCCTCCCAGCAGTAATAGTAACAGCATTTCACAGTAGCATCAGAAGTTACGTCCTTTTACAAATCACTAAGAACTGCAGATGTCTCAAGATGTACCTTTACACTTAAAATTGATCACAAATTTACAGTTGCTTTTCAGGCTGCTCTGCCTTTGTATTACTCAGACTACTGAAGTGGCTCATATAGCTTAGCAGTTTGGCTCTCTGCCATATAGTAGTGTTTAGATGCTGTTCCTCACGCTGTCAAAATGATTCGGCAACAAAACAGAAAAGGAAGCAACTCTGAGCACTGCTGGAATTTTGAAGATTCCTGTGTCAGATCTTGTTAGGGATGAAACATTTTTACTGCTATGCAATTCATGCACACAGTCTTTTGTCATTTCAATCATATATTGGTATTTTTAATAGCAAATTTTCTTCTCCAGGGAGGAGGAAGATCGATAAAACAGAGAAGCGACTGGTGTATTTCAGCATGTGACTATCAGGTCACTTCACACCGTGTCCTCATTCACAAAGCCAGTTTCAAAGGCTGTCACATCAAGGTCCTCCTTGCCCTCACCAGTGTTATAACAGTTTCCCGGCAAAGGTGTAAATGTCACCGACTGGTGCAAGACAGTAAAGTGCTCTGAAAGCTGCAGCATTTTAATGATTTTTGCACAATATTTATTTACTAGGAGATCTGACCCTGTAGTCCTCACCTACGCCGGGTTCCTATGAATTTCCACAGTAATTCTGTTTGCAGAAGCAGTCAAATTTTAAACCTCCTTAAGAGCTCTGGCCACAACAGATTTCTCTTTCACAAGATCACTCACTTCATGTCACCCACAGCAACATTATTGTCTGTACTCTCTGTTACAGATAAGGATAATTAACATCATGAAATTCTCTAAGAAACCAACTTCGTCACGCCACGTTGCTACTCTTCTCCCTCTCATTCTTCAGGAAAGGTGGAAAACCACACAGTGTTTGCAGTGATGCAGTAACAGTCACATTGCCCGGAAAATTAAATAACCTGACATCAGTAGCTCTTTTCCTTCCAGGAGTTCCTTGTCCTGACAATGAAATAATCTGTATTGTACAGCTTTTTTCCCCCTTTTGCTGCTAGGCCTTTCAATCACGTATAACGCAGGGTGCACTGGAGTGCAGCTGGCCTCACTGGATCTCTATACTGGTAGAGCAGTCAATCAGGGACAATTCTCCCTGGGATTAAGGTTGCACATATACTTCCTTTTAGCCAAGGGTAATGCCAGATGAATTACGATCATATAGCAATTGCTGACAATTAACTTACTGCCATGCTAAACAAAGAGATAGTATTGGCACTAACACTAGAGGCCGTATTTTAAACGGGGCTCCTTAAACCATGTGTTAAAGGTGCTTATACTGGCAAGGAGCTGCTGGCAACAGCTAATTCCTGCATTTAAAATTTGGGCAGAGATATATATCTCAGTGAGAATTTTAAATGTGCAGAACAATTTAATGATAACACAGAAACAATCAACAAGAACAAATCTGTTAGTATTCATAATTAAGTAACAAGTTCAAAATCGGTAAATTATTTGTTCTTTTCTACGTTTGATGGATTTCACAGGGCTGCGCATAATAATAGAAGCAGTAAAAACAACAATCAACTTCTCTTAAATGCCTACATTTTAAAACTGCATTTCCTGTCTGGTAAATCCTTCAAGTTTATTTTACCAAATAACTTCTGAAAGTAAGAAGCATTTTAAAAAGCTGAAAGCTGCAGTAAACAAATACCATTAAGTTTAAATAATTCAATCTGTCAAAACACTGTGTAGCTTAGAACTGCAAAGTATCTCTCTATATGAATTTTAGAAAGCATTTTTGTTTCCATGCTAAGAGAGAGGGAATCTAGTAAAATATTTTCCTTTCTGTCTTTATCTCCCCCCCCCCCCCCCCCCAAGAATCTGAAGACCAACATTCTATTTAACTCCTTTCCACCTAAGTATGGGTTTTGACTTGGAAAAGCTGATGGGCTGCTCCGAAGCAGTGATAATTTTAGATAGCAACAGGCCTTGAATGCGGGATGGGCTCAGAGCAGACACGGCTGCGTATTTGGTTGTTACCCACGCAGGAGCACAAAGCATAGCCTTCATAAAGTGATTCATTGCGCAGTGAGGATCAGCCTTGTTCAAAGTAGCTCCTCAGAGAGCTTTGTGGTGCAACACCTGACAGCAGTGGGACAAACCAGACAGTGCTGCTGCTTCCCTATTTCCATCCAACAGCGCCTCGGTCTGAGGCCCAGCAACTTCACTCGCTTCCTTCTGGAAACCTCACAAGGGTGAGGGTAAGTTGTTGACTGTCACCGTTGACTCCTGACAAAACCCAGTCTGGTACAGCTCTCCAGAAACAGTGCCACCGGGCACATCAGCCGCTCTGTGCACTCTGAATTCAGCCGTGTCCTGGCGAGCGCGGCAGGAACGGCCTGGGACCTCACAACGGTTCTCAGCGGGCACAGTTTGCCTGGGCAAATTTGCACAAAACAGCTTTATAATGCAGCAAACCACATTCTGGCTCGTTTGGTTTCCAAATACGTATAACTCAAAATCCTCTCTGTAAAGCAAACGCTTTTTTAAAAGCCTACGAGACTGTGTTCTGTAAGGTCTTGGGATGTATTTTAATTTATCAGAAGTTTAGGGAGAGAAGTCTTAAAAGATCTTCAGAGAACAGTTTCACAGTGATTGGAGAAACTAGAACTATGTAAATACTTCAACAAAAAACCTTCCTGAAAATATTAAAATGGAAAAAAAAGGCAAATATATTTCACTTGTGCTCACAAGACTTTTGTATTTGCTTTCCAGTAATAACAATCATTTCACATTTATATTGCAATACCCTCCAGGTCCCACCAGCAAGCGCTGTGCAAATACAGAGTTCCTCCTGCCTCTGAGTGTCATTACAGCAGCCAGCGGACTGACAGGGATGTCAGCGCAACAGTTAACGTTTCAACCAGCAGTGACAGAAAGCAAATGCTGGCTTTGTAGATGTGAGCGTATCTGCTGGAAACCTACTTCAAAAAGTCCTGGGCACCGACCACAGAACAGGGACCATACCACATGGATTTCATGGTAAATCAATGCTTATTAAAATTAAAAGAAATTTTCCTAGGATTATAAACATTCTTCAAACACTTTCAGATCACATTCTCATTTAAAATACATATTGCCCCTTCCCTCGTTTCACCGCTCGCCCATTCTCCTTCCTCCTTGCCCCACACCTCTGGGTTGCAGCTGGGAGGCTGAGCTCAGCCAGCATCAGCCCTGACAGAGTCTCTGATGGGAGACAGCGCTGGAGTTCCGTCTGGGTTGCGGCAGGGGTTCGGCAGGCAGGCAGGGAGGGCGGGCAGGCAGGCAGGGAGGGCAGGCAGGGAGGGCAGGCAGGCAGGGAGGGCAGGCAGGACGGGCAGGCAGGCAGGGAGGGCAGGCAGGGAGGGCAGGCAGGCAGGCAGGGAGGGCAGGCAGGACGGGCAGGCAGGGAGGGCAGGCAGGCAGGCAGCCGCCCCGCGCGGCCGGGAGGTGGTGGTGTTGCCCACGGAAAAGCAGGCAGCAGCGCGGCGGGTAGCGCGCGGCGGCGCCCCTCGCGCCCCTGCCCGGGCGGGCTCGGCGGCTCCTCGGCAGCCGCAGTCGCCAGCCCCGCTCTGAGGAGAGCCCAGCGGCTTGCCCAGGCTCAGAGGTCCGGAGCCGACACCCGCCCGACGCCCGCTTACCGGACGCTGCAAGCGGGAGGCAAGGCCGATGGCAATCAGAGGGAGCCCGCACCTGTTTTGAAAGCACCGCTCGTGATCCTAAAATGTAACGAACGTTGCAGGTAACGAGAGGAAAACACAGACTCCAGGCACCGTCCTCTCCCCGCCCGGGGAGGGACACGGGAGAGAGAGGGACAACGTCTCCACTGAAGTCACTCACAGTGTACAAAAGAAGCGAGACAAAAAGGTCCCAAGAAATCAACACGCAGAATTACAACATCACCGTAAAATACAACAGGTCGCACCATCAGGTTGTGTCTTAGAAGAGGCATGGAAAGGCGGAGGGAGGAAAAGGCCTTGTTTATCGTCTGTTTATTTTTCACTTTCACCTCAGGACCACGCATTTGCGAGGAACACGCTCAGATGTGCGATGCTCCTGGTTTTCTTCAATGAGTCATCAGCATCTCACACCAACAGTCCCTGAGTAAGATGGCGACGAGCGGACACAGCGCTCCGATCACCGCACCATCGCCCAGGGAGAGGCGTGGAGCGGTGTCTGTCACCCATCCAGCGCGGCCAGCTCACCAGCCTGCTCCCACAGCAAAGTTAAGTATGTACAGAAATGTTTGTAAGACCTAGTGTGAATGCCGAGCTCTTACTGTGCTGTAGACCTTGCCTTTTTACTCGGGAGGCAAAGGAAAGTTTTCATTTCTGTGGATCTCAGAAATGCAATTGGATAAACAAGCCTGGACTCAGGAGGAAAAGATGGATGACCATCTGTAATCTGAACTACTTCTGTCCTCCCAGAGGAAAACAACCCACCCCAAACTGAATAGGTTAAAGCTATGACCTCATGAATTAAACTGTGTCACTTAAAAGAGGGGAAATGTAAGCAGCAAAAGGTACAGAATGTATTGAGAGAAACAAAAGTTTTGAAGAAAAAAAGTTTTGAAAGTACTACAGCAAATTCATCTAAAGAACAGTACAGCAGAAGCAAGTAAAGAAAGTCAGTTCCAAAAGAGATGATGTTAAATCCAGGGGAAAAAA
Organism: Theristicus caerulescens; assembly: GCA_020745775.1. NCBI lineage: Eukaryota > Metazoa > Chordata > Aves > Pelecaniformes > Threskiornithidae > Theristicus > Theristicus caerulescens. The sequence goes on from CM036564.1 coordinate 31,790,283, forward strand.
TGAGACAAAAGTCACTTCTGTCTAACAAAATGTTTTGTCATATAGAGAGGCAGGCACTAAAAATGAGATAAAAATACAGGAATCCATGGCTTTGTCTCTGTATACCCATACAATCCCTCCTCAGGAGGGCAGGTCAGAGAGTAATTTGCTGGATTGCTCATGTATGGTCCCCACTGCAAGAACAAGCATGAAAGTGATGTGTGGAAGAAGTGGGACCAGAAACTCTGTTGTACAAAAGCAAGGTAACTCAGCGATGGTTAATCATGACACCTGATGAAGCACAACGATACTGCATACGTATATTAATGTTATAAATACTACACAGATCTCAATACAAAATACTTTTCCAAAGGCCATACAAAAAAAATCACAAATCCAATCAAATCTGACATAGCAAAGGCCTCCCAACTGGCCTTGTATTTTCTATGAAAATGTACAATTAGCAAGTCCCAAACCAAGAGTTATATTGGAAAAGAACTGTCTTCGGTGGGCTACTGGGAAGCCTTTACTGGATCTGTCCTCTCAGGACTGCCAGAACTACCTCAACGACAAGAGATTCCAAAATGAAGTATAACCAAGAAACAATACAGGCTCTTGTGCTACTTGGAAGACTCAGCTGGTGTTGACCATTCTTCCCTTACTCTTTTCCTCATCAGGTATGCATTTTATTATCAATATTTACTGACAAAAAGGGTGAGAGAGACAGAATATCTATGCTTCAGCTAAAAGCAAAATACACACAGGAACCTTGTAAAGCTTCTCCCAGGCTACCCCTATGCCAAAACTCCCTGGAGGGACCTCACAGAGATCAGGAGGGTTGCTTATTCCTCATCCTGGCCACTTGGTATTGTCAAGGAGGGTGCCAGCAACACCTGCAATTTTCTATGATGCAAAAGTTTTTCCGTAAGGAGTTAAATTGCAAGCCATAGATCAGCATGGACACAAGCAATTCTGGGAGAAATTTTGAGAAAAGCAATTTTGAGATAAAATATTCTAGAAAGGCCAACTTCTTTTATTCTTTCTTTCCTCCTCCTCCGCCCAGTGATATACGTAGAATAAGCCTGTGGCCATACCTCATATTCCTTGCTCAAAAACTGCAAAGTTTCTTCAGCCAACTGCAATCACACCACCCGCCAGTGCTGGCTGAGCCTTCTCCTCCCTTGCTGTGGCCAGCATTTGGGGTTTTGTACTGACTGCACTGCTAATAGCACTATCACGACTTTGCTGAAGCCAGTCAAAAGCATGGCTGGTCACTATTTACAACCGCGGTATCTCACAAGCTCAGCAGATTCTGTCCAACATAGTGCTTTATTCTGAAATGAACTTTTCAGCCTGTTCATACTCCAATTAACAGTAGCTTATGCTGCACGTACAGAAGCAAGTGCAGGTGTGCAGAGCTGCATACTCTCCTCTGCAGTTAGAAGGGAGAAAGAGTAGAAGTGAGTGGAAAAAATGTAAAAGGAGCAAGAGGATAAGCCTGTAAAAACCAGTCCCAAGGAATTAGTACATAGATGTTGAAAACAATGATAGGTATGCAAAAATAAATTACGCTTACAAAACCTAAATGGTCCAAATGCTACTCTGAAGTATGTGAACATAGCTTTCACTGCAGTCTGTTAAGAGTCCATGCATATACCTGAATGTGAGTCAGAAATATAAAAAAAAACAAAGTGCTTTTCTGCTACTCATTGTATCTGAACTTCTTCATCTAGTACACTGGAGCTTGGCATCAGGGATGTCCAAGCTCCAGTTCTGGTATGTTGCTGTATGGCTTTGGAAAGATCATATAATGTTCCTGCAAGTCAATTATATGGCTGAAAAAAGTGTAATAATAATATTCATGTGTGTCTCAGCAGAGTTGTAAAGATTAATGAATTGATGTTTACCTAGCACCTTGAAAACAGAAAACACCATACAACTTCATAGTGTGCTGAACATTAACACTAATTCCTGCCAATGGAGTTCCCCAGTCCTACTCTCCTGCACAGAGTCTCTCCTCTGTAAATGCTCATTTCTGTTTTTACTTTCACAGACTGAAACCTGTCAGTGCTTTGCAAATTTTGCTAGCGTTACGCCCAGAGCAAACTACAGCAGGTCTCAAGGCAGGCAACTCAGAATATTGTTTCCAACCTGAGAGAACAAATTGAAAGGGCAATATTTACATTCTCTTGCCAGCTTACTCACAGACTGTCTTATGCAAACACAATCAGTCTATGACAAGGCCATGCAAATTTGAAACCAAGATCCCAGTCAAGTAACTTTATCTTTACAAGTTATTCCTCAGCATTTGTTCAGTACTGTCTAGTACTGGGCAAGTCCCTTTTGTAGGGCCCACAGATACTAAGCTCATTCAGCCAAGAACCATGTCCTTTATTTGACCCATTCTTCTTACAACATTGCAGAGCTTCAATGCTCCAGTCTCAGACAATGAGCTCACACAGCTTCACTCCATGACTGTGACTACCCGTGCTGCAAACTTTAAGCAAAGGCTGCCAGATTATGGCTAAACCAGCAATTTGCTGCCAGGAGCTGGTCTGGTGAGAGGAGAAGAAATTAAAGCAAGAGTTGATGTTTGCTTCTGGAAGTCACAAGGGTCTTCTATGTGTTTAAATTTGAAAATACACAGAGAGGCATGTCACAGATGTGGAGATGACAGCCTTATAATAAAGTGTGATACAGCATGGCAAATTATTGACCCACTTCCTAAAGAAGCATCTCACGCACCAGTTACATCTCATCTACCTTCAACACACCCTTCCAGTATCTAACATTGCAAGCCACACTCAGCATCTCGAGCTTTCCCTCTATGTCCCATTGAGAATAAAAACCTTCCTTCAAATTACACCTACAAAACCCCAGAATGCTGGTCTAACCAAATGACTGTGTTTCTGCCAGAAACACTTTTGATATTGTGACTTACTCTCCTTATCTTTAGACCTGGACCTCACAAATACCTGGCTTAACAGGAACAGCTGGTCTTGTGAGGCACCCCTGAGGATATCAGTTCCCAGTAAACAACAAGCACTTAGATACATCAGTCAAAACCAAAATCACAGAAGCCTCCAGAAAAATACAGAAAAGGCCAACTGGCTTGTGGCCTCATGAGTAGGCCATAAACAGATCAAAGAAGCACAAACAAATTGAAACAATACAAGAGATTTATTTTAACATGGTTAAACTGTTCTCCTGCTCTTCCTCCAGCCCATAGGAGACAGAACTGTGGCCCCCAGTCTAGACAGGTAAGCCAAGGGAGAACAGATTTATCCCTTATTTGAAACATAAACACAAAATGGTAAGGATGTGTTTATTTCACAACCATTTCAGATCTAAGTTTGCAGAAAACTGGATGATTCAGGATATGCAATCAAGTCCAGGAAGCAGAGCAGTGACAGCAAAGCAGAAAAGCATACAGCAGGCTTACCATGGGCAACAAAAAAGCAGTTTTCAAACATTTGCAGATGCTCAGGAGTCAGACAGTTGTTGGTAATGCCCATCTGAAGCACTACTCCAGGGATGGCCAGCTTACACCTTTTGGGCCACATGGCACTCATGAGGGGTTCAAGTGAGGTTCCCACCCTGAGTGACTCCCTTGCACAGGAGCTTCTAGGTCATCCAAATCCCTGACTGCAGGAGAAAGAGTGCCTGCACTGCTGGATTGCCATCGGAGCCAGCATGAGGAGGTGGGTACCATGGGAGGCCATGGGCACCTCCACCTGCTAATCGCTCTTCCAACTCTTACGCTTCTGAGGCTTACAAAATGGGGTCAGGAAGTTGGCTGCCTCCAGCCTTTTGCCATGATTCTGTTACCCACTCTGTGGCACCAGAGTTGCCTAGCTAGCCCAGGGAACGCTTCGACCTGTCACCACATCAAGCTGTCCTGGCTGGGCAGTAGCTGGTTGGGTTAATTTCTGGTATTAATGAAGAATATAATTGCCCATAAATACAGACCAGTTTGACCGCTAATGAATTCCTCCCTGAGGAGACCAAGAGCTCCATATAAAACCCACAACACCCCCTGCCAAAGCACATGCTAATGAAAACAGCCACACTGTTGATGGGGCTTAGTTGCTTTCTTAGTATTAAAATAATGGAAGAAAAGTCGATCTATAGCAACAACAAATAGGAGGGGTTTATCATGTTGCTGTTAACCTTTTTGCAGGAAGGCTACTAGTGGCTATCAGGAATGGAGATAAGTAGGTCCCCAGGCTGGCTTAGATTCAACTAGAATTTTTTTTTTCCATGAAAATCTCCAATTTTATCATCTGGTTATTAAATGCACATTTTTGTCTTAAATCTATTTTGGAGTCATTATATGGATTATGCTGGTTTAGAATGCTCCCTTTTATTAAACTAAATTGTTGGGTATTTGTATGCTGTCTGTAATTTGGTATTCTAAAGTAATAATTCTGAGAGCAAAACAATGCACCTCCTTGCCTGCTTCTCCTTTTCTTCTCTCTATTTGTTTGCATCCCTTTGCCTCCCTGAATACACAAAGACATGGACATTTCCCTCGGATTATTACTGGGCCATGGCAGCCTAATAACCACTCATGCTTTTGAGAATCTCCCCTAGATAGATTTGTTACATCTTTTGACTATGAAGGATGTCAACCCCAGACATACCAATGCAACAGAAAGGTGTCCTACAGTCAACCTTTCTGTATTTTTAAAAGATGATGCTGGACACAAGTTTCAAAAATGCCAAAATGACTTAGACTCCTTTGTTCCATTTTCAAACTGGAAGGCCCTCAGGAGCCTACATCCTGTCAGCTTTCAAGAAATATGCATTGGCATAATAGTTAAAGCCTATTTTTTAATGGCAGACTTACTTTTTCAAAGGCACTTGGAAGTGTTTCACCTAGCCACGTAGATAATGGAGGAGCCTGCCCTTCGTTTCAAGCATTCAGCTCTTTCTTGAGCTGGCATATAGTCCCAGACAAAATTTCGTAACTCATCAGGTTATTTCTTTTCCCTTTACAATTCAGCAGTCAGCATTTTGTAAAACAGATTAAGATTTCTGGGAAAACCTGGGCATATTTTTTCTCTAGTTACACTTTCGTGTATAATTATATATTTTAAAAAACCCATCCATAATGTGTAAACATTTTAGTTCAAACACAGTAGAATAAACTGCTATGTAATTCACATCAATCTTCCAATACTACAAGATTTCTTCTAAAATGAACAATGATATGTATCAAAATTGTCCCTTAAGGGCAAGTGGATAATTTCTTGCATGAAAGTCATCACTAATGCAACATGAGGGGATTGAATGCACCCTCAGTAAGTTTGCAGATGACACCAAGTTGGGTGGAAGTGTCGATCTGCTGGAGGGTAGGAAGGTTCCACAGAGGGATCTGGACAGGCTGGATCAATGGGCCGAGGCCAACTGTATGAGGTTCAACAAGGCCAAGTGCCGGGTCCTGCACTTGGGTCACAACAACCCCAGGCAATGCTACAGGCTTGGGGAGGAGTGGCTGGAAAGCAGCCACCTAAACATGAGCTAGCAGGGTGCCCAGGTGGCCAAGAAGGCCAATGGCATCCTGGCTTGTATCAGAAATAGTGTGGCCAGCAGGACCAGGGAGGTGATCGTCCCCCTGTATTTGGCACTGGTGAGGCCGCACCTCAAATACTGTGTCCAGTTTTGGGCCCCTCACTTCAAGAAGGACATCGAGGTGCTGGAGCGTGTCTGAAGAAGGGCAACAAAGCTGGTGAAGGGTCTAGGGCACAAGTCTTATGAGGAGGGGCTGAGGGAGCTGGGGTTGTTTAGTTTGGAGAAAAGGAGTCTGAGGGGAGACCTTATCGCTCTCTACAACTGCCTGAAAGGCGGTTGTAGCGAGGTGAGGGTCGGTCTCTTCTCCCAAACAGCAAGCAATAGGACGAGAGGAAATGGCCTCAAGTTGTGCCAAGGGAGGTTTAGATTGGATATTAGGAAAAATTTATGCACCAAAAGGGTAATCAGGCACTGGACCAGGCTGCCCAAGGCAGTGGTTGAGTCTCCATCCCTGGAGGTATTTAAAAGACGGGTAGATGTGGTGCTTGAGGACATGGTTTAGTGGTGGACTTGGCAGCGGTAGGTTAACGGTTGGACTTGATGATCTTAAGGGTCTTTTCCAACTTTAACAATTCTATGATTCTGTGATTCTATGATTAAAGGGACAAAGCACTCGGTAGTTCACATATTTGACTAACTGCACACTTTAGACCCTGGTGGACACGTGGTTTTTCTGGTACATTCCAGGCATATCTATAAATCCAAAATCTAAAAAAATTAAGTTTTGCATCAAAACGGCACCATTCACCATGATCCCAATCAAGCATAAAAGGCTAAAAAGCATCTGTGTGACAAGCACAGCCCAAAAATGAGAAAATAGGGGTGATGGCAAGTAGCAAGCAAGGTTAGTACAGCAGAACAGGTCAAGCATGTCCAGGTGGGATATGTTGGGATAAGAAAGGGAAAATAATTTCCTTGAACTACAGGAAAAGATGAAACCTTCAAGCATGCCTGCACACTAAGGGTGAGATGTCCCGGCTGCTGAAGGTCATCAGCGCAGGATCCTCCTGCACTGAGCAGTTGGTTCTCCATGGCGCTAGAAGTACCTCCAGCTACAAACGCATGCTCTCAGCCAGCCTCTTCATCTTCAGTTAAGTAACTGAGATGGTTACTTGAGTGTCACTTATTATATTAGTCAGGTTAGAAGCAAAGGACTACTTTAAATATCTACATGTTAACCTGAATGTTTTTTCGGTCAAACACTCAAATCCAGCTCTGTGAGAGCACAGTTTTGCACACAAGGTAAAAAGTACATTATGTGTACATTTACAGGATTTTACATATGCCCAGGTAAAGTGCTGAAAAAATTATTTCCTATAAGGCTTTTTTATCTTTACTGTGAGGTAAAAACATTTGTTCTGCATTTCTGAAAAATGAAAACACAATTAAATCCAAAGAGAATGGCAAAACAGTTGTCTGTGTCCCCCACCAAGTCCTTCCTTGTGGACAGCTGGAGACTGAGGAATATTACACCACAATATTGCTATATATGGGGTTTTTTTCTTATATACTACCCTAGATATCCGCTACAGGATCCATGGCGTAACAGAATATTGGTGGGCATTGTTTTGACTCAGAATGGGCATTCTTACTACATCCCTCAGAGCCTACCTTTTGCAGTTCATACCTGCTAACGTGCTCCACGTTAGTTCAGAGTCTCACCTCAGAGAAATGTTCTGTATGCTCATGTCTCATTAGGTGAGACCAGTCCCTTCAGCAGCTGCAGGCTATGAGGAAAAAGGCAGAAGCAGGAGGGAAAGGACACAACTGAAATGGACATGCCTTATCTTCTGTCCCTCCCAGCACCTACAGGGAGCTTGCAAAGGTCTTGTCTTCACCATAAGGGTTCCAAGGGCAGCTGCATGCATGCATGCCCGCAGCAGCCTGGCTTCACTGGAAGCTACCCTTTTAGAAAACTAGTATCCCAACACCAGCAGAGATCCTGCAGTCCCTCTCGTGGCTGTCCTGCAGAAACCCACCTCAGAATAGAGCACTTGCAGCTAATTCCCTGAACAGATACAGTGCAGCCCCTCTAGACTCCAAAGCCCCTTCAGCAAGTTCTCACCCAAAATATGGTATTGCACATTATCATCACTACTACAGCCATACCTGGTAGCTTTGATTATTTACAGAAAGTAGGTTGTATATTATCCTGTGCCCCCATAACATACCATGAAATTACCATCTTCCACACCAAAACCTTAACCTATAAAGCTCAATAATAAAAAAGATAAATTTATGTGACAAAAAATGCAGCTGCCATTCATGTTAATGTGCAAGTCTATATAGGTTTTCATTAGAGGTAGGACAGTGGAATTCAATAATACCACTCAAGAAATAAAGTTTGCTATGCAATGAGACAAAACAGGATGAACTCTGCAAGTGACTCCCTGCCTTAGCAGAGAGGCAGAAACAGGCTCAGTCAGGCTGATCAGGCACTGCCAAGTGACACAGCTGAAAAGCAGATGCTACCTTCCTTTAATTTAGTAAAGCCAGCAAGGTGGCTCAACAGACCCATGCAGATTTGACGCAGAACAGCTGTGGGTTTTACCTCTCTCTGTGGCAGCATATTAATCCATCTCTCTCAGTACCACTTGTGAAGGACACCCCTCCTGTTCTACAGGGCAAACCTCCAGGTCCATATTAATGATCACTGTTACCCAGAGGTAGCCTGAAGTGAAAATATGTAATTGCAGGTGACCATAACAATCAAGATGTGATGGCTTTTCAACCTCTCCTCATGTACCCCCCAAGCTCCCATTCCTATGTGCTGTCTTGCCACACATGACTGCTCTGATCCCTGAGAAATGTGGACTATTTTAATCTGCCTCTGCCAAGGATCCTGCTTGCCATGTCTCCATCCTTCTCGCAGCCATAGCGAGGAAAGGGACAGTCTTGTACCTAGGTCTCCACGTTCACCTGTGCTACAGCTTTCTTGTCTAACACCAGGCAAGTCACTTATTCATCTTCACTACTTGCGTGAATGGATATAATAAAACCTCAGAAGGCTGCTGTGAAGCTGCACAGTTTAGCAATATAAGAGACAGAAAGACCATATGAAACCATAGGCAAGGAGCTCAGCTGCTTGCATCTGACCTATCTTAAACTTCACTGGTAAGTTAGGGTGGTTAATACACATTTTCATTCCTGGGAAATGAAAGGCACTAGAAACATGCAAAGGCTTTCTGAAAGCACCACTTTGATAATCATCAATGCACCTGGCATGCAGGTTGTGAGAGGCTGCTCCAAGCACAAGAAATGGCAGAGAAGAAAGTGTGAAGCTGGGAGGAGAAAAAGGACACCAGAAGGCAGTGAGGGTTAACGGTACCAAGCACAGAATGAAATGATTGTGGGCTTGAAGCAAACCGCAGTGGATGAGGCTGTGCAGAGCCTGCCAGTTGGGGGGGCACCACATGCAAATGCAAAAAGAGCAGATGGGGACTGAAGGGTGAACTAGGAGGAGGAGCAGGATTTCTTCATTTTAAAAAAGAAGCATTTTTTAAAAGGTGCTAGTAAGGCACCTACTGCAGTACACAGATGCAAATCTCTCACCAACTGCCCCTAAAATGGGCAACCCCTTTTCCATGAACAGACTAGTCCAGGAATCTCAGGAGAGAGGAGTGGGTGGTGACAAAACCAGAAGGCTTTTTTTAAGATCTTCTCTTTTGACAGCATGGGCCCTAACAGAGTGAACCCTACTTTAATGACAGTAATCGCAGACTGACAAACCTCCAGCCTGACACTGCACATGCAAAGTTTTTTTTTTCCCTCAGTCTGGTACTCTGCACTCTGGCGTGACTTTTCCAGCGCTCACACAATCTGCTTTTACAGTGTTGGTACTAGTTTGAGTCACATAATGTAAATCTCTGTTTCAGAAAACAGAGCTTCATGGCCTGAGATTATTTAGAAGAAAATTCATGCAACCCATCCCTGAATGTAGCCAAACTGGTAACAAATCCTTTGACTGCTGAAGAGAGGTAAGGAAGGGGAATTTAATCTTGACATTTCTGGATTAAACAGTTGACAGGCAAGGACTAGAGGACTCAGTGGCACAGAAGACAGATGTTTCCAGAGCTGTGCCTAAATTGACAGAGTCTAGACGTTATGAATGAGAGCTCAGCAGAGCTAGAGAAGCTTGTCACAGCAGAGGTGGGAATCCAAATTTTAATGACTCAATTAAAGAATGCCAAGGCTGGTGGAAAACACTGAGTTATTTCTACCTTTGTGTCCTTACGACTGCCCTCACGCTACTGTGGGTGTAATTACGTAAGACACACAATCCTTTAATGGAAGGTGGAACTATTTAAGGAAAACAGCTGGCAAATTTAGAGCTAAGTAGGAGCACAGAAACGTCAGTGCTGAACTGAGTGTGTCAAACATGACCCAGATACCTAATTAGAAGTTATGCTCAAATCTAACTTGCATAGGGCTCAAGAAACAGGCTGCCTGAATACAGCAGAGAGGCTGCAAGAGATATGTTCTTGAGCTTTATTACCCTGATTGCATTAGATACTGTTCTGATCTCCCTACTCTTCCCCAGCTTTAATTTCACAACGCTGACAAATTTGCCGGGTAAGAGGAGGGGAGAGCAGCATTACAGAATAATGATGCAAAGAGCCTCATCTGTGACCTTTGAGGGGAGCATCAAGGTTGCCAGAGAGCTTCCCCCAACAGAGAGAGGTGGGAGCTCACTTGGCTTCACGTCTGTCCCCAGCCGACCCACTTGGAGCCAGCAGCTGGCCCTGGGAACTGAGGAGCCGGGAGGGGGATGCTCTCCTGTGTGGTGCTGGTGTTGGCAATGGTAACCCCTCTGCCTCAAGCACTCCAGCCTAATGGGCCCCGGCATCCCCAGAAAGTACTTGAGGAAAGAAAACTGGGGAATGTGGAGGAATCTGCAAAACCTGAAAGCCATTCTGTCTTGGGTTATTTATGTTCACACACAGAACAAGCGTCTGCAGCCGAGTTCCAAGCCACCAAAAGGATTAACAATATAAGGGAATATAACACATTAATTAAGAATGACTCTATGAAAGCTAACTATAATCAGTTGAAATATTACTTTCTTAAAATACAGCACTCTGCAAGAAGAAAGCTCTTGCTATGTTTATTTTAATTTTTCTTTATGCTATTCTCTACCAGGGCAGAAAAATATGTTCCTTTGTGTTTTTAAATAAAAGTATCCAAATACAGAGGAATACACTCATGGATGTCTGCTCAGCTGTCTCGTACAAAAAATCCAGGGAACCCACAGAGATCTTCAGTTATCTGAATGAGTGAGAAGGTCCCCACAGGAGAGCCCACACAAGTTAATGGTGTCTGAAATAAGTCTGAAAGAAAGATTGTGACATGCCAATGTACTCTCTCATTGGAGCCAAGACATGAAATAATGTTTGTAGACTAGGTATGTTTCTTAACTTGATGCTCAAGGACTATTGCTGACAACAGGAGCAAAAAGCTGAACAGGGAACAAATGAGCAGTATGTCATTGACAGAGATGGTGCTGAGACATGCTAACATACTATGTAAAAAGCAGAAACTCATTAATTTATGTATCATGGATAAGAACAAAAGTAACAGAGCGCTTACCACACCCTTTCCTGATGGGCATCTTCGTGTTGGGAATTTGCACCCAGTAGGCAAACCGGTAACATGAGCAGTCAGTGAGATGTTCCACCTCTGAGGGGGAAGGTGGTTGTGGAGCAGGATCAGGGAGGTTATGCTACCCCCACACTTGGCATTAGTGCAGCGGTTAATGGAAAACTTCAGACAGTTCTGGTGCTCACTGTTCAAAAAGGTTGTTAAAAACTTGGGAAAGGGTCCATGGGAGAAGCACAAGAAGAATTAAAGGCCTGGAAAAAGTACTATGTAGTTAGACATGCTTTCAGGGACACAGTTTATTAACCTCATGAACAGAAAGTGAAGTGGTTATTTCACTGCAGTTACTAAGTACCTTTTAGGGAGAACAGATTATCTTCATTGTCAGCCATAACACCAGGTTCAATACCAGAAGGCAATCTGGACAAAGTCAGACCAGAAACAAGGAACACCTTTTGGGCATATTACTACTTTTTTAAGGGCGACAATAACCTTTTTAAAGGTTACAGCAGATTTTTTATGCTAAACATTTTTATGTTTAAATTGGATGTTTTCTTATAAGATCTACAGTTGTAAAGAAGATTTGAGGCAGGGAAACTGTATGTAAGCAGACTGAACCAAAGAACCACCACGACCTCTTGCTGCACAGGTCAGCAAAACGGGCAAAGGTCCCCATCCCTCCTCTGCCCACCCACGGTCAGCCCTCTCCTCCGAGGAACATGTGCTGCACTGTTCAAGGACACACAGCAAGACTTAGAATCATAAAATCATAGAATCGTTTAGGTTGGAAAAGACCTTTAAGATCATCAAGTCCAACTGTTAACCTAGCACTGCCAAGTCCACCACTAAACCATGTCCCTAAGCACCACACCTACCCGTCTTTTAAATACCTCCAGGGATGGGGACTCAACCACTGCCCTGGGCAGCCTGGTCCAGTGCCTGATTACCCTTTTGGTGAATAAATTTTTCCTAATATCCAATCTAAACCTCCCTTGGCACAACTTGAGGCCATTTCCTCTCGTCCTATTGCTTGCTGTTTGGGAGAAGAGACCGACCCCCACCTCACTACAACCTCCTTTCAGGCAGTTGTAGAGAGCGATAAGGTCTCCCCTCAGACTCCTTTTCTCCAGGCTAAACAACCCCAGCTCCCTCAGCCCCTCCTCATAAGACTTGTGCTCTAGACCCTTCACCAGCTTCCTTGCCCTTCTTCAGACACGCTCCAGCACCTCAATGTCCTTCTTGAAGTGAGGGGCCCAAAACTGAATACAGTATTCAAGGTGCAGCCTCACCAGTGCCGAATCCAGGGGGACAATCACCTCCCTGGTCCTGCTGGCCACACTATTTCTGATACAAGCCAGGATGCTATTGGCCTTCTTGGCCACCTGGGCACCCTGCTAGCTCATGTTCAGGCAGCTGTCAGCCAACACCCCCAGGTCCTTTTCTGCCAGGCAGCTCTCCAGCCACTCCTCCCCAAGCCTGTAGCGTTGCCTGGGGTTGTTGTGACCGAAGTGCAGGACCCGGCACTTGGCCTTGTTGAACCTCATACAGTTGGCCTCGGCCCATTGATCCAGCCTGTCCAGATCCCTCTGTGGAACCTTCCTACCCTCCAGCAGATCAACGCTCCCACCCAACTTGGTGTCATCTGCAAACTTACTGAGGGTGCACTTGATCCCCTTGTCCAGATCTTGGACAGACTTGTGAGCCTTTACACCTGTGTTATTTATTGCTAGGCACATAGTTGCAGTGTCTAAGCTGATTCCTGTCAGCTCCCACTGCACACAACATGGTGGCCAGACAAACAAAACTTGTGGCAAAGCAAGTTTCTGAAATCAGTAAACAAAGGCGTACTGGCAAGCTCATTTTGAAAGTTTTTTTGTTGTCTTTTTGGTTTTTGTTTTGTTTTGTTTTTTTCTTTTTACAGCTTCAAGTTTTCATGTCTTTTCAACTTCTAGGCATGTGTCATCTCCAAGTACATCTTATAGCTCTCCAAGAAAGCAAGCTACTGTGTCAAAGACCCGAAACTCTTTTGAGGTCTAAAATCAACTCTTCCTACTTAAAAGAAAAAAAATCCATAATGCAATATCCATGTAGCAATGACGTAAATGATGAATAAACAATGCTACAACGCAAAACTATAAATCATGTTTTAAAAGATCTAGTCTTCTGATTCTGTTTTTTCTACTTGACAAAAGAAATAAACTTTGATGAATATGCCACTGCCAATTCATTAGTTTCAGCAACGACAGCCTTGAATAGCCTTGTGATTGAAATTTTATCAGAATACAGTAACCTTTATTTCTTTTCCGTGGCTACTACTGTTCCCTTAGAAAGCTCACCTATCATTGTGTCTCTGGTAGGAGATAAATGTAGACAGCACTCAACAAAGTAACACTGGACATTTCCGGGGGGGAAAAAAAAAAAGCAATCCTATCCACAAGAGAAATAGGTACAAAAATAACAGAATAAGACTTTCTATGCAGTACAACACAAAATCCTACGATTGGATGTAAAACCTTCCACTGCTACAGACATACATTGTTTTCTTATCAGTCTATGTTCTTTTTTATTTTTGTGTATATAATTAGCATTTTACATTAACCACCTTCTCAAAGTTTCTTGCATGTTTTATTACTCATTTCTAGGTAAGAGTTAATCTGCAGTCCTGGCCATATTGTGGAAGTGTCTGCATGGAGAAAATTCTTATTGTGCAAGTGACCTTGTGGTGGAGTAGAATCCTGAGACTCTCTTCTTGCAAAGCATGTGGCCATCAAATAGGAATTAACTGAACGAAGACCTAATTGCTTAGTTTTATTTCCCTGCAGGACCAAAATATAATTTTCTTCCCTGCATGTGGTAGTGAATCATACATCAAAAATATCCAAGCTCATCAATTCACACCATACTCAAAACAAATCCATGGGAAACCAGCATGCAATTTTGAGAAATTTATCCACACAGAAAAAAAGTTAAAGAAAACATGCAAATGTGTATTATTTATAAGGATGGGTAGGTATGGAAAGCCTGAAAGCTTTTTTGTTTTCTTGTTTGCCATTTCTGATGGAAGGTTCTAAAGCCAAATCTATGGCATTCTTGGGTACTATATAGTGCAAATACATAACAGACTCAGAGCTGAGTATTTCTACTAGAACAGGCAGAATAAAACAAGTTATTCATCAACTGTTCAGGGTATCGGCACAAACCAGGTAATACAGTTTGTCCACTCTAGCACTGTGCCAACCCCCTTCAGCTATAGCATCTTCTGGGGACATATTCTAACTGTCCCCAGTGCGGCTTTTAGCAACAGTGATTTCTGACTGGTGCGCTATTTATGGCTGGTAAAAATAAGGTGGTGCACTATGTTATTCTTCGTACTATTTAAAATGAAAAACCAAAACCAACCCTTCCTTTTCACCTTTTTCACCCCACCCCCAACAGCTGCATTAATGGTGACTTCAATGTTGTTACTCAGATATATCATACATAGAAGAATCATTCACCTATCAAACCTAACGTATATGTAAAAGAATAGAAAATTGGATTTACAGTTACTAAAGTTAACTTCTGCATTTCATTGGAACAACACATTGATTAAAGTCAGGAAATTTAAACTCCAGAAAAAACTGTTGTGTTTTGCAATATAAGCCCTTTAATTAAAATGCAAGTAAGAATCTGCTCAATAAATAATACCCTGAAAATTACTTTAACTAAAAAAGCTGAGGAATGATAGATAAGAATGAACAGAATATATGCATGGAATAATGAGGCAGATGCATTCACTGAATAATGAGAGGGTTTTATTTTTCTAATGGCTAGAATGGCATTGAATTAAAGCAACAGATTCAAAGTAATCGTTGCCAAACCACACTCAAAGATTTACTCCTTCACATTGCTATGGATTACCCTTGGGCACTTACATATCATTGCTTTTGCAAGACCTCAAGGCAAAAATGGTTTGTCTAAGGGTCAGGTCTCCACATATGCCTCAGTGGGTATTTAGCTTCTCAGGCACAGCGGGAGCAAAGCTGCTCTGCTGTGTATTTGATGCTTAGCAGCCCACAGGAGTGTTGGAGGCAGGGCAGAAACAAAGCAAGAGGTGTGAAAAAACAAAACTGTTGGTAGAGCCTTCACCACGCAACTCCCAGGTTGCTATGAAGTGAAGACAGGGGAGGTGAAGTATTGCAGCTTGAGTGCAGTCTGCTCAATGCTCACATCCAAAAATCAAAGCCACGCAGCACTCATAATTAATCTCTGCTCTTTTGCTGTGTCATTCAGATCTGGAAACAAACTTTTGTAATAATGCTGTGCTTTTGAAGATAGAAAGATGAATGCAGAAAAGCATTAATCATTCATTCCTATGAATTTCTACAGGCATTGAAATATTGTTGACTTTTCTTTTTAATGCTTTATTCATTAGCCACAATATTCCATCAGCTAAATGCTGTGTTTCAGAATAAAACTGCAGTCAGCAACAAGAATGCTCCTAATATGTAACATTTTTTGTTGTTGTGGCTGAATTACCAATTCATCTAAACACTGGAGTTCAGCAGGTAATTTATCATCAAATCTGTCTCTGTTCCAGCTTTTAGTCTCTACTGAAAGACTGAAAAGGCCTAAAAGCAATTCCTGGGGGAAAAAAAATGAAACCATTTTTAATAGACCTGCTTTGTTCCAGGCTCATAGCTTTCATTTGATGCCCTCCAGCCCAGTCATTTTTATGCTCATATTCTTCAGTAAGAGAAATTATAATTTTGTGTTATTCTAACTTCTGCCCAGGTGGTTGGAATGTCTTCTTGGTTTGATTTTCCCTTTTGATAACATCTCTGGTGACTAGGAAGAGCGGACAAGTCACTGCAGAAAGATAAAGCTGGACCATTTGCTGATATTGTGGATTTTTCATTGTATTTTTATTGCCCACAGGAATATCCATGTAGCATGATTATTTAAGCTTCTGATTTATCATAGCTTCACTTGATGGATGCAGAGGTTCAAATCCAGCAAGGACAAGTAGGACCAGGAAGGACCTTCACAACTCTAATGTAAGGAAATTAAATTCCTCATAATATTCGGCACTTTTAGACAGCACTTCAGAGGCCATTCTACTGACTGAATACTAAAGTCTCAGGATGTGTTTCATAAGCGTTCTGCAGTGGCCTAAGCCAAATTTTAATGTGCCCACTGCTGCGATGTGCTTTTCCTCTAGTGTTTTCCACCTCAGGTATGACTATTTTCAAGTGCTGTCATATGAAAGTACGTGGTTATGTAAAATGTCCAATTTTGGTAATTTTAACAGTGATCCTTGATTTCATTTAATCATTTAGGATTTATCCCATAACGCGTGCACACATTTTTTAAGGGATGCGTAAGCTTCACGTGATGTACAAGCATGCTAGTGCAGAGATGAGCAGTCCCAAAGAGAACGGAGAACTGTGCGTAAGACACGTAGAAGTGCCATCAACAGCTGGCTATGAAAACCATCCTTCCCCTCAAAACTCAGAGTAGCTGTGGAGCCATGCATACTGCAATATTTGGGCTGGGTTCATGCCACACAGCTAGGGAGGACCACTACCGTGGAACGAGCCGCACACAAAACGCACCGCACAAACAACACCTGAGCTGGGAGAGCACAGTACAAACACAGCGTGGCTTGCAATGAAGGTGAAGCTGCACGAACTGAACTATAGCTTGATTGCAGCAGAGGGCAGTGATATACAAACGCTAGCAGTCCTCATTCTGCATAGCACCTACAAATGCAGAAGCCTGTCCTTGTTTATTTCTAGCATACAACACTTACCACTCTTAGGCTTATTCTTAAGAAAAACTGCATGCTTTTTATGTGTATTTAAGTAAGTGTACACATGTGCAGATGCACAGAGAGATATATTGAATATCCATTGTTTAAAATATTATTTTTGGTTTTTTTCTCTTATTTCTTTGACAACCATATCCTATTCAATTAATCTACTACCCCTCTTGTCCTCTGAAAATCAAATCCTTTAAACTTTTGTTTCACAAGGCATTGACTTGCATCTTAACAACAGGCGAAGAATTGCTACACTTCAGAGAGCTAATTTTTGTCTTTCCCTCCCCCATCCCTCTCACCCTTTGAAAGGTAGGAAGCTGGATGCAGTTAAAGAGAAAAAGGGAGGGAGGAGGGAGCTGTGGATGAAGACAGCATAACTCTTCGGCTCGTTAACTGGGTTAATTTGTCTCCTGGCATGGGAATAGAGAGCTTAAGAGAAAGCTACAGGAAAAAAAAAAGAAATTGCAAGGCATGCGCTACTCATGTAATAGCTGACATGTCTAATGCTATGTGATTCACAGCAGCTTTGAAATACTAAATTAAAAGGTATAACAATCTTCTTATTGAGGGAAGGATGGATTACATTTCCATTGGGTGCAATTTGAAGAAGAGATGCATAAAAGAAGAAAATACAAGTTGTGATGAAGAAGCCCATCTTGACTTGAATTAGTTTAAATGCAACTTGCTCAGAGCAATTGATTTTTTTATGAGAAATAAATGGATTTGTATGCTTGACCAGCGTTTGCAGGCCAGTTCCCACCATGCAATTGCACAACTGTTGAATTTACTGTGTAGCATCTGCTGTACATAAATGTGGAAAACCATCAGAAATGATACAGTACTATATATGTAAATATATGTCAATTTAAACCCATGAGCATGTTCTTTGTATCATATACAAATCAGTAAACACACAAAATTAGTTTGGATATTGATTTAAGTTTTGGCAAAGGTGGGGTTTTTTTCTTGTTTTGCTTGTTTTAACTAAACAGGCTCATTCAAGTTTAGCAAAAGATTGAACTTTGTTTAGATTTGGGACTATCTACATCTACTAACTTTGCTTGAAACAAAGCCAGTACCACATTTCAAGTCTCCTGTTTCTCAAAGCAAAATTGCAGAGGAAAGACGAAATAAAAAGAAAAAGAAACATCGACCTGGGCTAGAAGTTCAGACCCAGACACTCATTTTGACAAATGTTTCAGCTATTCAGGTTCAGAGACTGGTGCTGTCCCAGATCTAGGGATGAGTGGTTTAGATCTAGAATGGAACTACCCAAATGTTCAGGGAGATCTGTATCAGGCTTAGTCCTCCAGTTAAGACCCTATGGTCAGGTGATGCAAGCAGCTGGACAGACAGCCCAGGGGAAGCCAAATCCATTTGCAGCCAGCTTATGGAGTTTTTTGGTCCCAATGAAAGTAGTTTCTGTAAGGCACCAAGGCAAGTTCTACCCCTGAAAAAAAGCATTAAGAAAGTGAACATTGTGACAAAGCACTCAGCCTCACAGCCTGCTCTCGGGGCCCTGCTAGGTGATGGATGCTGGCTCTCGTCAGCATTGCCAGTCCTGGTCCTGCTCCCCATGCCACAACCTCTTTCTTTGTACAGTTCCTCTGAACAGGGACCTTTCAAACCCTGGAGACCAGGAACTCATTCTTCTCCCTTGTGCCTCTGGCTGCCACATCTGGATGAGAGATGTGTTTGAGCTCCTCTGAATGGAAAAGGCTATCAACACCCTCAGATTGGCATCAGAGGAACTCATTTTGCAATGAGCGTATGAAGTCCTCCAGCAGAACCTGTCTGTCCTGAACTATGTCATCAGGGAATGCTATCAATAATAAAGTCTCTCCTTCCCAACACTGTGGGCTTTCCACACGCCAGCCAAATCCATCTTCTTTGAGTGAGTGACATTCTGATGTGTTCTGGGACGACTCCGTAGGCATTTGCCAAGACACATGCTGGCTTCTTCAGACAGAGAGACACGGCAGTTTAAACTCGGTTTAGATCATGAGTCTCGAGGAACGACAGGCCATCTGGCACATTTCAGTAATACTAGCACTTTCTCCTCAGAGAGGTCTGGGACTTAAATAAGACAGACACGGCAGGTCAGGAGTGAAAGGCATTGGCAGGGCTGCATGCACAAAGCTTCATGGCAGTACTTAACCCAAGCCAGTACAGCTGGGACATCACCCATCAATCTGTTCACAGCCACACAGGCAGCTTTGGGAGCACAGCAAGACGACAAGCGAGCGTTGGGGTAAGGGTCAGGAGCAGTGCACGAGCGAGGTGCCAGCTAGGGGACTGCTGCTGGAAGAAGGAGGTATCACTCAAAATGGAGCTGTGGGGATAGGTCTGCCTGAAGTCAGGGGGTTATGGGTCAGGACGAAGTTGTATCAACACTTCTTGGGAGAATGGCAGAACAGTGCAAGACTTGTAGAATGTCTCCCTTGGGTTTCAGTAGCAAAGATGCTGGTACACAGGATCAGACAGTACACAGGACCAGGAGAAATCTGGAATGAGGTTGTAGGCAGATTGGGGAGCATGAAGGAGGTTTTTGCACTGGAAAGTTCAGCTGTTGCAGCACTGACTTCTTCCTGACTTGTTTCAGCAATGTTATATAGGGCCAAGTCTGAATCGGTGGGAGAAGAAAGAATATGCATTTGGTCCTTCTACCAAACAGGAGGTTAGTTTTAAGATGCAATTGTACAGAAATCAAAAAGAAGATTAGAAAGCTGGTTGTTTGTTGCTGGTTAGTGTAATGAGATGTTCTTATAACAGCCTGATACTGGGAAAACACAGAATTGCCGATTCATTTACAGAAACAAAATCATTACTGAGGAAACTGTTTTCTCACTAAAAGAGAAATGCGAGATGTCATTTATTGCAGCAACTGCCATCATGGACGTTGGCTAACAAACTGGTCTGGGCATGAATCACAGCACTACTCAATACCTGCCCTCAGTCAGCTTTTCCATTCCATTCGTCCATGTCAGTGCTGTACTCAACTTACCGTTGGACAATCTCTGTCAGATACCTACACACAGATGCCACGTGGACTGGTTTCACCTTACTTTCATTCTCTGTGGCTTGCCTGTAAAAGTGAAGACTTAACCAAGAAGATAATGGTGTGATGTGTTGTCCTCCTTTGACTGACCTACTTTGTCCCAAAAGCCAGGGAAGAGGATACACAAATCTACTTCTAATGCAGATTAAAACGTGCCTTTGGCACAGCATCCCCACACAGACTCATCATACATTCAAAAAAGGGTTTTTCATCCTTTTCCCAGATTCCCATTGTTGGGAGAGGACCATTAATGATAACTCCCTGCAGCTCCTTCTTCTCATGTTACACAATGCCTCATTCACAACTTGGGCATCAGGACAGATGAAAGCAAAACAGAGACGAGCAGTTCTTTCCCTGGTATTCAAACTTTAAATCAAACACCCACTTCGCTGTACTGTAAACAGAGCTGCCTGTTTAGAGAACCAAGACACTGCTGTAATGTTTCTTTTTCTTTAAGATTTTACATTTCTCCTGTGAGCAGCAATTACAATAGAAGTGTCAAGCAAAAATAAACCCCTGTTAATCACAGTCACTGTGAGCCTGCCAAGTAAATCACGTCTCAGTGTTGCTGTTCCATTTTTCAGGTAGAAATAAAAAGTGTGTGAGAATGCTAGAGTCTAGAAATTAAGCTCTTCCCAAGAGGGGGCCCAAAGTTTTTGAAAATACAAGCTCTTCTCTTGTGTTCATGACACTGAGTGGAATTAGACAAGCACTAAAATTGAGTATCCAATGATCATAAGAATAATTCAGCTTGGAAGGATTCTCTGGAGGTTGTCTAGTCCAACCTGCATCCAAAGCAAGGCCAGATGCAGAGTTAGGTCAGATCGCCCAGGTCAGCTGGGCTCAGGGGTTTTTCTGAACAGCTCCTAAATGCTGGTTCCAGCACCTCTCCAGGTTACTGGGCCCAGGCTCAGCCACTGTGACCACAAACAACTTCCTGTATCTAGTTGGGATTTATTTTCCTGCAACTTGTGTACACTGTCTATTGTGCTTCCACCATGTGCTCCTGAGAAGGGTCTGACCCTGTCTTCTCTATAGCCTCTCATTCCCTTCAGCTTTACCTTCTCCAGACTGAACAAACCCAGTGTCCTCAGCTTCTGCTCAAACACAAGTGCTCCTGCCTCTTCAAGTGCTCCAGCTCTTTACCCATCTATCTGAAATATACTGAAACCATATACAAATTTCTTTTGGTTTTGGTCTGTATCAGCAGGTCTATGCATCTGAAAGGAGAAATGAGAAATGGAGAAAACTTTGGGCACTCATCTGAGCCATTATTTTCCCGTACTTTTCAAACTCAGAGGCTTCATGCGCTGCCCAGTGCATCACAAAGGAGCTGCCTTCAAATCACCGGAAGGGAATGGTACGGAGCTTGTCCCCCTCCAGATCTGAGAATTTTCTGTGAGTTTTGGAGGGAGGTTTTGTTCTTCTTTATCTTCATCTTTTCACTATTCCCTGTGCTGGGAAAAAACAGCCATTTCAAGGTGATGCAGTTGCAGCTGCTGTTCCAGAACAGCAGAGTACAAGGGGGCAGTTTCCAGCACGCCAGGGAGCTGCCAGCCAGGCTGGTACCTAAGGATCAGTATAATCGGTTTAAAGATGCTGTGAGGTCTCCCATTTCCTTTTTTCTTTGACTAACAGGTGGTGGCTTGAAAACTAGATCAATTGCTTAATCAATGCTATGAATATTAACAGGAATATCAGAAACCTGTTTTAGCTGAATAAATCTTAAAACATCCAGTTTGTGTATCGTGGACTTGAGCTCATGGAATGAGTTTTTAAATCAGATAAATAGTTATTTTCCCCAGGAACCTTCAAGAACAGTTAGCTCATACCTGCTCCAGCCATAACCTGCAATTTAGTAACACAATTTTCACATCTCATTCTAGATTCAGGTTTCTTTTCCACAGTAAAACCCTAATCCTGCAACTGCCAGTTACACTGAGTCACCACCCTGAAATCAATTTCAGACAGAAGAGCCTGCTGCTCAATAAAAAGGGATTAACTGGACTGAGCCTTCTTTAAGTAAAAACTGCATTCCAATTTCCATATTCCCTGCCTATTCCCAGGAACTCTGCAAATTTGTATTCCATCTCTGTAGCTTAAGTTGGACATTTTTCTGGTACAAGGATATTAAATCACACTCCTGAATCAATCGACACAACCTCAAACTCTGCTCAATCCAACCATTTTCACAGTAAAGATATGTTTGAAGTACTTCAGCTCAGATATGCTCCACTGCAGGGAACCCTCTGCAATGGCTTGACACCAGCTGCATTGCCAACATCCCTGTTGACTAGAGATATTTCCCCATTATTTCACCACAGTATAAAGTCCTCAAGAGCAAGAAAGGTCCCTTTGACCTGCCAGTCTTCTCAGTTATTGCTGTGCTGCCTATATGCAACAATGCAACTTTTGCATTTTTAGTGATCATCTGAATTTTACTGCAGCAAAGTCGCAGCCACAGAGAAGGAGGCCCTTCCCTTTTCAGAACAAAAGGGGAAACTTCCCTAAACAGACTCATCAGTGTGTGTATCTGGTCTGATTTGGAAAGAGACTCTGCAGGACAAATAAAATCATATGTACTTTGCAGAGATAAACAACATCACAAATTACAAGTCACAGAAGTAGTTAGCTATCTCCTAATGGACAATAGTCTACTGGTAGAGAGAGGGAAAACAGTAGTTTTGTGCCACTGTAGTCAATACTGCTATAGAGTTAGTGAAAGCAGGTACCAGAAACCCAAGTACAAATCCTCCAAGCAATTTACATCTCCCTGAATAAACTCATCATCTACCAAGTTCTTTGTTGCACTGGAAGATATTCTGCCTGGAAATATGAGTAGGAATGGTTTTGTACTCTGACTCCCAGTTCCTGTATCATCCACGCTTTTGTACATAGAGCTTTAATAAAACAGCATACCTACATAAGAGGTATTTCACATTCCTCTACCTGTCACAGAAGTCTGATAAGAGTATCTGGGTATGAGTGAAAAAACATTGTTTCAACTTTCTTTCCTGAGTTTTTCCCCAAGATCTTCCTACTCCCATCATAGGGAATGACTCTGCCTGGTTATACTGTAATAGCCACAAAAGCTATGTAACATTTTAAAATGTAACTCACCCCAAAGAAATATAAATGCTTGCTTAAATAGAATTAAGAAATCTTGGTTCAATACTTCATCCCATAGCAACAATGTGCAGAAAAAAATAAGCAGAGGGGGCATTTTTTTCTTTCATTCTTTCTTTTTTGTGGCTTTAGCAACGTGTTTGCTTAGAGCCAGTGAGTAACAGCTCCTGCTCTCTTCCCTGCTAACCGGGGTCCTTACCGGTGACGACGCTGGGGATTTTGGACAGAAAGCTCTTGACAGTGCGGATGGGAACTCCACCTGTTTTGTCATCCTGCATTCTCGTAATGATGTCTTCAATCTGTCAAAAGGAAGGAGAGACTTAGTGGTTTATGCAAAATGGTGACTTATGTTTGTATAACATGAGTGCTTTGGAGCCCTACTGGTAGGATGGGCTCCAAATATACCATGTGTGTTACTGCACAAACACAGACCTACCACCTCCCAAATTTAAACCATGAGACTAGAAACCATGAGACGATGTAGACCTGCTTAAGAGACAGTGGTCTGAGCACACTGACAATCCTACTGCAACAATGCTTTTTTGCTGACCAGGGGTGACAGAACCGCATTGTTTGGCCCACACGTGAATTAGGTTAGACTCTATACTGCGACCCGCTTAGGGCGCTCCCTGTCCACTCCAGTTTCCCCCCTTCTCCCACATTCATTTGAATCCTTGATACTGTGGCCTGGGGAGGGCTTTCGTTTTCCAAAGGCTCCCAGGCATTGGCAATGGCCTACGGCTTGAGCAGAGCATCAGACAGAACAACCACAGGGTGATTTCCCCATGCCTCATGCTGTAGGCAGGGATGGTACGTGTCCGTGGTCACTGTATGAAGTACACAACCAAAAGTAAATGATGACAGAGAAAAACTGGTTAGATTTTCACAGCCAAGTTAACTTTTACTTCACAAGCACATAGTCCATCATATACAGAAAATATAGTCATCTTCAAAAGCCATGGCAATCAGAGGATCCGATTACTGGGGAAAGGAGCTTACTTCTGCTCCTCTTTACTCTAAAATGGGAAGGGATTTTTGCTCCTGTTGAGGGTACTCCCCTTGCGTTTACTTGAAGGCAACGCCAGGGAGAACAAAAAGCTAAACATAAACACAGTGAAGAAATTTGCTATCTCCAAAACCTCTCTTCTTTCAAGTTAATAAGGTCTCAGAAGCCCAACAAAAATAAACCCGAAGCTGTTGGCTCTGTTAGCTGGAGCGGTTGACAGCACAGCCCCTACCCGCTGGTGACAGGGGGCCGACGCTGATGGCAGCCAGACAGGGAGCACCGCTCTGATTTTACCTAAAGATTTTCTCCTCACAGATGCTACAAAACACAACCTCAGCAGAGAGGTTACGTGGTGGGAGCATGGCCCCTATCTCTCCTAAAGGCAGCCTGAGAGCTCAACCAGCTCTCTTCAACTCTGGAAAGCTGGCTTCGTTTCGATGTGAGTTTCCTTCACAGACTTAACACCTACATTTCAAAACAAGTTTAATTTCAAGTCTTCCTGAGGCGGTAAGACAACCTCCCTGCCAACTTCAGACACTGAATTTGATCAATGCGTTTTTAACCTCAGGCTATCACTTCACTGAACTGTTCGCACCTTGTTTATATATTATTTTTAAGTTAACACATGCCCTGAAGAAATTCTCAGTGGGAATGAAGTCACAAAGATGAAAATATCCTGAGATATTCAATAGATTACGAGAAGGTTAGGTACCTACAGTTAATTTGTGATAGAATAATGCTACTTTCCCCCCCAACGCAAACACTATGAAAATTAATACCACCTATTCCCTTTACCTGAACTTTATGCAAGGTTATTTGTGGATCAAAACAGTTTCTTCCAGTCCAAGGATACCTGAGGAGCAACTGCTCCTCTCAGGCTGGACACAAAGCGTTTCACAGCACCGTGTGGTGCTGACGGGGACCTGCCAGCATTGCTCACCATGAACCCAGACCTACGAGGATACAGCGCTCCGACACCAGACCTGCCGGGGGGACAGGGCGGCTCGGCTGCCTGTGAAGGGTGGACCAAGAAGGTCAGCCAGACTAAGAACCACTTCAACAAGGCAATGAAAAAGCCTTCCTGCGACCAACTAGTTACGTGCCTTCATCCATATGCACTTGTGGCTGGCATCAGAGAGAGATTTTTCCATGCATATTAGGAAACTACTCTGGAATGTGTTATGAGTCCCATCAGGAACACCTAAGGGCTTTTAAAACCACAAGCATAATTTTTGGTAAAACTGCTGTTTTCTCTTTTTCTATTTTAATGAAAAGTTCAGAATGAAAAATGAGCTAAAATAATTGTTTTGATGCAGGAAAATAAACTTCTTAGTCTTTTGCTCACTGTAAACTAAAGGAACACCAGCCATGATTTATGTCATTATCACCCCAAGAAAAGTTCCATTTCAAGCAAAATAAACCTTTAATCATTTTAAAATATATAAAAAATATATTGTTTTCACCTAAACTATCCCTGTTTCAAGCAATCAGGCAGGCACTGGTGTCTCAAATAGGGCCATTAATTTGGGTTTCAATCACAATTAGAAAAGCCTACTGTAATTTTAAATCAAAATAAACAAAACTGCCCTAGCGATAACTCCTTCCCAAAAGGCTCCTTCTTCCTTTTGTCTTCCAGCCTGACTACTGGCGCTTTTTGCTCTCCTTATTTCTGAGCATTGGATGTTTCTTCTCTCCTTCCCTTTCTTCTCAGATGCCACATCTCCTTCCTTCCCTGTCCTCTCATCTGATCCAGATACCACTACATATGCCACCCTCCTACAGCATGCCAGCGGGTGCAGTCTGCTGCCCGAGAGCCCGCAGGGTTACAGCCCTAGTTGTACACAGTCTTTCCGTTCCCAACATGCTTTCCTTGTGCTCTCCAGCAAATTTCTGCACTGCTCCAAGGGGACATAGCCTACTCAAAGAAACATTTGATGCTCATTGTATCCTTTCTTAATGTTATAATCAGGTTTAAAAAAAAATATTAAAAAACTATGTTTGGCAACCTATGTCAAGTTTTTATTCAGTCCACTACAAAGAGAAGATCTGACCCTTTCGTACCAGCCTTTGTGTATTGCATCCACCCAACATTTGCAGATATTACCACCCTGGATCCAAATTCCTGCCTAGCTGTGGAAATGTTTCATGAAATAAGTGATACAGTGACAAAGTGGAAAAAAGTGATTATTAGAGCTTCAAGTGTGGAGAAAAGCAAAGAGGGAACATCAAGCATGAAGGTCACTTTCATTGAAGCTTTTCATCTTAACTTTTAAGAGAGTTACTTAGACACTTCATTGCTAATGATTCGCCCTTCAGTTTCTGCATGTCATTAAATATCCTTCAGGTTTCCTTATCTGGCAGACAGGGAATACGAGTCCTTGGACATTTCATGTCATCAGGCTAGGAGGCAGGAACTAGTAAAACTAAGTGTTCCTCATATTTATCACTCCTAAATGAGCAAGCTTTGGTGAACTAACTTCTGCCCAACAAAAGTCATGGTAAGAACAGGCAATATTTTTTTTTCCTGTTATGGGGGTCACTGCTATTTCCATCTGGTCTGATTTTGCATCAGTAAAGGGAACTGTTACTTGTCGCTCCGAGTGGGTTCTGGGTCACCATCTCCCTGAGAAAGCCAGAGCAATTGATGTATCTGCTGTCACTGTTAGCTACACACTGTACTGTGTGCCTAACAAACGAGATCTGCCTTTCCTCCTGACTGGTTGCTGACAACTCTGCTCCCTACATTTGTCCAGAATGATTTCATTTCACATTACTCCACTTTCAACGCATTGAAGAGGGCTTTTGGCTTCAGGAGCACGGTATCAGTGGAGACAGGACTCTACAGCAGGTAGCTTATGAGAGTTCACCAACATATTCTGTTGCATACGTGGGATTTGCTGGTATTCATTAGACCTTGTTTTCCACTATCAGCACTTTTGCTGGCCTAAGGAGGGTGAAGGCATGAAGTAGAAGATCTTGAATTTCTGTCAGAGCTGAGATGTCCATCACTGGGAGATGAGAAGTCCCTTTTCTCAAGCAGGGGAAAATAAAATATTACATTTGTTGATGTGTTACAATAAGTAAGTCATAATACAACAACAAATGTAATGACCACAGTCTGGCAACTTTGGGTCAGTGCCACACAACATTCCTAGTGTTACCATTATAAGGGGGAAAATAACTCTTGACTTTGCAGTAGCTTCTCTTTCTCCCAGCACCAAAATAAAGCAGGCACCCAGACCGCAGCACATTAGCGTGCACAGCCTTGCTGAGCCCTGGAAGCACCCTGCTCACGGTGAAGGCTGACCTTGGAGGCGACATGCTGAGGAAAGGGCAATTAACACACAAAAAAGAAAAGCTAACAGCTCCTACCTCCCACAACCCCATACCTGGACACCAACAACAACTTATGGAGCTACCTGGCTGAACATGTTTAATTGCAATTGAGCGATTACCACGTAGTGATGTCAGAGGCCATGGTCCCATTTTGTCAGCTCATTTTTGTGAGCTAGTGAGGGAAACAGTGCCCTTTTCATATTCTAGCCTCCGAGTTAGCTGCACGTACTCCCTCGGACCCTGCAGGAAAGGTCCTGCTGCCTATTTCTGAATGTTTTGGTATGCACCAGGTTCCTGTCTGATTACTCGCAGCAGATACCCTGCTCTTGAGGATTCC
Organism: Theristicus caerulescens; assembly: GCA_020745775.1. Taxonomy (NCBI): domain Eukaryota; kingdom Metazoa; phylum Chordata; class Aves; order Pelecaniformes; family Threskiornithidae; genus Theristicus; species Theristicus caerulescens. The sequence goes on from CM036564.1 coordinate 31,818,094, forward strand.
TGTCACCAGCTAACCTGGGGCTGGAGAGTCTCTGAGCATCACTCATCAGCGCCAACATTAAACGTATAGGGTTGGATAGACAGCTCTGTGCAATGCCAAACATCCTCTTTACCCTGGCAGATGAGAGCTTTCATGAATATTGGTGGAGCTGGGTGATACATGGAGGAAAGGATCAGTCTGTTGTCAGCCAGCATGATGGCAACAATTATAAATACATTTGATCTTTTACCCTTTACTGACATATAAGTTTAAAATATACCATTTCTCACATTGCCAACCCCTACTGGTCCCATAAGTGCCTTTGACACTACCAGCGTGCCTGTGCCTTCTGTACCTGCCGACTCCTGCCATGCAGCCCCACGCACGCACAGACAAGGAAAGTTAATTTGACAAGATGTCTGAAGCCAACTTGCTTCACCAGTCCAGACAATTTCACTCTGCTCAAACACAGGAAGAGGAGGCTGGGGGGAAAAAAAAAAAAAAGGGCTAATACACCTCCCTTCGGCACCCTCGAGGGAGAAAGGACAACCTTGCCTCTGAGACAGCGCTGGAAAGCAGCGGAGCAGCACTACCAGAGAATTGCTGCGTGACCTTCAGCAAACAGCTTCATCTGTCTCTGTCCAAGTCTCCCTCCTGTATAATGGAGATAATACTGAATCACAGAGGGGCAGGGAAACTTAATTCAAAGATGTCAGAGAAGGACTTGGGAGTGCCTCAGATAGCAGATGCTACATGACTGCGAAAGATACGGTCCCCATCTCTGACCACCTTTCACAAGCCCAACAATGGCAACAAAACCCAAGTGCAGCAGAGCACCAACCTGTCAGCCAGCAGGGCCATTTGGCTGCTTCCCACATGACCAACCTCTGACAATGGCTGAGGGCAGGGGCACTGATGGAACTTGTCCTCTTCCCGATGGGGCTCTTCTCACTGCTGCTTCTTAAATTTCAGAGCTTATTTCAGATAAAGGTAGAGTATGCCACATAGCTCCCTCATGCTTGGGTGTGTTTCAGGGAAGAAAAAAAATAACATGTTCTATCATGTTCTTCAGATGTTTATTGGTAGGGTGAAACAGAGCTAACAATGTCACCTTGAAACTGGTAACATGCTTTAGCATTTATAGATCTCTGTTGTGAATAGGAGGGTACCAGTGAAGGAACAACTACTGAGGCACTCGTCATGATTATTTGTATACTGCTGCTAATCTAGCTAGAGCTTCACACAGTGAGTATCTACTCAGCAAGTCATCATGTGGAGGGACAGGTTTCACCACATCAAATGAATTAACCAAAATGATGCTTAGGGAAAAACTGTGACAGTTCTTATTCAGCTGCTGAGGTGCACACCGGAGTTTAGGGAGTATTGGGCAGCAGCTTTCTGATTAGACATGCCTCCCCTAGCACAGCCTACAATCTCAGCTCTGCACGGCACCCCTGGCTCAGCCTGGGCTGCGTTATAAGAAAATGTAGTCACAGAAAACGGGAGCTGGAGCTATTCCCCTCAGGCAGTATATGCACAGTTGGAAAATAAGGTTTAATATTCAGCAGAAAAACAAAGCTTAGCAAATTATTTCAGCAAACAGAGATTCTCCAAATGAGCTGAACTAATGCAATTTTCTCCCTCCCCAAAATCAAGCTTTTTAGCCCATCAGTGTCAACAGTTAGAAGCAAAAGACATCAATGCGTCAGTGTTATGCAAACTCGATTTTTCATTAAAAACATTTTGACAGACAACTCCTGATGAGCTCAAATTCTACATGAGCTATAATTGCTTAAAAGAGGAGGCTATTTTTGAGCGTTAGAAAGCTGTATAAAACACTAAAAGTGAACTGTTGTTTACTGACTGTGCAACTGTAATTACGGTAGGAAATGCTTGAGACTGTGTTGCATTTTACAGTATAACAGAAGTTTCTTGTCAACAGTGGTGCATTTTTTTCCCCATGCTTTCTACAGTTATGGTAAAGATGTCACATATATGCATGTAACCAGCTTGAGAGATCTTACACCATTTAGAGCAGGGCTGCTCTAATTAGAAACCTTCTCAGGTTAACTGCAAATTAGACCAAATATTTACTTTGCTCGGTTAGCAGAAGTGTTAAGCTTTTTACGACTGTAGGAAAGTATCATTAATATCCAGTGAAGATGATGTGAATTTTAAATAGAGCACTCCAACGGAAAGCAAATGGCTGTAGAATTATCACTGAGGTGTGATGCAAGTCGCATTTTGTTGAAAGAAATTACACCGTTACTGTCATACAGCATGTATTGAATTAGGGGTGGCTTTTGTGTGACTTACCAACTACGCAAACACACATGCAAACCTATGCAAAGATACATGCATAAAAGCACAGATCGTTTCAGCCAGGAAAACCGTAGGGTGGAATCATCTATAAACTGTTTCTCGGTGTGCAATCTGAATCGGAGGAACTGCTTTGGGGAAAAAAGGAAGAAGTTCAGTCCCTCTGTCCCCTAAACAGTGCTGCTAAGGGAGCCACTGGTGCTGACAGCATCTGGGCTGCTGGTATCTGCCAGCTAGTGACAACACTGAGCCTCCCAGACCATTTTACACAGGTCACCAGTCACCTAGTACTAACTACTTCTGACCATGCCATCCTCAGAAAGATTTGAATGGATAATCCTGAAGTGCTCTGCAATGACTATCTGTAGATGAAGACTGAATCAAAACAAAGCAGCAGCATGGGTTGAAATGTGAAGGAATAAAGTTACAATAGGAAATCTAGAGCTGTACTTAGAGTAGTATATTCACCACAGTCCCTTTATGTCAAGAACCAAGAGGGGCTTGGGGGGGAGCATGAGAGCACGTGCTTTCTTTTGACGAGCTTTTACTGAAGTCACTGACTGCAGGGACTGACAGCATCCTGCCGCCTTGCTCCAGCCAGGGTCCGACGCACAAGTTGCCACGGAAACGGTAGAGATTTTCTTTTCTGTTGCATCACTGCACCGAATGTAAAACTACACAGGTCTCCAGATTGCTCATACAGTGATGAATAAGGAGTGGAGCAGATGTACCTACCACAGCACACATAGGGACTATCGTGGAAGGAGTAACCTCGGTACGTGACACAGCAGAGCTCCTTTGCATGCCCGGTCCCAGGCGGGCATGCACATTTGGGCCCCTTGCTGCTCCCACGGCAGGCAGGGCACCAGGGTGAAGCCCATTAACCTAACCTCAGGAATGCCCAGAAGCAAAGCTGTGACCCAGCTGCCACCTAAAGCAACACTGCACAAGCTTCTTGAATTGGCAAGTGCCAAAAGTAAGAGAGTTTAGTTCAACAGCTTTGATTCTGCGAGTGCTTCTTTTGGGGATTAGCTCCCGCACCCTGAATTTCACTTTGAGTTCTGGTCATCAATGAAGCATCCTCACGCAAGACAAAACTATGCTGAAACCTGGTTTTGTGCTGGAACAGCTGAGAAAGCTCCAGGAATCTTAAATCGTCCAGCAACACTGGGCTGAGTCTCCAATTTGTAACATGATTTGAGGCCAGTTTTTCAAGCCTGATTAGAAGTAGCACATAAGAGTTTCAGTATTACACTAGATTACATGAAATAAACAATAATCCTAGCCTGTGGTGGTCTATGCATGACCTGGCGTGAGAAAGCAGCACCTCTCTCTCCTCTGTGATGCTGAACTGCAGTCTGATAAACATAGTACTTGCAGAGAAGTTCACTTTCCTCTGCAGCATCAAATATAAGGCACTTCCAGACAGAAAAATGCTGGACTTCGGTAGGTCACCAATCTGTTCCCACACAGGAACTTGCAGCTCCCCAAATCTTGATAAAAATGAAGAGCTGGTTATGAACTGGACCCAAACCACGTCAAAACAAATCCACAAACCCAAGCAGACTCTCATTTGCACCTTCCCAGAGCTGGGAATTGGACAATATTCTCAAGGCTCATCATCCTTCTTCGGAGCTGGAAACACAGAGCTGCCACCTCCCGCCCTGCCTGCCTTCAGTGCGAGGCTGGGGAGGCAAGGACTATCCAGCCACCTCCTTCACAGAGCCACTGGCATGTGAAAATGAGCCTTCCCATGCAATGGGGTGGAAAAGGCCATTCCTGGGTCTGGCAGAAAATAAAATTACTTGAAACAATGCTGAGCAGGTGTAAAAAAGAGAAGTTGTTCCTCAGCAGTCATGTTTTCCCCCCTCACCACAAAACGCAGCAACTGCTAAATAATTAATCTGAAGTATTTCATTAAATATATTATTGATTGAAATGAAATACAGAGACATAAATATTAAGCAGATAAGAAGTGGGGATGGAGTTGGTGGATGCCTGATCAGTTTTGGCATTGCTACTGCTGTCTTTAAAAATCTGAGTAACGATGAGCAGGGAATGTCATTGTATCACCTCAAACACTCAGAGGACTTTGTCGTTCCCCAGTTCTCACTTTTTAAAATCAAAACAGATTTTCTACTCCACTAGCAGATCTTTAACAGGGAGCAAACTCTGCAGTTGAGGGGAAAACAAACAAAAAAAAGTCTATCTATCTATCTATCTATCTCTCTCTGCTGCATTCCTGATCATATTCTGCATACAGAGGAAGAAAACAGAAAGAAAGTAACTCCCATTTAAAGTGACTTCTTTCTGTTTAAAACTGTAAGGCCTAAATTTGCACTTGGATTTAGGCCCCACACCTGAGGGAGGATTTGTGTCCATATCCTCGTGAAAGGGCCGAAAGGTATTTGTAGTGAAAAGAAGGACATGTGAATCATGAACCAAGACTTTTACACTGATGACTTGTTTCAATCTGAGCTTCAACAAAGCACTAGCAACTGCTGGCAAAATCAGATGAAACTATGTAGTATGAACTTGAGAATATTATGATTTAATAAGAAATGCAGTGCACCATCATTTTCTATTCATTTTGCAAAGCTTCATAAACATGTTCCTAACTTCTCCTACAGTAATGAAGCTACTTGGAGCCATTCAGAAAATAGTTCATAAGCTATTTCCAGTTTGAGATGCAAAAGTTTGGTTTTTGTTGTTCCCTGCAGGAAAGCCGTATCACGGGCACCAAATCTCCACTGTTACCTTCCCTAATGAATTGATGAGGGAAACCACCCAGCATGTCCCTTCTTTCTATTTTGGTAGTTGATGTGCTCCTGTGGCTTAGCTAAAATAAATTATGCAGAAATATATATACACACACCCCAAATGTTTCTCTTCAAAACAACAAGAAAAAGTGGGGCTTCAGGAATTGTTTTCTCTGCCTTTCTTTTTTTTTTGAAGCATTCCTCTATGTATATAATACTGTGGCACATAATACAGTGTGACAGGTCATTTCATGCATCATTTAACTCTTTGCACTGCAAAGTGCCATACCACAATAAAGATTAGATACACCCCCCCCTCACCCCCAACTGCTGTGAAGTAGATGCAAAGCAGAGCAGTTTATAAATTACAGGAAACCCTATTCACCACCATCAAAAGGTTGTATTTTGTTTCTCTCCCTCTCCACAGGATAGTGTCACCTTGCAATTCTTTTACACATAAAACTTAAGAAATTACTTAAAAAAATTATAAAGGAAAAGACACAGAAAAAAATCCAAAATTTTTACCCAGGATTTGAAGGTACCACTGCAAAAGGAAATGTTATTTTCATTTGAATTTCAGAACAGAAGGAAGAAAGAGGCTTTGGGATGATTTCTCTGTTGGAGAGTGAAAGAATGCAGATTTGGGGTTTTTTTACCATACCTCTACAAACTATATCTTTTCTCCATATTGATTTTTAATACCTTTTAAATACACGTATCAAAAATTTGATAATTTTATGATCACAAAGATGTAGAAGATTACCAGGTGTTGGAAACTGAAGACCTTGGTTTAGCCCATGAAGAGACAAAGCTGAAGTGTTTAGCACTGCAAGGCTTTCCATACTAGCACTAGGAAAGAGTTCCAGACAGAAGGCAGTGACTGGCAGGGCTGGTCTGTCCACCCACACCATATCTAAACACTCTGCAAAGTACAGATGCCATTTTTTTAGTGAGGTGATAAGGTCTGAGCACTTACCAATTATTGAAAAAACATTTTTCAAGTGCTCTACTTCACCCTCTGATATGTTAGTGAGGAGCAGTAAAATGAAAAGTATCAGGGAAAATTTAAAATAAATCTGAGCATTAATCTAACCAGATTTGACACTGTATGACCAAAGTTATCTTAATTTAGGAATTAATTTATTCAAATATGCTAAGTTATGCTGATAGGCCAGTTTGCATAACATAGGAGTCCCAGAGCCTCTTGAACTGAGACACTCAATTGCTTTGGCCCCTGACTTTGATAGCAGCTATTGCTAGAATGAAAAAGCCCAAATCCAAACCTCACAGATTGCTAAATGGAAGGCATGAATTAAAAATGCACATATGATTCTCCTAACATGATCATCATTACTGCATTCACTAACAGTTTCATGCACTGCAACTACCATTTATTATTCTAAGACTGACTAGTGCTTTCCCTTTGGCAAAGCAAATGTTGCAAATCGAACAGTAGTTATAAGTTCTGCTGCGACTCAATTACAGTCCTCACCATGGGTGAAGTTATTTACTTCAACACTGATTCTTTGATTTATTCAATGGTTCTATTACTGTTAGCTCTGTCCTTTGGTAGCAATGATATTGTCAATTTACTAAGAGGAATACTGAAACAAAACAATTTATAACAACACTTTGGAAAAAGAGTCATTTTCCTTGTTCATATAAAAAGAAATGTCAGATTCTTTTTTCCCCCCAACAAGGTTTTCCTCCTTCTGCTAATAATGAATCAAGGAATACATCACTTGCAATAAACTTGTGGCAGTTAATAAAAATGATGCCATGTCTGCTTTTCTTTCAAATCTCAGCATCAAACTGCTGTTTGCTTCAACTCTGACATTTAATGTGCCTAATGCCTGGCTGGGGCTCTGCCGTTCCTTTTAACCCGCTATTTTATAATACACATTGAAACCTTTCCAAAAGGAGTCAGAGGTGCCCCAGCTCTGCAGAACAGAAGTGCAATTTGGTTGAGCAGAAGTGGCTACAGCTTCTGTGAACCCTGCCAGAGACACCAATTTTAAAGACACCTAACCAGTATTTTTCTTAATTCAGGGGGGTGGGGGGGCACGGTGAGAAGAGTTACCTGTAGAATGAAAGTTAGAAATCCTACAAACAAAGATATCGTTTACTTTTGGTAGCTTGTTGCTATCTTCTCTACAGGGGCCTGCGTAAGAGAGGACCGAAGACACTGCTTACAACGCAGAATTACCCAGCCAGAACACGGGGCGCTCTCGCCTGCCAGCAGCCAACACAAAAGCCTGTCTCTGGCCCTGTAATGCTAACTTGCTGTTTTGTTCACTGAGAAAGGACAGAACAGAATAAAAGGAGCAGACACTGCATCCTGCAGCTACAGCTCTGTGGCTGTTTCAACGTGTGAGCATACCAAATGAGAGCGAGCAAGCTACCTCCAGAGCACAAAATAACTACTTTTACCCTTTTTTATATCACTGTCATGTGATATCTGTATCTATACACAGGGTTTTGTGGTTTTGTGTTTTTGTTTTGTTTTGTTTTTTTCTTTTAAATGCAGAAAGCATTAGCTCCAAAACATAAACAGTAAATAATCCTTTTGCATGACACAGGTAATTTTTTCTCATGGATTTCATGTTCAATTAACTATGTTTTCATTATGTGCAAAGAGAACATCTAGCACAGATAACAACACCATAAACGTATTAAATCTTCTTACACATAAACAACTGGTTGTACAACGTGGTCTTGACTTCCACTCTGCCTTACTTTCCACAGCAGTGGTTTCTGCACTAGTATACTTTTGCTTGTAGAATAATGTTTGATTAAAAAAAAAAAAAAGTTAAATGCCTATGCATCTCAGTTGTGTAAGTCTACAAGAATGGTTAGCCAGAACATCTTTTCCACTACATTTTTAACTGCTTGATGCTGAAAGATGGAATTGTTAAATACACAGCAACTATGTTGCAAGAATGGATTTTTTTTTTTTTTATTTGTCAAATGTCAACTGAGAGACAGATGGGGTATTTGGTCACAGGTCATATCTACTGTACTGAAACAGAGTAACATACAAAGCAGCACACGTAACCAACATGAGTTTTAAGCACATAAGTTACAATATAAATCACAGACCACATTAAAATGATTTACCTTCCTCATTCCAAGACGGAACGGAAGCAACTACACACAGATGGGAAATACATTTTATGGTTTTACAAATAGACTGTTTTATGATACACTGTTTTCCTGTTCCAACTTTTTATAAACACACTTAAGGACCCTCAGAGATATGACTTTGACTTTTAGATACAAAGGAGTTACATATTAGCAGGCCTGACTTGTACCTCTATGCTTTTTAATCTTATTAGTGCTCAAGTCTGACACTAGTACTTAACAGTAAATTATTAACAAAAGAGTATAAGGTTTTTTCACTTTGCTATAAAATCAGCTTCTTACCAGCTAAGGTCATTATTAAAGTCACTGAAGTATTTAAATATTCACTATTGAGGCAGACTCAAAGTCTCACTGTTCCATAATTTTCTTTTTCTAAGAAATTATCTCCTAAGTTTCTTCTCTGTAAGACTGCAAAGCAACGTAACTATCTCTAAAACAGAATTAAAAGACATCTAACACACTTTTCAGCAACTCATCTTTCAGTGAGCTAACTTTTTGTAGCAATATAGCTATCTATAAATGTCTATCTATAAATGGACAGAAACAAAAGTACAATAGTAATTCTTGTTGGCAAGAACAAACCTTGCACAAAAAGAAATTTCCTTAGAGCTTCCTCGTCTCTCAAAGAATAATATATTTTTACCCATAAATTCTACCCTAACATAAAACTATGTAGTTCTGCAGCAGTGGGGTTTTTTTACTCACATAGTAAGGAGAAAAAAAAAAATACAACAACAAAACAACCTAAAAACCTTAGTGCAGAGTATCTTCTCCTTTATGTTCCTCCCTCCTCGGCAGCGTGCAGAGTATCTTCTCCTTTATGTTCCTCCCTCCTCGGCAGCCTCTTGTGCCCCTGGTCCACCCTGGCTTGCTCCTCCATCCAGCCACCAGTTCCTGCCCCTGAGCCCCCACTACCTCCCTCTCATTTGTGCAGGTTGTCTGAGGACCTTAGCACATGCAGCTCTAAAGGGATAAGTGCTATACGTATTGAAATACGGTGCCACATTTAAGTCTTAGTGTCTTCATCTTTCCACACATCAGAACCAGACAAGCAGCTCAGCAGCCTTCAATCTGAACCCTTTCCTAGGGAAGGAGAAGAGCACAGTAACCATAAGCCCTTTTAGACTGAAAGCCAAATGTGGTAGCTCACATCCGTGGTGCAGCGGATGACTGCTTCCTCCTGGACTGCTAATGCTCAGGTTGAAGATGGTGCTATGGCAGTAAATGGTAGATAAAACATTTCTGCAGAACCAAAGGTGCAGGCACTTGACCATCAGTTACAAGGCAAGAGAGGAATCTCGGGCTGCCTCTGTCCAAGGCTGCAGCAGAGAGAAAGGAATGGCTGGGCTCTGAGCTCTGTGTTGCCATACAAACTCCGACTGTTTATTAGGTTTACTAGTATTTGTCTATTAGCAGAGGAGATTGACAAAGATAAACAATCACAAACCTGTCTTAGTGTTTGTCCCTTCCATTAGCTGAACACCATAATTAGATGTTTGCTGTTAAAATATCCTAATGATAGACTTCTGGTGGGCTTTGTTTTTTAACCTGCTAGCAGAGAACAGATACGAATGTTTAAGCTAAAACCTAGCTTTGACGAACACTTTTCATTGTGACCAGCTCCGGAACCTACAAATTTATTCCTATTTTTCATGTAGTTTGAGTAACAAGCTTTGCAGTAAGCTTCAGTAACTATTCAGAGCAATTCAGTAACTCCCTTCTTTTGCCACTTGCCGTCTATAACCTAAGAGCAGTTTTTTTCTCTGACACAATGTCACTTTTTCTGTAAGACGTGGAAAGACCAAATGTGGATCCTTCTATTAATGCATGAATACTGCAACTTGCATAAAGCTAAGAATACTTATTTGAAATAAAATGCTCCTCTAAAGACAGATGCACATAGTTCTCACCTCTGTGAACGTGCTTGGCTAATGAAAAATACCTGCATGTGCACATGCGTACACCATAAAAAAAAAATCAAACAACTTCAAATATGAATGAGTGACCTGAAATTTTTTTTTAGACTCAACCATGTTTGAATGCTGTGTCTATTCACATTTCCACAACTATGGTTAAATGCAAAAGGTATACAGTGAACAACTACTTCTTCTCTTTACAATTTTTAATACAGAGCATTCCTTTAAAAGTGATATTTTATGTCCTATATAAATGAAACCTTATACCTGCAGTCAACTCAGCAAGACACAGCTCTGCATTTCTTACCCAGCCAACCAGTAAGATATTAAAAAGAAAATGAGTAACAACCGAATAACTGGATAAAGAAGAAGAAAAAGATTCTCTACAAGTCCTCTTCAGTTTTTGTGCTAGTATCAAGTGGTCCCTATTAGTGCTAGGAAGTATGCATGAAAAGAAACAAGACCTGACAGCCTGGAGATCAGCAGCTCAGGCTCCACGCTGGTCTCTGCACCTGCTTCGGCTCAGCGGTGCACAAGGGCTCTGCAGGAGCAGGGCAAGGGAGGACGGTGGAAGGCCATCAATAATACATGTCTGAACAGCCAGAGGGAAGAAGAAGGGAACTGCACACTGCACGGTGATTTCAAAGCTAGCGTTCTTGAGAGTATTCAAGGCCATTTCTGTGAGCATGGCCACCCTGTATTTACTGGTGTCTTCTAGTACATAAATGAGCTGCTGGAAGGGGCTTACTCTAGACTGCATCCCAGACCCGAGCAGCTCTCCAACACACTTGCAGAGAGATGGGGCAGTCTCTGCCAGAAATTCAACACCAGTTCTTCTCCTTTCACATTCAGGACTCGAGTTCATATGCAAGGAGGTCTGAGTGCATTGTCACATTTGACACTGTTATCAGAATTTGGCTCCTGATGTACAGGCTACTAATGGGTTTTCAGATCAGGCAACTAACACTGCGAAAGCTTTCCAAAAGCCAAACAATCCATAGGTCTCTATTCTCTGTTGTTCATAGTCCTTATTCGGACAAAAGATTCACCACTAACTTCCACATATCATTTGTCTGGTCATTTCTGTTGCTACCCTGCATCCTGATGGATAGCTCTGTGGAGTCAGCAACAGCCTTTTTGATTTTCCTGGGGCTAAGAACTAGCACACTTGAACATACCTGAGCGCAGTCTTGTAGCACACAATCACAGTACTGTCAGCCTCTGAAGTTCAAATCACCCTGAGGGTTTAATGCTCATTTTCCTCCTATTTGCTGTTTCCCATCCCGTCTAGATTTCTGTCCTTCCCACTACCTTGTTGCCAGCCACAAGTGACTGGCCACAAGCATTTTGCCTTTGCTTCCAGATGTACCAAGAGTGTAGTTTGGATCCTCTTACCTCAGTACATGTAGCTTTTCCTCATCAGTTCCCTGGGCTTCAGGGAAAGTTACCTCCCAGCTTTCTACATCTTTATCTCTGAGCACCTCAGTCTCCTCATCTACTTTGTCAACCTGCTCCCCACCAGGCATTTGCTCCTCTGAAAGTAGGAGAACATGTCACTCCCCAGTCCCAAGCTGGAAGAGCTCTCTGGGGGGTACCACATATGCACAGGAGGGAGAGAGCTCCAAAAACTCAGCTTATTCAGTCTTGCTGACTATATATTTGATTCCTCCTCTGACTCACAGTTTGCACAACTTTTGAACCCACTGGCCCGGCATTTGGTGGGGAGGAGAGATACCAGATACAGTTACAATTCTACAGGTTCTACAAAAACAAGTGATTACACGTTAGAGAGAGACCGAATTCATCTTCCATGTCAGTGCCACAGCTGTGGGAATTGCTGCAGTGAGCACTCAACACACATTGACCTTGAGACAACCCCCACACAACTGAGACCTTACGTATGACCCATCTAGATGGGAAGAGCTCCTGCTGAAATTTGCAGTCAACTTAGAGATGCAGACCTGAGAGAAGCTGTGTTTCTGTTGTTCACCAAACTACCTGTCTCAGCAGTCCTACAGCGCACCCAGGTCAACACCAGCACCAGTTATGTGCCTCCATCCCAATTCAGGGCTATTTGTTCTTGCCCCTGCCTTGCAGTATGCTGCCCTCGCTGAGGTGCCAACACAACTAGTTGTGAATCAGGACACAGAAAAAACTCTACCTGGTTGTAGTGCACAAAGTTGGAAGGCAACTACTTCTAAACATATCAGTTTGGGGGTGGGGTTCAGGGGAAGGCAAATACTTGAACAAAACCCCAAATAGTCATTATTTAAAAGATATCTGGTTACCTGTGAAGAAGTGCACAGGAAACTTGTCCTCAATTTCAGACAACAGCGAAAGTTATGTTGTTTTCAATAAGAACAATAAATGTTTCATATCTCAATTGGAGGCGGGGGGAGAAGTACTATTATCATCTTGGTAGGTAAGTACCACTGGGTACCACCAAGTTAATTAACGTTGGCTTATTGTTAAGCACATTGTACTAGAAAGTTCAAACACTGCAGGAATCCATGTTTGTAGTTTTACTAAATATCTATCGAAATAAGAATATTCATTCACATAGTATGAATACGGGTGTACCCCCCACACACTTTCCACACCATCGTTTCATATGGCAGATTTAAGAATAAGTGACATAATTTTTGACATCTCCAAATAGCTTCAGTAGAAGCTAAGGTTCCTCCCTGTTTTTAGAAATTAAACTGCTCAATTATCATGTAGTATCTTTCAGTGGTTCTCTTTCTAATTCTGTATGGGTTTTCATGTTCATGGGAGTTTCAATAGGAATTTGGCCATGAAGTTTTTCTTTATAAAATACCATAAAATATTTTAAGGAATTATTCCTTTATTATTTAAAAAAATAACTCTTAATGATGACAATCTCAGTTTTTCCATATCTTTTTACATTCACAGCTGCAAATAATTGCTTTCTGATCATTTTCATTGACAAGTTTATTTTTGAACACTTCTATTAAAGTGTAATAACTCATACCACTGGGGTTATGTGTGTAGTTTCTCCACTTCTCCCAGCTCTGTTCCTATATACGTTGGTCTTGCACACATAGCAAACTGCAGGTCACTTCTGTATCAATTTATTGATAACATACTGACAAACTATTAAGTAGATTGAGTATGTTGAGTATTACCCAGCTGAACAGAACAGTTTAAAGGATCTGTGACAAGTAGGAGGCAGGGATACATTTACACAAAAACACTGAACTAGACTGGTCGCCACTGCCAACAGCTACGCTTTGGCTCATGAAAGTCTTTGAGCCAACAACTATTGCTATATGCTCTGCACATGGAAATACAGAAATTAATTATCCCTAAGTAGTATTACTCTGAATTGCTTTTGGCTTTTTCTTTACTACAGCCTTCCCCAGATCTTGTGTGTTATTTAAAACTATTTTAATAATGTTTCATGCATTTAAAAATGCTTCATGTAACCTGGTGCACTTGTTTCATCTGAATGATGCTAAAGGCAACTCTGGGCCTGCCCTAGTTGCTGAGCTCAAAACAAATGAGTCTTTTACCAATGTACGCACTAACAGGGGTTTGTTGCTATATAGCTCTGTCCTAAGTGGAAATATCGAAAAAGCCACAAGAAGATCTTTTTAGATCCTCTGTTTTGTTCCTCTAGGAACTGAAAACTAAACTAATATACAATATCCTTCTCTCCCCTCCTTTGAGGTCCCAGTAAGACACCTGGGCAGTGGCTGCAGACAAAGGCAGAGACGAGCAGTGTGCTGCCTAGGGGGGAACGCTGGAAGGGACGCTGCCTCACAGAAATCTAGGCCAATATTTTTAAAAGCCTGCACTTAGTCTCCAATACCTGTATTCCTGTCCTTATTGTTGTTGCTTTATCTGCTAATTCTTTATCAGAATTTCCTTCTGCGGAGAGCAAAATGAGAAAGCCCTCCCTTTGCTGCAATTTATTCAGCCAACCAGCCTCGGTGGCTGAGGTCAAGTGGGGATAGAGCCACAGCATCTCTGCCAGCCCTCTCCCGTGGCCTGCTTTGCCCTCCAAAGCAGGGCAAACAGGGCTGTCCAAGCAGCATCTGGACTTGAGATGCTGTCTTTTAAAGCGTGCTGTTGAGGGATCAATCTTATGCTCCATTTTCTTGCACAGGGTCAGGTCACAATCTGGTCTCTTAAACCAGTAGCAGCCCTTCTACAAGTTTTTCTCATTAAGGATCTCAAGGAATTGTAAAAACGTGATTTAGATGTTTTTCTACAAGTTTTTCTTTTTCTCATTAAGGATCTCAAGGAACTGTAAAAACGTGTGATTTAGATGTTTTTCTCTTTATAAACAAATAGAAATTTAGGAAGAGTCGATGTTCTGTCTTTTCAGCTTTATCAGTTCGCACAATTTTTAAAATAACTTGTGACTAAACAAGTTACAGGATGCTATTTTGTACAAAATTCTGCTGCTTATATTGCACTAAATCACATTTATGAATTAGGTCTATCATCACTAAGGCATAAGCAAGCTACAAATACAAAGGCAAGTGCTATTACTATTAAGACTGGGAGTCCAAAACTTAGTCCAGGGACATTTTTAATTGCAATTGACATGAACCTTGGATTTTTGCTCTAATTAACTGAATGAGAAATGAGCATAGAACTGTATTTTGGGAGAGGAGAGTTGCCTTACAAACCTGTTGCCAGCTAGGTAAGAAATAGTCAATGACCTTCACAGCTGGGTGAGGAGTTATGGAAAAGCAAACCCCAAGAAGATACTGAGCCCCACTGACCCAGACACCGGCCAGGGAATTTAACCCACTGTTTGCTCCAAATCACAGACAGCAATCGGAGATGAAGAAGAGAATTTTTTGCTCATCTTCTCTTGGATTTTAAAGGTGCTTCGCTAGCACAATTAAAATTGAATGCCCAAACATCACTCGACTAAACAAGTAAAAGCTGGAGCAGGCCCTGGGCTCTCACCATCCCTGCTCCTCCCTTGCCCCAGCCAGCCTCGGGGAGGGGGACAGGCCACCACCGCTCCAGCAGCTCCCCAAGACTGGTGGCTTTTGCCAGTGAGCATTTCCAGGCTCTTCACAAAAAGAAAAGCACGCATGTTTCTGCTGGGTAAGGCAGCCCCTGATTCTTGCCACAGGCAAACTGGGGACCCAGGGACAGGCTGTGCCGCCTCCTCAGCCCTGTTCAAACCTGCTGCGAGGGTTAATGTGGACAAATCGAGTTAGACTCACCCATGCATGTGGGACAGCTAATGGAAACAGATGCAGCTTCCTGCACAGACATAGCAAGTAAAATGGCTCTCACCTAGCCAAGCAAAGTATCTTTAATTAGAAACACACCTTCATGAGAGTCTTTAAAAAGAAAATTCAATTTGCACCTAACTTGAAGGCTTTTTACATTGCTTAATTACTAGCAAGTATCCTAGCTAATGAAAACTAAATACCTTCTTCACATGCTTTTACTTGGGAGGTCATGAGGTGCAGCTGCACATTGAATCAGGCTTTCACAAGAGCACTCTGGAGACAGAAACAGTGAGGAAAGCTGGAGTTTGCTAGGGCTGATACTACCACTGCAGCAGCTTCTTGCAGGGTGCCCAGCCAAGCCCTCTGTGCAGCTCTTCTCTCTGGAGGACTTTGCTCTCCATAGCTCCTTTGACAGGGCCTTCCAAGAAATGAAGAAATGGCATTTCTCATGTGAGAAACATCCCAGCTGAAAGAGGCAGACTGCCCTAAGCATAATGCTGTGCCTCAAAGGGAAAGCTGTTGCATTTCCTTGCCTTGTCTCCATCCCACCATACCAAGTAGCAGCTCAGTTATTTCCAAGCACCTGATCTTCCCTGAACAGAGGAACATTCACAGATAGTGTGAGGTTGCTATCATAGTTACTTCTTGCACAGCTCTTGAAATCACGCTTGTAGTTTCTAGTAGTCATAACTCCTTTCAGAAATGCCAATGGGCACAATGTCATGCTTCAGGGATTGCAAGTTCACAGGAGCATTATACAGGGTGCCTGTTGCACACACAGGGTGCTTCAACTCACACTTGCTGAATGAAACACTGCAGCAGCTTAGGATATTAGTGCCCCCAGCTGTGTGTGTGACAGGAGTTGCAAATTCCCCCCAGCAAAGTCTGCAGAAGTAAATCTACACTTACACTGCAGTTCACACTCTGATGTCTTAGTGCAAACTCCATTACAGAATAGCTGTAAGGTACTATTCTGGGCTGCAAAGGTGTGTAGCTAAGGCTTAGAGCACATACTCTTTCCAGTCTCTTGTACAGAGGGTAATATTCAGAGTAATAATATCTGAAGCCACTGTAGCAAGGTTCCTCTCAAGCTCATCCCTAGCCCCCTCACCTTGTCATAGCCTGCAGTGAACACTTGCAAACACAGGCTTTTGTGTTTACATATCCTCTGATCCTCCTCTAGATCTGACCTCCAGCAATGCACTGATAAGTGCTTCTGAGGAGGGTACCAGTTTACCAGCTAAACCCTTCACTCTCCTCTTTTCAAGCTGTTAACGGCTTGCAATCAGACTGTAACAGGTATGGCTGTTAGTATGTCTCTTATTGTGCAGGTGACTTTGGAAACATCAGCCTGTACGCAGCGAGTCATGGTAGCAAGTTAACTTTAGTTCCTAAGTGGCATAAACCCCAAATTAGTAACTCAAAAGCCTCAGAGGGCTGGGTAGATCAAAGCGGAGCAAGTCTGTCTGCAGAGTGGGACCCTTCACCTCTCTCCTCCCTCAGGAGAAAGCCCATCAGCTGAGAGTAGGCTCACAAGACCCCAAACCATGGCACATTTCTAGGATCTTCTTGTCTCAAATTTGGCACATCCCTTCTGCACAGTGACTGGAAAAACAAATGCCTCACTGCTCTCAGTGCCCCCTTTAGAGCCTCCAGCCACTTGAACTTCCTTTGAGCTACTCAACCTCAGCAATTTTCTTTTGAGCCCAAGTCTTTAGTTGAGAGATACTCTGTCCAATTCATCAAAAAGCCTGCACTAGCAAAAAATCAAGCATTTCGCTTAGAGACCCCATTTCAGAGGACTTGCTTGTTTTCTTTAGCTGCGTATTTCCTTGGCCTGTGGGGGATGTATGTACCACCTTTGGCAAAGATCTGGCAGCAACGCAGCATCTTTGACTGTTTTCAGAAGCAAGTGATTACAGCAAGACTGCAATATGCTGGTCACATCACTTCCCTGACAGCCCAGATGATGAAAAATATGCTGTATTTTGTTCTTGTTACACTTTGGTTTCCCCTTGTTTGTTCACCACTGCTCCATACCTGTCAGCTTCTTCCCACTCAAACCAGTTTTTTTTACTTTAAGTACTCATTTACAACAGTGAGAGCATAGGATGCAATCAAATATGCATATGCATTATATTACCCTGAACACTCTTGTTTTATTCAACACCTAGATAACAGGCATTTTCTCATTCAAAGCAGCATCTGAAAACTGCATACTTATTTAAAATGAGACCTCAAACTATTTAAATGTACAACAAAACATCAAAGGCTATCAAACTATGGTCCATTTGACAATAGTATGTACTTAAACTACTTAAAAGCCTAATGGAAAATTATAGAGTTAAAAAAGTACCTTAAGTGCTATACACATTTCCATAAAAATATTGACAATTAAAAAAGGTCATCCTCCTGTGGCAGCAATGACCTAAGAAAGCATGTTCGTTGGACCTGTTACTACTGGCAATATTCACTACACCAGAGCAAAGCAAATCAAGCTCTCGTTCTCTGCTGGAATTTCACCCAGTGTTTCTCTGTGAGACCTGGAAAGCCTAAAGCCAGCCCACGCTTTTGCTGGCAGGCGAAAGCCAGCTGGGAATACCAGGATTGCTCTTGCCCTACAGTTAACAGCAACCAAACCACAAGTACCTAACAGGGTTTTCTCAAAGTTTCAGAAGAGCACAAGACAAAAATCACACCTAATTTATTCTGTAGAGTTCAACAGCACCTTCTCCTTTCTTGGCACTGTTTTCCCTGCAACTGATCAGTATATTACCCTTATCCATTTTCAGTGCTACAGCCACTGATCATAAATAACAGCACAAACATGCGAGTACACCGTTCGAGGAGTGCTATGTTGCTTCATTT
The DNA here is from genome assembly GCA_020745775.1 of Theristicus caerulescens. Classification (NCBI taxonomy): domain Eukaryota; kingdom Metazoa; phylum Chordata; class Aves; order Pelecaniformes; family Threskiornithidae; genus Theristicus; species Theristicus caerulescens. The sequence continues at coordinate 31,836,298 of CM036564.1, forward strand.
TATTATCAGCACTGCATTTTTCCTGGACATCTCTTATCACAAGTACAGTGCCCTGTGATTCTCAATTATAATTTTGTAACAACTTTAAGAGATATGTGTACATTTAAGCTAATTTAGGCTAATAAGACCAGGTTATATCCCCTTTTCTTCTCCACATTCATCTATGTTGTGTCCTCTGCCACAGTACTGCAGACCTGGATGTCAGCAGAGTGATTTATGACCAGTGATAAGCTGTGCTGCAGATCAGATCTGAGTTATGTTGCCAGATCAGTTTCAAAGCCTGGGCTGGAATAAAAACGTGGCACAAGAAGGGAGGCACACTGTCAGAGCCGTGAACGCATATACATCTGTTTATGTGCCAGGTGATGACCACGGTGGGGAGGAGGTCCAAGACCGAAATAGCACAAGGAATTGCTAAAAATCAGGATTAAGATGCATTGGCAGAGCTGTGAAGGAAACTTTGCACATAGGCTGCCTACACCGTATCTGACTCAGAACTCTTAGTCACATTTGCATGAATAACATTCATCAAACACTCAAATGCAACTGTTTGTGGAACAGTATCAGTGTGACTGGGCCAATTCAAACACTGTAAGCGACTCTCCCCTCTCCAAGTAATTTCAGGATGAATGTAGTGTTTGCAAAACCTGCAGCAGGCTTCAGTTTCAGATACTGCAAGAGGCATTAGAAAATACATTATTATGGTCCTTTAACTGTTGCGCCTAAATAAAAATAAACTGTGGAACGAAGTGCAGCAAATGGTGCAGCAGAGGCCCAAGCTGTTCTGCACAGCATGCTCTCCCCTGATCTATTATTATTCTCCAAGATCACTCAGAGCACCTTTTTTACTGATCAGTAAAATTTACATTTATTAATGAGCCCCAGACACACATCAGCAGCAAACAGAAGAAAAGACCCCACTGGGAAGTAACCAAATGAAAAAGGTATGGTGAGAGCGAGGCAGACGCTGGCAATGGCGAAGAAGATGAGGGCTGCTCTGGGACCCCACCACCATGGCTTCAGGCAAGGCTGCAGGCAGCCAGGGAGCAGAGGTGGGAGACCAGGCTCTCAACAGTGTGAGGGACAGTAGGTGCTGGAGTTGTGGTGTGGGCCTAGATACTGAACCATCAGTCCTGGTAATCACTCAAACTCATTAACGGAGCTGCTGAGATTTCCTTTGTTCCCACACGTCGCTTTGGAGGCAAGCTGTAAGTGAAAAGCACTGTTAAATTTTTTCATCAGGGATCAGACTCTTCAGGCAAACACTGCTCAGTTCTGGTGACTTATCACGTGCGACCCCATCTGCCTTGGCTCCTCCAAATTTCTACCTCCGACAAAATCTTATCTTTTCTCTGAAAGGTAACCCTAAGGCAGGAGACTCTTCCTCACCTTTAAAACAGATAACCTGTCAAATCCTCCAGTTCCGCAGTTACTGCATGCTACGAATCTGAAGTGACAGCTTTGCTCTGCCCCACACATGAACATGAATGCCTGACACAGGATTTTTGTTTAATTTTTAACCATAGACCAGGACTCGGCTTGGCTCTGCAAGATCTTAGCAGGGGGCGATGGGAGGACAAGCACGTGTCTGAAAAGCTTATACCTGCAATCTTTTAATGATGACAGCACTCATCCGCATAGCTTCTTTAAGTAATAACAACTGAAATATTTTATAATAGCTACTGTACGAGATGATTCCAGGGGATACAGCTACTGCAGAGTAATCAGTCCCATAGGATTAGAAGCAGTCTGCTGAGCCTAATGCCTTAACATCTGAGAATTATTCATCATCTCATGATAACCATATTTTCTCTAATGTATTATTACTTACATGTTAATGGCACCCTTACAGCATTTAAAAGCCTGTCATGCCCAGCACCACACTGCTGTTTATTTCCTGTATCTGTATACACACCACTTGCTGTCATCAATGTCTCTTCCCAAGCCTTTTTAGCTGTTGACCCAATTTAATGCCTTGCTGGAGATTGTCTTCCCAGCTGTAATTACAGTAAAAAAGGACTTCACAATAAATGCATTTCTCCAGTGCCCATAGCATCTGCTAACTCTTCTCTCAGTGTATGTGCTTGCATGCTAGACATGTTCCAAGATGATACACATTTGGTAGCATAAATTCTGTGTCTTCCCAGTACAATTCACCTCAGAATAAATATTTAGATCCTAGCAATGAAAACCCAGCTAATGCTTTAGCTGGCATTTTGAAGTGCTATACATGCTTAGAAAAGAACTTGGACATTATAGCAATTTGTAGCGTATTACTCACACACTGCAATCCAGCTTTACCTCAGTGGTGATTACGGCATGGTCATCAGTCCATTTAACCTAATTTGGTTGCTCTTTCTCTGACAGCTTGACACTAAGATTGCAACAAGCCCTATCTACAACATGATAATTAGCAACAAACATTAGAATAAAACAGCTCATACATTACACTTATTAGCAATCTCTAAGATTACTTTAGCTGAATGACCTTCAGGTATAGCCTTTCTAATTCTATAAAGTAATATATCTTTGGGGTTTATTTGAATTTTCCTGTGATTTCCCAGGATTCTTCCCTTTCTGCAACTCAGATCTACATTAGAAATAGATAATAATGCTGACAACTTGTTGGATGATCCTGGTAAGTGATCATTCATAGTATCAGATCAGGCATCCCCAAATATTAAAAAAAAAAAAAAAATCAAATAAACAGGCCACTATTATTTCTTTATTGCCCACCACTCCCTACAGAAGGGCCACATTTTGAAGGGAAAAGGAAACTGCATTGAAGGTGCACTTGCGGATCTTCTCTTCTTATGCTCTGTGTATATGTAGGAGGGACATCATCCACTCTTTGCCTCTCTTCAAGGGAAAGTATTTCCCTGCCCATATGAACCTACTAGAGCTTAGAAAACAACCTGCCATCACAGTCAGCCTTAGGATTTCCAAAGCTGGGGCACAGAGCTGATGGGACCATGCTGTCCTGTGCAGATAACAGACACCAGCTTTGAATGCAGAGTGAGCATGTCCAGCTGGGCTCACGCATCTCATGTACGGTACAGACTCATTTCATTCATGAGGAGGCAACTGACAGACACGTCTGAATCCCAACACCAGGTGAAGGTATCCTTTGATATCAGGACACTCGGAATAGAAGGATGCAGAGCCTCCTACACATCCACATTTGTTAATCATATCTGGATATGTAACACTCCAAGAAAGTTTACTGCTTCCTCACTTGAGAGAGATGTAGGAAAGGGAAAAGGGCTAGACACCAGCAGGGAGGGATGAGAACAAATCAGCCACGTCAGTCCCCGCAGCATGTGTGACACTAGAGAGCAAAGCTTAGACGGAAGTGTTCTCTGCCATTTATTAACTAATGCCTTTTTTAGGACAGGGATGCAAAGCGATGAAGCACTATCAAGTAACGAACAAACAACATAAAAAAACTCGCCAAAAGACAGAAAGCTTGTGCCAGTCTTGCACCAGCTCTTGCGTATAGCCCGAACTCAAACAGAAAATCTTCTCTACCAAATAATTAATAAGGAGAAGAAAGTGGTTGCAGCAATACAGTCTCATTAGAATCAATGGAAAAAAATAACTAAAAAAACTACCAGTCACAGGTAGGCAAATGCTTGATTCTGACACATTCTTCCTTACTACTAACAACTGGACATTAGGAAAAGGTTCTTCACTGAGAGGGTGGTTGGTCACTGGAACAGGCTCCCCAGGGAAGTGGCCACAGCACCAAGCCTGTCAGAGTTCAAGGAGCATCTGGATGACGCTTTTAGTCATTATGGTTTAGTTCTAGGTAGTCCTGCAAGGAGCAGGGAGTTGGACTCAATGATCCTTATGGGTCCCTTCTGTCGTGGTTTAACCCCAGCCAGCAACTAAGCACCACGCAGCCGCTCGCTCACCCCCCACCGGTGGGATGGGGGAGAGGATCAAAAGGGCAAAAGGGGAAAACTCGTGGGTTGAGATAAAAACAGTTTAATAACTAAAGTAAAATAAAAAAAAAACCAACAGTAGTAATACAAAGCAAGCGGTACACTGTACAATTGCTCACCACCCGCCGACCGATGCCCAGCACGTCCCCCAAGCAGCGATCGAACCCCTCCCCGGCCAACTCCCCTGCTTATATACTGAGCATGACGTCACGTGGTATGGAATAGCCCCCGCCCAGTCTGAGTCAGCTGCCCCGGCTGTGCCCCCTCCCAGCCTCCCGTGCCCCTGGCAGAGCATGGGAAGCTGAAAGGTCCTTGACCAGTGTGAGCACCACTTAGCAAGTACTTAGCACTACTTAACAAGAACCAAAACGTCAGTGTATCATCGACATTGTTCTCAACCTAAACCCAAAACACAGCCCCATACCGGCTACCAGGAAGAAAACCAACTCCATCCCAGCCGAAACCAGGACACCTTCCAACTTGAGATATTGTATAATTCTATGAACTGTTGACTCTGAAGCAAGAGCCATTCATTCACCTTGTAGTAGCATGCAGGGTCTCCAGCCATACTTGCCATATGCATGGGAGGTACCAATACTGCCTGAGGACAACTGAGCAAGTGTAGCTCATTGAGTGTTTGTTGATCTCCTATCCAAATACAGTTTTGTGATGCACCAATAGTTATGTAATGGCTGACTGACAAGACACAGATTATTCAGCCTGAAAAAGAGTAGTGTTAGAAGGAATTTAATTTCCCCAGACCTGACAGGGGTGGAAAAGACTCATCGTGCTCTTCTTCTTCTTTCACATGAGGATAAGGGACTGCTTGGGGAAACAAGTGTCCAAAACTTAGAATCAAGAGACAAAAATCCTTAAAGTAAATCATTACTGTATTTCTCTACAACTTTCTCTCATCCTACTGTCTTATTTTGCTTTTAAATGCATGCATTGTTTTTTCTTTTAAATTGAGCTGCAACCTTTTTGGGTCAAGCACGTATTTTCTATTCACATATAACCAGGAGAGTGGACATCATATTCTATACAATATAATTCAGTTTCTTGAAGCTAGTGAATTCAATATAGCAGGTTGCTACATTTGGAGATGTAATAATTCTAAGTGACAGTGATGAGCAATCATAGTAGGCTCTCCTGAAGCCTACGCATTTAGCAGGTGATCCTCTGTTTAAATGTTAGACGTAATACACCGTAAGACACAAAGGACTGATTGAAAGAGCACTCCATGGTAAAATTCAAGACTACACAGGAAACACCTTCGTAGACGAGAGCTACAAAAATGCTTCTTACTCCTCTTTTTTGAGAAAAAAAGAAAACCTACAAGAAATGAGAGGGAAGAGGGAAAGGGAAAAGGCAGGGCAGAGATCAGAGATGATCTCCACTCAGCAGTGTGTGGAAAGAGGGATGAGTGGTTGTCATACAGCCTTCAAAGTGTTGTAGTGTTGTCCTCTGTGATGACCCAAGAGCTGCTATGCATTGTCAAAACTTTGTGGCCATGTCTCTCCAGAGTCACACCACCAGGACTTAGCAGTTCTCCAAGTCACTAGTAGGAGATATTAAGCTGCTTTCAGGCACTACAGAAAGTGAGTACCACTATTCAATAAAATTTGCTGCTGTGCAATTTTATACAATGGGACAGGTTAATCAAATCTCATGCTTCAAGGCATAATACAGTTGCCTACAGGATGAAGAAAGCACTTCTTGCCCATAGTATTTTACGAACAGTTTTTCTTATCTTTCTCCAAAACAGGAAGAGAAATAGGTGTTACAAATATGGCCAAATCATACGTATTATGACAAATCATATGTAGGACACTAATTTGCACCAAAGAACCATCAGAATCTTTTTATCACTTCTACTTGCTTCTTTTTTAGTAAAAAGAGATACTTGGAAAAGGCTGAAGTTCTATGAAATATTAACAGAAAATTGGTAGAAAAATGTTCTAGTCTCTGCCTTCTCTATTTTTAACATACACTTAACCTGAGTTCATTCACAGGCTGTTGATTAAAACTATTTACATGCAGGTTTTGTTTCACCTCACATTAGAAGATTATTTGTAGCTATGGCACAGCTAAAAAATATCCTCTTCTGCTAAATGAACAAGTATGAAATAAACACCATTAAAATCAAGTTATTTTAGGCAGGTATTTTCTTGAACTGAGGCACCATTGGCTAACTTTCATTTATGATTTTTTCCCCCGGTGGCTAGGCTAGGATTTTTCTTTTTTAATCTATACCTTTTTGCAATAGGCCCGAGTGCCTTGCCTGGTAGACATGTCCTGTGCAGGGGGTGGAAAAGGTTAGAGTTACATTCCAGCTGTAAAGTCAGCCTCTCAGAAATTAAGAAATTCCAGAAAACAAGGAGAATACAATTAATGACTATTTGTTTCAAGCGATTTCCTCACCGCCACACAGGAACTCTGTGGCGGAGGCAGAAGGCAGCTACCTGGGCTACCATCGCCCTGCCTTCTCCTTCTGCCCATTAACCTCATCCTCTACACATCTGCTGCCTTCTGCAATAAGTCAGGCAGGGCCTTACAGGCGAACTGCTAAGTTGGGAGAAACGCCACAGAGCAGGGACACGTGTGGTAAAAAAGGTGCAGCTGCAGGCAGAGGTAAGGTTGTCGAGATGGAGACATTTAACATCCAAGAGTTCAGGAGGAAAAGCACCAAGATGAAAAGACATCAAGCTCTTCAGGAAAAACATGAAGTTGAAAGACCACAACTGAGCAACACAGAGGACCAGCACCTTCCAGGGGACTGCAGAGCCTGTCCTATCCCCACCTGCTGACAACTGCCCAGCTCATCTCATGCCTTACTAGGACTGCTTCGCTCAATAGCTCCCAAGTTCTACCCATCTACCTTGTGTATTGCCCAGTAAATAACTGCTTTATGCTTTAACATTGTGAATATCCTGCTTGCAGAGTCTTTGTGCACAGCAAAACGTACCTCAACAAGCTGACCCAGAGAGGAATGGTTACAGGGTTGCTGTAGAAAATTGAAGCCTAAAAAGTATGGGAACTGCTCCCACAATAATATCTCCATGCACAAACTGTGATTAAATATCTATTTTTTGCAAATCTGCTTGTAGAGGAAAGAGTGGAAGAATCTAAATTTACAAGGATCCTGAAGATTTATCAGATTTCCATAATAGCTAACAGATAAAATCCATATGGGAAACACCCCCTGAAGAATGAATTTTACTTCTCAAACATAATATGAATAATATATGACATGAAAGTGGGGCAGAAAAATATACCTGTTTTTTCTTTATGGCAATATCACTGCACAGATGGCAAGGAGCTCTTATTAACCACAGTAACAATATTTCATCATTTTCACAATAATCTAAAACTCTAAGAGCAAGGCTTTAATGCCAACATTGTGTAACTATCCACAGTTATTGCCTAAATTGCCAGCCAACCTGTAACGTGATCACTTTAGTTTTGCAGAAAAAAAAACCAAACCAGACACAGTGGAGAATACATACTGGATAGAGTTGTATCAGGCTGCTAACTAGCACCATGTCATACAAACTGTCAAATGAGGTTTGCATGGATAAATCAAAGTTATGACCAGTGATGTAATTCTTAGAAAAAACAAGAATAACTCGTCAAATTAGCTTAGAGGATTTTCATGGTGGGATGCTAAAGTTCTGGTGTTCTCTAGTGCCTCTCCACTCACTGATCTGAGCAACCAAAATGAGAGGGTTTCGGAAAAATAGTTTTCATGACTTTTGCTTGTATCCTGACCAAAAATGGGGAAAATTTCCCATGCTAGTACAAGGAACTAATATAATAGCATTAACATAAGACATATATATATATATATATATTTGGGTTTTTTTACTGTAGATAATTTGGGACCCAATTCTACAAGCTTCTCATGTAGGGAACAATAAATCGCAGAGTAACATTGCAATTGCAAAGAGGATGGGAGAACATGTGAAAGCAATTCACAACCACTTCAAAGCCTCACCCCAGACCAAAAGGTAGATGGGACCTTTGTGGATATTGGGACCCTGTCCAATGGCTGCTTCGAGCAAACTTCGAGCATTATCATAAACCGATCCAAACCCAAGTTCACATCTGGTTCCAAACACTCATCTGATCATTTTACCTTCTATCCATTTTTGGTAGAATGGATAAAAATGTGGATTTTTAACTGTCTTTCAGTTCATTTGAACAATAATTAAGCTGTTTTCTTGTTCCTTCCATAAACAGAAGGCAATCTTGGAAAATTATGGAAGAAAAACTATTACTGTTAACATATTATTTCTTGCCTAGAAGGAGGAGAATATGCTTTTTCCAACACATTGATTTTTTTTCCACCCCCTTAAAACGCATTTAAAGCAGATTTTAATTTGAAACATTGAGGTAAAACCCCTGGTGACCTTTCAAATTCAGGAAGAGGCAAGTGCAATGATTGATGCAAGTCCCTTCCTTCATCCTCCTCATTTTTCTAAACATAGCATAAAATGCCATTGAATTCTTTTCAGTTGCAACCCTCGTACACATTTCTGGGAAGCTAAAGTTCAGAGTTCCTTCCTCTGTGGTTATACAGGAAGCTTTTCCATTTAAATCCAGGCACTTTTTCTGAAAAAAAGGTGCAGAACCAGCAGCTAAGCAGAGTCCAAGACAGCAGAGAACATTTTTAAGTCTGCCAATACTGAAACCTGTGAGAGAAACGTTCAGGTTTTTTTTACTTTCTGGAGAGTGTGCACTTCTAAGAATTCCTTCTTTACCTGTCGAAGCTCCCAGATCACATCTCTTGGGGACAGCTGGCATTTTAAGGCTCTTTTTCTTCTAAGTTTCTGAAATGAGGTCATTCTTTTTACTACTGTCACCTTTTAGCAGAGTAACGTTTCTTTTATCAAAACCTTATCTTCTCACAATGCGCTTCAGAGAAAACTTTCCATCAACTTTTCTTCAGTTTGGATTTTGTAGGGAAACTTGCATGACTACAGAAAATTTTTCCAAATATAGTTTCTATATTAAAAAATCCATTATTATCTGAACTACTGTGCTTTGAATCAATGTATTTTTCCTCTGGAGTTCAACATTTTAAAAAAAGTACCTAGCAGAGCAAGTTCCTCACACGATCTGCACCATTCTCATTAGACTTAGCTAGTACCACGTTTCAGAAAGCTGCTCAAATAGTAGGAATGATTCTGACCATATTCATGCCACATCACTAGTATTTTATTGACTTCACCAAACTACTCCAAACGTGTATCAGCATAGGTAAACTAAAACTCAGGGCACATGCACTAAGTGGAAACAGGGATACCTGGGCTTATTCTGCACTGAGATTTCTGGGATTTTTCTCCAAAGTCAGCTGTGCATGAACCTGTGGCACTATGTCCTGCCGAACAGGTAGTAAGTCCTGCAGCGCTGCACCGCGTCCTGTGCCTCAGCTCCCTGCTTGTGGGTGGGTCCCAGACCCTTGCTCCATTATGTACTGTAGGCATTCCCCCATGCCCAGTGTCTCTGTACTGATTAAATATCACAGGATCTGATTCAGCAGCATATGAATCCCATTTCTTATTGACTGAATCCTGTTGGTTTTATTGGAATTAGTTCAGACTTGGACAAGCCTAAAGCAGCAATGAATCAGACAAAGTGCTTCTGAACTCTACCTCTGCAGAAGACCAAGCTCTACCATCCCTTGTTTTCAAAACTTTTAAGATTTTCAGTTCTTTACAACTGAAAGACTTAATTATTCTGCTGGGTAAATTAGGAACACATACTGGTTTGCCTCCTGCATAATCCCTTCAAAGAACTCGAAAATATTTTCTAGTCCTTGAAAACAAGTGAGCAGTTTCAAAATGTCAAGCTGAATTTGGCATGAGAATAAAATTAAGAAATTGCCTTTTATTTTCATCACATCACTGCACCAAGGATGCACACTGCAAATCTTTTTCCCAAATCAAAAAACAGGCAGTGCAAAAGCAACTGGCAATTTCTTCCTTCTGTGTAACTGTAGCCTTCCAGCGAATAATTTTCCAGCTGGCAGCTGGTCTGCTCGTACCATTCTCTTCCCATTAGTCCTGGTTTAAGCTTAGAGATACCAGGGCCAACTGGGACATGGCTGCTACACTGATGAGATCTTCCAGTTCCCAGCTGATGGATGACCCACCACGGCACAGCACCAGCCCACACACGCTGCCCCACCACTACCAGGGAGAGGCCAGACATCACGATAGGAGAGCTTGAGGGAGAAACGCAAGGCTTCTGCACTGTGCAGTTCTCCAGGGAGAACAGTTAGAAGCAACAGAAAAGTAAGTTTCTCCATCTCCAAATTGTATGCTGCTCACATCTTACAGTTCTTGGTAGTCTACCCAAAATCCTGTTCTGACTTTGTGGGGATGAGAAGAGGAATAAGTTACCCTGATAGGTCTTAGGACCAAATGTACACTAGGAGGCAGATGTCTGGTAAGAATCTATGTATGGACTACACGATTTCAGAGACTTTCAGATGGAATTATGCACTGTATCTTGCACATGGTAGGCTGAACTATGGAAAAATGTTTACAGCTATACCACAAGCCATGAGAAATTAACACAGTTATTTTTGAGTTGTGACACTTGCCAACACTTAACTGAAGAGCAGGAACCTTTTGATGGAAATAGTGCCTGTTTCAGGTGAGCACAGCAAAGCATAGCTTGGAAGCAACATCACTCTGCTCCAGATCAGCTCTAAAAAGGACCAGGAAGCTTTCAAAACTGGAGATCAGGCAATAAATATGCCCATATGTTATTCAGTCTAATTCTTCTAGAATAAAAGCAACCATGTAAGTGACAGAGAGACCAGATGACCGTTTCCTGCAGAGGAAGAAAGAGGCAAGTGCAGAGACCGAAGGCTATAGAGAGATTGGATTAAATGCTGCTGTGCAACGTCTAAGCACATCTAACACCTGGGGAGCCACATCAGGTGGGGCTGGCCATAGGGCAGCATAAGCCAAGCACTGCCTCCTCCCTCCCAGGGAGGTACAGGAGACTGCCACGCTACCATAGCCCACAGGGTCTTCTCCATTTCGGACTTAGATGAAGAAGGGGGACGCATGGATGACTTCTCCCTTTTAAGCGGTACAACATAAAATGCAAGAACACAAAGACCACGGTGCTGTGTCAGACGAGAAATCCACCTACTCCTGCACCCTGCCTAAAACACTGGTCGATAGCACACGTCTAGAGAAAAGTGCAAGGACTAGGCAATTGCAAAGATACTTCTAAATCTATTCCTGTACACTGATTGTGGCTCCTGGACATTTTATTTGGTACTCAGGCTTGAGGGATTTTTTTTTTTTTAAAAAGGGCTCCTTTCCACTGACTGCAGAAGAACATCTTTACAGGTGTGGACTTGACAGAGCAAGCATCATCCTTGCTCCAACTGCCCCTTGTAATGCAATAATGTTACAGCTGATAATTTCATGCCACATATGCCTTCCAGCACTCAGGTGAGTACATAAAGCTACTTTGACAAATGAAAAAACGAGCTGAGAGAGTGAATCACCTGCCCACAGCTATGAGAAAAGTTAGCAAGAAAGTTAAAAGCAAGTCTGCAGCTTCAGAATTTTGATTCTACTTTAAAAACAGAGTCTATCCTTACTTTTACACTTCACTTGTGAAGCCTTCAAAAAAACCTAGAGAAACAAAAGACTGTTATTGCCTTCACATTATGCCTGAAAGTGCCATTTTCATGGCTGTATAGACAATGACATTACAGATGGTGACAAAAATCAAGGTAATGGTTTGTGAAGTGTTGTGAGTACAGCCTGTTTAACTGTCCAGTGACAGTGTCATCATTAAGGTCTTCATTCAGAAAAGCATGGAAGCATATACCTACACCATCCCTATTAAGTGGAGCACCTGCTTAAGTTCTGAATCACTTATTTGAGGAGTTAGATGTATATTTACTGCCCTTTGAAAGAGGGAAGGTTTGCTGATGTGATAACTACATAAGATCATAAAATGTAACCACAAAGGAAATTAATTCAGAGTCTTTCAGGAATAATACCATCCCACCACACAAGCTAACTGGGCAGGGCCCTAAGCTGATCCAGTAGAGGGAACCCAAATGCTGCACACTCCAGCTGCCACCCAGCAGAAGCAACGTTATTAACATGCAAACGTACTGGTGAGAGCTCCCTGCTTTTAAGCTGCAGCACCATCCACTGAGGCTGCAGCACGCCTGCTTCTGCTAGAACAACCTCGAAAGACAAACCATTCTTAGTTGCCTCATGGTCTACCATGGATATATGGACATTTCAGCCTACTGACATTGAATTTCTTGAATTCATTTTTAAAGGACAAATATATTAAATGTAGTGTGTTTGTACAGCCTAACCCAGATGATTTATATTTTCCAACTTTACTACTTCATTCACATTATGCCTGTCTTCTATTACAGCACATAATCTAATGTTCACAGTATGCACAATGATGAAGAACACCTGAAAGGAAGGAAGACATGTAAGGACCCAATCCACAACTTTGCTATCTTAATTTTATATATATATATATATATATATCTGTTTGGGAGCACATTTGTACTGTTTTCTCACTGTATATATTGGTTTGGGGGTGGGGGTTGTTGCCATTGATACAGGTTTTTCTGGCACAAAAAAATTACAAGTGGGAGTTTCTCCCCCGCTGCCTGAGAATTTCTTCTGCTTAAGTGTTTTGGAAAAGCTACAGTGGGTTTCCCATGAGTTTTCTGGCAGCCTACATGAATCCCTTTTCAGCATCTTGGACTGAATTTGCATGTGAAAACAGATTACCCTAAGTCAATTACAATGTCAACTGATTAAGAAACTCCTGCACTGTCTAGGGTTGTGGAATTTATTTAAAAAGGACAATGAGGACTTTGTGGACAAGTGAACACACTTGAAAGACTTTAGGAAGCTTGAAAATTGCTTTTTTCTTACAGCATCACATTCTGTGGGAGAGCGCTATTGGCTTCTCCATAAGTTAAATCCAGTCAACCAGATCCCATTTCTTTCCTGTTGGAGTGTCCACAGCAAAGTTTCACACATTCTTTCAACAAAAGCGCATCTGTATCCATTCCTCCCGAGGATGTGAGCACTCAATAGATACTCCACAGAGTGATAAAGGCAGCAGAGCCAGGTGAAAAGAGTGTATAGATCAGAGGAACCCTCCACCGAGCCAGACCCAATGTGGATCTGAATAGTAACTCTGCACTCACTTTATCCACTGCCTTCATGACTCCATAAAATATGATCAACCCTCCTTCAGCCTTCTCTCCAAACTGAGGAATCTCAGCTATTTCAGCACCTCCTCATAAGATGGCTGCTCTATGTCCTCGATGATTTGAGTTGCCCTTCTCTGTATGTTCTTGAACTCCACCACGTCCTCCTTGAGATGTGGACACCACAAACATTAGCTTGCATAGACTTCATATGAGGAGCAAAAGTATTTGCTGGCTTCCGTAATGTCATCTCCGTCAAAAATCTGTAATTCCCTCCAGCCTTGTTTCCTCTACAAAGATAATCTGCTGCTGACACCTCTTGTCAGCAGTGAGGGTAGTTTAACAAGGACTGAACATGCTCTAGTGAAAATACTCTCAAGGCCACATTGCATGCAGCTGGATTTCAAAAACTGCAAATGGGTTATATCCTCCCCCACCCCCAGAAAAATAAAGGAACCAGTGGAAAAAGAAGGGGTTTTGCATAGATGCAAACCCAGCAAATTTGTCACAGCTGTTACTTGCACAACTCCCCAGTTTGCCTGGAGACAAAGGATGAACTGAAGGGGTTGGGAACCATGAAGTGGGAAGTTCATTCTAGTAATATTTACATGGAGAAAGAAAAGTACAACCCTCTTGTATTTTTAGACCAGAAACATGAGACCATAATTCATTATGTCAAGCACTGATGTAGGTTTGGGGAGGGAAAAAAAAGTAGGTTCTGGCTTAATTTGGAAGCACATTGGATGAATCCAAAAGCAGGTCTGTGCTTCTGTGATTTATAACAGGATATTGTAATAGCTGGATAGAAGTAGATTTATATGGCCTGTATGTAATTTAGATCCAAAAAGAGAGGCAGTGTCACTTATAATGAGCCTTAGCTGTGAGGTATGTCCCCCATTCTCGTGCTTGTCAGGCATTTCAATTATCTCCCTTGTACTTTGTTATAAATAAAGCTGCAAGGAGATGTTCTAATCCAGGCTGTCTCGAAATACCAAGGGCTCAAAGGAGCCAAGAGTCACTCATATAATAACTGGGTTTTAACTCAGAACTACTGAAATCAGTGATTATATTCATACATAGAAAAAACTGAAGTGTTTTACTACCACAAAAGTGCAGTTGTATTTATCCCACCAGTGATACTCAACAGTCACCGCCATCTCCTGATTTGAAGCTCAAAAAAACTCTAAGACATATGCCACGTGCCCTTCTGAAATCCCCAGTTTCCACCAGCTGTCTTTCTGGCCAAGGGAAGTTCAGCCTTACTCTCAAAAGCACATAATTTCAGACACTGACAACTGTGCTACTATCTGAATTGCAAGACAGTTGTACTAACATTGACTAACTTAGTTCTACAACTTTTTTCCTTCACCTTTCATCTCCTCTCCATAGTTTGTCCTGCGCTTTGTCACATGCAACATCTCTCTCATTTCAAAAGACTATTATACGAATGAAAAATTTTATAGCATTCATAATGTAGAATATATCTATTTTACGCTTCATATAATACTGTACATACATATGATAGCACCACTTATATATTATCAAGTTAAATGGACTCTATTTTGCTGCTTTGCAAATATATTTCCTGACAAGTCAAGTGCTTTTTACAGAGAATATTACTTTCCTGAATATTAAATTCAACCTACACTAACAGGAACATTCTCCAGTCCTTTCTCACACACTTACTTTCAGGCAGCCTTTACTAAGACTTATCTTTTGTTTGTTAAAACTCTTTTTAGCTTTAATAAGCTACAGCTTCAAAATATTAACTACAGTTACAAAATACAGAGTCTGAAAGTCAATTCTTGAACTGAGAAGACTACTATTTTCTCCCCTGCACATCCGTCCAGACCACTGGGATCCCAGGAAATGCAGCTCAGAACGACAGCTTGTGCACAGAGCAGCCTGAGAAAGGTAAGGGCAATGAGCGGAGGGGAGTAAATACCCAGTCTTAACCACACCCAGAAACAGGGCAGCCTTACTTACCTGCATTGATTTCACCTCAGCAGTTGCTTTCCAAGAGCCTTCCTAGAGATGATGTCTATAAGTAGCCAACCAAGAAGTACAGATAATTTTAAACTGGGCAGACAGCCACCTCTGCCTTTAAAATGTCTAAAATGCAATCCTGAAAAGTACAACACAATTTTACATTACCAGAGGACACCTTCTGTTTTCACCTCTTGAAATTCAAAGAGCTAATTAACAATGTTTTGTTTTTCCATGACTGGAGGGCAGGTTAAATTTAACCTAATTCCTCTGCCACAGAAAGTGACAGCATTTAAAGGCACCACTACCAGCATCTTCTTGCTCTCAGTTACTTATGCTTCTGGACTTACAACTTACTGGTAGTATAAGGAAGCACATACTGCTCCACTACTAATTTGTTTCAAATTTAAACTAGGAATTAAATCCCCCATGGTAACCTCAAACATCACACAGCACTTTACCAAATACATATCCTCCCAACAAGGAGACAGTACTTGGATCCACTGTGTACTTTTCATCTGACATTGCTGTGTTTACAAAACTTAATTACCCTTCCATGACAAGATGGGAACTGCTACGTTAATAACCTGTACCACTCTGGTATAGTATCTTTAGGACCACAATAATGGTCTGGCCAGTTACTGTATTTTTCCACCCTGGGGGTGGTTAAGCACTGGAGGAGGTTGCTCCCATAAAGCTAGATAATTATCTAGCCAAAAGGCATCCTGAAGTGGCAAGTAGCCAAGCTAAGGCCAGGCCAGGTCCCAGAAAAGGGGCTTTTTGGAAAATGGCCTTGTTAGAAAAACTGTGTGCACGCTGGTAGATACCTCAGAAAAAGCGTGTGACCTGTTTTGTAGTTGTAAAAATATTTCTCAAGTGTGCTGTTGTTCTTAGAAATTATACTTCACCTTAAAAAGGCTGCTGAACCACTGGTTATTACTAGCATTCAATAAATAATACAAGTAATAACCACCATGGAAGTGACCCGGATTTACCAGTTCATCAGTTATGCTGGGAACCCATCTCCTAAACTGACTGTGAAGCGAAAAGGTAACTTAAGTTCAGTACAGTATTTATACTCGTACATAATACTGCTAATTGTGCGATTACACTGCCAGAAAAGAGAGGAAAAGGGAGCTCCCTTACACTTTCTTGAGTTTGGAGCACACTCTGGAGCTGTGCTAAACTATGAAATGATAGGGAGAGCGAAGGGATGTGAATGAACTGGTTGTACTTGGAAGAGATCCCCTGGGATGCATCATGTGCTTCCCAGCTCAGCTCAGGTGACGAGCAAGCACATATACATACACGCACACACACCCCTCCCACAAAGGGATATACATGCATTTTATAAGGATGAAGGCGTGCCCCTCTTTAAAGAATGCTTCGCAAGGAGGGCGGGAAGCAGAGGTTTTGCCATTATTCTATTTTAAAGCATCTACCTAAAAACATTTTAATTGCTTACCAGCTACAAATAAATGCATTGCAAGTGGACATAAACATAGATTCATTTTGAGGCAATTGGCATGATTACTTTCCTTAAGTGATGAAAATTACTATGTAAACCAAAGTCATAAACTGCGTGAAATGCCTGACTCCCAAACCACCATCCAAGCATTAAAATCTCCAAATCGGTAGTAAAACACTTTTATGTTCAAGTAAATATTTCTTCCTTCTACTGATGCTTAAACCTAGGAATTCTTGGTGGAAATTATTACCACTAGAAATTTTTCTCAACATAATTAATAATGAAAACAACAGCAAAAACAACTGCTAATGATTATGCTATAAATTTAATTAACAGCAATGAAAAAAGTGAAATTTTAATTGACTCAAGTGTCATATACAAGTGTAATACAGGACAGTCAGGCAACCATGGGACCCTATTAATCCCCATGATAACAGAGAAATGGTAAGTGGGAAGGTAAGGGAAGACTTTTTTTTTTTTTTGCAAATCATATAAATACCAAGAATGTCATCTATATTATTACTAATTTTTATGTGGTCACTATAAAGAGCTGAAGGCAAGTTAAAGGTTGATTAGGTGCTGGGAAGACATGTACAGAAAATACTTCATAAAAGTATAGAAAGTATAGCAGTAATCTGAAAGATGCTGTAACCTCCCCGAACAAACCCATCCTGAAAGAGAAGCAACAGGAACTGTAAGAGCAGAGCCACACATGGTAGAAGTTGTTAGTGCTACTAAAGCTGCATTTATGTAATTTAAAAGATTCAGAAAATTAGTGCAGAAGAAATATAAGTGAGAGTGAGGAAAGGATTTCTATCTTTAATAAACATAGGGAGGATGCATTTGCCCAGAGAGAAGTCAGAAGGACAAAGCAACCCTGGAGGAGAAAACAGGAGCTTTCCAATCCCCAACCAGTTTAGCTACTGGAGCAGCTGGGGGGACCGTCTTTCAGCACTACCTAGAATTTCCATGTACTGTTTTAGATTTCCCTTTTGTAACATTGACCGTAGCTTTGCATGCAAGAATAAGAACCACTTTGCTAAATTTAATCTGTTTTCTTTAAGCTTGTTCAATGATATTATTGCTCTCAGGTAACTTGCAATACTCTGGGAGCAATGTATCTCCATAATAAACGGCTGAGAATTCAGCAGCAGGTCTTCCGCTGCAGTCTGATTTTACATAGTGCTTACCACTGCACAGACTTGCTGATGTCATTATTTTTAAAATGTGCTTTTTGCATAAATTTGACTTCAAAATGGTGTAGTACATTGCCATGCTCCACAGTTGGCATGGTTTGAGGAGTAGCCTTGGTCTCGGTGCCGCAAGCTGGGGTGGGAAGCTCAGCTCTACCCGCCGGGAGTATTGTTCCCAGAGCAGCCCCGTGAAGGTAGCACAGGGCAGCACGAGTCCCCCGAGCTCTCTGGGGTCCCTGTGATGGCTTCAGCACATGTAGTACTGTTCTTCCTCCATGTGGTGGCTCTGCTGGTGTGGTAACCCTGCACCTGCCCTTCTCTGCTTTCTGCTGCCTCCACCAGCCCCTCTGGGACTTGACAGGCTTCACAGTGGAAAAATGCAGAGATTAACTCAGATCACATTTCTAGATATGAGTCTGGAAAGACAAGACTACGAGGGAAACAAACACAAAATACAACCTGAGCATCCGCTGAGGAAGAGGCCACCCCATGGCTGGTTCCACCACCCATCACCAGGGTGTCCTCCATCATTCCAAGCCTCACCGACCCACACTGCAGAGAGCAGCTGCACCCTTCCTGAGCTCTGCCCGCACCTCTCCATCCTTACATTCCTCCGGAGGCAGAGTTTGGATACAAGTGCAAATGCCTGTAGCTGCTCTGCCTGGGACTCGGCAGCTGAGGTTTGAGTTGTGATGTCCCCTGCCTGGCACTCCACCAGCCAGGGACATGAACTGCATAAGCACCACAGATGAGCCTTTACCCAGGGTCCTTACTCAGGCTGCTGCTCCACCCCATCTCCAGTGCTCCTGCTGTTAAGGACTATCAATACATTTATAGTAAATATGACACCACACTTGGTTATGCAGACTTTCTGTGAAACTTATGACTTGGGGTTTGTTACCAGATTCCTGGCGTGATCCCACAGACCAGAGGCTGGGTACCAGGTTACTCCCACTGTCTCATCTGGAGAAGAAAGCCCCGTTGCTTTCTGCCTTCTGAGGCAGGAAATTGTTGCTCAGGTTCCTCTGTCATGCTTATCATCTGGGTTTCTCTTTTGTGAATTCTCAACTGTTTAACTGAAAAGAAGCTGGTAATTATAGAATTAAAGTTTAAACCTTTGAATTATTTCTTGATAGTGGTTTATTTGCTTATTTAAACCAGGTGCCTGATATGTGCCTTCCAGCTACCCAGCAACCCTGTACTGCAGTGCTGAAGAAAGGGACTCGTTTTCAGGTTTTTTTCCCTGTGATATTCTGAATCATCCTGACACCAATTCTTGAAGAACAGATAGCTATTTACCTCCTTGACACAAAACAGAGGCGGTTACTGTATGTCTGTATGAAGCAGGCTCAGATAAGAGTTTTTTTCTGGATTTCCTTTCTGGGGATTGGGTGTGTTGCTAATCCTTATAATGCTCCCAGTTACTCCAGAGACTGAAACGTTACAAAACCCAGCTAATGCCCATAATCATCTGTGAGACAGAGCTAAGTGAGCTGCTATGAACACTGAGCAAGGATTTGTCAATTCTGTACTTCCAGAATTAGAAAAATGCCGATGTTTTGATACAAAGAAAGGGTGTCTGACTGAAGAATAACTGTTCTCAGCACAGTTTAATTTTTATACACTCTCAGTTGCTAAAATATTATTATACTTTCTGACACAATATTCTGTTTCAGCGTGTTTGGTGGAAGAGCACGCTACTTCACCGAACGCAAGCACTTCATCAGAGGGAGAAGTTATTAGATCTGTGTTTCTGTCTCTTTTAATGTAACTACGAACACTAAGGCACTTCAGGCAAAATTCTGAGGGGGCAAAGAAACCTCAAAATAAAAAAGACTGAAGCATGACTAGGTATATACAACAGAGAGAAAATACTGCCATATAAACATAACATCCTCTGATATATTTCAGCGCTTTCCTGCTGCTTGAAACAATTTGCATTATCTTTGTAAGGATGCAATAGTAAAAATGAGCAAGCTTATCCGATACAGTTTCTGTGATACAATATTTTAGAATGAATAATTAATATTCTAATTTTACATAATTAAATCTCTTGTAGCAGACCAAAATGAAAGCTATACATCAAATAGTTGGTTAAAACAACTTCTAAACTTTCTCTGATTTCCGGAACAGAGTTTCCACAAAATTAAAATGCAAGAAAGAAAATATTCACAATTAAATTCAAGCACCCGAAAATGTGAGGCTGTTAGATGATTCTTTCTTTTGCTACCAAACATAAGTAAACAATGCTTCAAAATTAGCAAGTCAATGTTTGGATTAAAATTGCAAAAATTTGTTCTAGTGTGAAGCCATTAAAAAAAAAGAACATAAACAAAAATAATAAATTGTTGTTCCCAGCCATTTGTTACATTAGTGTTTCCCAAACATAAGATTAAGTTAGTCAGAGAACAACTTGGTAGCCCTCTTATACAGAATTCCACCAGACTCGGCGAGTTTGCCTTGGCAGGATCCATGCAAACATCTCCCAGCAACTCTCCTCAGCTTTGCTCTGCGGTCCCCTGACTCCTTTCATCTACATTTTCTTTCAGTCTTGGGATTCAAGAAATTCCAAATCCGAATACAACAGTCTGTCATGGACTTGGTCATGTCAGTCTTTTCTCAGTGCCATCATCTGATCACTCTGATGCTCTCTGAGTTTGATGCAAAACAAGACAAGCCTAGATGGTTTTGAAGATATTCACTCTACAAACGACCACTTTGACATGACATCCGCAGCTTGGTAACTAAGTAACAAGTGGTCATGATGACATGGCCCACCAATCCACAACCCCCTGATAAAATTCAGTTGCTTTCAGTTTTCAGTTCAAACACCTAAATCTATACACCCCACCCAACTGCCACTCAACTTCCTTACATAAACACAAACCAGGATTTAATACGTCAAACTCCAGACCTCAGGACTTGGATACGGTACGTATTTCTAGAAGCAGTGAGAGGTGCAATATCAATGAATTTACCTTCCTTCAGTAAGCAGAAAATCTGTTCCATGCTGAATAAATTTGCCTTTCAAACCACTTGATTTAGCTGAACCACCCTCCTGACCCTCTCTGCCTAAAGCAATGGGCGCGTAGATCAGAGACTCATCCACAATGACAGCCCTGCACATCGCGCTTGCAGCTGGTTGGTAAATGGCCCACCAAGCACAGCAGCTATTTGTACTTGGCCAGCGTGCTTGTATATAGTTTATTCACATGTATATGTACGTAGATAAAAACTTGACTGTGGGCACAGGCAGAAATACTGGGAGTAGTTCAAGTGTCTTGTAGGAGCACCAATGCTAACACCACCAACCGCCCGTGTCACGGTCCCGACTCGAGTCAGCACCCCTGTTCTCACTCCCCCAGCCACGGGGACGTGAATCACAGTTGTGCTCTGCACTCATCGCAGGAGCAGATTGTACGCAGGTGGCACCGCCTGCTACAAGAGCTTTATTTTTTGTCAGCCTAGCCTTGAAATTCTTGGACTCTGCATTTTAGAAGGCTCTTCTGAGCAAGAAGAAACAGCATAAAGGACAGTGGTTGGGGTTTTGAAATGTTTTGTTACTACTGTCATCAGAAAAATGGGTGTGAACGCATCAAGCAGCTGAACACAGGCTGGCCACTGTGGGCTTCAGGCTTGGTATTTCTGTTACGGCAATCTCTCACAGAAAGGCAGGAGGAAAAACTCTCAAATAATGTGCTTCCTCCCACGTCACTGGCATATTTCTGTTGCTTAGACAGTAAGAAATGGGGTAGGAGCAGTGAGTCAGGCACTAGCCAGCTACCACTTGAAAGGCCAAGCAGTGTAAGTCTGGCACCACCACCTTTGTCTTCCTGTACTACCAGCGCTACCAGGTATTGTTGGCAATCAGCTGTAGCTCACAGATTTGGAAGACTCCAGGAGACAGCAGACTGCAGCACCTGAGGCATTTGTGAGCAGCCAGGAAGAGCCCAGCAGTTGCAGTGCCCTCCAGTAGTCCCAGAGCGTGAGCTGCACCAGCATTAGCCTGACTCTGGTGGGACAGAGACTGAGAAAGGGAATTCAGGTTAAGAGTTCTGCCAACTTCAGCTGCCCCAACTGCACCTTCAGCATGCCTGAGGCACTCATCCTTCTTGCTGAATGTCTGTAAGAAGACAGCACTCATGTTCGTGCCTGCAAGAAATAATCATAGCTGCTTACTTGTTGCCATCATCATGCCCAACTACTTTTTAGTCAAAATAATGACACATCTCGAAAATACAGAAGCTCCTGCTCTTCCTACATTCAATTTAAAGATATATATGGGGACTGATCTTGGTAGTGCTGCCACACACAGATTCAGATACAAAAAAGTTGGTGACAACCCTTCTTTATGGTGTGAGTGCTTCCTGTCCTGTGGTCTTTCTGCAGTAACTTTGGGCAAGCTGATTTAGCCAGGCAAGACTGCTGAAGAGCATGACTCCTTCTCCTAGGCTTGTAATTTGATTCAGCAAGTCCCGTCTTATTCATCTTAGTTTTAAGTTAAACCAAATTTTGCAAATATTTCTTGCTTTAAGCATTTCCTGCCCCCACCGCACTTTCTGTTCATTTCCCTGAGCAGGCTGGGTATCCTCTTCAAGTAAGTAAGAGTCTCTTTAACTAAGCGAGAGCATTATGGGTTGATACACAACGTCAGGACATCCAAATAGAATTTTTCAAAAATGTCCACTGCCCAAGCCTCCTGATAGCACAGGACTGTTCCCCACCTGCATCCCTCTCTTCTAGTCCATCCACCACAGAAACCAGAAAAAGCAATAAACTCTCTCATGCCACCTGGAAAATAATAAGCCTATCTACACTTATTGCACAGTCCCAACACAGTAATTAACGTAACATTTTCTAGCAAAGAGCAAACCTTCTGGCCAGTAGCCATAGGCCAATAGTTTCCAGGGCTGGCAGCTCAGAAAAAAACCCACCTCACCATATCCATTTCCCCTTCAAAGCTGGGGAAAAATACACTTAATTATAAAAATGTACAAGGAAATGCTCAGCAAATAACTTATTGAACTGCTGTGGTTCTCTTGTGTTACACTTACTTAGTGGTCGGGTGTGGCTTCTGAGTTTGGAAGATACAAGGAGAAAGGGCAATACATGTTACAAAATACCGGTGAACATGAACCTAAATCACAGAACATACTCAGTGGAATTTCCCTTTCATAAATATCAGTTATTACTCATAGCAATAATTCAACCTATAAGCCAAGATGTTAGTCTCTAAAAGTTATTTCTTAGTTGCAGTTACAATCTCAGTCAAAAGCCCAGAGCTTTACCTGGAAGATAACTAGAGGCGAGGGGACCAACAAAGCCATGTTACTTACGTGAACTGTCAAAATGCGAGGCCTGAGAGATTTTGCTTCTATTCATACTTATTTAGGACTTTTGCTTTTCTACAGCTCTAGAATCAGTGATTATGTAGGCATAACAATTCAGATGAGATTTTTCTAAGCTGACCCTTAAAACACAAGTTTAGCAAGACTGTATTATTTTAAATATTGTTCTTTAAATGTGGCATCTGCCCTCCAAAAGGCTTTGCAGATAACAAGCTAGAGGAAAATTTTTCTCCCATTCAGTTTCTCACTTGATATATTAAAATATAAAACCTAAACTAAAGTGTAAAGATAAAGAAGCAACTTTAGAAGGCATGGGAGGAATTTAAATAAACTCATTACACAAATCATTGCATTAGGCTTACAGAGGCCAATCTTTTGTTTAAAGAAAAGGAGATTTATATTTAGTGAACGGTGAAGACAGGGAAGCGGAAAAGATTTGCTGTTACAGACAACATACAGAGTTATTAGACAAATTGTAATTGTGCAAAAAGCTGCAATGAAAGCCCTCAGCCTTCATCTCCAGAGGTACAGCAACCCCACACTGAAGCAAAAAGCTTCTGCAGCCCAAAGCAGCATACCCGGCCTCATCCTCTCTTTGCCTCTCTCCAGCTGGGAGGCACCTCACAGAAAGCTGATCCCTGCTGCGTTTCCCCAGGGAAGCTGGTGGGTCTCTCCAGCACCTGAAGACCGAGACCACTGCTACATCCATTTCTCTCCTTTATGCCCTCTAATTTTTTTACACGCAGGTGTACATTGGTCCCCACATAGCCAGCCGTACCCATATGGATGCCGCAACAATTCCCGCTCTGACTGCAGGAGCTGGCTTCATGCTCCTGGGATAGACAGGCTGAATTTATGAGCTAACTGATGAAACAGGGACAGAAGGTTTCTGTGAATTGGGGTAAATCACAATGGTATTTTTATTCATGTACATCTAAAAGCTCTCATTAATGTGGGACTTTGAGCACTGCTAGGTGTCAGACTTTCCCCCCAAGGTGGACTTTTCCCTCATTCCTCCTCCTATGTCATGAGAACAAGGGTGAGAAATCACTCACCCACCAAACCCACCAAATCTGACACTCAGCTCAGAGCTGTCCTCAAGCTTGTAATTTCTTGCAATCTCCTGCAACCAAACTTTTCTTATTTATAGCAGACGTTAATTATTGTTTCCTTATCATCAGGGTTACACATAAACTGATTTGCGTGTCTAAGCCTCATGTTGGTATTTGTTTCTTCGTTTGTTAGTGACTAATTTAAAATGTTTCACTAAGCCTGAAACAAAAGAACTGAGGCAGGAGGTTAAACCATCACTGCGGGATTCCTCTGCTCTCTGACTACTGTTGGTATTTGAAGAAGACAGAAAATCCTTTGGACGCTGCGCATGTAATCAGACAGCCCAGCCTCTCCCTCACACTGAATGTACAACTTCCAGTTGTAGCCTTTACAGTTTGACATCCCTTCAATCCCTTTGCTTGAAGGAACTGCCATGTATGGTTCAGGCCATGCTCTTCAAAAGCAAGTCATATATTCCCACTCAATATAACAGAATATACTACATTATCTTCAGCCTGAGCAGGGCCACACACTGGCTTCATGCTCTGACTGCTGTCTCAGCTAAAACCAATACTGAAGCAAGATGTGATTTGTTTGCAAGGAACAGCAGGGCTTTGGCATCTTAACATCCTTCAAAAATCTACATCATTTCATAGGTACCATCTCCTAGGCGCCCTTGAGCCATCGCCCTAATGTTACCTATCCCAGATGCTTCAACTTCATACTCTACTAATAAAAGCTGTTCCATAGCTTTCATTTTGTATCTCTACAAACCTCCATCTTCTGTGCAAGTCCATTTGTGTGAGTACAGGTGTATGGAAAGATAGCAGCAGTTCCTCTCTCTGTTGCTGAGTGACCTGTTGTTTATTGAGTAACCTTTTCTTTTGTGGAGGGGATGGACAAGGACTCGTGCAAAGGGGAAGACAGACCTCCTTCTTCTTGTTACTATTTTGTTTCTGGGCCATGGCAAGGAAAGTACTTGACCTAATAAAGTCCTGTCTGCTGCTTGCTGAAGTGCTAAAGACATGACCTGAAACCATACAGTCTTTTAAAAATCTCCCACCATGTCAGTCTGCTATTTGGCACCTGTATCAGGTTGTCAGAAGAGTATCCCCCATGGTGGGTTTGCAATGGCTGCTGCCTTGGGCCCAGCATATGCATTATACTATATATACAACCACAGGCATTGCTAGATACCTGTGGCAATGCATTAGTCTGAGTGTCTTTCTGTTTTCTGTGGCTCTAGCCATTGCTCTCTCTTTTTCTTTCTCTCTTTGTTTTTTCCCTAAGACAGTACCTCTTCTCTCCCGGAATAGGCATCAACTTCCACAACCATGCATCTGGAAAATGAATATTTAATGAAACGTAATGAAAACTTCCTGCTCGAAAAAGCATTTCCAAACACAACAAGCTACATCACCCATCATTTTCAACCCATGCAGATGTCCAAGTAATCGGTCAAGGTCCTACAGAGTAGTATTAAAATGCTGATATCAAATCAGTCACAGTTGCTTTCCATTTACAATCTGCTCTATAAATTGCATGTTTTCTTTAACTTATCTAGAGGTATGACTTGCAACTAGATCTAGTAAATCAGAATTTTATTGTTAACTCAGTATTGGGATTAGAATTTCAGATTAAGCAGTCCAAGTACACTTACCGTATAAAAATGTTTTCTTTTCCCAATCTCTAGATAGATACCTAGCTATGGGAAAAGACACCTCAAAGGTATTGAGCTTCTTTGATTCAGCACATGCATTCCTTTTTGAAAAGGAAGAAGGACTGTAAATTTACAGATACTGGTATTTTCTACCTAAGTACATACTTAAAGTCACCAAAAAGAAAAACTGTAACTAACAGAAATCCTGACTACAGCAGAACTGCCTATCAAAAGTGGTTAGGATTTTGTTGTTCCCTTCTTTTGCCCCTTTCTGTTTCTATTTAGAAATCAGCAACATCTCCACATTACTACAGTGTGATCTGTAACTTTCCAATTTAAAAAAGCTGAAAAATCTGAAGAATAACTGTAGATATTCTTTTATGAAATTGGCTGTCATGTTTATATTCCACTATTAGCACAGTTAGTTGTAGGCATCTTCTCTAGCTCATCAGAACAATAATAGAAAAAAGGTTTATGTTGGAAGCAAAGGTTTGTTTCTCCTAGAAATCCATTATCTGTTCTGTCTCCTGTACTTTACCTTTTCCCACAGCATTGCAGTGCTGTGGAATCTGAACATTCATACAGATTGCCAATATTTTCACCATTTTTAACAAGTCACAAGGTCAACTCCTTTCAGAAGAGATAGGAAAAAAGGCAGAAAAGACTTTTGAAAATTCATTCACCTCCTATTTCACATTGGTTAGTATTCTCTTCTTCTTCTGCTTGGACTATCTGAAAATAAAACCTTAGACACAGATAATCTATTTACAAATGTTTTAAAATAAATGTAAATGCAGGAAAGTTTAATAAAATGAAACAAAATGATTTCTGCAACAACAGGACCTATCCTGAGAAATTGTGACTTAGTGCTGCTCAGATTTTCACAGAATTCTCCCATCTCCACTCACGTTGAACTCAGCAACAAGAGCAATCTCATTTGCTGGCATTATAATTTGGTACAGTGTTAGCACAAGATTCACCTGCCTTTACTAACGTTAACGTCCCTTTCTCCTAGACTCCGCATAAGACCCTCCATGAACCTGGAGCCTTCACCAATGGAAGGACAGTGGTCAGGCTGGTGGGACAAAGTGAACCCAAGTTATAAATGCTGCCTGGGGGTTGGTCTGTTAATCACAAAAGCACCTCTAAACACCTACTTTTAGGTTTTCCAGGAGACATCTCAGCAAAGGGAGCGACAAGAGGTCAAAGTCAATGAAGAACTTGGGGAAGCACATACCTTTTCCTTCCTGTCCCTCCTCAGTGTGCAGGATCAATGAAACTCCCATGGGAGACTGCTCCTACAGACTTTCCTCCAGCCAAGAACTACTCTCTTGAAGAACGTGATTCAAGACAGAGTATTTAAGCCTGGTTATACAGCATACGTTGTACACTGATGTGTGCTGCTTTCCAGCCACCTTCTTTCACAAAATGCAATAGAACTATAACAAAAGAATAAAATATTTATGAAATAGGAAAGCTTAAAATTAGTGAATTTAAGAGAAGCAAAATGTGAAAACTCTTGTCTGATGGTTTGCCAACAACATTGAACTTGATCTCCCTTACAGATGTTTTATACCAAGGTTAATATGTAGTTTCAATAGAAATACTGTTGATTTCTACCAGTAGGAGAGTGGAACCAGCCCTGCTGAGGGCCCAGCCTCAGTGATGACCTTGATCTGTCACTGACCTTGACTCTCGAGCTGGGAGAGGGACAGACGAACGCTGAAGCCAGCAACTGGCACTGCAGCTGACTAAATCAAAGTGCTTTGTTTCCTGTCCCTGTTAATTTTAAGTGAACAGAGGAAGGAAATTTATGCTAACACTACAGGCCAAGAGATGCAGTTCTAACAACATGGAGTTGTTTTTTTAATTAATATGATTAAAATTAATTTTCTATCTAAAAAGAAATTGAATATTCAGAGTTTAATAACTGGAAGATGGGGAAAGGAGAATGCACGCTCTAAAAGCCTTCCAGGAATCCCTTGACAGGTTACTGAACCTAGTTTCCTTAAAAAATACTTCCTTGCTATGACTAGAATTGTTATGCCATGATACAGGATCCATGCAGATGGACTTCTTCCTCCCCAACTCTATCTGATGCCTCTCTCTCAGCCAGATGTCAGATTTCTGTGGAGCCATGAATTCCTGTACAATATTGCTTGCAGGTGATGAAAAACCAACTCTGGTGGCTCTTAAAAGGTACAAAATGTATTTAAAGATTAAACAATGTCAGGGCTTTCCCATTTTCAGGACAAGATATAGAAGTCATTTTTCTTTGAATTACCCGTATCTGAAGTCACAGTTTAACACACACACACATATTCATACAAACACACCCCCATTTTTTTCCCCTGAAGGCAGAGAAAAGCAAGGAGGGAAGCTGGCAGGTACTGTTATGACTGACAGTAGCAATGTTGCAGCACTAATGTAGGTAGTTGCTACTCCACCCTTTTCTTGGTCTTTAGAAAAAGGAACATAGTGACTAAGAGTTCCTTTTTAAACACTTGTGAGGTAATTCAGCCACAACCACAGCAAATACTATATGTAGAGATGCAGTTCTTAGCATCCCTTTAGTATCTGCCTTTTTCTATTGCAGTGGGGCACAAAGGAGTTAAGTGCTTTACCCATCCTCACAGAGGGAATCAGTGTCATGGGTAAAGAACTGAAGAACCCATAAAGAACCAGGACTACTGGCCTGTACCTATAATCACTGACAGTACTTCCATTTCTTTATTCCCTGCAACTCCACTGTGCTTTCACATTCAGGAGTCCTTTCATTTCACCACTACCAGCTGTTGTAGAAGTCACTTTCTAGTTCCAATAGATTCCAATAACATAACAGTAGGAGCAAGGCCTGTTGGACCCTTAGACTGCAAGCTGTGAACCTTCACCTAGATATGCTGACCGTATGCTGAACTCTTACCTAGCTACATGAAGGAAGGCCCGAAAACAGTGCAAACCAGGAAGATAAGGTAGCCGAAACCATCAGCAGAAGCTGCAGCTAATCAAGATAAGGAAAAGAATGACCTGCCTGGAGACTGGGAAAGGATCCAACAGGGAACAAGAAGACCCCAGACCCAAATATTACTATTGGACCGAACCGTTGCATGAGGGGAGGGGAACTTAGACTGTAAGGGTATAATTGCCCAGGGATTCCTCTGTTCGGGGTCCCTCTCCGGAGGCACCCAGCTCGAGCTGCTCTTCACCGCTGTTCCACTCAATAAATTTGCCTGGCGTACGTCATGTCGGAGACTCTGCTTCGGGGAAACCTAGGGTCGAGCCTGAGGGCAGAGGAAGCGCCGAGGGTGAGTGTGTGTGTGAGCAAGGAGTCAAAAAGGGGCGCCCGTCAGCTCAGTGGAGCTGCCCGCTGCGAAGGGACTCCGGTCCTAGCAGTTAAAGTCTCGGGTGGTGTGTGTGCGACTCCCTAGATGGTGTGTGAATGCTCGGGCGGCTGCTGCTCCCTTAACACCAGCTACCCCTCTTAACAGTGACACCACTTAAATCAATAGCAAATGATTAAAAAATATTCTCACTGACTCATTTGCCTTAATGAGACAATCAGTCTTATTCAGAGCAGTACGCCCAAGCTAAATAAACACACACTTATTGACTGCAACCCAATCATGGCATTGTGAACAGATTTATTTTCTTCCAGATTCTTCTTATAAATAAAAAAGCAGTTGTTACTTTTCTTGATCAGGTATGACTGCCTCCGCCACTGTGTTATGCTGCATGACGCACATGGAGATACTGTTTTCATTGCCCTCATTAGGATGCTCATGGGTAAGCCTGGTTGGTAACTCTGTCAGCCCTTACAGCGATTGCAGGACATAAGAGGCTGTTCTGAGTGGTTTTTTGGCTTTCTGAGAACGTTTTTTAATCTACGTGACCCACCACACAGTAGAAACTGCATTTATGCAGAACTAAAATATAACTCTCCACCTCAGGAAGCAATTCCATGACAGCAAAGAGGCATCCCTCAGAGAGCAGAAAATTCATTAAGCAGTTCAGACTTTAAAAGAAGATTATAACTATTCATGGCAAGTTTTCTTGGGGGTGGCATCCTTTGGCAGGGAAGAGAGAATGAACTGGGAGGTCACATAAGACCATATATTGTTCGGCTAAACCGAGGAACATGATCTACCAGGCAACTTACAGTCCGTGTTCAGATTAACGCTAACTATACCCAATACTTTACTAGCTCCAGGTACACAGAGCAGGGTACACAGAGCAGGGCAGGAGGAATACCTGGCACCTGTTTCCAGGGCATGTAGCAGGAGGTGTGCTGGGGAATGGGTATTGTGCCGTGCCATGCCGTTCTGGAAGTCAACGTCTGTTTTAGACGATACTTTATCCTTGAAAAAGAGCAAGGAGACGGGTTTTCACACTGCTCAGGCCTCTCAGCACAACAACTACACTAAACAGAATGATAACAAAATTAAGGACTGGAAACAACAAAAAGAGTGTTTCCCCAAAGCCGAGCTTATGCACTTAGCTAAGTCTCAGCACCAGCGATGTGGTTCACTCCCCTGGAGAGTCTTTGCATATGGGCAAAGAGCTTCGCACCAGGGCACTTCAGTGGCTGTGGAAATGGGAAATATGGAGTTAATCTTGACTGGCAAATTGTAAGACTGCCTAACTGAAGTCCGGGAAAGCCTGAGCTCTCCTTACATTTTCCCCATTGTAATAGGACCATATGGACAGAAGCATTTTTCTTTTTTAATTCCCCTTAATTTCATCTCAGCACATCTTTCCCTAACAAGCATTTTTCCTCTTTTGATCTTGTTGTATCTCCATACCTGCAGGATTGTTCTGCCCCTCATACTTTTAGGTAAAAGTAAGTTAAGCTTAAATGATACTTCATGCTGTACTGCAGATACCCTGCAAGAGCAGTAGCTGCATATTAAATAAAGCCAGCATCCTCCATGAACTATATTCCTATGGGCAACTTGGGCAAGTTTATGAAGGGCTCCATAAAAGACATAGACATGGGATGAAAGGCATTCAAGAGCCAGAACCACAGTAGTGGCTGATCACAACCTGCTCAGAGGAAGAGAGACAGGTAGGCATCAGGAACTGACAATTTATCTTTTTTTAAAATGAAAGCGTGTGAGGAAAATATGAGATCTACCTCTCAAATTAAGCATCTAACTCATCATTGCTAGATGACACAATGCCATATCCCACCTTCTCAGCCTAGACTGCACTCTTCGGTGTCAAGATGAAGACCACACATTTCAGGAATTTCAGCTGTAAACCAGCCAATTTTCACGTTAATAAAAATATTTAGTACTAATGACAGGAGATAGATTGACAGCTCTGGAACCCTTTATCTATTCACCAAAAAGACAGAACATTAATGCAGACTTCTGTGAATCACAGTCCCACTGCTAAATGTCTCGAAAAACAATGTACTGATGATGTCCACTGATGAGCAGGGAAAATCCTCATCATTGACTAGGCAAGACTTACAGGCATTCAGCACTCCACGCTTCAAAATAGTTCAAATATTTCTTATTCTATGGATTGTGCAAGGCTGTTGTACTTCAGACGGCACAGTATGTGCAGTTTATAATGTAATACTTCTATAAACAAATCAGAGTCTGCTTTAGAATGAAAATTTGGGGAAGGTGGTGGAGATTCATTTATTTCATGTGCTGTAGAAGACTGATTTAATAAGGTTAATTTCAGTTAAAACCCTCTGCTTTTTTTATGGGATTACTTTTAAAAAAATGCTAATACTTTCAAATAACACCGCTTTACTTAAGAAAAAAATGAAACCAGAGTATTCCTATCACACTTTCGGAACTGTTTTCTCTTTACCAGCCTTTTAAACAAATTTAAATATCAATATAGTTGTCAGATAATGCTGAGAGGATATTTACCTTTCTATGGTGTTTGAAATCCACAAGACTGTATGCTGCAGCTGGGAACCGCATCCTAAACTCTTGAGGGAAAACGTGCAGTGAAATGAAGTCCTGTGACCGATTCATCTGGGTTCAATGGACTGAGTTCAGACCATCGGCTATTTTGAACAGAACTCTTTTATAACCCTTGATAATAATAGTTTGTCCAGCAAACTAGAGTAGCTATATGAGACACAGACATTTAGGTTTCATTCTGATGGCAATTCTGAGAGCCAGGAGAGATGATAAAATAAGTATTTGTGTAGTTGCAGATGATACGGAAAAGGTAAGCCTAGCCCTCAGAGCCCGGCACCGGTAGCGCACACGGACTGTGATAACGGGTATCACTGTACTTTCACCTCTGGTGCCATGAGCGGTTGGACTGAAATAATTCACAGGGCCACAGATGATTCATGCTCACATACTAAAGATGATTTATTTCGGTAGGAAGCATTTGTTTAACATCAGGCCAATGAGCTTGTTCTGTAATTTGCCACACAGAAGATGAAATCCCCAACTAGTTCATTGATTTCCAGTTTTCCACTTCCCGCACACCACAGGCTTCCCTCATTAGGAGGAAGGTGCTGAATCTCTGCTACAGGTGGGGAAACTTGCATGAACTATTCCGCTTTTCAGTGAACCACGTATATTGAATTGCCTAATTGAAGTAGCATTAACAATACAGTAGCACTTTCCACTTCCAGAGCACTTTACTGCTGCAGAAATCAAAACACTTCATGAAGATGTAGGTTACAAAATTCATAGCTCTGTATGAGCCTGGAAATAAATTAGCATATTTCTGATTAAATGCTCTTGTGTTTTTAGGCTGATTTCCACCAGTCTGTGCAATTTGAAAAATTGTAGCTTACAGCTACAACTTCTGTGAGGACACCTTCATTTTGCTTTTCTGACCTCTGAGTAAAAGGGGTCTTTGCTTCTTTGTTTTATTCAAGTAAAGGGAATGCAATGTATTAGTAGAGCATGAATTACCCAGTAATCTCCTGGTAAAGTGCAATAATGAGCTTGGGCATGTACCCCAAGTATACTGCATATGAGCAACATTTAGAGTTAGTCACAAACTGGTAGCATAAAGACAACCCATCGGCTCATGAGAAGGAGGATAAGAGTGGCAAGAACAACACTGTGTGGATCAGAATCACAGAACCACTGAATAGCCCAGGTTGGAAGGGATCTGGAAAGATCATCCATTCTGGAGGTTTTAGAGAACAATTTAGACAAGCTTCTGTCAAAATTTGTTGAGCTGATTTGATTTTGGAGTTTGGTATGCCTTGGTGACCTTCCTCTTCCTCAATTTCCTACCTTCCAGGAAAAGGAAGCAAAGGGAAGCAGTGGAGTAGTAAGAAGAAGGTATAAACAGGGAGATGCTCCTGCACCTACTCACTGGTGGAGAACAGCATCAACGGCCACATTTCCCTGCACTGCCGCTGTGGTCAAGGACTAGCTTTTGCTGTGTTTGAGCTGTGCTTAGCACAACGGGCTCCTAGTCCACTACTGCTCTCCTCAGCAGCACACAAGCTCAAAGTTCAAGCAGATGACACACTATCCTGATTTTCCCTTTTTCCTACTCCCACAGTCCCTACCTCTATCGCCTACCCCGTAACAGAGTTGTACCGCTCCCTTACCACATTTCTTTGCTTGGGTGTTTTATGCACATCTCCCTTCAGACACGCGCACCTTTGAATCACAAAGTCTCAAACTCACAGATTTGTGCAAAATTCTCAGTACAGTCAAGCCACAGTGTTAAATAAGATCTTTAAAGGCTATCATAATTTTTATTCCTCTTATTACTACTACTTATAAAACATAATGGATGCTTTTCTCAGTTGTCCCACTGACAAGTCATTTACGTGCACACTGCTTCTGCCAGTTCCAAAATAAGGAAAATAATTCTGCCTTATCGTCACAAAGCCCTTCTCTCGCACCAAAATCTCAAAAGAGGAAAACAGTTGGTTTACAACTCAGTGGTAACTCCTTCCATGAAAGAATAAAGGGGTATGAAGAGAGAAGAAAACTGTTCTCCCATGGTTTTCACTCCTTTGACATTACAAGGTAGCTTTTCAATAGCTGGTGTTAAGCGTGTGCCTGCAGAACACGTGCATGTTTGAACAACGCAGTTACACCTGTACAAGATTTACTCTGGCAGGGGTCCTTCAAAGTCCCCTGTTCCTTACACATACTGACAGAAAGGATGAAATTAAGATTCTGACTGTTTTAAGTGACAATGGCAAGTGCAACAGAACGTTAATTGTATAAGGAAATTTTAAAGGTATACTGGAACAGTGTACTAGAACATCACCTTTAAAAAACAAAGCACACTGAATGTACAACATCCATATTTTGAGCCAATTCCCCCCTAGTATATTTTAAACAAGGGAGCCTAATCTGTTACAGCAGATCGGCAAGTCCCGCAATCCCAACTGGAAATGAGCGGGCAGCGCACAGCCCAGAGAAGCAGCACAGTAGCTAGGCAGATTCTGCACAGTTCTCAAAAGGGATCATCCAAAGTGCTCTAAGGGCGAGACCCCCTGGGCTCCACCGCAGCCTCCCAAGGGGAACAGCAGAAGCCCATCACATGATGCATTTAGCATGAGACTACAGAAAATACAGGGAAACAAGACCACAAGGGACAAAGCAGACGGGCTTGAGGGGACTTGGTAAGATGGCTTAGTGGATTTGTCTCATTTTTAATTTCTGGGATTCTAAACCATTGCATGACTGTATACAGAAGCTTTGCTTTTCTCTTCATGTCCTGCAGCACTATGTATGGTACAAAAAAATCATAGCATGTCTGATTAGAGTGGCTTACGGCATACATTAATAAATGCTCCCACGGCAGACCAGTATTTCTTTTCACATCAACCTATCACCATAAAAGTGATCTGAGAAAGAACAGAACTGGAATGGTCTGACGTACTGCTGAGTAGTTTTTATTCTAGCCAAATGGAGAATGTAGAATAAAAACAATATCATTTTAAAGAGAGAATGAGAGAGAGCTCGGAATACACAGATAAGTGGTCACTGTTGGCAGACTGTAGTAATGAGCAGCGAAGCACTGGAGTTTGTCACTTCCCTTTCAATTAGCAAAAGGAATGAATGCCATCACAAGCAGCTCTCTACCCCCACTTCCAGTGGCCTGCGCTGTATGATGTTTCACTAACAACCCAACACTCCAACACAAAATAAGAGATCCGAATGCTTCGCCAGGGGACGGCTTCGCAATATTCAAAGCAAAAGCCTACGCTCCTCATCAGGGCTGCGTCTGCAGCTCACACACCAATGGCTATCGCAGTGTCCTCCCCACCAACTGAACTCACGCCTGTGAAGTGTGTTGGTTATCTTTGACATTTCCATCTTTTCAGGTGTTCATTAATTTAAAAAACACTTATACAGCTATTTCTGTGTCACCTTCCACCAAGCTTGGATCTATGTCAAGAAAAAGAATTATTTCACCTTACAGAAAAACACACAGAAAATGATTCAAAAGCATCAATGTAACTAAGATTTTTTAAATCACACCAGGAAAAAATTAGAGATGGGCTAATCTACGAAGCACAAAGAAAGAGGCAACCAGTTAAGTAAGTTACTCCATTCATTTCACAGTCATTTCACTCCATTTTTGACATTCACACTTTAAAAAAAAAAAAAAACAAAAACAAAAACACAAAAACACAAACAGAACAAGAAAGTGAAAAAGTGTAGCACATCTTCCAGCAGATTGATTGCTTTTGCCTGATGCATACCTGTGAATCAAAGCGCACAGACTACTGTCCAGAACTGATATCAAATGATTCTTTGAACGCGTTCACCTTCCTTCCCCGGCTCCCTAAAACGCTCCTATCCCTTTTTTGTTGCTGCTACCAGCCATGGAAATTTTTTGACAAAAGGATGAAGAACAACTGCACAGGCCCTAATTCATCTTTCCACTGCATCAGTTTTCAGCACTGTATTGACTTTGAGCAGATATCCCACCTTTTGAACACAGTCACTAAAACAAGTCCATAAATTCTGTTGCTATCTTGCTGTTGCATTACGTTATTTGACTTAAACCAAGAAACTGGCATGAATGCCACTACGGACAGACGAGAAGGGAGCACAGAGCAGTGACAGTAATAAACAGCAACAGCTTGGGCATTTTTAACGTTAGCAGCACTCAACTGATGTGCAAAAGTGTGACAAAAGTCTGTATGTTTTATGTTCTGCTGTGAGGAAGCAATGAATGAGAATTCCCCATAAAACATGGAGCTCCTACCTTCTGTTGCTGAGCTCCAGTTTTCCAACCAAGACTCATTTGTAGATATGTACATAAATGCATACACACAAAACCACATGTAATTTTCCTTCTTTCTTGATACATTTCCAATTATTTTATCTTCTGCTATGTCTTCTTGTGGAGCAATGACCAAAATAACTGTTTTTCACTCATATTTCTCCTCTACTGTATTTCCTCAAGCAATAGTTATTACTTAAGTGACAATTTTTACTTTTATCACCCCAAGGAACCCTAAGGGTTCAGGTGTTGGCTTATAGTATATAGCTCTGATCATATGCAACTTTGCTGAGCGAATAGCCTGCTTCCACATTCTGAACATACAGAGTCCCACAATACTTATCATTTTGCATAAAGAACAGAATAAGGTCTCTCTAGCTTCATTTTAGACATATGAAGAAACACATGGTACCTGAAAAAAGTGAAAGCTCCTAGAGCCGCACACAAGCAATGCTGATGGCCAATGGCTGTGAAAATCGGAGTACTGTATCTTTTATAACTAAGGCAAAAAGTATGATGGAGTTAATTTTATTACTGACAATAATAAACACTTTAAAAAAAAAAGGCAACTCCATTTCATTTCCAGATCCCAGACTGAATATGAGAATCTGACAGGTAAAAACATTATCTTATGGATGGGCACACTGATAAGAAAATATTGAGGAGAAAAAAAAAAGATAAAATCATGCTGTGTCATTTTTCAATGTTTAATTCAACACATGGAAGGAGCAGACCTGAAGGCACTTATGCAAGATGTCGATGAAGGAAAATACACAGGCTCTAAGATCCACCCTAGTCCCAGGCTGAGAACTATCATAATCTAGGGCTTGCCCCCCTGTCCTTTCCTTTTTCTTTGCTATTACTGAATTGTGCTGGCTCTCAGCTAAAATGGGTTCCAAGTCAAATACTTCCATCTTCTCTTTAACAAAATTATTCGCACAACCTTTTTTTCTTTGACTGCTCGTTGCTCTCCTGCAGCACTTACTATCGCCAGCTGGGTTGCTCCCTGCATCTTAGCAGCCCCTGTTAGTAAGTGACCACCTGAGATAAAGAGTATTTTTCTGAATCAGGCTAGAAGGGACAACTACCACAGTTCTTCCCTGAGACACAGTGAAGACATATGCCTGGGATGGTGGAGAGCAGTGAACAAATGATGGAAGGCTGGGAGAAACCTCTTGGCTTTGCCATGGCAGCCTTTTGCACAAGCCCCCAGCCATGACACGTAAAAGGGATGGAGAGACACATGAACTGTCACCCAGTAAGAGCAGTGATGGGGGACCACACTGCTGGATGACAACATCTCACCAGTATTTCTGCACTAGAACATGGCAAAGAGATGCACGTAAATGCACCCAATTTTACAGGTAAGTGTTTAATGAAACCAGGAGGAATCCACGATCTTACTTTTGAAGCCCTACTATCCCTTGTCTACTCCCCATCATTCATCTGGTGTTTTGTCTAAATGCTGCAATAAGTGTGGGATTTACCTGTTATGAACAGAACTTTAATCTGAGCCACACCATCTTTCCAGATGCTTGTAAAACAACAAGTACATGCACGGATCAGTAACAGCTGCTCACCTCCAACCCCACATCACTGGAAGGGAGATCACTCTTCCCCCTTCATGCAGGAGAAGGACTCCTCAGAGAAATGTGAAAATGCATCACTTCCATCTTAATTTCCATCTCAGAATCAAGAACTAGTATATGAAGCAACATTGGACATGTCTTATTGTTATGGTTTGGATTAGGGAGCATCGGACACAGGGCGAAATATGGCCACTCTGTTGTTGGAAAGGGGGTGATCTGCTCTTCCAGCAACTGTTGGTACCATTAAGAAGAAAAGGTTTGCTGCTTGCTAACTGCCAGGTAGCTAGGTAGGCTAAACAAACAGACACTATAACAGAATTCACTGAGTAACACTGGCAAATGCATGAATTTACATCTGTATTTAAAGTGCAAACTGTAACATTGCTATTACCAGGAAAATAAAAAGCCCAAATGCAATGATAATACCCTAGACTTGGCAAATGGAAACAATGGCAGATGGATTTTTCTATTTACTTGGCAAGGGGACATTATACTTTTTGACACTGGCTGTAAACCAAGTGAAAAAAATAATAATTGGATAAGTAGCGATTTTAAGCAAGACTGCTGCATTAAAGGACACATGCTGAGCAAGTGATGGATTTCGTTGCTAAAAAGATTGGAGGCTCTTAATGGATTGTTAAAATGCTATTATGAAAATGGTTTAGAGGTCCACCCTCTAGAGAGATGTAAGGGCATTACTTCCTACATACCAATTTGATCCTCAAGCGTGTGCACACATGGGTATACAGTGGTTGTAATTTGTGGTAATTTGCTGTGATGAACATAGAGTGTATGTCCATTAAAAAGCAAAACCTGCCTATTCAGTACCTCATGTGAAATTAGTTGGTCTAATTTCAAAAATCAACTGTCTTTACAGTTATGTCTACATAGATGTGATTTAAAATAATTGAGTTTAATTTCAGTCTTGGAATGGGATCACACACCACAAAACCATGTCCAAACCTGATATCCTGCCTTGCATGACACCATGAGGCTTTCTAATGATAACAACCCACTTTCTTTTCTATCTTCCATCTCTACAGTAAAGTGCTGACAAGCCTTGCTGATGGACATTGCTGATGATCTTTTAGAACAGAAAAGATTACGCAGATGTATAAAATTTAAAGATAAGAAACCTCTAAAAAAAAAAAAAATGTGCCTTTACTACCTGCATGATTGGGAGAAGCTCCCACTCAGCACCAGGCATCTGGTGTCAGCTGCTAGCCCATATTCCCAGAGGGGCTAGCTGCAAGTGACAGATGCAAGACATCAGGCTTTTTCTTGAGGACGAAGTTATTTTTAGTGGCTCTTTAAAGTTCAAGAACAGTGATATATTTCTGAATTTATCTCCATGTTTGGTACTCCAACTGTCAGCCTCTGCAGGGTGGTCAAATATGGAGTGGTCTAAACATACTCACATCTCCTCTGCCACCCCCTGAAGTGGTCAAAATCAAGCAACAAAGGAAGGAGAGCTTGGAGAAAGCTAGTATCAGTCTGGTGCTATTGTCAGCAAAACAGTGAATTTATTTCCCCATTAGACTCCTCAGACCTTGCATTACTTCAAAATTGATCCCCCTCCCCCAAGATTTATTCCAGTTTCAGATTTTTGTCACTCTCATTAGACATCTCCCATTCAAAAATGAGATTCCCCCACTGGCTGCACTTCTAGTGAAGTCAGGACAGGACATTGGCTTTTTTCATACCTTATCAAATGTGTTAAAATTATCATGGAGGTATGTAATCCACATAGTTATGCAGATAACTCTCTTCTCGAGAGAGTTATTTTCAGACTTAGTTTTTCCTGAGGAAGCAATGCTCATGTGGCAGTATGGTCGATGCATCAGTCTGTGTCTGCGTCTGTCTTCCAGACCTCTTATTCTTCAATCAATTGGCCAGTTTCAACCCAGTTAAGCAGACTGTAAGAGTCAAAAAAATGCCAAGTTTATAGATGTATTTGGAAAATACAAGTTACCAGGTGCAAGAGTTTGGAAACCCCATTAGAGCCACACTGAGGGAAAGGCAGTGAGGGGAATGCAAAACTTAACATCATCGGACAAATACCATCCAAGTAGGTTTTGTGGATTTTGTCTCATAGAACTATTTCTTAGTCATCCTCTTTAAAGAAGGATCATAATTTCAAATACTACAGCAAAATATAACCACAAGCGTCTTAAGAATCTTGATAGGGAAGAATATTTTACGTGACAGTTATTTAAACCAAGTAATGATAACTGTTGCCCCTTTTCTTTTTTCCCTATCATGTAAGGTGATGTTTTCCTGTGACTTACACAGCATTCACCTCATTCTCAGTCTTAACAGCTCTATCTCATCAACAACACAGGAATTATATAAAGCTGCACAAGAATAAAATTAGATCCCACCTGTTCAAAATAAGACATCTGAAAGCCAACATCTTAGAGAAAGTCAGAACATTCTAGCAACAGAATGTAATGTCAGTGATGGTACAAGTAAACTTTGCTGTTTATTTTTTCCCCTGTCCTAAAGGCTGAAAGTTAAAAAAAAGTCTAGTGCCATCTGCCAAAGCTAGTCCTAACTTCCCAAGACCACCTTGTGGTCACCAGCTCGTCAGTGAAGAGGGAGTAATTTGCAACAGCAACCAGTATCAGGAGGCTCTCCATCAGGCAAAATACATCACCCAGGCAAAGACCAGCAGTGGTAGCTGTCTGCAGGCAGAGATTACAGGAAGCAGGAACTGCTCTGCCTGCTTGGCAGCTTCACGTAACACTTTCTGACAGCAGACTGACTTACTCCCTCTGCCAAGCTCTGCAGAAACAGGGTATCAGGAGTTTGCAGAGCAAGGTTACAGAATAAAAGAGCAAAACAAAACCAGCCGTCTTCAGTTGCTGCTCTGGTTCTTTGTGGTTTCATTCTCCCATAACATTGCTTTGGCAAGTCTTCCTCTCCAAAAAATATAAATTTCAAAATAAATACTTAATTACAACCGTTTTTATTAATATGGCAATTATAGTAATTCTTGCTTAAAAGATCAGATTCAAAATTCACAGAAATCTAGGCACTGAACTTTATACAACAGGTTATCATCACAAGCTGGGAACGCTAAGTTGCAATGTAAGAGCCAAACTTAAAAATTCATGAAACAGTCTTCTTTCAAAAAATGCCAGTCAAAACAAAAAGTATTTGCCCCAAACATGGTTAATTCATTGAAATAGATAGATAAAATTTCAAACTTAATGAAAGAGTATTTGTTCCTGGTTTATGATTTTTCTTCATCTCTAACTTCTAATTTTTGTAGCATTTTAGACCTCTGCATGTTTGAAACTTATTATACAGTGGTTCAAAACGTGTCTCATAGCAGATATTGTATACAACACTAGCAGGCATTAGGAGAGATTTAACAAATAACAGGACCTTCCCTTTCTGGGATGTATAAAAATGTTATAAAATAGTTCAATTAATTACTTTTTCATATTTTACTAAATTGCTAGAAAATCTAAAATAAAAATAAAATCTTGTGTATTACTGTGCTGCAAACACAGTTTAACCCCTGGCATTAAAAGAATACAACAGGCCAAACCAAGAGTTTATATAACTACATGCAAAATTACTTCAACCATGACATGTAAAATGAATCTAATAGTCTAAGACTGAAAGGTAATGATTTATATACCCAAAATACCCACAGGATCTGGGATTTCTCTGGACTGCAATTGAAAGCTACAAATTCTCACTAGAATCTTGCATGGTTTTCTATTTCTCATATTTCTTTCAGCAGCTATCTATCACTCAAAGGCTCTTCAAGTTTTATTTTATTTTCAGAAAGTTCTGTTCCTTCAACAAGAGTTAATTTTAGAACCCTCAGATAAACCTTCTAGCGTAAGCACAGGCTACCTGCAATGATTTGTAAAACAACGATGTCAAAATTTAGGCTCTTAGATTTCATTTTATTTAGTTAGTTATCCTGAGACAGCAGCCTGCAACGTCCCATGCTCCACCTTAGTTTGACTTTGCACAGCAAAACAGCAACTATATTTGAACCAATATTTATATATATTTCAAGGAGCATTTATTATGCAGTGTCTGCAGGGGTTATTATCTGGGAATATTAAGATTTAACCATTTAAAGTTAACTAAAAGTAATCACTAGTTTAGTGCAAGTACATAAGAGCATAACCATTCTGCAAGGAATGAGTCTGAAGAGTTTACCTGTGCACTTAAAAACATGAATTTCACAGAAAACAGAAACGTGAATTTAACCCAGGAGATGATATCTGTGTGAGGTACCAGGGGAGGTTTAGACTGGACATTAGGAAGCATTTCTTTACCGAGAGGGTGGTCAAACACTGGAACAGGCTTCCTAGAGAGGTGGTTGATGCCCCAAGCCTGTCCGTGTTTAAGAGGCATTTGGACAATGCCCTTAATAACATGCTTTATCTTGGTCAGCCCTGAATTGGTCAGGCAGTTGGACTAGATGATTGTTGTAGGTCCCTTCCAAGTGAAATAGTTTAGTCTAGTCTATTCTACTCTATCTGTGGGAATGAGTGGATTGTGACAGTGACCCGAGAGGAAATTGTAGCTACAGTTACTAGAAGGTGTACTACTGGATTTAAGGGCGACAGAGTTTGTCCCTGGAGTATGAAAAACATTTCAAAGAAAGGTGACAAGTGGTGCTGTAGGCACGGAAAACAGAAGAGGCGCCAATGTGGCTCATGGGAAGTCCTGGTAGAGGCTGTCCCTGGGCTCCTCCCTTCCCACTTCCGCACACTGAATGACTACCACTATATTTAATTTAGCCTACTAGAACACTGAATCCCCCCCAGACGGGGCTGCAGACAGCTGCCCTGGTTTCTACTTGCTTAAACCAGCTCCAGGAGATCCTGTTTTTACACAGGAGCAAAGAGTAATTCAGGTTGGGGAGTGACCTTTGGAGGACGTCTAGTCCAGCTCTGCTCTCGGAGCAGGGCTAACCTCAAAGGCAGATCAGGTTTGGAAACCTCCAAGGACGGAGCCTGCAGAAGCTCACCAGATGCCTGTACCACTGCTGAACCACTCACACTTTTGTACATATACTTCCTGTAGTGCATTAAAAAACCCCTCGGTCTAATTCCCATTTACAAAAGTACAGACAATAAAATATTTGTCAATACACGCAAGATACTTTTGAGTTAAAGGGATAAACAACCATAAAATTAAACGCACTGAAGGAAGATTAAGGATGTCATAGAAGTACAAATCATTCACTCTTAGTCACTTGTTTTTACATATGTTTTTCTGAAACAAAGACACTGCAGTACTTCTCAACAAAATAAGAATAGCCTCAATCTCTGCTCCCCTATGCTTTCAGGACTGCCTTGCTTATCTTCCATAAAAACCACTACCATAAAAATAAGCACAGGTTTGACTTGTGGCTTCTAGCCCAATAAAAACATCCTAGGGTGCTGCAGAAAGCAACTGATACTTAGATGACCATCTACTTTCCCCAAGATGATATACAGACTGACACTTGGAAGCACCACAGTTTGCTGAATCTGGTCCTCCTCATCTGCACACACAGTTGTTTTAAGGGTGCAGAACCAGAGCCAGGGAACAAAAGAAACTAAGAACACTCAAGCAACTGCCCAATGAGCTCAAAAAAGGGAGAAAATCAAAATA
Organism: Theristicus caerulescens; assembly: GCA_020745775.1. Taxonomy (NCBI): domain Eukaryota; kingdom Metazoa; phylum Chordata; class Aves; order Pelecaniformes; family Threskiornithidae; genus Theristicus; species Theristicus caerulescens. The sequence continues at coordinate 31,879,590 of CM036564.1, forward strand.
CTTAATACAGTGAGGATCCTAGCTGCAAACCTTGAACTCTTACTGGGTTTTATATACAGTCCTGCCATGAGGAGGAGAATGTAAGCTGAAAAAATACAGGGCTGATCTCACGCTGAAAGGTGGGATGCCCTTTGGAGATGTTTGGGAGTTGGCAAAGATTACAGAGTCACACTCAGGACATCTTTGTCAGGAGTAACACAGGCAAACTGGATGAATCCTTGGTGTACAAGAGAATGAATCAAGAGACAATAGAAAGTAGGCACAAAATTCCCATTTAGTTTTAGTCTATCAATATTAACATAATATCATTTTGTGGGTTTAAGTTAAGCAAAATATTTTGTATATTTCAATACACTGTCGGTATATCTAATTTTAGCTCCCCATTATACAATATTGCTATGCTTTTTTTTCCCTCCAAACAAATACAGGATTAATTTTATATTCTATGGACATACGAATGGAAATCGCCTTCTATCACAACAGCTAGTAGACTTTTGTAAAGGAAATAATAGAGCATGTTTTAAAATTAATACATCCACAGAACTGATCCTTCCCACTCCAACCATGCTACTGCCTGGGCTCCCTGCTAACGCTCACTGTTCTAGAGTTGTTTAATGGCTTCAGAAATACCTGTTAGTATTACATCCACGCTGAGGCACAGAAGAAGACGGGAGTGATGGGGAGAAAAGGTGTCTCCCCCTCCCTTCTCTTGTTAACCTTCATTCTCCTAGAGCTAGAAATGCTCATGTTCCCCGTGAAGCTTCTCAAATTATCACCGCCCCTTGAGGACCCAAAAATGAGCTGGAGCACTGCACATGGGCCAGGGAAGGTCTCCATGGGATGCACAGGGAGCCTGGGATGCCTTCCCAAATGGTGGGGAGCAGTGTGAACTGTGTTCCCATCTCATGTCCAACACAGGGCAAGGTGCAAATACACTCCCCATGCACCAGAATTGCTGCCAGGCATCATCATCTGCCCAAACACAGCTCTGATCCCAAGGCAAGGCACATAGCAATCATATACTGGGTCACATCAGCACTTTTTCTTGCCCATTGAAGTTTTCTGACTGTAATCATCACCAGGTTCTTTGGAGGAAGGAGCTGAACCTCCCCCAAATGGAGTTCTGTGCAGAAGCAGCTCAAAACAAACAGGGCTGGAAGTTTCACTGCATGTTTGGTTAAAAGCCTGCTCTAGGAAATAAAAAGCAGACCTGCCTCTGTAGGCAGATTTCTTCCACTGTACAGCACTGCACAACAGCTGCTGAGACTATCATAAAAAAAATTTCTAACTGACAGTGTAAACTTCCTCTCTTACTTTATAGATCTTCAAATGAGCATATACATGTATGCGTATACATGTGCACTTGTATGTGTATTCATATATATGTATAGATATATACAGACATACACAAATGCTTTGATCTCAGTGAGGGCGGAATATTGTTTTAAAATATTTTATGACAGAAAGGTTTCTGGATGTTTATCATCCTATTCTGTTGACAGGCAAGTGGGTTGCTGCAACTATTTGTGCAGCTTCACTCATGGCCTACACCTTAGACTGGTAAAAGAGAATGCTGAAAGCAGAGATCCCAAGCAGGATCTGCAACAGCCCCGGGACTGTCTGTTTCTCAGACTGTGACTTGTTAGCGCTTCTTCTGAGAAACATTTTGCTGATACGCACTTAAACGAACTGTGTATGAAATGAGAGCTCCTTAAGGACTCATACGGCTTCCCAAAAGGATCACCATGAGGAAACGGATATCTGTGCTGATCTGCATGTAGAAAAGAGGATGAATGCTTTGTGAGACATTACAGAAAGCAGTAAGGCTTTATTTCCAAGTCAAGCCAAAATAGATGGCAATGACTTCATTAACATCTTATTCATGCAAAGCAGCCAGCAGCATATGCAGGACATGGTATGTAATGCTGGCCTCATTCCGAGATCTGTGTTATGAAAGATTATCTCCTTATGTCCCTTCACTATGATACAAACTGTTAGCAGACTTGCAGTGAACTTTTGCTGCTATCTCAAAGCAAGCCACAGAGGCTCTTCTTTTATCTCTCAAAGGACATTTAGGTTTACTAATTGCTTTTCAAAAGGCCAGTTTGCTCCTGAACAAAATTGCTAATGGAAAAGAACATAATCACATACTACTTCCATCATGATCATCTCACTAATGTTATCATCACACTAGTTCAACAAATATGAAACACAAACCATTTACGCACCTATGCAACTTTGATTTTGTGTGAAGAGAAGCGTCACTCTGTTTCCATCACCAACAACCTGGATATGTTGTGGATTTCTAAGCTGCCTTGTTCACTTTTATCATTTGCTTATATTAAGGGAGCTGCTTTGTGTACAAGCTTTCAGCTTTGGGGCAATTTCTGGAAGAACAAAAATGATTTAAAGGCATGAGAAGGATCACCTGGCAAGGACAGAATAACAATTAACATGGGAAGTTTGACCCAACATATCCCTGAAAACAAGGGTCACATAATGGACCATCTCTTAGGATGAAAACAAATGGTTCATAAATGCAGAACTGAAAATATCAAAATAGAATTGAAGCAACAACGAGAACAATTTAGGAAATCTTCCTAATGGTGGGGTCTGTTAGCTCCAAAATCTGTTCCAGCTGGCTGCTTGACAAATGGTGTTTGCAAGTGACAAGGACATGTTTTTTCCCCTTCTTCTGCTTTAAACACGAGAGTCAGCAACCCACCTCCACTCCAAATGCTTTCCTGAAAATCCTCACTAAAGGGTTAACTCCAGCTACTGTTAAAATCCATTTCATAGCAGCTTCCCTTGCCTGACTTTCGGAAGTCATCACAGACCAAATCACCATCTCCCGCCAACTGAAGAGTACAAATCAGGAAAGTTGTGAATGCGTAAACTACTTCCAGTGTTAAAAGTTGGTCCTCAGCTGTTCTTCACCGATACCATGCTGTTCCTTGGACCAACGCACTGATTTCCACAGGGATGATACAAAGAGAGCTGCTGTTAATATAACTGGAGATCACTTCTGCAAGTGTTCCTGTGTATATGATGGCAAAAAAATTGGAAACATTGCAACTGAAATGGAAGTATTCGAAAGTCCCTAAGCTTGCTTTGCTAAGAATGCAATAGATAAACAGTTTTACTGAAGTTGCAGTTTTGAGCTGTTATGTGAGTTATAGAAAAATTTTGCAGTTCATGAACATTACACACATCTCTTCCTAAACCGCCATTCTTATGTTGTTTTAATTTATTTTCAAGAACTTCATAGGATTACAGGAAAATTCAGGTTGGAAGGGACCTCAGGAAGTCTCTGGTACAATCTTCTCCTCAAGCCAGGCTTAGCTGTGAGGTGAGACCAGGTTACTTAGGCCTTTGCCCCACTGGGTCTCAAAAACCTCCAAGGATGGACATGGCACAATCTCTCTGGGCAACCTGTTCCCTGCCTGACAGTCCTCATGGGGAAAAAGTTTCTAGCAAAAGTGAGAAACACCATTTCTTATATCAAATGCGTATTAGAAGGCATTTGCGTAGATTTGCTTCATGATAGCTGGGTTTCTCTTCACTTACTTACCTGTTAGCTGCTCTCCACAGTGTCGTTTCACTATTAAGCAGCTCTGCCAGGTTAAAATGAGGTCAGGCTCTGCTGATGAACATGTGGCTGAAATGGTCCTGCACTCCAGCCAGAAATAGGTCATCTCACAACACCTCCCCATTTTTAGCTCAGCTAAAATGAAACAAAAGTTTTTCAGCATTTCAAAGGCTGAATCTTACTTAGCACATTGTAAAACCAGTAGTGCAAGCTGGCAATCCGGGCAGGAAAGAGGCAGTGAAATTTGAGGCAAGCTTTTCACAGTGAAAGGTGGACCTGTGCTGGCTGTGAAATCCATGTTCTTTCTGGGAAGCTGGTGGATCAGGAGTACTTATACATTCAGTCACCAAACATGCTTAACTCCACACAGGAGTTTTAAGTTGCAGTTTTGTCCCCCCACCAAATACTAGAGCACAGACCCCGTGCCAAGACAAGTGAATGCATCACACAACAGGGCTTAACATTTGTATTAAGGATGACTTCAGTCATCTCCACAACCATGGGCTTAACGTTCCTGTCCTGTTCCCCTTTCCAGACAGCCCATAAAGGAAAATTTTACCCCAAATCCTTGATTAGTTACCGTTGCTAATTTCATACTCCACAGTTTAGGCAAAAGTTACCCTACTTGTAATCCAGAATTACTTTACCTGGTATTGTTCTTCTAGCATAATTTCACAGAAACATGTCTAAAAACCACTTGGACTTAAGCTGGGGTGCATCACTTAATATGTCAGCATTCAAAAGATCCAGCAGTTCAGAGAAAGGCCTTTTACAGCAGTGAATATTATCCTTGACTATTACCAAGCCATATGCTCTCAAACATCAGACTGGCACCAATCGTGTGGTCTGCTGAAATACTATCTCCATGTTAGGCATCACTACCACTTAACCACAAGACAATTAATCAGGTTTCTGGTCTTCCTGCACGTACTTGTTCAGCAGCAAAATGTCTCCCGAATGGCATCTGTTCCCTTTCTTCTTGGATAAGGTCAGGAGTAAGCATTTGTTTCAATGGAAGGAGAAAGGGAAACAAATGAGCCTGTAGATTGTTCCCTCTGTCAGCACTTGTGCCACAGATACTGGGGAATTTCCCAGAGACAAAGTCCTGGTTCAAGCCAGCAACTTCTTCTTCCCCCAAGACAGCATGTCATGTGTTGGCATCTACAGCACTTACGACTCCAGCAGGTCACGGTGGGGATAACCCAAGGCTTTTCCATGAGAGAAAAGAAGGCATAAATGTGTTGTCGGAGTTGCTTGCTACACTAGTGGCACCAGCCATTTGTCCCAGTAATAGCTAAAGAGGGGGGTGGGAGGGCAAGAACTGACTTCTTACAGCACAGTTTTAAAAAAAAAAAAAGGCATGGAGCAATGTTTCATTAATAACATCTTACATATAATGCATTCATTATCTTGCTTCTTACTATTAACACTGTAGTTAGGCATTCAGCAAACTCGTAATAAAGTCTACAGTTTCAGAGGTACGAAACTTGGCCATAAACAACAGCTTCCCAGCCCTTGTTTTTGTAGACAGGCCATTAACTTGGTAACAAGTTAAAACATTTCCCTTTTAAATTTGACCATGTTTTGGCAAAATGCATCAATATCATAAGCTCTTTTGTTCTGCATATCATAAAAGCATGTATAAAAGCTTTTTTTTTTTTTTTTTTACGCTTATAATCAGCTCTTGTCAGCCATTACTCTGTAACGTGGTGAGTGCTCCTGGGAGGGCGGGGGGTGTAAAACCAATCAGGATTCTTCACAGTGCCTGTCGTGAAAATTCCTACCATCTCTATGAAATCCCCAAGCTTTTAGTTTTCTTTGTTGTGTCCTTTAGAAATCATTATATACTTTGCAAAGGCAAAGAACTGAAACATGCAGAGCTTACATCTAGGCAGAGTGGGAGTGAAGAAGGAAGGAGCTCTCCGCATCAGTGCAAAAGCCGTACATTTCAGACTGCTTATTGTTGTTATGCTCTGGTTTTATTTTTAATTGTTTTAATCTTCCATTAGGTTACTCAAATCCTTTAAACTACCTTTTCCCCTACAATATTATAAATTTACATACTACTTACATGTCAATGGCGAACTGGATATTGTGCCTTTGGCAGGAACTGTACTTAGTAATTTTTCCTCAATAAAAGAGTGATAAAACACTGCTGTTACTGAATAACAGAAAAATGCAGTTTATTACCAGCCTTACTGCCCGCAATTATTCCTGTTAGTAGTGTAATGGTAATTTACAGACCTGTGCTGCCAGTTGTAGGCCAGATCGCTGGCCCACTAATAAGCCAAATATACATGAAAGTCCACAGATAATTATGACTTCACACTTTGATCTAGGCTAGACATGAACACACAGTTCAGACATATAAGATGAGGCAATTTTGAGGGCAGAAGCAATTCACATAGGTCCAGACACCAAAATAAATGCACAGAAGGAAACATCAGGGATAGTGCAAATACTGTCATAGCACATTTTCATCTGCACATTTTATATTTGATGGTATTAACATCGTAACTTCCCATTTCAAATGTTTAACCCTTTCTCATATGTAACTTTGTTTCTGTGCTTCTGCTTATGTGCATGCACAAATGTAGGAGGATGGATGGGGGGGTTCACCCATCTTCAGTTCCCTGATCTAGTCTCACACAACTGCAGGAAATGCAGCCGTTGCCTTGGCTCTTACACTCCTACACAAACATTTTGAGATACTCGCAGTTGTTAGATGACAACTTCCATTAGATTGGTATGGCATTTGGTTGTTTCACACATACCTATCTCTTTCAAAACTCCAGGTCTTCTGACTAAGACGAGCAAACAGCCATCTCAACGGGGAGGGAAAGGGCTGAGACCACTGCTCCATTCAGTGGCTGCCCCGGTCAGCAGGGCAGCTCCACTGGAAAACATCACAAACTTTCAAATGATGTGTGTGATGACCTTCAGCCTCCCTTATGACTTTTGAAGATGAAGAGATACAGACTGCTTGAAAGGTAAACTGAAAAACTCCTAGAGGTCCTGACAACACAAAAGACCACTAATTTTTCCTTCTCTTTTATGCTTGCAACTCTATACGTGTCAGCACCTCCTCAGGTCTTGGACTTCACCTTTACCAACGCCTTCCTTGCCTCTCTTGATTACAAGCTCCCCTTTCAGATTTCAGCTTGCTGCATGCATAAATAGCTGTTCCTTTCATTCTTCCTTTTGCACAGAAGCATGACCATGTTGCACGACTCTCTAACAACTTCCGAGTCACACACTGATTTCAAGCTGTAGCTCATGACAATTTGTACATTCGGCATCTCTAGTCTCTCTGCTCTCCATTTTGATTTAACATTTGGTTCTTGTTGGCCCATTCAGTTTAATCTTGTTGCTGTTAAATACGGTATCCTTTCTCTCTGCAAATCCTGCCATCTGGAACAGTCTTCTACTTATGTTTCAGCAAATCACTTGCTTTTAGAAATCTGGAAGCATATCTTGTCTCCCCTTGCTCGAAACTAAATTCCTTTCTTTATCACTGAGAAAGTGATATCACTGCACATAGGGCTGATTTGTCCCTCATACCCAAATGTACTCCTAAACTGCTGTCATGACCCAACCTCTTCAAACAGACATACAAAGCAAAACCCAGATCTTTCAGATTGGGTTCACCTCTTTTTTTTTTTTTTCTTTTTTTCTTTTTTTTTTTTTTTAAAGAGACCATATGACAAAACCATGAGGCATCTGGGGATACAGTTTGCATGAAAGCTTTTACACAAAATAAAGCTGTCTTACTCTCTTAACTGGCCAGTATTGCGTGTTCTTGGAATTACTTGTGATGAAACAAACAGCCTCCAAATAAACAGCAAAAGACAGTTATTTGTGTCGTCTACTTTGAAAACATTTGCTTGAAATAGAGCAATTAGTAATTTGTCAAACAAATGGTGACAGCTGATAACTGCTGTTGATATACTGCCTGGCATTACTCTCATGGTTTAGAATCAAAAAATAGACAGTAATGTATATATATTTCAACACTTTGTGCATTACTAGCTATCTCTCTCAAGACTCAATATGCTATCAGAATTTTAACTGAACAGCCCTCGCTTTTTTAACATCATTATTCTGTAAACATGGCATTGTAATAATACAGAATATAGCGTTAGCCTCAGCTGTTGGATAGATAAGAACATAACCTTAGGATGGCAACAGAAGATACAAAGAAAGGTCTATGGTCAAGATTCTCAACTGATGAAGCCTCTGTACATTAGGCCAAAGATCTGTACTCAGAGCATAAGCTAAGAGCTAATTTCAAAGAGAGTATCCACTGCCCTGATGAGTTAGGAATTGAGAGCTGTGAAACATGTTTGATAAAGGTATGACCAGCTGTCAAAGGAAAACTACAGCAGCTTTAAGCAAGTGATGGAAAGGTATGGGGTACTAAGCCCTTCTCCTAGCTCCCAGAGAAAACGCTTTTATCATACGTTGTTGTTCTCGCCTTCAACTGGGGTATGACTTCAAATCATTGCCATGGAGATAGGTTTGTGTGTGAGTTATCACACTGCACAGCTCCAGTGAGACAAAAAGAAACAACCGTAGTAAAAGAAAAGAGATAGTACCATCTCCTGCCCCAGGTGCTGAGGCGCACAGCACAGTCAGCAGTCAGATTTTTTCTGGAGAGCTGCTCCATTCTGGCTGGCCAGGCTTGGTGATCTCGTCAAGGGTGAGCGCCTCATGCCTGCGTGTGTGGCTCTGGCTGAAATCTGATGCAGGACTGCAAAAGCCTTCCAGCTCTTTTCATGGGGTCTTCAGGGCAGGCTGAACTTGTTTTTATCTTCTGCGCTTTTAAAGCCACATTCATTTTATGAAGTTAAAATATTAACTTTATTTCCCTTACAGTTATGGTACCATAACAATGGCCAAGACACTATATTAAGAGATGTATTTTCTACTTTAGTCTTTCTTATTTTCTTACATTTTTATCTTATCTCTGTAAATCACAGAATGTATGAATCACTTGGCAGAATATGACTATCTCCAGTCTCAAGCATAGGAAAATAAAACTCAAAGTTTCTTTTCTGCTATAGATGTGAGACTTAATTTAGGAGAATGCCAATGGAATAAAGCTGCTACTTTTACCCTTTGGGCACACAAAATTCATCATTAAAACTTACAATTATAGAAAGGATCTGAAAGCAATATAGGTTTTAAGATGGAAAATTCTTCATGGGACAAACAGGGAAAAAACCATAGCATCAGTTCAAAGCTAATCACAGTCTGAGATCTGAGAGAGAGAGAGAACAGTACATAGGAGGGCAGCAAAATAACTGAAGAGTCCTGATACAGTACTCTTGTACATGTACAGGACAGTACAGTAAGTTTCATTAACACCTGACCTAGAGCACTGCCTACAAGATATGTGAACATCTATACTGCAGTGGATGCTTTTTGGGTAGGCATGTAACTCTTAGTGCAATCACCTTTGGAAATCTCAGCCTGGAATAGGCTACAAAATGCAAACATTAAGCCTTCTCTAGAAATCCTCATACAAGGTATGTGCAAACAGTATTACACATATTTTGCCTCGATTCTAAATTTCTTTGACATCACAAGAAGATCTCTGCCCCTAAGGATTTGGGGATTATAGCTCTGTTTGGCATGTTTGTATTTGCTTTAGAAATTAACCTGAAAAATAGATTCCAGGTCCTTTTTTACAAAGAAAGTAAGTTTTACATTGCTGTTTATAGATAAAATGTTGCCACTAGATGAGACTCAGAAACTATCCTTTTGCTAGCTTTAAGTACTTGTGCTGGTTCTGACTGAGGCAGAATTAATTTTCTTCATAGTAGCCAGTATGGGGCTATGTTTTGGATTTCTGCTGAAAACAGTGTTGATAATACAGGGATGTTTTAGAGTCAAGGCCTTTTCTGCTTCTCACCCCACCCCACCAGCGAGGAGGCTGGGGTGCACAAGAAGCTGGGAGGGGGCACAGCTGGGACAGCTGACCCCAACTGACCAAAGGGCTATTCCACACCATATGACATCATGCTCAGCATATAAAGCTGGGGGAAGAAGAAGGAAGGGGGCAGGGGACATTTGGAGTGATGGTGTTTTGTCTTCCCAAGTAACTGTTATGCATGATGGAGCCCTGCTTTCCTGGAGATGGCTGAACACCTGCCTGCCGATGGGAAGCAGTGAATGAATCCCTTGTTTTGCTTTGCTTGCATCTGTGGCTTTTGCTTTCCCTATTAAACTGTCTTTATCTCAACCCACGAGTTTTCTCACTTTTACTCTTCTGATTCTCTCCCCCATCCCAACGGGGGGTAGTGAACGAGCGGCTGTGTGGTGCTTAGTTGCTGGCTGGGGTTAAACCACAACAGTACTATCCTGACAGAGCTATTCTTCACAAGGAAGAAAATCCCAGCTCCTCAACTCCATTTCTACATTGGAAGTAGTAGTCCTTAATCAGATGTGAAAAGGAATGAATTAATGTCACTCGAACTGCACGGAACAAGAGAAATGAATTAACATGATGAGTATTTGCTGCTCTCAAGGCAGCAAATTGCAGACTGGCTGAATACAAATAAAGAGACAACGCATTACAAAAGATGGCTGATTGGTTATTCTTGACTGCCAAAAAGCTGTTCAGGATGCACCGAGAGAAAATTTCAGCAGTCAGAAAAAATGATTTCTGATGCTGATAAGAAGAAAGGAAAGGAATCAATCCCTCCCCTCAAAGCTTAAAATTACCTAAAGGTTCTGGTGTTAAAAACAAAGAAGAAATCACATTGAATCCAATTAAAGACATTAAATTAGTCAGTTGTATGTACTTATTGATTAAAAAGATGTTGTTTGGTGACTTGGGAATTACTTTAAAATGCATATTTTAAAATACCTTGGTTGGACTTCCTGGTATTCCTGCTTATGCTTCTTCCCAAGAATCAGAATAATACAGCTTAAGTTTGGGTTTTGTTCATGTGCTGCATATAAAAGGTTATTTCAATAACCTCACTGAAAAGACACTGCAGACTTTCTGTTAGGAATACATCTGAGGAGAGCAATTTCTTTTATTTCAGCCAAAGATAATGTTTTAAGTCATTCTTTTTTTATCTGTTTGGAAGAAACACCACTAATTTCACTGGAGTCTTCTACCCACAGTGCAGTATTAGAAGCTGCCTGACAGTGGCTCTACATCTGATTCTGAAAACCTTGTATGAAGGGAAGGAGACAAGAAGAAAATAGGAAGAATACTGCATCCCCAGAAATAGCTAGAAATTCTGTATTTAAACCTTGCATCCACTCCTACCATGATGGTACACTTGGTGATTAAACAGAGTTGGCCAGCGGGATCCCAAGCAGTGCCAATCCACTTGGGCTAAGTGTAGCATGACGGTGGCCAGACTCATCGTGACTCTGGGCAGAACAGTGAACTCAGCCTTGCAGCAATCTGATTCTAACAAACGATGTCTTCAAAGCACATGAACTTTGTTAATAATAATAATAATAATAATAATAATAATAATAATAATAATAATAATGATGCATGTATTTATAATGCATCCTTCCTCCAGGAATCGCAAAGCACTTTACGAATATTACTGCATTCTCTTTAACAGGCTTGTTTAGCAACCCCAGGATTTATATCCCAGTGCAATTGGGAAACAACATTTCACTTGAACAGGAGGTACTTCAGTGGCATCATCACTTGCCGGTTTAACATAACTACTCTGTCTTCCTTCAAACTAGCATTTAGACAAAATCCCTGTGCTTTTCGAAAGAATAAAACAGCTGAAGTCTCATCTCTGGCTTAAAGGCTGTTGGCTAGGTTGAATAAAAAGGCTATTTCAGTAGAATTGATAACAGCTGGGAATAAGAGTTATCTCACAGTAACATCTGGGAATACATGAATACCCTGGATTTCATCCTGTTCTTTCAGTGGTAAAATTCAGCTGAAGCTGTAAGGCTATAAATCCAAGTAGAATAATTGGGCTGTACTGCCAAACATGTTTATTCTCTTAAGGCCACCTAAGCTCTAAAGCTAAAGGGATATTTGCATCATGAATTACTGAAATCATAGTTCATTTCAGCAGAGTGATTAAGACTCCAGAACTATTTGGACACTAGGTTGGTTACTATTGCCCATTTTTATACCCAGAACATACAATACGCCCTCAATTATTTCTCCTCATGCCTAGAGTGTCTGATCTAAACAAAGTGATTTTTTCCCATCATCTCATTGACTGGTGTGTTTTCTAGCCAGCCAACCATAGGCACAAAAGCCAGCATTTTCTTTATGGCCCACACTTGATGACCTTGAAAAAATCTGCAACAGCAGCCTGTGGAAAGTCTGGGGAGATCAAAGAAACAATTCAAGTTTGTATTCACTTGAGTGCCATCCTATGTCTAGCACTGTCTGGAGTGATGCTACAAGAACTGCATATTACTCTCATGCTCAGCAAGCACAGTAACACAGCTGCAGAGGCCAGTAAACAAAAAGCACTGTGCCGCACTGGGTACTCTATCTCTGTCAGCAAATTGCCAGAAATCCCCAGAGAACAAAAATTACGTTGTGTACATCTAGATAAGTTTCTATCCACAACCTCAAATGATCTAGAAACATTATACCACTGCATCTTTGAGATAGACTGGGGGTGGGGTGTAGGTACCACTTCACCTATCAATCAAAATAAATTACTTTCAGGGTGGTATTACACAGAGTGCTGTTATGCAGATGCTTAACACTGGATTGGGTGAATACCCTAACTCTTTTAAAGTGCCAGGAGATTTTAGGAAATTAATGTGAAACTGAAGTCAGGCCCACCTGTAGATTTAAAACTTCCTTATTTACAAAGCTGCTTTAATGAGCAGGTATCCAAGACCTCAGCTTTGTGTTTCAGGCAGGAGATTCCACCTTTTGCAACAAAAGGAAGTGGCCCAGCCAGGCTACGCAGTCTGGAGAGATGAGGAAAGAGAAGCCAGGCACATTGATACATCTTAACACTGGCTGCTTTAGAAAGTTAGCAATAATGAATAACTATCTAGCATTTATATTGCTCAGGGGATTTTTAAGTATTTGTCTACTCCCACCTCCTCACACAGGACAGCAGACAAGCACCAAGGTGAACAGCAGGAAGCTGGGGAGGACCCCTGGGATGCAACTCAGAATTATGTGGGTCCTCTAGTGGAAGATAACTAAAATCCATGACCGGGGATAAGGAAGTCCAGCCAGAAGTGTCCATTCACTAGTGCAGGGACAGAGAAGTTGCACTTTTCTTAGGGCAACCAGTTTCGTAACAATCAAATAGTGCTTCAAAAGTGTATCTGGAAAGATTCCCAGATTGTATATTTGATCCTTTAATTTAAACCTCCAAGAACAAGGGCGGCCACAGAAGCAATGAGAAAGATTAAAGGACTGGTTTCCTTTTCCCTCTCCAGTGCTGTTACAAGAGGCTGAGTCACGTACATCTTTTCTTAATCACGGAGCTACAACCCACCTCCCCCCTTTTTCTTCTCCCACCTCCCCAAGCCTCCTCTCCCAAACCTGTCTGCTATCACCAGGCAAATGCAGCCCTTCCCATGATAGATGTGTACAGCTGTCAGTACACAGCAGGAAAATAAGCTGCAGTTTCCATTTTTCATGACAGATCCTTTAACTCTTTCTTTGATAGGTAGTTACTCAATTCAGTACCCTTCCTGAAGGGAACTGAATTCACCCAATTAAAACAGGAGGTGAATCAATGATGCCATTATCACAACTGAAACGTGGCCAAGATACTGAAATAAGCATCCTTACGGTCACACTGAAGGGATTTCTGCGCCATTTCTCATGTGCAGGACACAGAGTGATGCAATGGCTTCGGCTAATTTTCCAGGTCCTTTTCTTGTCACTGGAGAGAGAGAGGCTGCTCCAAGGAGAAATTCAGAACAATGAAAGTTAATCTCTTTCTCTGAATTGCCCCTTCTAAGAACCCTATGTGTCCTTGCTGACAGGCAAAGTAATATCCGTCACCCAAGTCTCAAGGTATCCCGTGTACATATTCCTTGGAGAAAGACTAGAGCATTTGTGATTTTCTGTGTAACACCTAGAGGAGCTTGTTTTGCCATATTTCAGGCCTCTCAAAATACTAAGAACCTATTTTAACCCTTTGTGTTTTGAAAACTACTCATGCTGAAATTTCCAAAATAGTCTGCAGATCTGCTGGACATTTTTTGAAGTAAGAACATAAAAAATATTGAAAATCACTACTCCAGACAAAAATCCAAGGGTTATAAAATAATTGAGCCTTGAAAAACAGGCTGCACAAGACAGAATAAGTAGTTCACCGTCAAACATGCTTGGCAGAAGCACGCATGATCTCATAGATATTATAGATGAAATGGTTGTTTAGATGGTGACTTTCTGGGGTCTTCAGGAGCAGAACACACATTCTCTAGTCCCCAAAGCTTCTTCCTAGTGAAATGAAACCAGTAATTCAGTTATCACCAGAGATCAGCAATGTGGTGCATCCCGTCCAGCAGAGGGTAGCTTATATGCTGCGTAATAGCTTAGAAAAGTACTTGTAGATGTTCTGATGTCTCTAGAAACAACTGTCCCAATACAACAAGTATCCCATTTTCTAATGCACTAAAGACGCAGCACTGATGTACAGAACCTCCAAGCAAGATTATCCTGATGTATTTAAAACATGCCCACATACGGATATGTCAGCAAATCCGGACTCCTTAGCCTCCTCTTTCAGCACCATGTCAATTTTAAATTATTCTGGCTGAGCGAGATGGCAGGTTGCTGAAAACGCTGTCAGCAACTGGCAGGCTGACTCCATTAAAGTACTCTATATTGCTAACATTGGTCCAACAGGACTTAAAAATGCCTCCCCTGTGAAATCAAATTCATAAGGTTCTCCCTCACACTGCCCACAGCATGAATAGCTCACAGATTTCAATCCACACAAGTGCAGGGCTTAAGTGCTCCCCTGACCATGGGTCATTTTGCATTCAGGGTTCAAACAAAAATGAAATTGCAAATGGAAAAATGACTGGAACCACAGAGGACATCATTTTGACCATTAGTCAAAAATCTGCGTAAGTTCATACAGAACACAAGGTGATCCACACACCAGCTTTGTAATGATATCCACAGCGAAGTCATGGGTAGGGACAGTGGGAAGGGGAGTCCTAGGTTTTAATGAAAGGTCTTTGCTGAGCTATGTCAGACTTTCTTGCATAAAAAGCAGTTTTAAGGCTCAGAATTGCACCGCCAATTCCACAGATGGCTGAAGGAGATCATGCCAACCAGAGACTGGGGTCTGTGTTTGAATGTATTTAATCATTGAATTCCATTTGGCTTCCAAGTACAGAAGTGTTTTCCTGATGCTAGTAAAAACCCACCAAAACCCATGTATTTTGTAAAAACAGTAATTCTGAAATTAACAGTTATGAGTATTTACGAACATCTTATCCCATCTCCAAAGCCAGAAAGGCTCCACCATGGGTGGCCTTGGAAGAATCTATGAACACACAGAGGTGGACCACTGAACTACTTCTGCCTCAGTCTCCACTTCCTAATACTCTCTGAGATAAAACGAAACCCCAAATCCTCTACTTGGTTCCACTACATGAAGTTTTATGGCCTGTGACATGTACAAGCTGGAACAGACAATGTTAATGGCCCAGCTTTTAAACCTACTTATTTGAGCTTGAAAACTGCACAAGGCAAACATTTCCATCATCTCACAGGGAGTGTGACTTTGGGCTCACTAAACCCCTCAGAGTTGGTGTCCTCACTGCTCATGCCAGCTGCAGGAATATAATGCCTAATTTATCTCTGTATCGTTAGATCAATAACATTAGGAACCTACATCAAGCAAGCCTGCCTGTAGCTTGGTAAAGTTCAAGCTTAGACTATCTTTCTTCATCCAAAACATTTTGCATTCTGCTGGTGTTTAGGCTAGACTCAAATACTTAACTCTTCAGTGGGATTGCTCTATTTCTGCATGATAAGAGCTCCTTTAAGAAGGAAAGCAATTAACCTCCATGGAACATATAAATCTTCCACACATTCCTTTTGAATTTATATACAAGTTGTAAGTGGCCAAGTCACAAGAACCTTATGAGGAAGGTGACTTCTTTTTTTCCAGAATTAATCTGTTCAATATGTATGTGAATGTCTGAATAGGGTCTCATCAGACAGCAAAGAGAACAAACATGGTATACATCATTTAGTATCAATACATTCTACAGATAAAGAATAAAATTAACCTGCAGAATGCGGATCATCCACATAGTACCTCAACTGGAACCTTCTAGCTTTGGAAGGCTGGAGTTTTTTTCCCCCCTTACTTCTTTAAGATTTTGATAGCATGACCACTTTCACAATGAATAAATTCTTCCGTACATATTCCATCCTAATTTACTTGCTGAAGGGTGGATCCAATTGTGCAAGAAATAATCCCATTTTCTTAGGAATCTGTTTTTCTGAGCAAATATCCAAGGAAGGTTAGCAAATACTTCAGAAAAGTTTAGTTTGTAATTTTGGGGGCAAATCTGTAAATGCCCTTCTAGGTAGATTCATGTGGACACTACAGGCTATATAGATTTGTTGGATTAAGTCAAGCCTATCTGAAATACTAATAAAAACAACCTGTACAGCAGCACAACGTTAATACATAGAACTGAAATGATAACGACTCAGCTATCAACGTCATCATCTAAGAGCACAGACCGTTGAAGCAAAACCTTTATGATGAGTAAACAAGCTCCATCCATCTTCACACTCAAGTATGAATAATTTCCCAAGCAACGGTGAGATGTTAAGTCATTGCTGCTGAAGCCTCCATCATACCTACCATCATTCCCCAACTCTCCCACTTCTAACCAGAAGGGAAGAAAGGCCCTGCAGTGAGCATCCTGGTTTGTTCTTCATCCATAACATCTTCTCAACCTGCCATTTTGCTCAGAAACAAGAAACTTCTTACTAGTGCTGTAAAAAGAAAGACATTTCATTCTGTAACAGACAAAGAAGTCTCACTACCCATTTCTAAAGCAGAGCTAGAGCTGTCCAATCTTTATGACCTTTAAAACAAATCCCAAGAAAAACTTGCTTATTTAGAAGCTGTCCTGAATTCCCTGAACACCTAAAATGAACAAGAGACAGGAAACATTTATATGAATTACAGTTTTACTAATTTATGGGCTTATACAAGCTTTTAGTAGTTTACTAGTTAATAGCAAGAAGTTAGCTACTCACTACCTGGCAGTAGCTCTGTGCACGACCCTGCGCCAAAACAGCATCCCACCTGGCAGTGCCCGCTTACTACCCAGTAACTCCCTCCCCAGAGCCTCCATCTTCTCACCTCTTTGGCCCCCAAAATATGCCCCCAAACCCAGTGCTCCCATTCCTTAAAGCCCTTTAGCCCCAAAAATACTTCCTAACCCAGGCACCTGAGCTCTTGCCTCAGACACCCCCATGCCTCCAGCCCTCTCTCAGCTCTCTCCATCCCTGGCCTCCTCCAGCTGGTCCATGTGGCCAGACAAGCCCATCCCCTCCTTGACCTTCTCTGCAGTGGTTTTAGCAGTGGTCCAAAAAGTCAGAGCCAGGTTGCTGCTATGAAAAACCCACTGAGGCACAACTCGGAGAGCAGAAAAACAGAACAGGTCTGGCAGAAACCTGGGGCTGTACAGCAGCCCTGTCTGAGAAGCAGTCTCCATTGTCCCATGCTGCTGCAGCCTGGAGAGCCAGGCCGGGAACAAAGAAGAAGGTGCACAGCTGCAGATATAATTGGAGGCATTACACTTGCAAGACCAGGAGCTGGAATATGACTAATGCATCTAAGAAAGTTGATGCATGTCCTGGAGGCAGCTTATATTCTATTCTACCCCTAAGCAAAAAAGCACGCGGCAGAGGGAAGGAATGATCACAGCCACCCGCTCTCCTTTATCCTGACAGACCCTTTTATTTCCGTAGGGCAGTTTTGCTGGCATAAGAATCTCCCCCTGCTCTATTGCCTAAGGATTAGAAGGCAGCCAGGCAGTTCACACAAATGCCTTAATTTGACAGCAAGTCTCCTTAGTTTTAGCATCTACCTTTGTCTGTCTGTCTGTCTTTCTCTCTCTTCAGTTCTGCTGAATTCTTTTCTTAATGGCAATAAGCAAAGAATTAAAAATAATTATTAGAACAGAAAGAACATCTGGAAAGTGGTATGCATCATACTAAATAAGCTTTACAACAGATTCCTGCATTACTCATCTTGATTTATGTGAATATAGTTGATCAGACAAGTATATTTTATTCTGTATGTAGGCCAAGGTTTTAACATGATGTACTGAGCTAGCTAGCTAGCTAGGTGCTCATCAAACCTCGAAAATAAAATTGGTGAAATCATGCCAAATGCAATTGATTCAGATGAAGCTGGAACAAAAAACTGCACAGTGGCAGAGTACTGTTCATGTTCTTCTGAGTCACACATCACAAAAGGTATTTAAAATATAACGAGACTTCATGCATTTGGAAGACGGAAGGCAGGCAGTTTTTTAAAATTATGCCAGCTTTGTAATAGAGATGCAATGAAAATTGGCTGTGTTTCCTGACCAGCAAACTTTCTGTCTCCATAATTAAAGTCTCTTATATTACTGTAAAACAAATATGATCTAGTTTCAGGAGCTTTCAAAAGCAGTTGGCTGAGTTTACAGGATGAAACATATAGTAGATATATAGAAACCCTCTTCCATGAGCAATACTCCCAGAAACCTGGAGCCCCTATAGAGATATGTATGTAGAGACTTTAGTGGCAATAGTATCTGGAGGTAAACAGTTGGAATTACTGAAGGCAAAGCAATAAATGCAAACACATTTCTCTTTCTCTCTGAGAGTGAAGGAAGATTTAGCATTTCACAGAAGCAGTTCCTTCACTTCTGTTGCTGAAGCTCTGCCAGTGGACACTTTGGAAGAGATGTGCCAAATGGGGATGCCCGAGTGCACTGTGCTTCCCAAGCTCACCACCTCCCGCAGGCTCTGCAACCCTGCAGCTGCCTCTCCTCCACAGGACCCTCTTCCCCCAAGCACTGCCGCTCGGGTACACCAGTGTCTGTATAACCTCGTCCTCACAGCCAGTCTGCAAACAAACCAATACCCCAGGACACGCATCTGGAGGTAGTGTCAGAAACAGAAATGGATTTTTAGCTAGAATCATAGGTCTGTCCAGCCTCCAGACCTACAAGAAAATTGGAATCTAATATAACACATGATAATAGTAGTAGCAAAATAGTAGTTCTCTCTTCAACAGCTGAAAACTTTGAAGAGAAGCATTAAAGTGCCCACCCTTTTGTCCTTCTGGATACTTGAGTCTGTACACTTGTTTGGACTAAAATGTCAATAAGTTACTCTGTTTCTCCAGGAGAAAGTGGAAAATTAGTTTTAGCCCAAAACAAACACCCTGGTACATGACAGGCACTGTTAGGGAGTCATGCCAGCAGAGAATTTAAAGAAAACACATTCACCAACTATTTCTCATCCTCTGTTCTGCAAAAATTTGCCACAATTAGAATAGCTTGAAATAAAACTCTCTAAGGAGTTGTAGTGTTTTAACCATCCTAATTCTCTAGTGCCCCACACTTCTCCATCTTGTGAGATGTGACTCACATACTTCTGCATTTGGAAAGTGAAACACTACTCAGTTCCCCAAGTATGGATAATTTTTCTTGGGTAAGACAGCAGCAGAGGTTTGGATCCAGAATGTTTACAAAGTAAGGAAATGTAATTCTACCAAACCCCTCCTGCTACTGTTGGCAGGCCTCTTTGTTAGCTGTAGCCAGCTCTGCTAGTCATCAGGCAAACACTTCTGATTGAGACTGAGTTTAGGAGAAAGTTTCAGGTCAGCTTCCTTTTTGCTGTTGATTGTGATTGTCTTCCCAGAGTAACCCATCACTTGCAGCCCAGCAGTGCTCTCATCAGGAGAAGCAGGATTGACAACTTGAAGTCTTGGTGAAAAAAAAAAAAATCTTCCTGCCAGTGAATAAGTGCTGCCATTTTCCATACGCTGCTCTGCTCCACTCTTAATTACAGCTCTCTTGTGCAAGAGACCTAGGTGAATTCTAAGGGACAGAAAAAAACCCAAGCAAGCACTGCTTCCTAATATTTACTCAGAGCTAATAGCAACTTCTTTTAATGCAATTCACTTCCCAATGAGCACATATTGCACAGATACAACTTCAGAACCGAATTTGCAGGAACATGCTTCCAAGTGCAGGTAGATCAGATAGATAAGAGTCCCACCACAAGACACAGCCTGACCTCCACAGGCTTCCTCTGCATCAGTGACGATGCTACTGACGAGAAGTGCCCAGCAGAAGCCCTGCCCATCTCACACAGCACAGCGCTTCTTGTCCCATCGGGGTCAGACACAGAAGGAACATCCACTAAATTCCCCTCGCTTTCACCAGTGCTGTCGCACTGAGTCTGCTCCACGAGCCAGACACAGGCCAGCCAGACAGCTTGTTCTATATTCACATGGTGAACTACATCTACATGAAAAAAAGAGACCTTACACTGCAAGTGGCATACTTTCAGTTAGCACTCTCTTATTTTTTTAATTATTTTTTAAGATACAGATATGTGTTTACATTTTAAGACATAGTTTTTTCAGCGATGGGTCTGGCCAGGTCAGTAGATCTGCCCTAATTTTAAACTAAGCATATGCTTTTCTCCTCTGCAGAAACTTCAGGAAGTTTCCCTGCTATTACATCAGTACTTTATTTTGTACTTACTTTGACCCAAAGGCTTTACTATTCACCTGAACTCAGAATCACTGAGAATCAGTGAAATTCTCTATTTCAGATTCAAATACAACTTCACCAGGAAGCAATCTGTAACTTTTATAGTAATTAATTATTAAGTTATATATTGTTTTTTGTACTCCACTTTGCATCTTTACTTCATGCCTGCACTACCTGTTGCGCATGTGCAAGAACAGAAGCTAATGACTAGAAGTATACAGGTCACCTTTCTTGTGAAGGAAAAATGCCAGAAGCTGGCACTATTTGAAAGCTCTGCACACACAATTCATGAAATAATTACACAGACGCATTTTTCTTTCAGAAGTTCCTACCCCATTTCAGTCCTCAGTTCCCAGGGAGCAACTCTGCATTAATGGTTGAGTCTGACTGGAGACTACGGCGGGCCCCAAGCCCTCCTCCACACACCCCCCCTCAGA
Source organism: Theristicus caerulescens (assembly GCA_020745775.1). NCBI lineage: Eukaryota > Metazoa > Chordata > Aves > Pelecaniformes > Threskiornithidae > Theristicus > Theristicus caerulescens. The sequence goes on from CM036564.1 coordinate 31,900,362, forward strand.
GCAGGCATGCTATAAGTAGCTACAAGTTGAGAATGCTCTTCCAAAACGGAACTTTCCTCCCAGAGAAGGAAAGGAACTTGGCATGCCACACCAGGACAAACTGGTGATTCTTGGCACACCGCGCTGGCCGGGGTACACAGGTGGTCACCTGCGCTGACCGAGTTCCCACAAATGGTGTGAGAGGCCAGAGAACAGAAGGAAATGGATTAACAAGACATTTAGCTCTAAGCTCCTAAACAATTTAAACCCCCTCAAAGAAAAAAAAAAGTTAAAATAAATAAATAAAGAAAATAAAGAGCCTGGGTGGACCCTGGTTAATTTTACACTCTCTTTTGACTGGTTTCTATTTTTTAAGCTTCTTCTAGGGCTGTAGTTTTTTTCTTTAGGTTACCAGTCTAACACAGTCAAGGAACTAAAAGTGATTAATGATATGAACTGCTTTCCATCACCAACTTCTATGCGAACAAAAACTTTTTACATCAGGGTGCGCAAAGTAGTATAATTCCTACTTTATAAGTGGGAAACAGAAACAGAGCAGTGATTTATTCACAGAAGTCAAGGCAGGGAGATGGTCCCGCACTGTTCAAGCCTGTCCCCATCCCTAAGTGGGAGATAATCATGCGTAATGTGCAAAAAGGGCTGTTCCTCTCTAGATAACAAACTTCTGAGGACATTCTAAGCACAAGCTAAAATTTGCCTCCCCCAAACGTATTTAAATAAAATTTACAGGGACAGGCAGTGAAATGAATCTGTGAAGGAAGCTAGCCCACTAACTATTCTGAAATAAAAAACAGAGCCTGTCTTCTGTTACAGCAAGCCCAATATTTCACAAACCTCCAACACTGTTTGATGGAGCATCCAGAACAGCATTGTTTATTTACTATTGCAGGGGAAGCATAAACAAACTCTGCTTGTAAATCACTTTCAGCAAAATTACATGTTTTGTTCTAAAATATGAAGCTTGATTCCCTGTGGCCTTGTATCTTCTGCAGTCATATGCACGAAGCACATCGATGGTCAAAGAACCACTTCTTTGATGTAGCAGCATTTTACCTGCATGACAGAGTCATCTGCACTGCTGTAAATGTCTTAAAGAGTGCAAGCCTCTTGTGTTTTGGAAGAAACAGTACAGTCAATCTGTTGGACAATGCACAGGCATACATATATAAAAAAAACAAACAAACCATTTACATTAAAAATCTGCCTATGTATTAAAAAGAAAGTTAGGATGGGACAAAGCTAGAGTGGAGAGAGTCAGTCTTTATTCATACTGTTCTATAAAGTTCACAAATATATCTTACACATGGAAACACTATTAAAAGAATGCTACATTGTAAGATCGTGTAAGTTTAAAGCTTGCATTCTGAAGCTTTGAAGAGATGTCAGAATTACAGTTGCTTCAGCAGCCTCAATCCAGCTATGAAGCATACTTTGGAATACAAACTTTAAATGCTCACATAGGGTTTTTTTTCTACAGGGTCCTTCCCTCAATCAGTGCATAGAAACTATAGTTTCCATAGCTACTAGACAACTATTAAGTGGGACTGCATTCTCATCATACTTCTACATTTAGCCGCAGGTCTTGTATACCGTGCACTATTCACATTCTGCTCAGAAGCCTGAAGTATTAATTTTCTGCTGACCGTGCCTGTGTTACCATCACAACTGAACCCAACTGCTTCACAAATATTAGTTATTTTTTGCACTGTATCATCCATGTTTTAAACATTTGTAACTGATTTACAGAGAGATCAAGGTCAAAAATATATCTGCTGACTTTCAGGAACCCCAGCTGAGAAGCACAGGACATGATCTTCTCTCTGGTTTAGGTATGACTTCATTTCTGGCTGTGACGTTTAACCTTTCTGCAAACCAGGACCCAAGTCTGATCCAGTAAAAGAGGATCTTATCATTACTAAAGAGCGAGAAGTTTGGTTTAAGCCACTTCAGGAAAGTGATGCAACAGGCAGAAACAGGGTGCAGCTCTCACCTGCCTTTAACTGTATCATTTCTTCCTGCAGTCTCTTGCTTCAGTCACTGTGCACTTTTCAGCTACTGAAGAAAACAGAGTAAGTGCAACAGCCTCTGTTCTGTAGTATAAATAAGACCAAAGTATTGTGGAAAACTCAGAGCGCAATCATCCAGTTAGAAAGACTATATCACAACTTAGAAACAACAGGGGGGAAAGCAAAGTCATGGAGATACCCTTCCCTCTGGCATTTCACAGTCTTGTGAGCACTGGCCTTTATAGCCTTAATAATATTCTTTGGAGCTACCCTGTTACCTGCATAACAATCTAAGAAGTTCTGTGGTTTTTTAATAGAGTAATTTTTTAAAAAGCCCAAAGATTCTATCACATGGCATAAAATCAATACCCAATTCTGTTTTAAATCTTGCGGTATCTGCAATTGAGTTAGGCAGCCTTTTCCTAGGCACTGCATGGGAACCCAGGGAGTTTAGGAATGAAGCAGGCTTCATCCTCAGTGCTGGTTTTAGATCAAGACTCAGCGCTGGAGCCCAGAGCTGCAGAAGTAGGGACAGTGATGGTCAGTCTTGTGAAATCTTAGTTATTAAATTCAAAGAATTTAAAGCATACTGTATGGATTTCCACCTAGATGACACTAAGACCAAAACCTTAGCTGAAAGTCATATTCTTGCTCCAAAGCATAGGATTGCTAGAGTTCTTCAAAGGAAAGTTCATGAAAATATTTACATGGGGGAGAGAAAACATTCTTTAATTCTGTTTCAGAAATGAGCTGTCTGTTCAGACCCATAATAATTAGCCTGGAAAACGTCAGCCTAAGCTTTTATGATCACTCTGTGTCCTGAATTACTGAGAAAAACAGAACTGTCTAGGATCTCAGTCAATTTTATTCAAAAGAAAAAACAATCCAGGAGGTACCAGATTTACTATTTCAGTGCTGTTTTCCTAAACCCACTGAAGCTGCAATGAGGTTTGCCAATTTGTCATTTGGTTCCCTGTGTACTTGGGGGCAAAGTGCACTTATTCTGTATGTAACTGTATCCTTAAGCTTGACTGAAATATACTTTTCATCTGACATTCTGCAGGGAACTTAAACTTCGCTGCTTTCATTAATACAAGAGCCTATGCAGCTAGAATTTCAGATCAAGCCCCTGAAGCACTGGGAATCGTTATCCTCTCCTTGGGCTTGCTATAAACAAGCAGATAATGAGAAAAAGGAGGATGGAAGGAGGAGGGATGCAAAAGAAGGGGAGAAGGAGTTAATTTAAATATGCCCTCCCCATATAGAAAGGCCTTTCTGCGCTCTTAAGTGTGTTGCCAGATCTAGAGCTTATCTACAGTGTGAGCTGGACTCCTAAAAGTTATTTGCAGAACATTAAATATATTAAGACCTCCTGATTTTTAGCTTTGAGGATACAGTACATTTACCATAAATCAATAAGATAACAGAATGAGGGAAGCAATACTCTTCCAACCAACAATAATGCTCTTAAGTTAGAAGAGATGGATTTCTTGATATTATATATATTGATGAGGGGAACTTAGGTACAGAGGTAGGAGAACAGTGAGGGTGCACTCTCAATGGATGCATTTTGAATCAGGATTGCTGCTCACCTCACTCACCTTATTACCAGGATCTTAAACTATGCCTCGTTACTGCAATTCTCTTTTAGTGTTTCCACAAGAGTGAAATGGACTGAAACTCTAATATTTCGAATACCATGGACTGCATCCTTCCCCAATAATATTAACTCTTTGCAAACAGAAAAATATTTAATTACAGCGATACAAGTGAGAGAGTGGGAAGAAAATACCCCATAAGGAAAAATTTGGAGATGATCAATGAAGAGAAAAGTGGCACAGTGAGGAAGCACATTTCAAAAGAAAGGTTGCACATGCCAAAGGCAGGATGATCTTAAAAGGACAAGTTCAAATGAAGAAAGTGGATCTGAAATGAGGGTCTGACAAGCATGATGGGATACAAAAGCAACAGGATTTTGCTTAACACAAAAATGCTGAGTCCTAAGTGCTATTATGCATTAAATGTAACTCTTGAAGAAGGAAAGCATGGTCACTGCTAGGCAAAGGAGAAGATGCAAAGAAAGAGTGAAGGATGCTTTGGAAAAAAGACAGAGACACATACCCTAAGAACAATAAAGGATGATGACAAGCTGAACAGCAGTTCTCAGTAATCTAGCAAGGCTCTTCCAGTGTAGGGCAAGAAGAGGAAAAATAAGTGTCCTAAAATCACCTGCATTTCAAAACAAAAGAAAACAGCAGAGAAGCCATGCACAAACAAGAGCAGGGAAAAATCCAGCTCTAATCTCTCTACTGGCAAGCCGAGAGATTCTTGCCTGAGGACTAATGCTCTGGGCCTTATCATAATGAATTTCTCTGTTTAGCATTAGCAGAAAGCTTGTCTTTGTGATTCTTTGCCACTGTTGCATGACTAATACTTTCAAGCACTGTTAAAACAAGCTACAGGACAGGCATCCTTTCTACTGCTTCTTAATCATGCAACATGTACTGTTCTCATTGGGAAGCTGGGTTTTGGAAGGTGTTTGAATTGACCATAAGTATCCAGTGTGCAGTACGTGCAGCACTCGGGATTTACACAATGCCCTTGCACTCCAATGTTTCTCTATTCATACAACTGAAATGCCAACTACTGCACTCCTCCATCATTCCTCTTTCCTAAAACTCCACATCTTCTCTCAGCCTCATCCCAGAGGCACAGAAAGCATTACAGAAATAATAATCCCCAACTAGAAAGTGGTACCTTTCTGCATTACCCCATTTTCTCTCCCTGCTATCTGAAAACATCAAGGACACCCAAAGCACGTGTAAGGGAGCAAGTGGAATGTCTTTCATGTGTTAAAGGAAGGATGACCGGTAGATGCAATATAAAGAGTTGGAGACTGTTGCTCCACTTTGCACCACAGCCCCACTGCTGGGAGAAGTAACCCTCCACACAGAGGGTGGGAGAAGTAACTCTCCCCTGGAAAGGTGGGCTAACAAGAACCTTATGAAGTTTAACAAAGACAAGTGTAAGGTCTTGCACCTGGGAAAACATAATCCAGGAGTGCAGCTCAGACTGGGATCCACCTGGCTAGAGAGCAGCTCTGCGGAAAGGGACCTGGGGGTCCTGGTGGACAGGAAGCTCAACATAAGTGAACAGTGCGCTGCTGGGGCCAGGAGGGCCAATAGGATGCTGGGTTGCATCAAAAAGGGCATCACCAGCAGAGATAAAGAAGTCATTATCCCACTCTACTCGGTGCTTGTCAGGCCACACCTGGAATACTGTGTGCAGTTCCAGTCCCCATTATAGAAAAAAAGATGTCGACAGGCTGGAGGGGGTCCAGAGAAGGGCCACCAAGATGATCAAGGGTCTGGGAAGCCTGCCGTATGGGGACAGGCTGAGAGAGCTGGGTTTGTTCAGCCTTGAGAAAAGAAGGCTTAGAGGTGATCTCATCACCACGTACCAGCACTTAAAGGGGAGCTACAAAGAAGATGGAGACTCCCTTTTTACAAGGAGTCACATGGTGAGGACAAGGGGTAACAGGTACAAGTTACTCCCAGGGAGATCCCGATTGGACACGAGAGGTAAATTTTTCACAACGAGAACAGTCAATCATTGGAATAATCTCCCCAGGGAAGTGGTTGACTCCTCTACGCTGAACACATTTAAGACTCAGCTGGACATGGTGCTGGGCCATCTCGTCTAGACTGTGCTAGAAAGGTTGGACCAGATGATCCTTGAGGTCCCTTCCAACCTGGTATTCTATGATTCTATGGTGATGATTCCACACAGTCAGTCACAGCTTCTCCCTTCGGGCACGCTAAGCAACATGCATTCCTGGATATCACTCACTATTGACATGAATGCAGAAGCCTTCTGTTCCTCCTCTTCGCCCTTCTCCCCCTCACCCAGATATTGCTTCTTAGTAAAAGTTTTGCTTCTGGATTGTTGTAGACTTACTTCCCTGCAAGCAACAGGGACCAACTGCAGTGCCTTTGATGATATGGCCAGATGAACCCAGCCAGCCATTGGCTCCTTAGTGACATCTGAGTGTAAAGGGCCTTGCCTGCAGGTCCAAGTTGCCCTGTCTTTGCTCTCAGTCAGCAGACAGCTTGCTTAGAAAGACTGATGAAAGGGGGAATTTACTCAAGTGTCCCTTGCTCTGGAGTAACAGCAATTGATCATAAATCTGCACCACAAATTAGTAAATCATCAAGAATTAAACAGTGTCAGGTGGCAAACTAGAAATGCAGCTCTGGGAGAGAGGATAACATAGGATAGGGTCTTCCTTCAGAGCTATTTGGAGCAGCACAGGAGGCACCTATTCTGCTTCCCAGTTAGCAAGAGGTGGCTGGGGCAGGGTGAGTGGGAGAGATGGAGCTGCCGGGTAATGGTTGCAGCCGGGCAGTGCAGTGCAGAAAGCAGAGCAGTAGGACCACCAGCATGCTGCAGCAGTGGAAAGGCACACTTGCTGCCTCCTGTCTCGTCCCAGTGCTCTGGGCATTCTGAGTTTGCTGCGGTATATTGAATGAGAAATGAAGAAGCAGAGCTGGGGAGGAAAAAGCAGCAGAAGGTGTTGGAGACAACTAATGTTCCCTACCCTCTATGGGGAGTCTGTCTTCCAGTTTGGAAAGCTGAAAGGCAATGCAAGAGACCAGTGTCAAAGGGGACCACAGTTGCCAATTTCTTTGTGTGAAGTCTGGCAAATGTTTATGCTTCTCACTTTGAAGTCAGTGACAACTGTACTTTACTTCAGATGTCTTCAAGAAATAGACTGAATAGATGAAACTGAGCATCTGTAAACTGACACGCATTTAAATTCTCAGCTTTTGCCCATGCTAGGGGGAAAAAAAAAAAAACCACAAAAAAACCCAAAACCACACATTTAAAGTTGCCCTAGCTGTGCTGTAACATGGTGGGTTTCGTACCCACAAGAACCCATATGAAGAGTGAATGATGTCACAGCATTTTAAATGAACCAAAAATGTAAGCCTGGAAGGAACAAAAAAACATGGTTCTCAAGAGTGGATGCTGCCACACAGGCATAGCATATGCCATGTACAACACGCAGCCTTGCTGCGTTTTATTAACTGTTTTATTTACTACATTTGTATTAATATAGACTTGAAAACCACTGCAATCAGTGTCCCACTGCCTGTAAAAGCCACTGTTATGCAGCAAGGTCTCAAAGTCGGGATCTCTGCCTGGTATTTGCAGATCCGTCAAATCCCATGCATCTGACAAAAGGCAGCGAGTTGGCTCCCCTCACATTCGTCTGCAGCGCAGCCTGGACCTCATGCAATTAAATCCTGGCTCCTGCTCCAAGGCCTCATGCCAGTCAATCACATCCCCAGGCTCAGGGGGCAATGCATAGAAGAAAGATGCCAGGTCTGCATTTGCACAGCACCTTAGGCCAGCACTAGGGAACGCTCCTAAGGGTAAAGAAATCATCAGGAGACATAAGATTGCAAAACAGGTGCAGCTGCTGCACACCAGAGTCTCCTCTGTCCCTTCTTCCAGCAGATATCTACCTGCACCAGCAACGATGGGGCAGTCATCAGAAAAGCCTTACTTTAGAAATGGTGCTCAAGTATTTGTACCATTAGCCCAGCAGGTTGCCAACTTTTATTGTTTCTCTCATCTTCGCAGGATTCACACAGCTGATCACTTGAAAGCAATTCATCAGTGTCCTAAATTCCACCCACCAATGAGCCCTTGTGCACAGTTTTCTTAAGAGGAAAAAATTAAACTTTTTTAATTAAGTTTTTTCATCAAAAATCCAGTCCTGCTGATAATGGTCAGGAAGGTATGCAAAAGTAATTACTCACACAATCTGCTTTTCACACACTTGTCACTCTCTTCTGGGGCATCTAGCCTTCCTCTTCCAATTCATTAGCACCTCTGCCCTGCCCACAGTGCCTCAGGAACAGCATGCCCCTGTTTTTCTTCTTTCAGATTAAATGCTTCAGTACATTCACAGGTCAAGAATTTGGACACCTTCCCCCTTGCCACAATTGCATAAATACATCTACATTTGTTGCCTGTTCACAGGAGCCTGAGAGCAAAGGAGGAATCCGAGCCACACACTTCCCTGGTGAGCTTAATTAGCATGTCAGACAAAAAACAGGGGGAAGAAAATTTATTAAGAAGCTATTTTCAAAATTGCAGCCACCTGCTAGACAGTGAAACTCTTTAGCCTTTCCTCAGACAAGGAGGGACTGCTGGGCTCAGAACAACCTTCACCTCTCATCTGCCAAAGGTACAGCACCAGTCAGTTAGCGCTAACTCAAATGTGAAATTTTGTGACCTAAGGGAAAAAAACCCTTAGGTTTTTTTTATAGGAAAGCAATGTGACTACCTACACCACAGTTACATGTCTCCTAGACCCTTCGGGGGAGACAGCAATGATCGATACAACTCCCGCATTCTATGATGACCATTTAACTTTCAATATTTCCTACAGCAGATGACGGGCATCTCAGCTTATTATTTTTGTCAGAAAACACTATAATGTATGGTTTACTGTCTAACCTGTGTTGTTCATCACTGTCAAAATGAAAGCAAGTTAAATCATCCAGGCAATCTATTTGCACCTCAGCTGGTTTGATTTCATTGCTTGCAATGAAACCACTTCCCCGTCAGGAAAATGGTAAGCACGGTGCCCAGGCGTTCCCCCCACTGCTTGGCGTGTAGATTTTTACAGGGAGAAGTGACACTGCTTCAGCCCATTTGTGAAATAAAAACCATATCCCCCTCTCTGGGGAGGAGGGGCTGCCACAGGAAATCTGCTGTAGGAAATCTTCAGCCCTTTGGTCAATCTCTGACCTCCTTTATATGGAAAAGACTGTGTCAAGAACCAATAAGTTATGCAGCAAGGTATGAGTTCTCACAAATAAATCCAAGGCATACTCTGGTTATCAATACCTGCACTGAAACAATCCTTCACAGCTGAAAGCTGAAGTGCCTACCTCTCAGTCTGAATTTGCTTATCTTTCTTATTCCACAAGCAACCCTCAGGATCATACTGGTGGCACTGTAAGGTTGCTTGTGCACGTATCCATCGTGCAAAGGTAACTTGGAGAACAGCAGCAGATCCTGCTTATGAAATCATGGCCATAAGATCTCTAGCAATGTTCCCACCCAGCTCCTCAAGCCAGGCAGCCAGGTAGCCAGAGCAATACTGTCACATAAGGACAAAATTTCGCAGTCCTTGAATATTTCAAAAGAGAGACTGCAAAGTGGCTTTGGACTTCTCAAACATGAGAGGAAACATGCAAGCTATAAGAAGGACGGGAGCAAATTGTTTTTCTCTCAAATCCTTTCTGCCTTTTCCTGAACAATCCCTACATCCTGCTTCACTAGACCTACACAAAACATCTAAGAGAAGACCAGAAATCCTACCACCAGGTTTTCAGCTTTGAACTTGGAAGAAAGCTTCTGGACAGAAAATACCAAAACCCTCCATTTCCCCAGCTGTTGCTTCTCCTCTAAATTGCTCAGCTGATGTTCCTTCTGCTGACAAGTCTGGGCACTGTCTCCACAAACGTACCTTAACGCCCAGCAAATTGGCCACTGTCATGATAGCTTGCTGTGTTACACCTCAGCAGTATAAGAGGAGGCAACAGGAGGCAACAGGAGGCAACGTAACCTACTACCACCCAGAGGAGACTCCATGTGCCCTCCCATTTTCAGACTCTGGAGTCTGCAGGTTCCTGCAATGAAACCTATTTCTGGAAACCTAGGCAAGTAGTCCTATTTTATGGGAAAAACAAGTGGCACCTGCCTCTCCACAGTTCAAAGCCAATTCAAGTAGAAAGCCTTCAACCAGTACCTTTAAGAAAGTCAGAGTATTCATTAAATTGCCTGACTTTAGGCATTGACATTTGAAAATTTGGTCTTGGCCATAAAGATCATATTTCATAAAAGCTAAGATCATAAAAACATGATGGAGTAGCTAGAGTTAGGGTTGCCACTCTGAAGTTTCATCCTGTTTATATTTCATGTACTGAAAAAATTCTCAGTCTTTTACTCAAATCCCATTTTCAGAATTTCTGTTTAAGGCAGTTTGGAGGTACAGTATTCCTTGTCTGTTTTGTTTAAGCTTTCAGACTTCCTGGCATTAGAGGAGAATGTGCAAATTTGAGGTCCATAAGGTGGCCATTAATACATTATTAATATTGAATTAATGACTCGGCATTCATCTGCTGCATATATTTCTCTAACCACAGAGACTGAGGTTAAATGCTGATTGTACAAATGCTACAGTTTCCTACATAAAATATTCTGTAGATTATGGGTCTGTATGCATTGCTAGATCTGAAATAAGATTAATCCCTTTAGGGTAAAAGTAAAGGAAGGATGAAAATCTCCTGACCTACTTTTTCCTTCTAAACTTGAAAGCAGTATTTTTACAGTACCCTTATCTTCCTGTTCCCAAAATACACAGCAAATATTATATCCTTGACTGTGTCGTTTGATTTTTAAAAACACAGTTGACATTGCATCTTTGACTAGACGTACTTTCAGGAAAGCCTGGTTCACTCATGATTATTTTTATTTTACAGACTACAGATATGTTCCCTGACCCTTAAGTCCCCCAGCACCTTTGTGACTCTCCAAAGAGGTTTATTCCATGAACTCATAAATCCATCCACAGACAGACAGCATCAGGGCCATCTTTTGTTTGGTTTCTGCCATGTGATTTTTGCCCTTTCTGTCTAATTTAAATTATTTCCTAAATATTCATGTTTCTCTTGGACATGGCTTCACCCTTGTTTGCTACATGTTACTTTTCATGTGTTTATAAGGTTTTTTACCTTGCCTTTCTTGGATAAGTCAGAAGCAGTTATCCAAGATCCTAATAAGTTTTCAAATTCCCAATTTAAACAATTAAGGATACCTAAGTGCTCAGCAGTCTCATAAGCGCAATTCTGCCACAAGTTGTTGCTATTTAATGAACTGCTGATTAGAGAGTGTTCTTTCCCTCTGCCTCTCTCTAACAGTCCCTGGATGGCCTTTACGTACAATTTCCTTTCCAGTAATTCAAAGCAGATGGTCAGGCACCACTACACTGTGAGCGTGCATGTGAGCACACATATACACATGTATTTGTGTGGAGAGAGATCAAAGATACATATAAATAAAAATTAATGGAAATCAAACATAGGGAAGACTATTCTATGTAGGTCTCTGATGAGACAACAGTGCAGCAAGAAGAAACAAGATTGTTTATAGCTATCCATGGATCCAAAGAGCAAAAAATGAACAAAAGCACTGATGGATGTAAGTGATCATTTGGGGGCTGCATCACCTGTACATAGTAAAGGATCCTCTATTTTGATCCCCACTATTTTAGTAGTCCCCAGATGTATCCTCCATCTCCAAAACAAGTGATCAAACACAGCAGCACCACTTTCAACGGAGGGAGGAAGCACTACCACAAAGTCACCAGTCCATGTCAGGATCACTACTAGTGCTCCATTTCTCCTAACATCTTTAGATGTTTCTTACCCCCTAAAAGAGCTCTCTCGCAGGCGGCAGGCATAGCTGTGAGGTGGCCGTTCCTGCGAGCGGGGGCAGAGGCTCATGCCTCAGCTGCTCATCTACGCTCCTCCTGTAGGGAGCAACACAGGGTCAGACAGAGCATCCCTTAAACATGCCTCTTTCTCTCCATTGACTATACAGGAACGCAAGATAAACACAATAAAATTATTAAATAAAAATGGGAATAATCAAACACCTGCCATGTAGATGTTTAAAGTCGGATTAAACTAATTACCTTGTGCATCAGGATTCCCTCCCCCTCTAACAGAGCACTTATTTGTACATTAGGGAAATCTGACAAGTCCTTTGAAGCTCCGGGATGAGCTGTTGCGCTGCAGAACAGCTTGTTGAGGGCACAAACTTTTCCTGCTGCACACTGCATAGTGGGTGTTGCATTCAAGCCATTTGCCTTCAACCTTTCCCCGGGAATGGATAATCACGTGGCATCTCAGCTAATGTCGGTGCAGCTCTGGCCAGACTTCTGCACCACTTCCAGTGAGTGACTCTCCAGATAACCAACCCTTCCCCAGTCGCCTGAATCACTTTATGACCAGGTCAGATGAATGCAATTTGCTTTATTCTACAGATATATAAAACACTGTTGCACTTTCATTCGAGAAGTTTCATCTGCCAAGCTCAAAAATACTTAGTGTCTTCAGCAGATGAGGGGAACAGGAATAGAAAATTAAAAACACTAAGTGTAAGTGGAGATTTTTATCATTGCTGTTTAGCAGGAAAACAAAATTCTCCTATTGTGACCTGATTCAAGGGATCTAATTCATTAGTAAATATTCCATCTCCTGCACAGAGTAGCAAGAGCCCGAGTGACGGCTCTGTATAGCTGTGCAGATGTTATACCCACCCACTCCATTTACTGTCAAATTCAAGTCTCTTTCCTTAGGCAAGGATATTTCTCATCAAGTGGCAAATCAAACACCAACTCTACAGAGAAACCTGAAATGGGAGCACTGACAAAACTGAAAGGCAGCAACTTTGAAAAGCAATAAAAATGCAATACTCCTTAGGAGAGCAGAGAGTTAATCAGGGGAACTCATTGACAGAGGCAATCATTCAGGCAAATAAATTAGAGGGATTTAAGTGATTTGAACATTTGTAAGAACATGACTTAATATCTGCATTTGAATTGTAGTGGACTCCATTTAAAAGGATCAACTTTTAAACCAAAGAAACTTTAAAGTGTACCCACAGTGGCTTTATTGAAAAGCACAGCATGCAGTCATGGGGAAGGACCCATTTCACAGGACACGGGACGCAGCCCTGCACCAGCACCTGGCTATACCGCGTAGCCACCGGTGGTGGCAGCAGAACAGTGAATACGTGAATGCCAGTAGATATTCCCTACTCTGCTCCAGTATTGCAAAACATATAGAGGATTTCAGTTTCAGAAACTTAATTGCTTTTATGTGATTACATGAATGACTGTGCTGAGCTGTGTATGCTTGCACATTCAGCATCTTAGTATAAGAACATGCAAAACAGGAATTCAAAGTAGAAGCTGCTTTTATCATTTCCCTATCTGTACAGTAGGGATACCAATCTTCTATCCCATGACATAACAAGTGGATTTATCAGTATTTATAAATTGGTTTGAGAATTCACCTGCAAGAGGTGAAAGGGCATTCAACTCCTCTGGGCAAAACAGGAATGGGCACATTTAAAATCAGCAAAAATAACTCCCACAGAGAAACCCCAGAAGCAGCAATACTGTATGCCATGATTACCCCTCCAGAGAAACCAGAGCTACAGGCAGGACACTGACCTAACTAGATCCTACTAATAACCATTCTGAACATGGCTTGGAGAAACTGCAAGGATGGCATACTCGCATAGCAGAGTACCAAACTGCAACTTGGTTCAAGAAGGAACAAATGCTGAATTTTTAAGATCCTGGTTATTAATCATGGATTTTGGAGTGTTTTATGGAAACAAAGAGATTTAGCTGAGCATATGTCCTTGTATTTAGCAGCTGCCCCTGAAGCCACTGTGGCTGTTCCTGATCAGAGTCCAAACCCTCCACTGAAGAGCACAATCAGGGAGACCTGCGTTGCTGTGCTCCAGTATAGCAGTGATGCAGAGCAGCAAAAGACCTACAAGTCAACAGTTCAACTGCTATTTAAGCTCTCATCTTCTAGTCAGCTGTCTGGCAGTCCCACTGCCAGAGAAGTCTGCTCACGTGTGATGTTGTGCAGACACATGGTACCCTTCCGAATCCTTCACAGTGCTGAATGCTGTGAAATATTGAGATTATGAAAATGAAGGAACTACCACCACATCCACACAACTACATGTTGCTATTCACTGTATGCTCTAGCTTAGCAATCGCAGCGTAGCTCCTCCCATCAAATTTTGACCACACAAAATTCTTTTGTACCTATGCATGGAGAAAGACTGGGGAGGGAGGCACGTTCTGGATGGTTCACATCCCATTATTATTTTGCCTGTGAAACTCGTGTCTGGTTTAGGGTATACAGAAGAGAGAGAGAAGGATTAGAACAAGTACACCTGTGCAGAAAGCTTTTCTTTGATTTGTGTTGGTTTTATTATAAAGGGGAAAAAAAACCAAACAAAAAATCCAGATAAACAAAAAAAAACCAGGAAAAAACCCTAACAACCACAAGAAAACACACTTACTTGGACTGTTAGCTTTTCTAGGCTTAAATGACTGAGGAGCTCACAGAGGGAAAGCAGCAGGGCAGGACAGACTGGTACAGGGAACTGGGAAGTGAATTTTGGCAGAGCAGCTCCCTCCCACATGCAGAAGGCCTGTGTGCCCAGGAGTGCCATTTCTGACAGGGGAGCTGCAGCCTCCCACCTCCTAATTCTCCTTCCAAGCTCTCGTCCTTTGGTGCTGAACCTCTCCACTTCCACCACTACTGGGCAGGTACAGAAAGAAATCAAAATGCACCTTTCTTGTTTCTTTATGGAAGCAATAGAAGAAACAAACCTCAACAAAGAGAGATACTGAAGTAAATAACTTCGAAGCAACCTAAATATTCTTTCTTTAATCCTTTACACTTAGAGTTGTCCTCGTTAGCTTTAATAATTTTTTAAAACTTGAGGTGAAATTTAGAAGTGAAAAAGTCAGTTTACTATAATTGCTTTTTATTCCCCTTATTTAGCCTCCCTCCCCCTTTTTTTTTTTCCTCATTGTTAGAACAAGTCTGAGAGCCCCTCAGGTACAAAGACTGGTCAAATCTGATTTTTAACATTTTTCAATCCACTTATTCATCAAAATCAATGAGATTTGGGTTTTCTTATAACAGAAAAACATATGCTTTCTTGCTAGTTAGTTGGAATTCCTTCCTTTTTTAAAATCTTGAAGTGAAAAAAACCCAATGCCAGTGTAAAACAGTAAGAGTTTGCTTACAGTTTGGAGCGGCTTCACAGCAGAAAAAACTTCCAAGGCTCAGCAGGAAAGCAAATATAGATTGATCTGATATACCTAAAAATCACCTGCTCAGCACAATGACATTCGTGTCACTGAGAAGCGAAATTGTATTCTCTTCCCTTATCCATTTTCAAGTCAGTCATAGTAATTTGTGTAAAATTCAGAAATATCAAATAAAAAGAACCAAAATTAGATCTCGGGCAATCTCTCATAGAGTCAGCATCTTTCCAGGGGGTGAGAGGAAAGGTTGTATCAAAACACTGAAATACGGGAGCGGTCCCCCATGGTGAAAACAGAAGTCTGTCCAGCCCAGTACTGGTCCTCTGACACTAGATAGGAGTAAATGTCTGAGGAAAGGTGAAAAAGCCAGGACTAGCATACCATGACACTTTGCCAAAACACTCTCCCAGTCTCAAACAATTTGTCATTAAACTTGCTCTATGTTCGATAGGGGCAGAAATGAAATGAGATCAGGATTCATAGAAAATATTCCTTTCAATAACAGAACAATTAAAAAAGAAAAAAACAAGAATAAACAGATTTTCTTAAAAAAAAAATCCTGTATCAGTACTACTAAGACGCAGCACGGTTCACAAAACACCTAGCGTAAAACCCTCAAATGAGAGAATAGCACATGTGCTTTTTGGTTTAATGCAGGATCTATATATAGAATGGAGTGGGAGTATTAAGACATAGTAACACTAAGAGATATTACAGTGAAAGAATATCCTCCTTCCACCTCAAATAACAGAGCTGACTCGGTGTCAATTATAATTGTGTCTGAACATTAACTGAGTTTTCACTAACGTAATGTTATTATAATATATTGCTAGGTGGAAGAAAGAGGAGAGGGAGTGGAAATTTCCAACTACTGGGGTTAAAGAGCCCTGATACTGGACTGATAGTGGATATGCAGTTGATACTGGACTGTTGAGAAAAGACTCAGTAGCATTTCCTTACACAATGTACAGAATGAAACTCTATTTGGTAGGCAGAATTTCCCTACCTTCCCCCTATCAAAAATAAAAAAGCACCTGCAATTGTTGATAGGTGTTATGCGAGAGTATTTCACTGAACGCACTGCCCTGGGACAGGCTATAAAGCATCCCTGAAACAATGTGATTCCTAACAAGTACCTCAAAGGGACCATGTTTTGAGTTTATCTACAGCTAAAACCTTTATCTACTATGGACAAGAACAAAGCATTGCAGAGCATCATGTCTCCTGCAGCTGACAGGGGAATGGAAGGAAACCAACCCCAAACTACAACACTGGGACAGAGGAAAAGAGAAAGCAAAATGAGGGTTGGACCAGATGACCTTTAAAGGTCCCTTCCAATGCAAACTATTCTATGATTCTACGAATTCATTACAGATGCCTAGAACTGCATGTCTGTAATGGATTATTGTGTCATGGTGACCTGCTGGACTCCAGCACACTCTGCTTGGGTAGAAAAGAAATTGCCTTGGAGTTCCTAATAGCAATTTTCTAAAGCTGGAGGTGAAATCTTTTATCTAAAGCACCTGTATATACCCTACACTTGAAATGCATGAAAATAGTACTGCTCAATCTTAATTGCTTAAATATTTCCATTTATAATGACACTGTATTTTTCCACCACCCACTTAAAACAGGCGATACAAGAATAAACAGTTACCAGAACAGATACTAAACCTTATTCATTGCAAACCTGTATTTTAAAAAAAAAAATCAAAGAAACTACCATGCAGTTGAGAGCTTCAGATCCCAAAAGGGCATAATTAATCCAGAAAGACTCAAACATTATAGTAATATCAACCGCACCAATACTTTGGAGAGGTGCAAATGCATCCTACTAGCCAGGCTGCTGGTGCTGCAGCGTCTGCAGCCGGACCACGCGCAGAACAACCCACCCAGGTGCTCCAGAGCCACGTGGCCTCGGGGCAGTTGGAGTTCCCATGCTGATGGATGCTGCAAATGCCTGCGAGAGAACTTGCTGTCTCCCATTCTCAGTTGTGAACTGGTCTCACCAGTGCAACAGACACCACACAGGCCAGCGGAGCACTTCTGTTTGTGGTGTTTGCTTGGCGGCGCAGCAGAGAAGACAAGGAACAGGAAGATTAGAGTGGCAAGATAAAATACCTTAACATTCTTAAATTGACCTTGATTCAATACTGCTTTGGGATTATACACATTTTTTCTGCCTTCTCCTAAACACTTACAGCACCTTTCTAACAGAGACATAGATTTTCTATTTAAAATGTACTACTGAGATTGTAGAATAAGCACAAAACCCTGCCAGCAAACTCCACCTTTTCGCCTCCTACCTCTCCAGCACAGCCCTCTGCAGCCACCCATCTAAGGACAGGAGAGATAACTGCCTTGGAAACATTACAGTGTTGTGTCCATAGACCCCAAAATTGATTACGAAAGGCATTTATTGCAATATCCATTAAGACATGGATTGTTCTGATTTAGATGCTTACGAGAGCTTACCTGCAGATGGGAAAAATCATGAGAGAACTCAGAGAATACAGTTTGAAAGTAAAAGCTGTTGTAAAAAAACATTAATTTTGAAACAGACCCAAAAAACCCCTTCCAATGCTAAAGTGTTGGGGAAGGAATATTTGTAAGCCATAAAATATTAACTAGCCCTTAAGAATTATTCCTAAAAATATATATTTTGCAACACCACCACTTATAAAGTTGAAAATGTGATCAGCCATTGCATAGATTATTAAAATTTTTCGTGTAAACATTTTGAGACTTCCAAAATATAGATAAATTATGGGAAAAAAAAAAAGAGAAGACATGAACAGTAAAAGCTGTTACCCATTTCACTGGCATTAGCATCCCTCTAGAGGTGCTTCTCAAGAAAATGAAAGTAATCCCCAGGATTATTTTTCAAAATACATGAACAGCGATCTTGGCTGTTTTTCTTAACATTAGGAGACATGAAGTGACAGAAACATACACGGCGAGACACCAATCTGTGGGCGATAATCTTGCCAAATACCACTTTAGGTATTACTGAGATACTGTGATAAAAAACAATGCAAGAACAAGAAATTGCAATTTCTTTCTACACTGCCTTTTCTTATACTTGGTAGTTTTATCAGTAGCTTGCACATATGAAAATGCATTTGTGATTATAAACATCTTGTGTTCTTAATTTAATTCTACTCCACAGTAATATAGCACATAACTGTACACATTTACTGGGGTGAGAACAAAGCTAAGATGACCCTGGATTAAAAAAAAAAAAATATATATATGCTTTTTATGATTTTAAACATCATAATATTTCTATTCTCCTGCTGTTCTAGCCTTTCTGTTTGCACATGAAAAATATTTTTCTGTTATATAAATTGTACCAGAGACAAAAATCTGCTTTGTTATTTGATTTACCAAAAGTGAACATTAATTATTCAGCCCATATAATTAACTCACAGAGACAATATTCCAGATGCAGGAAGACTCTGCTTTGGGCAACCAAACTGAGTTAAGCAGTTCCACTTCAGCAACTTACCAAATAATTCAAACAGGGGGTGGGCATAGGAAGCAAGCAAGACACCAAAACCTTTCATTGCACTTATGCTGTGCATCGTCAGGACGTTCCACCATTTTATGTCCTTCCTTTCCAAGGGCCCGACTTTCATTTCTGCTCACTCCACACACCATGGACACATCCTCCTTCGTTCCTCGCCTCCCTCAGGCATGCTCCCATCCCGCCATGGTGTTTTGGCTCTCCCCCCACCATACCCTTCCTCCATCCCCCCTGAGACTGGGCAGAGTGAGCAAGCTCTGAGCGGGTTACTACAGACGCAAGCGAGACATTAGAAAACTCTTCCCAACAAAGTACACTAGAAAATTGGAATACATTGCTCAGGATATATGCATCTGCAGAGATAAGGAGGTTAAATAAAAGTACATTAGGAATGATGTAGTTATAGTTGATCCTATCTTGAAGGCTAGACCAGAAGAACTCTCATTTTCCTTCCAGCCCTGTATTTGCTATTGTTACCTATGGTATGTTTTATATGGTTAGGTATATGTAGGCAGGCTTCTATTAGAATAGAGCGTATAAATAGTATATGTGTGTGCATGTGTATGAAGAGAGACAGAATATAACCAAGATATTTGTTGTTTCAAATTTTAGCCTAATTCAATTATCAAAAACCATTATACGCTGAAATACAATGAATTCCAAGAAAAGAGTATCTGCACTCCACAAGCTTCCTGAGTTTAGCAGGCTCCAGAAAGCCATGAATGATGCTTAGACCTACTCAGAAAATATACTGTCTGCACATATACAGGCAAGGATGAGTGTGAAACACTGAAATTAAATAGCGAGACTGGCTGGCTCTGCTCTTGCCTCCACTGATTTTATTTAGAACCTCTCTAATGAGATGTATCCAGAAATCCTGTCAAGTCTAGGCATGCTTCATTTTTCCTGTCTTACACAGGCAATCTTTCTTCCCAGGCCCTGAATTTAGAGCAGTAGAAGCTCACTTTACAACAGGAAAAGGTGACACTGAATTTGGAAGTTTTCAGACCACCTTTAGTTGAGCTTCTTCAAAGATTCCGCAAAAATCTGTTAAGTTCCAGCAGGTACTTGAGAAATATTATCCCTTAAATCCAGAGATAAGCAAGCTGAAGCACAGAGCAGAAACATAACTTTTCCAAAGTTAGTATCTGCACTAGTAAGACCTCAGGTTTCCCCGGCTACATTTCCAAAATCTAACCCACTTTCTGCATGTGCTATATTATTTTCAAGAGATGAAGGCAGATTTGATTTTACCCATATTTTTCAGAACTTCCCCATCCTTGATTTAAATCACTGGCTGAAAATGCTTTGGTCTACCCACGAAATTTACTTTTTTTTACTCATCCTGTGAACACACTTTACATCTCTATTATTAATGATATGAAGCACAAACAATAATTCTTGCAAAAAGCTGAAACACAGTACAGAGGATTTTGAATATAGATAGATGGAGATTAGGGAGAGCATAGAGGATTGACGCAATTCACCACATGGATCAGATTCAAATTTAGCTGTAGGTCACAACTGAAGGGAAATGTGAATAACAGTATCATGAGCTCAGTCTACACGTCACTAAGACAAGAAAATCAATCTGGCAGTATGGGTCATCTCTTAGTGGACTAAAACAACAGCTTATGTTACAGTTCAGCAAGGAGACAAGCTAGAGGATGGAAGCGTAGATTGTGTTAGCAGACAGCTTCCATGCACTGGACAACAAAAAAAATTTCTCACTTCAAGAGTGCTACGTTTACTCACAAGTTCTCAAAATGTAAAAGTCAGAAAAACAGAAAGAAAGCCCATGAAATAAAATCTTTAAAATACATTTAAAAGGGCACAGCAGCAAAAGCAGAATGTTTTATCTCAACAGCTCTCTAATCAAAGCCAAAGTGTTTGTTAATTGTGGAAGAAAACAAATTTCATTCTTCTACTCATTTCTTTTCAGGCTTACTCAATAGTCACTAATTCATCACTTTTGATAGGAGGGTGATGTAAAAAAATTTTTTCCTATATTCTCATAATTTACACGTCTTCCACAAAACGTCTTATGTACATTTCTAGCCCCAATGTTTGAGTGAAGCCCTAGCTGAAAGGTGAAAGCTGCTGTTCTCTTCTATTTCTCTCTTCTTCTATTTGACCAGGGCCTTTCAAGTATTACCTTTCAGGAAACTACCCAAGCCTAACTAAAAGACCTGTTTAGCATATAGTTTAAAATGAAATAATCATAACACTGTTAATAATTCAGCCTTGATTTTATTCAAAGACTGTGAGTGAAAATACTAACTATACTTGCTCTCAAAACTGGTCCTTGATGAGTTTTGTTAGCAGCTTTCCTCCTAGCAGGATCTTCTTTTCTAAACAATCTAATGTTATCTGTTCAGGTAACCAATTTCTTATCTACTTTCTAATTCTCATATTAAACTCTGTCCTTTCCCATGCATCTCCATGAATTACTACACTTCTCTTCCATAGAAAATTATTTACTCTCAAAGAAATCTATAAGCACTTTGGAAGAACCTTTCAAATGCCACTTTTCACTTGGCTTTGTGTCTTTAATTAATTTTCCCTTCAAAAGTGAATCAAGAGCCTTACATTTGCTGAGGAACATACACACCCACACAGTGAATCCAGCCACCATGGGTCAACAGAAACTGTGCCAAGACGACTAATTCTGTGCCCGACGGTCACTGTCATGCACAGCCAAGACAGAGTACACATAAAGACTAAGTGATGCAGAAGGCCAAGGGGCTTTTGGGGTGTAAAAAAGGAGAAACATGCAATGACAGCAAGTTATGGAACAGATCCCATGAAAAACATTATCTTTGCTGTTTAGGAAAATCAGGGAACGCCTCCTAATTTCCTGCCATCTTATCTCATTTCTCTTCTGTGGTTTATCTTCCGTAAAAATCACAGAGCAGTTGTCAAACTGCTGGTGTAGTTCCCTTGCTTGTGTCAGCAACATATTCAATAAGCTTCATTTGAATGTAACGATTTCAATATCAGTGGCAAGCAAGCATGACACTCCTCCGTACTCTCAGCCAGAGTAGCAGTGGCGTGGAAAAGCTTTCTTTAGCACCTGGATAAACAGCAAAACTGCCTTTGATGTTTTTCTTTGAAGTCAAGGCAGAATTAGCTTTTTAGTAGCATTAGGAGTGACTCATTCACTTTGGATGCCAACTAGGATACTTTGACTTTTTTTTTTGTTTTTAAATCTTTGTGCTGTCAGGGAAGAGACAGCTCTCTGGCTAACTCCTCCAGGAGTAATGATTATCATCTTAAGGACTCTGCATCCATCTCGAACTTGCTGATCCTCCCTTAAAAGGGTTAAAAGAATTCCCCCATACCTGTGCATTAGAAATCACTCTAAGCTAAGTCCAAGCACAGATTGATCAGACTATTCCCAACAGCCAGACCCCAACAGTGTGAGAGGAGGTCCCTGAGCTGCAGCACAGTGCTGACAGCACCTCCAAAAACTCCCTGCTGTGGTAGCCCACTTAACAAATCCAAACAGTAAAAGGAGGCACACACAAATTATCACCAGCAAAAGCCCTATATTTCCGAGACCAAATTAATCTACACTTGCTTTTCTGATAGTCGTACGGAGGGATTTAGGACCCTACAAATTGCATTTACATCTGTGGCCCCTTCTATTCTCCCACCGTGCAGAAACACGAATCACTGGTGTGGGAGTTCAAAGATCTCCTGACATTTCCTCAGGGGTGACCATCTGTATGACACGCAGAATTCCAGTCAACATTTGCACATATCCATTTAAAACACAACCAGTCATCAAGACCAGCATTTCTGCAAGACAACCAATCGCTGCAGAGGTGAAGGAACAATTTCTTCTGATCCAAACAGACACACGCTCCCACATACCCGCAGATACACTGCCCTGTACGAACAGGGCCATTAACAATGTTGGTGCAGGCTTAATTAGTGGGTCATGGGAAATGTCTGTTCTTTGCAGCAGATGGCAAGGGCTCCCATCCATCATCAAACTAGGACCAGATCATTACCGTAATTGCCATGTTCTACTTTTCCTGAAAGATTCCTTTAAAGACTGGCAATTCTTCAGCTGCAGAAAGACCGAAAACTCCTGCTGCTCTTTGCCTCCCACAATAGCTGAACCGGATTAGAGAAAGGCAGTAATCCTAGCAAACATAGAATATCTCAACCATGAAGGACAAGTATTGTGGCTTCTTTCATAAAGTACTTACGAGCCACTGTAGTAAAGTCTCCTTAGAAAATGAACAAAATAATTTTCTCTCTACAGTGAGGACATACTATTACCCTTCACGCCTGAGAGATTCTTCCTGCTCCACAGGATTAATTTCAGTGTATTTCAAAATGAAACTCCTGGCTTTAGACATAGCCGGCACCTAAAGAAAATGAAACATGGTGAAAAAATTTATGGATTTTCCTAATTAATAAAAGGAGAATCTCCCAAACCACTGCTTTGCCCTTGATTTTTTAACTTCTAACATTTAGGTTTGTTTGGGTGAGGAGGCAGGAGTGCTAATGCACGTTTTGTTTGGGTTTTTTACTTGAAAAGAAAAATCCAGTGACATGTCTTATCAGAATTAAGCAAGAACAAAACTTTCACTATACCACTCCATGAATGCACCCACTTTGCAGCTTGCACTCTTGAGCCTGTCCTACCTGACAGATGTTGTATCTGCTACAAGTTCAGGTTTTTTTGTCAGGTCAGTGTACGAGGTCAGTTCCTACCTGGCTCCCATAGACTCTACTAATGTGAGAAGGGTCCCAGGTTGTGTAATAATGTTGTGCAATGCTGGTAAGTGCCAAGCAAGTAGGTGAAGATCAGGCCAAACACATTTACTGTGTAATCAGAGCAAATGTTTAAAGCTTTGACCTTTACCATTCACATGGAGTAACTTCTTTATCTTTTGTACATTTACCACAGTTGCTTTTCAGCATGCAGAGAATGGTCCAGGAGTAAAAGTCCTTTAAGATTCAGCTTCAGGAATCCCACTGAAAGGTTTTGGGCATCTCAGGTGGGATAGCCTAACCACTAAAGTGTTTTTAAAACAGAAGATTACTTTAAAAAGCAACACAACAAAAAATACCTTTAGAAAATTTAAAAGCGTTTCACATTGACCAAGTTCACAAAATACACAGATAGCAGGCAAAGTTGTGCTGCATCAGAACAATTTGGCCAGAAAATGTCGTTATGAAGACGGCTGTAATTTTCAGATCAGCATCTACTTTGGTATCCCACCAATTAAAGAGACAGGCAGTCGGTACTGCAGGCAGTCTACCTGATCACCATCTTAAAATTGAGAGCCAAGAAAGATGTTGATTTACAACCTGCAGGAGGACTCCTCCACCCTACCTACCATTTGGTTACAGAGACAGTGGGAGACTTTTCACAGATTCCAAAAACTTTGGCTATTTTTTAAACACTCCACAGGGGAAAAAGAAATACAAATTACAATTATTCACAAAGGTAAGTTTAATGCTGTGAATCAACTGGGAAAAGTATATGAGTTATCACAACAGGACAGTATGAATGAAAAGTGCATGGTTCAGACTGACAAATGGCAACACACTGGATACTAAAAACACATGCATTGCAACAACACCGTAAATAGAGCATATATTCAGAGCAGGTCTATACAGAGAAAACCGATTATGATAGTATGAAGGCTATCAAAGCCAAGACTGAAATCTAATACAGGGTGAAAGTAGAAAAGTTAGGGCATTTGGTTAACCAAGGGCTATAGGAGAAAATAAATTATTTGACTGTAATAAATCAATACTATTGCCAAACTGCCAGAGAATCAGTGGGCAAACCAACATGAAATAATTAAACAATTTCAGAATTAATTTAAAAGAAAGAAATATCATCACAAATATATCTCCAGATTCTTAAATAAGTTGGCCAAAATTCTGAGTCTAGCGTATTCATGGTTTTTAATAAAACCCGAGGATGTCCCTAATTAGAGATGTCACTCAAACAAGAAACACAGCTTCAGATAATACAGAAAAGTATAAGCAGAGCTCTACAACATTTACATCTAAAATGAATGCAAAGAGTCATAGAGTTGCTAAGCATCCCCATCAAGTAAAAACATGAGAAAATAAACTATATTGGGCAGACTTCTCCACAACGCCTAAAAATAACCCACACAGAGAGAGCACACTGGAACCAGCA
Source organism: Theristicus caerulescens (assembly GCA_020745775.1). Lineage (NCBI taxonomy): Eukaryota > Metazoa > Chordata > Aves > Pelecaniformes > Threskiornithidae > Theristicus > Theristicus caerulescens. The sequence goes on from CM036564.1 coordinate 31,925,018, forward strand.
TCCCTCCTGTGCAGAATGGTGATATTTAAACCATGAAAAATTTTGCTTTCACCCCTAAAGACAAAAAATTAGTACCTTCACAAAATGACCATTTTCAGTAAACACTATTATTTATTCCTGGCAGATCTGAAAATCAAATTGCCGCTGGCATAGGAGACTGGTTTCTGCAGTACCTCTAAGGCAGACCCAGGCTTCAGTGCCTGGTTGTGCACACACACCCAAGGAACCGCTGCTGCTGTTGCAGCCCGCAGACAGGACTGTGAGAACAGCCAGTTCTGAAGTGAGAGAGGATCCTGGTTTTCAGTTTCTGAGCCACAAAAGCAAGGGCTGACTTAAAAGTAGCCACTTCTACCACACCAGTACCACATTACCACACTACTCTTTTCGGTAAGCCTAGGTAATGACTTTCACAGGTGGTACAAGAGCAGCAGTGCGCAGAGCACTAACTACAGACATTTTCCAGGAGACGAAAATATGTCCTGACACCTTCCATACAGCTCTGAGCCAGCTCCAAACCATACCCCTTTTAGTGTGCAATATCTGAAAGGTTCCCAAATGTCAAAAGGAATGGTTAGACACCCAGGGCCCAACATCTAGGAAGGTCTGGAGTCTTTCCTTCCAGAATGAAGGACTACGTGCATCTCATGCAAACTTGGATGTACCCTAAACCACAGGGTTAGAAGGAATTTCAAAAGAGCGAGCCTCACATAATCATCTATGCTAATCCAAAAGTCCACTACTTTCCTCATCACACCTCTCACAATAGTAGGAAATACCGCTCTAAATCTGGTTTAGGACAAACCAGTGGAGAACTTGGTGTACAGAAGAGTGAGGTCAAAGGCTGTGAGCTGCACAGGGCAGAACATGCATTTGGACAGGAATCTGCTACATCCTAGCAGACTCCTAATTGGCAGGTTATTCTGCAGTTAAATATTTTTACAGAAGGTCACAGGTTTGTCTCAGTTCAGTGCCCAGGAAGATATTTCATTCCAGACCTCAAAATCTTATGCAAAAAACAGTCAAAAGCAATGTATCCTCATGAAAAGTCTCATTTTCAATGAACCAGCATTTTGAACAAAACTCTTTCCCCCACCTCTAAGCTAAACCTTTGTAGCAACAGTCATGTTTTCCTGCAGACCTCAGACCTTTTACTGTATAAACCAGATTCAAAATTTGTCACTAAATCATCTGCTCAGGCGGTCAACATTTTCTAACTATACTGGAATAGGATCTTTGCAAACAATGAAAGTTGTTTGCAATAGAGAGAAGAGAGGAGAATAATAGAGAAGGAGAACGAGCAGTTTATTACATTTGCCTTCCTAGTCAACCTCAAATTATAAAAATGAAACAAAGATTGCCCTTGGAAGTAAGCATTCAGAACTTCAATATTTTAATTCAATGATATGCTGCAGGGCTGCTCCACTTCTACATATTTTATGTATATAGTAGAAAAACGTGGGCACACACAAGCAGTTAAGTGATCACTAGTACAATTAGCTATAAGCTTGCCAGCAAGACAATGTTTTTCTTGTCTACTGCTAAATGCAATTTTATTTTAATTACTGATTGCAAGTTACACAGGAGTGCCGAAGTCAAGATTATCTGTTCCCTTGATAACACAGCATGTCTAACAAAAGTCTTCATGGCCAATTTCTCTCATCTTGTTCAAGTGCACATAGCCGATTTCTCTCTCTACTTCTGGTACAAAAATTCTGAAATAATAAATACTTAAGCCAGAAGTTGTAGCTTTATAGTCCTGGACTCCTTCATCTGGTTTTCTCTGAGTTTCTCCCCACAACAGCAGGGCAGGAATTACATTACTTCAATTTTTTCATTGAAGGATGCCAATGTGGTAAAACACAAATTGATGTGGGAAAAGTAGAAAACAGAGAGGATGTGATTAACTGAATACAAAACAAGTTGCGCACATTTTCCCAACACATAACCCTCTAACTACTAAACACAGGTTCTCAGTCAAATAGAGATTGTTCAACAGCTGCTATGTATTTTTAGGGACAAAAAAACAGAAGAAACTTCATGAGTCCATTCAGTCGAATGCTTTTGCAGACTCTCTTTTGTAAAGGAAGTTACAAATTCCATGTTCCTCCTGGAAAGCTCTTGAAGAGCTCACTCCTTAGAAACATCCTCAAAAGTCCAGCCCAAGTTTTCTTACAGCTATCCATTTCCAGATAGCCACACTTTCTACTAAACTGAAAGGTTCTTCTCTGTGTGTTTACCAGCTCTCAGCACATGGACTCTCCAGTTCTCTGATCCTTGCCTTTCCTGCAAGCCTTCTTCTGCATCACTTCCAGCTTTAGTATACTTTTCTTGAAAATATGAGGTATTAAAGATGGTGAACTATGTTTGGGTACAGCAATCTTGCCTTACATTTTCAAGTCCTTAACTTGAACATTGTATGATCCTACCTTCATCTGTTTTGTTATGTCACATTGGTCCTTCGTGGCTCCTCTTACAATTACTACACTCTGATCCCCTTCAAACGATGCACTTACTACAGATGAAGGAAGAAATTAATGGCTGTGATTCAACATGCACAGGCTTGCACCTTGGACCAGTCAGTTCCATAGAGTTTTGGTTTTGTGTTTTTTTGTTTGTTTTTTTTTTTTTTTTTTTTTTTTTTTTTACACTGCTCTAATCCTCAAGCTCACACAGTTCTTTCCAGAGCATCCTTCAGTCCTTTCCCATACCGACTATAGCTGTTAGCATTGCACCATCTGAGCATTTTGTACTCAGGGAAAACACTGAACAAACTTGTACTTTAGAAACTATCCATAGTCTTTTATTTAGTAACTTCTTTTTTTTCCTATGTTTATCTACTTGCAAATACTGTTGTGTTTGGGCAGTAGTGCCCAAAGGAAAAAAAGAGTGCAGCCACAGCAGAACAGGAACACTGGAACTGTAACATCTGGGGAATTTTCTCCTGGAGCAGACATGAAGAAAAGCAAAACACTGGATAAGAAGAGTAGAAATGCTTGCTGAAACACAGAAATTTCATCTTTAAGTTTTAAAAAAAAAATGAAAGTGCAGATTAATTTTCACCGATCAATATTTATTATTGTTGTATCTGCCTTCAAACAGGAACCACAATGACTTCGATAAATATCTAGTCAGGTCATCTAGTTTCACTGCAATTTCTGGAAGCACACTTGGTAAGGTCTCCTGGGAATGCTATTTTGAAACTTCCTATTGTAATCTCAACAGCTTTATCTCCCTCTGCAGTGTGTATCAGAATTTGGTCTGCTCTGAGGTCTTGCAATGAAACCTAAAATGTGTGCAATTTATGTCCAAAATGTATCTCTTCAACTTTTACTTCATTCAAATCCAAAACATACACAACACTGCAAACTTAGGTAGCAAAACAGACCAGGACAATTCTTATTTAATCTGATTTAATTTTTATTAAATTTATTATTATTAATTATTGAATTAAGTTTTAAAAAATTAATTTATGGTCTTATTTAATCAGGCAACAGAAAATCACTGGGGCCAGGAATGGAAATGAGAAGTTGTGAGTGTGTGATAATAACAGCTGATAAGTTGCAGCCATCAAGTGAGCTTCTGCTACAGACAGTGCAGTTTTGGTAAAACAAATTTATTACTGATTTGTCAGACCTGGAATGTACCTGCCTACAACAAAAGTTTCAAGACAGATTGGTTGTGCAGCACTATCCATGTGTATTTGTCACTGCTGAAAATATCCTTTTCTAGTCTGGACTAGGTTATTTACCTTCATAAAGATGTTATAAGGAGGGTTTTTTTGTTTGGTTGGTTGGTTTTTTTTAAGGTTTCTGCTGCAGCTGGACGGTGATACAGTCTAGGAGAAGGGGAAAAAGTTTATAGCTTTTAGGGGATGCCCTGGGTACGCTGCTGGGGGAAGGTGGCGGGGAACTGGTAACATTCAGCCTACTCTTACCCTACTATAAATGCAAGAGACAAAGCGGAGTAAGCTACCTCCTACTTCCATGTGGTAAGTACACATAGAGAAAGGTAGGAATTGTGGCATAATCAGTATGCTGTGAGTCCATGGCATAGCTTTCTTATTACTTGCACGTATAGCCATACTATAGACAATATTTCATGCCTAACATATTATTTTAAATAACTAATACTATTTTAACTAACTGCGGACATAGTGTTTGGCTGAGCCATATTCCATCTCACCAAGTCTAGCCCTGCATACAAACAGCGCCATATGAATGTTAACTAATAAAGAGCCAAAAACCAACTTTTTCAGAGGCCAAACCAGCACTAAAGAATTAGACATGACAAGCAGTTCTTTAACTGATTCAAAATTAAGAAACAGAAAAACTGCAAAAAAATGCATTGCTCCTCTTAAATACCTTGTTTCTACAGAGGAATCACAATTAGAGCTAAATGAACCCTGCAGTATTCAAGTCATGAGATGCTTGCACTTGCACCCCAAGGATTCAGCCTGCAAGGTCTGCAGATGAAAGCTTCCTTGGAAGCTCAGTTTCGTACTTCTGTGGCCACATCAAATTATTGCCTCACATGGCCGAACCCCGACTTGGCCAGAGCTTTGAGGTGGAAATACTTAAGACTTCTCTAGCATGGACTTCCCACAGTAGGTCAGAATTTAGAGCTTAAAATCAGAAAATCTTGTGTTTATAGTGATTAAAACCTTAAAACATAAGTCAACTAGGGAAAATGGAAAATAAATGAAGAGGTTTGTGCAAAATGTTTCCCCAAACCTTGCTTCTGTGCTCAGCTGCAATTAACTCAGTGGCAGTTGACAAATTGTGTAGTCAAACTGTTTGTCTTTCCAAAAAACAAAAAATTGCCTTTTTCTTTATTTACTCTTACTTGTTCTTAGCAATACATCCTGTTCTTACACATCCTTCAGGCAGGATGTGATTTGAATATATGCTGGAGTAGGAAAGGGGAGATGTAGGGCTTCTTTCTTTCTCAGTCTAGTTTCTTACTGGAACTCTTACCGCAGAAAGTGATGTTTTCCTTACACCTCTACCTTGTGGCCTTTGCATAAACACATGCACTGCTCTCAGCTCTGACAACTCAGGGAAGCATAGCCTGTGACTTCAGTGTTTGTATATCCCTACAAACTGTTCCACAGCTTAAAAAAAACAAGCATTGATTATAGCAGCAGAATAAAAAACAACTGTTACTAAACAATAGAATATATTTCTCCAACTGGAAACAAACAAAAAGGTTAGAATAGAAGTCACAACAAAATCCATGATCCAGAGCACACAGTAGAGCTCAATCTGCCAGCAAATCAGCCTAAAAATAAGAAAACACTTCAGAATTAGAAAGCTCAAAAAAAGATTAGATAAAAAGGCCGCCCCCAAAAAGCAATGCACCTCTGCAGAAGGTCTCAGTAAAAGCAGAAAGGAGAAGTTGGGAACTTACAGACCTGAAGGTACCAGAGCTCACAGACCGATGTGATCATGATGAATAGCCGCACACAAGCTACTCACCCACAACTGACATCTGCCATAGGACAACTGCGGTAGCTGCCGGCAGCTCATTACCTTCCCTTAATAGTTAGCTCATGCCCACAGTGGAAGGAAATTAATTTTGAACTGAAGAATGAAGCATTCCCGAGCAGACGTGTCATTCCACAGCAGACTATTTCCTGCCCAAAGGCACAAGCCCACATTAATTTCACGGCGCAGCTAGGAAAAGGTGCTCGGGCTGATTGCAGGTGCCAGGCAGGCATTTGGGCAGAGCCCTTCAGGAATCCACAGTACAGATCGCATGGTCTTCGTCACTGTGGCATAATGAACAGTGGAAGTTTCTGTCTACCCTTACTTCTGTGATAACAACCTTGTTAGGCTTGAATGGCGATAGTTTTAAGGTTTTGAGCAACTAAAAATATAGGGAGACACCCCTCATGGAGTTTTTAAAAGTGCTAGAGAAGACAAACACTAATCCCCTAAAAAAAGAGATGCTCAACTGTCATATGTGTTTTAGAAGTATGTCCACATAGGTACCCCCAAGGTTTCTACGTAATCCTAAAACCTAAACCCAATACAAAATCCTTCACATATTTTAGGCACTGATATGCTTGGTTTTGCAAGGCCAGAACTACTCAAGGTTTGTCTATGCTTGCACTGCCTTATGAAGCATCCACACAGCGTTGCACTGGTCTCAAAGAGGCCTGCACCATTCCAGGCTCAAAACTTGTACTGATATGTTTGCCCTTGCCACTCCTGCGGCTGAGGATTTTGTTTTGCTGAGCATTGGAGGTCCTGGACAGAAGGCACTGGAATTCCTCCACAAAACATACACTGCGAATGGTTCTTCCCTATCCATCTAGTGAGTATGCAGGTATTGCAAAATACTACCATTTCAAAGTAATCCCACGGAAGATGAAGGTGATGCTGCCAATTGCTGCAACGCCGACAGTCACTAATGCAAACACGCTCCTGTGCTGGCAGTGGTTCATCGACAGCCAGGGTGAGGCAGAACTCACCTGTGAGAACTTCTGCAGGGACTTTTCTTTGAGCACTGTCATTCAGGGAGATGCCACTTCCAGGTTCAGCCAAACGGCACGGACGCGAAGTGCAGCAGACCTGGCAGTTAAGCTACGTCCCTAGACATTTTGAGCACTCAGAAGGCACTGCTGAGACCGCTCTGATTGTATCCATCCACGGCAGCACCTGCATGCCAGAGCTCCTCCAAAATACCTCCTTTCAGGGTGGCTTTGCTGTTGTTCCATGAAAAGATTATATGAGCAACTTGGAGATAATAAATTCACAGTGACAGTTTTAACTTTAATAAAAACCCTTTCAAGATTTCATAAATAGCCTAATTAACAGGTGGGAAGAAATTATTACCCGAGAAATGTTATCCTCCAAAACAGTATTTGAAAAAGCTCATTTATTAACAAGCTTTATGCAGCATCACTTCCCCTGCCCTCTTCCTGTGTTTAATCTCCTGAGGATGGAATGATTTAGTCTAATTTAGGGATTCATATAAGAAAGTAATTTTGTAAAACACATTTGCCTGTCATACACAGGTGGTCAAATCAGCTCACCTCACAGCCCTTTCTAGTCTTAGAGCGTAAGAAATTATCTATTTACTGGAATTACGACAAAAATATGCCAAATTTTGGAACAAACGAGTAAAAAGCTTAGATTGCCACTGTATTTAAAATGATAGTAGGCAGTAAAAACAGAGAAAGTCTCAAGGCAAATTATCCTCTGCTCAATACAGTTCGCTCTTTCGAGGACTTCTTTGCTTGGCTTTGCAGTATCAGAAATAAAATGTGTAATCCATTGTAGGATGTACAATTTCAGTATGTCATTTTAACTAGTTCACATAAAATCACTGTATTTTTTAGGAATAGCCTTCATTTAAAAAGGGCAGTCAGTCTCAACCTGAGTTAGGGCAGAAGGTACCGGTATACTCTTTTTCTGCACAGGAAAAGATCTTCTCACTTCCCAGGCAGCTCTAGGCTACTCATTCTTTGCATATATCTTGATACGCTATTATTCTAATTGGGCCGATGGTGTAGAAATGGATGATAAATTCTTACTTCAAGGAGACAAAAATCAGGCAAATGCCTTCTAGAGCGTCTAGTAGAGTCTCATTCCAGTAAGTCACGGGGGGGGGGGGGGGGGGGGGACGACAGCAAAAAAAAACAAAAACAACAAAACCAACCCAACCCACACACAAAACCAAACCACAACCCCAAAACCAGTTAAGAAACTATGGAGTGCATGAGGTTGGGAGAGGGATAAAATGCCAGACAGGAAAGAAAACCACCTGCAACTGATCAAATGTTTCCTATCTGGTGCTATGACTCAGTGCAAAGAAGAATTACCCAACATTATTTAACAACAGGAACTACAAGCGTCAGAGCGGCCATACAGCCTCCCAAGAAGGAGCTGTAAGCATGCTCCATTAGAAGCTCATTGGGGCCCCAAAGTAGGCACCAGTGTGTGAAACTGCTGATAACCTGGTAAAAGATCTAGGAAGGAGAATGAAACACGCAGGGAAGGGAATGCCTGAAAGCAATATGCAAAAGTTCCCAATAGATGAAACTAAAATTTTGAAATTTGGGAATCTGGTCAAAACAAAACAAACATCACCACTCTGACCCATTTTTTCTTCCATCTTTTTCCCTTTTAAGATGGGAAAAGAACCTAAAAAAAAAGTTTTGATTACTAATCCATTTTATAGGTATTGTCTGCATACTTTAACAATGAGAATAATTTGCTTCCATACACCTTAGGTAAATCAGATTCAATTAGTGATCGGTTCTATCCCTTAATGCTCCCTACTCCGTGATGGATTTCTGCAGTTGAGAGAATACATTCCTACAGCAGAGCTTTGCACAGTACTTAAGGAGGTCAAAAAATACCAATTCCTGAAGATCAAAGGCCCATTGTGCTACTGGCACCACTGCCCCGTTAAAAATAATCTCCAAAATGAGGATTACTTTAATGTTCTGTGTCATCACTGTTGCTATGACAAAAAAAATTGGGTTAGCCAGACAGTGAGTGTCACTGTGCAATTCCCACTTTTTCTGTTACACTTCAGCAAACAAAGTATCAAGGACACTCTCCACTAGTGTTAATGAAGCATGCCTGTAATTGCACCCAGCTATAATGAACTGTTCATACCTGCTTAATGCAGGACAAAAGCATTCCAAGGAGGTTCAAAATGAAAACTAATCTGTAGCAGATGCAAAATGATTGCAGATTATCCTTAAAAATGGGTAGCCCCCCTCCTCCCAATTTGTACTGGACCATTGTGCAGTCATGAGACAAGTTCCACCAGGTACACTGAAAGCCAGAGCTTATTCACTAAGAGAAACCTTCCCTAATTCCCCAGATCAAAGCATCAGAGGGTTTGGAGTTAGAAACAGCAGTGAGAAATGACAGTATTTCTCCCCCTGACCCCCACTCCACCAGCCAGAGGAGAGCAGAGGAGGCTCAAATTTAGCAAAACCCTAGTTAGGTTGATGTGAACTGTGGTACCACCTAAAGGGGAAATTACACATTTCTTACTCCTCCCCACAGAAAGCGGAGGTCGCAGGACTGAATTCTTAAATTGATGCGGCTCTGGAGAGTGAGGACTTCTCATCCCATCTCCTGCACAGTTCTCCTCAAATGATTCTCCAGTATACGGAGCAGCTACTGGATCATTTATCAAACCAGGAAGATGATAAACGGGGATGTACATAACTGAATCGCAGAAATGGATGGGCATCGCCAAAAAAGGTCACCTTTCCCCAGGTCAGTTGAAATCCAGCTTTAATTGTAAAAATAGAAGGTATCATTTCTTACAGCATAATGTATTGCTGTTTCTACAAGTGAAAAAGCTTTAAAAAAAAAACCAAAACAATAAGGCTACTCCATCAATCCCATTACCAAACATCTGAAACTGAAGCTGTGTGCCACTCGTAACATTCCCCGTTCGAGGATCATACTCTGCCTAACCACGTGGTCACACACTGTATCTGAAATACCACCATACATCTGCTCCATTTTGCCAGCTATCCTTGATAAGTATTGCAGATTTTAGTATGGTGAATATGGAACTGCGTAAAAAGGATTGCAAAATTTTTAAAACTGAGAAATAGAGCATTTTCCTAGTAAAAGTGCAAATTTAATTTTATGTACCATAACTTATTAAGAATTAATACTAGACATCTTTCCCCAGCTTAAGAAGAATCAGTTTCATATTCAGGCAAGGACTAAACTTTGAAAGATTCAACCTGTACGGGAAGTTTTTGAACTTTTAAATGTATATTTTATTAACAAACCCACCTGCCCTTACAGTGGCACCCAAGACAAATGTAAAGACAAAGCAATACAAGCACTCAAAAAAGGCACAAAAATTCTTGCAGCTTGCCTTTTTCTTGCTCCTCTCCATATAACGTGAATAATGTTTGCAAGGCTGGAATACAAATCATAACCAACAGTTTTTGTAATTACTGAGTGTCTTAGCTTCACTGTATACTTAATCACCTGCAAACACCATTCACTACCTCACATATTCCTCCACCATGAACATTATCCTATAATTAAGCAAGATTAAAGTAAACAATGTCATAAGAACGTGAATCGCATTTTATGCAGTGCAGTCTTAAAAAAAGAAAAATCAGTGAAAGGAAAAAAAAATCCAAAATGTGTCATCCCATACATTCAAAGATGGCAACATGACCAAGTGAGGTATCTAGAGAAAAAGTATTCAAAGTGTAAAATGCCAACAACTGGCAAACTTACAGTATTCATACTGCAAGTTGGATTACAGACTTTTTAAAAAAATAAATAAATAAATAATCTACAATATAAGTCTGCTGTAGGCACAGCTTTTGGTCTTTCCAAGCTTAACCAATGTAGTATCTTCTCCCTGTAATTGCTTGGGTTAACGATACAGAAATACAAGTGCTCAATCTTTGTTCATTTTGAATTCTGAGTATGCCATTACTTATTAATCCCTCTATATTTCTTTTATGAAGTGCTTTTGTTAATGTTCCTATGCTATATTGGGAATGATAGCGCATAAGGAAAATGAAGACATAAAAGCATATTCACAAAAATACCTCAAAACTTTACAGAATTATGTATCCACTTATTTACTGAGACAAGCGACCTTCATAAAGGAAGGCAATTATATAAAGCTCTAAAGATACCCAGCAGCTCTCAGCATATAATATGAATGTACATTTTTGATCTGAGGTTTCATTACCTGAAACAGTAGAGTGACTTGCACTGCATCACTCTAGAGCTCTGTGCATTTAATAATTCCAGTATTTGGCTGGCAGTTGTTGATGTATCTGTTAAGAACAGAACACAAAAATTGCACAAGAAATGACCAGGTGACTGGTTGGTCATAAAGATGACCTCTAATAAACCTTACAATAGCCAGCCACGTTGATCCCCCCCATATTTTGGCACAGAGGAATTAAGAGCCAATGCCACAACTCTGGTTCTGAAGACCGAGCAGTCATTTCTGCATCTTTCACCCATGCCATCACGCAGAGAGGATAACACACGTGCTCAATGTGAAGAGAACACATGCTGTCTGCCAGACTGACATGATCTTCTGGTACACCAAAGAGACACTACCATAAAAGACACTGGTGAGGCCCCATCTGAAATACTTTTTAATCAGGTCACTCCTGTTCAAAAAAGAAGTATCCAAACTGGAAAAGGTGCAAAGAAAGGATTTGAGGATAATCAAGGAAGTGAAGAGCACATTTTTCCTAGAGATTACAAGCTTGACTTGTTTAGTCCTGTGGACTGAAAGCCAAGAAAAGCCAGGACTGCTGTTCCAGCATAACCACTGGGGAGGGGGGAAGCATGATTAAGTCAAAGGACAATGACGACAGTGGAGTAAATGGGTGTAAATTTGCCCATTAAGAAGCTTAGCCTGGAAATGTGAAGAGGATTGCTAAACAGGCTTAAACTTGAGATTGATTACTTTATGAAAGGCATTATATGAGATGCAGAAGCAGGGACTGGAGTCAGAAGCCCATATATTCTCATACTTTGCTGACTTTAAGCAGTTCAGGTTAGGGTTTTCTTCTCTCTCCCCACTGGGGAAAGAAAGGGGCAGACGGGCATCCTCGGGGCTCCTGCCTCCTCTAGGCATCTCAGCTCACACCACAATCCAGGCTGCTCAAGGACCCTGGCCACCACCTGAACCCCAATTCCTGACTCGTGCCTTCTGCCCAGCTCCTGAAGAAGCAGGAGGGCAGCCTGCACTGCCATCTAAACCACCCAAGGGTCTGTCCAGGCCCTGGCAAAAACTCTTGAGTTCCTCAGTAGCCTGGAAAAACATTCAGTATCAGCACAGCATACTACAAAAGTCTGTAATGCCACCAGGAAAGCTTACACCTTCACACTTTGCTTCAGACTTCTTGCAGACTGAATGCTCCGAGGCATTTTCCAGATTGTACACATTTTCAACTTTTTTTTTCCAAGAGCATAAGGAACAACTAAGCAAAAAAAAAAAAAGATCTAAAAATTCAGAGCACAGTTCTGCGACACAGGATGAACTCCTTTTCACAAGGTCAGTCCAAAACCACAGGATGACTTGGATCTTGCTTTCTTTTTCATGTGAAATGACATAGCTTGGATAATACAACTTCATTAACTGGGTAGCTGTATGAAATTGGGCAATACTTGTCATCCTCCTGTATTCAAGACCAAGCACATAGCACCAGGTGCTGCAATCAGAACGTTATTTCACTGCCATTATTTTCAATCTTCCAATAGTGAACAAAAGCTGATCTCATTAAAAGACAAACAGGACCAGATGACTACTTGAGTTAGAGGAAGAAACAAAATTGAAGAAAATGGAGACCATGAGTGTTTCTGGCAAAGTACCACCACTCTTCACAGTCAGCGCTTGTCTACTGAACACTGCTTAAACAAGCTGGAGTTAGTGTATACCACCCTAATGTCTTCACTGGTGTGCTCAGACCCAGAGGAGCTGGGAATGCTGAGTAACAGAGCTAAATTATTGCTGCTGCTTATTAGTAAGCAGCCTAATAAACCCCAAAAGGAGAAACAGTTTCTAGTCATGATGAGGATCTTCACAGGTGGTGTGGCAAGAATTAGCCGTGCCAGCAGCAGTACAGGGAAAACTAGGGGAAGAGTCTCTGTCTGCATTTAAAACTGCCATAGGTGAAATATGAAACTGTGGACTATCACATCTAGTAAAGGCAGGGACAGCAGCACAAGAAAGGTGGAGAGTGGTAAGAGCCTTGCCCAGGGCCTTCAGACATCATGAGGCCACACAAGTCCTGGGACATAGCCAGTCCAGGAGCTATAGCTTCCCCATCCAGCGCACTGGAACGATACTTGGTTGTGAGACACTACAGAAGTAAACATTATCACTAAAAAAGCTCACTGGAGAGATTTTGCACCTTACAGCTGTATTATTATAGTCAAATTTCTGAACAGAAAAGCGTATCAATTACTATTTTATAAACAAAACTTTCCTTGGCCCTTTACCCAAACCAATGAATCACGCTGGTTCTTTCTGCAGGAGCTGACCCACTGCCTCTGACTCCCAGAGAGGTATTCAGGAACGTGTGTCAAGCAAGGGATGCAAGTGGCTGAAGAGCCGTACTGTGGATGCGCTGTAACGAGAGCAGTGTGTCACTGTGCAACAGGGAGAGAACAGCTGTGACTCATTTCATAGTCTACTGAACATGAAATGAGTTTGTTTCCATCTGTGATAAACTGTGCTACCACTTGCAATGCATATTAGGCATTGCTGCTATCATGCCTTCTAATACCATGGTAAAAACTAAAGACTAAGCAACAGTGAGTTCTCTGGTTTCTGCTGCACGAGACAGTGACACAGTTTTGGCTGCCGCTGGTCTCACTTTTAGACTCAATGATCAGCCCTGCAAAAACAACAGAGGGCCAAGTGTTGGTCTGTTGTTTGTCAAAATGCCCCATTCACATCGACACCGAAGGCTTGTTCACCGCTCATTGCAAATCCCCAGCTAGGACACAGAGAGGGATGTGCATTTCCAATGATTAGGGGAAAAAAAAAAATAATTTTAATAGTTACTCATAACATGCATCATTTTTCTAATACCAGATTGTGAGACCTAATAGCCTGGCAGTACCCAATGCTTCTTTCCAAGGGACTGTAGTAAATCTTGCAGTCCCGACAGCTGAAATACATGAACAACAAAAGCATTTCAAAGTCAAATGTGTCTCCCTCGTTATGCTCCTCTACTCACTCCTGCGCAGGCTAAAAACAATACATCCTCACAAGTTCCCTTAGCCATCTTTCTACCACATGGACCTAGCCCAGCACCAGGCCCCACGACAATGAAAGCTGCTCAAGCCGGCATTAGTGTCAGATGGCCGGTGACCAAAGAGACACCCTTGTACGTTCACTGGGTTAGAAGTCTCCATGTGGTTGATCTGCCATTTGAGAGTGAAAATGGGATGGCATGTAAAAGTCTAATGAATACACACAGATTTCAGCAAATATTTAATGAAGTGGCATCCAAATTCATCATGAAATGGTATCATGAAACTAAATATTCTGACAGTCAAACAGTTGGCTTCATTACCTCTGTCACCCTTCTTGATTATCTCATTTCATGTTGTGACAGTCAAAATAAGTTTGTGTGTTAGGACACAAACAGGCTGCTTTTCTTTCCAATTCTGAATGGAAAAACCTGAAATATTGCGATTTCCAGTACAGTGCAAATTTCAGTTTATGGCTAACTCAAACTGTCAAATCTTGGCAAATCAGTACATTATCTACCTTCTCCTCAAGAAGTATTCTGTTAGGAGAAAGTATAGGTGCTTTTAATGAAGAAATAAAGCTTCAACAGAAATTCTCAGCAAGTTTTCAGAGTCATGTGCATTTGTGCTACCATCATGCCAGTAGTATACTTGTTTTATTCACATTGCAACAGAAAAATATCAAAATTAAAGAAAGAAAAAAAATTACTTTTTCTCCAGACCAGTACATTTAATGGGCCTCAGAAACACAACCTTTATTTTTCCCTTCGCTCTTTGATCAAATGCCAAAAGATATGACAGATGCGGTATAGCTGTAGGAGGTTCCCAAACTGTGATACAGTTGTACCACAATCTACCTCAAAGTGGTACCCAAACACTGTCTCAACAGCCTAACATATCTTCCTGAGCACAAGCATGGCTAGGCTCAGAGCCAGGAGCCGCTGCTGCTGACAACAGTAGCATCTTTGCAAATTTAATTCAGGAAAGCCAATTTTTTTAGTGTAGAATGGAAGTCACAGGCTTCTGAAGTTTAATTGCAATCTAAAAATGATTCCCTGAACATCCTCAGGTACATCACTGTCTTTCATCTGTCTCATACGCACCTTTACTTTTCCTCACACTTTCATCTTGGTGCCTTTTACAGCTAGCCATAAAGTGAGATTTCATATAACCAAATCCAAACACCTTGACAATAATGACTGTTGTGCTTCACAAATCTTTTTAAAAAGGTGAACAGACATTAGACCAAGCATGTGTCCTGCTTTTGTATTACACTGCACTGGTTTCTCAGGAATCAGAAGGGCTGAATTTCACAGAGTATTGCTAAAAGTAATATTAAAAAGAAAAACAAATAAGCTAAATGCGGGGATCGAATATTGTGGAAGTTTAGACATTTAAGAAAACCTTCACTCTTGGGGGTAGAAGAAAAAAAAAAAACAACCATGTGCAGCCCAAACAGCAAAACGGGGCTCCCCAAAAGCACTACACTCCAACCCAGGTCCAGTTTCCTGCCTGAGGACCAGGACACAGCACTGCTTGCAGAGAAGAGAAACGAAAGCCCGGAAAACCTGCTTTGTTTCCCCATTTAAGCAGGCTAGACCCTAACAGACAGTGACAGAGTGATGAAGAATACCTTTAATTTTTTGGCATTTTACTAGTAACATTTTTACTCTGAACCTTGTTAGATACACAAGCAAAGTAAAAGCATTCAGGCTTGGATAATTGGAAGTGGGGTGAAGCCCTGTGCTTGGGAAGGAGCGCCTTCCCTCGAGGAAATCCTGCTGCAGCTTCAACTATTTTCGAGGCCAAAAATTTTCTCTGGAGAAATTATTTTTATGAGCCACCAATGATTCATCCTTAGCAGAGTGATTTAACTTTAGTCAGCAAAGCCGAACTCCAGCAAGAAGAGGAAAATCACCCTGGTCTTTCTGTCATTTTGATGGCAGAACTGAATAGCTTCTTGTTAGCAAGTCCCCTCCAGAGCATCGTTGGATGCAAGGAACGCTACAAATACAATTTACCAAGGACACACTAACACTGGCAGTAAGAAGCTCATTAAGGGGAGCAGCTATCATCATTAGACAGGTAATCCCACCTCCAGGATTTTCTGCGGCACAAAGCTCCTACTAGTCAGCTCATCTCCAAGGGCATAATTACCTTCTGGAAATGAAGTGTGGTTGTATAGGGGAAACTTCTGGGAAAGATTTGGTTTCATACAAATCAGTTGAATGCTGAAGGCTTTACATGTGCTAAAAGGATTTAAAAGACCATGTCATTTTGTCAGTGGGCTGTTTAGCAGCAAACGTTTGCTGTATAAAAATCGTTATCTGATTTAGTCTTCTATTAGCTTTGTCACCACTCCAGAGAAACGAGATGAACTAATACCATCGCAGTTGCTGTTTTACAATGTAAAATATATGCTCGAAATTAGCAAACACCTCCTTCATAAGACCAGGTCTATTCTGACTTTGGCAAAAATCATTAGAAGAGATCTGAGGGCATGGTAATCATCTCATTTTTCTTCAGCTAAAGTTATTTAAACATAGAAAAGATCCTTTGCTGAGAAGGACTAACAGCACAAAGACAGCATGTCAAAGATAATGACTTGTGCAGCTAATCCCCGTGTATCACACTGCATATTTACCCCTTGATATATAACAAGATCCGTGTTTCTCTAAATAAGAATTCATCAATACTAATATCATTGGCAGAAAGAGGACAGAGAATGTAAATCTTGTAAATAGGCTTTATAAGTAATATCAGTAATGTTTTTTTTCTTTCCATCTAGCTTCCATTCCAAAACCCATTCATCATAATTCAATAACACAGTAATGCTGGCAATCTACAGCACAGGTGATATTTAAAAAAAAAAAAAACACACCAACAAAAAAACCCACCACCTCCAACTAGAAGACACATGCCTGAGGAAGCCTGTTCATCACTCCTTCCTAATCTCAGATATCTTGGTGAACCTCAGTATCCCTAGGTGAGGCATGGCCTTCGCAAAGACCGAACCAGACTTTCAAACATTTGATGGGTGCACAATTAGTATGTGTCTACAGAGATGCTGATCTACAGCTCCCAGGTCCGAACTGGCTCAGTGGCAGCTCACAAGCAGCACGTATTCAGGTCAGCACACACTAACACAGAGCTCACTCTCCAGATAAAGCTCTCTCCAAAACTTTATGCTTCCCAGCACGTTCCCCTGCTATAATCCAGTTGCTAGGGATAAGCCAGAAGGCCTCATATTTTCACTTCCAATTGAGGGATCAATCTCAAATGTCTGGTGGTCAAATCAGGACCTACACCTTCCTTCTTCCTTCCCAGTCATCTTTGGTTGGGCTTGCAAAGCCCTCTGTTCTCCTGGGGGAGGTGGAGAAGAGGATAACATCCCTACAGAAGTTCTCCTAGCACAGTGGCATCCACACCTGCTGTTCCCTGCGGGACAAGAACAGGTCTGTGTGGTTGCCTCAGGAGCCCCTTCCACAGTGAGTCTGCTGCAGCCCAAAAATATTAGTGTACCCACATGTCCAGTGGCCACCTGCGCAGTACCCATGGTGAATGCCATGCAGTAACCAGAGAGTACAGCAAAGGAGGCAAGGGAGTTCAGGTGGCCAAGGCCAGACAGGTTTCTGCCAGAGGTTCCCCATGCTCTAGAGCGTCTCATAACAGCACCATACTGCCGTGCACTGCATGAATCACAGTCTATTTATCCTTCTTCCTAATGGAAATTACAGACCTGTTAGAATCATATCAATAAAGGGAAAGAAACTGTTTGCTGAGGCTAAGGAGATGAGCTGGAAGACAGCTGAGCAAGTTGAAATGTTTGCTAATATTTCACATGATGTAGCAGTCTTATTAGAGGAGTAGTAGAGAGCCCTGTTGCTTAGATTAATTTGAAATAAATTGGAAAAGTTTCAAGTGTAACATAAACATGAGACTATTATCAGAGCAGCACAGATCTTGGAATTTGTGCCTCACAGACTATCAGACAAACCTGTCCTACAGTCCTCTTTAATGTGGTTATTTAATTCCTTAAACTCAGACTAATACAGAATGGTCTAATTTTGTAAGCATTTTGGAAAACAGAAAGGGTGGGTTTTGAAACAGCAAGAGAATCCAAATCCAAGTAATTTGTAGATATACTTCACTGTGATTCATTATGATTTTCTATAACTCGACTTTAATTCCATTGTTTAATTGCTTTAAGGTAAGGACTGCCAATGTTCCGAAAATCCACCAGATAGGTCGTCTGTAAAATACTAACTTTTTCACTTCAGAGGGAAGGGGGGGGGGGTTCAACCCACTATATGTTCCACAGAAATTATATTACCAATTCACAGTCATCTGCTCATAGGATAAATGCCTACTCATCTCTTTGCCATACCATGAACCAACAAATGGAAATTAGTGCAAATGATCTACAATTACCTCAGTGCAGCCACCGATCAACTCTGGAGCTGCTCTGCCAGCTTGAAGCACCAAAGGATCTGGCCCCAAATGCTTCACTGCTTGATAAGGAGTGAAAACATACTTAAGTCACATTTTCCACTTCAGAATTTAAAAAAATTAATAGTTTGTACTGCTTAAAACTCGAAAGTTCATGTAGTCATCCAAGCTCCCCACCCCCCAAAAAGGAAGGGAAGAGAGAGAATAATGTTTTTCTTGTTATAAATTATCACAGAACTGGTATATCCTGGCAAAACATCTTTCAGTATAAATTGATTTTAAACTACTGTATTTTCCAAAGTAGACTACTCTGTATTACGCCCAAAAGCAAATATAAGCATCAGAAAAAACTTACAAGACTGTTGCAGTTAAATTTAAGTTAAATATTTATTTTTCTCTTTTCCCTTCAACCTTTACTTTTTCTTTTAACTGTTTTATTTCTATTTTTGAGAAGCCATAGCAAAAAGAACATCTTAAATCTAAGCTTGAAATTGCATTTCATTATGTTTTATTTTTTCCTGGGAATGGAATTACTTCTTTCACTAACTCCAGATCAGAGTTACTGACAGCCCATTCTCAGCATCCTGATTTACTGCTAATGACAACACAGTGGATGAGACCATTCCTAAACACTGGCTAAATAATCAGCAGAACAGCTTCATTCAAAACATCAACTCCTTGTCACTGTATGATTTTTTTTTTCCACTTTTTTTTTTAAAAAAGCAACACATCATTGGTTTAAACCAAAAAAAAAAAAAAAACAAAAAACAAACTCACTCCTACCACAGGTTTCCTCCCACCGTGGTGCATTTAGCACAGCAATCAACAGCACACTGAAGCCTTTGTGAAATCGTCCTTCAGGACAGCAACAGATAAAGCCATTATAAATTCTAAATATAGCCTTCTAGATATAAAAAATTAAACAACAGTTATATAGATTTTTTATTAGTATGCATATTCTTACAAATCAATACCTACTTTGAACTAGAAAAATAGCTGTAAAATTATATAGTTAATGAGGGAGTTTCTGGTAAGTGGGTATTTTAATCCACATCAGAACAGCTGGAAAAAGTACCTTTTGAAAGGTGAGAAAACTCAAAGTAATGAAACAGAGCCGACCTGTGTCGCATTTAGTGGACATTGCCGAGAAGAATAAACGCTTGCCATTTATTAGCCCACACTTATCACACATCTCGTCTACTCTATGGCTAAAATGAAACCACATCGTTATGCAGTAACTATTATTTGGCTCCTACATTTCAAATTAGTTTAAAATGTAGTCATAGAGGTTCAGGCATGTGCAAATAGTACAGCCATTAGTTGATGTGGATTTCTTCATCATTTCCTGCATGTAAGGGGAGCTCCAATGAAGAGGCAGCCAAAGATCCACCAAAGGATGGATTCAAGCTGAACAGCGAGGTGATTCGTGATCTTTCCAGAGTAAAAGAATGGTTTACAAGCAGAACAGAAGACCTCCAATCAACTGATGAGGGATTTTCTCCTAGCAATTTCACTGCTTACATAGCATTACATGTGCCTCATTTCATGAAATGAATAATGAAAATGCGTACGGGAGAACTGAGAGCTTTTAGGTTGGCGCTGGTTGACAGAAGACGCTCACACACAAAGTTGTGGTTCAGCAATAACAACCTGCCTGTCACATCCCAGGCAGAGGAATGAGGAGCAAGCAAAGATGGGGAAAACATGTCCTCGCACCAGCTGAGCTTTACATTGGGTTACAGCACAATGACTCTGTGAACCAGCAGGACACACATCATCCTGGCCTCCTGGAGTCCCAACAGACATCAATCTTCTGTATCTGGAAAGGTTGCACAGCTGTTCCCCACTCTGCAAGTGCTAAATGGCGACATCTATTCTTCTCCTAGAAGCATGGCGGAGAAGAGAAAACCAGAAATCCTGATCTACCTCCAGAAGGACACATGTGGCAGCATGACAGCAGCCACACGCACCTAAAGACCACATCTGAAACTTCTGAACTGGCCAGAGGCAAAGTCTGTGTCACACCAAGTCCAGCCCAGCACATAGGAAACTGAGAAGTTTTGGGATCTTTCTTACAGCCAGCCCAGCCTTTGTCTTCTCAGCCTACGTGCGGCTTCATCAGGCGAGAGAATGCGCTGAAGCCCCTGCTCTTGGTGCTGTTCAGCAGGGAGATTTGGCTGCCTGGGACCGGCACGTACCCACCAGCCCAGTGACAGCAGGCTCAACACAAACAAAAAAACAGTGACAGAAAAAAGGCTTTTAAATGAGTCTGCACCAAAAGCTTTCAAGAAGCTTCTTTCATGAAGGGTTTAAAAATCAATAGAGCAGTGCTCTTGCTGTAATTACTCATTGATAGTACAGGACAGAAGCGCAGGCTGCAATGGGAAGAGAGGTAGAAGGCCAAATTCATTCCTGATGTAAGCAAAGAGGTCGTACAGAGGACGGCAAAAACCATAACCTCTCCTTATGTGCCTGAATCTGACCCACAGTGCTCAAAGATCACTGCTGCTGATCACTCAGATGAGACCATGGTGAGATTCAGGCATCTAAATTAATCAATAAAGACAGAAAACCTGAAATGCACCATTTGTTCACTTTGTGATTTAATTATTCTTTTAAAGAGTAGTTGCAGGCTTAATGGGATATTTTCAATTCATTCAAATGGTTTCTGAAGTTCTTGCATATGCTCCATTTTTCTGATATAACTCATTTACAGCTGAGGGAAGCCTCCACTTACAAGGCTACGGCTCTCCTCTTTGTCAGAGTTAATAGCAATTCCTACCACCAACATTCAAGCTGTCAGTCAGACAGACATTTGCTATAAACATCTTCATTCCCTTTTATTTCTGCAGACACCTTTAAACAGCACCGCCTCTCAATTCATAAGTCATATTAGTGCTGTTACTGTCGTGCAACATCTCTCTAGACAGTCTCGCATAAAATTAAATGCCCATTTAGCAGCTTACAAACCTCACAGCAGTTGGTTTATTTTCCCTCTTTATTGTAACAGAGCAAGCAAGAACAGCAGACTATTACAGCACCACGTAACATGGCTTCTCTATCAACCCAGTGGCAAAAAATTAAATGACTATCTGAAAGGTGAAGTAAAACACTCATTTACATCTGACAGTTTTATGAGGCTACTAGGCAAATAACTGCTGAAGACAGATTTCTAAAATCAGGACAGCTCAACTTGCCAAGGGTTAACCTGTTCACACACCAGGGCCTAAGCCTTTCTCTTGCTTAAGGACTGTTTAATTATGTATACCAAGTGCAGTAGCTCTAGCAGGAAATACTAAAACAGACTCTCACAGCCTAACACGAGGACATTTAACCAGAACATTGCAAGGCTACAGACCAATGTCTCCCACATTCATGTGGGTATCATAAGAATCAGGGTAGGCATTTCATTCCCCAAGAAAATAAATAAAAGAATAAGTCTGAAGGATCTCAGTTACACACTGAAGTGAGGTTTGAAAACAGCTTTCATATCAAACAGGATTATCTGTTCCTGAACGTCTCATGAAGTGCTTAAAAAGTGCTCGGATGCTTTTGAAGTACCGAAGAGAGTATGCAGCATGTACACCGAGTGATATTTTTCACTTGCATGGAAATAATAAGGTCCTTTAACTTAAAATTGATTTTCACGGGGAACAAAAGCCCTCAGAGACAACCATTTAGGATGCTTCATGGCACCCCTCATCATTTATTCTATCAGCAGTTTGTCCTCAATACATAATGATTAAGAATACTTTTTGAAACACTCTCAACATAAGCCGCAAGTGATAGAGGACATCCTTATGTCACATATTTTTATTTCTGCAGTGTAATCTGCATTTAGCACGTTCCTTTGACAAAGTCACCTGAATCCTGTCCCCCTTTCCAGCCCGATCAGGAGTGTTTTAACACTCAAAGTTTCTGAGCAGTTTGAGAGTTAATATTTATGGAAGTGGGGGAGAAAATCCCCACACAACAAAACCTAAACCCATCACCTTTGGATTTGAAAAAAAGGCAAGACAACACACAACCCAACTCCAGCAGAAAGCCCAAACCAGCTTAGTCCTCCTAACAAATACATAAATATGCCCCGGTGGGGGGATGCATGGCAGCGGCAGGCATGGAGGCAGTCTGCAGAAGGAGCCTGCTTCCTCTCCATCCCCAGAGAGGACCGAGGCCTCACAGAGCCTCTAAAGAGCAGAAGAGAGTTACCCTGAACTCAGCGTATGCGGCTACCACGTTCTGGCTGATGCTGCAAGACCTGGATGACGCCGGGAAACCAGCAATAATGTGGCGCAGCTTTTCTCACTTGTGCTGCTCCTTCTTTATCTGACTACTGTAGCATTTTCTTTTACAAGTACTGTAGCAACACATTTGCACCAAGCTGAAACAATCATGCATATGAATGTGCGGTTCTTTGCAGAAGATACTAAAATTATTTCTGGACTGTTCTCCTATTCCAGACAAAATTTGGTTAAAGAAAATGAAATTTTCTATAAATTAATGGAAAGCAAAAAGAATCTATATGGTGGTGCAATTGGACAATGGTGGAAAAAGCCCAAAATCTTGTAACAAAAGCAAAACAGGTGCGTAAAGGAAAGTCATTCTTCCTGTGTCCCTTTTAGCACCCCCAGCAGAAAAGCCAAGCGGCTCCAGATAAAGACCTCCTTTTTTTCCCACCCTTTCCACCCATCACATGAAATTTCAGAGAGAGAGGAAGCATCTACAATTTTGTTTTACAAGCCCTCTGGAAAAATAAGATATATTTCTCAAGCAACAGAAACTCTTCAAGTCTCTTTCATATCTTTTCTCTCACAAATAGATGCCTTCAGGGAGCCCCCCTTGCCCCCCTTTTAAGCCCAAGTACTGATTTAAAAATCAGGAACTCTGGGCTGACAAGCAGCAGATTCCCAGAAGCCCAGGATATATTAACATGAAGCTCTCCAGCAAGGTCTCAGAACTTTTCAGCCCAGTTTTTTTATTTTCTGTAATTTAAGGTGAAACCGTTACAACTAGAACACATGCACTAAGTGGACGGTAAAGTGCATTGGGCACTTGGAGCAACCTTCTCTAGACTCTGTTAGCTCCGTACTAAGAGGTGCATTTTCCAAACCCTGTTCACTGCAGGGATTCTATTAAAAATTAAAACAACAAAAATATAAAACACTGCACAGAGCCAGTGTAAAAATTACAGTAATGGAGCATGTGCGCTCGTTTAGAATTTGTTTAATGTTTAGTAAAAAGTTACACTAAAAAGCAAACTACTAGCAAAGCAGCGAAATACTTGCATGGATCCTCTCCATACCAAATTGCAGTTTACTGCATTCTGGTCTGTTCTTTTTTGAGCCCCATTTTAAGCATTCAACAGCAACATGGAGCTGACCAAGCACCTCAGTTCCCTGAACACATGCATTTCAACTGCGGTTTTCTTCCGAACACCCAAGCAGAGTAGGTTGCTGGCATTTACATTGACAGAAAGCAAAAATTCAGAGCTATATAAGCCAAGAGTTATTGAAATTACAGCTGGGCTTCATTTGTGGCTCACTGTAGACTGGAAACGATGTTACTGGACCACACCAGCCCCTCACAGCTGGGTGCTCAGTCTCACATCTGCCTGCATACAGACAGCCCGTATGGTAGAATACGTTCCCCATCAGTGAACACGTTATCCATGAGCAGCTCACAGTGATCCCTAGCTAGCAAATATTTAGAGAGCTCTGGGCAACCCAGTTTTCCGTCAAGCAGAAGACCTTAGCCAGCATTAGGTGCTCTGTCATTAGGGGCATACCTTACTCGAGAGATTTAGGAGTGCTAACTGCTGCAGTCAAAAGAATAGCAGAGTGCCACTTATTCAGAGTAGAGCACAGTTCTGAGCACATTATTAAATGGCAGCAAGTTTACTTTATATCTGATATAGAAGTATCTAGCTGGGCTGTCAAAAATGCAGGTTCATATTGTTTCCTAAGAACATAACTATGTTACTTGCAATATAAATCCATTTCTACACTTGCTTCATCTGTTTGTGCTCAGATCTGTATCTGAATTCAATAGGTCAGCTCTGGAAAGTAGCGATAAGTCGCTGTTCATGCCTATTCCTATTCAAACCACAGCATGCCAGAGCATCCCCTTCTAAGGGCCTGGCTCTCACAATGACGAATGCTGTGGTGATTCAGTAAAAGAGCAAATGGTAAGATGAATAATACATAAAAACACTTCTCAATACTGAATATCTCGCAACATTTTACACTTATTCTATGGGCTAAGGAACCAGAAAGAAAACAGGTGAAATCACTTCCTGAAGATGTCTCAGCTGGTCAGTGGCAGAGCCAGCAACAATAAAAATTTAAGCCTGCTGACTCTTCTTCCAGCATTCAAATCACCACGTTTGTGCATAATAAGCCCTACTGTGAGCGCTCTCTTCTTTGTCCCGTTTTCCACAGCCAACATAAACTGAGCCGACCTGAAAAGCTCAGGTTAAAGGACAACAGTAAGTCAAGAGTAAAGTGCATTTGTACAGCAGACCTTTTTTTTTCCCAGTACAGAAGAGCACTTAACTGCATCAGCTCATAAAAGATGTCTCCACGAAGGAGGTATATCACAGCTTCTGGAAAAGATATGAACACAAACAAGAAGGAAAATAAATGGAAAACTGAAAGGTTTTGACTAACTCTTGTGTTGTGGTTTTGGTTGGTGGTTTTTTTTGTTTTGTTTTTTTAATAAGAGAGATCCTTCTCTTGCAAAGAGCCCTTGAAAATGAGAAAGCCCAAACAATCTCATGTCTTTTCTCTGCACTGGCTTACAGGACAATACATGAAAACTGTGAAAAATGTAATTTTGTAAGCTTGAGCTGGCATCAGTTGCATCTGACAGTGCATCCCCTTGTTTCCATGTCACTTCTGTGAGTCCTTCTCACTAAACCCTATCCACAATATGAGGTCCAAAGAATCTCAGCTCATCACAGCAAGGGCACTTCTAAAGTATAAGCATGCCCTGCTGCAGTTTCCTGACTTAGCTCTCCTGGCGATGAGCAACAGCCCAGTTAAAAGGATCTTAAAGGATAATAAACAGAGGCTGATCAGCCCCCCATAAACATTCGCCATTTCTAGACAAGGACAAAGCAGAGAGAAGACAAATTAGCCATAGGTTAGAAGGTCTTGCCACATCATAGCACTTTCTTCAACATTTCATCACCAAAGTGTGACTACCAGGCCGTGTTAAACACAGAGAAGCATGTCAAATGCCTCACCTTAAAAGCTGGGATTACTACATCCTTATTAGAACATGAGTGCTCCTAAGACATTAAGAGGAAGGCCAAAGTCCTGCATAAATATTTTGCAGTTCAGGGTAATGTGTCATTATCATTGCAAACCCATTGTCTTTCCTGGACAAGAACAGGAAAAATCAGGATACTTTTAGATAAAAGTTTGGAACTCAAATATTAAATTAAAGATGGTGAATATGGCAAAATGCTTGCATGCATCTTTCCAGCCATTTGTGGTATGCAAAAGCTGTTTTGTTTACTCAGTTACAATATATGGTAGGCAGGCAAATTGCCAAAGTTCAGTCTTATGCCTGTCCTTTCAATTCTTCCATCAGTATGGATAGGACTAAACCACATATTATCTGTTCAGATCTTCATCAGGAACCCCTCGTCAGTCCTTTTAGCCTCTCTTAGGCTAAAATACAATCACAAATACACACAATCATCTTAGAGTAGAATTTTCCCCAGCATTGAGGGGAAGCACTTTGACATTGGCACCATTATATTTCCTTTAACATAGGTCTTGGTTTTACATCCAATTTTGAGAAGTAATAACAACAGATGGAATTTGAACTTTATGTTGACACTGTGATAAAAATCTTAGCCCTCTCAATGGCCCATTCACCCCTGGTTTCTACTTCTGAGAGCACTTCCATGTAGATGTACCATGAGTTGAATGAAGATCCTATTGTGCTTGCAGTTGCATCTATGAACCCTAGCACTGCTCCAGAAGAAGAGGAAAGGGTGTACCCTTGTTACAACACTAACATAACAATCTTTTTTTTTTTTTTATATATATATGGTCAAATCATAGGTAGACACTGTCTGGAAGGGACAAGGGCATAAAACCAGCACTGCTCATATATAGTGCTGCTTTTGTAACAAGATTGAGCTATCATATATAAAATTGAACTTTGAAACATTTTTTCTGCATTCATTGCTATGAATATGACTTAGAAAACACAAACTATGCTTGAAATACTGTAGCAGTGTCATGCGTAGTAGCAATCCCAAGCCAAGCCTGTGATAACTGTGAATGATGCAATCCATCCTGACAAAGCACTGAAACCTACAGATAATTTACATGTTTCCAGCACTTCACCACTGCATTGGGGAACATATAGCAAGGCACATCGGGCAGTACTGACACCTGGACATCCTCTCAGACCAAGTGGCTCCTAGATGTATTCTGCAGGACAGAAGTAACGGTGCCCTTGAACATCCACCAGAAAAATCCAGTTTTCCTTTGAGGCAGACATAAATTGTAAACACAATAAATTGCAGCTGAACAAGAAATAAGAGCATGCAAACAGCACAGTATAATAGAGTTTTGCACTTAGCAGCACAGGTGGGTTTCTCCTGACTAATCATTTTGATAGTCCTTTCATTACAGATTTCCAATATGCCTGTAACAGAATTTCTGATCTGCTGCACCTGAGTACTACTGCATCCAGCTCGATGCATAATAAAAAGCACTGTTTGCTGAAGAACCAAACCACTAAATTTTAGATACCTTGATCCTACAAATATCCATTTGAACCTTTCAGCATAGATCCATTACTAATTAAAAGACACCACAGTTCATTTTATTTATTTGTGAACACAACTTTATGATATAAATTTATTTTTATTTATATTATTTCTACATTTCTGTTTTACCAACTATAGCATCAATTTTCACTGCAATTTAAAAAAAATGTAAAATAACTATTAAGTCTGATCATATAATATAAAACTAACAAACAGTAAAATTTGAAATGAAGTATACTAGTGTTGTTAAAAGGAGATGATATGTCACGTTCAAACTAAATTTTCTGGGGAATCAATGTGAAAGGAAACAAATTCCCAAACCTCTTCTTTTGTTATGTGAAGTAGAATTGCCAGTTCTCCAGCCTTCTTGGGAGGGCTGGCCACCTTCAGGTCTCTCCACAGGGAAAAACAGAAATACACGTACCATCCAGGAAGGCAGAAAACAAAGCTGCCCTTCCTCTTTTTAATACAATGTTCAGTAAAGAAAGATAACCATAAAGACCTGATTAAGTACTCCAAGTCTATAAGTTATAAGATTTCTACTGTTCAAAATAACTGAAATTTTTGAAAGCCTCATGCAAAATAACTGGTAAGGGGAGCTTTCAGGAACAGTATTTCAGACAAAACATTCCTGGATGCCTGGAGGTCAATGTGTGTGGTTTTTATCCAGAGTCAGTTAAACATGGGGTGAAAGACTAATGAGAACACAGAATGAGTTGGACTGAAAAGCTCAAAGGTGGTTGAGTCAATTTGTAGTTGCTGAATTTTTCTTTTAGAATAAGTTCCCCAGGCTTAAGGAGCTGCACTCAGTGGCAAATTAGGATTCATAAAAATATTTGAGCACCTAGTTAACATCAATGATTTCATTAACAACATTTGAATAGTATAATTTATGTACACAGAGCACTTCACTGATCCACTCCCAAAAAATGCTGCATGTTTTTGTAGACAGTTCTGAAATAAGCTTTCTTGGGCTCAATCTAATGCAAAAAACAGGACCAAAAAAAAATGCTCCAACTAATTCAAATAGGTGACAACTTTACCCAGTATATAACAGAAGTCTGAGAGTTTTCAGTTCTTCACACCGAAGAGAGTGGGAAGGACTACAGATGAGCTGGGCGATAGCTGCTGGCTAACCTCTGCCCCATGGGAAAGCACTGCACTTGATACTGGTTAAGAGAGCTACCCCCTGCTCAATAGAAATAAAACATTTTAAAAAGTGATTAAGCAGAATGAAGAAAGAAAGAAAAAGAATGCCTTCAAACACCGAACTATCCTCCTTAATAGTCAAATGGAGGGATTCAGTGAGGGCTGATGGTTTAGACTTGTAAGACATCCCAGTGCCTCAGCTGCTGCACCCTTCCCAAACAGCCCATGCACACGTGGTGGGGCCTGAAGACACAGTAAGGTAGTGAATGGCAAGCTGAGGAGCAACTTTACAGCTTGCTGGCTTTTCTTCACCAATGCCCAAGGATACTCATAGATGAACCCATGCTTTCAAAGTGAAGTAAGTTAGCATGTTTTCCACACTGCCCCTGGAAAGGCAGCTAAGGCTCTGTAAGCTCACAGCTCACCCCACCACACTGGGCATTACCTTGCCTGGGCAGATGAGCCCAAAGCACCAAGATCAAATAGCAGCACAACGTACAGGAAAGGAGGAGTTCTTAAATTAAAATGCAGTACCTTTTCTTCTGGAAGCTTATTTGCATGGTAGAGTCATTCTTGTGAGAGCCATCATATGAAGCTGTTGATACAGATCACCTGGATAAAATTGCTACAGGCCAGAAATAGCCCCTCTTACTTCCATCCTATCTAACTCAGCTCCAGGGTAAGCAGAGGTATGAAAAGGTATAAACACGATACTCCATAGGTATTAAATTCTGGCATTTTGGTGGTTTCCACAGTAAGGGTGAAGGAGCAAAGTAGGAACAATATCTACATCCTCTTTAAAGTATAAAAAAAAACCTCAAAAAGTTCTTCATAGTGATCTCAACGTATCTCCAATACTAACAATAAGCAACAAGTAAGTAACAGAAAAAAAAAGAGAGGTAATAATGATGTGATAAGTCCAACTCCTTTAAGTCTTGGTAACAACCAGTGTACTTCAGCTGTGTAGGAAGTTATGCCTCTCATACCCTTCTTCTTGATAGTCCAAGGAGTGAAAGGATTATCATCTACCCAACCACCCCACAAAAAAGGAAGTGCCACCATATCACAGACAAACAACCGGAGACAAACATCTTTTCAAGAAACCATGGATATCCCATATTGTCGTCAATAAACACAAATAAGCACAGAAAATATGTTGTATTGCATATATACACATAAGCCTGGTTGAACTTAGGGATATATATATACACACACACACACATATATATGTGTGTCAGAGTACTTAATTAGATCAAGGAAAAAGAAAATGTAACAAGACAGATAGTTTTCGTCATTGGCTAGACTGCATCTCTGCAAAACACATTCTTGAGAAATCCACTAACAACTTAAACACAAAACCATTTCTGAATGAAATAAATAGTGTTAACTTTGTGGTAGTCAAAAGCATCTAAACCTGAATCTTGTTTACACAGATTTCATGCGGAAATTAGCCTACATTTGAAGCATAAGTAATAAGTAATTCTTGCAACTTACTAAGCATGACTACCCCATCCTCAGCAGGTTACACAGAGGTCATCAGACACCAGCAGTGCATCTTCAGTGTTACAAGAAATTAATTCTCTCTGAACAGATGACAGCTTCACAACAGACATCAGTCACCAAAGAAGTCACCCATAAGGTTTGACTGGCAGTTAGCAGGCAGAGCCCAGCACTTGACATAGTGCCAGTGAACCCGACTGCTACATCCGATAGAGAACGTCAAATTTCTACGGTCAATCTACCCATAGCCCTTGGGGGAGCAACCTGTCCCCAAACTGTCCTCTCAAGAAATATGTGCTTCTGGTAAATCTGCTACTACCCGTACTACTACAAAAAACATCCATGGTGGTTAAGACACAAAAAAACCTAACACACTAATACACAGTCGCTGAAGTAAAAACACATAGGTAAGATATGTCTTGCATCACTACCTAGTCTGAAATACATCACTTTTCTCTTGATAAAAGTAACTAAGATGCCTCTTCAGAAGAGTATACTGACAACACCAGATGAATAAAGCCACTGCCAACGCACACCACACTTCTGTCATGCTGATGGTTGGGCTTAGGTTCTTTGGTGCAATGCAAACGTAAAAACAGAAAAACTGTTTCACAGAATTTAATGTATGGAAAATTCATACTTTGAGACCACGGTATTTCTCTTTTCATATTTCATACATATGTTTTGTATGAAGTAAAAAGAAGTTTTCAAGAAGAGTCTAAGAACTAACTTACCTAGAAAAAAATCCAGAAAATTGATTTTCAAATGGCAATCCTTTTCATATTGACACTCTTGTTCCACACTAACTTCTTCATCTAACATGAGTTTATCCAATTTGCAATTAGATTATATGAAATTACAGAAAAGGAGCATAATATCTAGGTTGGGAATAATTATAAAATAGCTACCACAATTTAAATTCTCAACACTCAGATTTCTTAATATCTTTGCTACACCTTTATCATGAAGACAAGGTCCCCTGGTTTTAGCATTCTTAATATTGTGAAAAATTAGAAGATTTTCTTTGGAATCATTTCCTCAGAGTTGAGAGAAAACCGGTGGGAGCACTTTTGGTGAAGAGAGTAGGCTGCAAAATGTTCCGTAGGACTATACACTGGGAGTGATAGACCTCACCTCCACTTATACATGCGCCCACACCAGCCAAAAGTAAATGAGAATGAGGCCATTTCTGATCTAGTATCAATGGAACTTTACAGAAGTTAGGGCCATCCAGAAGTTGTTCTCTCTAAGCAGTATACACGTTTTACACAGCTTTACTGTGCCGAAGACCACAATGAGTATAACGCCCACCTTCATGCTGTTTAAGACTGACAGGTAGTGAAGCTATTAAGAGTCCTTATCAAGGGTACCTGCATTTCAGATAATCACTCAAGCAGTAGCACCATGCTGACGCAACCCAAGGCACTGAACATTCATTCGGGTCCCAGGAAACATACTCATTTATGGTGCCACCCACTAAAGGTCAAACAATAAGGAAACACGTATAAAGAAAGAGGATGTTTACAGATTAGCAAACAGAATAGGAACATTAGACATTGTATCAAGCCACAACCCGAAACTTCTTTAGACTCTCCATGTTCGCACTGTATTTCCACTATAAGGGCTTTAATTATCATAAGTTAATCACATCCCCGAGGCATTACAAGACATCAGGCAATGGCGGATGCCTCTAATCCCTCTGGGGTGTAATTATTTCATAACCACTACACTTCAGGGTTACCTGATTGCCGTTATGGAAAATTTTATTCTCTCTCCTTTCTCAACCCAAGCCTTTTAAAATTAAATACATCTCTGACCTATTTTACACAATCCCCATTCTTTCCCTTAACATGCAGTGTAGGACTTTGTTCTTTTCTTTAGACAGTAGAGGAAGGCTAATCTTCCCCCCACCCCCTTCATGGCATATCCAGCACAGCGTAAACTACTTGGAGGCAGTATTTTCAAAGGTGACAGACTGGATTTGAACAGAGATTTATTCATTGCTTGATTTAGGAAGGATTATGATCCTCAGCTTCACAATGAAAAGTTTATAAAAGCCTTGTCGCTGTAAGAAACCAGGGTCAGACACATGCAGACACATTTTCAGCTACAGCTAACCACCTTTCTTGGGGAAGGGATTTCTGACATGATGACTTGTTCCTCTCAAGTTGCTGCCATAGAATAAGATAAAACAGGATGTGGATCAACATGATGTTTTTGGTTTTTTTTTTTTAAATTATGAAGCCCTCTTTGCTTTGTTCATCTCCAATCTCAAAATCCTGAAGGAAGAGTCACCAAAAGAAACATAAGCAAAAGAAATTTCACTTCAGGAATAGACCTTTCTATTTTTAGAGATTGCCAATGGAGACAAAAATGCCATTTTCCTTACCATGAAAGACCAGGTTGGTACTTTTCAGTACCCGTCTATGCAGCTCTGGAAAATCTGCAAACCAAAAAATTGCAACGACAGAGTTCCCACATTGACACACATACTAGAGCAATAACTGGCAGCGCTCTCATGGCCTTGGTGGGGCTGACATCAGTGTTCAGATGCCAACAGAGGAGAATGAACTAGACTGTGTTTGATCTCACAATGGAAATCTTGGAATACACTAAAAATATCATTCTTCCTCTTAAATTTTAAAGATCTCAAAAACTGCTAATACTTCAGGCTTTCCTCTCCCTGTTTAACAGGCTTTCCTCTCCCTGTTGAGGCCCTTAGGGACTTGTTTTCTTCAGTTCCCACAGGAGATAAGGGCAAAGAATAAGTAACAAAAGCAAAGGGGTGAAATAAAAGGGGGAAAAGTATATTTCAAACTAAGTCTGCTTGGTCAGCAAGAACCCAGGCAAGAACACTGTCGCTCTTTGGCAGAAGCAATAAAACAATCAATATAACTGTAAGTTATCATTAGATGTCAAGTACCTTAGCCAAATCCTATGGTATCCGCCATCTGATCTTGCATCCTGACATTTCTCTCTCTCTCAAGTACACTTTTAGAGTGGGACTCTGAACAAATGCTTTCCCTTGCACTATTCAGCAATAATGCATTGACATTTTAAACTATACAGGAGTCCAAACGGCTGACAACAACTGTCTCTTGCTAGCACTGTAGCTATTTGGCATGGTAGCGAACAGATTTATCCAGCATATTTTATTTATGTGATATGCCAACTGGATGGTTACAAATACTGGTTTTATCTGAATTTGCCAATTTTAAAGCATTTATTTAGGCACTGAGGAAATCTTAAGTATTTAGGACCTTAAGAGGTCTGATTTTTGAAAACGACACTCAAGAGTTTCCTTTCTAAACTCATTGAGGGCTCCAAGGCATCACATCTCTACAATACCTAGATATCTAAGTAAAAACTTAGGGACTGAGTTTTTCAGAGTGGTGTTTTGAAATTCTGGCTACAGGATAAGCCTTCATCTCTTCTGCTCTACTGCTGGTTTAAGTTGTCACCCAAAGTGTTTAGAGTAAGCTCTGCAGTTCAGATGCCGAGCTCTCTCCTCTAAGGATGACTGAAGCAAGACGAGGGAAACTGTTGCTGGGAAGGTAATTTGCCTGCACCAATTCTCCTGAGGTAAACTCAGACTCATTAGACAGAAGCAAATAAAAAAAATTGTCTGCAGTTCATTGTTTTCTTTAAGATATTGTTAATAAATCTCCTATAGATATTCTACAACAAGATTTCAGATGAATTAGGACAATAGAGGCAGACATTATTTCAAAAATAATGATCTAGCCTATGAACGTGGACTATAAAACAGGAATCTTTAGTAAACTGTGTTAAAGTTTGAAAAGGGATCTATCAATGTCCTTTAAAAGTCCTTCCATTTTCTGTTCTCCAGTGATTTCTTGATGCATTTCTATAAACATTGAAATGAAATACTGATCTTCTTGATAACGGAAACATTTTCTTTGAAAATTAATGACCAAAACACAGGAGAGTGCTTGAGTTCACTGACTTGCAAGTCCATACCAAAGTAAGGTTAATGTTGCTTCATTAAGTGACTAAAACATGGTGGGAGGAGGCCAGTTTTAGCTACTTATATATATATCAACTTGGTATTCCAGGAAAACAGCAGCACTGATAGTTTTCCAAATCATGAAAACTGAAGGTCTTATCTTTCAAATGGCTCCAGCTTCCACAGAATTACAAACATCACTCTAGAAGCCTGAAAATAGCACTTTATCAGGTTGTGGCTTTTTTCCTTCTCCGATTTAGTTATTTGACACTGTTTCTTTCTCCTCAAATGGAGCAGAAATGAAGACAGCTAATCTGGACACAAAGAGCTCACCACACTGGTAAAAATAAACAGTTCAACACATTTATATAGAGAGCCTTCAACCTCCATATAATTGCTTTGAATCTGGCATTGAGAGGGTAAATAAGAAAAAACGTACTTCACTTTCATAAAGCAAGTGCTAACCTGAATGGCCTGATTTGGTGGGGTTACCGTTGTGTAATTGATAGCCAGTCGTAACATCAACACCATAACAGCTTACTTATCATCAGAATTGCTATCTCTGGCAGTCACAGGGGAGAGTGATGGACTGGGAAGAAATGGAGATTTTAACCACCTCTTGTAAAGTACATGCAAACATGGAGGGGAACCTCAACAGAAGAAGAACTTGCAGAAATTTGACCAGAGGACTTTGAACTCAAACACTGTCACAGTAGAAACTTCCACCAATACTTCAATACTTTGGAACTCGGCATTGTCTCCTCTTTCTGTTTGCACACCTTGGCCCAGCCTGAACTGTCAGAGAAACGTTTATTAGTTTCTTCTAGAGCACAAGTTCTCATTGAGAAATAAAAAGTGTTGATCATTTCATACTATTTGCCACTAAAGAGCAAGGAGTCAGCAGTTAAGAACATTTAAGATCTGGTGGAGTATATACACCTGCTGGCTGCTAAGCACTAGGGAGTATGATGAAGAGGAGACAGCTGGTAGACATCAGCTCCACAAGCCAAAATGCTGGTTCAGAAATACAGTCAATTAATCCCAGTAAGCTGCAACCATTTGCTCCACTGGCTTTAAACTGGAGTTCCACAAACTTTAGTTATTCAAACCACAAAGTCACTTAAATATTCAGATTTCTGTCACCTAGACAGGAGACAAACAGGTAAATTAGCTATGTTTTAAATTTGTGTAGCAGAAAGAATATAAGCTTTTTTGTTAATCAGGATTTCAGTTACTCTTTCATTTGATTTCTAGTTCTAAAGGAATACAAGAACACTTTGTTTTGCTTTAAAAATTATATCTACATGATAAACCATACGTGCATCTCAAGAAATCAAAAACATTACGACCCATCAGGAGGTGAACGCTACTCTGATTTTACAAGACAGCTGCAATTAAAGTATTATAAGCATGTCCCCTTGGGATGGGGCTCCTTCTCTGCCCAACTCAGAACCAGGACTGAGCTCAAGTCGAGGGCCATTAGGCTAAGTGCTGTGCAGGCACAGGGAGAAAGGACGTTCCTCTCCTAAAGAATAGGTAGAAAATACGCACACAGCATGCTAGAGGGGATGTAGTAATGCTAACAGACTTCTGCAGAGCGCCTTTTTTTTTTTTTTTAAATGCTTTAGAAGTTAAGGCTTTTAACCTAAGCAAGGTAGGGCAAAAAGAAATATCAGATGAAAGAGAATGAAGGAAAGTGGTCATAGACAGGAGGTAGTAGAAGGAGAAAAATATTCGTATGCACAGCAGGAACTGACTATTTAGCTAATGACAGAGCAAAACAATAGGTTAAAGGCTAGACTTAGTCTGCCTAGATACAGGAAGATACAAATATAGTGAGCGATGTCTTCAATTTATTAATGCAAATTTATACTGATGATTAAAGAACAAAGAGGGGGCTGTGCCGAGGGGCAGAGCTCCTCCAGCAGTGCTGACCCTGGGCTCCTCCCGAGGTGCCTGCCTGCAGGGCCAGTGGAAACCACGCCTGGGAATTAGGGCAAGTTTTAGCCAGGATGGGATACGCACCTAGGAAGTTATCCGCTACTTCAAAACTTACAAGAACTTTATTATTACCTTAAGTTTATAAGATTATACTAAACTGCAGAAATGCTTTCATGCAATATGATTATGACTTTATTTTAATGCCAGGATAGCAACTCTAGAGGAGCATCTTCATTTCATTTTTCATATTTTTATAGTGTCTTGGTTTTCCTTGGCATCAGAACAGAAAGAAATGCCAAAGCCTTCTCAAAAATAAAACATGAGTTGTCTTCTGGCAAACTGTACTAGCAACAAGGAGAAGTCACTGATAGAGGAAGGGAATGATACAGGAAAAGCACTGCTGTTGATATTTTTCATTGAATGGACTGAGGCAGAGTGAAGTCAACTGAATTGAAGGAAGAAAAAAAACCAGAATCCCAGACCTGTGAAATTTCTGTCCACTACTTACATCACAGGATATTTCTCCGTCTCTTTTCAAATACGACAAACCTACACACATTCACACATATATTCATATACTGTACCTATGCAAAAACCAGACATATACAGATGCATATGTATGCACACACCTTTATGTTATATGTGCAAAAATATTAATATTGTACATATGTATGTAGCCTTTACTAATAGAGGACATTTTCTGTACTGCTTATATCTAACAGTCCAGTGGTTACTCTTCTTAAATTTCCTCTTCCTGCTTAATTTCCTATCATATTAATATTCAGAAATTATGTATAGAGGATTTCAGCTTAAAACAACTAAAACTTTTGGCTAGTGTTCTGCTGCAAAAACATGGAGAAAATTTATACTACTGCTGGACATGTCTAGAAGGATTCAATAATCAAATGTAAAATAATTTTATTGCATAAAGCAAATCAGAATGATGCTATAGAGTGATACCAGCAGCTGCCAGCCCCTTTTCCCACAAGCTGAGACAGAATATGCAAAAGGTAGTAGAAGAGGCTACAGACTTTATTTTCACAAGTCCCTTTTGCCCATTTTCAGAAGTGCATCTAGAGAACCAGGTTGGCCAGGAGGAAGCACAGGAGGGCCTTTCAGCCACAGTCCCTTCCAGAACAAGCTGCCATGAGCAGAAAACCACCTTGGGCATCAGGTTCTGCCTCTCTGGTAACACAGTCAGTGCAGCACTGCCCTCCTAGTGAGTTTTTCTCTCCCTAGCATGCAACCTGAGCTTCCCAAGCTGTAATTCATGGCCCATGTCCTTTGTTATATCATCTGGCATTACCAAGAAGTGATTGGCTCCATCAGCTTTGCAATTACTCTTCCATCTTCTGTAGGCTGCTATTAGATTTCCTCTTTGCCAGGCTCAACAAGCCCAGCTCCTGCAGCCTGCCTTCACGAGACACGTGCTGTAGGCTCCTGATCATCTTGGTAGCCCATGCTATTTGGACTTGAAGCTCTCCACTGAACAAGCTTTACCTTCCTTGCTACCTGTCGCAGTGGTAGCAAATCTCAGGTTTTAACAATCATATTGCTGTAACTTTAAAAATCACACAAGAACATGCTGGTTCCTACCATACCTGAACTGGCCTCTCAGTAAAAATGGACTTTAACTTTTTCACTTATCTGAACTTCTTTTCATTCACAGCTGACACTCAAGGATAAATATAGCTCAGCGAACATCAAAGTATACACACACACACTTTTCTTCATTTACAAGAAAATTATTTAGGGTAAAATCCAGCAACTCTTTTCATTTGTACTAGCACAAATCCTGATCAAAAGCTTGCTGAAGGCAAGGGGAGCATATCCAATGACTTTAATTGGTTTGGGGTTAAGCCATTAACAATCCTAAAGACAGTCAAATCCTTTTTCTGTTGCAAGGAAAAGTCCAGTTAGTAGGTGGGAGAACTCCAAAGTAGATGCGGTGTGCTTCAGAAGCTGTGCTGGTAATACAATAGGTAAGATCAAATCCCTTGCTCAGTATGGTATTAAGGCAGCTCTCAGACTTTAGCATCAGCTACTGGCTGAATACTTATTTTTATTAATGATAGTAAAGGTATCAGTCCCAGCATCTGGGACAAGTTCCAACTTGAGTTATTACATTTTGATCCCACCAAATCTTTCTACAGCATCTTTGCATACGGAACACTTTTTCAGCTCTCAATATTAAGCAGCTTTCAGCTTGAACTCTATACTTAACCAAGAGTGGCTGCATTTCAGTAGTTTATGAAATTATTATGTACAGTAAAATCTCTAGAAACATTATGGGTATTTATTTCATTTTAATATGAACCCATTAGTTAGAAAGAAGCCCCATTCTATAGAGGCACATCCAATTCAGCAAATTTAGCTTTGATTTTTTAACGTTATTACCACTAAATTACTTTCCTCCGGAATTATAGTAGGCTGAAGCAAGATATTAATTTTGTCTGAGACTAAACTACATACTGAAAGCTACTGGCCACTTTAATTAGTTCAGCACTCCCAAAATCATTAAAATGAACAAAAGTAAAGGAAACTAAGAATAAGCTGCATGCCACACACTTAATTTCCTCTGTAGCTTCATATTGCAAGATTGATGTCAAAGACGTTAGTTCAATCAGCAATAACAAGGTATCCAAACATGTGGCTTTTGCACAGACAATCCAAAACCATGAATAAAGACAAAGTAACTTAAAAGGCACGTGACAGAACAGAGACAGCAGTGTGACCTATAGGGAGAAAAAGCACAGATGATATGGAAGGCAGCAGGACAGTTTATTTACCCTGTACAGCTCAAAACATCAAACCTCCCTCCCCATTCCCAATACTATGAAGCCACCGTTTGTCCCCAGCATCACCATGATGTGATGAACTGAACTTCAATGCATTCACTATCCAGAGACTGGAACACAAGCCTTTTGCATTTATTTCTTTGAAGCTTTGCTCTCAAAGGCTCTGTTGATAGAGCCAGACAGATTACCAGGACCACTGACGCTGTTGGTATTACTGATGCTTCAGCTGCCGTGCATACAAATAAGTACTGTCAGCGTCTTCCTCCTGAGGACTTCAAACATTTTCACTGGGATACAGACACAGGGCAAACCTCTGTATAAGCTAAAAGACCTGTTAGGTTTAAAATGGGTCCCCAGCTTCCCCACATACCACCCAGGAACCAAGGCAGGCACAGATGGACACCGAGGTCAGCAACAAACGTGCAGACTAAGCAGTCTCCTGGATCCTCCTATACTTATTCTTATGCCACATTAAAAGATCCTCTTGCACAGACAAGCTGGAGGAGGCAGAGACAAAATGTGCATGTTCTAAGGTGACATTCCCTGCACCACCTTGGAGCAGGAAAGGCCACCAACCTCAGTTTTCCTCCACTCTTACATAAGGTGTCAAGATAGTAACTTTGCAGGTGCAGCTGGGAACAGCAGCACAGACTGGCTGTACTACATACGCACTCCCTTCAGCTGCCCGCCCTGGGAGAGCACTTGCTGCAGCAATGGAGCAACCTGGAAGCAGCGCAAGCAGTCCCCCTGTATGCCTGCAGTCCAACTGCAGGTGCTTCCTTTCCCCCAGTGCCCCTGTGCTCATTTACAGAGAGCATCACTACCGCATCAGGCTTCAAAGCTTTAAGATCCACCAGAAAGGGGGTGATTCTGTCTTCATATGCTCAAATGCTACCACACAACAGCTGTCCTACCTTACGCTGCCTGGCCAGCCAGTCATAATAAATGAAAAAGGATCATCTACAGCATTTTCCTCATGTTTAAAATTGGCTTTGAGGGACCTATTAACCTGTGCTATTATGCTGTCTCCTTGCTTCTCCACAGAACAAGATGTAATCCTCATGTTTCCGTAAATCATCATGATGAGGTATTTCACGAGAGGTTTCATTTTAGCTCTGCACATACACTGCTTCCAAAAGACATACTTTGTACATCATCACTTAACTACTAGCACCACTGCCGATAGATTTGTGGTCTTCATTTGATGTGTCCGTCCTGCTGCATGGAGCTCAGTACATGGAATCTGACAAACATATCAACTTCATCAGATGGAAATTTTTTTTTCCCCTCCCCTATTGAAGTCAGCACTAGCCTCTTAAAGAAAAGACATAATTATATTACACAACGTTCAGATGCTGGAATCTCATGACAGCTTCTCACTCATTCAGAGGAGACACTAAGGTAGCTGACTTGAAGGGAACTGCTAAACCACTAAGAAAGTCAAGAGTAACAAATGCAAGGTAAGTTAGAAGTAACATTTGGATTACAACACTGAAAAACAACTTTATGAACATAGCTGAGCCCAGTAGCTCTACAGCAGCACCGATGAAGTACGTCAAATCACTGCTGCCACTCCAACACAGCCAGAACAAATATTCTGACCCACTTCACTGGAGGGCCTCCTCTTTATGTAAGATTTAATACTAGCAACTATTTCCCCTTTAAGAACAAGCAACTCTAGGATGCCATTTAATCAGGCCACCATCTATCCTGTACATTCCCAAATGAAGCAAAGCCAGCAAATTATTCTTTTCTCTCCGTTTCAAAGACAAGGGGAAAAAAACACAATGAAAACACTATAAAAAGCCATTAAAGTAAGAGACAACTGGGTTTGCCATCAAATTCTTTATACATTGGACACAGACCTTGGACAACAGCACCACAACAGCAATACCCATCTGCAATTGCCAATGCCTTTAAGAACCCTAGATTTAACAATTGTGAGATGCACTTCAGCAACCAAAACAACAAAACCCCCAAAACATCAGATGCATAAATTGAGGCTTTTGTATCCCAAATGATTAAATCAGAGTGATCTAATATTCATACTTCCCCTAGAGTATGTCTCTTTGTTTTGAGTGCTGTCTTGAGACTCCTTGGCAGAGAGGAAGACGACGAAGTGCAGCTGAGCAGTTCTCTCGCCTGAACTGCTCTCAAGACAGCACTTTGAAACAGGAAGAGACAGGACTCAGGAGAACATATAAATATCTTATAAGGTGCTGGAACACTCAGTAATTAATTTTTCAGCAAGGAGAAGCTTTTATTTCAGCAATGTGTAAAAAATAAATTTTGAATTCCATACCCACTGCTTGGCCACTCTTGCTCTGACCCAAAGCAACAGCAGAAATGGAAGAGTCACGACTAAGGAACCCGCATAAATCAGGCCAAGAGCCGCTGCTTTTACTTAGCCTGATTTCCACGGCAATAGATGAGAGCTATATTTCCATTACAGAACTCTGGAAAATTTTGTTTTCTTTCTGTATGAACCTAAGAGCACTCTGGCTTTAATTAGGACAAGAAGAGGAGGTGAAAGATCCTGAAAGCTTTACCTGCTTCAGCGCAGAAATGCTTTTGTCGTTCTGGAGTCTGGGGTAGGTTAGACAAAGCACGAAAGCATTAGCCACACTGAACAGGAATGTCCAATTTTTATGGGAGCATTACCTTAACAGTTACGGTGAGACAGATTCAACACACGATCTGATTGGGAAAACAGTGCTCCTCCATCCCTTCTCTCCTTCCTGAGCACTGATTTTGCCTGAGGCTCTTCCTACACAATTTTAACCCATCATTCCTCGATATATTGCTCTTCTAACATAGAACCATAGAATCGTTTAGGTTGGAAAAGACCCTTAAGATCATCTACTCCAACCGTTAACCTAGGACTGCCAAGTCCACCACTAAACCATGTCCCTAAGCTCCACATCTACACGTCTTTTAAGTACCTGCAGGGATGGGGACTCAACCAGTTCCCTGGGCAGCCTGTTCCAATGCTTGACAACCCTTTTGGTGAAGAACTTTCCTAATATCCAGTCCAAACCTCCCCTGGCACAACTTGAGGCCATTTCCTCTCATACTATCACTTGTTACTTATGTGAGACCACTTGTCCTGTTCCAAGCTTTTCTCTGCAGTCCTGAGTAAACAATTAGTGATAGCCTCAATCAGCTCCCTGATTAGTTGACCTGCTATGTCTGTCAAAATCTGGAGGGTAGCTTTGGACATGCACCTAAATGGTTTGCTACACATTTCCACTTTCAGCCAGGAAGCCACAGAGAAGAGAAACTGTTTCTTGTGATGTTTCTGGAAAAATTTCCAACATCAAGAAGTCATCAGACTGGAATATAAATTCAAAAAACGCTGAAGTTCCCCAGTCCCTTGATCTCATTATAAGAAAGAAAGAAATTAAGTTCCTACACCACTGCTGCAGCCCATCACTGATGCAACGGTCCCATAATAAGGATGATAAACCAGATTGCTTTTCTAAAAAAAGTAATGGTTTTGAACTATTGTTTCATTCCACAAAACAGAAAAGGTATTTAAAAAAAAGACATGGGAGGAAGGAAAAAAGCCAACAGAAGTCAGGAGTCCAGCTGTCACAACACACACCTGATGCCACAGGACTGG
Source organism: Theristicus caerulescens (assembly GCA_020745775.1). Lineage (NCBI taxonomy): Eukaryota > Metazoa > Chordata > Aves > Pelecaniformes > Threskiornithidae > Theristicus > Theristicus caerulescens. Next base: position 31,966,965 of record CM036564.1, read on the forward strand.
GTTCAAACACCTGCCCTCAATGAGGCAGCAAAAGAATTTAAAATCAAGGCAATGTGTTGGGTGGGTGTATTGCAATACTTGACCTAGTCTAGCTCTTCATCTCTGGATTTGATAAACACACTGCCGGGAACCCAATAAAAATCCTTACTGATACCTTGTACACAAGTTTTCATAAACAGTTTCTTTAAATAAGAAAATTCTCATCCTGATATCCCCAAACAAATGTACCTCGCAGCATTTGGTTCCTCTGTGAATTATAGAGCCATTTTATAATGATTCAACTATTTGTTCAGCTGCTTGCAAACTTATTGAACTAACAATGAACAACAATTTGTATTAAATATTTCAGATGTTTCTTTCAAAGGTCTCATCCTTAGGAATCCAGGAAGATAATACTGATTTCCATTAGGTAAACATTTTGTCAGCAGTAATTCAAGTTTTGTGCACTAAGCATTCCACAAAGGTAAAAAGACATTTCGTGGATCAGATTCCAGCATTAGCACTGAATACTGTAAGATCAGTAATCTGTAAGACAGAATATCATAAAACAGATGAAACATTCAGTGCTCCAGGTAAAAGCAGCCACATTGACTGTCACCTTGTTGCTCTTAGGAGTTACAAACTGCTCATTATATGCAGTGGAAAAGTCCTTTTCCAGCAATCCCCAATCACGTGATTAGGCATTTACCACTATACTCACCACCAACTTCATTCTGTTCAGTTGGTGGTGGTGGTTTTATCTGGGTTTTGTTTTGTTGGGTTTGGTTTGTTGGGGGTTTTTTTTGGTGTTTTGGGGGGGGGGGGGTTGGTTTTTTGTTGTTTTTTTTTTTCTTTTGGTTTGTTTTTTTGTGGGTTTTTTTTTTTTTTTTTAACATCAGAGGCAGCCAGTACTTAGTGAACCTTTGACTTCATGGATGGCAACAACAGAGACAAGAAGGGGTTCCTTGGGCACTTCACATGCACTCTCCAGCTTCAGTCTAGGGCCGGGTTTTAACCTTTCCAAGAGCTCTTCTCAAATTTTGCTGAAGTGAAATTGAAAGATAATGCAAGATCTGGGTGTGATTTTTATCCAAGCTGCGGAGCACCAGGGGGATGACAGAAGAACCTCTGAGAAGCCCCTTCAGGAGTTAACCCTGGCGAGGCAAGGGAGGTGCCTAGGGAGCCAGAGGGGTTCCTTTGTGCTGAAGCTGCTGCCTTCCCTTCTAAGCTGTTCATTTCCCACAGGACCGAACTGTCAGGTCCTGTGGATACAGAACCCAAAACCATCAGAGCCAAGACAGACAGACTGGTATTTTCTGGACACCTCAATTCATACTACTTCAGCGTCGCCAGTGTAATTTCTTTTGCAAGGGGTGTCTGTCTGCTACAAAAATCAACCAGAATTAAATGATTTCCAACACACCCACAAAGCCGTGGCAAATTGTCATTGGTTTCTTACACTTTGGATTCAAATCAGATAACTTTCCAGATACAAGCCAATGGTTGGACTGTCTTCAGCATACAAACAGACAACAGTAGTGCCATTACTGTAGCTCTGTTTTTCCACGCATAGAAAAAATATAATTAACACAGCTCCAGTTAATTTTACTATTAAGAGCCCAGTGGGGAACAGTGCAAGTGACAAGAACCCAGTGCTGCCAAGGTTTATGTGATATTTTGTGCAAGTTATTGAATGAGCTAATTTGTATGTAGCTCAAAGCCCATGTTTAACAAAATTGTGTGGATTTACTGATGTGGAAAAGTATCTAATTATAGCATCAGTGAATGAAATATTCCCTTTATCTGGGGCACCACCGAAACAGCTCTTGCAGCCATGGTCATGCCAACATGCAGAGGAGAATTGTGCTCACAAATACAGAGGTTGTTAAACACCCTCTACAGCCCTCCAGTTCCAGGTCTCCTTGCTAACACTGCCAACTAATGCAAGATATACGGAAAAAACATGTGAAACTAACAGAGTCAGAGAGGAACATTCTTAATATGCAATGGCCACCAAACCTATTTTCATCAAATGGGCAAAAATAAAACTCAAAATAGCTGGTAGAGGACAAGAACAGAAGTGACACCTGCAGCACTATACTCTGAGAAGACTCTGGTACACAAAACCATTTACATCTAGAGTTTAAAAACATAACCATTTCTATTTGACTTCAATCTCACAGAACCTCATTTTTACAAAATCACAATACGAACAAAATTGGAATTAATCTGCTCTCAATCAAGAAATAGATCTGAATAATTCATTAATGTGTTCATTAAATTATTCTTCCTACCTATTCCACTCATTCTACTCTCAATTAAAGCATTAGAAAAACACATATTTTGTCATTTCTTCTTGTGTATGCCAAAAGTAGGTATCACTTTACCTTCAGAGGCACTGAATTATTGGTCCAAAGTATAATTTCCAAACACTTCAATGAAAGGTAATATTAATGAGCTCCATTAACGTCAAAGAAAAGCAAAGTAGGGAGACATCTTATTTAAATGGACACCTTTGCTGATTTCTCCCCTCCCCCTCCAAGACAAGTAGCCTTTGAACTAAAATATCAAATGTACTCAAGAATGAGAATACAATTCTTTGTTAAGCAGACCTGTGCACTTCAGTGTCTGGTTAACTGGTTACTTTTCATTTTCTTCAGTTCATTTGACTTTGGAGAGACAAGGAAAAAGAAGATACAGGACAACAGCAGCAGCGATAAAGAAAAAAAGAATAGAAGTTAATTGCTTCCCCTTGAACATGGTATGACAGCTTCTTGTGAAAAAAGAAAATGTGCTTCAAAATGTCTTAGGATGCAAAACATGAGTTTTTAAATGGAAGTTCATTTGCATATTTTTATGGTCCTGCACATGTAATTCTATTTACTGAAATGAATCCTCCCACTCAAACTTTATCGCAGAGCCTTATGAAAGAAGTTCATAATCCTCTGAAGAGATAATTTATTAATCGGGATAGAATAAGGGGTTAGCCGAAGTTCTACGATAAAACAAAAACAACATGGTTTTGTGTGCATTTCATCTAATTCCATCCAAAGTCTTCTCTTTCATCTTAATATTAGGGCTCAAGACTGCATCTGAAATAGCCAGAAGCTGCCTCCTGGAACGAGTCAGGCTAGCAGCTCTCTACTACTTCACTACTTCATTTTGTTTGGTTTTTAATAAATGAAACAATCCCATGACTAAAATAATGCTTTAGGCAGAAAGAAAACACTCATATTCAGCATCTTGCCCAAACCAACATGCAAAAGTAAATCAACAAACATAGTGAAAATACTCCAAGACCATAACTTAAAATGTTGACAACAACAAATACAGGGAATGACATGAGAAAGATGCTGGGGGAAGAGAACTGTTTCCAAAAATGCAAGGCACTAAGTGCTACAGCTAGAATAGCATAACCTTACCCTCTAGCTGAACCTTCCTGTTTTATCTCTGTATTCTAAATTTGCACTGGTTGCTTTGCTAAAAATATACTTTGAAGTTGTCATAGCTATTGGTCCTGGCTCGTCTTTTTTCTGCCTCTGAGAACAGCTAAAGTAATAGATCACTGTAATTAGACTTTTATGGGTGCAAGAGACAGTTTGTTTCAGTTACAAACATGAACTGAGAAAAGATGAGCCAGAGAGGAAAGAAAACCAAATAAATTTAAGACAGACAACTGTTTCTGAATATGGAGAAAATTGGAAAAAAAAAAAATGAAGATAGCTATAGGCTTATCACCAAAATCTCCAGCTACAAAGAGGGATACAATACATGATAGCTAAGGCCACCTTTACACTAGGGCTAAGGCCACCTTTTCCAAGACCAGAAAGACAGATTCATACGTGTAAAATGCAAACAAATTATTCTATGTATGCATTATTTTAATGGAAAGATTTAAGGCATATAGGATATATAAGAAAATATATCATGCATACATACATATATATCTTTAATATATCTTATATATGTTCTAAGAAAGTATCTCCTATATTAGGCTAAACGATACAGCCAGGAAAAACATAAAGGTTATTTGTTCATCCTCATTACTTCAAAGGCATGTAAATGTGTGTATTTATATATCTAAAAAGAGAAACAATAGTTATTTGAGGGTCTACATAACTACCACATTCCATGCATTTCCCTATTTGTAACTTTGCACACCACCTACTAATCTGAATCTTTAACCTCAGCTAAGTCTTAACCATTACTGCAAGACAAATGATGGAAAGAAACAACAAACCACAAAGTGTCCAAAAGCCCTTCCTGCAGGTGAATCACCTCCACCTGACTCTACAAACATGTTCCTGCCACTTGTATGACAGTTTTATTCGTGTCTAAACAGCAATGAAAGTCAGCTTCTGAAGTCCACTGAGCACTACCTTCTTGCAATTTTACCCTAATGCCTTAGATCATTAATCATTCATACACGTCTAACAGATGTGGAAATTAAACCCGCAGTCCCCAGCTTTACCACTGACAGCTACAGCCAAGGTCAGTGGCGTTAGCTTTGTTCATGGATGCCAACATGTGTCAAACTTCAGCAGTACAAATTGTTTGCTACTGCATGAATAACATGCTATTGCAGGTATTTTAGACAGTCCCTATTCAAGGTAATCTGAACAAGGTAAAAACATAAAGCTAGAAAGACTTCTTGGCACATTGTGTCTCCTCCTCTACTTTTGTAAGAAACAATGTCACACGGGCCTCTTCAAAAACATGCCTACATCTATCCTAAAACCAGCTGGCTTCCTTGGACGCACTACTCCGTGCAGTGGCTGCTCCAGAACTCCACCACCTCCTAATTCCCAGATTGCATTTATTCATCAGAAATTTATAAAAATTTGTGTGCACACCAGTACTATCCTCAGCTTCGTAAGGTCTTCTCCCTGGGTTCATCCCTTAGAGCACTCTTGCAGAGTAATTACATCTCTCCTACCTCATTTTGTTTTGCTCAGCTAAATAAACCACTTGTTTCTAGTCCATCTTGTGTAACCAGGTCATGTTTTCTGAAGACAGAAGATGACAACATAGAAGACTACATCATGACCTAGATGAGGCCCTATCACTGGCCCTTTGCATCATACTATTCACACCTATCACTCCCCTGGAAATATTTCTCCAATACACTCTGGGATCATATTTGTGTTTTTCATTGCCATTGCACAATACTGGACCATGACTGTCCTATGACTTACCAGCATACTTGGGTCTCTCTTCTCTGCCACTCCCACCCAACAGACCTGTTGCACACAGTCATTCCCATCTTTGTCCCCCACTGTACAGCCTCTCTCTCTCTAGAACTAAATTTAATGCCACTACTGTGATTCTTCTCCCCAAAAGTTTGCTATATAAGGTATGGAAAGGAGAATTATTGAACATTACACCTGGTATTACAGGAAATGCCAAGAAGGAATCTCCTAGATAGACCATCCAGCTCTGCCTTTACTGTAGCCACAATTTAACAAGTAGCCCATCTTGCACACCAGCATTTCCCCCTCTTTATGCACCACCCTATGCAGTCAAAGTCAAAGAAATTAGCAAGGTTTCAAAAACTGGTCAACTTTGGTTTATAGCCAAGGCACATGAGTATTTGCAATGACAAATCAACATGCAATACGGAAGTGCAGAGTTAAAGCTGCCCTGCTGCCTAACCTGTATGTTAACACATCTTGGTAACAAGATTGGGTTTAAATTTATTTTCCAACATTAACAATGCTAATTTGAGGGTTACTTATCAAAAATTGTGCGTGTTTCAATTCCCGAAGTACTGATATGTACTCTCAAATTCTGTCCTAGTTTAATCCTGGGATACTGCTTTTAGTCTGGAAACAGAGTTAAAAAAATCAGGAAATGTCAAGAGCAAGATGGCTTAAAATGCCATAAAGTAATTTCTAACAACAGTACAGAAGAATCTTTGGGTAAAATTTGAAGACTATAGGTCTGCAGTGTTATCAACTCATGCATTATCATCATAATTTTAGACTTTTATGTTAAAGAACCAGTTACAAAACAGAAGCAATTGTGTGATAATCTCAGATTTCATGTACAAAAATAAGGTTCAAGGCCTTTACATGCAACAGAATCCTAAAATACGACTCAAGAGACAAATAAAAGAATGCCAAAAGTATTCAACAGTTTAAATGCATTTTAGGTTCTGCTGCCTCTCACTAGAACAGCCTAAAACCTTGAAAGGGTTAGGAAACCTCAAAAAAGATGGAGATTGCTTTCATTTAATAAAGTATAAAAGTTGTATGCATGAAATCCATCTTATTTTAACACACTACAGCTTTTTCTTTCTTTGCAACAAGTCATCACGTGGACTATACCCTTATGGGTTTTGTCTGCTTTTGGTTGTTTGGACAGTGTCCTGTTGAGATAGTTTTTCAAGTTCTATTTTGGACAACTTAAGAGCAAACAAATAGTAGTCTTCATCTTCTGACTAGCTCCCAATACAAGCTTTTTTTTTTTTTTTTTTATCTGAACAGCTAATTTTAACAACAGCCTCTTCCCCCTTCTTTCTGCTTCGTGGTCCATACATTTTTTGCTTGCGTACATCTGTCTTCGCAACTGCTTGTTCTGCTATTTCCCGCCCTGTCACCACGCTGGATCCAGTCTGATAGCAACACTCCAGCTATTTGCCACAACTGGAACCCTGGAATCTCCCTGGAGAAAAGCTGCTACTGTAAGGTTGCTTTTTAAAAAAAAAAAAAAAAAAAAAATGATTACAATTCAGATCTTATACCAGCATTTAAAAAGAGGGTAAGGCTGCCAAGTACTGAAGGTAGCAAACAACTCAGATTTTTCTGAAAGCACCTTGTGGCAGCTGCAAGTTTGTATTGCATTTACCTAAAACAGTAATTGCCTTTGGAAATTAGATTTTCCTGCTCGTTCAAAAGATTTACGAAAAGTAACCATAAAAATTCAAAATTTAACTCACTAAATGCCAATGTTAGCAAGCAGATATAGAATATGTGTCTGGCAAAAGTAAGCAGAGATGGAAACATACCATCAGATAATCCAGTTCATTTCTTTGACATCCCTCAGAGCATGCATGCTCACAGTGGTTCTAAACATCTCTAACAGTACAGTTTGCACACTCTTCCCCATCCTAAGAGATCTCTCAGGAACAAGTATGCCTTGCTATCCAATCTAGATTTTCATTTGTATGTTTTCATCCTTCTTGTTATATTCCCCAGTTACTCCTAAACAATTCTTCCTTATCGGTATTTTCAGTTTTTATTTAGTCAAGCTCTAAATATTTCGATTTTTCTTTTCTTTCAGTGACATGACAATTTTCCACCATCCTTTCTGTGAGATTTGATTTGCCAAATTATTTTGGTAATAGGTTGCCTAATAGGTCTGGTGCCAGAACTAGTCCATGAACCATTTGTCTTTCAATACAGTCTGCAGAAGGTGAATTTTCAGACCTAGATTATTGGAATGATGAGCCAAAGGGCCCCTAGGACATAGTACCCAGCACTTGGAAGCCAGAAAGGCAATCAAGGGTGGCTGGATTTCGAGGGAATGTGACAGGCATTTAAAATAAATTTATATTTTCTGTTACTGTTTGCTTGGAGTGTGTTTTTCTCCTCTCACTGGCTTTTTATTGCATTTTTTTTCCTTCTGTGCTGCAGCACCCACACAACGCTCACAGACTGAAGTGAGGACTGGGATGTCACTCACTTCCGCAGAAGCCCTTGTGTATTGACATTACCTGCTCCCATGAAAAGGAGGGTAGCGCATTTCAAACAGTCTTTTTAAGCACTGCATACCACTCTTCCAGTAGTAATCCCAACAAAAAAATACATCAGCATCTTCTCCAGATGTGGCCAGACCGATTAAAAAAAACATGGTTCCTACATTTTACTTGCAGAGCAGTACTTAAATGGCAATGCAATTTCTGCAGCGCCCTTAAATTTTTCGTTGGATATCATTATGCCACACAAGATAAATGACAGCACATCCTTACTGCGGCACTACTCACAGCCTTCTAACCAGCCCAGGGCTAAGTGCTGAGACATACAGAGAGATGAGAGGAAGCACAAATCCTAGGAGTGGGATGCAGCTTGCTTAATTATAGAAGTCTTACCATACGACAGAAGTACCTGACAGCTAGGTGTCGAGGCACCCATGATAGTCAATGGAGACCTAGTCAATACAGCTCATGTCGTTTAGGGTACAATTCATTTTAACAAGTGTAGGTGAGGCAAATCACACCCTAAACACTACTTCCCCTAATGAGTGCATCTGCACTACCTAATTCACACACAGATGTCTCCTAAAACAGCAGGGCAACATTGAGCATTTTGGATTAAAAAAATAACATGCCTCACAATTTGATAAATATCAGCCCCCAAAAGGTTAACCCTGAAGGTAGAAGAAAATAAGACTTATCTCATTGAGACCATCTGCTGTAGCAATCAAAGCAGTTAGAATCCATTTGCTTGCAGGAGTCCGTAGAGAATATCACAAACTAATTGGAGTCAAAATAAATTAGTTTATTTTGTTCTGCATGGCCAAAATCCATCCCACTTAGTTTTACCCACCTAAGTAAAGAGAACAGCCTGTTCTAGGCTTTTCTCAAACAAACAAAAAAACCCCACAGACAGAGGTTGCTCCAACAGGACACTCAGCACCACCTAAGATCTGATTTGTCCTTTAGACGCATGTATCTCTCACTAGTGATTATAAAGAAAACCAGGCTACCATAACCACCCTCTTGGCTTATGAACTTCAAATAGACCTCAGTGAGTCTCAGTAAAGAAAGCATGAACAATTTGGGGTTGTACTTGTAGGGTTTTCCTCCCTTAAAACCCACAAATGTGACAGTTATGACAAGCAACAAAATAGTTGACACAGCAGGAATTACTGTGGTCCCATTATTGAAGCCCGCACTTATTTCTTCTTCCTTATAGGGATCAACAATTGCATCTCAGGATCCCTGCTATGAGAAGCAAACCTTTTCTTTTACTGTGACGCAATGCCAAGCCTGAACCGTACGGTATGCTGGCAGATTGTGTTCTGTATTTCAGGGAGTCCAGCGCAGTGTTTTTCTCATTCATTACTGGCAATCAAGCCATTTGAAAGGAAATGAGAGATGAAGAGCTAAACACTCATTTGGAGAGAGAAGAAATAATCAAGAGAATAAAAGTCTTGTCTCAGATTTTGCATACGATTTCTCAACACTAAGGAACATATAATTGATGTGTAATACATATAACTAATATCAAACAGTAAATTAGATTTAGAAAGTCAATCACCAATGGAAATTAACTTTGAAGAATAGGTAATATTAACCCTATTCATAAAAGCAACAAAAACTCTCAACAAAAAAAGCCTGACAGACACACATTAGCTTAATGTTGACAATACAGAATACAGCATTACTGAACAATGCACGGGGCATGCTATTCTAAAAGATAACTATGTATTTTGACAGATGCCTATATTAGAAGGGCTGATAACACTGACATCTGAGGAACACCAGTAAGGAGACATGAATCAAATGGTATGAGTACGTTCCCCATTGATACCGCAGAACTTGCAAGCTGTATTCTACAGCGACAATAATGAAACAATAATAAAAGGCAAAGAAACGGAGAAATCCTTAAGTAGAAATGCCCTGAGATGAATAGGAATTGAGGCACATTCAAATAAATCATAATGTTTTCAAGAACAGGTAAGTTGATTCTCTGCAGAGTCACAGATTTCATGCCCTAATTTTAGATCATGCAACAAGAAACTTCTTTCGTATCCCATATCTGCTTCAACCTGCTGGGGTGTTGGACCTCTCAGCAAACAGGTTCTAAAAAGATAATCTGACTGACTACTTCTACTTCCAAATTAGCAGCCGAAGTGTGTTCATAACACATTCAAAACAAACAAGCCTACACATTACCCAGAAAATTTTCCCATGTTAACAATTCCAGATTCCAAACCAAATATGCAACAACTAAACCAAAATTACGGTTATCAAAAAGTAACACTTTGAACAACTTATGCTCTATATGAAACCTAAATTATTTTCTCAGCATATGAAAGTCATCAAGATTGCAGTCACGCAAGCAGAAAACAGTACCATGTACGCCCAACACATTTTAGTTATTTATAGCTATTTTGTAAGGTGTAAAAATGAGTGAAAATATAAATTTTACCCAGGATCGTACTACACAAGGAAACTTGATTTGAGCTAGCATTGTAGCTCTTGAGTTAACAGAATGGTAACTTGAGCCATGCAAGAAATTTTATATTTTTGTCAGAACCATACAGCACTTTCACATGCTACATATGAAACACTCCACAGGCTAAATAAAATATATTTACACAATTTCATTAAATTACAAAAAGACTCAATTTCATAGAAAACAGATACACCTACCCCAGAGTAAAACAATGCCTTAGCAAATGGGTCAATAGATTGCTTTCCTTCATCTTTCTTTTATACTACCTCCAAAGTACTTCAGAATAGGACATTTTGTCATGGTGAAAGAATGTTCTTTGACATCATGCATTGCTGTTATTTTACCTTTGTCTCATTCATTTTTCACTAGCACTTGAGAGGTTTCTCTTTTTTAATTTAAGCTATGCAACGGGAAGTAATAACAACTATCTGCAAAGAATCAAACTGCAAATTATGCAACAAAAAACACAATATGAAAATAAAAAAAATGTACTAAAAGATTGTTGTATGCTTGCTGCTTTATGCTTAGTGTGATAAAACTTGGAAGGTATGTACAATTATTTTAGCTAGACTTAGTAAACTTGAATGATGAGCTAAAGTCACATCACAACTATTCACAAGAAGTTATAAATTTCAAGTTATTAGTTTGTCATCAAATATTTTATACAAACAAGGTTAAATGTTTCCACTCAACAGAATAAGACTTTCAAGCTCTCAAATGCTATAGTTTTAAACAACTACTTTCCTGAGAACTATTTCAGCTATGCATCCAAGCAGCCTGAAACATACCTTTGACTTCAAAAGGGGCATGGGATCCTTTTACAAGCCAACCATGTAAGAAGATATTTTTGTGAACAGCTCCAAACCCTTACCTTTCTGTAGACTATCATATTTGGAGAACTCTCCTCTGGGTCAGCGGTTTCCACATTACTTGGATCAGTGGGCGCTTGGGCCATGTTTGCCTCTCGTCGCTCAGACTGCAAGGACAGGAGCAAAAGTCAGCATCACTCCAGGCTGCAGGGGAGCATGGCAAGGACATGCAACTACCTCCAAGGCAGACAGACAAGGATGGTACAGAGGGAACCACGCTCCAGACTTCACCCAGTGCAGGATTTTATCACACCATGTCAGACAGTTAAACACTTTGAACTGATTTGTCTAAAGCACAATGCCCCACGAGCGAGGACCGTCAAGTTGCATACAGCTGTGGTTTGGTCATCCCACACACGCACATTTTTCCCCCAGTTCTGATCTTTTATCATAAGCCCCCATTCAATAAAAGACCAAGTAATACTTCACACACTTCCTTTCCTTGCTATAAAGCACAAATGGCTTAGACTTTTCTAGGAGCTTTCGAGGTATCCCAAAACAAAAAGCCAAGGAGGATAAAATGCTTGCTGCGAGACAGAGTGAAACCCCGCTGGAATCGGCGGGTGCAGCAGACTGTCAGGCACACTGCTGGCTGTCACCTGCAGACACTCTGAGCAGCCTCCGGCTCTCCCCAACACCGGGGCAGCAGGCGGGAACTGGGGAGGCATAGCTGCTTGCTCAGAGTAAGCAGCTTCCCTCACCTCTTCTCATGATACAGCCGGGAAGAGGCAGCAGGACACAGCCAAACCGCTGTTTATAATACTCGTTAACCTGAACTATCTTCTAGAAGCACAGAATCTAGAAGCCTTATTCCTCCAGGTCATGCCAGGCTTGAGGCAAAAATTAGTTTTTTTTAAAAAAAAAATAAGGGCCCGGTGCAGGGAGGTTACTTTAAATTCTAAGTCAAATGCTATATTTTAAATTTTTCTGCTACCAGCAAGTTTGACATGTTACATCTTAAATTAAATGCTGCTGTGGAGCCATGCGGTGACCTTTCCTAGCCTAAGAGGTAACATTGCCTCTTACAGACACTGGCATTAAAGCTGTTTGACAAGCTCAATTTCTTTAACATTGAAAGTATTGAAATTGCCCATCTCAACATATTTTATTAAAAATTGAGACAAAAAAGTCTAAGTATGTTCATACATGCATAATCTACACATTCATTCCTAAAACACAGTTCACCACTAAACCACCTCCCTTATTTAAGGAAGAAGATACTTTTCTATTCTTTATCCACCTTTCACATTCCCACAGGCAACAAAGTGCCCCAGCATATAATATACATATAAAGCATACAATTATATGTCTAAATACAGCCCCAAGCCATTCTAGCTGTCAATTATCAGCTCCCAAGGACAAGTGCCAGAATCGGACAACTTCAGACCATGTCCCAGCTCCGTCCTGTCTCAGCAGTGAAAAGGCTATGGCTGTAACATGGCATCCTCCACTGGAGCCAGAAGCAGCCGAGAGATCCCTTTCAGTAAGAGATAGCCCTTCAAGCAAGAGATAATAGAGACCAAGGTTAAATAATCTACATCAATCCAGATTTCTTCCTTTTATAAAGTATGCATGCATACACACGACTGTGGGCACAAATGCATTTGTACCTGCACATAGCAATTTTGAAAGTCAATAATACAGTTCTAGCTCAAATTAAACAATATACACATGTATCACCTTTCAAAGGCATGTTCAGACCAATTTAGATGCTATTTTATATTTAAAGGACATAAATTATTTTAACTCCTATTAAACTCTCATGTCTTCCTAGAAGCCCAAACACTGCACTGTTGTGCCAAGTCATGAGCTAAAAAGGAAATGGAATAAATTCTCTAAGCAAAATTATTAGATGCAAAAAAAAAAATAAATAGCACAAATGGTGAAGGGTAAAGCATTTTAAAATTATAGCACTTCAAATGATTTACACTAATGTGCATTTTCACAGCACTTCTTAGTCATGATTTCAAGGCACTGAAGAATCAGGCTCTAGGTATCATCACTCAATTGAACAGAGCAGGAACTAGGTAGATATTTTATGTAACTTCCTGAAGGCAATTACAAAGCAGAGTTGAAAGCGTATGTCAAGTCACTCGAGTTTCAGCTTCTCCCACAGTATATAAAGACCACGTTCACTGCTTACATTATATCTGAGATTATATATGCATACTTTAAAAGAAAACAATTGCAATTAACTTTTAATTGAGCAATGCTCCTTTAAAGGAGAAACTTCTAATCAAAAAGCCCTCTGCAGCATTACTTAGCTGCACTTCACTCATTGCATTATTCACTTTGAACATCCACATTTATAAATTCTGTTGTTCTTGTTACCCTGTCAGCTCACTTGAATTTTTCTGATACTCTAGGATTTTCCCCCATAGCACATCTTGAAGCTTTTCATCTACTCTGGTGCAACAAGACAAAAACATCTTGCACAATATGCAGTAGTGGCTGTCACGCTGTTCATGGTGACATAGAGGGAGCCACCAACTGCCTCTGAAGATCTACAAAAGGTAATCAATACAAATAAACCTGTTGTTGGAGGACAGAAATTTGCAAAAGTGCTTCCCCCTGGTGCCCAGTGTCTCCTGGTGGGTTTCAGTCAGGAGCAGCAGGGCCACCTTTGCAGGAGTGACAGCAGATGGATGTTGCAGGGGACAAGGCTGGAGACAAGGTGACAAGGTAGGACTAAGGTGCACCTCAGAGCAGAGACAAGTGCAGGTATCCCCTCCACACAGCCCAAGCACTGCTGGTGCTGGGATGAGCCTTAGCAGGGCCCCTGGACTAGGGGTCCCCCAGGGCCTTTGAGGATTTGTCAGGGCTCTGGCCATCACCCAAGTTTCTTCTCTTTCTCTTAGGCTGCTTTTTTAAAAAACACAAAATCCTTTCTTAGATGGTATTCTTATTCTAGAGGAAAACAAGATGACAGAGAAAATAAGACAGTGATACAACACGGGCATGCTCTTGGCTCTTCAAGGTGAAAGCACAGCAATGCTGGGTCCCCATGGATCCTATTACACCTGCGCTTTTTAACATAGGGGAGTTGAGTGGGGCTCAGCACCCAGTCATACAGCACTGCTTCCCTGCGCTCCTGCCATGCTGAAGCCTGGTTTCAAACCAATTCACAAATGGGGCATTCTCACTAGCCTGAGGATTGTGGCACTGATTTCACACCCCACAAATGCAGACAAACCGCCAGCCATGCAGCAGCAATACCTCTGCCCAAGGAGCAACACCAGCATAGCCCCAAGGGAGCACTGCTTTGCCTCTGCCTGGGGGACAGACCACCAGGGAGAAGGGCAGAGAGCCCAGAGCCAGGGCTCCAGTGATGGAGGCTACCTGCTATGAACGCAAATGAGACTGCTCACGTTCAAAGTACAGGATTTTTTTACCCTAATACTATGTTAACATGCCGCATTTACAACCCTTTAATTAATATAATGGTATGTGAAAGTCCACATCTGACTTGCATAGTTCTTTGTTAAAAAAACAAATCAAAAAAACCCATAGCCTGGCGTGAAAGAATCACAAGAGGATTTCAAGGGATCCTATTGAAATTTATTCTTTCTACACAATTTTTCCTCACTACCAGCCCAGCCTACTCAAGATGCAAGCAGAAAGTCAACCCTATGTCACTACATGGGTTAAAAATGGAGTCTGCCCTCCAAACCTCTCTCTAAGCACGTATTTGTGATGCATCAGCCAGAACAGAATCCAGCTCAGTCTTATACAGACATTTCAGCTACACGGGGCTGAGAAGGGCAAAACCAAACATTTTGTTTAGGTTTTAAAAAAAATTAAAAAGTACTCATGCACAGCCTTCAGTTAAGAACCTCACCAATTACTACCTGAAGAGCACCATCAGCTCCTTACTCCTACAGGCAGTTTACATTACTAGTGGCTAACTCATGCCAGCCTGCATCCACACACCAGCAATCTAAATCCAAATGCGTATCTTCAAAAAATAAATGGTCTCTTAATTCCAGCTCTCAGGTTCAAAAGATGATGTTTTCCCACAGCCGGCTTTCTGACAATAGCCACGCTTGCAGTAATCCAGGCTCCTCAGCAGCAAAACTGATAAAAATTGAAAACCATTTGTGTTAACCATTCTCTCACTCTGCCACACACAAGGAGCAAACCAGCAGTCCTCAACTTCTTGTTTATGGATAAGATGGCCTAGGAAGCCTTTAAAAAAGTACTCCCAAAAATAAGCGAAAAAGAAAGAGTGCATTTGCTCTTGCTGATTTTTCCTTATTTAAAATTTTATTCTTTATTATAGAACGGTTCTGCTTTTTCCTGAGAAACATAATCACACTAGGCTAGATAGGCAGCCGTTGACAAAATGCACTGAATCACGGTAAGAGTTTTATCTCTCTCTTATCTGATCAGGCTCCTCAAACTCTCCCAAAATCCAGAAGTTGCAGAGAGATATGGCTCCCATACATTGCAAAAGGATCAGTGAACTCCTTTAAATTGGAATTACCAATTTTAAAAATGCCCCCAAAAGCAAGAAAACCATTTTTTTTTTCCACAGCTTGCCTCTTTAGAGTTTCTGATACTGGAGTTTAATAATAAAATTTCAAAGACAGCAACATTTAACAATTGACAGTGTTCATGCACGAAAATATAATCTCTATGTATACGTAAATTCAGTGAAAACAGCTAAGCAGTAAATGAAGAGCTTCCCATTAATATTCTAAAATTCTTTGACTACTGCAGGAAAAGACTATTGTAAACAAGATTGCTGCAAGAAAACTCTTATAGGCACAAACACCCATGCGCTTCACAGAAATTACCCCACCAAGGGGTCCTTATAGACTCTGGGTTTTATAGATAATAGAGAAAGAAAGAAGTACAATGTTAGAAGAAATTCTGCAAAACAAGCTATTTCTTGAAAACATCACCAGCGTTTAACAACCCCAGTACAGGGTCATATTTGGACTCTAGTCCTGCATTTTAATAAACAAGTTGTCAACTTAATAAGTTAAATTGGTAGTGCAAATCAGTTCTTGCACATCTGAGATAAAATGAGACAGTTTGTTATAATATGCATAAATTTAATCCTGGAAAACAGAATCTACTACATGAATCCCCATGCAAATATCCATCAGCACCGCTCTGCTGAAATACAATTTTGGGTGACAATAAGTGGAAGTTACCTTTATGCTATGTAATTAATATATTTCAAGGGCAGCTTATCACTGACATGTAGTGCTAATGTCAAATCATGAGATATTTGGAGCTTTAACACACAACCACAGAGTAAAATATAATTTTGTGTCATTAATACCTAGTTAATTTCTTTAATTAGCAAAACATCTATACTACATGACTTTTACGTGCCTGAGAAATCACATAACCACATGCCTTGCTGAACTGATAATTACCTAATAGCAAAAATCCCTATCTGGTTTGCTACAATATTTAGATCTAATAGATCATGTTATTAAGGTGACAGGAAGGAAGAGACAAGGGAAAAAAAAAACAATCAGTCAATCTGAATTCAATTAGTCCCCATTAATATTAAGTTGATATTTCACATCCATTACAAAAGTCTCTCTGGAATTGCACTGGAAAGAACAAAACTCGTAGCTTCACGTTCCTCTCCTGGTTAACTATTACTTCATTAAACTAGGACTTGGGCATGCCAAGCAAGGTGTGTGTACCAGAGGAAAACATACAGCGTATTGTAGAAGTCATCCTGTTTACCAAGGGGAATACATCAACCAGAGGATTGCCAGGTCCAACAGGGCAATGCAGTCTGCGTTCAACCGGTGTAGCTCAGTCAGAGCACTGCACAATTCACCTCTACTCTTCCTTCAGAAGTAAACCCATATGACTTGTGAAATAACTTTCCACACAGGAACTGATACAACATCCACCTGCATCAGAGAAAAGCCAGGAAGGCTGGTGATGAGATCAGAACTCCACCATCTCCTCCAGTATCCTTACTGGTGAGGAGGGGGAAATGCTGGTATTACACACAGCACTGCTGACCACTGTGCTCAGTGGAACAAGACTCTGCAAGCACCTTCCCCCCCCAAAACAGATGTTGAGGAGGACATAAGGGCCAGTGAAACAGGGGCTGGGCAACCCCACGCAGGGAGCCACACCACAGTTAGCAGTGACAGACCGCAGGGTCTTGTGCCACTCAGGATACCATGGTGCTACTCCCCTGCATATAGAAGCAGCAAAGGGAGTCTGCTTTTGGTCAGTGAAGTACAGCTCCCAAAGCATCTAAAAATCCTTCCAATGACTGTTTTGGACATCAAATTGTAACTGAAGTTACTCCGAAAATACTTTCCCAGTGGAAGATCATCCCAGACCTTCTGCCCCTCCTTGCAAGTGCTGAACACTGCAGTATTATCAACAATATTCAGTCTGTTGCCTTTTTTAAGGAACAAAGTATAAACACTTCCAGAAACTGCACTTAATGTTCGAATTTTTGCCAAATGAATTCCTCTTTGTCTATGAGAAAGCAGTTTTGTTTATATTGGGAGAATTCGTGGATTCTAAGGAGCCCATTCCTGAGGTACCAGCCCACAGGGAGCCCTGTGCTAAAGTACTGGAGCTCAACGCTTCTCTCGCTCTGCAACCAGCAGGATGAAAGATGGGTACTCATCTAGGCATGGAAACAGCAGACACTCTTTTGCCTCACCCTGCCAGAGCAGGCAGAAAGGCCCCAATTCTGGGACACAAATCTCTTTTTCTTCTCTTTAAGGAAACTGGGATCCTGATGAAGACTGGGATTTCCAATTTCTACTAGTCTTACAGACATTTCCTAAAGGTGCAGTCTCCTTCCATACATGTAACTGCTTCCTGTGAAAAACTTGCCTCAAAACATCCTACAGGTATGTCCCCATTTCCACACAGTACTATGGCAGGAAGCAAGCTCCAGGCTCCTGATCACCAGCACTGCTTAACTGCTAGTTTGCTCCCAGGTTCTCTTCTGTA
This sequence comes from Theristicus caerulescens, assembly GCA_020745775.1. Taxonomy (NCBI): domain Eukaryota; kingdom Metazoa; phylum Chordata; class Aves; order Pelecaniformes; family Threskiornithidae; genus Theristicus; species Theristicus caerulescens. The sequence goes on from CM036564.1 coordinate 31,984,948, forward strand.
TAGCTCCAAACCAGTATGTAGACACAGGTCTGAGAACACTGTTCTCGCCCATCACCACCTGCTCTCAAGAGTCGGCATGGATGACCTTATGCAGGGTTTGGCTCCCTGCTTCTTATCCATTCCTCCAGCAGTTTCACGATAGGTTCTGCAACTCGACATAGCCTCCCACCATGTCCCAAGTCATGCGATGCATAACCTCATCCTTCTGGTGGGATGGATCTCACATTTTTTAAACACCATACTTGGAAAAAACACACATAATGATCATTGTTATCTTCAGGCCACAGAGATACCATCTGGTAGCCAGAGGAGACCCCTCTGGCCAAGGATGGCACTGTGGACACAGCCATCTTTTAGACAGAACTAGCTCTCAGACATGTGGCAATCCAAGCCACTTGGCTTCCTGCAGATAGACACCGTCTACAAGTTTAAGCTCAGCCCACTGTGTAATCTCATGTGAGCAGCTGGTTTCTGCATGTACTCTGCTCCTATCACTTGCTGTTCCCAATTATGTATGTCCTTCAATAAAACGAGTAAATAGTCACGGTGTAGCGGTCTAAGCAGAACATTGCTAACCAGAGATCACCAAGGCCTTGTACCACCTCCAAAAAAGGGCACTGTCTGTGGTCTTGAGCAATTTTCTCTCCATCTGACACACATGTGGTAGTACTCACTCCGTCACATAACTGTATAACAGATGACACTAAGGGCAGACAATTCCAGGTGCTCCGGTCATGTTAGCCGCAGGTGACCTCTCTCAGTCACCTGGCAGATGATCAGTCTGCTTCTTGATAAACCATGGAAGATGATTACTTTCCTCGCCTTTCCCCAGGGAGCCACACCCCATTTTGATTCCATATATTTCTAAATCTGCAGGTATTTGTAGCTATTTTAGAATGCTGAAAGTACTGTCTGCAACTGGATGTTACATCCAGGAAACCTTGGGGTGGAAGCCAAGACAAAGTAACTTTCTTGGCATCTGACACTGACTAGGTCCTGAGTTTCCTGATGCCTAATTAGAGGCATTCTTTTTTTTTTTTTTTTTTTAAATAGAGAAATACACACTACCTGTTTTCTGGTCTGTCCACGCAAGGTGTGCTGGAAGCATTGCTGACTTAAAAGAAAGACCTTTCCCACTTTCAGCGTTTTCAATCTATTATTTGACAGATACATAAACAAGGCGAGCAAGACAACCAAAAGGAAAATTGGAATGGGGATGGGTGGTAGTGAATATTGACACATAAATTGCTTATTAACAAGGCAAATTTTTCCCTTTATGAAATCAATTGTTAAAATGGGCACTTGCATACCTAATTTACTTTTAATGGACCAGAATGATGTTATACGCAGGAAGAAACTGCCTCCAACACATCCATCCTTCTTCCAATGAATTCAGAACAAAATGCAGTATCCACCTGTAATCAATCTACCTTCCAATAAAAAAATACTGCTGTGAGTGCAAGAGCTCTTGGAAAGGCTCTGAGCCAACAAGCTGTTACCAAGGATAGCTACAGAGAATGTAACAGCAAATATATGCTGAATATTTAACTGAAACAAGTGTCAGTGCTATACGAATTTAGAAATGCAGAGATAGATATAGCCCAACTTTGAACTTCATCTGAATTGGTGACCCCAAACTACTGCGGTATTTATAAAGTGCTATCAGTCTGCAAGGAGCAGTTGCAAAGGAGAGAGCTGAGGCTGGATTTTGTTGTTCTGCAACAATGCCAACTTACTGGCCAGAATCATTCCCTGTGGAAAATGAGTAACTGCACTGATAATACAGAGCTTGAGGGTAGACTTCTAATCCCTTCTCCAATATAAACCCTTCTTTGAAAAATCATCTTCCTTGGATCAGTTAAGGTGTGCTAAGAGCATCTTGTCCATGAAGTTGCTCCATCAAACATACCATCTCTGAAAGTGCCTTGTACTTTATGCACCACAGAAAGTATTAATTGCAAGTATTGTAAGCTACTCCTGGGGGGGGGACTACATTTTCTATTTTACACTGTATCCAGTAAGTTGAAAACAACTGAAGAAAATTGGTTCAAAGGAAAAACTGAATGAGAAGCGCAAACTAATGGATGCTCTAATACAGGCTGACGAGAAAAATCAAAATATTAAAATAAATATAGGCCGCAGTACCTGCTAGATTCCAAATTCTGAATTACTCCACCTAAACTCCCTGTTCCAAACAGAGCTTGCTAAAATAAAGCTCCCTTCAAGTAGTCTAATGCAAGTTGATATAACAACCAATCCACCCCCTGCATTGATCAGTGACTGCACAATCTCATTTAAAACACCCCAAAGTGCTGAGAGAGAGTTCTTGCTGGTTGTTCATTCTCAAGAGGATAGAAAGTTGCAAGTATCCCGCAATCAAATAAAATGTGAAATTTGCTCCCAAAAGCACAGGTGTTTTTGAAGAGGTGGCACCATGCAATACCTCTGGTGCAAACGAACACAACTGGTTGCATCCCATGTACTTCAAGGACATGATGCAATATACTATGATTTCACTGCCCTGCTGTTTATCACAACAACACACAGCCTTTTCAGATGCAAATTACGTCCAAATCACTTCAGTAATTGCAATGTAAAAAGCATCTAAGCCACTCCTGAATTAGCTAGCTCAAGTTCACACACCCACACAGCTCAGCAGAGTCTACAAATCCCACTGCAGTGGTTCATCTACTCTGAACTCCACAGTGCCGTAACTGGACTACTATAAATACCAATATATGCTACATACATTATAAATACTAATGTATTTTACTATTACTGCTGTTATACTATAATACTTCTATAAAGAAAAGTTTCTTCAATTGAGCTAATACATGTCTATGCCAGACTGCTGTTACACTAGAGAAGGCATAATCTAAAACTAGTTGCTCATCTGTGACTGAGGCAAATATTATTTTCTTTTACAAAATGATAAACTAACTCACAATGAAGTGACAATTAAGTGACAGAGCAATAAATTGAATGTGTAAGCCCTGACTTTCAAACCATGAGTTATCATTTGCTCAACACGCATCCCCATAGCACAGTAGGTCTGTAGTAATCAATCTGAGGAGCTTTTAACTACCCTGTGAACCTTTCACCGCTGATGCCAGGTTCTATAAGCACAGTGAAAAAGATGAAATATCGTCCCTTTCCACTGGGATGATGTTTGTAACGTGCAATTGAAGGTTCTTGGCAAAAATACAGCACTAATTCCTCTTCACTGCCTAACTACCTCATGGTTCCCACCACCCCCATGTAGGCAAAGTGCAGTACCCGTGCCTTACTCTGCTGCTGCTGAGTCTAGGAACAGATAGCTGTTTCCAGCATGACAATGCAGAGCTCCTGGGACATCAAAATGTCAGAACCTTATTGCTCACTGAAATTTTAATCTACCTCTCTCTCTCCACATTCTTTGCCACCAGCTACAGAGATGTTAAAAAATAGTATGAGATCTGATGTAACACAAGTGGGTAGCAGCAGTCTCTCTTGACTCCACAATCTTTCTAGAGCTTGACAACCAATGAGGAAAATACAAATTAGCTCCTCTTCATAGACAGAGCACAACAGCAGAAATTAGCTCATTCCCCAGTCACCACAATACCCTATTACTCCAGCTGGAAACAGTAACTGAAATCATGAAAATGTCTTTTCATGGTAAAATTTATATAGATTAAGAAAACACTGTGAATTCACTAACATTAATATCATCCTTTAAAAACTTTAAAAGTCACTATATCGTTAAAGGAAAATCATAATCAAACACAGTTTAGATCCCTCCATGATACATCTATTATTACCTTTTCAAGGGTATAAAGATATGCCAAATTTTTCAGAGTACTTCAGACTGTGTGCATTCTAGCCACCTCTAAACCCCCATAAATCCACCACCTTGAGGACATAACGCAAGCAGTGCTTTCACAGTCGCTACACAGAAAGTTAAAAGAGATGAAGAGTGGAGGCAGAAATTTGCAGGAAAAAAGAGTTGCAGATGTAGGAACATAATAATTTAGTTCAGAATATGAAGACATATGTTCAACTATACATAAATGCTCAAAGATGCAAAGAGGCAATTTTGTAGCCTGAGGAAGTCAGATGTGTAACTCCACAGGAGCCAAGTGACTGACTCGTCCAGATGCTTCTGAAAACCCAAGATGGTGTCCATCACCACCGACAGGCACCTAAACATATCCAAAATGTGCTTGGCCTGGATGGCTCTGGTCAGCTTTTTCTGACAGGCAGACAGAGCCACAAGCATTCAGGGTCAAAAGTACTACTACACCTTCAGTAATAAACACAGGGCCATGATATCTCGCTTACATCTCGTTTGATACTTCAGAGGGCAGAGTGCTGTCTTATGCCACATTGGTGACAGCAGTTCAAAGGCTGACATGAAGAAACACCCTTCTAAATCATCAATGTAATATTCTTATTGTACCCAGGTTTTCTCTGTAATTATCATACTGTGGTATGAATTGACATAGATAATAACACAATCATGAAGAAGCTGAGAAGATCCCCTTGAGGAATCAGGAGCATTTCAGCTCTGACAACTAGATGCAATATTTGTACCCTGAAACAGTCCAGAGCTGCTCAGCAAAGTGGACCTATTTGTTCATACCCTATTTGTTCTCTCCCCTCTAGAGAGCCTATGTGTGCTTGCAGAAATGTGACCGAAGCTCCAGACGATGAGCACACACAATGCAATAACCGATCGTAAGGGCAAAACGGCGCTCTTGTGACATTGGGCATGGGAAAAGCAGCTCACCCTCATTCTGCTGCCACTTTACAACTGCAGGGTTTGATTTAGGTATCAAAGGTATCCCTGGTTAGAGCCACCAGGCTAGTTAGCCCACATTCTTGAAAAGCTGGAGACTCATATTGTTATTGAGGACATCAAAAAAATAATTGCCCTGCAACACCCTTGTATTTCCATTAGGAAGCCTGAGCCACGGCACTGCAAGATTCAGAAGTTTCACCACAGACTAACATAGCATCCTAACGTACCGTGTTAAGATGACACAGTGCAGCTATTTTGTCTTCTTGCTACTCCACATACAGCAGCTTCTTTTCTTTCCCTGCCATCTGCTAGTTTGCTGCAGTCTGCTGGGACAGGACTGCCCTCTCCTTTTCTCCCCTTCTTAGCTCCTCAAAGGGACGATGACAGATCCTAGCACTTCCACTCCATAGACTCAGCTTTCCTCCAGCTGCCTCAGAAACATTAACCAACACAGAGTTACTCCCTTGAACGAAGAGTGCTCTGTTCATCTCTGCTGTACCAGCGGGCTCCACCAGAATTACATGCTAGACACTGAAACACCTTGTAAGGGGTTAGCAAGGAGGTAATTGCTGCATTAAGAGGACACACCTTTTCCTCTTATCCTCAGGTGTCATTGATTAAAACAGATACCTGCACCACCTGCATCACAGGGACCATCAGAGAGAAACTAAGACACACAGTGTCGACAATGACCATATACCACTTCTTATTATGTCTCTTCTTAGAAGGGAAGGGTGGTGAGAAGAAACCAGAAAAATCAGTCAGGTAGGCGAACAGCAATCTTCAAACATCTATTACTATAAACCTCAGTATGAGATGTGCAGCCAGTAACTGTTTTGCCTTCTGATCACTACTACAGTTCAAAATGGAAAAAATAAGGGCCATCTAAACTCCACCACACTTGTAGCCAGTTAGGAAAGAAATTGGAATGTTTGCCATTAATTATTCTATTAGTCAGGTCATTAGAAAAAGAAACAGCTCACCTAAAAATAAAGCCAATATTGGCTGAGTCTAAACAGTTTCTTCAGCATTTAACACACACATTCAGGCAATGAACACTATTATTCTGTGCTTGTAATCATGTGCCCCCAAGTCAATAACTGCTCTTCAACATCTGACCTCTTTTTTGAAGCAGATTTACAAGGAAGTACAGTGAAAGTGTTCCCAGTCAGCTGGTGAGAAAGTATTAGGGATCATAACCACAGAGCAAACAATTGCTAGTTCTTCCGATCTGCAAGACTAGGATAAATCTAGCATTCAAGGGGGGGGGGGGGGGGGGGGGAGAAATAGATGATAGCAAATATACACAGCCTTCCACTTCAAAATAAACCCACATTGACCTTAGAGAATATTTACGATGATATCAAATGCCTTAAATCCCCAAAGCTTTGAACTACATTTAACTTCTTTCACTATGTTCTTCAGCAAGCAATTACAAATAACACTATACCTTTACAAAGCGCTTTTCACACTCGCAGCTCTCAAAGCACTTCCCACAGAAACACACAACACAAATGAAACATAGTTTTCCTTGGGGTGGGAAGCCACCAATATACAGCATAACAAGCCAGCCAACACAAAGGTGAGTTTTACAGTATGGCTTTACTTATCAAAGACGGATTTTCCTGCTTTTTGATCCCTACACACTGGCAGTCAGCAAACAAAAAACAATCAAGAGCAATTGTACATATCCATAATCTTTAATTTCAGGGAAGTGTTGGGAAGCGCCACGCTGCTCTGTAGCGGGCAGGCTACAGCTGGGATGCCGTTCTGGCAAGCCCCTTGCAGGTGAGCTGAAGCAAGCCCCGACTTACCCAGGCCGTCCCAGCGCAGGCTGCGTCCGGCAGCGAAAGCAGCACCGGTGCAGATTGGGACGACAAGATCAGAGCCACAGACGTAGTCAGCTCCTTGGAGCGGCAGCCCTGACAGCTATTATGTCTGCACTGTACAAGCGGCAGCGTGCTGTTTTCTATACAAAAATCTGCATCTTCCTCAGAAAAAAAAATACTTGAAGCTCCTTGCTGGCCCCACAACCTATTCCTCTATTTATGCCGTCGCAGCTAGCGACTAAGGAGATGCTTTTAGTGTCACAGGAGATTAAGGCTCTGGGAGGAGAGTGCCTGGCAGCTTTACTCTCACACACCGATCTGTCTTCACGCAAACGCACTTTGTCGGCGGAGGAAAGTGTATTATTGCCATACACTACCGAAGCGAAACAGTTTCCAAGTTTTCCCACGGGCCACCAGCTCCCCCTTCGAGCCGTACCCCAGCACTTGCTCCCCTCGTCCTTCTCCGAGGCCTCCCCCTGAAACCTCTGCGGTTTCGGAACACCACAACTTGCCCGGTGTCCCCACCGAGCCCCGGCTCCCCGGGCACAGCCCCCCTGCCTGCTGGGACACCGAGTCCGCTGAAACCCCTCCGAGCCGGAGCCGAGGAGCCTCCAGCGCCCCGGGCCGTGACCCGAGGCCGGGCCCCCTTCCCCGAGGCCCCGGCGGGAAAGCGAAGGGCAGCCGCGCTGCGCTCGGGGGGTCCCGCCCGGCCGGGAAGGGGAACGGCTCCCCCCGCCCGCCCAGGATCTACGGCCGCCCAGGTAACCCCCGCACCGCCTCGCACCTCTCCGCTACCGCCGACGCGGGGCAAACCCCCGCCGCGGGGCCGCCCGGGCACCCCTTCCCGCCGGGCCGCGGCTCGGCGCTCCGCTCTCCGCGGAGGGACCGGGACGGGGACCCCGCTGCGGGGGGCAAAGCGGGGCAGCAGCCGCTCCGCCAAACAAATGCGGATAAAGAGGAAAACAGCGGCGACGAGGGCGGCCCCTGCCCCGGCCCTGCCGGCAGCCCACTCCCATTACCTTAGCAACCGCGCCGCCGCCGTCCCCTGCCGCCCCCCCGCCTCGCCGCGCCTCAGGGACGGAGGGGGGCCCGCACCATGGCCTGAGCCTGCGGGCGGGGCCGCCGATCTCCCCGCGCCTCTTCCAAAAACCGCTCGCTCTCCTCAGCGCCCCGCAGGCTGCGGCGGGGACGGCGGGCGGAGAGGGCGACGCTGCCGCGGGCACACCGCGCCTCGGCCGGCCCCTCGCTGCCGCCGCCCGGCCCTTCGCCGAGCCCCGCGCCGGGCGGGCGGGGGCGGCGGCCCGGGCGGGGCCGCGGGGGCGGTGACGGCCCCGGCCCCGGCCCCGGCCCCGCCGCAGCAGCGCCCGCTGCGGGCAGCCCGGGCGCACCTCCCCCGGCCCGCGGCGGGGAAGCCGCTTTCTCCCCGGTTCTGAGCCCATCGCCCTTTGCCGGCGACGCGGGGAAACTTCAGCCCCCACCCCCGCGCCCCCCATCCCGCCACCTCGGCTGCTTCCGGGCGACTTGGGGCAGCTCTGAAGGAAGGCAAGGAGCCGAGGACAGGCCTTACATCTGTCTTGCACTCTTATTTATGTGTTGTATCGCATGATTGAAGTGTCAGGTAAAATTCTTCCATCTATAACCACGAAAGCCTTATCTCTGGGTCATGCTCTTTGAACACTCAGGGTCTCCTAGCTAAAGCCTGGGGTCGTAGGTAGAATCATAGAATCGTTTAGGTTGAAAAAGACCTTTAAGGTCATCAAGTCCAACCGTCAAGGCCACCACTAAACCATGTCCATAAGCACCGCATCTACCCGTCTTTTAAATACCTCCAGGGATGGGGACTCAACCACTTCCCTGGGCAGCCTGTTCCAGTGCCTGACTACCCTTTCGGTGAAGAAATTCTTCCTAATATCCAACCTAAACCTCCCCTGGCGCAGCTTGAGGCCATTTCTTCTTGTCCTATCGCTTGTTACTTAGCAGAAAAGACTGACCCCCACTTCACTACAACATCCTTTCAGGTAGGTGTAGAGAGCAATACGGTCAAAGGAGCCCAGAACTCAGCACACCTTTTTCAATCATAACAGGCACCACAGCTTAAACAAAATCGCTGAGAGACCCAGCTCTTTTGAGGAGACCTGTCACATGGGCAAAAGCCATTGCTGTTGGCTAGGATGAGTTTCCATACCTTAATTAGGTGTGCAAAGTAGCTTGGATAGTTCCTATGGCTATTCTTCCACCAATTTCTCTATTGGATGGAATAAGATTTTTATTCCTTTTCTTTTCCTCCAGAAGGCAAGTTAAGCCCACCTCGCCCTGGTCTGAGCACGCTGTGCTGGAAAGTGCTGGGCCAGACCCTTGACAGCAGGAGTCCGTGCCTGTCTCTGTGCCAAAATTTTCTCCATTTCCAAGGTTTGGTTTCCACATCTTGGACTTATTTTTGAAGTTGAAACTCTTCACAGAAAAGCTGCCAGCTCCACAGAGGAAAGGCTACTTTACCAACTTATAGTCTTAAAAGTCCCTGTGCAGTGTCCATATTCCCCCCTTTCCTAACATCCCGGAGATTTACCTCATTTGGATGTTATCAAAACCAGGCTTATGTTTGATAAGCCTGCTGATTGACAGCAAAAACCATCTTGTGCAGGGATGTCCTGTTATGTTATGGTTATGGCCCGCCTAGCACATTGACTTTCTGGTGATGCCTGGTACATGAAGATGCTGCAATAATTCAAATTATAACCTCTGAAGAAAAAAATATTTCTGGCGCAACTCTCCATCACTTCCATTTCTACTGGATCTATATCTCCGTCTTTCTTTACCTTTCTTGGCTACTCCTTCCTTAAGCTTGCAAATGCCAGGTTCCAGCCTGTGCAGTTTGCCTGTGCTCACATCTTATAAAAAGTCCTTCATCTACACAGACTATGCATTTATTGCCTGATTTTTTATTCCAAGAGATTGCGCTTCTGAAATGTCACAGGATATTTTTTCAATATTTTTTTGAAATAAAATTTGTCTAAGAATATTTCCATGTATATCAAGTTGGAATTTAAACTGCTTGTCGTTCCCTTCAAATAAAGCTAAGCATGTTATACGTTATTCACCACACAAAGTTTTCAGGCAAAGGGAGGAGAGAGTGGCTACCTATGAAACACAGACATTATTTTTTTCCTGAGATTTTCTCAGCAAAGCATTTCAAATCACTAGTTATATCAAGTTATGCTGGGGTATGACTTCATGTACCATCAAGGATGAAACATTTCAGTGTCTTATATGAGCTCTAGTCAGGAAAAGCTGTTCCACCTCTGTAGTACGTGGTCTTCATTCTCCCAGCTGCCTCAAAGGAGTATACAACAGGTCTAAGTGCTTAAATTTATTAGGTTAACTCAGACTAAAATGCAAGTTCTATAGAAATGCCATTTTCAAAATACAAGATTTGTAGAAAACATTTCACCCGTGTCTTAAAATTGCAATTGAAAGAAATTATGAATATGTTTCCTGGCAGTGTTTCTAGGACGAGTATTACTGTACTACGGTAGCACATGATGCTGAGAAAGAAAACTGACTGCAAACATTATAGCAAAAGTGACCACTGTGCTTTTTTTTAATTGTGCTTGACAAAAGAAATTGTAACCAAAGAGTACAAATAAAAGGAAAGGCAAATGATAAATAAAATAGTTTAAATGGTATTTCAGTTTTGGATAAATTTCATGTCTTATTTCCACATTTTATACTATAATTAAATGAATCTTTGTCTAGTGGGTTCTCTCAAGTAACAACTATTCTTTTGTCCTTGAAGTAATAACTGCGATAAAGAAAAATGGCATAGCAACATTTTTTTAAATTTATTTCATGCATTAACTACTAAAATAAATGATACATAAATAAAACCAAAAGAAACCAAGCTAGGTTTTTATTTGCATTGATCCTTATGCTGAAAACAACGTAGTCAGACTTGGTTCATCACAGAGATCATTCCTCAGTTTAACCTCTTTCCCAGTAGGAGAGTCCAGTGGTTTGATGAGTGTGATTAGCGATGCAGGAACAGTTCCACTTAGATCAGTGGGACATCTCTAGCTAACGTAGAACTAAGTGCATACAGAAATGTTTGGGGAAAATAGACCTTCCATCTGAAATGCTTTGTTATGCTCAGGGAGAATGAATGGCAAAGGACTGCCCCGCATTTTCCAGCCAGGAGGACTGGATTTTGTTGTCCCCTCTCTGCTGTACTTTATGATGAGAAGCTAGATGAGACCACCATGGTCAACACTAGGTATAGAACATCACCTGTCAGTAATGATACATCATTAAAACCAAAAGAAGCCAAGCTAGATTTTCATTTTCACTAATATTTACACTTAAAATAGTCAGCTTTATCATAGAGACTGATTTCAATGACTAAAACACACCTTTTATAAAGTTATCCTATCTTTTACTGAAGACTGCAGCAGTAGAAAACTTCCCTCACACCTAGTAATACTCCCCTAAAAGTTGTATTATCCTCATTGCTGTAAAGGGGCCATTTTATCAGCTTTGAAAGGTACAACTTTCAACCACTGCATATAGCGGCTATGACACTGGAGTTAGTTACACATGCTCACGGGGCCTGTGCTAACTCTTACTCACAGCTCAGCAGTGGGAGTCTCCAGGGTATTTCAAGAGCTTCTTCACATGGTGAAGAGAGTCACAGCACAGCATGTTCCCCTGTGATTGTTTGAAAAAAGGAGGAGTAGATATGGCTAACTTTCTGCCAGTAGCATCCTCCTCTCCTGGGGCTTGAAAAAAACTCTGAAAAGCTGAAGCCGGTACGGCTGCGGTGATTGTGGTGCTCTGAGGTAGGGCCAGCGCTTTCCTTTCAGTTTGCAAACCAACAGCGTTGTTGATCCGATGACGAAGCGTTACCCTGTGGCACTTACTTCATAAATATTCAAGAGTTGTTAATTACAAGAAAAAATGGAGCTGCTGGCTCGGGGGTGGGTGTCGAGACGTCACTAAACCGATGTTTTTCCCATGAAGGCAGTAAAGCGGAGTAAGTGCCTCTCTCTGGCTGAGTGCATGAAAAAAGCAAAGAGGTTTTCAGAGTTGTTCAAGGTAGGTTCTATTTTTCATAAAATGTTTAATTTAACAGTGACCTAGTTTTACAACAGCTTTCAGTGTCTTGGCTATTCTTATCTCCTGTGTCTTAGCCTACATCATTACAACAACAGAGCAATAGGCTTTACAGACTTTGTTAAAGCAAACTAAATAAGACCTTAGCTGGTGGATTAATTCTTCTCTCCTATTTTGTTTCAGCCAGTCGTTATGGCACAGTTTCTTTGTAGTTTAAAGGAGGTTTTAGCACATCTTTTATGGCACATATTGTAGATTTTTTTTTTAAATGTCAGCTCAAAGCCCTTAGCCTATTTCATGGTACATTTTTGAGTATCAGGCTGTAGCAGCAGTCTTGAATTCCTCAGCCTTTTTACAGAAGGATCCTTTGTGTTGTAAACATTCAATTAACTGTATGGAATTGGTGGCTAGATTGACTGGCAAATTTGGAAGTTTACAAGCCGTACAGACTCATGCTAGCATTCAGCGAGAGCAGGTTGTGTGTGGGGTGCCGTTAATTTTGCTTACCTTACTTCACCTACCAGAAGGGAAAAGTTATTCTTCATCTTGTCACTGCAACCAATAAATGACAGGTCAAGTGATGTTTGCTCTCTCTTTTGCTGTGCGCTACATATGGTACTCCCAGCTACTGTTTCATGGTACCCCTTTGTGATTCCTACCTTGTCTTTATGGAAGTATACTTTAAAAACTCCTAATACTCTATCGCGTGTGCTATGTTCCATATGGATTCAGCAGAAAAAGTGGGCAACTAGAAAAATGGGTGATTTCAGCCATGCAGCCCCAAAACACATTAGGTCTGCAGAAAGATGGCTCTTCCTTCCACCTCCATCTCAGAGACTCTCAGAAAATTTTACCATTGGAGAGTCAAGTATGGGAGGCCTTGCTGTGCCGAGTCCTTCCTGCAAACCCTTCTGTGGAGGGAAAGCCAGTGTAGGAAATGCTGTCGCATCTGCCAGGTTTATACAAGTGTGAGTGCTTTCTCTACAGGGAGAATTCTCCTGTGGGGATCTCAGCCCACAGGAGGTTTCCTTTGATCCACATTAACGTGTTTTGCAGAAATCAAACATGTCAGGCTGAAGATCGCAGGTAAGGTATTCTGGCAGTTTCTGAGCCACGAGTTAAACAGCATCAAGCCAAATGTATGCTTCTACATCTACAAGGATCATGCAAGCTAAAAGAACAAAGACAACTTAATAGGAACCATTCAGAGCCAGCGTGCACTCGCCTTGTTGAGCTTCACTGAATTCCTCCCTTTGTGCAAAGGGATTTCAGCTGTCTTTGCAAACATGAAATTTGTGTCGGCTCTAATGCTTCTTAAATTTTGCGTGACTTCTGCCAAACTTCTCAGTGTCTTGTTACCATCAGGAAAAAAAAACCACAGTGGTGGATTTCAGGCATAGAGGAACTTGTGCATTGGATCCAGGGAAATCACAAAAAACAAAAGTATCGAGAATAATTTTTTTGTATAAAGCTAAAAATATCAGAACGACATTGGTAATGGTCCCTCTGTTCATTTTTATCAATAAAGAACACTATGGAAAAGCAAAATTCACAGTCTTTGCAAATACACCTGGGACAGTCTAGAGGAGCTTGTTTGCTGGAAGCATTAAACAGAGGTTTGTGTGAGAAGCTTTGTCTCATACTGTCTTATCTGGAGTCCCAAAATGGACCAAGAGCAATACAGCTAATCAGAAGGGGAAAGACTCCATTTCCTCAATATTCTGGTTCTTGCTCAAGCATGGCAGAGGCATTCTTTTCTCTCCTCCCTTGGAAATCAGAGATCTGAACAAATCAGAGCACTGGCTGAGTGAGGAGATCAGCAGTCTCATTCTTTCCTGTGCTAAAGGCGGGTCTTCAGAAGGCATTTTAGGTTTTTCTGTCTTTAACAGGTAGGAATCTGCTAAGATCTCTCCACCACTTCTTTCAGTTCACCAGGAGATCAGTTCCTTAATATGTAACAATGTTTCTTCTTTTCTATCCTTTAGTCAAGAACAGCCTTCTGCCCAGACTCCGTCACCCTGACCAGAACTTGTAAAGTTTTCCCAGACCAGGTGGGGCCTCCACTTCTGCCACACTGAGTGTCCAAGTATTATGAAAGCTCACTGCCCTAAGTGGCAGAAATGGGTGAATTTCCATAGAATTCATACTTTCTCCAGTCAGTCTGTACCTATTGGACTGGAAAAGGTGCACAAGGAATACTTACTTTGAATAAATCATGACATCCTTGGCTATTTTCTTCTGCAATACTGCAAAAGTTTCCTGTGGACATTTTTTTTGTTTGAAATAGGTTTTATGATGATTAATTACATAAGCTGCGATGGGAGCTGCTGCGCAGTGGGAATGAGGAGCCTGAAGTGTGGAGGAAGGCATGAAATGTGTTTAAAAAAACCTTTAAAACTAGCAAGATACCGTATGTGCCTTTCATAGCCCTGATCATGCTGTTTGTGTGCTATATCACTCTCTCACCACTATTTATCTATGTCTTATTAAACTATGCATTTGTTACAGCAGAAACTATATCATCTCCTGCTTTTGAAAAAGCATTTAACATATGGAAGAAACTGCAAACATCACCATAAAACATGCTTCTTTTCTGTACTTGAATGATTTATAGTACCCACCAATACAGTTCAAGTATTGAAATGCATGTCTGTGTGTTTGTGTGTCTATATATATTCACTTTGTATACACACACATTTTTATATATAATATCTTTTCTCTAATAGTTACAAAAAATTTGCAGGGTGTTGATGATTTATCTAAATCACATGGTGCCACTTTTCCCTCTTTGGCTAATTTATGTAGCTAAACATCACAGTGCATTTTCTGGTTTCGGCAGGGGGGTTTAACATTTGACATTTGCTTTTGGTGACTATTCCATTACTTAATTTTGTTTCCTTTTTTTTTTTTCCCTATTAACAGCAGTAAAGCCTGAGCAGTCAAACATTTCTACAATTTGAATAAGAAAATTCCCTAAAACTCACTTTCAAATTCAAGTGACTATTAATGGATTACTTTTCAATTATTGTTCCAGCTTGTCTGCTGCTGAGAAAGTACTGCACATGGAAGAGATCTGGCTGAGCGGGGGTCAGTTGTGCAGCACTCACTAAAATGAGTGGGAGGTGGGAGGCAGAAGGACTCAAAAGACAGATATTAGCCTAGGAAACCTGATTTTTCTAGGCTCTTCACTAGAGACAGTGGGTAGAGACAGCTGGAGATTCAAAGCTAGAGCATAATCTCAGATGATCAGGGCTGTGCCAGAAAGAATCTTTCTTTCTCTCTACTGAGCACAAGAAGACCATAAGAAGGTTTGCCTCACTGGGCTGCAGTCAGCCTTCCCTAGCTTTGTGAATCCCCCTTCCTTACCAAGCCAGGAATCCAGATGCCAGTTTTGCAAATCTCAGCAGTGTGAAATCTGAGATGGATCCCAGGGCTCAGTTCTGGTCTCATCTTCCACCTCTCCGGCCAGAAGAACTCCACCGGTAGCTCTCTCCTTGAAATCCACTCCTTACTTCAATACTCAGCCTGCTAAGCTATGACAATAAAGAGACTGATACAGCCCGATTCAATTAAAACACATTTCAAACTGTTCTGCTCTGTTAAACTGGAGTGTGAGAACACCACACTTGCACATTATGTAATTCAAAATAATGCATAGTGCCTATTTTAAAAAACACGGGTTTAATTATATTTTTTTCTAATTATCCAAGAAACTGCTTCAGATCTGCATCACCATTAACAACTCCACAAATCTTTAGAAGATGTAATACACTTCATGTCAGGATCTCAAAGAGCATTGTAAATGCTAATGAAACAGTGAGTCCTCAAATCCACTTGCAGGTAAATGACTATGGCAGGCATGGTTGAAATTCTGCCATTCTTCAACTGCTTGGACTGAAACACTTCATTTTATGGACTGGCACAAGGCGGGCTTCTTATTTTCTATCCTTTTTTTTTTTATGTTTCAGAAAAAACAGTTTAAGTCACTCCAAGGAGGTTTGTTGAAAAAAGGCTTTTGCCCATGTTAAATATATTCTTATAATTGAATATGCCCATGTTTTGAGGCTATTGTTAAAAATGTATCAAGGAGATGGGCCTTGGTGACAAGGATATGCCGTTCTGTGAAAATCTGCCCAAATTTTGTCAAGTTACAGAGTCTGAAATTTTCAGCTTGTTCCTGCTTACATTCTTACAGACTGAAGGCTAAATTTCCCAGAAGCTGATTGCAGTGATGCATATTCAGAATAGTATAGTTAATTTTAACTAAACATGTAAATTATTCAGTGGGGTTTTTTTTTTTCTGCTTCTTATTATCAAATCGTAGCACAGAAGGGGACTGAAAATCACTGAGTCTGTCCCACTGCTCAGAGTAGGCTCAGCTATGCCTAAGTTACTCCCGACAAGTCCTTAAAGACATTCAAGTGCTAGAGATGCCATAGACACTCCAGGAAATTTAGTCTAATGTTTAGTGAAACACTATCTGTACAAAGTTTCATCCTAATATTGAAGATGAATCTCTCTTGTTAAAATTGGAGCCCATTATTTCTTGTTCTCCATCATGGATGTAGAAAGCAGATTATCACTGTTCTCTTTGGAGCAGAATCTCATGTTTTTACCCATTTTTCTGTATCAGATTAGACAGCAGTAATTTTCTTTCCTTACAGCTTGTTTTTTCAATGTCTCACCATTCTGATTGCCCTCCTCTGGACCACCTCCAGCTGCTCCACGTTTTTCTTGTGTCCACAAGTGTACACACCGCTCTTGCTGACGCCTCACCGATGCCGAACAGAGCACTCCGCACCTGCACAGACAGCCCGGGGTGGCATCCCCCTTTTTTTGCGCTAGCCCAGCATTATTGCCTCCTGTTCAATTTCTGGTCTAGGAAGCCGGCTAAATATTTTCCCACAGAATTGCTGTGAAAACAGTTCCTTGCTGTCCTGTGTTTCTGCAGTTCCTCGTTCCTGTCTAAATGTAGCTCTTATTCACATTGAATGCTACCCACATTTTTCAGATCATACCTGCGATTTATCAAGATCACTGAATTTTAATCCTGGCTTCTAATATACTTGCAGTCTCTTGCTGCTTTAAATTATCTGCAAATTTAATAATGATTCTCTTTGTGTCATCATCCAGGTCATTAACGAATTTAATGAATACTACCAGACCTAGAGCAATCCTCTGTGGAACTTCATGCAACTCATCCTTATGTTTTGACAATGAAATATCTATAACTGCTGTTTGGGTATGGTCTGCTAATGCAACTCAGCATCACATTTTTGGTACAAATATTTACAAGTTCACAATTTACCTTCTGCACAATAGTTGTTTAAAACTCATTCTTTCTTTTTTTTATTCTTTTTGCCAGGAAATTCTTTTATTAAAATATTAATGGGACCAGACTTCAAAGGAGATGGAGCAGAGGTGAAGCAAATTTCATGTTTCATTCAAATACTTAATTGTGGGAATATCTTGAGGTGCACTTTGTTAGCATTCACAGAAGGCAGTCACTCTGTTAGATACTGCCTGTCTCTCATTGTCCTCCCTTCCAAAAAGGTTTCTCAGATTTTAGCTCAGCAGCTAATGGCAATAACACACAGGAAAGCATAAATATTGAAACATGGAGCAAGAAAGTCCTTAATAACTGGACCACCTCACTTTGAGTAAAATCTTTGTATTCGCAGTGACTTAGAGCCCTTATGCTACAGTTTTGATCCTTTGAACCCCATATTGTGCAAAGGAATAATACCCTCCATGACAGTTAGAACATATTTAGAAAAGGCCCACAGATCAGCTCATGTGGCTGTGAGCTATAGTCTACCCACACATGCTAAAAAAACAGAGCTCTTTTCACTCTTTTATAATCAGCTGGTCCTCCTCATCCTTTCAGAATACGAAGGAAAGTCTCTCTTTCTAGATGCTCAACTATCCAGTTTTTTGAATGATCAGGAAAACACAAAAGTATTTCCAGTGTCTCTACCTCTTGAACGGGCTCTTAGTAAAATACCAAGAATCAAAACTGTAGCAACAACCTTTGGAGATCTAGCCTAGCTGGGAGCTCAGACATCACCTTGAAATGATAGCCAAGCTTCTGTTCTTTATTAGATCTCATGCTTTTGTTTTGCTTTGTAGCTCTGAAAGCTCTCAATGAAGATGAAACTTTTACCATCCTGTCCACATCTGCAAGGAGCCGCATGTTCACTCAGTGCCACCCCTGTGGATGTAGCGTCCAACAACTAGTCCAGCTCACCAGTCCATGGGGGTGTGGAGCACAAGTTCAGCATACAACTGATCTAACAGGTACCTGCTACCAAAACACTCTCTCCTTACCCAGGTCCTGGCCACACATTCCCCGTGTTTCCATCAGATTGATTTAGTGGCCACATGGCTACAGGACAGGTCGATTTGGCTGGCAGATCTGATGGAAAACAAAGGCAACAAATGGAGATGGCTCTGCAGCTGGAATAAGGGGACAAGACTGCCTTTGAAAAAGGCTACTAATTTTTAGCTCATTTTAGATGCAACACAAACTGTTACCTCTGCCTTCTCTCTGCATATTTATCTCCTTCCTACCCCCTAGCCTCCACACATAAGCCTCTGCCCACATGTTTTAAGTCGCCTGTTTTTAATTATTTTCAGCAGTTTTCATTTTTAATCTACAGTTTAAAATCCTGTGCTCCATGACAAAACCCAGCCTCAGCTCTTCCCTGACTTCCCTGGCAGTGCATGTTTTTAAAAACGGATGCACTTGTTTGGTCTTTGCTAGACCAATGTGTACGTTAATCTCCCAGCCAATTTCACAGTAATTTAGATTATCAGAAATTAATTCCAGACAAAGCTAAAAATACTCTGCTCATTCTCCAGCTCAGCCTTGAAGGACCATGTTATCTGATGGGGATGGTGCACGGACCCAGGTAGTAGGACTGCTCTCTTGCACAAAGTGACTGATTCACCTTATGACCTCTGCCAGGCAAAAAGTCCTCCTCTACGAACACGTCCCAGACTTCCTCTATAGTCACCGGGGGGCAAGTAATTCACCTATTTTAGATACAGATTTGACGACTGGATGTGTTGCCCTCTGGAGCTGTCACCATCTCTTCCATCTTTTGGGGAAGGCCTGGACAACCAGCTCAGACTAGCTGTTAAAGGTGGGAGCTGGGGGAGAAGAAACTCAGATAATGGGTTTTAGTCAGAAGGGACTTGTTTCTGCAAAGCGCTCTGAACTCTTATGGGAGTTTTGGACAAGCCATTAGCCTTCGGGGTTATTTCCTAAACCTGAGGAGAAACCAAGCATAAAAAAAGTGGACTGAAACATGGCCCATTTAATTCTTGGGGGCTTAATGCTTCTTTTTTGACATTTAATGACCTATCCTATTACACATTTTTAAAGAAAAGTGGTAAAAATTACAAAGGAAAATGCAAAAGGAAAATGCAAAAATATCCTAATATTGCAACATTCTTATAGATGTCGTGTAGGAGATCTCAAGAAATGCAAGGTTTCTAGCTTTGCAGCCACCATTAAAATGAGATCATGAGACCAGCAGTTCAATGTATAATAGTTTTCACACACAGCAACACAAACTGCTATGCTAGGAAAAAATAAGACCAGCTTCAAAGATACCTTTTGCACACAGCGTTGGCTGCAGGGGTAGCAGGCTTAGTCTGTCGGTAATAGCAAACAATTTTTCCCTGTGACTGACTCTGCAGATGAAAATTTTCAGTGTCTGTACACTGCATTGCTAGCTACAACTGCTGGACTGTCAGGAAAAACTCCTGAAAAGGAAACTGGTAACCACAAAGAAAACATGAGAGATGAAAACAGAAGTGAGAGAGACTAATCAAAATCCCAGGTTTTATTTTCCTGACCCCTCCACTTGCTACCTTAGACCATCCAATCATGGTCATGATATAATCCACTGTAAAGAGATATCTTACTAGTTTTCACCTGGTTGTCTTAAAGCTGGTTTTTTTTTTTCCCCACTGAATTGTTACATCCCTGGATGTAACAATGCAAAATGCACCACCATTTTCAAAAAGTTTCCTATGCAGGTCTTCAAGTTTTAGCTGTTGAAGTTTAAGAAGAAAACTTTGGCAAAATTTTAACAGACTGCCTCATCAGGGAGTTTCAAATAGCTGGAAATTATCTGGTTTTAATATAGCAGCTAGACCCATCTCCACATTTGAAGTATTTCTGATCCAAGCAGATTAAGGTTCTAAGTAGCCTTGGGCAGGGAAAAATACCATGGCGGGGTACAGAGGCCATGGGAATGTCCTGTAGTCTTAAGCTGCCCATTGTCTATCCCACAACGTTATTTAAAAAGAGAACACTTCTACAGCAACTGCTGAAAAATACCCAGAGCCAGTGAAAAAGAATGGAGAGTAAAATCCTCTCTTCAGAAGTGTTGTGCCATCTGGTTGTTACCATACATGTAAATACTACCCTTTTATAAGAACTCCCTAGCGCATCGCAGGTTTCACTCTGCCTCTTCTTCCTTCAGTGCTTCTGCCTTAATTTTACCAGGTACTACAGATTCTAAGAATATATAGATGTAGGCTAGCAGCACCTTGCATTGTGCCCAGCCTCATTATTAAGAAGAAAATTGCAATGTCCCCTTTGTAAGAAATGCACTTCCCTGCTTTCACAGACCTGGGACATTGCGTGTAGGCTGCTGTTTGCTGCAATTAACAGCCTCCAGAAATAAAGAGCACAACTGATTTTGTGTTCCAACAGGATTCCTATTTCTCATTCTCCCTTTATTTGGGAAGCAAATGCAATGCTGTTTGCAATAATTTTTTCCTACCTTTTCTTTTTGGAAAACAGGTGGTTCTGTTCTTAATTCATTCTCTTAATTGAAGCTCAGTCTGAAGGGCACTGGTCATTCATCCTCTACTGCTATGATACACCTGCTCTCCTCAGATGTTACTCTGTCCACATGCCCACCCCTCCACTACTCGCCATCACCAAGGGTCAGCTCTGACCCTCCACACCTGTATAAAAGCATGGCCTCCCATTTCTCTTTGCCTACACGGCGTGTCAGGACTTCAGACAGACCACAGGAGGGTGGCCCAGCCTTTCGCTTTCTGTTCATCACAGACCATAATGAATGTGGGAAAGTTCGGGTAAAAGGGGATCCCTGAACACTTTTGTTGTTTGCTGTCTATATGCAGTGCCCGGTTTTTCAGCCAGCTCTCACATTCTCATACTTGCCACAACTGTGGCACCCGTGTCCTGCAAGTTATTTCTTCCATAATGTCAACATGGAATTATGTGTTTCTCTGAAAAAAAAAACAGGGAGACTTGCATCATGTATACGGGAACACTGCTAACTCTGCTGATGATGGAGCAACAAAACAGCGTGTGTCTCAAGTCTGGCGCAGGAAACACACATTAATTTTGTTTACTGTCCAGAAGTTATAACAACGTTCCTAAACAGAGATTTGGGTCTAGCTTTGCAGAATTCATATTCTGAATTCAGAATATATAGTTCATATATGAACTATGGCTCATAAATACAGAGGTACATAAATACAGTTCATAAACACAGAATTCATAGCTCATATTCCCCCCACCAAATTCCTACCTTCTGTCTGCAATGCTCAGCTGTACAGAACAATCCTTGTTATTCCTGCTTTTGTCCGTGCCATCATTTCCTCAGGACTCAGTGAACATAAAATAATACTGGGATGCATAAGGGAGGAAAAAATGGAGCGTTAGAAGCTCTCATTAAACATTTATATTATCAGACACAGACTGACTGGGACTAGGGACTGTTATGACAGGCATTTTTTAACAAAGGTAAACAATTCTCACTCCGCATTGCTTACAGCCTGTGTCCTAAGACAGGCTCTCCTGCTCTCCCAGGCACACAAGCCTGAGCCTACCTGGCACAGCTGCCTTCTCTGCCCCAAGCAGTGGAGATGGATACCTTATCCAGCTCTTTAGACAAATGTGGTAACTCAGTCTCTGAAGCCTTTGGTTGTCTGGCTGCCCAGCTACAAACAGTACAGCGTGGGCATGTCCAGAACATACACAGATAAATCTAAACCTCTTGTCTTTCCAGAGTATAAACGAAACCCTTATACTGTATACCCCTTTTCAGGATATAAGGAAATCAATATATCCTCTCCTACCAGCAACCCTTCCTCTCCCCTTGCTTTTGACAGAAAAATATCTGGATTGTAATCTGAGATGACATGTTGTTACAAATGAGGGTTATAAGGGAATTCAGCCAAAGAAAATCTCAAAAACTACTTTCCTGTAACAAGAATGGAAAAAGAAGGGGTAGCAAAATCCTCACAGGACCCTTTTCTTATCTTCTCCCCTCCCACCTACTGGAAAAGTACATTTTTCTGTCCAGAAATGGGGATGGAGAAAGGACTCCAAGCCCCATGATGCAGGAGGGCTCTCTGTGAGCCATGGTGAATTTTATGCTCTGTAGCACAGAGTACAAGTCAGTAAAAAGTACCTGAAGTTCTGCAGAATATGGACATGGAGTCTGGGCGTTCAATTTTGGTTCAGTTCAGAGATGCTTCTTGTCCAAGTCCCTTCTCTGGCAGGGATGGAGAGCCTCAGCACGTAGCCTCAGCTCTCATCAGTTATCAAAAGAGGACTGTTGGGATGTACTGATTTTTGAATGCTGTATGGGCATTGGACTCTGAGGGGCCAGTCACTGCGACATCTCAAGTTGATAAAATGCTAGAGGTGAAGGTCCTGGAGAGAGGCAGCCTCTCAGCCTCTATGGAAAGGTGAATACAACCACAGGCAGCATCTGCCGAGCTGATCCTCCTCTCCTGTCTCTGTCTGAAAAGAGCTGCTCACTGAAGTACACCCTAAAGCAAGAAATTCATAATTAGCAAAACCCCAAACCTCTTATGTGTTGTCACAGCTAAGTTGGAATCGGGATCTGAAGCCTCCCAAACTCTTGGCATCCTGTGAATAACAAGAGAAGGGAAAATCTTTCAGCAGTCTTCATATCACCTAACACGCTGTTTAATAACACTTTCCCAGGCTTTCAAGGAAGATGGATCCTGATATAACCTTGCTTGTCACAGCATCATTTGTGGTCACACAGTTACTTAACCGCCCCAAGGAAAACAACTGGGACTGTGTAAGTGATTACTGGTCTTGAATTCCATAAACCTCCTGAAGAAAACCTCACAGCAAGGATTTCCATAGCTTAGTTATGAAATGGATAAAATTACCCCCTTCTCTCTTGTTTTTCATTTGTTGTCCTCCTTTTTCTTTCAGCACTCCTCTGTTACTGCATGCAAGAAGCTTGCACATGACCCGCATGTACTTTCTGTGATTACTTAGCATTGTGCAAACCGTATACACTGTAACTCATCTTCTCAGTAAAATATGCAGGCTTCACCTTCTCCATCTGTTCTCATGTGGAAATCTTGCCATTCTCCAAACTATTTTATTACCTGTTTTGAGGCCATTCTATGTTTCATGATTTTTTTCTGATGGGTAGCCAGAACGGAGGGCTGCATCCTGGGAGAGGTATTTTTCCAGAGGCAGCTATATTTGCTATTCTTCACTCTGCCAGGAGCAGTGGCTGTATATTTTCTGCTACTTCATATTCCAAAACTCTTTCAGAACATCAGACAGATATAAGGAAGAAATTTTTTACAATGAGGGTAGCGAAACACTGGAACAGGTTGCCCAGAGAGGTGGTAGATGCCCCATCCTTGGAAACATTCAAGGTCAGGCTGGACGGGGCTCTGAGCAACCTGATCTGGTTGAAGATGTCCCTGCCAATTGCAGGGGGGATGGACTAGATGACCTTTAAAGGTCCCTTCCATCCCAAAGCATTCTATGATTCTAACATTTTTTTGCTGGTTCACAACTCCTGGCTTCTCAGCCGCAGCAGGAGTTTTCCCTAGCAGGTATAGGGGGAAGCCCGGGAGCAGCTAGGATGGGGCCACAAGGAAAAGGGACTTCAGAGCTGGGAGCGGCAGTGCCACATCACCTCCTTGCTGCGCTGCAGCTCCTCCAGAGACGCCACAGCCCTGGGACATCGGCCAAAATAGCACTTACCTTGCAGAGACTGGCAAACCCCACACATTTCCTGACCTAATGGGGAACATCAGCAGCTCCGCCTGCCAAAATGCAACGTGCGT
Source organism: Theristicus caerulescens (assembly GCA_020745775.1). Taxonomy (NCBI): domain Eukaryota; kingdom Metazoa; phylum Chordata; class Aves; order Pelecaniformes; family Threskiornithidae; genus Theristicus; species Theristicus caerulescens. Next base: position 32,008,780 of record CM036564.1, read on the forward strand.
GTTTGCGGCTGGTGGTACGAGCCTGCGTCCCCTGCAGAAAACGAATCTCTGTAGTCTGAATACTGCAAACCAGCATGGGGCTCTCTGTGTCTAAAGGGAAGGGTTTTAAATGATTCTTAATTGCAGAAATACACTGGCAATATCCCCATTAACCATTTTGGGGATGGGGGAATGCAACCACTCCCAGAAAAGCTGTAATTAACTGTTTCTGAGACTAATCCCCTGCTTTATATCTCAACAGGAAAAGAAGTTTTGTCTCCTTGATATGATTAGGTAAGTGTTCTGGTTTGTAATGTCTCAGAAAGACGTGTCTTAGGATGAAATTTCAGCATCCCATACTGTGCTAGACTTGTGGGGAAATACATTTTTAGAAGAACGTTTCACACTTTTCTTCCATAATAGGTAGGAATATTTCTTTAGTACTTCAAGTAGCTGGGGAGAAGAAAACCCTATCCCTCTTTTCCCCTCAGGGCCCCCCAGTCCCCTCCAAAAAGGGTAAATATAAAACGATTAGAAATAATGATCCATTTTCTAACATGCTTTTTTTACTTATAGGGACAGACCCAGTTATCTTTCCTTTGGATTTATTTGGAGATTCATTAAACATAACATGTATTAGACGTTACATCTTTGAGCATCTTTCTTATCACGCTACTAGAGGAGCTAAAAACTGGAATACACATGCATTATTGTTCTGCTCATTCTTTGACAACATCATAAAACGGGGTCTCAGGCAGAGCAGTAGGACCTAAGAGACTGGACGACCTTTTCCCAAGGTTCAGGTTTCTTACAGGAGCTTGCAAAAGCTGTCTCACTGCACTCCCAATCCAGCAGGCAGGCTGGGAACCTGCCATCAGTCTTACTCTTGCTTTAGACTCAGCACCGCTTTGACATTTTGCGAAACTTTGAGCTGAAAGAAACTAAAATTGTTTTTTCACTTGCTAAAGGAGATGTATCAACAGTATGTTGTCATAGTAAACTAAGGATGAGAAATGGCTGTATTCTTATCTTGCAGACATCATTTGTCCTGAATATATTTCTATCTTCTTGAAGTGCAAGAATGCACTTTAAAACACAGAGCAAGAGAAAAAATGTAATCAACCAGGAATGTCATAAAATGACCTGATTAAAAAAATTAGCATCTTAACACAGCTTCAGTCGAAGCAGAGATCAGCCCCATGGCCCAAACAAATGCAGCAGCAGCAGCAGCTGAGAGGCAACTGTGGCACTCAGCTGAAGCAGCGTGTGACAGCTGGGCGAGGAAATACAAGTTGATGGCTGTCCTGATGTGCACCACCTTGCCCAAATGGAAGGCTCATTAACCTCAACAGGAAATAACTGCACCTTTTTAATTTACTCAAATGTACGCGTTGGAGCAGCAACTCGAGGACTGGGTTTGTTCGATTTTCACTCAGCTGTCAAGGAAGATACAAGTACAGGCAATTGTTATGGCTGGTAACTACTAATTCTGATTTGCGCAAAGACGTAAAAAGCTGCGCTCCAGGGAAACGTCTTTGCCCTCGGCTGTTGCTAGCAGTCAGAGCTGCAGGGTCTCATCCTGCTCGCAGCACCAGCCGCGTGAAACAGGGCGCTTCCCAGGCACAGCAGGCACACCTAGTGCAACACCTCTTCACACCCAATCTCTGCAACCGCCAGTGCCAATACACGTAGGTACACACCCTGCCCACTGTGTTGTCCTATTCAGGGACTGCATCAGTCATGATGCAAGCACTCAGTAAATACTTAATAATAGTAATAAAACTGCTCTGTCAGGTAAAATATTAGAATCATAGAATCATAGAATTGTTAAGGTTGGAAAAGACCCTTAGGATCATCAGGTCCAACCGTTAACCTACCACCGCCAAGTCCACCACTAAACCATGTCCTCAAGCACTGCATCTACCCGTCTTTTCAATACCTCCAGGGACGGGGACTCAACCACTGCCCTGGGCAGCCTGGTCCAGTGCCTGACCACTCTTTCAGTAAAGAAGTTTTTCCTAATATCTAACCTAAACTTACCCTGGCGCAGCTTGAGGCCATTTCCTCTCATCCTATCGCTTATTACTGGGGTGAAGAGACCGACCCCCACCTCTCTACAACCTCCTTTCAGGTAGTTGTAGAGAGCAATAAGGTCTCCCCTCAGCCTCCTCTTCTCCAAACTAAACAACCCCAGCTCCCTCAGCCGCTCCTCATAAGACTTGTGCTCTAGACCCTTCACCAACCTCGTTGCCCTTCTCTGGACATGCTCCAGCACCTCGATGTCCTTCTTGAATTGAGGGGCCCAAAACTGGACACAGTATTTGAGGTGCGGCCTTACCAGTGCCAAATACAGGGGCACTATCACCTCCCTATTGAACCACAGTATTGGAGATAACTGCTCTCCAAAACTTGAACTGTAGAGAAAAAAGTAGGTAAGTATCACTGACCACAGTCCCCACAGCCTGGTGACAGAGCTTTGTAAGGAATGTGGTGGGCAACTTTTTAAAAGTCAACCTTATGCAAGGTGAGCTTGGTGCCAAATGGCACTGTGTGGAGGGGGGAGCACCGGGGTCACCAGTGGTTTTGGCCATCCCTGTTAAAAGCAGAACTGATAATTTAGACAGTCCTGTATTTCCTTCTAACTTGGTTTTAATAGTTGAAGCCCTTCAGAACATAATTAATGTTTATATATCCACTTATGAGAGCAAATTAGTCAGTTCCTCAGAAAGACCATTACCTTGATTTTTTTGCCTCTGCGCATTGTAACCAATTATGAACCCAAGATTTGCAGCTATTAGTTTCACCTAGAAATTCAGAAGTTGCCAGTAAGTGAATTGCGATTTAATAAAGAAAGAACGAAAGATGGAAAAATTAATTCAGATAGAATAAGAAATTATCCGATTCTTTGCTGAAGTATTTAAAATAACACAATTAGAAGTAGGGATGGCCGAGTAAATCTCTTCTTTAAGTAGTTTTCATCCCATTCAGTCTGACTTGGTACATCCACTTTATTCCATGGAAAAATTCCCATGACTCCGAAGTGCAGATGGATTGTGCTTGTAACTGTACGCTGCACACTTTGGACTTCGTAGATGGCATAAAGCACAGCAGTTCTGGCTCTGTGTTTGGGGATCCTGATATCTCTGGGAATCCAAATTACTAATAGTAACAATTCAAGCACTGTATCACGGAAAACATGTAGGAAAAAAATCAACAGATCTTGGAGTGTCTGTCCTGAATAAGAGATGGAAATGTGCAAGGAAGAGTGTGCATAGAGCTGCCTTTTGTTTTTTTTCTTAAACTGCCGTCACTATGCACACTGTGTGATGTCAGAAAACGCTCTACCTCTGCTAATATTTGTCTGTCTGTTAAGATTTCCTGGGAACATATGGCAATACCAACATTGTAGGCCAGATCCTCTGTTTCTGTATTCTAGCTTTGCAATGAGTTGATCTATGCCTGCTTCCAGTTTAGGATCTGGCTTCATGTTTTCACTACCTTCAAATATAAGTAATATGCTCTAAGTTGTGTTTTTAAGGTATATAACTGACTGGTCAGTGCTTTTTGGAGAGGGTTGTGTTTGCTTCCCAAGGTGCCACCTTTGCTTTTCCCCATAGTATACTTTGACAGTTCAGTATTGTAGTTTCCAGTTGTTTTCACTGTGATGAACATCAGGAGGTCTGGGTGATTTCAGGTTTTCTATTCTTGGTAACAATCAACAGAGGCTCCTGCAGAAGCTGCAGGACACGGATGTACAGGGATCGGTTTGTTCAGTTTCAACAGATTTTTAGGTAAGTTTGTGCCATGAACCTGGTTCAGTTTCCTTACACATTCCTCTTTAGGTTTCCTTCTGGATTTCATTTCCCCAAGTCACTCAGAATGGCCACTTGAATGCAAATCATGAATAAGTTATTGGATGACTATAGAATAAGCATATCCACTGGAGATCCAAAGGCCTGCTGGACTAGCGGTGGCACCAAATGGGACCGGTGTAGTGATACACTAATTCTTTACACTGCAATAAAAAGCCAAACTCTTTTCCCTACAAAAACCAGGCCAGAGAGTGGGAGGTGGGGGCTTGGAGAGAGAAGGAGAGTGGGAGAGAGATTAAACAGCCTCTGGTATTCAATGCCTGTGGATGACAGTTTCAAAAATATTTCTAGGGACATACTTGGCAGGCGCCTGCCTGCGATTTCCTTCTAGATACATATAAACAGCAAAAGCACACAAACAGCCTCTTATTAAAAGAGATATTATTATCTTAATTTTCATACATGTACAAAGACCGCTTACAAGCTGGCCAAGGCACAGCTCCCATCACTGCCCCCTTCCTCCTCCCTCCGCCCCAGGGCAACCTGCCCTTCCAGCAGCTGGTACGCACCAAACAGAAAGGCAAGGCTTGAGGCCAGGCCCTTTGGCATGACAAACTGAAGTGGTTTGTATTCCCCTGGTCCTTTCACAGCCCTGCCATCCCAAGGCTTCAGACAGGGTCCTGGACTCCTGGGAGATTTAGGGGATGAGTTCCCAATGCTTTTTAAAGAGATGTGAGTGCCTCTGTACTCCAAGATCATCTGAAAATCCTACAGTCACAGACCCACAAATAAATAGAAACCAAGTGACAATTTCCTCCAGTGTGCAGAGACAGTTTGTCTCTGGGTTTGAAATCTAATTCCCCAGCAGAAAAATACCAGGTTATAAAGAAGAGCACAGATAAATGAAGAGAAGATTGGGAAGTAGGAAAAGAAAATTACAAGAGGGAAGGATGGAAAGAACAGAAACAGGGAGACAAGGAGGAGAAGGGGGAGGTATCAAAAGGGGGAGAGTAGGAACAAAAGCTGTAAAGTCTTTCAAATGTCTTTCTGTTGCTTTCTACTTGGCTCCTAAACCTTTTTCTCCTTATTTTTGGTTTGTTTGTTGTTTTTTTTTCTTTGCCTGAAAAATGAATAAAGCATTTATAGGCATTTGAGGGAGAAGGAACAGATTGGTCTGAGGCAGAATAGGTGCAACTGACTTCTGCCAGCTCTGCAGTCCTGTGCCAGCTGTGCATGGCCACCGCCTCCTGATCTGTGCTGGACACTGAGCTCAGGATGCTGAGGGGAGCAAAAAGGGGATGGGAGTAAGGGGAGAGAAGAAGGAGTAGCAAAGGAAGGAGAGAGCAAGGTGCACAGGGCTTTGGAAGGAGGTTCTGGCATGGGGGAAGATAGTCAAGCAGATGAAAAGCATAGAGGAAGAGGCTCATCAGCCTGGCCATGCTGCAGTGGCTCTAGGCTGGCTGAGGAAGCTCTTCAGCAACGTATGACAGACCTTCACTGCTGGCCGAGCTGCTGCTGGTGGTTCCAGCCAGCAACTTTATCTGGGGATAAAGAGCAAAGGCAGGAGAGGAGGGCAAGGAAGGAAGCAGGGAGCTGCCTCCTGCCACATCCTAACATCAAATGGCCACAGGGCTTCAGCCTGGGAACCCTTTGAAGTGTGACTGATCCTCATAAGCTACTAAAGTGGGCAAAACCTTTTTAAAGGTACATCAAACTAATGTCACCATTGGGAATGCAAAGCCATAATCCCTGAGTGGAAGCCAAGCCCTGCTGAATCCAGCAGAAGGATACCCACGGCTCTACACAGGGGGCGGGAAGGAGGACAGTGATGCCCTTCATGACTTTTCTTCTGATCCCAAGGATTTGCCATGCGCCACGAACTTTGCCAGTCCTTTGAAATGTAGGCAGCTCTGGATCACCTCTAAAGCAGCGCACATAAAACGGGGGGGCTCATAAAAACAAGAGTCAACCCCACTGCCCTTCTTAAACTCTTTGGCATACACACATGTTTCAGCAGGCCAGGGATTTCACGTAGGACTGACAGGTGTACATTACCAGTCTGGATATTCTTTTAACTTTTTTTAATTGACCTGACATACTACTGCCACACAAACAAATGCCATATACTTGTAAACAGGCTGAACTCAGTCATGAGCTTAACAAAATACAAATGCCTGTCATATGGTGAACCCTCAGATATATGTGTAAAAAGTACCATGGCAATTAAAATGTGAGATAGTAACTCAGAAAGTAGACTGATAAGTAATTCGTTCACTGAATTAACTAACCTCCTAGCTACACGAATGAATGGTAATTATAGGTATCATGAAACAGAGTCACACAGTGTAACTGCGCTGTAATTATATTTGCTGTATGAAAGTGTGACCCTGGTATTATAATGAGAAATGAGATGAAAAGCAGAAGAAAAATCCCAGCTCAGGATCCAAGCGGGTGGAACAAAGCCACAATGATACCTATTCAGCTGCTTTTACTGCCTCACCATCTCCCTGCCAGAGGTATGTTCCACCCATCGCTGGAGTGACAGTGCTGGTGCGTATACCGGTACCGGGATTACACGCACTTTGGTCTGGATTATTGTCATCCCTGGAATCGCTACTCTGTGCCATTACCAGTGACAGGCAAACTCCATAACAGGAGTAAACTGTTGGCTGCACAAATTCTGTATTTTCCCTGCAGTATATTTGGTTCTAGCAGGCTTAATGTTAAATGCACATATACTAGGCTGGTGCCAATGCACTCTCCCCGTCCTCGTCCTTTCTGCCTAAAGCTAAAGACCTGGAAAGAGGAGGGGAGATTGGTTTTGTTGGGTTTGTGGTTGTTGGGGTTTTATATATTGCTTTTGCAGTGGCAAAGCTTGCTGATTAGCTCTGTGACTTTTCCAGTGCCCAGTCAGCTCAGAAGAGGCATGGGAAACACTTTAGTACACACTAAGAAAAAGAGAGCTGGGAGGAAAGAAAGCATGGGAAAGTAGTCCCCAAAGAAAAAAGACAGGATAGGAGAAGGAAATGAAGGGAATCTGGTCAGAAGAGCAACAGGAACATCACAATAGGACTTGCAGACGCCCCCTCTGAAAAACACGCATTTCCAGACACAGGCATAGCATGCTTTGTCTTTATTCCCAAACCTGGAAGAAAGAAAACCTGATTGAACTTGTGTAACACTGCCATCCAGTGCTGCCAGTGTGCCCCAGGCTGCAGCCCCACCTCTGCACCCTGCCCTATCCCATCCCAGAGCAAGGCCACCATCCCAGCACAGCCCAGTAATCGCCATCCTTAGGGCAATCTCCCAAGCTGTGTTCCCTTACCCGTGAAGTCCTGGCAGGGCTCTAGCCTATGGGGCCTGGAGAGGATTGGAGAGTGCAGCTGTCCTCAGTCACTGGGATGCCTGGAGCATTGTAGACCACATCATCTCAAAAGGTGAACCCATCCACATATTTTCTCCCCTGTTCTGCAGTTTTTTAACAGCTCTAGAAGGAAGGTTTCTTATTTGCTAGCTACAATGACAACTAGTTGCTTGCTCTTGGACTTGAGAACTGATGTGGTAACTGGTGTCTGCCTTCCTGCAAGGGGGCCATTGCTATTCAGCTCACAAGGGAGATGGAGTCACAGACCAGTCATGAGGGTGCTGGTTAGGTTTTGCTCTAATGGTCACCATAGTTAAATTTGATAAGAGGAGTACTTCCTATGTTTAAAAAAATATGAAAATTTTAATCTCCTTCAAGCATCCAGAAAGGATATTCTTAGACATTTTTCAGCCTTGCCCCGATTTTTTTCTTTGAACTGGCTAAAACTATCAGACTAATATTTTGACACCCTTTTCAAGACCTCTCTCATAATAAATACAATAGGTTGATTAATACAATACCAAATAACTTACATGCAAAAGCCTCAACATATGCAAAAGACAATCTTTGTCCTTCTCTTGCTTCAAAGCAGAGCTTTTCTTTTTTGTGACGCTAGTTCAGAGCTGTGTGCAAGCCTCTCCCAAGCCAGCTCACTCCCTTTTGTAGAGGAACAGTTTTCTTCTGGATCCATATATCAGCCTTCATCAGAGAGATGTCTGGAACTTTTTCACTACTAACTAAATAGATAAATTTGCTACTGAACAATTACAAAAATAGCTTCCTTCAACTGAACAGCAGCAGAATGGACTACAATGAATCACAAAAATAGATCTGTTGGCTTTTGAACATGCTTCAGCAAGAGAAGTGCAGCTGAATTTGATAAAATACGGCCACTTTCTCTGCTGACTTGCATAGTCAGGAGAAACTCTGCCTTTCAAATCAGGTGAATTTGAAAGGAAATCTTTGATGTAACACACAGAATAATGTCCTGCATTATTGTTTGTTTATCCTGGAGGATAAACAAACAAATGCTTCTTCTTTATTTTACTGTAGCTATATTTAGTTAATATTGAATGGATGATTTGAAAATTTAATGTAAGGATTGATAGCAGGGATTGTATTTTTATTCTTGATCTGCAGAGATACATCATTATTAATTAAAGCAGATACTGTACCTGCTGAAGCCAAGTATATAGCACATAATATTTTCCATTTCTTTATGCTTAAGGTTTTTCAATCAAATTTCTGGAATATGCAGGGTAATAACACTGTTTCTGGCAAAAAAAAAAATCTAATTCCTGATTGATGTAGATGGAAAGATACAGTAATTATTATTTTTACCTAGGAAAGCAAACCCCAAATTTTGGTTTTGGTTGCATGCTGTTTCTGGGCATTAGTTTTGGCTTACTCCATGGAAGAGTGTTAAACTCCAGAAATCTTCCAGGTGAAAGATTTCCATCAAAAGCTATCAGGAAGGGAACTATGTTCAGTTTTCAGTCTTCCCTCAGCCTTCAGGCTTTTCCTGGTCTATTTATGTTGCTTCCACCTGCTCTGATAATCTTCAGCCACTATTTCCCATTTCTGATAATTAGAGGCCACTCTTTTGGTGCTTGATAGCAAGGGAGCACAGCACTGAGCATCACCTGTGATGTCCTTCCAACACTGAGAGACCTTGAGCCAGCCCCGACCATGGGTATCTCTAATGAGAAATAACAGGTATTTTACCTGCTTTAGCCCCCTTTTCATAAAAAATTTACTAAAATCTAAATTTTGGACCTCAGTCAACCGGGGGGTCCTCCAAATGCATCATGAAAATGAGTCTTTCACATACACCTTTTTTTGCCATCCTCCAAAGACTGTTGGTTGCTCTTCCCACCACTCTCTGTTCCCAGTATAGCACTATACTCAACAGTTATCTCCTGCAGGAATCCAGACTTTCATACTTTATCTTTATATTAGCCGTTAAAGTCTTATGGTGCCAGAAATGCTCCCAGTTCAATAATGCAAATACATTGAAGGACACAGGAATAAAGGAAAGCAACTAAGTTTCTGTGAAGCTGAATCAATTTGCAGCAGATGTATGTATTTAATGTATTTTATGTACGTATTCAACTACCTGTAATGCTTACCTTGTATCCAGACCCAGAGTCATAGAGGGTCATGATGGGAAGTCCTATTCATTTCCATCAGTCAGTTCTCTGAGGTCCAGGGGAGGAATGCTACCCACAGTGCATCTTGGAGGACTTTGTCACATGCATTTCTAAATTAAACAGTCTTCAGCTATTGAACAAGAACTCTGACAGACAGAAGAAGAGCACTGAAGGGAATTTTAGGCTTCACTTTGCTCAGACAATTAATATAATACAATGCTGGCTCCCCATTGCCTCCCATCCTGTGTAGTTATGCCGGCTAAATCTGCAGGGAGATTTTTCCTTCATTCAAAATGCAAATCCTCAGAGCCCCCTTTTCAGCTGTTGCCTAACTTTGGAGCTGGCTGAATCCCCCTGACACCTAAGATCCCATCAGTAAAGCTCTCTGGTTGCTTAAATTTCTGCCTCTGGGCCTGCCCAAATATACTCCAGTCCTGACAGCACTGAATAACTCAATATTTCAGTCCTACAGGGATTCACAGATAAGGCGTTCCTCTTCTAGCAGCTATATCTGCTAACTGGGATTCCATAGGAATTTCGACAACCCAGAGCTACCACAGACCATAGCTGCAGGAAGGGGACGGTGGGGTGGTATAAACTGCCACTGCTATAATAAGGAAGAGGCAGGGGGAGAAAGAGGGGCAAAGTATTTCCAAAGAGCTGTTTGTGGTCTGTTTCTGTCACTCCTGGACATACCAGCAAATCCCTAGTCTAAATCTTGCAGAAGGAGGATTTCACTTACACAGTGAATGTTATGGATAACAGCTGGGCCAGCCACCTAGGTAATCGATGCCTTGGATGAGCAGTATGAATGAAGGGATGTGCCACCATCATTCAAAATTAAACACGTGGCTCCTCCTCCTCTCTTGGCCTTCGCTGCTGACCATCTCAGAGAGTCTCTGACTCTGCATGGCAGTTTTTGTAGCTCTAATTAGGCACTTAAATATCCACTTAGCCAGGCTGTTCATTTTCTGGGCATCAGAGCACCTAAGAACTAAGCACTGAAACACTAAAATCAAGTTCTCTGTGCGACTTGGCTTCTACTTTGCAAGTGAGCTTTGCCTGAGAATCCCATTTTTCCCCTCAGATGATAAAAAGCTTGCAAAGCAGCAAATTAGCCCTCTGGATTTAATTATGCATATGCATTAGTAATGGGAGTAATTGCACTATCTCAGTCACATTGCACAGTGTACTTACTTGAAACCAAGCTGAAGACATACCACTGGCAGCTACAGGGAGACAGACCAGATAAGAGGACACCAGGTGCAATGAGGCTACAGGATTGTCATCTCACCTGCTCTGGTAATTAATAGCCACAACTCTCACCATGCAGGTCACGATTCTCTCCGTCACTCCCTTCTGAGGAAGGGTTACTATCAGATTGTCATCCCTCTGCAAGACATCCTCTTGTATGAAAGCTAAAAAGCTGCAGGAGGAAGTTTATCTCCTTACTGTATATTCACTAAGAGCCTAAAATTACCTGACTGCTTCCCTGGAGCTGTCTATAGAATAGGGGCATGCACTGGGTATTCATGGTCTTAAGCTGAAACAACCTGGGGCTCGCATCTGCACTGCTAGTCCTGCGCTGCTGTGCAAAAGAAAAAACAAATATGCAGGGAAAAATTCCTCCTCATCCACCAAGAAGTCCCAGGACACAACCATCATCCTGCACTAAGCCCAGCAACGTATTACTCAGAGCAATACTACCAGCAATACCCCAGCTGTCTTTTCACTCAAGAAATTATTTAAGTTGAACTGAACGTGCAAGGCGAACCAGAAGTGTTCCCCATGGGCACTGTGTAGTGTTACAAAGTACTGGAGATAGTTTGTGTGTGTGACTAGCACAGGCTTAGAAAGGGAAGCTCGGTTTAGTCCGAATTTGTGGAGAAACATCTTTTTTTCCTTCCTGGTGCAATCACTTGCTAAGGCAGAGCACTCTCTGTCAAATGCAGTTTTGCATGTTTTGCTGTCAAACCCTCCTGGTCCTCTGTGGTTTCTCCCAGAACAGTTGGCACTGCTGCCGTGTTCCAAATAGTCACTTACCTCCCACGTCCTTCTCCTTTCTGAAGGCCTGCAGGTGTTTTCATCTTCTTTGATGCCACGCCAGGTTTTAGCTCCTTGATCCCAGCAGTAGCCTTGGAGGTCTCCAAATGCTCCCAGTGTCCTCCAAGCTCACCCTCCTCCTGTCTATGATTTATAATTAGTAACTCAGAAAATAGCAAATAATGGAAATTTGGCACAGTTATCCTGTCCTTTGCCTTCATCAGATACAGTCAAGTTTAAAGATCCATAACAAATTACTGAAGAAACATGTTTTCAGATGACACAAAAATATCACATTCAGAGAGGGATGTGTAATGGAACTTGGGAATGAAAGAAGTAAACCGTACACTCCTGAAATGGCAATGCTACTGTCAACTTCAGGTTTTATTTAAAATGATACGCGAAATAGCAAAATTTTAGGACTTGAATTTCATGCAGTATTGACAACATGAAAGAAAAATTCCTGGGCAGGTCACAACCTTCTGTGGCAACATGATCAAAGTTAGCCGTTTGCTGGCAAAAGGAAAGCGTGGTTTTGGAGTGCATACATATAAGTGTGCATGGTGATCTGGAAGAAACACCAGCCCTTTTGGTAAAAATGGCATGTCTGTCACAAAGCGTAGGTAGGTCTCATGAGGTGAGGTGCTGATGGTAAGGACTCACTGATCTATGGAGCTAAAAGCACGTGGGGGAAATCGTACCAGTTCTCATGATAGCAAGCAGATCACATGCTTCAGCTGCAGGGTGTATTGTGTACGAGTGACAGGGTAATAAATGGACTTGACAGAAGCTGTTTAATGCGAAAAGGTTTTACTATCTGATTCTCCATCATCTTTCGTGTTATGCTGACATTTGCCTCAGCAAAGAGAGTTCAGAATGAGTGCATAACACGACCTCCGTCTCCAGTGAGTGGAAAACTCTGAATAGGTATGTATGTGCTCAAAACCTATTTTCCATAAGTGTAAGCAAATATAAAGATTACATGACAAAGAAGAGACAATGCATTTGTGTGTAGAGTGACACCAACCAAAGAACAAAAAAGATCAAAGTGCCACTCTGCATAGACACATGCTAACCGGGAAAAACATGTCACATTTATACTCAACAAACCTTCTAGAGCTGTGTATTTCAAGTAAAATGGTATGCTATTGGATAAAGCATGCTCCTGTCACTTTTTCTTTCTATCTGTCCTGTAAAGCCAGGACAGCCATAAGATGATTTATCTGCATCATCAATTTAAACACCTTTGGCCAAGACACTGGAACTAACAGAGAGGATTTTTGAAGAGTACAAAATCTGTTCTCCATTTACCTAAAACACATTCCTACAGTCATAAGTGTGGAATGAGATAACGCCATTCAACAAATTGACTGATCACGCAGAGTCTGGCATTTCTCTTTCGGCATTAAAGCAGAGACAAAAAAAATGCATACACAACCCAAGATCTAAATAATGGAAGTGACTTTCAGCACAGTTGATTAGAGCATTGAGGTTGTAATCTGCCAGTGTCTACCCATCACAACAGGAAATACTGTCCTTCTTTCAAAGGTCCCAAATTATACAGAACAAAAATGTCTTCTTCCCTCCTCCTTCCCTCTCCCCGCTTCTACCCTTTGACGCAAAGATTTGTTTTTCTTCTGAGAAAAACAACATCTATTTCACCATCCACTTTTCAATATTTATTGGTGAATTTAGTGTTCTTTAGCGTTCTTTAGCGTTCCAGCTTTCCCCATTATTTTACCAGAGCACATTAATCCTCATTGGTGAAGACTAGGAAAATGTTGTGGGTTTGTTTTTTTTTTTACCCTTGCTCAAATCAGTGTGATATAAACAGCATCCATAGCCAGCAAAGCCTGTGGTTCATCATCAACACAAGGAGCAAACACAGCCAGGACTTACTAGCCTGTGGGAAGCTGCAGGTGAAACAGCCTTAAAGAGGGCAAATATACACATATGCATACACACACACACATATATATGTATGCACACACAGAGTAAAAGAGGAGGAGGGAGACAGGTGAATTTGTAAAGTGATGGCTCTCCCTTCAGAGAACTATCTGAATCGCAAAGCCACCACGGGAGAGCTCCATAAAGCTGAAGGCAGTGCTGGCCGGAGGGACAAGGCTGGTGGGGTCCATTCTGAAGCAAGTTCACTGCAGACATAAGAAGCCACTATCGGAGAGCAAGGCAACACATAGGATGAAATAGCAGGGCAGAGATGGGCAGAGTAGGCACAGGCTGCCCTCAAACTGGTTTGCTGTATCCCCCTGCTGAACTCACTCCTGACATTTTAAGAGCTGCTACTGCTATTGCCAGTGCTGGAAAGAGGGCAGAGCCTGCTCCCAGGGAGCTGGGAGAAGATAACTGCCCTTTGGGACTGCAGGGCTAAGCAGCCTATGGAGAGGAAAAAGGTCCAGCCATCCTTTTCCAGCTCAGGGAACACCTGTGAGCTCTCCTAAGAGGTGACCTAAAGATAGTTTATTCTGCATTACACTTTTATTAAGCATTAGTGCCCTAATTAAAACGATTCACAGTCCTTTTTTAGTTTTGTTTCTGTGTTATCCCAGCTGGTGGTGGAAAATGGGATGAAGGAGGGATTTTAATGCCCCTTTATATGTCTGCCAAGAGACAGCTTATATCTGCTCTAGCCTATCCCAGGGGTCCTGTCCAGCTATCAGTTCTCCTGCCACTGCTGGCACATCAAATGCCTTCGGCTTTTAGGGCCAATTTTCCTTTGCCTGCCGGCACTGAGTTGCTGCACGGTCAGCCCCAGTGCCGGCATCGCTCCCTGAGGTGCTGCCAAAAAGGACTGTGGTGGCCCAGCTGTCCTGCAGTGAAAGGGTGGCCCCATGGTGATGCTGCGCCAGCCAGTCCTGCCACTCACATCCTCTGCCCTGAGGCCAAGTCGTTTTCTTCGCATGAGACAGTGCAACTGGAGTTGTAGGCAAATACTGCAGGTAGGTAGCAAATACTGTATCACCCTAATTAAACAATATCAGACCTTGGAAATTACATGCCTGATGCTAACGTGACATCTCAGGATGGAGAATTTCAGATTTTCCTCTAGGTGAAACCAAAACTCAAGACCTAGATCTTGAGGGCCCAGCCCTCCTTGTATAGACAGCCTACATCATTACTACAGGGACAAAACTCCAATGGCGTCATAGGCTTTTATTAGCTAGTTCAAAGCTCCGTATTTTGCCTCAGATTGTTGAAGTGCTCTTTCAACACTTTACTGAAGTATTGAGTGGCTGATTTATAGTTCAACCTCAAAACCAGTCCAAATTTCAAATGAGTTTCAAAAAAATTTCAGGCAGGTCACACCCATATGACTATATGTCTTGGAAATAAATGGCTGCTCACAATTCTCAGAACAAATCCCTGGGGCTTTCTACAGATTTTATCCAAACAGTGGACAAGTACGGCAATTTTTTGACGTAGAATCTCTGGTATTCACCCTCCACCACCCCTTCAACACATAACCTTAAAATACAGTTTTCAGAATGGATCCAGAAAGATTATAAATATAAAAGATAGACAGCAAATATACCAAGCTGAAGTACTACCTGAAGTCCAGAGCCTAAGGATATTAAAGATCCCAACAAAATCAGTAACACTCATATAAAATAAACTTGATGAAAAAGCAAAGAAATAATTATACAAAAGAGATGAGAGTAAAACAGAAAGTTTGGGAAGAGGAATTCTAGTGTGAAGTTTCAGATCTCTGCAGAGCTCAGTCTGCATTGTGTCCCGGGATCTATGTTCAGATGGAGCCACGTGCACATCTTGCTCTGTCTACAAGGAGCAGCAAAAGCTCTGCTGACACCCTGCAGTCAGCAGCTATATCTATTTTGGGGCCCAGTGAAAACAGACTTTGTGAAGGAGCAATGAGGAAGGGAGCAAGAATAAAGGCTATCACCTCCAAAATCTACATACATTCAAGTGGGAGTTATTGCAGTAACAACACGAGCAATACAAATCCCAACAGAAGTCCTGTCAGTTCTTCTTACAAGTGTCCCTTAACCTGATTCTCTGCTCCACCTCCTCCTTACCCAGGCAATATTTAGTAATAATCTGGTGGCTGTGGATCACAGAAGATCCTCACAGAGAATTTTGCACACAGGAGAAACACCCGCTGATTGATAGTGCATAGGTTCACAGGGGATCATCCCTTGTTCCTACAGAGACCTCCACTGAAGCAACGAAGTCAATGGGACGACACTGTGGATGACCTACCTTACATTTAAGAAAGCAGCAGTGACCATCATTGCCAACATTGCTCAGGAAAATTCAGTGTAAACAGGGTACTTCCTAGTAATAAAAAGGTGTGTTGCACCCCTGAACTGTGGTGAATGGCATCTCTAACTGCCTTCTGGTATCTTTATTAAAAAGTTACTCCGAGTGACCATATTCAGGAAAGAGCTTTAAGATTTTGCTGACACAAATAAGCAGCAGCAAGATGAACTGTGGAATGGGTAATAACTTACACTGTAGATCGTAATCATCTTCTATTACAGCCACAGTAGAGTGTTTGTTACCAAGAGAACATGAAAAAAAATAATATCTAATTGAGTCACGGGGCAATGACTTCTTTTGCTACAGTGGTCAGTTTGAATTTCAAGCGTAGAGCATAAATTATGATAGACAGTCTATGCTGTTGTTCCTGTATTTTTAGGAAGCACCACTTCCATCAACTTCTTGGCCATACAGGAAAATCTTTCAGGTAATTTGTTAAATAAGAGGATGTCTTCCACTTCTCTTATGAGTACAAAGAAAGCCAGTAAATTATAAGTGCATATCAGAGTTCAAATGCTTGTATAAAGGAATTTCATACTAAATCTGAAAAGAGGATAAAAACAACCTATGTTCTAAACATTTCTGAGGGCTCTCAAGTGATGGCACACCAGTCAGGACTGAGCCGGTGCCGCGCAGCCAGGAGTCCCTGTGATGGAGCTGTGGCAGCTGCCACTCCAGCAGAACCAGGCGTGCGCATGGGGACATCTCTGTGTGACAGTGCCCAGCTCTCCTGGCTGTGGTAGGGAGAGCCAGGAGGATGTCTCTGAGTTCATTTTAATTCAGAGCGAATAATCTCACTCCCAGAACAGGGATGTGGTTGCAAGGGTACAGTGTCTGTGCCTTAATCCATCCCTCTCCATTCCTGGGGTAGACATGCAAATGTGAAACAATTCCCTGGTTTAGCCAGCAGTAAGTAAAATGCTCTAAAACTGCTCACCATGGCTCAGCCCTGCCAGGAACCTGCATTAGCCACTTACTCTGGCAAACACTGTAGATCCCTCATCTCAGGGGGGAGAACTCTGCCAGGGTTTTTTGGAAGTCTTTGTGGTTTCTACAGTTATTGGATCATGTCATGAATAGGTCTGCATTTATTGTCAGACTTGTGATGCTTTCAGCCCTCTCTGTGAACACAAGGCTTTTTGTTGCCTTCCCAAAAAGCAGAGCTGCTAAGCAAGAAAATCACTGGGAAGGCTTCCATGAGTGTTTCTAGTCCTGGGGAAATCATAGCAATCAGTCTAATAAAGAAATTTCACAGAAACTTTCTAGTAACTTTGTTGCACTACCTGCACACTACCAGGGTTACTCATAGTAATTTGACCATGCTATAAGCCATCTCACCAGAATACCCTGGATTTTCTGCTGCCTGTCATTAGCTGATATGAGGCCCAGCCGTTCCTATCCCAGTTGCCCAACTGTTCTGGAGGTGAGGAGTGGACACAGCAGAGAGAGGGAGGACATTAAGAATGCAAAAGTCCTAGAGAAAGCAGATTGGGATCTACATTTATTAATTTCTCTGCTACAGTAATACATATACATATAAATATAAATCTGATTTACCATCAGTAGACAAATACTGTATGCCAAGTCTGCCGGCACACATCAAACCCCCTAAATAGGAGAGACCGGCGAAGAGGTTCTGGAGCCACATGCGGGCAGAAGGGATAAGCTGCAAACTGGCATTGGCTTCCCCTGGCATCCCCCTTCAAAGGGGATGCTGCCAGTCTTGCAGCTCCAGATCAGCACAGGGGGAAGGTAGGCTGATGAAGGAACACCATGTCTAGCCAACAGCACACAAGATAAGAAGACATTGAAGCAGTATGGAAATTCTACACATATAAAATGTTAATGAAACACAGTTTGCACAAAAGAAAAAAAAAACTGAGACCTTGGAGAATTACATTAATTCCCTTAAGATTCACTTAATGTGTATGTTACAGCAGAGGCACTTACTATTAAGTACAAGTAATTTACTAAGTTTTTTTACATTACTGTAATTTCCTCTTCTTAATGGCTTTGCTTTATTGGAAAACTTTCCTATTAAAGTTGATTGTTATAACTTATCCTACTTGTGTAGAAAAAATATAGTCAAATATGCAAGGCGAGAGGATTACAATGCCCGTAAGTTAAACACATACTTAAAGTGCTTTGGTGGATAGCTGAAGTGTTAACCAATTTATTGGGACTGAGCCTTGAGCACAGGAACACTTCCCATTCATCCTTAGGGGGAGCTCAGCCACAAATTTCTGTGACAGTGTCTGCAACGCAGTTCAAACCACAACAGCAAGAGGTGCCAAGGTTGAGATTGTAAAACTGATTCATGCTTAGGTCCTCAGGAAACCAAGTCCTTAAGAAACCAACAATACCAGCATCAAAAGGCTTCAGTTAACAGTGATGATCAAAAGGAAACTTTACCTTGGTTTTTCTTTTTTCCTCGGCGTGGAGTAATCCTGTAAGAATTCTGTTCTAAAACTGGCAGGTGGATGTGGAGTCAGTTTTGTCTGATGGATGCAGTAATTTTTTTGCCCCTGTAAAGGCATATGGTACAGTAGTTACCCCACCGATGCTCCCAGAGTGGAAGAGGGTGATGCAGAAATCGGGAACTGACAGCTGAGGTCATCTTGTGGTTTTACTACTCTCCCAGCTTGCTAGTACTACGTGCCGCACTGCTGCATGTGCCACTTCCATCTCCAGGTATAGGGAAAGATGGATGAAACAGGAAGGAGTCTGCTGGAAGAGCCATCAAAGATTGGCGGCAGTGCCCACCACGACCGACCTGGGGCAAATATTTGTTAAACCTTCAGACCTTTTTCCATTTGTTGTTCAAGCAGGACAGTACAGCACAGGCTGATGGACTGGACTGCTTTTGTAACAGTATGGTTTTGCTATACCACACTGTCAATGCTGAATTTATTTGTAAACTCTGGGTTGGTCTCTGGTATATAGCAACTGTTTTGCACATACATAAGTATGCAACTCGCTAAAAAAAGGAACAGAATTAAGTCAATACTATCACAGTGTAGTCAAAACCGTTATTTGGCAGCATGTGGCACAGCTCCCCTGCCAATTTCAGCAGCTGGGGCAGGGAGGTGGGGTGGACTCTGCACTGCTGACCTCCACACATGGTTACAAGTCCCCTTCCAACCTGCCTAATGATGAGAACTTAATCTGGAATACGCACAGAAGGAAAAAACACTAAATGTGATTGTGCCATTTCAATAAGCCTAATTAGCTAATAAAGGTCAGTCTCATTAGAAGCTCTTCAGTGAAGGATCCACTGAAAGAAATTAAAGAGCAAAAGAATTTTAACAAGCTGTCCTCCCTCGCCTGTGCCAGACATTTCAAGGACTCGATGAGAAACCAAATTTCTTCAACAAGTGATAAAGGAAGGTGTTGATACACAGGCGTTCTGTGACAATAACAATGCATTTCTTAACTGTCAGAACATCATTCAACATTATGTGGAGGGGCTCTGCTTACTCTCTGCACAGGAGATATTGGCTGCCCTGGGTCCATAAAGCAAGCTTGCCTCTGAACTACATCTCCTATTTGCCTCTCTACTCCTTAGCACCCAGAATCCCATCTCCCTCCCTGTCCTGGGCAGTCAAGCTCCTACACAGCACCCTGATATGCCATTTCCTTTGGTTTCAGCACACTCCGCCTCCTTCAGTTACAGGTTACTAAAAGTTGTTGTCTACTCATGGGTCTGCCATCCTACTACTGGGATAACTCCATTCATGTATTCATTCACTCCAGTAAAGGCCGCTCATGAGTTACGTCTACCTCCGTTATAATGCGTCACGGTACAAAAATGTGCAACTAAGTTACACCAAACATTTCTTCAAAGCATAGAACGGATCTTTGGCATGGTCTCCACTATGATCACCCCAGCTAAAGAAATGCTTTTAGCTTTTTCCCTGTTCTGAAATGGCTTAGATCAAAGCTGTAGGTGGGTTGGATTTCCTCCCATGTTCCTAGAACTTCCTACAGCATAAAGGGGATAGGGAACAGGTCAGGCCATTTTGGAAGCTGGAAGTTTAACTGAGAAAGGGACTGACAGCTCTCTGGCTTGCACTGGGCACTGAAAAAAAATGCAGTGGTGAAGGAAGAGAAAATGATTCTCTGTTTTTTCCGTTGCTAGGCCAGAAGAATCCAGCAACAGCACTCCTGATGCTAAAGTATGTTCTGCTCCCAGATGTCCACTCACCTTCTGTGGTCCTTCTGCCACAGCAGATCCCAGAAACATGGGAGTTTGGGGGAATAATGGGGAGACAGTTGTTGCTTTGAACCCAGAATGTGCACTGGTGTTAATGAAGACTCGTAGCACCTATACCTATATCTTTTTAATGAGATCTTTTAATGATCTGAGCCATGTTGATGGGCTCCTGTAGGCAGAGCTTTACCACATCTTCTTGTCAAAGACCAGAGAAATTTGACCTGGTTCTCAAAGAGACAGCCATCTCATTGGGGCTGGGCTGATGCAGAGACCAATTTTCCATGTTGACAGTCACAGGGACGGACTCACCATATCAGCCTGTCTGTCTCACAGACATCTACTGCAGGTCCCTACAGGAGGTACAGGCATCTCAAAAGAAGCAGAGTAGTAAATGTGTAGGAAGGGTGTGAGTTCAGGGGGACCTTCACTTCCACTGGAGACCAGAGTAAAATAGGTTTTCCCCCATGGGGCTGTTGTCCCTCCTGTGGCTAGATCTGCTGCAGCAGAAGGGTCTGCAAGAAGAAAGGACTGGTCCAAGAGATCTGTACATGATAGATGCATAGCTGCTACCCAAACAAAGGGATAAGGGGAGTGACATTTCTTTAACAGCTATGTAGATGAACTTCCTTACCACCAATCCTCCAGTGCTCAGCAGGCCCTGGGGATCCTAAGTCATGCTTTTGTGTTTCTCTGCTGGACACCTTCCCCATGGGATGGAGCTGGTGGCAGCTGCGGCATCATTCGCTCCTGTTGGGATCTCCTCTAGACGCTTCGTGCACCTCCAGGGGAAAAGAAAGAAAAGAAATTGTAAAAACCTCCTGAGCATCCTTTAAACGCTGCTGTCTGTGACAGAATGCACGTGGGGGTGTCTTCCTTCCCCTACTGTGGAAAGAAGAAATATGTTTTGAATCTGCTAATTCTTTTGTAGTAACCACAACAAAGATGAAGAAAACATATTCAAGTTGATTTTTCTTAGGTAGCTAACATTTTAAAGAATTCCCTGCAATCTTTTGCCTAAGTGGAGAATAAGTGGAGGAATCAGGGGGTTATCAAGCAAATAAATGAGGCAAA
Source organism: Theristicus caerulescens (assembly GCA_020745775.1). Classification (NCBI taxonomy): domain Eukaryota; kingdom Metazoa; phylum Chordata; class Aves; order Pelecaniformes; family Threskiornithidae; genus Theristicus; species Theristicus caerulescens. Next base: position 32,029,708 of record CM036564.1, read on the forward strand.
CCCCTTACATTCAGATTTTTAAACTATTTCTTGTCAAAATGCTTTGATTTTCTTTGCTTTGTTTACTTCTTAATTTGCTACTAAAATCAAAATTTAAACCCTCCCTAAACATTCACCTTAATAGCCAAATTTTACAGAAAATTATTTGGATTAAACTATGGTGACTAGCTCTTTTCACAGCCATGGAGCCCTTTCTGACTGATGCTCTGCCTTAGTGCTACAGCACTAAGTTGCTACTGCCACAGGGCTTGCAAAGGTGACATTTGGGAAGACTTGGGCTTTTATGCTTGTTTATTTTTAAAGACAGAGTTTAAGGGACTTTGAGGCCCTGAAGTGGCCTTGCTACTCCTGATTAAGCAATAGCTGGTCATGGAGACTGTTTTTCCCACCTTGTTTTTATACAGAGACATTTGCTAGCCTTTTTTCTGGTAAAATTCAACTTTGTCCCTAGCTGGCCAGAAGCAGCTCTTCATTCAGTGTTGCCCTGCCCCTTCCCCGTCCGTACTTTCTTTGTGTTTTTTGGACCCCAGCCTTTCTGGACAGGGAAGCGCAGCCAGCAGGCAAGAAGCAGGGAGCTGCTCCACCCAGTGGGTGCAAGCAGCAGGCACTACGCAAGGCTTCCTTAGCAGAAAAGCGTAGAAAACCCGAAGAGTGGAGGAGTTTGAGTGAAGGATGAATACCCCTGTCCCTCAGGGGGAGATCACATCCCATCACATTCCATCTTCCAGCTGCTCCAACTCCAAGTGGCATGATGCAGTTGAGAAATCAGGTCTGAACCGACAGAAGAGCTGTACCCAGTACAGTTTGTTACCTGTAATGCTGAAGCTGGATGCTGGTTTGTTGCCTTGAGCCTGTCTGCAAGGGCTGGCCAGTTGCATGGACTCTGCTCTGGCCAGCCAAGGAATGCCAGGGTCCCCGGGCTGACACCAGTGGGTCAAGAGCCCTGGTCGGTTGGCCGGCCCGGCTGGGAGCAGGTGGGGCACATAGCCCTGGCAAGGGAATGTTGGGGTCGCCATAGTCGAGGGCAGGCAGGGCTCGTTACGCCAGAAGTAGCACAGTGTAAATGTATTTATTTGTGCTAGTCTGACCCCAGGAAACCTGGCTGTGAATAAAAGCAGTCCTTACTTTTACTAGTCCAGTATATCAAAGCTTGTGTGTTGAACACACATCCCCACAAGAATAACTACAATCTCTCGATAGATGGGGGCCAGGAAAAACCGTTTCTGCCCATGCCCTGGCCTTTCCCTCCTGTGCACTTAGCACTGGGCACAGTCAGGCAGGCTTTTGTGTCAGTCAATACAAGCAGCTCTGCAGACGGATGATGTGAAGCCCGGGCAGAGCAAGGGGCTTCTGCTGACTCACACGTGCAGGCAGTCCAGGTCAGCCCCATTAATGTCAGCTCTGAAATGTTAACAGATAAGTCCCCTGGGGGGAAGATAATATTGTAAAGGAGAGACAAGGCCAGGGCATATCCAGTATAAAGAAATACTTTAAGGTTGAAACTGTAAGTATAGCACTATTTTGGAAGGAGGTAAGTTCAGACAATAAACCACTGAGTGCTAGAAGCTATTGAAAAATAGTTGTAGAGCTGGATTTCTGCCTATCCCTTTCTGTAAAGGGATAAACAAAAGGGAGATTAAAAAAGTGTGTTGTGACACAAGCAGCCCTGGATGGAAACAGAAGACTTCTGTACTCCTCACGTAAACTGGCTGGTTAAGACTTGACCCTCAGATGTACTTTGCAGGAGGCTAGAATGACTCCAGGCCACCCCAGGCCAAAATGTCCCTTAGTTCATGATCTAATCCTCATACTTTTAGGCAAGAGTCTGCAACATTACTCTGTCTCCTGTGAGACAGCAGAGTGCTGTTACTACTATTATTTGATAGCTTCATACTGCAACAGCTGCAAGAGCATCAGGAAAGTTCATCTGAATTGTGCAAGGTGCTGCACAGATTCATAATTGATGGTGCCGCCTTGAAGCATCTCCAGCACCTTACAACAGGCGGCTCAGGTCAGTGCGTAACAAAGCATGTCAGGCACTACTCTCTGCTGACCAGAAATCAAGATCGGAGCTCTTTGATTCCTCCCTCCCTCAGGTTTGGGTGCATGAAGGGCCTGGTAACATCAGGCAACTTCTCTGCTCACACTGTTGCTCCCACTTGTCTCCCCCAGGCTGCTGGAAAGATGCTGAACACACCACTGCAGAGCTCTGGGGGAGTGCTGGAGCCTGGCATCACTTGGGGTTGGACTTTCAGAGAGATCAGGCTTCTCACCCCCAAGAGGACCTGGGCCAGAGGAGGAGGGTAAGAAGTCAGGGGAACCCATCCCAAGTGTGCCTTCACTACGGCATTAAAACAAGCTTTTAAGCAGGAGCAGCCTCTCTCCACATCTCCTCTCCACATTCACATCAGGTTTTAACAGTGCTTCCAGCCTGGGCTAGCTGGCCTGGTGTAGACCACACGCTCAAGATAGATAACTGCTGGTTTTGCGTAATTAATAATCTACCCACCTTGGCAATGTGGATGCACGCAAAACATTTATTTCAGACCTACAATGTTAGGTTTTATGAAACTGCTCCACAGCCACTGGCCAGATGAATAAAATTATTGTAGGAAGGTGTAAAGCTTCCCAACTGTAATTGCACACACCTTTGTTCTCTGCTCCGTAATACTGCACAGTGCTGGCTACGCACTGACTGCGAAGTACTTGTGGGACTGATGAGCCTTTTCAACCTGGCTTCAAACGCTGAGAGCCCTGTGGGGCAGATGAATGTGATCTATCAGAGGTGGCCGAAGAGGCCATTTTGATCTGAAGGATGAGCCCAGCAGGAAGACAAGATGATGTGTGTCAATGTAACCTCTGGACCAGCCTTGCTGATTGCATCACCTTTGGCCTCCTGACAGGTCCTTTGGTTCCTCATGGTGCAGCTAATGGGCTGTTCAAGAAGAGCAGCTAGGGAACCTGAAATAACTTGCATTGGCTGAGCAGAGAGAAGGACCTCAGTGTGTAATTACCCTGCATCCTCCTTGCTGGGCTACAGCATTTGCAAACATTACATAGGATAAGGAACAACCTCACGTCATCATGGCAGTAGTGATGGTGCAAAGTGCTGCAGCTGTCAGGAGGACAGGCAGGACTCTGCATGAGTTGCTACCGTTAAGTTATTATCCTGCCTCTTTCCCACCATGGCATTAGCAGGACTTCGGGGAATTGCATTTGCTCACTAGGCATCGAGTGCAAAAATGAGATTCTCAAAACATGCCTTACAAGCAGGAAGATAATGAGGATGAAAGAAGCGAAGTTTGTCAGAGAAAGACACTAGCTTGGGAAGCTACCTGTTGCATTCACTCGCCTTCATTTTGAAGGTAGGAATGAAGTCAATTTTTGGTGGTACCTCCAGCTTTGCTGATCCACATTTCCTTTTGGCAGAAGCGAGACAGGTGCAGGAGAAGGATGAGCTCCCAGCAGCACGTAAATGCAGTTTTGTCTCTGATTCTTGCTGCTTGTTGCTGGAAAGACTAGAGCGTACTACATACAATCCCATTACCAAATCCTGTGTCTTGGCTTTACTCTGCTTGCCCTGGGAAAATCGTTGAGCTGGGTTGCTCTTCTGCCAAATCTGTAAGAACAAATTTTTCACCACTCATCAAACTGCTTGTTCTTTTTCAGCTTGCTCAACAGAATACAACTGAGCACTTCAGCTCTGTGCCTGCTGTAGAAAAAGGGCTGAAAGAATTTGATAGTGATGGCAATGGACATACACAGGAGGAAGAACAGGCTGGCCTTCAGGACTTTGTTGGGGCACAGGCCTACAGAGGATACACCTTCTCCTGTTACCCTTTCTTCTTAACTGATGTGCTCAGCGTGGCTGCAAATCTGTGGTCCCAGGCAATGTTAGCAGCCCCACACTGCACCCAGCTGCTCCTTGGGTCCAGTGAGCTGCCAGCTGCCCCTAGGAAAGAACCTCCTACGTGTGGCAAAAGCTCTGTTTTATAAATGCTGCGAGCAAACCAAGTTTCCAGCTGTTCATATACGGACAATACATTCCAGCATTGTTTTCATTCTTACATAACTTCACTGGAAGCATCAAAAAACAGTCAGCAGTTTTCTTTTAGCTGAGGAACACTTGCAGCAGCAATTTTACAGATGATGCTCATAGTTTAAACTGACCCCATCGCCACCTTATGCCCAGCTGAACAACTGAAAACTTCATCCCAAGAAACTCTAAGGCACAGCTGGGGTATGTTCTGCATCTGCTGCTGCTTTAAGATTAGCAACCACATCCATTAGCCCACAACAGTGGATGTAAAAAGCAGGAACTGCACATTTCTTATCACTTGACAGCTGATTCCACCCGCTGAGAAGAAGCTCTGCTGTCTACATCCTTGATTCATCACAGCAGGAGGAAAATGGCCTATGACAACCACACTACACATCTAAAACACTTTACAACCATAAAAAGGTAGGAGGGGAAACAGGAATTGAGCAGAGCTGCCACTTATAAAAAGTTAAAGGAGCATGCTTGAGAAGAGAGTGCGTTTCTCAAGAAAACCAGGATGTGCAATTCTTTTCATTTCTAGCTTGCATCTGTGGAAGACATGAAGCAAGAAAAGAATAGAGAAATCATGCAATAAGAGCATTACATGCTTTCTTTTACCACGGAACTTCTGCCAAACTACCAGCATGCTTTCTTCTTTATCATGACAGCTATGTAATATTAATAGCATTTACTAGCTGAGAAACACACAGTTACCCCTCAGAAACACAGCTGCAAAACCAAAGATAAATCAGCCCTGATTTCTTAAAGAAACAAATTGCAACTTTTATGCTTGAAATAACACGTGGACACATAGATTAAAAACTATAATTGCAAGCAACAGGATCTTTTTCCCAGCAGGCAGTATCCAGGCCCGCAAAGGAAAACAGTTTATTACAATAACCTGGGCTTTAATGCAGCCCCCAAGTGTGTGGCTGCCCCATCCCTTTCCACGAGGCTAGCAGTAACACTGTTCCTACGCAATGTTTTTCATTAGCAGAAAGCACTGTTCCTATATAAATTTTTTATAAGCAGATTTCAAAATACTTCACAAGGAAGGCAGAGCTCCTGTGCCCATTCTCCTCACTGGGAACCTGAGGCAGGGACATGAAATGACTTGCCCAAGATTATTCCCCCCAAAATGACCACAGTGCTGGGAAAAAAGCACAAACCTCCGGAACAACTGCCTGTCCTTGCATCCAAGGGGCCCAGCTTTTCACCGAGCTGTGATACAGCGGGGCTGTGTCCAGCTCTGCAGGGAGAAGAGCGGGGAGATAATGGCATTTTTCTTGCCCATTAGGAGCAAAGAGCCTTCTGGATGTTAAAAGCGGATGACAGCTTTTGGGGAGGGGGGATTATTGGAAACTGCTCCCAAGAGCATCGCAGTCAACGCCTTCAGCACAGCCCTGAGCTTGGGGTTTCGCCCTTTGGCTTTACCGTGTGTTGAGGTGCAATGGCCACGAATGCCAGGAGAGGCGTTCAGCCAGAGGCCGTTCTTCACGCAGGGACCGAGGAGAGAGGCAGCGACAGTAGCAGATGGGGGAAGCAAATAAAGGAACCAACCAAAGGGAGAGGGCCGTGGGTAAAGAGAAGGCAGCAGCAGGAGATGAAGGAACCGGGGGGTGGTAAGAGAAACGTCCTGGCTCCAGAGAGCTGCTCTGCCCCGGGTCTTCTGTCAGCACCTCACGTCTCGGCTCTGCCTGGCTTGCAGCGGGGAGACCAGACGGGGCCGGGGCGAGCTGGGCTCCCAGCGCTGACTTCCAGACTCGGTGGCGGGGGGGGCGGTCCGCAGGCCGGGGCCGGGCAACGGGGCCGCTCCGGGCCCGCCGCAGGGCCCGGCCGCTGCCGGCTGCGGGCGCCCTTCCCCGGGCAGGGCGCGTTGCCGCCCGCTGCGGTTGGCGCAGCGACCAGCAGGGGGCGCCCCGGCCCTTCCCGCCACCCGCCCGCTCGCCTCCCGCTCTCCTGAGGGGCCAAACAAAGCCGGGGCACATCCCCTGCTGGGAGGCTGGCACCACCCGGCTCCTCGCCCAGGTGTCTCCTTGTCCGGCCTGTGGGCTGAACGAAGGAAACCTTGCCTGAGAAGAGAGGGTGCGCAGGGCTGACCCGGGGGGGACGGACACAACGATCCAGGAGGTCCCAGGCTGCGGCTGCTGCTCCATCAGCACCGGTGCAGCTCAGCTCCCTGCGCTGCCCGGCTATGTGCTGCCTAACCCCCGATCTCATAGCTTTACTCTCTCTGGGCCAAAGCACTTTGCAGGGAATGCAGCCCATCCTGCAGGTAAAGGGTCTCTCAGACTAAGTCCTACAGACCTGTTACTGGTGACCAAACTGACCACAACAGTCAACCACAACCCAGAATCAGTGTAGGAGCCTCCCTCCCTTTCCCCTCATTTTACTTCATGAGAGGGGAAAAAAAGTCCTCCACATGGCTTAGCAGGGCGTTTCTCCTCTGCAGCTAACCAGGCCTGCACGTCTTCCCCACCGGGCCTCTCCCCACTGCACACCTGAGACGCTCCCTGCCCCACAGCGGGAGGAGCCCCTCCGTCTGCCACACACAGGGAGGAAAGGACTGCTCCCCTCATCCAGCACGGAGCTGCTTCCCAGGAAAGCCTTGTGTCTCTCTCACGGGTAAGTTTACATGTGGATGCAGACCCAGACTTTTGATTACTTGTGACAGGTAAGAGGATGGCTAGAAAAGCCTTGGGAGGTGCCCGAAACCTTAGGGAGGATGAATCGGCAGTAACTGAAAGTAGCCTGTTTTAGAGCAGCGGGCCCACTTAAATCAACACCTGTGGGCTATGGTAGACGTGTTCTGGTCAAAGTATGGGAAGCACGCTTATACAGAAGACCAGATAGACCTGGACTGATTTCTTGTGGTCAAGGTCAAAGATCCTGTGTTCAGTGGACCAGTGGACTTTGGCTAGAAGAAGCCCTAACTGAGCTGCCTTGGGAATGGAGAGCACATGACAACCTGTGCGTTGGTCCAGAGCGCCTGTTGCCACCTCTCCAACTCAGGACAAGCACTTACAGAAATGCTAGCATTTCTAACCAAGTTTCTACTTCCTCCTAAACCCTAGATATGCAAAAATTTCTGGGTAAAGGGTCAGGCATTTCTCAGGTGTTACATTCTTCATCTTTCCAATGGATTTTTTTTCAGACCACAGTCAGAAAAACATGCTGAAGACAAGGCTAGTATTTCATGGCTCCTACCCGCCTCCCCCTTCATCATTACAATAGTTGGTGTTCTCAACTGTGTCTGATCCCTCCTACTGCATCAGGCTACCGCCCAGCTGCCTGGCAGGCCACAATCTGCTCCTCTTCTAGTTCCTGTCTGCCACTGAAGGCACACAACATCGCAAACTGACAGCCATGCAAGCTGCCAAAATCCTCCTCAATGTGAGCCAGCACATCCCAAATTCAGCGCAGATCTTCCTATTAGCTTCAACCACAATGGGTCAGAAACCCTCTCTGCTGCTGAAAGTCCTTTCCAAGTCAAGGGGCTTTTGCCCCCATCCGAGCAGCTCCCAGACATTGCAAGGCTGTTCCTGGAATTGGCCATGTGGTAAGTGCAGTGACTGGAGAGTTAAACAGAAGCAACCTTGTGACACTCAGAAAGCTGCTTGGGCCAGGCAATTTCCAAGAGCATTGAGTACGTCTGAAGAAATCATAGCACTGACAGGAGAAGCAGTTAGGTCCAAGTTATTATCTGAGGCGAAAGGGTTTAGTAAAAGAGTCCTGAAGCCAAGTTCCTGGCTCTGTCTGGGCAATAACTTACTGCTCTCTTCTGCCTTCTTAAAAACATGGAGGAAAGCTGCCACACACAAACATTTTTATCATTGTCTCTCAATACTCAAAATACCTGACAAAGCAAGAAGAAACCTCTCCATGGAGACCATGCAGTCCTGAAGCACATTTTGGAAACAGCTGTCAGGCCTCATGAATAAAAAGTGAATTACAAAGTGCATTAGAGTATCACTGTGTCAGCTTATACTCTACTAAGAGTTTCTGGCTTTATCACAGATACAGAAAAAATCTTACTAGGCCTAGCTCATCCTTGGGGAACACAGCAGGATTAGTCTTTGCAGGATAAGTGCAAATGCTTTGTTTTACCTAGGCAAGAGAGATTTGTGATTGATTTCCCATCTTCAAGGTCCTAAGGACAGGAGTGCTGAAGAGCTGATCTGGGCAAGTGCTCCTCTACTTCTGTCCAGAGCTTTACACCATTACTGCAAGCCCAAAGGGATAACAGTTCCTTGCTGATCAACTGTCATTTGACTTAATTATAATCCTCCTATGCCTACCTGGTTTCAGTCACATCCTTTTTTCCCCATCACCTGGCAAAGTTCATTCCCTGCTTTCCTTGCCTCTGCCAGAGAAGCTGTCCATAACACATGCTGGCATCTAGCTAGGTCAAGGGGTTGTGGATATCCACAATGTGCTTGCTCAGAGCAGTGACATCCACAAGAAAGGGAAATGCTCTGAAGAGCTAACCCAGGCACTGGGTGGTTATTTCTTAGATCACCCCACCACTCCTTCCAGCCAAAAGTGGGTCTGAAAACTGGCTTGCAGCTTATCAGAACACTGAGAGGCCTCAAACATGGTGACATATTAACAAGGGGCTCCCAAGACATCTCACCAGCTAGGCACTCTTTGCGTCCCTCAACACAATCCCTTACCTGTTTTTCTGCCTGCTGTCTGTCCTTCTTCCAGAGATTACTTGCAGGTCCTTCCCCCCAACAGCTGTGTGTGCCCTAAACCTGCCTTCTCCCCATCCTGTTTTCTTTTATTGGGTTTTCCAACTTCTCCTCCAAGTGGAGTGCAGGATTTGGTAATCCACCCTGTTTCTGGGGTCTCGCCTTCCAACTTGCCTGCTGGATGTTAGAGTCCCCATTTCTTTCCTCATCGTCGGAGCTCTGGGCACGCACAACCCTGCCTTGCTCCCCCTTCCGGTGGTTCTGTCCCCAGCCTTTCCCCCATACGCATCATCCCTCAAAGTGCCTGAAGACAGAGCAGGACTGTTCAATAGATTAAGGTGTTCTCTGGGAGGAATAGAAGCAGGTGGATGATGGAGGCTGGACTTCACTGTGAAGAGGGTGGTTGAGGTCTCTATTTGGCAGTGCTGCAAAAGCCAGCACTAGCCTTTTCAGATCTACATCTCCCACTCTCTCTTAATCAAGCATCCTCATGTGTGGGCTGTACGCAATTCTGCTGTCAGTCATTTTCATTGCCATTGGTTCCCCTTTCAACTGGAGGAACCAAATATTCACTGAAACAGCAATGGATAAAAAGAACGTAAATGACAGACTCCAGACTAGAAGTTCCTGTCCTTTAGTCAATGCATATTTTAAGTCAAATGAAAGATATCTAACAAGAAAAGCTGGGAGAAAGTACAAGTTAAGCTAATAGTCTGGTAGTTAGGATGCTTCCCTGGGAGATGCAATATCAAATCCCTTTAGAGAAAGGAGGCAATGAAGCAGAGTCTTTCAGTATCCTGGACAAACTCTATACCCACTGGGCTGTTTGGTAGAAGGGAGGTAATACTGGCACTTTCACCCTCTCTCTCCCTTTCCTCCTCCCGTGTTGTCTTCTGGCTGGAAACTCTATTAGAGGTCTTTGAAGCAGCCATTAAATATGTAGACAAGAAAGACTCAGTGCATACAAGCACCTGCTTATCCGATTGAAGGGCCTTGAAGCAAGCTTCTTCCCCAAAGGTTCTCTAGGAATATAAACTCCCGTGGGATAAGGACTGGATGAATGATTAAAGGATGGGAAATAAAAGGTGGAAATAAGCAGCAATCTTTCACAACAGAGGGAGTTCACCAGGGCAGTATCAGAGGGATGAATGTTGAAGGCTGCGATGTTTGGTGGACTTGGTAAATTACCTGGCAAATGAGTGGGTAATAAATGTGACAAACCTCCTGGTGGCATGAGGATATGCTGAGTAAAAACAGAAGGGTTATCTGTGAAGAGCTGCAAAACAACCATATGCTACCAAGTGACAAGGTGAGAAAACAGCAGAAAAACTGCAACCTAGAAATTCAAAATAATGGACATGGGAACAGCAGTGCTGACCTCATTACGTCAAGATGGGCTCTTGAGCTGATTCTTATAAATAACGTCAGCTTAGTTTATGTTCAGTAGCAGTTAGAAAATGAAGTGTTAGGAACACTTTGGGAAGGGGTAGAGAACAGAATGGAAAATGTCAGGATAACATGGTGGTGCATGTGCATCCCAAAGACTGCATGCACTTCTGGTACTGCCATCTGCCAAAGAACTTAGCAGAACGTAAGGGACTCGGAGAAGAGCAATGGGAAAGATTTGAAAGTGCTTCCATACAAAAAGACTAAGGCCGGATCAAGATTGGAAAGGAGACAACTGAAGGACAATAGAATAAACATATTTTAAATCATGAATGGTTTTGGGACAGTAAATAGTGAGTGATCATTTGCTGTCCCTGCCTTGCATAAAATGAGGAAAGTCAGGTGAACTAGTGGGTGGAAACTCAGAATAAGCTAACGGAGAGTTAGCTGCAGAGTTACTGTGGGACAGACATGGGATGCTTACACAGGTTCTGAAAGACGTAAACCAAAAGTTCATGGAAGAAAATCCACTGAGGGCTTTTGCATACAATCATGACCTCTCTCGTCAGGAAGTTGCTAAACCAAATTGCTGTAGGTATATTCTAGGGGAATAACCTTGTACATCTGCCCTGTTCTTGTGTCTGTAGCTAGACACCCAGTGCTGAACACTGAGCCAGGCTGGCTTCCATCTCATCCAATACTACCAACCTGCTGAGATCGCATGTGCCCCGGACGGGGAGTATTGCTTCAGATCAAGTAGAATGCTTGCTTTATGTCAAATAAATAAAAAAATATTTTATTGGTATTTATTCATGTCCAGATGAGGATAACTAAAACATATTTCAGTTTAATATAAACTAATTTCTTAATATATCTGGTCTCAGAAATTAAACCAAAACTAGCTCACAGCACAGACAGGGTGGCAGAAGAAACTTTCAGCTGCCATCAGCGAGGCATTAAATATATAGATGGCTACAGACAGCCCAGAAGCATACCATCCTATGTCTCTACATTTTGATTTTGTCTGTGGTGCTACATCCTTCCCTGAAAATGTGAAATGCGTTAATGGCATTAATGCGTTTTTCCATGGCAGGCAAAAGCAGACATGTTATCGTGATTTAAGAAGTCTCTGCAAGACTGGCTGATAAATAGCATTACAAGCGCTGAGTAGTTTGATTAGCAAAGCCTTGTATGAACAAATAATTAATGGATTACTATACATCCCACAACTCACCTGTCAGGTAGCTCCTGGTATGTGTTATCAGACCAGGATCGCAGAGAACGTGGAGAAAAGTGGATGGCACTAAGATTGCTACTAATTTTGAATGCCTTAATTTGTAATTTTTGGTCATGCCTTACATAGAAGGCTTCAACCTTGTGAGTACAGAGTAGCAGTTAAGTGATGAGTGCTGGTGCCATGAAGATTGTGCGTGCAGAACTACCGAGTACTTTGGCAGGGGAGCTTTGTGATGTCCCCTCAGGTCTCATGTCAGGGCATGACAGGTCTGGGAAGGGAGTCTTTCAACCCTGGCTCTCCAGACCCTGCTCCCAGCATTGCTCATGTGTGTAAATTCAGCTTCCTGATCCTACAATTTTAAAATAATGCTAGCATAGACCAGTACATATGAAATATGCTATGGTCTGCTAATAGTATTGAAATTACATTAAAATAACTCCAACAGGACATTTTTTACTGACACTTGAAAAAACATGTAATCCAATGAATTGATGGAAACCACTGACTAAGAACCTGTAATCAACATTTACTAAAGCTTTACAGCTGTCTCTCACCAACAGGCACCCCTCATGTGGGTGCAAACAATATATTCCTCATTTCAGTTTTCCAACTACTGCAATGCAGTGATCAGCTCGTTTAAAGCTGAGAAATCAATGGGAAACTGAAGAAAGAAGGCTTCCCCCCACTTTTGCTAATCTAGGTTAAAAAAAGAGACTTAGCAATTCCAAAAGTTATGGGACAGGGGGACCTAGATCGATCATTTCAATTAACTAATCAAAAAATAATGCCTTTTTCTTTCAAACAGAAAGTAAGGTCTAATAAACTTATTTGCTACTTAATGTTATTCTTTTTAACTGACAAAATTTGCTGTTTTGTTGTACCAAGTTTCAGTTTCCATCCAAACGGATAAAAGTCAGGCATGTAAATTAATCAAATCAAAAAAATGAATGCATCATCCGCCATTTTCTGACATGAGAAGGTGGACATCAGAAATGTGACTTGGTAAAATACATATAGCAATCTGTATTTCAGTAATCAACATATCGCCTGATTAAGAAAATATACTGTAATTACAATACAAAGGGACACGTTTAGCTGCAAACCAGCATGCTTCAGTGCTATAAATACATCTCTCTCCAGCAAAACATCTAAAAAGTATAAACACAGGACAGAATAAAAAAACCCCAAAACCTTCTATAATGGATTTGTGTGCATCAAACAGCAATTCTCTTCAACTGTATAAAGAAGCTTCATTTAAATCACCCTCCTGGTTTATTTCTTACTGCAACATAACCAACCCAGAAATGTTCATCCAAATCCCTCGGCACAGGGTGCAGCTGAAATACAAGCCAGAGCCAAACCGCTGCTTACAAAGGAGAGCAGCTTCTGGCTTCCCCCAGCGCAGCCGTGCGAGTGGTAGCCCAGCGCGCTGGCTCTGGCACGCGGGATCTGTCACGCTGGCTCAGGCCGTGGCATGGGGACCCGTATCCCGTCTTCGGCAAAGTCTGCAAAAGCTCTCACCGCATCCAGCGCAGTGTGCGCAGGGGAAGCTTGTTAGTGGCTACAGAGGGGATCAGCTTACTCCCCCAAGCCTGAAGATCGATTACACTTGGCCTAACAACCGCAACTCCAAATGCAATAGTCTAGAAAGCGGGTCAGCCAGCCTTTTCCGAGCTCAGCCTGGAGCCTTGGCCCAGGGACCTGGCAGCAGGCCAAGGACTGCCAGAGCACAGAGCTGCCCCATGCTCACGGCAGGTGTACCTGGGCTTGCTGCCGGCTAGGCACCTCACCTGCTCAGGCCCTTTGGGAGATCCCACTCAGACTCCATCAGCCCTGTTGTGCCTTTGAGAAATCTGGCCCTGTTTTCTTGCTTTCCAACCTTTTTTCAGGTCTCTCCGTAGTCTCCCAAAAGGACTCAGTTTCTTCTGCTTTCTTCCCCAACCCAAAGAGATGCTCTTCTGAAAGGATGGCCCTTCCCTTCAAGCCTCATGTTTTGAGCTGATCTTGGCTACAAAGCCCACAGGTACAAAGCGATGTTAGGGAAAACCTTGTTGGTTTTCCCGATCACATGGGGACAGAGGTGAAGTCCAGGAGCCAGCAGAAATTCAGTATTTCATCCACTTCAGCACTTTTGAAATTAATACAGCCTTTATCTGTGTATTTAGATACTGCGAACCGATCTTTTCAAATCTGCCCTGCACAAAACTGCTAAAAAAGGTCCATTTTTAAAACAGACAAGACTGCAAGTGGATAGTATGCCTTAAAAACCCAAAACAACTCCACCTCCTCTCCCAAAAGCCTCATGAAGCTGAAGCAAAATTTTCTGTGTTCCCAAAGGCGTGCTCCAAGTCTACTCTGTTACTTCTCACTCAGGAAACTTCAGTAAGAGAGAGACTGGTGTGTGCTTACACACAGTTTCAGTCTGCCTCTCCCTTTTCTCTTGTCGTGCAATGGTTGGCGTCTCACGGAGAGCAGCCCTGGTTTTTCCTGTTCTGCTGGCCACTAGGTTGCTGGGAAAACACTTCAAGGGCTCTTGTCCAGGCTGGCTGTGGCTCCTCTATTGACTGTCGTGTGAAGAACTTGTCTGCCTTTTCTTGACCTCAGACGGGGATGTTTTCACCTGCCAGCACCTTCCTGCAAGGCACTTCCCATCATTTCTGCCCATTCCAGCCACAAAGATGACATTATGTAGGTAGCACACCCGAGACCCACAGGAATGGCAGGGCTTGGGGGAGGACATCTTACAGTGGTCCAGAGACCCACGCCATGTGCTCTGATTCTGATGAGCCTCCTCTATGCAGGCTGAGATATGTCCCATATTTTGACTGTCTAATGATGATGGCTCATTTAGAAGACAAATCTGGCTAAAACCTGCAGGTTTTAACTGGAGAACATCAGTTGAAATCTGACTGGGAAATCAGGGCAAACAAATCCAAGCTCAAACTAATGCTAGTTTCAGTGCTGCTTTTAGGCCATGGAAGCCTTGAAAATCATGGACAAGGAGACTCATGTTTTCCATGCTGTAGTTGTAACCTCATCAAGAAGAGGAGGCTATTTCTTGCTTGGTGCTTGAAGAATTAGCAGAATACGGTGCAACTCTCAGATGTTTGCCCTCCATAAGGGATTTCCTGGTCATCTTGAAAACCGCATGCATGAAAATTCCTCAGTTTCAACAGTCCTAAGCATGGTGAGACACAGGCAAGCATCAACATTAAGAGGCAAAGACTCAGTAGGCAAGAAGCCAGTTCAATGTACCTCTCTCTGCCCCTTTCTTTTCCCCAGTCCAGGCTGCATGCTGAACATGAGCAGAGGAAGAATATATAGCAAGAAAGGTCACAAAACGATTTGCTAGTCAATAATACTACTAGGACTCACAGGTTATGGTGGCTGACCAGCCTACCAATGTGAAGCAGTCACAAGGAAGAATGGCATTTGTCAAATGCTTGTGCACAGCTTGAAAAAAACAAACCTCTCTCTCAAAAAAAAAAGAATAAAAGGAGCTGCAAAGAATGTTAAAAACAATTAGATGTGTATTTATATTATCCCACTATTGGGATCAAATGTGATGGGTCAGGGAGGAAACAAGAGACTGAAATCTTCCCAAACTGTCATCTATGCTATGGCTGTAGCAGGAGTTGGCACAGCAGAGCTCTGGGACGCTCCTCTGTGCAGAGCTGGACTGAGCTGAAACCCCCAAGCGATGAAGTGCCAGGCAAGCACATACCGGTTGTTTCTGCTGCGTGCGGGTAGACACATCCCAGGCGTTATCTCTGGCACATGGCTCTTTGGGCATGACATGGCTTGTTCCTTCCATACAGATAAGTTACCAGCTGAGCCTCTCAGGTCCGGCTAAGCAAACTCAATTTTGGGTGTGAGATGCAAAGAAGATGCAAATGTGCCTCGACCCCTTTCACAAAATCAAGTGAGCAGTCAAGCTCTTTTGTTCAGCCAAGTGCTTCAATTGCTCGACTCGATCTGGCCTTTCAGCTCAGCCACAGGCAGCCACAGTGTCGCTGCCAGGATCAGCGCAGCAGCCACTCTTGCTGCCCCAGATCCCGGGCGGGAGAACAGCAGCCACCAGCCAAAACGAACAAACTCTGCTGGAAGGGAAGTGCAGGAGCGGGTGGGAGGAAGCAAGAGGAAAGAACAGGAATGAAGTTTAAACCAGCACCAGGACAAGTCCCTGGTTTTTTTTGCCCCTGTGGCGTGAAACCTCTTTCTAGTTACTGGTTGATGGCATTTACCACTATCACAACATAAGGTTAGGAAATCACATTCAGTCCTAGTCCTTGAACACATCCTAGTTTCAGTCTCTGACTTCGTGTGCCAAAAGCTGGCAGGCCTCCTGGGCCTCCTTCGGCTCCCGGGAGCACTGTCTGCCCAGCAGTTGCGCCTCCCCGCCTCGCAGCACGTGTGTCCCTCTCGCAGGCAGTGCAGAGTGAAGCAGAACCAGAGGGCTCAATCTGGGCCTTGGTTAAAGCATGAGTAGGCAATACGGAGTACAGAAATGAGAAATCTCTAGAAAAAAAAATCAGAACTGTACTGTGGGAAGTTGATTAGCGGAGCACCAAAGCTCAGCACACACCGAGCTGTAGGGCTTCCTTCCTGCTAGGCTCAACAGAGGGAAAGCAAACGTGGGTGCTTTGCCGGCCCCAGGCAGGGGACAGCTCACAGGCTTTCAAGGAGGGTGCAGACTCCTGTGTCGTGAGCTCCTGGAGGAACGCAGGCAAAATGAAGCCTGCAACTGCTGCTGAGGTTACACATTTCTACTAATTACCCTGATAAAAAGAAAGACTTTTCCATGATGACAGTCATGCATTGCCCAGACAGACTGTGCAGTCTCCATCCTTGGAGGTTTTTTTCAAGACCCAACTGGATAAAGTCCTGAGCAGCCTGGTCTGACCTCAGAGCTGACCCTGCTTTGGTTGGAGGTTGCACAGGAGACTTCCTGAAGATCCTTCCAACCTGACTTACCTCATGATAGACCACAGATTCTACAGTCCCTACCCCCGCAGTCTGGGAAGGCCCTGCAGCTTGCTGCAGCACCCCGGTTTTACTCCCTGTAGGAGCTCCCACTGGAGCTGGCCACACTTTGCTGTGCCACAAACAGCAAAATCAAACAGCAAAAATCATTCAGACACCAAACTTCTGGGAGAAACACAAGCTGGTTGTGACACACTGAAATCCCCTTCTGGAGGGAGACAGCTCCATGCAAGTGCCAGAGAAGATGGAGAGAGGGACTCGTTGCTGTGACCTTGCATACCAAGTGGGGCAAAACCCCACAAGGCCCCCCAGCAGCCAGCTATGTCTCCCCAAAGCAGAGCGCGACTCCCCCAGGCTGCTGCAGTGGAAAGCGGGAGAGCGTCTGCCTTTCCCAGACAGTGGCTGCCAGTCTTCACTGCAGAAACAGGGTGTAGGTAGCTGCCATCATCGGCCACCATCTGCCTTGGGGAAATGGGGCTCCAAATCCAGACCTTGGCCTCCAACAACTCCGACTCACACAAATTGCTCAGCCTCACTCCCCTCATGCCCAGCCGAAGCCGAAACCTCTGCTAGGGGAAGGGGGTCTTACTGCAGAGTTCTGAAATGAATATTTCTATGAGCTTTTTTTCCCCTCCAGCATTGCCTCAAACAGCACAGCAAGGACTTCCTCACCACAGCTGATATCAGGAAGAGGTGAAGGCATCTGTACAAGCCTTATCATCCCATTACCTAGCTCCTGTCCATTAGAAAACGCCTCAAAGCTCACGTCTCTGCTCCAACTGCAGCAGTGGAGGAGGGAGAGTGTCATCTCTCCTCCAGGGAATCCAATTTTGGATGCCACACCAGCTGGTAAACAGCAACCGCCTCTGTTCCCCTGCTGTCTTGCAGCAAAGCAAGTTGCTCACATACAGGACTAACACCATACTGAAGTGTCTGCTAGGAGACAGCAGACTGCTTTAAAAGAGGATTTGTTAACCGTCTACCCGAAAGAAGGCACTAGGAGATGAGAGAAGGATTACAAAAGGTTTTAAAAACAGACAAACCACCCTCCCAAGTTGCACCTGGTTCATGGGGGCTTTTCCCACAAAAGGAAAAGCTGGGGAAAAGGCTTCCTCGCAATACCCATTCATTGGGTCTGGAAGACATTTTGGCTTCCTACAGAAACAACAGGCTGTCATAGAGTAACCACGCTTTTAGAGGAGTAAAACCTGGATGCGTTGCAGTTCATCCCTACATCTCTCCCCTAACCCCGTAACTGGCTCCCCCATCCCCTTCCCACCAGCCTCTCCCCTCGCAATCCTACCTCCTGCGTGCCGTACAGCTCGCCTCTTACCACAGCCCAATACCCTCTGACCTGCTACCTACACCCTGCTTTGCTTCTGATAGAGTATTATCGATCGTGCAGGCTGTGGGATGCCCCATGGCGACCCCTCCTGATCTGGGGATTTTGAGAGAAGGCAGCCTTCTGCTGCTGTACCAGCCACATCTAGCTAGCCAAAACAGTCACAGGGAGAACAAGACCTTTGCACTGGAACATGGACAAGGAATACAAAACTGTTTCCAGGACTGTAAGACATTACTTTCTTGGGAGCAGTGGGTGAAATAGGAAGGCAGCCCCTGTTTAACCACGCTCCTCCCACAGCCACCTGCTTTCTGCTTAGGCCAATAACTACTCAGGCTGCGCAGAGATGCCTGCAAGCCAGATCTTGCCCTGATCTAGGCTGACCTAGCAGCATGCATGGTGGAGTGTGGGAACCTCTGGCGTGAATTCATTATGAATGTGGGCAACTCCTTGACCTGCAGGAAACTTTCTGCTTCAGCTCAATTACCAGTATCCAATTACAAATGGTAAGACAGCATCCAGTTTTCTTTCCAAGATTCAACCCCTGTTTTTCAATCAGATGCTTCTATCTGCTCTTGCTGCTTCAGAGCTCTCTTGGTCTGTACTTAACTGCTAGAAAGAGATGGATTTTCTTTCCCCACGTCTTTTACGGATCCATTCAGTGAACCTGGAAGACTCTTTCCTGCAGACCGACCTAGTTCCACATTTTTTGAGCTGTGCAGAACACTGATCCACTGGGCCAAAAAAAGGTCTGTTCAAAACATGTCCAAGGTCATCTCCCAAGTAAAAGTCAAAGGAAGAGATCTGGAAAACAAAACAAATGGAGTATCTCTCCCCCCTGCCCCCAGCCAACCCACCCTAACACCACATTTGGCTCTGGGATGCTGAAAGCTGTGCGTGCCCTTGGGCAGATGTGCCAGGCAAGTTTGGTTTTGACCTAAAATTGGCTTCAATTTTTCCAAGTAAGTTCTAAAATCCTGATAAATGATAAAAAACCCACTGCCCCTCCTTTACCTTACCAGCCTGGTGAAGCTCAGAGTCACTGTTAAAGGCAGCAAAACCTTGTAAATAGGGAAAGAAAATATATTTGTGCAGTAATACAAGTAAAAAAGGGGATGAAGTGCATGTATACATACCAAGTAATGGCCTTCAAATGGATAAAAAGTAGAAATCTGATAGAGAATGAAATTCTTCTATTGCCAAGCACTGAGAAAAGTGGTACAAGAAGAAAGCAGGAAGAAATGGACACTCTGGAAAGTCTTAAACAACAAACCCAACAAAATCAGAAGAAAATGGTTTAGAAGAGCCTTTAAAATGAGTTTTATTGTCAGAATTTTACAAGTAGCCTTCAGTGGCATCATACAAGAAGAACTCTGTTGCAAAACTCTAATAAATAGTCTGCCCCAAGTCCCAAAATATTTTTTGAAATAAAATAAAAACCAAACTTAAAAATAAAAGAGAATAAAAGCAAGACTTCAGGATGCTCAGAGATGTTAGCAATATTTCCCATTTACAAATAATATCAGGCATTATATAAATCTCCTTCATACAAGTCATTAAAAAACCCAAGACATTCTAAACCTTTACAAAAGCACTCCAGAAATAGTTCCAAAGAGATCCATTTCCATGACAAAACATTAGAGAAGAACTCCATGGGGATTAGCATCACAAATGAAGTTTGAGGTTGAAGTGTAGTGTGTACTTGTGGGGAGCAAGATTAAAGAGCATGAAAAAGGGATTTGAAAAGAGTGTGGAACTTTCTGTGACACAACTATGCCCGATGATTTTAATCTGTCTTTTTGAGAATGTGGTAAAGGGGAGGGAGTGGATGCTCTTGAAATTAACCCATAAAAATACTGCACTTTATGCAAGGCAGTATTTATTAAGGTAGTGACTGTATCCTCAGAAGGGAGTAGAAAAGGTTTTTCAGCACGCTGCACAGTTCAATACCTGTGCAGACTGCGGCGCTTAAAAGTCATATTCTGACACCTAAAAGGTATTTTCTAGAGAGGTAACATGTTGTGGCAAGTTAGCTGTTCCTTCAAAGAACAAGAAATTAACTTTCCTGGCATGAGGCAGTTTGGTAAATCTCATGCTAGACAGTTTCACTGGGGACTGGGGATTTGAGAGCTCCAATCCTATCCCAGTACTTTGAAAAATACACTTCTCTAATTCACCTTTGCATATTCCTCTGTCTACCATAGTAAAAGATTTATAAGACCTCTCACGTAATAAAACACAAGTTGAATAAACATTTCTCAGATCTGTTGTGATTTGAGAAGTCCAGAGAAATGGAATGGGAGGGCAGGTGCAAGGAGATGGTTTAGGTATGTGGATTTTCATGGAAACAGTTCAGGGGAAAGAAATCTTAATCTCTTTACAACTTCAGCCTAAGTCTTCTGCACATATGCAAGCAACAGATTCCCCTGGAAGGGAAGGGGACTACACCTAAGCAGTACAGCAACAGTACTCAGTATCTCTCAGCCTGCCTGATAGGGTATGAACTGCAGCATGCCTAGTTTTGCTGTCTGTAAAGTTACTTGCAGCCATTGTTTCCACGGGAAACAAAGGCTACCAGAAATGCTAATGCAATAAATGTGTGATAATATGCCTCACCCATGGCTCACATCTCCAGTCTCTCCCCAAATGTTATGATGCTGGTTGTACTGTACCATACACTATGGACACGTGTTCTCTGTAATGTATGGGAAGGTAGCACTAGCAATCAAGCGCAAATTGCTAAGGAGACACCTAAAACATTGCATTACATCCCCTTGTCTGTGGCATACTTCAGAAAACAATGTAAGAAGAGCAGTAAAATAAACATTTCTTTCTAATTTTCTAGATGTCATAATATTTGCCAAAGCTGCAAGGAAAAGCAGATTACCTGAAACAGAGAGAAAGGAGTTAATGGAAACAGAGGCAGATGGAACAGCAAGCCTGATCCAGCCTCCAAATCATTTTGTACATAACAGATAAAGAGACAATGTGCAAAAAATAGACATTCACATTTTAGCAGTTAAACTTTTATTTTACCTTTTTAAAATTATTTACTTTGTTTTTTCTACAAAAGGCAGACACTGATTGTTGATCTGCAATTGTTCTGAGTGCACGCAGAGATGCAAAAAAGGGTTACTGGAGGATGAAGGACAGGGAAGTGCTCTGACTATACTTTCACATGTCATGATTAAGGTGGCATTAAAGCTTAAGTCCCAGTAATAATATTCATAACAGATAGTTTCCTTCCCCGTACACTGTTCTCAGTTCATATCAATTGTGTTGAAAACCCATTCGGTGAATTTCTTCAGTTTCTCGGTTGCATTCTGGGATTCCTCCTGTAACCTCAAGTTGTCTTCCCGCAAATGTTGCACTTCAGCCTGAAGACTGGCCTTGTCCTCTTTTTCCTTAGGCATGAGGAAAAATACACATCTTAGTGGAAATTTTAGGTCATGCTTCCTACCTAGAGTCAAAAATCTCTCTTAAGACAGCATGAGTCTCATTCTTTATAAGGATTTTATGTGCCTTTATGTCCCTTTATATCTAAGGGACATTTATGACATTTCATTCATCACTTTTTGCTTGAATGAGGATTTCTCTATATTGAATTCTAATACAGAAGCTGGCTCCCCAAGTGGTGAAATAAAATTGGGCATGCCCTGTTCCGTATGTACAACATGTATGTACAACTGCTGATGGTTAACTAAATAAGGGATAGGAAATATTCCTGCAGATACGTCCCCAGCTAACACACTTTTCATCTGACCACAGCAGGTCCTTCTTGAACCAAGCAGGCAGTAACACAATACAGGAAGTTTTCACAGTAGAAATTACATGTTCAGATAATACTCTCGCTTTTCAACATCAGCAGGATATATTTACGTGGACTAACTTCAAGCCTTTTGCAGCGTCACCCGAATTAGGAGTGGAGGTACTCTGAATCACCCTCCTAATTTAAGCAGAGGAATCAGATGGCTACAAATTTAGACACTCCACCCTAGCCTTGCATAATTAGAAGTATGGCCTGAGAAAAGTAGTAAAGAAATGTCTTTTTCTCATATGAGGATGAGAGCGTCACAGGCTCAGGCATGGCAAAGCACGATTACACAGTTATTAGTATCACCTAACAGCACTAAATATATGTCTTACAGATTTTCCGTAGATGAAACGTTTACCTTCCTTAAATCCTCTTGCAGCATCTTCAGCAAACCTTCCAGTTGGTCCACTTTAGAGGCAAGAGTTGGAGGAGATTCTTTACTGTTGAAAGCAGGCAACAAGAATAGGTATTGATATGATTTACTGTCTTCACATAGGGTAGCTAACAGCCTTGTCTATACCAAGTGGCTTTATGTAGGTATGCACTCAGGTACGCTAAGAATTCACAAAATGAACAAAAAGTACCTAACAAAGAGTACATGGAACACATGCAGCACGTTAACAGGACAAATTTAACTCATCATTAATTGGGACCATCCCACCACTTGACTTCTTTCTACTTCTACTCATTAAGTGCCTTGAATTACAATTGCTTTGGACACACTCATGAACATCTCAGACAAGAAAGAACCTGCAAAAAGGTTAAACTGTACTTACAATTCTTCTGTTTTCACTTCCCATCACTATCTTCATGAGACCTTGTGAAGAGTTCTTCTGTGAAGCCTGGAGATGGCTTCCAAATAAAGACATTGCTACTCTTTTCCTTGGTTTGTAGCTGAGGAATATCTGGTCTATCTACTTACCCTGTATAAGGCTTTATCTGTGCAGTAAGCTGGTCCTCAGCCTGATCACTACTGGAGGCAGCGCTCACAGGTCTGTGATTTTCATCAGCAGCAGCAAAGAATGAAGCTCGCTGAACTGAGAAGGCAAACACAGAGAAAAACAATGGCAGCAGTAATGATTATTTGTTCATGCATAGCGCAACAGCTACACTGCAGGATCTCAACGCAATCTAAGAAACGTGTCTCAAGAAAGATAAGGTGATGATATGACATACCAATATCCACTTGACAGAAGCAAACTGGCATTGCAAGTGTTTGCACCAGGTTCTCCACTGTATTGGATTCAACAAGCAAGTACTAGCGCTGGCACAGCACTGCCTGCTCACACAGATCATGCATCACCCTCAGGCTAAGAAGCTCTCCAGGAGGAAGATGCTAGAGAGTGCAAAGCAGAGATACCTGGGCGGCACTCGCATAGTCCACCCAAGGCAAGAGAGGCAAGAAGCCAAGCTAGAACAACAAAGAGCCGTGAAGAACTTCCTGGGTACAACTGCATGACACTGCCTGGTAACTCAGTAATTATATTTAGCTTCCTTCACTCCATAAAGGATCCCTTTATCTTAAGGAAAGAAAAGCTCGCTGTGCACAATTTACACATTTTTCAGCACCTGAAATTTTTTCCTTATGCCTTAGAAAACATTTTCAGATTGAAACGTGAAACCTCTTTCTTGTCTTGTGTCTATACTTTTTTGTTCTGTAACTGCTCGGATGTTTTAACACATCTCTAAATACTATCACAAGCGGTGTGACTACCGACTACCCCTAGCTCTGGAGTTTCCTAGCACAAACAGTAACATAAACCCTTTTAGTTTAATAAATTAACGTCTCCCTCAGCGGCTGCTGGTTTCTCACTGGAAACAGAACAGTATAGTCTTTTTCTGCTTGGCAAATTTTTATTCTGTGCTTTCAACAAGGCTAAAATTAATGTGCCTTGGTATTTGATGGATTTTTTTCCTGCTCCTCTCTTTTTTCCTTTGAATGAAAATACTGAAGGTTGGTGTAGCTCAGGGATCCAGGCAGCTTTTGTTTCAGCTGGTTGCCGATATCACTGTTTGTAACGTTGGGGGCTTGTGCTGAAGACACCAACCAACAATGTAGAAGAGAGGTGTCCAGGATCACAGAATTTAGGCTGCTTGGTACTTGTCAATCCCTACTGGCACCTGGCAGAGACTAGAGACTGGAATTATATTGACATCAGACAGCTGTTCCCTCTCCAAGTCAGATCTGAATATATCTTTACAGTGGTGAGATGAAGGTGCCAGCCAACACATTACCCCAGCTTTTCTTCATCTGAGCTGTCAGTTTGTTACCTTCACCACACTGACTTTGATCACACTTCTAAAGAGAAACACGAGTGAGTTTGGGGCCTACAGAAATGAGGGATTTAGGTTAATGAGGACAGTCAAACAAATCTAACCAAAAAAAGGGCATCTTTTAAACAGAAATTGCTGACCACAGTGAAATGCATTAAAACCTGGGTTTCATCCCTATGTGGTGGTGAAAAAACCATCGCTACAAAATCATGTCCTCTTGAGGACTAAGGCTTACTTTGAATACTCTTTCCCAAGACTGCACAGCAGAAATGAGACATGCTGATCCTACAGCTCCTATGGCAATGGAGCAGAGCATACATGTGCGTCTTGAACACCAGCTTAGACATGCACTGTCTTAATGATGTTTATGGCTACTACTGGAGAACAGCCAAGAAAGCAAGTTGCTTCACAGCCTCCTCCAACCATGCAGAATAATGTCTAAAAGATTCAGGATCGGTGAAAACACTTTCATGAAGGTGGGACAGCATTTATGCAGCGATTAGGAAAAGGCACTTCTGCCTAATGCACCTAGAAGACTTTTCCATCGGATTATAGTAACTGTAAGGTAAACTCCCTTTGGGCTGAAGTGTATTTAATTTTAAATTCAAATATATCTAGGCAGCTTACAGTTCTCTTCAGTTTACTAAGTGTCAAGGAGATGGAAAGTGCCATAGGATGAAACAACACTTATGTGCAAGTCTATGTATGCAGAGTATGCAAAGGGAAGAATGGCAATGGAGAAGTATATACCAACAAGGCATATTTCCCAAATTACCTTGGCAGCACACTTCAGCTGTGCTACAGAAACTTCTTGCTAGTGCAGTAAGCAAGCAATCATTAGTGTGCTCATGTACTTTTCCCCTGCTATTTGACTTGACTTTTGCACTTTTGTGCCAGATGTCTTTTCCACCCTAGCTGTGATGTCTGCCACTGCTCTACATGAAAAGTAGCCAGTTTCACAGAGATTTGGCCAAACTGTAGCACAGAGGGATTCCAGTACGAAGAAATGGTATCTGAGTATTACATACGAGGTTTTAGGCTGTTAAGACTTGAGCTGCTATTTTAAGTGAACTTAAGCTCCAGACTAAGTAGAAACAGTAACACCAACAAAAGCAAGAGTCAAAATAAAAAAACCCCACACTCCTTAATGAAGCATGCACAAAGACCAGCTTTCTAAGTGTTATATTCTGAAAACTTACCTTCAAAGGCTTTGGCAGCATCTACCAAGTTTGACCAGTCCAGATCAGAGGCAGAATCAGGCAATGGCATAAGACCAGGGTCTGGCATGGGCTGCCGTCTTTGCTCCTGGATATCTGTGAGGGAGCTGTCTGAGGCAGAAAACTCTCCTGGAGTAATGCAGAACAAATTAGAAACTCCATTAAAAAACCCAAAAAACCAAAACAAACCACAAACAAACAAAATTCCTTTTCTTAATACTAATGCATTCCTATTTGTAATTTTTAGTAGCACGTTTGGAACCAGAACTCAGCAGAATGTTTAATCAACTGTACTTGACCAGATCCAGCATGTTACATCTCTCCGCAATTTAGTGAAACCTCTTGACCTTTACTGAAAAATACCCACACCCACCCATAAGTTGGTACATGGCCTACTATGGAAAAAAACATTGGCAAGCTTGAAAGGAGGATATAAAATCCCTGTAATTTTTGTGCAAACTGGTGCTTAGCAAAGTGAAACACTTGAATTATTGCCACTAACTAGGGAAAGACCAAATTGTGAACCAACAGTTACCTATTTGATTTCAGTTCACTGGCTAGACAATCAAAAACGTTGCAATGCCTGGTCAGTCAGTGTATGTGTAAGCTCAAGAAGGAGCAACAACCTGCTTCCTCATGCCCTCTATCAGGGTGTAAAGAAAGTTTTGAAAAATTTGTAGGTGGTATTAGAAGCACCAGAGACGTAGGGGCCAGAAGATGGACTGGGCACCTGGGAAGAAGCTGCAGAGAAGCAGCGTGTAGTGAAGAATCCATTTGGACCGGAGTGAACAGAAAGACAGCGTAGCGGGCAGGACACAAGCCCATTGGAAGACAAATGCCACTAGCTGTGTTGCTTCTTTTTGTGCCCCGCCCCCCCCCCCCCCCAATTTTTGAGAGTCTAATAACTATGTAACTTCAATAACTAAAATATCTTTCCAATAACTTCAGCTAAATAATATTGCTGCCTGGGAAACAATGCCCAGAAAAGCTACACTGCATTCACTTCTTTGCTCAAAAATCCTGATTTTTTTTTTTTTGTCTCTGTGTGTTTACTTTTTATTAACCTAAGTTCGGCTCAATATTAACACTGAGGATTCTTGTATTACCTCCCCATAAGAGGACAGTTATTTGGGTAGTTCTTACCATGAAAGTATTTACAGTTAGTGAGAAGATACACAGAATTAGAAGAAAAAACTAACCATCTGAAAAATTAACCTGTCTAAAAGTATGATTTGGATTGTTAATTAAGACAGAAGAGTAAATAAGAGTATTTTTAGCTCACTGTTTTCCCTCTTCAAAACAAACAAAGGTGCTCTGGAATGGCTGTTCTTTGTTATTATGATCTTTGAATTAAAAGAATTTTGAATAGCTGGAAGCCAATAAATACTTGTGGTATTAAATATCCAGCTCTACTTAATCCTTCTATCAGCAAAGGCAAGTGGGGGGGAAGACAATTCACACATCACTCAAATAGCTGGTTCTTTTATCATGCAGGCCTACATTTTATAGAAAAATGGAAAATCTTTTTTTGTTGACAAATGTAGAAAGCTTATGTGCTAGGAGGAGCAATCAGTTTGGTGTGGAAGAGAAAATGAGAGTGAAAGAAGGTTTTGTGGTTTTCTTTTCGGAAAATACAGGCATCTAAACAAAAAGAAACCAAGTGCTGCTTTCCACTTCTACTCAGATGGCATCATCAATTTTCTGACCCCAAGCCTCAGAAGCCAAATCCACCAACCAGTTACAAGGGTAACCAAGTCTGCAAAGTTATTTTTGTGCATATAAAAAGCAGAAGTGAAGAGAGCTCAGTTTCCTAACTCTTACACAAGAAACGTTATACAGAAACAACAGCTCATGAAAATGTCAGGTTCAACACTGAAAACTGATGCCTGGTGATCACAGACAGATGAAAAGAATTTAAAATAGATTTCTTCTGCAGCCTTCACTGTCAAATGTATCTGAAGTATCTAAATACAGGCCATGCTTAGGGCCCACTATACTGAGTTGAATCTATTGATAGCCTTGCGTTTTCCTCTTGAAACATACTAAAACATGAATAAATTAGAGCAGATATATACTTCTTCAGAAAACATTGCAGAATCCTACACTGTGAGATCTAGCTCTGTTTCTGGGAAACACATTTAGTACACATTTAGTTATGAGGTACAGCAGGAACCTGTGAAAATTCCCTTTCTCACCAACTGAGACATTCACATGCAGCAACACACAACCTATCAGATAATCCTACTGAGACTTTTCAGTAAACTAATGGGGGAAAGCTGAGTGCCTTCTTGACAGCAGTTTACCAAGTAACTTCTTGTTAGCTGTTGATGTGTGACTAAAATCAAGTAACTCAAGTCCTGTAAAACGAATAGGGTACAGGAGTGAATTTAAAAACAGTTGGCACAATAAAAGCTGTATCTGGTGTTGTACATCCAAATGTCCATCAGTATTTATCCACTTTTATATCATTATTTTCCTAACAGTATTTTGTTCCCATAATCCCACACTAAAGGAACTGACACCTGGAGTTGTCACTGGTGGATAACCAAACATTACTTGCCCTTTGGTCTAACTGGTCCAGATGACTCCTGGAAGAAATGGTGAAAACTTACAGCCGATGAGGCAAATTTTTGTGCTCCTTCCACAAGGTAACTTGCCTGACCAGTCATGCAGTCTTATACCCACTGAAGTGAGGGAAAAAAAAAAATCCCCGTCCTATTTTAAATTTTCAGGCATGTGACTTGACTCTCCGCATTTTAGCAAAATCAAGATGCAAGTACTAATTACTGTAACAAACGTTTTCCCTTAACATGATTCACAAAGGATTCTTTTGAAAGTAGAAAAATGGGAAATACGCTTACCATGTAGTGATTTCATTCCCAAAGTATATGATGGTCTCCGTAATGGGAGCGATTTTGGGAGAGAAGGGTACGTGCTGGTGAACAGGACATCATTTGGCATGGCTTGGTCCAAGAGCGAGGCCCGCGAGGTGAAGAAGTGGTCCCTTTGACCACTGTAAATACTCTCATCTGACAAAGTCCTTTGCAAGGCACGCCTTGTGGTAGGAGTGCTGGGAAAGGGAGACTGACAGGACAGAGTGTGTGACTATACATTCATAAAAACAAATAAAAAGAAATGAGAAAAAAAAATCAATAAAGAAGCTTTTGAAGTCTATTTTGCAATAGTTTTTTAAAACTATTTTGTTAAATAGGAAAGCAAGTGTTAACATAGTATTTTTTCAGAGTGGATAGGAAAAAGACCTAAAGGAATCTGCTTCAAAGGAGGTTATAACTAGATAATATATACAGGTCTTTTTTAGCCAATCTCACATTCTACCTTTTAAAATACCTTTCAAACTTCTCCTGAAGTGGAAATCTCAGGCAGCCCTCACGGATTCCAGAGTTGACATGTAGCACAGATAATGTTTACAGAAACAGACTGAATGCTGCATAAACCAGAGCTCTCCCTCATGCCTGGGGGAGGCTGCCTTCCTGCAGGCAGACCACCAGCAAATGCCAGCTAATTAGAAGTCTCATATTACTGAACAACTAGGAACACCCACCACCGCTTTGATTCTTCAGAAGGATTTGAATCAAAATTAAATAAGTAGTCCCATGAGTAAGAGAACTTGTGTCTTACCCCCACAACCATCCCAGCTTCCTCCATGCTCCACATAGGAGAAAGCAATGCTGTGGTTAGCCTGGAGTTACGTACTCTCTGGCCAGTGCCAGCAAGCTGCTATCAAAAGAACTCATAACTATTCCCATCAGCAGAGACACCAATTTTCATGAAACCTGTAGCAATATAACTATCTCTAAGGCAGGAAATTTCTTTACGGTTTGGTTAAAATTTGGTCCAAAGGCTTTCATGGAGAAATGGCAAACAGAAAGGAAGACCTCATCACCCTTATTTGCTCTGTAAGTTTAAACAAAAAAGGAGATAGTATGATTTCTGGAAAGAGTGATTAAACTTTATAAAGAGTTGCTCATTTGCACAGAAAAATAGTTATCTCTTCTAAGAAAAAGGAAAAAAATGTTTAAACAGACGGTACTCTATTGCTGTGATCAAAATCCCACACTACAAGGTGGGAGAAGAGTGTGGAGGAGGGACTATTGGTACTGTACAGTACAAGACAATCTGCCAGGTCCCCCCCCCTCCCCCCCAACATTACAAATTTTAATATTAAGAAACTGCTGCAGGTTTTGCTTTTACAGATAAAGGATCAGAAACAATTAAGATTACTTTCAAAAACCTGCCATCATCAAAAGACCAGGAAGGAAAGAGAAGCCATGTCCCATGCCAACTTTCTATTACGTCAAGTTCTCCCTTCTGCACTGCCTCCCTCAAGACATGCCCATAACAGTATGAACCTTACATATACAGTTAACACTACAGAAATTACAACTTCTGGTACACAGTTGTCACTATGTTACATTGAGGATCAAGCTGCTTTTTTATTCTGAAATTTAGAAGTTCAATTGGCAGGTTCATGTTATGATCCAGTGAAACCTCCCAGCACTTGTCCTGAAGTGGCAAAGGAAAAGAAAATGATGCTAAGTCAAGCAGTGTTTACTCGAGGGTCCTAGAGTTCACTTAGTGTTAAAGAATTTGGAGCTGGAACCACCAGTTAATATCAGACCTTGAGACTAAAAGGTTGCACAGGTATGAACATCTGATGGAGTCGAAACAGAGGCAATACTGGTAGGAATTGTCCTCTGGTAATAGAGCAGAGGGAAGAGAAGAAGAAGGGTGACTTGTCTGAGAAAATATAATGCACAAGTAGTAGGTAAGGAGATAAGGAAGGCTGGGAAGATAATAAAAAGACACACAAGACACAATATCACAGCCTAGAACAAATTCTACTAGCAAACAAAGCCTTTGGCAGCCAACAGACAGGAAGGAGGAGGATTTTTGGTCTTTGTGCAGTGAACTGATGAAGGGCATTATCATTCTTTTTTTTTTTTTAAACTGTCAAAAGAATTTTTATGCCCTAAGAGCAACTTTTTTGTAAGATGAAATATAAATCATGCAGTGGGAAGAAATGACATTTACTTTTAAAATGGAAAAGATTTAATTTACTGGAGTGATAGAATGTTAGTAACTTGCTGAAATTTATCAGAAGTGTAACCTGAGTTAACATACTTGTTACAGTCACCAGGAAATAAAGATCAGGGTAAGAACTGATTCACTAACCCCAAAGCAGAAAAACAACAAACTTGGGAACATACACACTTTTCATGGTCTTCAGGGCACCTCTTTAAACAGAATGGAATTTCTTGGAATGAAAACAGTCCCCTTGCTCAGAACAACCAACAGGAGATGCTCGCATCGCCCATGTCCCACTCCCCTCAGAACTACCACAAACCTAAGAAAAAGATATCTTTGCCACTGGCAAGGCTTTTTTTTTCCTCCAGCCTCAAAGGTAACATCTGAAATAAACTGTGTACAGAACCTAGCACTTACAAGTTTTAATAAGCCACTTTGGGTTTTTACAAGCAAAGCAAGAAGTGGCAGCTCTCTCTTCTGCATGGTTGCTGTGGAAACCATTTGGGCTCTAGGTGACGAGCCTGAGCTGTTAAGCACTGACTGTACACTGAGACTGTAGGAATCAAGACATTCTCTTCAAAATGGTGGATTTTTAAAATTAATATATGCACTTTTGTGTTATTATACACATTTTGAAACATACCAGGAAACGTTTCTAACTATTTATTCTGTATAAATATTTGCTCAAGTTTAGGGAGCATTTTTGGTCCTTGTGCAGTAACAGGATTAGAGGCATAAAAGCGTGCTTTTTGCAAGGAGTTTCAATACTGTCAACAAGTCGCTGTCTAGTGATGCAATCAGAGAAGAATAATTCAAATGCCTAAGACAACACTACAGGATCTTCCATGAGCCAGCAGTCCTAAACGTTCCTTGCAATTTGGTATACTAGTCTCTAACTTTGCAAACAAAACCGTAATAATATTGCAGTGACTGTAATAATGAAACTGTTCCCCAAATGCATTTCTCCAGTAGATAAGTCTGTGACAAACAGATGACTTTTTGTCCATGATTAGAATTCAGGGAATGCCTTGTATTTTATTTTCTTGTTATGGGTGAGAATAGAAAAGATCCTATCAGAGAAACTCTTGAGTCCAATGCCAAGTCCAACTGCGTAAGCTCTGTGTGAGTGAACGCTTCAGCTTTGTTTTGAAAGCACTTGGCATTTTCGACACAGAAATCTTAAAGCTTCACAGCCTTCATCCTTTTCCAAATTGTGATGCATTTGCTGTATTAGTTGATATGCCTAGGCAGCAATGAAGTCAATCATCAAATTCTTACAAAGTGTAACTTTACATATTTCTATTTTGTAACAACTGAACTATGACTTGGACCAGAAGAGGACCTGTGTGTTGCTCTTCAGGTATTCTCAGATTTCACT
The DNA here is from genome assembly GCA_020745775.1 of Theristicus caerulescens. Taxonomy (NCBI): domain Eukaryota; kingdom Metazoa; phylum Chordata; class Aves; order Pelecaniformes; family Threskiornithidae; genus Theristicus; species Theristicus caerulescens. Next base: position 32,061,115 of record CM036564.1, read on the forward strand.
TAACTGTGACAAGAGATAGCCAGATGACAGACTCTCTCTTTAACATACCTTAAAATTCTTCTGGGATTCAGGTGTTGGGCTATCGAGATCTATCAATTTCTTTAGCTCTTCTTCAACAGTGGACTTGGATGCTCGTTTCGGTGATGCTCGTAGATCTCTCGCTGAAGCACGCAGCCGAGGGTGGGCCATTTCATTGCCATCACTCTGGTGACGTCTTAAATGAAATGGAACAGACACATTCAGGTCTCAAAGCCCTGGGGCAGGAGGCATGAATGAAACAAGAATTATAGCACCCTCAAGATTTTCAGAGAAAAAAACTAGGTAAGGGGCATGGAAGAGGGAAGGAGTTTTGCTAATACAGCAGAGCCTCATCTTAATGAATACCTGCTGAAGCAATGAACTTGTTAAAAAAATCAACTAGCAATACACTCAAAGGTTATCGTAATACATTTTCCCAATAAGGGACTGAATCTATTTAAATAATGTATATTCTGTACAAAACTAAAAAATATAAATGTCTTACATGAGCCCAAAACCAGCAAATCACTAAGTTTCCTTAATCTTTTAACTGGCTTTTTATAATGCGGTTTTCACAAAGTCTCACCATCTCCTTTTGGCAGCCAGTTATCAGTGTCATCTAGGGATACTGTGCTTGACCCAATAGAAGTCAAGAAGGGTTGAATAAATTACTTTGAAATAGGCTTTCAGAATCACTTGCTTTCCAAGTCATGCTAGACTTAAAGGAACAATATTTTCACTAGTAAGTTGTTTCTCAATTTCTCTTCCAAAAGAGACGGTTGCATATTGTAACTCAAGAGAGATCTTGGCTTGCTTTAAGCCAGTTAGACTGGATACTGGCAGCAATCTTAAGGCAACGTGCAGTGCCACGGAGCTAATTCATAGCATGCACGGTACTACTACATGGATGAGAGGCTTAAGGAAGAACTCAGACTCTATGTTAAGAGGATTTTTAATATTTGCTCAAATAGCATTTTTGAGTCACCTTTAAGAAGTCCCAAGGAAAGATAAGCTTTAATAGGACTGAAATCCATACAGCTCTCTAGAAATGATTAAAAAAAAAATCTTTTACAACTTAACAGTGAATTAGATTAGCCAACTATCAAATATTTAAGCCAAATTGCAGAAGTCTAGATTAGAGATTAGTTTCTACAAAAGACTAAGCATTCTATTAAATAGTCTTGAGCTCTTCTATATAGAGAAGTGTCACAGATCTCAATGCTTCTTTACAATTAAAGTAAGTAATCAAACGAGAACCAAAAAACAGTCTTACTTTCTTGAATCCATAAACCCCACTGAGTTTATTGTCCCTTCTGGCTTTTTCCATCCGATCAGATACTTGCTAGTAGCACCCTGGCGAGGGTAGAAAGTCCTAGGACCAGATGAGGAGGAAGAGGAGGAGGAGAAAGAAGGTGCGAGCTGGGGAGAAGTAGCAGAATGAAGCTCTTCTTTAGGTGAGTTTCTGGCACTGGTAAAAACAACCGGGCTGGCAGAGTGTCGCGAGCTCATGGTACTAGGAGAAAAACATAATAAAGACAAAATTTTCCTCAGATGTGTATATGTGCACCTTGTTTAACTATTTTTAAAGCAGAAGTCTGGGCACAAGATGTTACTCTTATCAACCGTGGGTAGACTAGCAAAACCAGTTCACTCTTCTTAAGTCTTCCCCCAATGTTTCGTTAAAAACATCTCACACAGTAATGAAAAATTTTGTAAGCAACCTCTAAGGATGTAATACACCACCCTCCCCTCGTTCCCCTTCAGAAATGGGAAATCTAGGGTTAACGGTCATTAGGCAGCTTAAAAGTAATACAAGAGATTGTAGCTGAATTAGCGAAAAAGAAACCAAGTCCAATTTCTTGCTGGAATTCCTGGCTGTGGAAGAAAACATACTTTGAAGGAACTTAAGCAAGAGGAAACATCCCTTCTAGACCCCACAACAAACGAAAGAAGAAACCTATACATCTTTCAAAAGAGGGCTTCCTGGATTTTGCCTGAAAAGCAGTTACCAATTGCAAAAAAAGACTCTTAATTGAGGAGTTTGAGCAGGTCTCTAACACATATCACAATTTGTCTAGACAGAAAAAAAGAGCTGGGATGACCAACTGCAGATTATTATTGGAAGAAGGAGGGGGGCTTTAGATAGGAGCTACTCTTTAGTTATGCTGATATTCAAATCTGATGCAATGTGCATCATATAAGGAGCACTAGGGCTTAAGACAATATTTACTATAATAACCTTGAAAGGTCAGACACTTCTAAGTAGAGTTACAGGAAAACTTTGTGTACAGCCTTAGTACTGAAATAGCATTATATATTTGGAGACCAGCTTTCTATCCGCTCTCTACACAACTTAGCCACATTTTCATCCCTGTATCCAACACTGCAAGGAAGGAATTTGAAACAGATGGCCCCATGGTAAAGAACAGTTTCTGACTGAGAAATAAAAATTAGCTGGAAGGCTGAATAAAGTCTCTGAATAATCTCTTCGTTCTTAGCTTAATAGAAAATTCTTCACCACTCTCTTCATATCTTGATAAAACAATGTATTTTGACATCTCTCTTTCTTACTGAGACATAAAAAAAGAACTTAAGGTTAAATTTATGTTGCCACCTTGGAAAATAATCTCACCTACATTTAGCCTTACAGAAGTCAGTTATCTAATCTACGCCACTTGTCTGGCTCCTGCTGTAGTCAATGGAGAAATATCCTTAGGAGGCGATTCTCCTCATCCTAAATTACGTGTCTCAGACAGACAGGGAGAATTAACGCTTTGGAGTTTCTCCTCTCTCTCCACTGACAACAGATGGCATAGAAAAACCACCTTCAACTATGTTTCATTTTCATATGGCTCAAGTTAAGCACACGAGTCCCAACAGCTAAGTGCTGTGGATTTAATGAGGAGTCTGAGTGGACTGTAGTCTTCCCACCTCAAACAGCACTGGCTGCTGCAGCCCATGCTTCCACCTAATGTACATAGGGATGGCTGTGCACTCCCTCACATCAGGGGCAAGAAGCATCTCTCCATATGTATGCAAATCAAATGATAATAATACAGATTTTGTATTATAGAGTTATTTTTTTTTCTTCCCTCCATCTGTACATTTGAAAGGCCTTCACAAAAGATGGCAGATTGGGAAAATATAGGAAGATATTTTTCCTGTCCGTCAAGCCCATATATTTGGCGCTGCACATCACAACCTTCGTATTTGTACCAGATATAAGTAAACATAATTTACAGCAAGAAAGCAGAGAAAAATAAGAGCTAGGAGGAGAGGCAGTAAATTTCTCTTCATTCCCCCTTCTCTCTGCTTTTTCAATACTGAAAGAAAACTCCTACACATGCCAAGTAAACCAGCCCATCTGTGAGGCATCACCACTGCAAAATTTAACCACCAAGATTTGGGGAAGATGCAAATCTTTAAAGAAAACTTATGGGGCTATTTCTTTTTTTCTTTTCATTTTTACCCCCTTCTAAATACACTCAAGAAGTGGAGAAGTCTTTTGCTTCAGCGTAGAAAAAGGGAAGTTCTGATCATATTTTGGAATTCTTTCATCCATCAAGTAGTTCTCAAGGAAGTGCTAGTTGTGAGAAAACATTTCCTGATAAAAAAAAAAATAACAACTCCTGGATAAGCTGGTAGTGTTGATCCTTAATATTACTAGGCAAAGAGGGCAAAAAATTATGTTCAGTATGCTCTACATAAAATTTACATATAAAATGCATATGCATATATAAAATTATTATAATATTCTATTATATATAATATTGTATATACATATTGTGTATTCTAAGTATGTTTACTTTAATATTTATTATAATATGTATCATATAATAGATGCCAAGAGCAGCCTGGCAAATAAGCAGGAAAATTAGCATACAGTTTACAATACACTTTTCTTTAAAGTGTAGTGCGTATTTTAAGCTGTGGTTTTACAATATAGTATTCTGGAAGGATATTCTGCTTCAGGAACTATGTACAGAACGGTGGATATGACTGAAGCTTTTCACCCTACAAGTAAACACAAGCAGGTCAATAAGATACTGACAGATAAAGAGACACACTTGTTAGCATATTTGGAGAGCAAAAGGCTTTGGATAAACTCTAGAAAAACTACATCGGAGCAGGAACACTATGGTAGTGATGGGAAGTTATCAGAGCATTCGACACTAAGAAGCACGCAGAGAATTCATTGTACTGTGACAGACACCTGGACCAGCTTGATTATATCTGGAAGAAATTCAGTCCTCATATTCTCAGGACACAGAGACAGCCACTGTTGGTCCCCCACCTCCCACCTCAATTATTGAGACATCAAGGATTAAATTAAGGAAAAATTCAAATACTATATGGCAATCTGAAAGAATCGCAGATGAGCCATTCGTAAAAGTATTCTACAATCATTAAATAATATTTTAAGTAGCTTAAAATTATTAGAAGTAATGAAAAAGATACTTGATTAGAAATAGCCATGATTTTCCTTTCAGTTTTGGTAAGAGGACCATAAGAAACCATATAGTTTAGGTGGAAATGAAAGTTTGATTTTATTTTTTTCCTAGGGAATTCATGCCATTAGCGCATATGGCTTCATTTAATGACTTTCAGCTATAATGATTCTGTATAATTACTGGCCTACATAACGCAATTCTCCTGGGATGCTATGAGAAATCTGCACAATCATCAGGAAGGACTTTGGGAATGGGGGTGGAGAAGAAAAATAAAACCCAGCCAGAAGCTCTGCTGTAAAAGTTAATCACTATAATTTACATTTTGCCACCAATTCTCAGGTACAAGTTCTTTTATGCACCATCAAATGATCTGAACACTAATTATCGCTCCTGTCTTCTACAGACACAAACACTCTAATTTGTGGTTATTTTCTTTTCTTTTGTCACCGAGTTCTTTTTAGGGCCAAATTCCTTTTCTTCTTGCCTGAAACCCGACTCTAAAAGACATTACAGACATTCTGGCATCCACAGGCAAAAGGTAAAAAAGTGAGAAGCAACAAAGGATAACAATTTAGAAACTGATAAACACACCAATTAAGCTGTTCATTTCTCAGGAAAAGTAGCCTGTTCAGAATCATCCTTTAGTCTCCCCTCCTTCACCTCCTTGCAGCAGGCAGCTGCAGTTACATTTTGGAAGTGCCAGTTTAACAAGCCTCCATCTCCAAGCTGCTGTGCCTCCACAGAAAGAGCTACGGGAGGGCTGGTAGCAAGCAGCTGGACCTGGGGTCTCCTCAGGTCAGCACTGCTCTGCAGTGTGCAACCACCAATTGAGGACGCCATGAGAAACAAAATGAAAGCTTTTTAGCCCAGACTGTGCCTTTGCTTTATTGTGAGGAGTCAAACACATGTTCTAGTCTTCAAAAATAAGAAATAATAAGGAAGGAACACAAGTCAGTCTCTTTTTTCCTCTGCCAAAATAAACGACATGGGTGCAAGGATTGCAGTACTTCTCAAGTATCATGCCCCATGTGCTCTACAAATTGCTACTACTCCTCTTCGCAGAGAGCTCCATTTTTAACATCTGATTTTTAAATGAAACTGGGGAAAAAAACCCAACTGTTTTCTTTAGCATAAAGCCTAGGGAACCTTTATCTGGAAATTTCCGTAACAGCCCCCCAAAAACATGTAGAGAATCATTTTAGTATCGTCAGAGAAACATCACGTAAACCAATCCAAATCAACCAGAGAAAATACCATGTTTGGAGACACAATGCTATCATATAATAAATAATGAGACAACATCCTAGACTTAAGTTTGTAATCAAGTTGCAAACTATATCCATGGAAGACAAAGATGAGAGCTGTCAGGGTATGCCTGTCCTGTGAAGATATATTTCTTTCTATTAAATTTTCTCAGCTTTTCTACTGAACTAACCCTATTTGGTGCTCAGAGAAGAGGAAACCAGAACCTCAGATGCACAAGGATGCCATTCCCATTAGGCACACCTTTACAATAAAACTTCCAGGAGTTACATATAAGTGTTCCAGGCTTCTTTTAGTCACTTCTGAAAAAATCCTTCCAAATGGAAATGCTACTGACAACTTTATTACAATCAGCGTTTTGTATAAGAATCTCACATTTAACGCTACTGCCAGCTACATTCAGACAAGTACCACAGGGCACGTGCTCAATTCTAATGAATGTTAAAAAATGCATATAAACATGCTTGTCTTAAAATAAAAGGCATAAAACTGTAGATAACCACCATATAGATTTTTACCGTCAAGAAAGGGGCACATGCTAACATTGCCCAAAAATCTAAGTAAACCCCTCTGCACAGTGTTTTCTACAGACTTGCTCAAGTCCTTCATGCATGCATAGCTACTAGAAACACCAGTCTCCAAGACCTGAGTGGGATTTATACCAACTGAATAGGAGCTTTAGTGCCAAAAATGGCCAACCAAGAGAGGCAGAAAACCAGAGCGGGACCACCATCAATAGATTATTTAGTCAAAATTACCATGACAAAGTACATGGACACCATTCACTACATTACAGTCTCTATGACAACCCCTATTTGCAGCTACTGTATGAGGAGCTGTTAAACTGCCTGATAAACATCTAGCCTTGCGTAAATGTAGCTTTGCTCAAAAGAATTAGCAAAAATTGCTTCAGACTTCCAGCCTACAGGTATTTTAGCTGCACACTCAAAACAGATGGGCCTTAAGAATAAAAATGCAACAGTCAGGCTCTCCGCAAGGCCAACGAATTATGACGATCACACATCTTCCTTGAAAGAGCTGTGTTTTGTTCTTGTTGCTAGTATGCCACAGTATGAGTATTTTTCAAAAAGCGCACTGAATACTTCTTGGGAAATGGGTTAGGAAAAGGGTCTGAAGTATTTTCTGCCTCTAGCAGCTCTGATTAACTTGTAAAGTGGGTATCTTCCATCTGAGGTGTTCAAGCACATCATACATATACTTGATATTGCCAATTTTACAAGTGGCAAAACTGAGGGAGAGAGGGAAGGTGACTGTAACGTGTCATACCCACAAGCTTCCAGCAGAATGAAATTAAAATCTACGTGCTAGCACTCACAAGCAACTTGCTCTCAGTCTTGATCATACGGACTGCAAACAGATTTTTAAACAAAAGAACTGGGGAAAAAAATGCAAAACATCTGAAACGCATACTTGCAAGACTAAAAAAGAACCTCATATTAAACACACATTAAATATTATATGCATTAATAAAATGGACTGATCTCCATTCTGATCCATATATGAACTGCAGTTCTTGCAAGATATTCCTTATAAACACACCAGACACATCTGTCTTAGGTTAGTTTAGTAGCAGCAGTATGGAATATGCTCTCAAAGACATTCTTGAGTGTTGTAAGCAGTGGCAGATACGAAGACTAAAGGTGGTCTTAATTTTCAAGCATTCTGGACAGTGAGATCTTTCAAAACACTGGTTAACATAAGTAGAAACCTCTCTTCAACATCCACTTCTCACTTTTGATAGGCTAGAGAGTGAGAACAGGAAAATGAGCGTGGAAGGGTCAATCTCATAAGAGGTGAAAATTACCTTGTATGCGAGACAGCATCACTAAGACTATAAGCACTGTTCTCCCTCGTGAGAGGATTGGAGGCTGGTTGACTCTTGCTGTGAATATCCAGGCTCAGTGAAGACTCGGTCTTTCGGTCTATGTGGCTCTCTTTTTCCAGTGTCCTGTCTGCAATGGAGACCACTTCGCTGGAGCTATGCCACAGCGGTGCCACCTTCTCCTTTGTTAGCCCTGTACGGGGAGATGTTGCTGCTCCCAGGGAGGCAGTGCTGCCATGGCTAGGTCCGTAGGAAGTGGTATCTATGCCACTATCAGCTGAAGTCCCTTGAAGGTAGTTGTAGCTGTTCAGCTCTGATTCAGTGCGCTCTCCGCTGTCGTACCATTTCTCATCACTGTGAGCACTGGAGGCATTGCTGGAGAGAGTATTGCTGCTGGAATGGCTGGAGTAGTGGCTGTCAGACTACAGAAGAAACAACAATCCAAAAAAATCCACACTTGTAAGTTTGTTTCAGAATTATGGCAATAAAGAGGAGGAGGAAATTATGATTACAAAAGTCACCACTGCACAAAAGGAGCTCATCTACCTTGCGGTATTGGATAGGTACATTGAGGAGACTAATAAAATCTAAAAATTTCATTCCAATGAAATGCATGTGCTCTATTCTGCGTGCACATAAAAGGCTTTCATAGGGATGTGGAAGACATGTCTTAACTATTCAGGGAAAGCCAGAGTTGTTTGTATTTTGTCCCAAAATACTTTACACTGTTTCCTTTCAAGCACAGTTCTGCTCAGCCCAGTCCAACGAAACTGGTTGAGCTGCATAGACTTTGACTTGGTTTATAACTACCATAGTTAAAAATATTCTAATTTTAAGACTCCAATGTTTTAGAACATGAAATGTAACTAACCCACAGAAAGTGCACATTATTTTAAACATGTTATTTTAAATTTAACCTATCAAAAAGTTAGAGTGGGGCAAAGTAACAACTGCCCTTCCTACCCCTTTGTCGTAGGGATATATTTCCTCCTCAGCAGGAGCATCCTTTGCAAATGACCACTGAAATACCATTTAACTAAACTGAAATTGTTTTCCAAAAAGTAAAACTGCAAGAAAGGAAGCTTTAATGCAATGCTTTGAAATTGTCCCACCAGGGCATGCCAGTGTCTGGCTGGTTTGTGTGTTCTGTCCTTGGTTACAGCCAGCTGTTACGAAGGAACTGAATGCCCTCAATTCCATAGTGGGCATTGGTGGAATATCCCATCGCAGGAAGAATTTCTTGCCGTACATTCATCACTGCTTAGCAGCTCACCTACCTTTGGGGTATTTATATCCATCTGAATTGCTTAATTTTAGTTTCCATCTACAGAATTTATCTATGTTCTGATCATTTATATAATCAGAACTGAAGCAGTTTTTCTGTAGGCAATGGACTTATTTGATGACCACATGGCCCAGGAATAAGGGAAGGGATGGAAAGGAGACTGAGAATCACGTTTCCTATTTGTCTGCCCCTGGAGTTTTACCAAACAGGCATGGGCAGAGATCCCAGCCAAATATAAGAGATTAGATACTGTTTCTGTTTTCACTGGAAAAGAGGGAAAATAGAGAATGGGTGTATACAGAGAGCAAGAAATTTCAGTATCCACATTTCTTATTATACTAAAGCAAGAATTGACAGAAAAACAGGAGGAATATTAAGTTGATCTGGACTCCTAGTTATCTCCAATTAAAGTTACTGCTCTTCATTAGGAACTGCATCAATCCCCCCATCCATCTGTCTACATAATAAAGATTTACTTTAACAATGACTAAATGAGAAGAATGCAAGCATTAATAATTCCAGTGCTACACTTTGCACGCAAGCTAATGAGTTATGTATTCCATCATTATACAGTCAAATACATCTCATGGAAAACAGGCCAATCTAAATATAAAAACTAGTTTGTGCTCCTAAGAATATGAAGACAGGTGTGTTGTTGTTGTTGGCTTTTTTGGTGTTTTTTTTTTTTTAATAATAAAGATATGTTGTTATGAATTAATAACCTAAAAGCAACACTGCCAACTGTATTGAAAGAAGAGTGCTGGTAAGCAGGAGCAAATAACAGGTACAAATTAAATACGTTCTCACATCTAAATAAATGCAATTAATCCTTTCCCAGGATAATCATGCAACACAATTCTGTATTTTAGCTGATTGTACAAATAAATTAAAAAAAACAAGTGATACAGCTTATTGGGTAATTTAAAATTTAAAGGGCGAGGTTTTTTGAGTCTAGTGACTTAAGTAATTTTCAAGACATTTTGAATTTATGAACATTACTGCATTTATCTCTCTCTCTCTGTATGTGAATCAGGAAGTGCCACCACAACGGCGTGAATATCTAACTCTGCAGAGACAGAAAGGCAGAATTTACTATTTAGACACTAAACACAAATAAAACAAAAAAGATTTTTTCAGCAGGATTCCAGCAGACCTTTCAGACAAAGTCTTCCAACAGTGTGCAAAGTAGGTTATGGAAAGGAAGTAACAGTTACACTAGATGAGGAAAGTGGAGAAAATACAAAACCAAGGGCAAGATCACTATTCTGTTTCAAAGAAGCATCTTTCTGAGTATTGCATTATAAAATATATTAGTAAACTTTAAGTCTCACATGTGAGGCCTAGGAATAGCTTTGTAAACTCCCACAAATCCTCTACTTATCACAAGATAACAGACAAGAAGTTGCTGTTCAACTGGCAACAAAATGTTATTAACTAATAAATATTTCAGTAGGCTGTGCTTAGCGTCTGTAGAATTCAGGAAACAACAGGTCTGCTCCCTGCTTCCTTCATGTTCTAGTAGGGAACAGGCTTGAGGATTTTTTACTTTCTTTTTTTAACTGACACTCTAAATATGACTTTGAACAACACTTTTGGTATCAAGAGCTTGTGGAGCAAGAGCAAAACATTAAATAATTTTTTAGGATAACTTACATGACCCTGCTTATTTGGAGACAAGTGAACCACAGGATCCTGTCTCATCAGTCTTCCACTGGGGCTTTCTCTGAAGGATGGCAGTACTTTTGATACTGCTGGGAGATGGCATGTTGGTTCTGCAATACAGCACACAACAATGTACTGAAGAGCATAAGCAGTGCAACAAACTAAGAAAATCTGTAATCTAATTTTACACTGCAATTTTTCCAATACTACCATTAGCCAAAAACTTTGGATACCTAATATGAAATTAATTCCAAATAAAAAAAAATACATATTGCGACAAAACACAGGTGAGTAAGTGAGGGCCCATTCCTGCCTGGCATAAATCAGTAAGACTTCATTAAAAACCATCAGCCACCATCCTGGCTTTTGTTAGAACAGACTGATGGTATCACGCCCCTGTTGTCCGACAGCACTGTATCAGAGCATTAAAACAGTGAAATATTCATTTTCACAGTGTATTGACATTGTATCTCTATATGGACATTGCCTGTGGACAAGAGATTAAAAACCTGAAGATCCACATTTCCTTAAATGGTATTCTGTGCAAGGCAGAACAATAGCAGAAGTCTACAGTGATCACTCAAATGAACACATTTTGTCCTGTACACCTACTACACGTATTTCTTGTCAAAGTTAAGGTGAGTTAAGTGAACATTTTCTAATTGAAGAGGTAGCAAAAAGCTGTTGAAATCACACAATATTCCCTTAAAAATGATGGCTGTGAATGTGGAAACTGCATAGAGGTACAAAAGAAAGGAATACTTATTAAACTAAACCAGACAAAGTGAACAGAATTCAAATAATTCATCTTACATGGACATTTGTAGTAGTGCTCTTTGCCAATTAAGCTTATTTTTTCCTAGGAGGTAACTATGGAGGTCTAGCAGGTGTTCAGACACAGCCCTTCAGGTAGGTATTTGCCTTCTCAGAGCACAAGGTCAGTGTTTTAAAAGAATCTTTCTTCGTTGTAACTTTTTATCTGTATCTTCTCTCCTGTGGTTATGCAATATTCTGCACTTCTAGAAATGCTGCTTTTAGATAGAATATGTATTTACGAATATCAACTACTTAACAGTACCCAGGGTAACTTAAAGCTTTCCCCAAAACAACTATGGTTTGTTCATCTTGATCTGCAGCATTACTTGCTTTTTAAAAAAACAAATTTAAAAGTTTTTAAAATATATATAATAATCATCATCATTTATTCCCCCTGCCAAGTGGTAACAAGCAGTGTTGGTGCACAAAGAACAAAGGTCTTCTGTAGCTAAGAATGGGCCAAGAAGGAGTGAGCGTGTGGATTCACTGCACCTAATGCCTTATTCACCTTGAGACAGATTATCCCAAGTGGAAATGTGCTTATTTGGCATAGAACCAAAATTTCACTTAGGTTCCACAGACTGGCAATAGAGTCTCCAGTCAGAGATGCAGCTTCCAGCTGCAACTCTATGAATGCAGGACAATACGCAAGAGAGAAAATACAGGGATTATCAGTGTGCATTTTCAGCCTTTGCCAAATACCAAAGCCACCTCTTCTGCCACAACATTATTCCTATTTTTTGGTCTTATTTATTTTGCTAATGTGGCGACACCTGACATTGTACAACAGAACTTGCTGGCAGCTCCACTCAGTGCCAGCATCAACAGCCAACTGTTGGTCTGCAAAAGTAATGCTGAGCGAAAGATCAGTTTTACATGTGGCGTTACCATCACAACAGTATCAAAACATATGTGATTAAAAATTGTTCTGTCAAAATGAGAACTGCAGATCAGTATAATCACAGTTTTTTAGTGAGAAGTACAGGGGGAGTTGTGAGGGAGGGACTGACAGATGGCTTCAATAACAAGGCACAGCTCACTGAGGTTGTGAAGGTATGTGAACAAAGTACGTCTCCAGAACTTGAGGTTGGCATTTGCCTTAAACTCCTGCTGATCTCACTGAACCTTATTCTGTGTTCACCACTAGTCCATTTATATAGAACAAAAGCTGTGATGAAGTAAAATGATGATCTACATGTGCAATAGAAAGAGTATGGAATTGTTTAATCAATGGTGACAAAGTCAGAAAAAACCAATCTAGCAATCCTGACCATGGTCATCAGGTTGGATCAATGCTGTTTGCAGACAGGACATTTCCACTGGTGTCAATCTCACTGGTATCCACTCAAGTCAAGCCATAGCTGTAGCAAAAGATCTATGTGCAAAAACTTCAAATGAAGGCTTAACAATGCAAATTCTCAGTACCCAGCTGGTTTATGTAGTTAATATGTTCCCTCAGCTGACAGCTTAATTGCCAAGTGCAAAGGAAATGTATACACTGGTGGAAGGCGATTACCAAGCTATAGATTTACTTCACTATTTAAACTTTAATTGCATTTTTTCCATTTTGTACGTGGTATTTTTATAGCTTCAATGGTCAAACAATCAATTTGCATTTATATAGCACTGTTTGAAAGGGAGCATCACAAGCACTCTAGACAAACTAAGCAAAAATTAAACGAAGCCAAGCCACTCAGGAGAGTAGGTGAGGTCAAACAAGTCCTCAACAGCACGACAAATTAGTAAGTGTGTCTACCCAACCACTTCTAAAAGGACAGAGTGTTTCAGGGTAAGAGCATTAAGGCAGATTTAGTCCCACAATCAAATGAAGAACGGAAATCAGTTCTTCCTCAGGTGATACTCATAGGTCTCAGGGAAACAGGCTGCAGAAGCTAGTATATGCTCCAGACCTAATTATTCATCCTGATGAACAAGATTAACTTTCAAAGACACTGAAAACACAGTGCTTAAGAGGGTTCTCTCTCTGCATGGAGAGGTACTGCCAAAGTCACCTTGCGGTTAGCACCACTTGCTCACTGTAAAGAATTAATTACCTACCCATCTGGTCAGCGATACTATCCTCACTTCTTTGCCAGCTGGGTGTGGATTTGCCGCTACCACCCGTATCTGATTGCGTGTTCTGCCTGTCAATGGAAGCAGGGGATCTACGGCTAATTCCAAACCTGTTGTAACACCCCAAAAAACAAAGCAGATAATGATTTTAAATATGCATAAATCTCACATAAGGGGAAAAGAGCAGTTTTAAGAAGATAGTGTCAAACAACAGGGCAGAGCAATGCATAGCACAACTGCTTGAGGCATTTATAATGATTTTCCATTTAATTTTTGTGGCAGCTCCAAGACCCATTTAGCATCTTTAATGCATAAGTTTACAGTACACATTAATTTATTGAGCATCTTTGATAAAGAACATCTAGTTACAGTGCATACAATTAAAAAAACAGACCCAAAACATCCATAAATAAAAATATTAGTTTTCATTTACATAGATGTTTACACAGAAAGGTGACCAGACCATTACATGGTTACACAAAATTGACCACAATGAGTAGAACTTAAAAAGTTTGGATAAAAGCCACATAGGGAAATGACATGTGTTTATTGGGAAAAGATTTCAAGGATGCGTTCTTTTAACTGGGAAAGCACTACCCCAATCTAGTCAAAGTGAGCATCAGAAAGTTTATAGGAACAATCCCATGGATCTCAGCCACTTTCCTGGGTTCTAAGCAAAACACTATTAAGGTCATACCTAGGTGACGCAGACACACATGCAAACAACATAGATTCATTTGGGGCAATATTACACTGCCAAACATTTTAATTAAGAGTTTATAAAGTTGACGGTATTGGTTATGGACTCCCAAAACCTGGGAGGTATAAATTCTGTAAATTATGAAGTTATTGGATTATAAAAATAATTTGAGTTTACTAGTGTAAACTAAATACAGGCATAGGAAAGCAGTAAGACGTGTATACCTATTACTGTAGAAGAAAGTATACAGAGTTCAATGGACTTTTTGTACATCCTGCTAGATTAGTCAGATGGATTTTGGAAAGTTCAACAGAGATAAAGTAAACTCAAGGAGAACAATCTAATGACAAAGGAGACACATAGTGCCTCTGTGCCACACCGAAGTCAATATGCATTATAGGCCTAGAAGTCTGTAAGAATTGAATCTATAATTCTGTATTACTTATAAATCATTCATAAGTCTGTAAGAATTATAGTTAGGTTTAGAATTAGCAGATCAATCATTAAGAGTTTGTCAAGAATAACGCCTTTCTGAGTTTTGATTGGTTTTTTTTTGTTTTTGTTGTGTTTTTGTTTTTTTTAAATCAGTCATACCCTGGAAGAAGAAAAAAAATTACCAAAACTCTACGTTAACAGAGTAACAGCCAAAAGTATTACAAGCTGATATATTCTCTATATATCAAGGAGTTTCTCTAGGTCTAAGCGTCTAACAATAACAGAAAATAAAATACCCCAAACTGTGCTTTCTACTCACTCTGCTAGCAACAGACTGCCCCACACGAACTCCAATGTAAAACAGACATCTGCCACTATAAGAATGAGCTCAACATAGTTACCCCATTTGAAAGTTTATGTACTTATTAGCTCAGATGAACCCACCAAAGAAACATCACATGACTCAGAACAACAAAATCCCACTCCTGTCCTTAGACAAGCAGTGGAACATGTGTGTACATGCAGCACAGCTCCAAAATGTCACAGTTTGAAAATGGCCTTCTAAATTTTACCCAAATATGACCCTACTCCCCTTGTGTTCACCACTCCCTGGTACAGCAAACACATGGTTTGATGAAGTGAAGAACACCTGGATACATCTGCCTTCTGAATGCGAACAATTTAAATTGAAATTGCATTATGGGAGTAATGCTTCTCCTTTCCTATCCACACAGACTAGCTAGAATGCCACTTCATCAAATACCTAAATTAAACATGATGAATTCAATACCAATTCAATAGATGCATAACAAGTCTAAACAACATTTCAAAAGCTGATTGATTCTTTACACATTGATCTGAGGTTATTTTGAAACATTTAAGACTTGTAAAGTATTTTAGGAAGAATATCTATTCATGATAAAATAATTAAAAGTCGCTATCGAAAAGAAAAAGCCAAAACCCCAAGAAACCTTGGTGTGATGAAGTTGTGTTGTATCAATATTAGACTTTCTATGCGTTGTCCTCTTACCTAAATCCCATAATGTTCGTATGTATGAAAGCAGCCAGTTTTGCAGCTGGCATATTTTATGATGTGGGATCTTTTCTTCAAGATTAGAAATATACAAAAACACTATGTTGCTAATTTTATTTCATTAAAATCACTGGTCTACTAATTGAGCAGCAAGAAATGTCTTTAGATTTCCCTTTTTACATGAAGTGGGCTATTTAAAAGCAGGAATAATAAATGCAGGTGGTGCTATATTTTATGCTGCTTAAATATATAGCCCATTAGGGTATGTAGGAATGAACCTAAAAAACTTGAAGGAAAAACCAATCTGTATTAAAAGAACAGGGAAATTGTTTAAATATACATTTTATATCTATGTCATAAGAACAAACTCATTATTTTGGTATTTTCAGATTTCTTTTTTACATTCTATAATCATTTATTACATATACATACCTTCAGGTAAACACAGGGTAAGTACACGAAACACATATATACAGCAAGACCAATTGGGACGTTCTTGAAGGCAGTGAAGTTTTTGCCTATACCCAGCTTAGGATACAGACCAATAATCTAGAAGAGGCAGCAGTTACTGCTCTTACCGATGGCTGACAGAGGCTGGACTCACACCCATGCTTCCAGTCATTTAAGTTTCACAAACTTTCCAAATCTGCCATATCATGCAACAAGAAAGAAACGTATACACAAATTATGCAGTTGAGATTTCCTGCACTGGGAAATCTCAGGGACTGTCATACCTAGAGCACACTGGAGCCTCATCTCAGGAAGATTACCTTCGGGACATGGTGCCCCCTCGGCTAGGTACCTACTCCAGCCCATCCTTCTCTCCAACATCTTAGCAATTGAATGCTACAACATCACTCCCCTATTTTAACAACATATACAGGTTAATCACTGATCGATCAACTCTACTTGGTACATCAAACATCACTACAGAGCTGCCCTGAATCCGGTTGTTCAGACGAATCTCAACAGAAGATGGACATGGAACTGCAATGATTTTTAGTACTGTGACAGACATTACTTTGCCTATTGAGTCAAGGGAAAGTTTCCTTCATAGTTACATTTTTCATGCTTTCCATTTAGGCTGGTAGAAAATATCTGGAAAGTCCTAAGTAAATATGATTCATGTGTACATGGACAGTATGGGAGGCAAAGTGTTTTTCCTATAAGAATAGAACGTAATAGTCAAATAATTGGAGTTTAATAAGTGATTTAAAAAAAAAAAAACCAAAACAGTAAAGAACATGCAAAGTTCTTGTATTAATTACTTCTTTCATTATTGCATTTAAACAGTGTTTCCTTACACTGAATTAAAGCTTCAAAACCAAAAAGACTGCAAGGTTTCTAGGACACATCCCTTTGCTGAACTTGCAAAATGCTCAAAGAATGCTGTAGTGAACATATGTGTATAATTAACTTGAAAGATGGAAAAGGGTTGGGATGGGTGCTGGTGTGCTCTAAGGCCAATTCAAAACAAAAACCCTAGCGTGTCTGAAAAATCCCTTTCTACTCAAGCAGTTATGGTTGTGATGGTCTGAGGACATATGGCAGCAATACCTTTTTTGTAGACCAAATGACGTAGTTGGAAAAGAGCAGATAAGATATTGGGAGCACAAGCTGCTCTTCAGAATTCAAGGCAACACATAAGTGCTGCTGGCATGAATGAGCCAGGAAGTTTGTGGTGTATAAAGAGGTTAAGTGCTTTTTCCAGCTGCAGAGCTCTGGACACAATTCTATTTAGTTTCCTTACAGCAAAGTTTAATGGGTTTAGAGCAAATTTCCTAATGTAGGTAGGACTTAAGCACAAACTTAAATAATGACCTGAACAGGCCATTAGTCTCATGGATCAAAGCCTTCAGGAAGGTGTGCAGCAGAGACGGCCTCTTCAGAAAACCTCAAACTGAGCTGCAAGGAGAAGGACAGGGAGGACAAATCTTCAGTGCTCTGGCGCAAGAAGCAGCACTTGTCCAAACACATGCTCAGAACAGCCTCCTCTGGACTGACACAGAGCAGTGTCCCCTTACAGGCAAAAGACAGTGCCTTGTGCTAAGCAGTTCCTGACAATGGTGTTTAATCTTACTAATAATATATTTTTTTAAAATATAGCAAAAGATACTTCTACTTTATAAAAGACCCAAACCAGAATGAATTATACACAATGACCGGCAACGTACTCAAGAAGACTTCAGAGGGAAGCTTTGCAGTGTGAACTATCAGCAGTTTTGCCCCTTTATCTTCTGTATAGGAAGTAATTTGGAATGTGGTAGACAGCTCTCCTGCTGCCAATTATTTTTTTCCCTGCTTGGAGATGCTTGATTTATTGGTCCTTTCAGTGCTCTCTGAAAATGATACAGATTTAATTTCTTCCTCTGCAAGTTGCCCCTTATGTTGACACTGGATCACTTCAGAGAGTTTGAAGATTTCTGGAAAGTTGGAAGAGAGCACCTTAAAACAGGATGACTGCGAATATGTGAAAAAGACGCTTGCTGTGGATTACTTAGCACTTTCGTGTCTGCACATCTGAAGTCTTAGTTGCACTCAACACTACTTTGCTTCAACTATCAGCACAGACTGCAGAGTCCCAAACCTATTACTTATTTTATTTTAGAATCTAAACCTGTGAAATGAAATGATTTGCAACGTGAAACCAGTACCTTTAATGAAGATTTTTAAATACATAAGGGTCCCTTTGTATAGTAACCTGAGCAGCTGTAGACTAGGATCAGAGAGAGAGGTTAGGTCGCAAAGGGAGAAGGTGGAAGCAAGGGATTTTTAAAACTGACTTTTTCAAGAAGCATGACAGTGATATTTGACAACAAACATGTTTTAATGCACGTGAACAACAGCTGACAGGAGGCTATGTAAGCACTCCTTTAGTTTAATATACATTACAACAAGTGGCACAGAGAACAAAAAACCTGCCTAAAAAGAATATGAAAAAAGTCTGGTGCCTACCCTTCTGGCATAGATTTTTGTCTGTATGTGCCCCCACCAGAGCCAGTCTCACTTGAGGATGATAAGTTGCTTGGAGAATTACGGCACTGTTGCGATCTTGCTAAGGCAATGGATGAAACCGTGACGTAGACATCAGAACCGGGAGACAACCTGTTCAGAGCAAACAAACCAGTCAAATCAGCAATATCAAACAGCAATATCATAGTGCAAAGCATGGCAGACAACACCATGCAATTTGTCACATCAGCAAAGAACATGGCATCATGGAGGCAGTAGAGATGAAGTCAACTGAAGGATCGGACATTTTCCTCTTATTAATCTATTGGAAACCATGGAAAATCAGCTGTAAAGAGCTGGATGCAGGGGAGTAACTGAAGAGAGGCAAATGTGGGAGAAAAATCCCAGCACACACTAGGAAAACAACCCGGTTTCTAAAGTTGTGATTTGCTTTTACAGATTGCTTGCAAGGAATAACGAAGCATGACATTCCTCACCCAAATACCAAACAGAACAAAATATTTCTAATTCTCAAAACAAACTCCTGCCTGGAATTTAAACTAACTGTAGTGAGCAGTCTATGCAAACTCTTCCAAGAGTATCAAGCTTATCTCTATGCCACCAAACTTGTCCAACATAAATCATGAGGACTAAAAAAACGTAGTTATTTATAAATACCTTAAAACCCCCCCTAAAAACTTAACATTCTAATATAAAACTATCTCAACATATCAGAACTCTGTTTGAAAATACAGACCTGAGTCGTGTGAAGCCTTCTCCTGTCAGAATAACCATACAGCAAATAAATGGGCTAGAATTGCAACACATGCACCTGGGCCAGAATGGCTGGAAGCAGCAGACTTATACTGCTCAACTTGTATATCCTGTTCTGCAGTTGAAGGCTTTTTTTAGATAATTTTCTGCTTTCTGCATTTTGTTTCCCGAACTCCAACCGAATTCACTGCTGCTAGCTAGTTGTTTGTTCTACTGTGTGGTGACTGAAGCCATTCAGAACTTCTGCAGTGATTTAAGTGGAGTGTGAATTATGCCATCCATGAACATCAAAATCCTACTGTGAATGCAAACCTTTACTCATTTTAACCAGGAAAAATACTATAACTTATGCAAGCAAAATAGCAATTTAACTTTTAACATTTAAAAAATGCATATTGACTTCAGTGAAACACACAGTTGCTTCGGTACACAACTTGGGTCCGGTGATTTACAAGATTTTTGCCTAGCCACTTAATCTAGATCTGTAAAGGAGAGGCAGATTTTAATCAGCTCTCACCACAATACTGTAAGAACTTTTAAAGTTTAAAAACTCTTCTGAAAATGAAAAAAACATTGCACTGATTAATGTTACTTATGTATGTGTATATAGCCAAAGACAGTGTGCATGTGTATGTAAATATATATCAAACGTGCATTTGTTCCCCTCAGTACTTTGCGAAAAAGCAGTAAACTAAAAATCTTAAAATGGAAGGAGCAGTACAGCTGGACCAAACATCTTGATCATCTGGAATTTCATAAAGTGCATATGGCTAATAGTAGCTCTCTTTCCCAGACAAGAAAGGAATGATCCAACACCTGACCATCACAAGTACCACACCAAGTCCAGTAATTCCTTTCTAGTCTACCAAATTGAATTTAACTTATCTCACATTTATCAAGCAACAATTCTGAAATATTTGATTGCAAAGAACACAGTTCAAGATTTGGAAACCTGGGGAGCCGTGAACCAAGCAGTTAATTTTTCCAGTGGCACTTTTATAAAGAGAAAAAAAAAAAATAGTTCCACCAACAAAAATACGTGCTTTCAATAGCATTCACCCATTTATATAGGCACACAAATTTAAACTCAGTTCTGCTTGCAGAGCAATACACAGTTTAAAAGTATGACCTTTTTTCCCCAATACTAAATTAGGATTTATGGCAAGGAAACCAATTACTTCTTGACTAATTTCTGTAAAATTATCTCCTGTTGGAAAATGCTTACATTTTCACTTCAGATTCAGCTATGCCTTTTCTTTACTTCCTATGCCTTACCAAAAAGTGACAGCACTGTTCAGAAGGAACGTCAAAATTTCAGAACTATGTCATGGAGTTATAACTCATTTACAAAGACGAAAGACCTCGGGGGCAAACAAATTTGTATTATAAATGTGGTCTGAACAACAGCAACAAATAGTCATGTAGGTCATCCTATTATTTAAAGCAGCAATACATTTTGTTGGTACAGTTCACAATAGCACTAAAAACATGAATAGTGAAAGACGTTTTATTTTATGTGAAACATAAATACGACGAACTTTAAAGTAGTTTGAATTGACTTTTTGAGCTGCTTTGAAATCTATTGATGAAAGGCACTTCCCAAGACAAAAGGAGTATTGTGTTAGCAGTATGCCCCTATAGTTAAGATATTCTCTGCTTGTCTTTTATTTATAATTAAAAAACTAACTAAAACAAGCTATTAGCTATTTCAAAAGACACCTTTAAGAAGAAATTCCAAAATGGTTAAGTGCATGAGTCGCATAATTGAATTTAAAAATAGGCCAAGCGTCCATTGCATTAAACAGATACAATTACATTGCAGTCAATTGAACTGGGATTATACCATGCATGATTTAGTTCTAACAGATCTAGTTCATCCTGAAAGGACTGGTTGAGTCTTGCCAAGTATGGGAAGAAAATCATCTTTTGTGAAGGCAGTGAGTGGGATGGGCGTACGTTTATTTTGTTTAGTATGACAACACAGACATCGAAAGCATCCATCTTGCTCTTAAATTAATTTCCACGTCATTAGCTGTAATTTTCCCCATGTCTTCAGTATGCATAGGTATGTAATATACACATCGTAAGAAAAATGTCAGTCTAGCACGCTTTGTGCCTATGGCCTAAGGCAGTCTTTAGTTATATGATCATACACAGGTGCCTTCTTCCCCCAGGACCTCTGCCCCTTGCAGTTTTACTATGTGCTACAACTTCTGGAAGAGCTGCACAGCTCGGAAGTGAAGGAGGCACGGCCTGGCAGAAGAGAAAGGACGGCCTTACAGTCAAGGCGTTTCAGTGCTGACTTAGCACTCTTATCTTGCGCTTGCTGCAGCACTCCAATATGACCACTGGCATGTTTGTTAAAGAAAATTTTTCATTCATTGTCTCTAATTGCAAGTTTCTCAAAGGCCTTATTTGATGCCACGGCCTGATTTACTTCTGAGCTGAAAATTTACGAAAGCAGCTGAAGTCAAGTGAAGCTGTAATTTGAATATATAAAATATTAACAATGCTGGGCACACTTCCAAATATGAGATGCCCAAAATAAGACACAGCATATGATTAGAACATAATTTCTCTCTCTACCTTTGTTCTTAATGTGAAGAGGGCCAAAGACATCGCTTCTCACACAAGAGTTTTGAGAATTAAGTTTAATTAATACCCATGAAGCATTCAGAAACTATAGTAATGGGCGCCACTGTAAAACTTAGAGGGGAATTAATAATTGCATCTTTACAGCAGGATTTGAATGCCATCCAGCAAATAAGCGATGGAGTAATGAGGAGGAAAATAAAATATTAAATAGCTCTTCTTTAATGAGCTGCATCCACTGTGTGAACTGAATGAGGCAGATGTCCTCTGTTAAAAGAAATTCTCGTAATTTAATCCAAGGAAGTATCAGAAAATACAGTTACACAAGAGTTCTGAATAAAATTGCGCAGCAAATATTAATTCTGGCATGCTTACCTTCCACGTGTTTGATTTTTGCCATCCTAATAATACTGCAAGATGTGGCAGTTCTCTGAAAACACTGACTCAATGTTCTCATGTTAAAAAGGAAACCAAACCATTCAAAAAGGAAAAAACACCACCAGCAATTTTGGGGAAGGGGATAGCAAATGAAACAGAAAATACAATTATGCTGTCATATTGTACATTCTCACACCACACTGTATACCTTCTCAAATATTTTTCCTCAATTTGATCATCGCATTTCAGAAAACAATCATTATAACAAGAAAAAATACAGAGGCAGGCAATGGGACAACCAGAGGTACAGAATGGCTTCCGTACGAAGAAACACTGACTGTGCTACAGGGCTCCACTGATTATAGAGAATTTTATCGTATCTGCTTCAATCCGTCCAAACATGAATCGTATTGGATCAAGCAAACAAAATGATTATTCATTATCCCTCATGACAAAAGAATGAGTAGGAGACCTGGCACTATCAAGAGACCAATTAGCAGGCACCTGAGTGAAGAGAGACCATCCACAGCTGCTGAACACAGCAGCACAGGTGGAGCCGCCTCCAGGCGACCTTAAACAGCAGCCAGCCAGGAGACTGTCGGAGCTGGTACGGAGTCCTCCATTACACTTGTAAGCATCTCTTATGCCTTTCCCTGGTCCCTGCCGATGGCCGCTGTCAAACGAGAGAGACCAGCTCTTGAGATGACACAGCATGGCTCTTCTCAGATGCGTTTGCCATACCGCCAGGTGTACCAACAAACCTTTCATTTTCCACTGCTACACCCAGCTCTAGGTCCTGACTCCAGTCAGAAACACATAATATATAATCTCATGTTAGTACATGTTTTAATTTGAAGAATGTTATGAAAACTTTACAACAGCAAGTCCTCAAACCCTGTGAGGTAGGCAACGTCTGTGCTACAGTGCTCACTTGACAGGTGGCAAGATGAACACAGACACCTGCTTGTTTGTATTAGGAAAAACATCACCCATCCAAGCTAAGCAGCAGCAGATTACGATTTTTATGTAATATGGGAACGGTTTAAACTAGACTCTATCTGCAGGAATTAACCTATAAACTACTACTGGCACAGTTACTGTCACTGACTACACACAGGCATCGTTCAAAGTAGTATGAAGTTTTAGGGCAAGGCTGTGCTCCGAAGTCCGCAATAAGACTTAAATGCAGTCTTAATGAGTATTGTTCTAATATTTCCATACTGTGGAATTTTACAGCCAGTGCTTGACTGTAGTCATGCCGTAATTCAGTTTTCCATTTGGTTTAAAATATTGACTGTGCTCAGAAATTTTCTAGTTAGAGCATTGAGTTTTCATCCAGTACAGTACTGAACTGCCCACTGAAGTGCACAAGCCCAGCAGCAGCACGCTTTGCTCACTCATTTTCACACTTTTCAAATGTTTGCTGAATCAAGTTTTAGTTAAGTCTGGTTCCAGTTAAGTTTCAGTTTTCCAGTTTTGGTTACGATCAGTTAATTCAGAAGAGATTATCATCTAACACTATCTCATCTCCTTTCCCTCCACATTTTTTCCTTAATGAAGTCTGGAAACCAAGTGTACAAAATAAAAACTGAAAATTGGGAGGGGAAAAAAATGTCAAGCTCTAAAATTACATCTTCTCCAATAACATTAGCTCTGGCATACTTCACATATATGTGGTTTATTGTTGTTTTCCTTAATGTATCACTCTGATATTTATTCTGGGTTATAGGCTACATGGTGTCCCGTGTGGACTAATTCATGTTGTGAAAGAAGCCATGACTTGGAATTTATTGCATTTATATTATTAGATTTTTCAGTCTTAAAGTTGCAGTAACATTAGAGATTTATTTTAAGATTTATATAGTTTTAGGTTATTTTTCCTGCCTACAAATATGCACATCAATCATGAATACGTTCAAGGACCCAGGATACTATGAGGAACAGGGAGAATTTCAGTATAAGCTAGTGAGTGGGATACACAAAGACAGTCCAATAAAGGCAAATTTAAGTACTCCGCTGGGTAGGCACAGGACTGGGCACCTGCCTGCCTTCTGAGAATCAGGGACTGTCAAGCAAGCTACTCTCCCACCTACGACAGCAGTCTCCATAGGGAGGCAAGATGTTTTTATGTATATGAAGTGAAATCCTCCTGTTCTCAGGACTGGTAATGCAGCTATTATTTATTTTTAACATAGTTAAATGGACTAAAGGGAAACTATCAACAAGGGTAAAAAAAAATTATTTCACTTAGTATGCATATTTAGAGACTCTAGCTATATGAAGTGATCATCGGTCAAATATCGCTAGTAGGTAATTAAAAAAGAGTTACACCTTACTCCCTGTACTCTGAGAGCACTTTGTACCCAAAGAGGGAAACACCTGTCTGGTAAGCTGTTTTTGTTTAAATTAAATCCCTCATATCTTCAGTTTTTTTCCTAAATACTCAATGTAAGTCATGGATTTATTGCTGATATGTTACATTAAAATGAGTGACATGTCAGGTCTGATACGTCAGAAATATTATAATGCCTCTATTTCATTCTTTGAAATCCCACCTGCTGGAGCTATGGCTAATGATGGTACCAACCTTCTGTGGCCCTAGGCAACTGCTATTAGCACTAGTTCCAAAAATCATCTCAGATTCAGAGCTCAGAGAGTCACATGGATCAATTTACTATGGGTTTCTCAGCTGCCACATCCCGTAAAACATAGGTCACAAACTATAGACCACTGTTTCTTAGCAGCAGATGAGGTCTGCCATCACTGTCACTGCGCCCGGCTCAATAAGCGAAGAACGTGCAGTCGAAAGGCAGGAGCACAGAGGGATACATGCCAGCTCCAGTCTCAGAACAACTAAATATTAAGATCACTCAAACATCAGCAAGTCTGAACTGCGGCTCAGCGCCGCAGAAACACAAGTGATAGCTAGTGATATCTAGACCACAACCAAAGATTAAAATTGAAGTTACAGCTATAACTTAGTACTGACATTACTTATTGATGTTGACCTTCATAGGTAAGTTTCCAGCCCCACTGACACTTAGGCAGTACCTTCTTTCCGAAAGTGAAGCTCTAACGGTAGCAAGGAAATCTGTAAACTGCTTTGCTAATGCGCCATAATGACAGGTGCTGTTTTCTAAAACCCCTTAAAATTGCTCTATAGAACATAAATACTGCAGAGACACCGAAGTATCCATCTTGTTTACGGTGGGGTCATGTTTATAGTCATGTTAATTGGAGGGCCCTTTTTGGTTCACAGGGACCACCAGTACAGTCCCGGTGCCTCTATTACCAGGTTACCCTTGGTCCTCCATTTCTCCAACTGAGAGCTGAGCACAGAACAAATCGTAGGGAGCAAAGCACAGTGGAGCACCATCGCTGCTACCTGCACCAGAAACACGCACAGATTCCAGCACCTCCTCATAGGTGATCTTTACGCTATGGAAAGTATGAAAGTTAGTGGTGAAAAATTAAATGAGACAATAGTTAAGAGGGCTATGAAAATCTCACCGTGGTTGATTTTAGAGATTTTACACTATAACAATAGAAGCATCTGAGCTTCCCCAAAAGCAAAGCTTTCTTTTATCATGCAGAGAAAAGACAAATGAGTCTTGGAGTGAGCTTATTGCTTTTTTTTCCCTCCAGTGTTCTTTTAAAATGACAAAAATGTATTTTTCTTCACTTTAACTGGAAACACATTAACCTCATGCAGCTGCTGTTATATTTAAACTTGATCCAGCCAAGACTAACATGTTTAGCAGACCAGAAAGGTAAGAGAGAAGACATTTTTTCAGGCATCCAAAAAAATTCCCAGACAAACTTAAAAGCTACTTTGATAATACACTTTTAAGGATGAAAAGATCCAACAGAACCCTTTATGAATAAAAAATACTTAAAAGAATGTCTAGAGGAGAAAAACCCCAGCTACATGCCTTGAAAATGAAGGAAATGGAAAGTCAAAGTTTCACTTTTTGAAAACAAATACTGAGTACATGGAAATGTAATTTTCACTTTGCAAACATTTGTCAGGCCATAACCCCCTCTAGAAGCATCCAGTGACTCGATAAATCTTGGATGCTTTAGGTGTGCGATGTTGCCCACGTAGGATTTTATGCAGAAGAAAAAACACAGTTAATAATAGCCCATCTCTCAGTGCAGCCAAAGGCTCACTCTCCTCGACACGAGTTGTGGAACAGCCAACTTGAGACTCTAGACAAACCTCTTTGGTTAATACCATGAAGAGATGAAAGCGTCTGAAAAAACGAGCAACTCAACTGAATCTGATCTTCTGCCACTGCCTTAAACTTTGCCCAGGTATTACTGTGCCTTCTGTAATTACAGAGTGAGATTCTACAGCACTGGAGAGAGCAAAAAAAACCAACACCCCAACTCCTATTCCTTCAAATTCAGCATTTGCCTGTCTTCAGCTGTAACAGGCAGATATGGCCTGAAGCCATGCAATTTTTATGTTGGTCCAAATACACCATTAGAGAGCTAAGTCCAGTGTCTCACTGGCTTCTGCAACCTTTTTCATAAGAAATCTTATCAGGTTGTCTGTGAAATTGTTAGTGTTTTCAGTGTCACAAATTTTCTTTTGCAGCTCACACTGATGGGAGCTTTAAGTACACACCTATTGAACTTACATAAAGCTACAACTGGGGGGGGACCCTCTAATCAGTTTGAGTGCAGAAGTACGATAGTCTCTAATGAAAAAGAAAGAAAATGAAGTCCTTACCAACTATTATAATTTCTTAACAAGGTGTCCTACACAGAAGTTTCAGTTTCACCTTGGTAGTGTCTTGGTCTTGGCTATACCATCTTTGAAGATTTTTTTTTTTATCCCCAGTTCTTCAGGATGTGAAAAATGCTTTAAGTTAATTAATTAGAACGCTCTTTAAATTTTCTACAATATGCATCTTATTTCCACTGCTTTATATTTTTCAGCAACATAGAGCAAGATCAGAATCTGTCTAAAGCTTTTTATTTTTTAAGGAATTGTCCAAAATAAGAAATACAAGCTATGAGCTTGTTTCCCTCAACAGATCTCTTTGTAAATGCAGAGACAGTGACAGATTTGTATAGATAATCAAAACAATGACAGTTCATTTGAATACTATCAAATACATCTTTTTTCCGTCAAAGAATGAAAATGCTGTGACAGGATGTGCCTGATACCTTTATCTTAATAATAATCGCTTTGTTGTTTTGGGTTTTTTTAAACAAGAAAAAACCCCAAACCAGCCTGGAGAAATGCAAACTTAAAACAATCTCTTCTCTAGCTTAAAAAGTTTGAAAACTCCCCAATCAGCGAAATTTGCTTTTTGTGCTGGTCAGAATTCTCTTGCTAAACGCCCTGTTAGATGCTATTTCTGCCTTGGGAGCTTTGGGCAATTCCACCAAGCCTATAAACAAGCTAAAATTTTTATTCTTCAAAATGCAGAAGTTCAGGAACACTTAGATCTAAAACTTGGATTGTATATTTAAAACTTAAATAACAATACAGCAGTTTTAGAATACCATCCAGCATGGGGAAACATAGCCTAACAATCCCGTAACACTTCATTTTGTGGGTAATCATGCCAGGAGAGGTATTTCCTTTTGGCTAATGTTTCACTCATGGTCACGTTGCCTTTTGACTAATTAAAACCAAGATTAAAAGCAGTCTTCAGATACTCAGATAAATCTATTGTGCTTTTTTCTAGACAAGATTCTGAGCAGTAGCGAAAAGCCATTTGTGAAGACGACACATACCTCCGGCTCTCCAACGGGCGCCCATCACTAGAGATGCTTCGGGGGATGTTGGCTGCTCGTTCTGGGGGTGGCATTTTCCCTTCTCCTTTCCCAGAGCCAATCCTAGATGTTACTGGACTTTGTATTTGGGATGGTACCTGAGCCACATGAGGTCCCTGTCCTTTGCTTGCATTTCGCTGCCATTTGTTATTATTTCTGAAGGGAAATTTGAATTCATATGACATTCCTTCATTCACTTTGTATTCCATCACTGGCATACGGTAGTTTTCTGAAGAACTCCTGGAAATAAAGAAATTTAACATGCTGCTATAAAAAAATAAAATAAATATATCCTGTTCACAAGGATAGAAATCTGGAGACAGAAGCTGAACCAATTCCATGAAACAGTAAATGTAAGAATTTGCTTTTTAGAAACATATATTTAACAAGTTTTGATACTCTTCATCTGATTACTGGGTTATAAAAGCTAAAAAATCTGCTAGAAAGGTATCTCCTCTTCCTAATTTAAAAAAGTCATGGGTTTTAGAACTTACCTGCACCCAGACAAGTAAGACCTGAAATGTTTGTTCTTTTTGAAATAAATCTTTCTGATGGACAGACATCCATGAAAAGACAAAATTCCCATGAAATAATGCATTACACTTCATTTTCAAACATCTTTGGCTTTGGAGTACCTCAGCTGATAAATCTGCACATTATGAAAACAAAACACTTGCGAAAAATTGTAGCTGCCAAGCCCAAAAGATGCCCTTTGCTTCCTGAGGATGTACGGGAAGAGGACAGCATAAAAACTGGGGTAAAACAGGACATAAGCTAATGCAGTCCATGTAAGATGCAGGGCAAAATTCTGCATACATTTAAAATGAGAGATTTGGAAAGTAGATGTGACCTTCAGCTTTGGTCCTTGGGAAGGAAAAATAAACAATCAGTGCAAAATTTTCTACTTCTAGCTCTTCCTCTAAGTGATTATACCATTAGTGCTGAGAAATATCAATATCTCTTCCCAGCTAAAATACAAAACAGATAACTTGTTATCAGGCTATGCTGACATTACCAAGTTGTGCAGTCTAATAGGAGTAGACAAAGTGAAACAGCCAGTGCTGAGGTCTTGCTGTCCACAATATACACATTTTGTGGTTTTACTTTGGCCTACCCTCTAGCCTTGAATCATAGAATCATAGAATTGTTAAGGTTGGAAAAGACCCTTAGGATCATCAGGTCCAACCGTTAACCTACCACCGCCAAGTCCACCACTAAACCATGTCCTCAAGCACTGCATCTACCCATCTTTTAAATACCTCCAGGGATGGGGACTCAACCACTGCCCTGGGCAACCTGTTCCAGTGCCTGACCACTCTTTCAGTAAAGAAGTTTTTCCTAATATCTAACCTAAACTTACCCTGGCGCAGCTTGAGGCCATTTCCTCTCGTCCTATCACTTGTTACTGGGGAGAAGAGACCGACCCCCACCTCTCTACAACCTCCTTTCAGGTAGTTGTAGAGGGTAATAAGGTCTCCCCTCAGCCTCCTCTTCTCCAAACTAAACAACCCCAGCTCCCTCAGCCGCTCCTCATAAGACTTGTGCCCTAGACCCTAAGACGTGCTTCTGAAGCACACGTAGTTCAGCTTCATCTGAAAGACAATGTTTGTGTGCTCCCAGGCCACTCTGTGATGCGAACCACTGCACGGTTCATGGGGATAATCAGGAGATTTGTTTTCAAAGTCCACTCACAACCTCACTAAAATCTTGATAGCCTTGTTTTTCTTTCCTCTTCATACATATTTTCTGTCTCTGATATTCTTTCCCATATACTTTTGTAGTTCGGGTTTCTCTCCCCCCCCCCCCCCCCCCCCCGACATAGTTACAGTTTAAGAAGCAAGATGACACAATTTCCTCTTGCTGCTGTGTCCTTAACTTCAAGGTCAGCAATCAGTCCACTAAATGAGTTCAGTGGCAACGTTTTAACGACCATCTTTTAGTAGAAAGATCACCGTAACAAGGCCTGCCTCTGTGTAGGGCATTAGACTGTGAATCAGGGTATCTGGATATATTTTGGTATCTGCTACTGACCTTGTACACGTGCCTGTTGGCAAGTCATCTTATCTAACTGCACCCCTGCTCCTCCTCCAAGTTCATGCCAAGCAATTTATTAGGATAGGGACTGCTTCTCATATGAATGTACTATACCAAGCAGAACTGATCTTCATTTTAGTCACGGTCTGTAGAAGTTACTGTAGTAGAAATACTAAATGACCTCCCGAGGACACAACGAAAGGACTCCAATTTTGGAAAACTGATTGCCAAAAGAGAAATTGCTTTGTGCAAAGATTTAAGTCAAGTCTCTAGTAATAGATGGAGGATAGCTACAAATTCAAGACAGAGTTGCTAAACCTTAATGATTTTTGGACAGAGCAAGCAGGATAAAGAGTTGCTTTATGAAATTTCATAACTAGGCAATAACCCACCATGAACATTTGCTCACTACAAGACAGCAACAAAACTCACTGATGCTGAGTACAGTATTTCAAAAAGTGCAGTAACTTCTCTTCCTGCTATGGGTTTGGATACACTAAAGCTAAGCTTGCTTTTGGCTGTACTTAATTTAGCTCAGGAATAACAGGATCTGTGCTTTCCACACAGATTTTTTCTGCTCTAATCCTTTTGCTATGATTGCAGCCTAACTTTCCATTTGCTCGGGCTGCTAAATACTGTACAAAGGCTTTCCAAATGCCTCATGGGTGACCTTATGCCACTGCTCATTTTAATCCCTGACATGTATTCAATTTTCCACTGACAACTAAAGGACAAATAAAACCCCTTTTCTCTCTGCTCCTGTTTTGCTGCCATTTACAAAAGGAGTTAATATGGCTCAGAGTAAAAACAAACATGGATTCTTCTTTTATGCAAGTACAAGGTCTTTGCTCGGAGACACAATTTCATATCAATGTAATAAATATGCATTGAAGTTCAGCCCCAACCTTAAGTATACAAAGGTTTAGCATCTACCCCTACAAAGGTATTGCCTGATTAGAAAAGAGCAGTGCAAAACGCTCTCAGTCTCTAACTGCAAGGAACGCATTGAACTTTGATAACTGTACGTGCTGCTTCTTGGCAAATCTAGCATAAACCTTGAGGTAGCCTGCAGGCAAATTTAGTCTATTAAAGATCATTCCATTTTAATCATATAGCATTTGCAAGATATTAATACAGGATGTCAGGAATATGGGAATCAGATTTAGTGATGTGGCTGAATGCTACAGACAACTGCAGAGAGTTCAGATGGGAGCAGTAAAAATTATAAAAAGCTTTAGTGTGAGTTCAGGAAAAATAGAAGGACTTAATGTCCAATTTAGGAAAAAAGCACGTATTACTGCTTATTTCTGATCAAGCAACATTTTATAGCTATAAAAGCAATAATACAGTTGACACAAGCCTCAGGCTTAACACAGATGGGAAGCGAGAGAGATGCAGCAAGATCTACTGCTGAGTAAAGAAGAATTACACTTTGCAGCAATTTCTCTGGCCAGATCCATATCTTTGATAAACTCTCATCATTTACAGCCTTACTTATTTGTGAAAGTAGAAGAATGTAAGTCTATTCATAGCTTTCAAGAATTACATCCACAGACATTGCAAACTATGAACAAATGGGAAAGCAGGGAGGGAAACGTACAATTAATTTTGATGCATCATAAACGCACAACTGCCAACAAAAAGTTGTCTGATTTCCATGTTAAATTCCATGGAATTTACAGGATACACGAGGTTCTTCAGACATTTATTAAACTGTGGTATTCAATGAATATTTTGTGGGGCCCGGAGTCTGAATATGGGCAGTTCTTCCCGCCCTCCTCTTTCACCTTGCAATACTGGATGCTGTATTATAATTATACCATGGGTTTTGGAGGTTTAACACTTATTCTGTGGTGTTTCTTTCCCCCCGACCCCACAAATCAAGATATAATTTCAGACCAAATGTAGCTGTTATACAATACCTGCGTGGCGTGCAATCCTCATACGGAGGGACGATGACGACCTTCACTGTTACTGACGTTCTGAGAAGATCAATCATTTGCTCGTGGCTCAGAGTGGCTACGGCCACCTTGCAGATTTCCACCAGCCGGCTGCCTTGTCGCAGTCCTGCCTGCCACGCGTAGCCGTAGGGCTCCACATCTGCCACAATGCCTTCGTAGTTGACGTGGAAACCAAGCTGACCCAGACCATTCCTACGGAGAGTCATCTCCACCGTTTCACAGCCCTTAGTCACAAGCTGTGAATTGAAATGAAGACAGAATTTAATGCACGGAGAGACCTTCAGTGCTAATAGAGGTTTAAGGGCTCCACCTTTGTACAATCAACCAACTCGCAAGACAACGGTGGGACACAATCAAGGAATATATATCACAGTCCTGGGTACATAATCAGCTGAAATGGGTCTTGTCACTCAAACTAGTATTTTCAGTAGAGTCTAGTTACTCAAATTCTGCCTTGAAATTTTTACCGAAACTACAGGAATTTTAGAAGATACGTGGCAGCACACAACAGAAAAACACATGGAGTTACACAAGCATCTCTACTTTATCTTTTACGCTTTAGTAACCCAACAACCATTCTACATTTCTAGCTGTTTCAGTAAACTGCAAGATTACTTTCAGTCAGAACGTGGTGGCATGCAGCTACTAAGCACGGTAAACTGGGGTCTATGCCAACTCTTCTGTGCAGCATGAGCATGCGTTCCATCAAGAGCAATTTAATAGGGCCTGGTTTTCCTTTTTTCCTGGTCATTATACAACTACCGTTGTGAAATTACAGGAAAGACAGTGAAACATAACACATTCTTGCATAACTTATTTGGATAAAAAATGAGCACAGACAGATGTTTCATAGCCAGATACCGTGATTCACTGCATTTTTAGTTTATCACATGCATTCAGAGACTATCTGAAGATTGCAACTGGGATTGGGGCTGCACCCTGCTGGCAACATAAGAAGTCAGTTTCAAAGATATTACAGCTTCATTTGAAACAAGATACAACAAGCCTATAAAACAGAGAAAGGGAAGGAAAACAAGGAAATGAAATAAGACGACACTTTTATATTTATTGTGTGGGAGCGATTTATACATCTGAAGGCCCTGCTTGCCTTTTTTTTTTTAAATATATTGAGACATTTTTGACACACACACAACCAGCGGAGGTTGGCTGATATCTGATAAAAGTGAAAGCAATACTGGATTTTGAGAAATAAAAGCAGGAAAGTCCTTATAGATTTCACGATAAACAATTAGAACAGTTTTATGGATCCCGAGCATTACTTAAACTGAAGCCTCACTTGGCGGCAGGGCGAGAGGAGAAAGCAAAGAAGGGGAACCAAACAAGAGAACACATTCTAACCTCCAGCCTTTTGACGATCTCTTTGATATCATCAATGTTGCTGATGAAGCTCTCCAAAGAAACACATTCACCTCTCTCATAGAATATTTTGATATTTGTGTCTGTTGAAGTCCACCCTATCACATCTCGACAGGAGCAATTGAACACCACGCTTTTCGTGTCCTGTTCAATGAGGACTACGAACTCATTAGAGATACCTAGGAGACAGTCTATTTCCATGCCCTTGCTGTAGTCTTTTGCATGGACACTCCATACAATAGCACCAGAACTATAGATCTCTGCTCCTGGATAAGGCTTGGACTTTTCTTTCTTTTTTGAAGCAAGTGAGATGAAGGGGAACTTTCCAGAAGGGTCAATAGGTGTGTTGGTGACATTCTTCTCTGCCAAGTCTTTCAAGTACTCTTGACGGGTCCTGGTGGCCATCGCACGAAACTTTTCTGATTTATGAGCGGCATTCTCTGCGTTAATGACTTTGGCTAGTAAGAAGTCCCTGAACACATTTGATTTAGGAAACGTGACACCTTTTGGAATAGGTGGTCCAAAGGATGGTACATCTCTGGATCTTGTCACAGCAACACTAAAAGAAATAAAAGAATAAGGAAGAAACAGAGTGTTTCACTGTATGCAAATTCAGCAGTTTTTGACTACAGAAAATACATTTCCTTTTTTCCTTAAGCCCTCCAATTTTCTCTCCTTTTCTCAGCAATATGCCTATATTTACATTTTAATCTTGGCAGTGTGGAGATTATGCCCCCCTTACTGTATAAACAGAAGGCCACTTATTTTTGCATCTATGCTTTTTTTGAGTCATCCTCAGTATCACAGCTTAAGGAAAGCTTCAAGTGCAAAATCGTGCTCTTTTGATAAAGTAATCACTCATGTATGGTAGTTCTGAATTCTGTTTGTTTTTACTATAAACAGAAAATTTCTAACACACACTATAACAAAGGTTAGCTTATAATTTAGCTACCTAAAGGTGAAAAGCTCATCTGAAAGCAATGCAAAATGTATGATCAATACTGGAAATATAGATAAAATGGACACAGTAAAAAGATAAAGACAATAAAGTCATCTCACAAGGCCAGTTTCACTGTAAGAATCACCTTCTGGTGACTGAATGCATATATACATCACACTACTGAGTATGTTTTAAATTTCTGGATCAAAAACTGCACTAGCTGATACTGCACACTAGTAATAGAAGCAGACTCCAAAACCACTAGAAATAGGAAATTTCTTAGAAATTTGGAGACATATATTAGAAGTAGATGCTTTCTTTTTCAACTCTTCCTTTTAGTTTCTGTACCAAGCGATGGACTGACAATAAGATTGCCTTAGGCAACGCCGACAAGCTTAGCTATTCTCCCTGGTCAATTCTCTTGATATAGAGCAGACGAGAGTTGTTTGGCATCACTGAAGATTTGCGATTCCAGTCCAGTATCATTCACTTGGCAGCCTGCTCTAAGAAGAGACTGACAGCTGTCCTTCAACAGTTTTGTGACAAGAAATGCTCCGACAGTTCAAATATGATTTACCACATATCTATAACTAGACCTGAAAAAGCATTAACTAATTTTGCCCAAAATATCATGGTAAGGGAGTTTTATAAAGAAAAATAGAATGGAACCTGAACACACTAGAAATGTATGTGGTGTTTCATTTGGAAGACTGGGTGGTACTATTTTCACACTTTGTGCTAGCTTATCTGAATCCTTAAACATAATCACGAGTAATCCCCCCTGAAATCAATAACTGAGATTGCAGAAATACTAGTAAAGCTGGGGGAGGGGGGGCACACAGGAACATGAAAAATAAAAATTAAGTCACCCCATCTTTAATTTAAATTAACAGATTTAAATCTGTTAATTTGGGGTTAACAAATAAACCCCATCTTTATTTGTTTGTCTGTTTTGTTTTTGTTGGTTTTATGTTTTTTAATGGTATTTTCTGGCAACTGATACTGAAAGATGTCATTGCCTGTCATATTTCCTTCAAATGTATGCCAACATATCTAAAAGTACGCAACAGGGGGTGCTCATGATGCAACCTTCTGACTCTTGATCATCTTCAGTGGTCCTAAAGGGTCTGTTATTACGAGATAGAAGCCTAAGCGTTAAACACAATTACTGGATGTAATGAAAAACTACCAGTGACATTTTATCTGATGAGGTTTTCAATCACAGGGATAAGTATTTAATCTTTAACATATGCTAGAGAAGTTTTAAAAAGTGAACGATGCCGATAGCGAAGCCAGACTTTTGAAATATTGTTTATCTTAGCTGGGAGGGAGAATCACTAGCCAAGACAGTGCTTGATTTTATTCCTTTTATGTAGTTTTTAATATAAATTCCAGTACATTTTTATGCTATATGGCTTCCTGTTTTGTCTAGAATTATGAATCTATGAAACTGTTCCAAATAATTCAGTGAAAAAGAGGTCAAACTTACTTTGAAAAGTTTCCTAGAAAAACTTTTCGTAATGGAATTCTATAAATTTAAATCAAGTGTTTGCACTGAGAGGACAAAAAAAAGAAGGCATTTTAATCTTAAAGACAGTACATAGAACATAAAATGCCCTGGCGGTCTCCTGTATCAAAATAAACACTGACACTCTCAATTTTTTTTCTTACCTGTCCCACTCCCCTTAAAACTGAAGCCTGTAGCATCACTAAAGCTGAAATTCTCAAATTTTATTCACTAATAGTAACCAGTAAGGTTCCAGCCCTTGTAGCTGTGAACACCAGAAAAATGAAAGCAACTCAGAAGTCTGAAGGTCAGAAATAGAACCCTGAGATATTTAAATTTATTACAGTATACCAAGTATAAATCTTTCCCATGCCTTTTAAAAGGAAGAAACTGAAAATATGAAGTCATATTATTTAAAATAATAACCAAAAGCAGATCTTTCTCTCTGTTTGTAATACCCAATTCAGATGGAAAATGCATCTGTAACCCTTGTGGATATATTTCTTACTTTCCCTTTACTTCAAAACCAGTTTCTGTACAGAGTAAGAGCTGAAACATATGTCTAAAATTTTAAGAACAAGCTATGTCTGCATCAATTATGTGGCAGTGGAATCTGTCCATAAGCTGCCTTAAAATGAATATCAACATGAACATACCTACTCCAGGAGAGTTTAATACATGTACAAAGTTCAGCATCAGTTCCAGTTTTACTGTGTGAGCTTTACCAAAAACTTACGGGGAAGGAAAAGCCCTTAAACCTTACTATACTCACTTGAAAAACATGAATACACCATCTCAGACGCTGCAGTCTTAGCTCTTCCTCTAAATAAGCACTTGACTGAATGAAACACTTAGGTGAACATTAGGTATTTCAGTAAAGACAAGTTAATTCTAAGACTACCTCATTTCACGATAACTACTCTAAATCCATTACTCTGACACTTCATATTTTAAATAAAGAAGCTTTAGAAAAGTTTGCTGAGATCAGTCAACATTTTAAAATAAAAATACATTAAGAGTTCAGGATATAACAAAGGTAAAAAGTTTCACTGACCATAAAAAGAAATGTAGCTCAAAACCTTTATTTCTATATGCTTTCAATTTGGTTAAAAAAAAACCCTACGCTAAATAGGAATCTCATCTTGCAATTCTTTTTTATATGTTACTATCAATTATCATTTTCTATTTTAATCATATTGACTTTAAGGTCAGACCAAGATTTTTTTTTTGCTGCATAATGCTCTGGAATTTCTTTGTTGGATTGAAATGAGATAAGAAATGAAGATATTTCAGACAAAATATTTCAGAGATCTTAGCTTCTTTCTGAAAGATTAGTCGTACTTTTTCACTGTCTTAATTTCAAAAATGGAACATAAGCTCAGATGCCCAAATTATCTGAACAAAAAGTGAATTCATGTGAATCAAAATAGAAATACTCTTCTAGCATACTCTTAATGAAAACAACAAAAAGGAAGTGACAACGGAATTTTAAAATCATTCCCAAATGCTTGATTTTTTAATATATAGATATATGTGTGTGTGTGCACACATACTGACAGCATTAATGTCCTCATTGGGTGTGTTTCCTTTACATACTCACGTGTGTCTATTTACTTTTTAAAAAGCGTTCTATACTCACATGACCCAAAATCTCCTCAACCCTAACCTTTCATTATGTTTCCCTACTGAGAATTTAAAAGAGGAATGACACCTCCCTTTGCACTCAAATTCCATGTCTTCAGTGAAACTAGCGATAGCTACCTGTAACAAACGCTGTCAGTACAGGGTCCGTGCACTCTTACAATGACAAAGACATGCTGGAAATGGGATCGAATGTTCTTTGGGCTGAATGGTTGTGCTCCAGGCTCCTGGAAAACTATTGTCACAATATCATTTCCAATATGTCGTTTTCTCAGAAGCTTTAACAAAAAAAAGATGCACAGGTTAACACACAGTCTTTTCACAATTTTCTATTATTTGTTTCTCATTATTATAAATTACTATTGTTCAATTTTTTATATTCCAAATGATACTGCAAGCTGAAAACAAACAGTTGAGGATTTAGATGACAAGTACCAGAATGTTATTCATCTAGTAAATTTCAGGCATGGGCATTTTCATTTTTGTAACAATTTCATTTCTACATGTAACATACAAGAAGATCTTGTTAGGGAAAATTTTAAGCTAAACAAAGAGGAAAACCAACAACAGAATCTGCTACTATCAGAATAATCAGCGATGCACGGAAGCTGGAAAACATTCCCTACTTCACGCATTTTTACATCATACACAACAAGATGCTCGAGCATTTAACAAGACCAGGTACTTCAGAGCAACAAAGCAGGTCAGCCCACATAGCTCTTCAGTATAATAAAAAAAAAAACCAATTTTAAACAAACAAACAAAAAAAAGGATTTTGTCTCATGTCGTCTTGTGTAGTGTGCTGGACCACCCACGTGTCACCTCTGATTCTGTGCATATTACCATTTGCTGAATGCAATCCTTAAAGTGGAATGGACTTTGCTGCAGAAGGTTGAAAATCATGTCAAGCACACGATGGTCCTTTTGACATAAGATATGAACTCTTATTTATGTAACACAGATGTGCTACTGACATTATTGTATAATATTTACATCGAAGTTTCAGTAATAATGTATAATTGAATAGAAAACAGTCCTATGGAGAAAAATCTACCTATGATGTACCTACAGTGATCTGCTTTGCTCATCTTCCTGACACAGAGATGGCCAGTTTTACTTTTGATACTTCTGATTCTTTAAGTGTTTTCTTTGCTAGTGACAAATTAAAGTTGTCATAAATATTCAATAGTTCAGCTACTTTTGAGATGGAGGAAAAATTAATTCTAAATAGGCATGGTCCATCTTACCTGTTGCTTGTTGTTTGGAGTATATGGCAACATAGTAGAAACATGGAACATGATTTCATAGTCCTTGTATGTTGTGTATAGAGAGTGAGTACCCGTTGAATCAGCTTCAGTTAAAGAAAAAAGAGAAAATAAAAGCATTATTTAAAAAAAAAAAGTTTAAAACTGAAGTTTCATTATTATCAAAGAAAATCATCGGGCAAGACAAGAATTCCTATTCATCCTTGATCCTAGCTGAAATGTCAGCAAGTAAAAACTTACCCAGAGTTTATTCACCTGCCAAAGCAAATGACACATATAAATGGCACACATAATTTTGCGTACTTTTCCCAATGAAGCACTTGTTAGGAATAGGGAATTTATACCAGAAAACCCTGAAGAAAGCCTATTTAAGCATGAAAAGTGATAACAGTCTGAAATAATTTTCAGACACTGCCCAGTATCTCAGGCTAATCGGAATGAAACTGAACTGTAAGGAATGCGAAAAGGACTTCAGAAAGGAAGGTAGACAGATACTGCAAATGAATACCATGATCTCATGCATAAATACCAATGGACATATAACCCACAATATATGAAAGAACAAAATGGGTTCTTTTAAACATAAATATCAGGACTCTAAATTAATTATAATGAAGTCAGATAAAACCTTCACTAAACGAGGTGCTGTATGGATAGGAGCAGTCAAAAACTCAAATAGGATGCTAGCATGCTTACAGCTGATGATGGAAAAAGCCCACAACAATGACATTATGATGCTGGTATATTAATCAAAGGTACTCTCACCTGTTTTGGGTTCTGGCCACCCTATTTTAAAAGTTATAGAAGAAAGAGAAGGGATCCAGAAACAGGCCACAAAAATAATTATACGTGGATGGAGAGACTTCCATGTGGAGAGAAAATGATAAAAACTAGGATTATGAAGTTTAGAAAGAAAAAAAGAAGAGGGGATATTATTAAAGTTTACAAAGTGTTGGTTGAAGACAACACTTGATTACAGACAAATTGGGAACTTCTGTTTTTACTTTTTCTTTCTCTCTCTCTCAAAAAAAAGAGACCTTGAAAAATGTTCCATTAATTTAAGTAGTAACACATTTAAAGCTGGAATAGTGAATATATTCTATTAAATATAACTGCTGTCCACAGTACAAAAAGCCTGTTTTCAAACAGAATTTTAATAATAACTAGATTTATATATGGAAAAAGGCATCCTGGATATTTGAAGTTATATAAACATGCTACTATATTATATAATCCCAGCTATTTATAGCAATGTATTTTAAAAAGCCGTTAAATACTACACCTTGGCTTTTTTTGTTAGCAGAGATATCACATTACTAAGGAGATAATAGCTCTGAGAGATTTGTGAGGCATTTACAATAACATAAATATACAGTTTATTTACTCAGATTTTGGGTGTAAGCTTTGACAAGAAGTTTTCATTTTCTGTCAAATTCGGAA
Source organism: Theristicus caerulescens (assembly GCA_020745775.1). Classification (NCBI taxonomy): domain Eukaryota; kingdom Metazoa; phylum Chordata; class Aves; order Pelecaniformes; family Threskiornithidae; genus Theristicus; species Theristicus caerulescens. Next base: position 32,101,345 of record CM036564.1, read on the forward strand.
TAATAAAATAGAGGTAGTTTTGCTGTAATGAAAAACTGCAACATCATCCGTAAAATTAAATAGAAAATTTTCTATGTTATAGCTGCATAGAGATTTTGCATTTCCAAATCATGTATATAGAACAAAATGGGAATAAGGAAAAAAAAATTCCTAGAATCTTATAAAAAAAAAAACCACCTCAGTTAATGTTTCAAGAAGATTGCGCTCTCTTTTCCTGCACTCAACATTGCCATTACAAAAAACTAGCTAAGTGCTAACTATTTTCTTTTTAATGCTAATTACAACAGCACAACAGCTGAAAGGGAATCATTTAATCTTGCACTCAGTTCACAGCAGCCTCTCTCCTCTGCCTGATCATTACAATGCACGCTGAAGCACCTGAAAGTCACCTAAACGTCAACAGAACCCTTTACTGGCTTTTATTTTTCGGTCTAACTGTAAATACGCTAATTTGTACATCTTCTTTCATAAACAGAGCATACAAAAATATTACAAAGAACTGGAAAGGGGGAGCAGGTGCAAAAAGAAAGGGAAGTGGGTAAGAAGACAGACAAGGGAAGGAAGGTCCCAAAAGAGGGTAAGGGGCCCAAAAGGGGTGGGGGAGAAGAAGAAAAGAATAAAGAAATTCTGACAAATAATATGCTAGAAACAACACCTATGCATTGAAGCCAAACTTTCAACTTTCCCGGATGGACTTCATTTCAGGCAGAAAAGGGCTCTTTCTCAGAACAGCACTGGTTCTGCAAACTCAGTAATAAGGCTACAATCCAAATGACACATTTAATGATTCCAATTATTTTTAAGTACTTCACAGCTTAAATCGCTGTTATTCAAATCCAACTACAAACAGAAGTCCATATCCACTACAGACTGTGCATCTTTCTCACCGTTCAGATTCCTTCTTTCTTACAAGTCCAGAATACTTTTTCTGAAGCACAACACAATAATTACAGGTGTTTTCTTTAAATCCAATCACTGCCATTGCAATAAAATCCAAGACCGTGCACTGGAACAGTATCCATCATTTCAAGGTCAGAACTGTAAGCCAGCACTGCAATTTACTTTGATTTCCTTGTGTTTAACAGAGGCCCGAGGGATCTACAAATTCCTTAGCACCTTTTTACACTGAAGACATCCCCTCCTGCCATCCCTTTACGGCATACCTATTGATGCTGCCTTCTCAGTCTTGTCCCATTGCTGGGCTTCCTTACTTAGCTGAGGGCTTATCTGATCTTCTTTTCCTTCTGTCATTATTCACCTTTAAAAATCCACCTTATTCTTCTGTCTTTCCAATGTTTCTCAGCTATCTTCACAAGGACTGTCTTAACAGACTCCCATGTAAGAGGTTTTTTTTCCCCAACACCAACAGTGCTCAAAACCGTGACTGACAGCACCAGCATACTGCTGCTAAGTTCACCTCACTGAAGCCACACGACTAGCCTGCTTCCACAGGAACTTCTAAAACCTCTGCACTAGAAAACAGTATAAAACCCAGTATGTGTAGAAAATCTAACTCAGTGTTTCAAAGGAGAATGTGTTGCAAGGAATTGCAGGAAAACAAAAAATAACCAATACTGATGAGGCAGGAGAAGGAACAGCCATTGCTACAAACTGCAGCAGTGCTCACGATTCAAGGCACAAGACGTTTCAGAGCTTAATGTTGTTCCCATCTACCTTTGCTCTTAAAAAGCTCTGCCTTATTACTAGTTTCTCCTACTTATCGACCCAAATTCAGCACCTGTCAAATCTGCTCTCCTTTCTGTTATACACAAGGACTACACCAAGCACTCGTGTTCAACCTCTCTAAAATCCAAGTCATTTTCAGACACTATTTCTGAGGACAGAATCCTTTATTTTGTAACATACAAAGGTATATGTGTAACACAAACCCAGAGAAATGCAGATGAACTTTCCCCCATCTCCATTTCTGCTTCTTAAGCAATCAAGGAACCTCTGAGCTCCTTTAGCTATGGGAACCTCTGAGCTCCTTTAGCTATGGGAACCTCTGAGCTCCTTCAGCTATGGGAACCTCTGAGCTCCTTCAGCTATGGGAACCTCTGAGCTCCTTCAGCTATGGGAACCTCTGAGCTCCTTCAGCTATGGGAACCTCTGAGCTCCTTCAGCTATGGGAACCTCTGAGCTCCTTCAGCTATGGGAACCTCTGAGCTCCTTCAGCTATGGGAACCTCTGAGCTCCTTCAGCTATGGGAACCTCTGAGCTCCTTCAGCTATGGGAACCTCTGAGCTCCTTCAGCTATGGGAACCTCTGAGCTCCTTCAGCTATGGGAACCTCTGAGCTCCTTCAGCTATGGGAACCTCTGAGCTCCTTCAGCTATTGGTCTCCTAGTGAATGTCTCAGACACAAGAATAAGTCTATTCTTACTTCCACGTGGTTGAAAAGATGTTAAATATTAGAAGTTAAGCACATAATCTCTCTGTATTATTTCATTAGAAACATCAGGGTTTACTGACAACCCCTAAATGAAATGTCAATTTGAAGTCCATTCATTCCCTAAATTTTTAATCTATTAAATATCTTCTATGCTGTTTTTATATTCTTCTCATGTTTTAACCAAAAAGTCATGCAGTATAAACATCTAATACAGAAACCTACCATTATTAGCTAAGTTCATAATCACATCAAATAGATAACTCAAATTCCTACAACTCACATTAATCAATCTCCTTCATTCACCCCACACTGCCACCTTGCTGGACACACATGCCAGGTTAGCAGGCCTAGCATTATCCAGCTGATCTCATTTACCAATTTAAAATATTGAGAAATAAGACTAAGCAAGGGGGAGGGAAATGAAGCATGCATTACAACTACAAAATAAAGTAAAATGACTGAAGTTATAATTTGAAAGATTACTGTGATGTTCATTACTTTAAAGTGATGCCCATAAACTTCCTAGCAACCATGGGATAGATGACATTTTCAAGCTCTATTTCCTATCCAAAGTCTGCAGGCTGCCACAAGATAGACTGCTTCCCCTCTGGTAATTCTAGAAACATACAAACAAAACTTTAAAAGTAGCAGCTCTTTTCCACAGTGGCACTGGCAGAGATCCAAAGCTATAGCCCTTGAAGGATCCAATATACTTAAATAGGCTTTCAGTTAATAGGATGCATGAGATTCCTCCTTTTAAAAATTAGCTGTGTTACGGATACTTACCGATTAGGCCCCCGATTTTAAAAATTTCTAACAACAACTGTTCTGAAACTGCCTTTTGCTAGAGCAACTTTACTTTTCTAAATTTGCATAAATTAAAAACATCTTGTGAAAATTTCCAGAGTACATATACAAATCAACTTCCCTCCACGCTGAGAAAATCTTTCATCATGTCTTAAATTATGCATCTGCTTTTCATAGGTTGCAAAGTATTGTCAGAGGTATAGGAACTAGCAAAGTAGCCTACATAGCTCTGACCTTTCTTGCAAGTTAATGAACAGACATTTGTTTTTAAGAGTATCTTTGCAATCAACTGCACTGACATTAAACAGAATTTTTATGCAGGAAAATTTCCTGAGTAATGAGACCACAAGAACCATTTCATGACAGTGACCTCTAGCAACAGAAGAGCACAGAGCTGGAAAAGGGAGAAGCTCGCTTCCTAGCCGTAGACCTAGCTGTTTCAGCAAAACCCTGTAAAGCTAAGCCATGGTAAAAACCACAACCTCCACCTTTACAGGCCTTTCTGTGTTTGGGCCAAGGCAGAAAAGACTGACTGATTACTCTGGGTACCTATCGAAGATGTATTGCCTGTCTGTATTCTGCTGTTCACATATTCCCCATACCCAAGATGCAGCTCTTGTGACCATCTCTGGTCTTTAGCATTTTGCCTACCACAAGGTGGCTTTTTTTTTTTTTTGCCATCTCCTACGCAGAATATGCAATAAGGGTTTCTGAATGTAGCTATCCAAAGAGCTTAGTGTTGTGCCCCCAAAACACCACATTCTCTTCCACCACTTCCAGTCTGTGCTTTGCATACCGGCAGAAAGGAAAACATAGCACCATCAAGATAAATTACAAAAGTTTGTTGCCATTTTCCACATTTGCTGCTGTCTAAACCAGCCTGTTAAGAACTCATGTATGCATGTAGTTGTGTGTTTCCTCAGTGAGCCTGCAGACAACATAACCTGAAAGATTTCAGACAACTTAGGAGTTCCTAAGCAGTTCTAGCTGATAAGGTCCCATGCATGTGAGCTTGTAAACCTTGACTGAAAGAAAATGTAGGAAACCCTTCATGAAAGCAGCCATTTCCACTCAGAGCATCCCCTTCCTCTCTGATCATAGTGAAGGGTTCATGTACAGCCTCTCGATTTTTGTATTTTTAGATACAGAATGGAGCTGGTAGGTCTACTGGGCAACATGAAAAAGATATGTTGGCTCTCAACACTGAGTAGAAAACCTTCATTACAAGAAGACAATTCTTAAAGCCAGGAGAGATTCAGTTAATTAAAAGTTTACATACGTGTCCATTCAACAGGTGCTAAATTGTAGCACATAAAATCAAAACCTGACAAAATTCTTTCCCCGAGACAGAAGCAACAAGAAGGAACTCAAACACTACTGGAAAATTCTGCTGTTTGGAAGAAAATTTCAAAGAAGTACTTGAGACACAGTTACAGCTTTCAGGGGTATATCTGAGCAGATGAGTCAACTCTTAATCATACAGTGTTTACATGCACTAGAAACCAGTGTGTGTGGACTGACACCAAAAAAGGGGTTTTTTTCAGATGTCTTAAATAGCTAAACCAAAAGAAAGGGAAGTGAGGATTTTACTTTAACTACTGAAAGTAACAAGGAGGTCACAATATAAAACCAGAAGCTATGAAATAACAAATATTTCCTCTGTTTTCCATACAAATTTGATTTTTGACCTAGCTTATTTTTGTAACTGATAAAATAACACTTTGGAGCTGCAGAAAAGGAAAACCCAGCTTGAGAGTTATTGTATAATAGATTTCCAGTAAAGGCAAGGAAATGTTACAGCAAGAAACTGCCTGGATCTCCCCTGGAATTGTGTCTATAATCCTAGCCACTAAAATTAAAGAGACTGAATTCAAACTTGGACAAGTGCATAGGAAGGTTACCAGGTAATACTGCATGGGGCGGTGGGAGCAGAGAAATCCACACCTCCCATACCGTTAAGACAGACCTGGCTTATTAAGGGTAACATCACAAAAGCATAGAGGAGACAACTGCAATGTGTAAATGCACTCAAGGGAGTAAATACAACAGAGGGAATATAAGTATTGCAACTAAAAGAAAGCTGGCTCAGTGGTAAATGTGTGCAAAATAGGTATTAATTTAGGTTTAAAACCATGGTAAGTTTTATAATCCTCTGAGGAGTGATGATTTAGGCTGATTAAGAACAGCCTGAGGAGATGGCAACGTGATCCCTGTAAGAATCAAGGACACAAGGCAGAACGGTGGAGCACTAAAGCACAGCAAGTTACTGTATTTGTGATAGCGGACCCATGACAAGCACAGTTTTTGCTTCACTGAAGTTGAATGCTTTTCAGCTTTCACGAATCAACTCCTCATTTGATTTCCTTTGCTGCAAGAGAGCAAAACAGCAGATTTCCATAGGAACTGGTTAGTTCCAATACTCAAAGAAAAGGAAGACAGGCCAGAATTTCCCCCTGAGTATTTTTAAAGAGATTTACAAATTGAATATAACATGCGCTAGCTGATAAACAGGTATTTCACAAGCTTGATTCCAAAAGTAGGGAGTTTCATTTATAGATACTGTCACCCAAGATCATCTTTCCACTGCATTTTTGTTGCAATATGTTTTACAGTTAAAGCTGATAATATAACTGCCAAATCCAGTTTAATTTCCATAACTCTAAAGAAAAATCACAGAGGAAGGAATACATTCGACAGCAGGAGTAAGACAAAACTGCCTGGAAGAAAAACTACATGCAACAGGCACAGCAGAAAAGCAATAGATCAGCTTGTCAAGGTGGAGTTACACAGATGGGTTCTCAAAATCTTTTTTGTAACAGTCTATTAGCATACCATTAAAAAAAATTATGACATACCAACTGTATTGATTACTCTTTAGACAACACATTGATGATGGATTTGCAATGCCGATAATGGTTCCATAGTTACTGGTTTCTTGTTGCAGCTTTAGTGATAATTTCATACCAAATAATTATCAGAGTTGAAAGACCATATGGGTATGGGTCAAATTACATATTTGCTCTGCTTTAACTTCTAATATCGAGCAACTGTCTTCCTATAGCAAAGAGGTTATTTTTAAGAACTCTCTGCAAAAAGTCACTTAGCAACTATATGATGTATTTTGTTCACTTGAAGGAAAAAAAAAAAATGAAAAAGCCTTACTCTTTGTATCCAGCTGAGCACGATACTTTTCAAATCCCTTGAGTCGAACGCGTTCTCCCAAGAGCTGAAGAAACTCTTCAAAGGCTGGACCTGCTGATTCATTATTATACATTTCCTCTTCTGTGCTTTGCCCAGCTTTGCAGTACATGATACCCACCTTAAGTTGGTAACTTAACTGCAAAGGGAAAAAGGTGAAAATCTTATGTGTATACCAAGTGATGCAGCAACTTATTTATTGACTTCACTTTAAATTTTTTATTAAACCCATAATTCACAATACCTAAATAAATACCTAACAATCAATCTAATTTTAAATGTTAGTCTAGTTCCAAATATTCTCATTGTTTTCCACTGTAATTGCCTTGAATTTCATCTGAAGGTGTCAAAATGCTCTCCGAAGTGAAACAAACATTAACGTTCCTTATTTTCAGGAGAACACTACAGCTTGCCAATAGCGAATGTCTTACATTAAGCCACGTGGCAAGTGTTGGCTGAGAAATGTCAGGAACTCGACTCTCACTCTTAGGCTGGTACCATGGTTACTATCCTATGCTAAACCTTCCACGCAGAACGGTAGGGCACAGCATGCGCTCATTTCTATAAGTGACAAAATTAACATTCCTTCACTTCCAAGAGAAGATAAAAATTATTCATCTATTAGTGCATTCATCTGTTAGCAATGTTGAAAGAGTCCATGGCATTGAGTTGGCCTTCTCTGACTTAAAAATGCAGTAACAAAGGAAATAGCTGAATTTAGAAATGCTGGTAATACTTTAAAGATACTATTTACTAGCATAGACCTTAAAAAATATTTTGTGCTTTTTAGTTCCATTTTTCCTCTAATTTGGTGTTTGATGTTCCTAGTACAGCAGAACCTGAAGATGTGAATGAAGTAATTTTTTACCCAGCCATAACTGTGATTCTTCAAAGTGAACTGTTCCTACCAATTCCAAATTGATGCACGCACAAAAAGGACCACATCTGTGCCCTTTATGTCTGGACTACAGAAACAGAAGTTACAGAAGGGAAGAAAGCAGCACCCACAGCCATTTACTGCCATCTCCAAAACGAATTTCACAGGCAGGAACTGACTGGCAGAGCGCAAAGGAGAGCCTTGGAGTTTATGCGTGTAATTTATCCAGTAAAAACGCATACTTTTTGCAGGGTAAATAACCTTTCCTCCCACACACAAATTTCTGCAGAGGCTCCATTTTAAATAAATACCAAGCAGATCTGCCAGAGCAAAATCACAAGAAAGTCTACCAAAACTGGTGTGAGATTTACAAGTTTGGGCTACAGGTTACTGGGAAGTGAAAACAGTTATTTGCAAGGGCACTGGAAGCAAAGTCCTCTGAATATACTGTGATTTGCTCTCAAAGCAAACTTGCTTTGGTACTTGCTAGGATGACATGGACACATATAATTAAACTGAAATTCATTAATTTTAACTTATATTTATGGTGGGATAATTTTAAAGCCCTCAGAAGTGTATAATTAAAGTAAATTTTAAAATTAAAAAAAACCTCTGAAAATTGCAACTTTACTGTATTCTTCTTTTACTGCCAAGGACGAATGGTGACAGGGATAAAGTATTAGCAGTAGGAAAATAAGGAGGGAAAAAAGAAGGGTAAAGATCAACCTGGCTTGATTACTCCCATTGAAGTTAAGCATATGTAATGAGTCACAGTTCTAGGCTGTTTCTTTTTCCCCCTACAGAACGTCTCTTATTTTATCATCTGACACAATGTCTACCTGACTTGCATCTTCTAAACATGTCCAAATTTCTTATGATAAAATATGAGTACGGCATAGAACCATAGAATGGTTTGAGTTGGAAGGGACCTTAAAGACTACCTAGTTCCAACCCCACTGCCACAGGCAGGGACACCTTCCACTAGACCAGGTTGCTCAAAGCCCCATCCAGCCTGGCCTTGAACACTTCCAGGGAGGAGGCATCCACATCTTCTTTGGGAAACCTGTTCCAGTGTCTCACCACCCTCACAATAAAGAATTTCCTCCTAGTATCTAATCTCAATCTACCCTTTCAGTTTAAAACTGTTACCCCTTGTCCTACCACTACGTTCCCTGATAAAGAGTCCCTCCCCATCTTTCCTGTGGGCTCCCTTTAAAGTACTGGAAGGCTGCTATAAGGTCTCCCCAGAGTCTTCTCTTCTCTAGGCTAAACAACCCCAACTGTCTCAGCCTGTCCTCATCTCAATCTATTTCTTATGAAAGAAACATTCACAGGCCAACTTGCAAAACTGCAACTGAAGGGGCAGGAGGGGCAGGGAAGGAAATCAATTTTGTGCCTTGAAGTAATGTTTCCATTTCTTTTTCTCTCCTTGTTAACTATCTGAAATGCTTTCTGTGTAACTATAAAGGAAATATGCTCTTTCAGCACTTGAGACCCAACCAAAAACATTCACCTTTAAGAATGAAGACTACATATTTTGGGCACTGAAGTATTAAGACTTGAAGCAAAGATATTTATTGGTAAAACAAATACCGAGCACATGCAAATTAATGTTACAATTTATTATTATGATTATTTATTTCAACTCCCCATTCACTAAAAAATACAAAAATTCAAAACAACCATCAGTGTACACAATGCTCAAAACAATCCAGATACAGATGGATGGCACACACTTTTGGTTTTTTTTGTAAAACATTCTGTATGATGACTGGTTAAGACTTAAATTTTCTCAGGAATCATGAGAGTTAGATGAGGTTTGTGGGTACATTTCTGTGATCTCTGCTTAGCTAGCGAACTACAGGATCCCACTCACTGCAAGCTTATTGTCTCACAGCAGCCAGACTTAGTGCCTACCACCGACAGGGCTATGTGCTCTCCCAGAGATCCTGGACCAGCTACTGCTGACATGTGGGAAGGGAGGAGAGAGGAAGGGTGGTGAGAGGCAGCACTGCTGCTGCTCCTGCCAGAACAACTGCCATCACTTGCCATATCATTAGTAGCAGGTCCTGTCTCAGACTGTTCAGTCAACGTTTGCTGCTCAGATATGCTCTCTGTGCACTCCCAGGGAAACATGATGCATAAAAGTGCTTCAAGGGACCACAATGACTTAACTGCACTGCTAATTACAACGGTTTCTAGTAATTTTACTTAAACAAGTTAGGACAAAGAAAACCATTCTCACCAAGCACACCTACACTATTTAAGCCTCAATTTCAAGTGAAGGAAGTATTTTCAAGAGCATAAACATAAATGGGATCTGCAGCATCCACGAGCAACCAAACAACTGTCCTTTATTGCTTTGAAAATGTCAGCCTAAGAAACTAAATACGGACTATGCAAAGAGCAGGATATGCCTTCTAGCTGTGTTCTTAGATTTGCTGATCTTAAAAAAAAAGTTTTATAAGGACAACACAATCTGGTATTTCTGAATCAAAAAAAGGAGATTGGGGGAAGAAAGGCATGCAGTCCCCATTACTACATCTCCTTCTGATAAATCTAGGGTCCTTAGAAGTGTATTAACTCCAAGTAAAAGCTAAAAAAGGAGCTGAAGGATGAATTCTGCTGTAGTAAAACTCCTAAAGTAGCAGCTTCATTTTAATAATCTAAAAGTATTTACATATTTATATATGTGGGGAAAGTGCACTTCGAGTATTTGTCTAGCACTCAGTGAAAGACAGCAGAAAGCATATCTTGGATTTAACCAGTCAGCAAGTTTATATTCTAAATAAGGGATATTAAAAACCGACTGACATTTCTCAGTATTTCTGTGAATGAAGAATTGCCATAAAGATAAACTTCTACTGGAATAAATCAGTAGTTGCCCTGATGATATTCAAATTTTTAAATCATATTTGGAAGTAAAACTAAAGTAAGTTACCATAAACTCTGCATTCAAGGCAAAGATTAGTAGATGGTAATTAGCCAGGAAGCTAGCGCAGCCCTACAGAATGATTAGATTGCTTTTTAACACAGAACCATTCAAATGAATGCATTTTAATAAAGCCAATAAAAGAGCAGCTAGGTGACAAGCAATGTGGGCCATATGTACAGAACAGCAGATGTTAACATGACTCTAGCAATCTAAGGGGAAGTAAGGAATGTGCAACTTGACATACACCACCAGTACGAAATTGAAGCAAGAAGAATATTCCCATTCTGACACTGGATGTCATATGCAGATATTGAAAGAGCAGAAGAGACAAGAGCTCAGCCATAAAAGTGATATGAAATTCAGAGAAAATATGTTGCAGTGAAAGACTTGAAAAGTGCAATCTGTTTAGTTTATCATAAACAAGACCAACAGATGATTTAATCCCTGCATACAAAAAACTTTGCTGGAAAAAATCTCACACCAAAATGACTCTTAAGATGTAGCAGAGAAAGATATCAGAATTCTGGAAGCCAAAAGCAGATAAATTCATATTTAAGAATTCACAGTTCTTTATTTGAAAACAACCAACTGCTTTAAAACCTCAGTCATATAAAAAAAGACAGCCTATCTTAATCAAAACTGGTGCATGCGAATTTGGCTCAATGAAGGGGTTACTGGGTGAAATTTAATGGCTAAGTCAGGCTAAGGTCACTTCATAGTCTTAACTCTTAAATTTACAAAACATCTTACTTGCTATATCAAACAGGCACCTGTTCGTGCTGTAACGAAAGTGTGACACTCAGCAAGAAGAAGTGATAAACATTCTGTGTACCTAATTAGTAGAGCAGCTGTTACCCAAATTTTTCTGTTAGCTTGGAATTGATAAAAAATGCAGCTTCTAATTAGTACAGAGTGTGCTTATCTTTTTCTGTTAGAAGTGTCAAACTGTTTCATTACCACAAAAACAGAAAATACTTTGATGTAGATAATACAATTATAACTATCACTTGTCCTTAATGATTTTCAAAAGTTTAAGTAGTAACAGAAAACCATACTATACACCATATTGGGGGAGCTTAATGACATATAGGATATGAAACAAGGATAATTTAATCTCATACTTTTTTAGACATAACTGACTTCTGAGGTAAATTATGCTAAATTACTTTTCAAATTAAGTGTTTACTAGAAATAATTATGGAATTTATTTTTTTAAATAGATCTTTGCTACATTTATTTTTTTTCTTTGTGAAAATTTCCCCATCAACACTGTTGAGACTGCAGGCTCTTGATGGGCCTGTCTGGAAGGTACTGATCCTTGAATCCAAAGGCTCACTTATGGAGCCATGTTGAATTAAATTCCATTTTCTCCACTGCTGAAAGAGAAAACTTTGGAAAGAGATTGAAAGATATCCTGGAGACTTCAAGTGCCTGACAAACTTGATTCTGGATGAAGGGCAGATTAGATTTAGGCTCAGGTAACAAATCATAAACACTGAATATGTGCATATTTGGAATCACTGCTCTAATCATCTAAGGAAAATGCTCAGGCCTCCAACTTATTAGGATCTCATCATGTGAAAGAGAATAGTTATACTGAGCAGCGTAAGCACCTAAAGATTCCATCCTCCTTTTAGCAGGCTATGCGGTAAACCCACCTCCCCTCAACCTTACGTGTTTGCTGGCTCATCGCAGCGTTGCTCTCTGCAGGAGCCAACAAGCACATGCAGGAGGTACAGCTGATAAAGAGTATACTTGAATTTCCAAGACACATTTAACCAAGCTTTTTCTTCAAAAAGTCTTAAAAACCTGAATTAGCCAGGGTACAGAAAAAGGAACTCACTTAGACATGCAACTGGCTAAAAGACAAAAAGGAGCTGAAGAAAATGATCAGTAGAGTAAGGCAGGGATCGGAACTTGGACATGCAGTATTCAACACACGCATTAGCAATCTGATAGAGGTGATGAACAGTAAGGTAGCTATATTTGCTAACATTACTGAGTTATTACTCTACAGTATTGGAGTTGAAGACTGGCTAGGAGAGCTACCAAAGGGACGTATGATAGTGCATAACTGGGCAAAAGAATGATAGATGAACCTCAGTGCAAGTAAAGCTTGAAGCGATCCATAGATACCCAACTTTGTATCAACAGCAATGAGCTCTGACTTATTCCCCTAAGGAACAGGATCTTAGGTGTTCATGAAAAGATACTTTCAGTGTTCAGTAGTAGCCATAAAGCGAATAAAGTATCAGTAGTTATTAGAGAGGGAAGAGATAAGAAAGCATACTAAACCAAAATTTTTCCCCATTTTCAAAACCGCACTGTTTTAAGAGAGATGTGGGAGAGGAGGAGGGGAACTGGAAAAACTCCAGAGAGAGGCAAAAGCATGATCAGAAGTACAGAGCAACTTCTACATGAGAAATGACTAACTAAACTAGGACTCATCAAACTGGTAAAGCAGAGGGGTAGGATAGAGAGCCCTATAAAAGCCTACAAGCTATCAGTAGCTATGAAGGTATCACTCCATGCTCATCCTGCTCTCATATTCTTGGCCAGGCACCCACTGCTCGTCACGGTCAGTGACAATACTGGGCTGCACCTACCTTGGGCTGACCCCACATAACCACTCCCATGTTAGTCTGGATGCTCTGTGATAGCCACAACTACCCATTTCTTCATCCTCTTGTATCATGTGCTTAGTGAAATAGATGAGATTCTGAAACTAACTAGAGGACAAAGTGCTCTGCTCAAGTTTTGCTTCTGGTAGGTATTTATTTGGGGATTCTCCACCTTGTCCATTTTAATAACCAAACCACAAGGAGGCTGACAAAATCTTCATGACAGTCACTCGTAAACCTGTTTAGAATAGCTATATTCTCTCCCTTGCGGGGCAGATAACAATTAGACCTTTTTCAATTTTATGATGACAATGTTAGACTGACAGCAAGAAGGAATAACAACATAGATGTCAATTCTGTGCAGGAAAGGCTGATCATGAGAAGCAAAAAGGACCAGGAGAAAGAGACAGTCTCAGTACTCAGAGCTGTTAAATGGCACTGTTGAAATTTTTAATCATAAAATTCACTTTACTTTTTGCTAAGTCTAAGCTATATAGCTAACAAGCCTCGGTTACATCTTTAAGAGACCAGGGGACTATCACCTAATTGAAAACCACTTTTATGAAGAGCAGCCTTAGAATATTTTGCCATGCAGTTTGTTTCTCGGGAAGGGAAAAAAATAAGAAAGAAAAAGAAAGAGACAGGCAGCGCCCTGGTAATTGTTGCGCCAATACAATATTACAACAAAACATTTCGTAACATGGGGGATTTCTATTGTCATTATAATAGCAATAAGAAAACCAGAATAGAACTCCCTCCTCCTCCCCACAGTCTTTGAAAAACAATCACTTAGTCTCTTTTAAAAGTAAATTTAAACGGACAATTGCCATAACATTAATCTAAAACTTTAGACTACCTAGAGAAATGAACTTGATTTCATACATACCAAATATTCTGCAAAACTTGGGGGAAAGACATGCAACATAACTCTCCCTACAGATGACAAGCTTTAGTTTAAATAAGGCATTTTAATAGACTGACTCTAATCACTTAAAGCTAAAAGGTAATTTTGCAGTTCATGGCGGTAATCTGACAGTTTAAGACAACCTGTCTCATTCTATAACTCTGCACTTACCCCTTGTTCATCCAGCTTCATAAGCTGTTCTGTGACTTTTGGAGTGTTGAAGGCCAGCCTTAGGCAATGGATATTCAGCTCAGGAACCACATACTCCAGCACTTCTTTTAGGGGAAGTCCCCTGGCTGTGCAATGCTTTGCAGTTGAAGGGATAGCATCTTCCAGCACAGAGCCTCTTAATGTCATAAGCTAAGCATGCAAAACAAAAATAGTTTATATATTGAATTATTCACCGAGAAAAGGTTGATTAGCAATAGCAGTGGAGCAAAACGTACTATTTTTCCAATTCTCAGTAGAGATTGAGGACATTAAGTAACTCATGTTGCGTGAAACAGACACTGATATGCAAAATGTCACACACACTGATAGCTAACAGTAGTCAGAGTATTTCAAATGATTCAACAGATTTAAGTTTTACAGGACACTAATACTTGGAAAAGTTAGTAGTATTTCTAGCAGAGCATTTCAAAGTGTAAAAAGTACGCTTCTCAGGTCTCTGTATTCTGTGTAATATAAACATGCAGCATAACTTTGCCAGGAGATTCCTGGATTATACGTATGTAGAGGAGACAGAAATCTATTATCAGTGCTGAAAAGCACACAAACCCCACATGTACCACCTGGTTTTGCCTGCTCACTTCTAGCTTCTTTTACTAGCGTTCCTGAACTGCTTACCTCACTGGTTCTGAATATGATCCGGTAGTTGTACTGAGGTCCATTTTCTTTGATTTCCTCTGGCTTCTCTCTTCTTATACTCACAGCTACTGGACCCAGGTTCTCATCTGCCCCAAAATAGTTCCAGTGTTCTTGCATACAAAAAAAAAATAGAAAACAAATAAAGTCCATCTTACTTCTTACACTTCAACTGTATTTTCATGCTTAGTTGTTATATTGGAAATAAATTGCCAGCTCCACTAGAGTCAATAAGAGTACATCTTCAGTGGTACCAGGATTTCATTCTTGTGCCTCAGTTCTTTAATGAGCTCCATTTATACAAGACGACTGAAATTCAAGATTGCATCTCTGCTTAAACATGTCTAAAACAGGACACACCTCTTATATCAAAATCTGTTTCATTCACATTGAGCTAAATAAGTACAACTAATTTCCCCCCCTTAAAAATAAAAATAAGGAAGTCAAGTGCACTGAAGCGGGAAACTCACCACTCTGTCAAAATGGGAGCGGCAAACAATTGTACATAGCAAAGGATGTAACATTTATTTTTGTATGGAAAAAAAAAGCAAAAAACAGTCAAACAAGTTACTCAATTATAGAAGGGGAAAAACTGATGAAGCTGAAAAAGAAGTTAAAGACTTGTTCACAGTAAAAAAAAAACCCAAAGCATAGTACAATAGAAAAATAGAATAAAGCACAAGAAACAAAGTGACTAGCATAAATATTTTACAGTGAAGTGTCGAACAACCCTAAGAGTAAATTTAAAGTGCTAAGAATTGAGTCTAAAACTAGCTTAGTTGGGAAGGTGGCAGAGAGGGATGGAGAAATTGCTCACTAGCTGAACAGTAGATTGAGATACATTTTTATATTCGTTTAACTATACACATGTAAAGCCAAGCTGTACATGAAAAAATATTAGAAAAGCTCATTTACAAAATTAAAGCTCAACAATTTAAGAGATTGGTGTTGAAGGCTTCTCTATTGAGACTTCTGAGTGTTATGAACTATCTTGACTGATCACAGAGGTACACCACCATGAATGCAGCAACATATAAACAAAGTTGTACATATCTCAAGTGACAACTGAATTTAAACATACAATACCTGAAAGAAAAATTTAAGAGAAACCGTCAAAAAACAGAAATCAAGCATTGTACAAGAAAAGTAAGTCCTATGTCATCACTTTCCATATGCTGCATATATGAATGAATTTATACATGCACAAAAATAGAAAGTTAGAGCTACCTGAAAATTCAACAATTCAAAGAAGAAATGTGAAAGCCAGTGGAACAAAAAAAAAAAAAGATGTAACTGCCTTGAAAGGAAACATAACCATACTGCCTGAACTACTATATACAGATTACTTGTTATTCTTAAAACAGCCAGAACTTTAAAACAAGAACTTTAAGAGCAGTCTAATATGAGCTATTCTGCTATAGAGATAAAATGTAAAATATTTTAATATCATCATCAAGAACTGCATCTTTAAAGATACTAAAAATAGATATTGAAACATACTCCATCCCAAGTGAATGGCAGTCATTTTTCCAATGAATAATCACTTGTGGTGTTAAAAATTTGAGTGCCTCATTTTTTATTCTATTTCTTTTTAAAATTATACTTACTGGTTCTTGCTATACTTTCCTCCAACACACTAAATGCTTTTCAAGTAGGTGCTCTCTCCTTATGAACTTACTTGTGCCCTACAATTACACCTGTGTCTTCACACAACTGTCCACCCCTTTAAGCCCTTGGGGGCTCTATTCTGTTCCCCAATATCTAGTATTTTATTACCCTTTCCTCAATATTTTCCATTTAAGATTTCAGAGCATGCAAGACATAAAAGAAAAAAGCTCACAGCATTATAAAGCTTGCTTTCTACCAAATTCCTCTGCAAGTCATCAAAAGTCAATATGCTGCACAGAGGTAACTAGGATTCAAAATTCTTTTAGTATCTTGTGGAATATCCTGTAAATATTGGCGTAAGTTTTGGGTAACTGAATTAGTCATGAGTGGGGAAATTATGAATAAATTAGACCATCCACATAAGCCTAATTAAATCTTTAGACTGTTCCACTGATATGAGTCCTGTAAATGCCACAGAGATCTTCTGTCATTTAAAAACCCAACCATCTCATCAGCACCCTAGCTTTTCTTCTTCCTTCAGTAAGTAACTTGCTTTTTTTCAGGATGTTTATAGCTCACCAAACAGTTTAGGGCAGAGATGGTCAACGCAGAAGCAGCACAGTCATTGAGAACATGAGATCAATTTTCTATCAGCATATTATGCAGCTTCCAAAACCTGAGATAGCTTGGCCATCTCCACACTAAACTGCTTAGTGACTTAAAAACATTGATGTACCTTTGCTTATACAATAGAAAATTTTAAAGAAAAAAAGATATGTTGGTAATACATGCTAGAAGAGCCCAAAAATTACATTAGTTTTCTGTACTGACAACTGCACAGATGATAAAATTTCTGTATCTTGTAACCAGTCTAGCCTGCAATTCAGATAGAGAGTTTCCTCGGGAGAAATTATTCTACATTTTGAAAACACATTTAGAAAGGCTGGTAAGAGGAACATTTGAAGCTGTATGAAAATACACATAAAATTCAGTATCATTTAAGCTTTTAATCTAGCTCCTATTTATTCAGGAAAATGCACAAAGAAGTGTGGAATTTTACACTTCTCTGCTAACACGAAATGTCTTTTATCCTCTTTCCCTTCACGCTACGCTGGGCAGTTGTCTTTTCCTCTCCTATGCATCTCCTCAGTCTGCTCTTCTATTCCCATTTACAACGGGGGACAGGGCCTTTTCATTCTTTACCTTCACCTTCATTCTCTTTCTCCTCCTCTACCCTACCTTATTAATTCTGCAGGATATACCCGTGTATCTTGACTACTTTTCCCTGTGGTAGAGAGCTTTTTGCATCTCCACCTGATTTTCCACTACATCCTGAATTTACTTGCATCCAACCATTTTCTCTTTCCTGTAGCAGGAAAAGCAGTAGCAGAATTTAAGTGCACAAAGCTTAATGTCTAATCTAAAGGTAGCTGATTACGAGTTTTATTGTAAAAACAAGGACTAATTCACAACTATAATTCAAGAATTTTGTGCCAAACATGAATAGCATAGAAGACAGCTTTTTCCTCCACCCCACACAGAACCTCATTGAAAGCAGCATTTCTCAGCCTTGACATTATTTCATTCAAACTACTGTTTAAAAATTATTTAATTAAAAGACATTCAGGAGACAACCAGCAACAGCCATAAATTAATTTATAAATCCATGCCAAAAAGAAATAATTAATTGCTCCTACTTGGTCATTAAAACAGATTATATTAGATATACTTTTAAAAATAGTTAAATATTTATCATAGAATTCAAAAGACACTTCCAGTGAAAAAAACTAAGTGAAAACACTTATTTTCCTGGCAGATATTTATGAGTTTCCCTTGCAAAGGAAATCCAAGTAAACACACTTGATTTTGAACTGAAGAGGTTTTTTTTGTGCTTTTATCCTATTTACCTTTGGATATCATGTTCAAGTGATGTATTTTGTGTAATCAGACTAGAAGTAAAAATCCCAAACATTTCTCTTCAGAATAAAACTCTGCATCAAGCATTTTCCTCTAACCCTACTGCAGTATTTACAGCACTGAAACTCTGCCCAGCAGTTCTCTGGAAACAAGAGGGCAGCATTTTTAGAGCTCGGTCCTATAATGTCATAGAATCATAGAATCGTTAAGGTTGGAAAAGACCTTTAAGATCACCAACTCCAACCGTTAACCTAGCACTGCCAAGTCCACCACTAAACCATGTCCCTCAGCACCACTTCTACACGTCTTTTAAATACCTCCAGGGATGGGGACTCAACCACTGCCCTGGGCAGCCTGGTCCAGTGCCTGACTACTCTTTCGGTGAAGAAATTTTTCCTAATATCTAACCTAAACTTCCTCTGGCACAACTTGAGGCCGTTTCCTCTCGTCCTATCACTTGTTACTTGGGAGAAGTGACTGACTCCCACCTCACTACAGCCTCCTTTCAGGTTGTTACCGGAAAGCAGCAAAATAATTCACTCTCTAAAACTTATTTTGGAGTTTTAGAAAGCAGGCATTCTTTATTGCGGCGCCGGGCAGCACTGGGGATAGTTCCACCATAAGTGCTCCGAAGGCTTGATGGACTTTCAGCAACTATATACCATGAAAACATACATATTCATAGGATTTCTGGGAATTCGTCTACATAAACATGAGATTTCCTGGAACTTATTAACATATGTAAATGTCCGATCCGCATGCGCAGTCATCCTCTGTGGTGGTCCTCAGGTGGTCTTTGGGGGTCTTCAGACAAAGGCTCATAGTCTTCCCCACCGTGTTCGCTGACGGACCTTTGCTTCTGCGCAGACTCAGTTCTTGTGTTGCCTAGCTGTCTAGAGGGGAGTGTTCAGGAGCCTAAAACTTAATTATCCACAAGGACTCTCCCTTGTTATGTAATGGGAGCATTCAAGAGCTTTGTAACGGGAAAGGGGAACACCCAGGAGCCTCAATCCACATTCTCAGGTATCAAGGCAGTTGTAGAGAGCGATAAGGTCTCTCCTCAGACTCCTTTTCTCCAGGCTAAACAACCCCAGCTCCCTCAGCCCCTCCTCATAAGACTTGTGCTCTAGACCCTTCACCAGCTTCCTTGCCCTTCTTTGGACGTGCAAAGAAAGTCTTCAGACTGTTGCTCATGACCAGACTGTTAACTGTGAATTTTCTGTATGTCTAGCCACATACTTGAAAGGTACTGATTTGGGGATAGAATATGCAGCAATTTAAAGTATTAGAGCAAAGGGTTTTTTTGCTGGCTGCCAACAGTTAAAGGAAAGCTTACCAACAGCTCATTCATTATAAAACCATCTCAGGAAACTATTTACTTCTCAGTCAAGTCTTTCATTCTAAGCCAGTAACTCAAATTTGTCCTAAATGGTAACAACGTTAGCAACTACTGCCTGAGGATGACTGAAGCTAAACAGATGCTCTTGGTTCTTTCCGTGCGAACTGTAATTCCCAGACACAACCTGGGAGACAGAGAGAATAGCCTGCTCCTCCGGACCAATATGCTCTCTTCTCTAAGCAGCACTTAGACAAGCTGATGTAAACAAATTTTTCCATCCCTATGGTTTTATTACTGATAATAAGTAAGTCTTCAATATCAAGCTATAGATAGGCTAATAAGCATGGCTGTCCTTGAAAAATACTTTATTGCTAATAATTAACCCATTACCTAAATGTACAAACATTTATAAGACTTCATTCAGAATACACACACAAAGCTTTTACCCATGTATGGGAAAGAAATTCAAGTCTCAACGATAAGTTATGGCCAGGCATTCGGAATTTCTAAGTAGAAAACAGAAAACATTACGATACTACATTAAGTCTGTGGTTTGCTTGTGTCTTAAATACTGTGCCCTGATCTCAGCTGGAAAAGGTTCAGAGAAGGGCAACAAAACATGATTGAGGGAATAATATGGTTGAGGTTTATAAAATAACACATAGCAAGGAAAGGTGAGAAACCCAGACTTATTCACCTAGCAGTGAGACTGTTTAATCTGATGGCCCTAGTTTTCATTCTGGAAGCCAGTAAACAAAGCCAGTAAAAACTGGCTGTTTATGACCAATGTAGTCAAGCTGCAGAACTCCTTGCTGCTGCAGGAGGACTGTGAATGCTAGAAGCTTATTCAGGGTAACAGACAACTGCATAAATGCCTAGAAGATAAGTCCAAAGACTACTAAATACAAACAATAATATCACCAGGTTAAGAAGTCCATTATCTACGCATCTCCAGAGGCTGGCAAAGTACACCCAGAAAGTATTGCTATGCTTTTGCCCTATTCATACTCTTCATTCAGTATCTGTTGCTGGTCTTTGCCAGAAGACAGAACTAGAAGTTTTGGGTTGACCCAAGATGACTCTTCCCTTCTCTGGGAACTGTAATTTTATGTCCAGAAGGAGTGAGTTCAAGGGGTTTGCTTTTCTCTCTCTCTCTCTCGGTCAATAGTATGAAATGAATTGTAGGGGGTAGAAAGATATGTATTTAAGTAACAATCTCACTTTCTCACACAAAAAGACATCTTTTCTTACATTTCAGTAAGAAGGCCTGAACAATTTGTTCCTCCTTTCTGTCAAAAAATATACTTTTTATCAAAACTGAAGTTCATCAGCTGTCTTATTTATTTTCTTAGAAGATTAGTTGCAAGGTTTTATACTCATCACAATCATAGGACAAACAAAAATGTTAGAATGCTCTATAAGGAAATAATAGTCCAGAAAGTAGCTCCAAACCAACTGCCAGGTAGCTTCTTGAATTCTTGTCTTGCCTTCCCCCGCCCTTACATTTGGTGCCACTGTGTAGAAAAGGAAAAAAACCCAAACAAGTCCAACCTGTTTTCCTTCTGATTAATTCTAAAAGCACCATGTCTAGAGAGAAAAATCTTGTATTTCAATAATCACAGATTTTTTTTAATTTTGCCCAGTACCGATACACTTTGAAACATTTTTATTGTCATTAATGATCTCGTTTGTGTATTTCAGACAGTATTCTGATTTCACTCCAGAGCATCCAGATTACACAGTTGCCCTTGGACACAATGAAGCGGCAAGAGCTGAAAATACATATATATCACGGCACAAGTGAGAAAGCACGCCGATACTGAACTGAAGCCAGCCTTACTCTGTTCAGCCACCTACTGCATCCATACGAACTGCAAACCTCTCCAATAAAGAGCCACCTTAAAAGAAGAGACTATCAGATTAAGAAACAGAGATGCCAGAAGAGACCCTGTTATCTTAACTCAAAAAGGTCAGAAATTGTCTTTTCAGGCACTGAAGTCAAGAGAAGAAGGGGAAACGTCACACAAAAAACCATGACTGCCACATAACATTCAAACAACTTCCTTTAATAAGTTTTTCCCATGTATAGTTAGTTATCCTTTTTGTTCAAAGCTTAATCTTATTTCAAGGTCAAATTTGTGCAACTTTCACAAATTTGTTCTTGTGCTGGCTTCCCCCCCTCTCTTTTTTTAGCACTAGCATTACCACACATCTCAGTGCTTATAAATGTCCAGACTTAAGACTTCTAATTACAAGTCCCCCTATCAAATACACCTTTTGAATACACCTTTTAATAGTCACCTTGCAAATACATCTTTTGCAATATAAGAGTAGCATTAATCTCCTGTAAGTATAAACATCTCCATGGGAGTTAGTTGTGTATGAGCCTTCTGTAGTGAATTGAGGGAAGTAAGACTGCAATTTGTACCATCTTGCAAGGTTCATTTCTCTCCACTGAGTACAAAAGGAGTCTGCACAGTTAGCTCAGATATAAAGTAAAGGAGCTGAATCTGGCCGTGGGAACTACCGTTATAAAGTTCTTTTCCCAATACCTGTACCATTTTTCTAACCTCCACTAAACTGTCTCCACCAGTATTTTCATATTTAGAAGTCTGGACACCAGACCAGAATATTATTTATCAATAGTTTAACCACTGCTCTGTAAATGGTCAAATAATATGTTGAATTCACCTTAGTATTTCCTTTACATACAAATGCTTATCCATTTGTGTTCATCGATGAACTTACACGAGACTCATCCATAAATATCACATGCAAATATTTTACGCTAACTAGATTAAGATATTTTAATTAATTTGGACCATGTTAGTAATACTCCAGCTCACTGATACCTCCCCTGTACACTGCTAAAATTTGAGATGCATCTATCATCCAAGTAACAATACCTGTAAAGAATGAGCTATTACTTCCATATAATTAAAGATTTCAGTCAAGTCACCATCAGCATCTCACCAAACTACCTTGGAGAAATTAAAATGGACTCTATCAAGGCAATGGCTTTCATCCTTTCTCTTTTTTTCCTTAAGACGCAAAAGATTAACAGTGTGGGGTTTTTTTGTGACAAGACCTACTTTTCATTAAATCATGCTGACTGGTATCATTACTGATTTTTAACTGGCAGTTCTTTGTTGATATAGTCCCAAATTATCTGCTTTGTTATTTCAAGTTGGAATGAAAACAAACCAAAGGATTAAAATTCTCTATATGGTTGCTTTTTATTCTTTACAAGCTCTAGGATTACTTCAGTAGTTCTCAAATTCTGTGAAATCTTCCTGGTTTGAGATCTTTAAAAGTTATCATTGCTGAATCAGAATTCTTTGCTTCATACTTTTAAGACTACAAAATTACCCAAGGCCTGCTGACCTGACTAACTGATCCCACTGAATCTTTCATCACCATCTATTCCATTTATGACATCCAACCTCCTCTTCAAACAAGGAAGTTTCTGCATCATTACTTGCTTCATGTTATAAAAACTTTCAGTTACAACTGACTTCATTGATTTTTTTTTTTTCCTATTATGCTGCTTTAAGTTTTATCACTCTCCCGTCTCTTTCAGATTAGTGTAAAGTTTGCTTGGGGATAGACGATACACCTGATGGTCAACAAAATGTTTGGTACTTGTAGAATTGTGGGGTTTGGGCACATCTGACAAGGCTTCTGAAGTACACCTCTTTTCAGACAAAAGTCTCTGGTAGGAACAATGCTCCTGGCTCGTGCCTGCTGGAGTGAACACGAGCACAGTGAATTTAAAATCCAGTTTTAGGGCTTAAGGGAAAAATCACAGCTTCTTCTCTCCCTCCAAACCTACTCCATACACATACTGACACTTTTATATCTGGTTACCCCTCACCAATACCCTTAGGACTAAGTTATGTCAATTTTATCTAATTCATCTTAATTACGACTAGAAAGAAATGGAGATATAATGGTGACTGGCATTGTAGTAGCATGAGGGTGTGTTTTCCCTTAAGGATAAGCCAAACTAATAAATTGTTGTTGCTTAAGGGCTGAAATCCCACTCATACCTCCTTCCTCTTCTGCTGTTCACTCTCATTGCCTACCTGGCATGAGGCTTTGGCACTTCTCTGCCTGCCAGGAATGCTGTTTTGACTCACTAAAACTGGAGAAAAATAACCAAGCAATAAAAAGCAAATTTATTGTGATGGCAAGATTTCTACTTGGTTACTAAACTGAACTGGCTTTAAAAGTTTTTAGAAAACAAGAGAACTGGTACAAGGAAGGGGGAGGAGGAGTGTCTTCCCCTTTTAGTGCTGAAATGCTGTTAAATCAGGTCAGCTGTAACATGAAACTGCACCTTTAGTTGCTGATTGCAAAACTCAGAGTGATACGGAATCAAATTGTTCCAGAGGGAGACAGATAGGAAGGTAATCACAGGCAAAGGTCTCTAATCTCAGGCTCTCCCCTCCAAATGTACCTCATCCTATACTGCGCATCTGGCTTACTGTTCTCAGGAAACCAATATTTTTCTCTCCAAAGGATGTGGATCAGCACTCTCAAAAACCATGCAGCAAAGGCTACCTGTCAGGCCTAGAAAGACTGCAGAAAGAGGAGACTACGGAAAGCGTGACAAGAGCCACCCAACCAAGGGGACAGTGCAGGGAAGAAGAGGCCAGAGATGGACACATCGACGCAAGGGAAAAATGGGAGATGAGATTATTAGCTGCAACACACAGTTAACAAGTTGAAGGTTTTTTGAACTGACCATCCACTTATTTTAACCTTATTTTTATTGCTTTAATCTGCAGGAAACAAGCTCTTTTGAGCTGCTCTCACTAAAGAGATGAAACCCAATCCTGATTATTGGCAGCTAAGGAACAAGCACTCTACAGGTCAGTCATTAGACCAATTCTATCCATCAGGAGATACCATAGTAAGGCACACAATCCTGCAGACAGAACTCTTTTAAAGGACTTTTTTCTGCACTGCTTTTTGATCATTTTCAGAATCAGGAAGAACAGACAGCAAGATCTGCATCTCACAGTGCCAGCATCATGTTGGTGAGGGGGGTATCGGGGTAATGTTTCAGGTTTGTTTGTTTCTATAGGTCAAAAAGCTTTGATCTGATTTTTTTTTCCCTGCATACCTCTGATGGAAATTATAATCCTTGGTTTCAGTAGAACCATGTGATAAGAGAATTGTACTCTGTTTTTTTTCAGATACATTGTTGTCATTGCAACATATGTGTGTATATATAGTTATGTATATACAGTGATAGTTTCTTTCTACATAATCTGACAAATAAATCTGAATTTTCTTTCTAGAATGATAGCTATAATGAAAACAGTGAGTGAGGAATACAGATTTTTATCTATATTTGTATGATATTATTGACTTAAAATAAATAATCCCCCTTGTTTTGAAATGGATAATTACAATATTAAAATGTCCAAAGATTATTGTAAATGCTAACTTTCCAAGGTGCACATTCCATTAAATCTTCAGTACATCAAGTTTTGACATGGAGGGAAAAAAGTTCTCATATTTTAGGATTTTATTTTCTTTTTTAATCTTTGAAGTGCCAACCCCTGCCCACTCCCATGGATACCGAAGCTGTGTTTCAAGACATTTATAATTTGTAGCCACTGCTAACTGTTATGTATATCAGTACTAAAATCATCAACACTTTCTTACTCCAACACTGCGAAAGACTATTAGACATAGCATGTACTGATCAGTAAAACATACCATGTTTAGCACTGATGATTAAAAAAATATATATATAATTATTGCAAATACTATTTACATCAGCTGAATTTTGTATGTTGGTAAAAAAATCATTAATAAAACACAAGGAGAAACAAAATTCACCTACCTTTCTGATAGAAGAATTTTCGATAATAATATGCACCAAGGTCTACATGTTCAACGATGTATCTTTTCACTCTGTCTAGATGTAAAATCAGATTCTCCTTGGGAACTTCCAGAACTGCTACTCCAGCATTTGTGCAATGAGAACTCAGAGTCGACTCAAACGAGGCACTTTCACATCCACTGAAGGAACCTGAATTAGATTTGGAAAGGCTGATCTTCCTCTCCCCTTCCCCACCAATCTCATTACGAAAATAAGGACAACTCATCACAAGTTCATTGCTTTTATCATCCCCCTGGTCCATATTGAGACTTCCTTTTGAATTCAGGTCTTCAGTGCTGCCCATTGGAGAATTGAAACTTGCAGAGTGGGACAAAGGTCCAGAGACAAGTGATGCTACAGCAGCAGCAGATGCACCTGTGGTTGTGTTCCTTCTCTTAATAACATTATGCCTGTTGATTGCCGCTTCATTTAAATCAAATAAAATACTCTGTACATCATAATGAGCAAAACACTTCGGACAAGTCCAAGGCTTGATGCTATCTTCTGACCTGTTATCTTCAAGATCTGAAGACTTCCCAAGCTCCCCTTCACCTTTGGCATTGCGCAGCTTACGAAAAATGGATGAATCTCCTGTCTCTGATTTTGAGCGTCTCTTGAGTGGCTTCTCCCTTTCCTTAAAGAGTCTCAGGTTTTCCCTTTGAGTAATAGGTCCATCTATCACATCTAGAGAGAATCCTGAACCCTTGCTTCCACTGGCAATCAAGAGTTCACTGAGCTTAGTTGTGGCTGGGCTTCTCTGATCAGATTTTTCATCTTTATAGCCCTTCAATAAGTCAAAAAAACTCTCCCCTGAAGTTCCCTGCTTATCTATGGAAGATGTGCTGCCATACTCCCTGTGCAGAGATGGTCCAGATTTAAAAGTGGGTGAAATACATTCATCGAAACTATCCACGTCAAGCTCACTTATGGTAATGTCGCTGTTGCTGCGCTGTCTTATTCTGCGAAGAGCTTTCCTTGGGGAACTGGGATAGCCATCAGGTGTAAGAAACCTGGAGTCTAGATTCTCAGATTGTCTGGTCTTGTTTTTAAGTGTGCTCTGGATGCTCTTTAACATGACAGAATCGCTAGCATTCAGGTTAACAGAGCTTCCCTGACTCCCAGGACTGCTTTTAGAAGACATGCTGTCAAGGCAACTTGATGTTTCAATATCTTGACTAGATCTGCTTGTTTCCTTGATGTTCTCCTTCCTTGGGGGCCAATCAGCAATCCTTGCCCTGACCCCCATTTTAGGAACTCCAGGGGTAGAGGTAACATGATGGGAACTTTCATTGCGAGGAGGTCCAACTGGCGCCATGACTGCAGATCCTAAGCTGCCATTCTGTGACCTAAAGCGCCTCATATAAAAGTCATCCGAGTGGACTTTTGAGGTGCCATCTGTTCCGACTGATACCCCAGTGGCAACAGCCCTTTCGGTCTGGGACCGCTTTAAGCTGGTCATGGTCTTTCAGTATGTTCAACCTTAATAAGTTCCAAGAGAAAATACAGTCATTTCTGCTTTTTAAATGCACAGTTCTCTTCTGGAGAATAGTCTCCAAAATATACAATGGTTGCATGAGATCTTAATCATGGACATTTAAGGACACAGTTAAATGCAGGATGTCTAGAAAATTCAGATATTCAGTAGGTTTTGATACGCAATAATTTCCTTTAACTTTTGCATTTTAAGTAGCCGCCATGCTCCAATACATTCAAATTGTTTTAACATCACTTGCACTCCAGAATGTCAGAGCTGTAATCCAATTGCTTATGCTTCTTTTCAGCCTAGAACAGAGAAAAAGGGAGATAAAAGCATTAATCATTTCATATATAACTTTTTTTGTAACCGAAAGTATCCAAGTAATTATTACACATAATTAGTATTTCTAACAAATACGCTTTCAAATCTCGTTGATCATCATCTCAAAAATGCAGAGTTGTGTTATATGGTGGTGAAGACTTTTCTAGGTATTGTTGATTTGCCTTATGAAAAAATGCTTTTACATTTGGATTCCACATCTAAATGCAATTTTTTCCTTATGAACTGATTAGTGATACTTTTTAGTTGGGTCAGTGGACAGTTTTATAAAGCACAAGTAGGGAGCTAATTTCCTCAGCTGCAGGACACATACAGCATACACTTCCCATAGAAACTATAGAGGAGCCAGATCAGGACTCCAAATTTCATTTATAAACACTTTAAAGAATTTACCACTTACAAGTCATACATCCTTAGTTGCAATTAGGTATTAACAATGCCTATTCAACTTTTCCATTAATATAAATAACTATGATATGCTAACAAAAAAAAAAGGAAGGAAGCTAATTAGCAAAAAGATTACAAAATAATAATAGAGAAAATGGCTGTCAATAACATTTATTGTGTTTTGCACAGCCTTATTTGCAGATTAGCCGGATAGTCCAAAAAGCATGTATTACACCTCTGCCCAGATTTCACAACATAGAAAAAGACTAAAGCTAAACAGAAACACATACTTTTAAATAACTTGATATGAAAAGTTCCATTTATTTCCCTGGCTAACAACATATTATCTGCCACAGCTCCTGTGTAATCCAGCTTTACAAAGCCGTGGAAATTAAATGCTTTCCCATACCTCATCAGTACCGAAGTGATTACAAAGCATTTAGTATACTACCCTTTGAGGAGATCAAAAAAAAAAAAGAAAAAAGAATCCACAAGTACATCCTTGCTGGTAGAAGACAAAAGTGTGAGATTGTCAAGATAAAATCTTGCATTGTTGGGTACATCCTTTAACACAAAGGAGTTAATAATTTTCAAAGGCTGAACCAATTGCACAAAATGTGGCCTTTAAATATTTGCCATATGTGTGCAGAGAGATGCTGCTGAACCAGCACTGCGTTAACAATACACCATTGTGAATCAAGGCTTTCTGATGCTTCCAGGGAAACTAGTACTTTCTGCAGTCTCTTCTCAAAACTATGGAGTACTTTTCTCCACACTAATTAAATACCAAGCCAGGGCACTTTCTGCCTCCAAAGGCAGCATATTTTAACTTCACTTGCCATAGACAGCACCTCTTTGAAATAGCTGCTATTTATATAAAGCTGAACACATAAGGAATACTTAATATGCAATGACTGCATCACATGTAACAAGAACGGTGTTATTGTATTTGTGCAGCCATTTACATAAACGCAGTTACCTTCCTTATAATTCTGCTACAATGATACTCCTGAAACAATTTTTTTTTCTACCTGTATAATTAGAATAACTTTAGAAAGGCAGTCTATCCATGCAGCTGTTGCAAAACTACTGAATTTTCAGCTGTAACTTTCTACAATTTTCCAACGCTCTCCAGTCTAAGAACTGACCAAGCTGGTGAAACAACTTAGTGCACAACTCAGATCAAGGAAGGAAAAATGCAAACGCTGTGCACCACCACATAACCTAATGCTCTGTCTATGCTTTTCAACAGTGCCATAGCAAATATAGTTTATGCAATAAGCTCTATGAAATGGGAACAGTGCATAGCCATTTCTAAAGAGCTATACAGGCTTGCTTTTATAGGCAGAATGGAAGTAAAATAGAATGAAAACTGCTAAGGATTTAGGGCAGACAGGCTAAAAGGGATAGTGAAGGAAGAGTCAAGCTGAGGGTGGAACACAAAACAGGCAGAAGTACAAGTGTCCACTACCACACACTCCTCTTCATAGCCTGCAATGAAACCCAAGATTTCAGTCCCTCACCATTCCCCTTCCACCATCAATATCTCTGAAAGCAAAGTATACATCTCCTCCCCCTCAAGTGCTGGCCCTTACAGAAACAGATAACCTATTAGTACAAGTTTCCCATTAACTTAAGGGCAGAAGTTCATGCAGCAGCTCTAAAAATTCCCAGGCTTGGTGTTAATCATATAAGCATCCAAATGCTACTAAATTCCCCCCCACTCCCCAGATTATTTTTTTTCCTTTAAAAATTTCAAGGACAACAATCCTAAATAATTAAGGATACATATATAAAACCCCCATATATATAAAATCCTGTACGAAAAAATATAACTAAGTGGTCTGTGGAATTTATTCTTGACCTGTTGTATGTACGGTACAGCCATTAGTTACATGACCACACAGTACTTTTTCCAAAGGCAATACTTTCTCTGTTCCTGACTCAGCATTAAGGATGGCTCACTCTGGGGACCAGCTGTTTCATAGTCTGCAGGTTTTTGCAACTGTCCTACTTCATCTGCTGTAGCAGCTGGAATACAGGCAATAAATGACTAAGGTAACAGTTAATATCATATTCTGAAGAACTGAACTCCACCCTTGCCTGTGTCTATCTTTATATGAATTAAATCACTTGAGTCAAATTTTTTGGAGACTGTAACTACCTGTCTGTGGTTGTTTCCCTAGACCTTCCTGTCCCGGTGCCTAATTTGAGACCTAACAGTCTGATCTAACAGGTTCGATCAGCTCCAATCAAAATAAAGTGAAAACATTACATTTGATAACATTAAAAACTCCTAAAGCATAGGTCCTGGGTACACTGGTCATCAGATCTAATGCAAAAGGAACAACAACAGCAATCTATACTTTAACATTTTCTCATATTCATTACTTGCAAAACATGACAGCTTCAAAGACAAGGTGAACCACACTTGATTTAAATGACCATCAGTTACCAATAACCAGATGATATTATGAACTGGAAAACCTGCAGAAAGTTAAATATTAAGTAACAGAATTGCTAACACAAAACATGTAATCTATTAAAATTAGTTAAAACTGCAAGATAGGCAGTATCGTACCTACTTCTAAAGACAAGAGCAGTAATTTTGAAGAGTAATGATTCCTATTTCGTTACCATTTCAATATAGAAAAAATACCATTCAAGGCAGAGTTATGAATATCTATGTGAACAGAATATGGTGAGGACACACTAGCATAACCAAGAAAACATGCTTCTCCAATTCATCTGAACTTATTGAGGAAGCCAACAAAATACTCAGATAAACAGCTACATATAAAAAGCTGTAAATGAAAACCATATGCAAAAACTACAAAAAGAGGTACATGAAAATCTAGTACTGATTATATCCATTAAAAACCAGTTAAGAGAACAAGCTTGGAAAACCAATGATCTGCTTATCAGATTGCATGCAATAACTAGCAAAGTAGTCCAATGATCTGTTCAAAATGGGTCTCAAATCATTAGGACAAAGTTTATTCATTGCTTTTTACCAGCACCAGAGGACTTTGTGTCTATTCTGAACTCAACATGAGCTACAAACAAACCTGTTTTCATTCTTTCCCTTTCTATTTATGCCTCTTTCATCACTTTGCTCTCTCCTCCAAAACTGAGGTTCCAGATGTAGGACAAAAGACCATTCTGATCAAACTTAGAAGGTCCTTGTAGATGAATCCCAAGATAGTTTTGCAGTCCTACATCATTCTTAAAAGGCAGGTAAGTCAAGATATCTTGATTTCTTATTCCTCATGACTGAAGTTAGCTACCAGGAAAATAAACACCTACCAATCAAGATTTCATCCAGAGGCCTTTGGATTATAAAGCAGCAAATAGAAGCAGTTGATTAAGAAGAAACGTCTCACTCAAATCGGCTCAGGATAGTAAAAAAAAAAAAACCTCAAGTACAACACACTACTCAGTTTCTATCTTGGATTCAGGTAGCCAAATAAGATAATTCAACATAATTCTACTTGTTCAAATGAATGGAAAAAAGGAGATCAAGCCTGACGCATCAATTCAGAGACCTTCTATTACAGTTTTTCCTAGCTTTAGTTTATGTGGGATCGTACTCTTTTTCCTTACGAAGGAGTGACTTTATCCACAAGCGAGTCTTAGTTGAAGAGACTTAATTACTCTGTTATCTGCTGGGAACATGCTAAGACTTCAAATTGTAGGATTACGGATGCTAATGATCCTAATATTCTGATGTTGACAGAGATAGATTTAGGGGCACCAAATTATTTATGATTCATAATGTTCCAGAGGAAAGACTTCATACTTCACCATCAGCCCTCATTAAAAAATGGTATTTTATAATTAAAAATTTGGGAATGAGGGAATCAGTTTCAAATTCTAGAAAAGTCTTACTTTTGCCAAGCCTCCATACCACTCCCATGCCCCACCCCAAACAATAAAATGTAATAGAGGATGGCAAATGCAACATACTACCAGATATATTTTGAAATACTGAAAACTGTAGGATAAGGAGCTCAGAATAACATTTTGCAGCAAGTAGTTTTTAAAAACATAAATGAAATCATCTCTGTTCCACAGGGTTTACTGAAATTTAGCCAACTTAGGAAATGCAGTGCAACACACACATGTTACTGGCAGTAACCCTTGTTAACTTTTACTGGGAAAAGAACTGGCATTGCCATAAAACCTGAAAACTAGCAGCTTCTTGAAAACAGAAAAATAAATGGGAACAGCGAAAAATATTTTATATGTGAAAGCTTATCTATTTGTGTTACAAATTCTTACCTGAATTATAACACAGATCAAATCCCAGGGGGAATATTCATTTATTAGCCAATTAAGTTATCATATGTACAAAATAATGTCTAATTTCATAAAATGAATTCCTCAGAGGAGAAAAATTCAATTTAATCTTTAGAAATACTTGGCTTTATATGGTTACCTATTATTAACATTTTTTCTTCCCAGGATTACTTTCATCATAATAATTGAAGGAAAGTTAATAGGTTCATCTTTCAGAGGAAGTTTTTATCAACTGAAAGGCTATTTGAAGAACATATTTTTGTTACACTTAGAGGAATTGCTGGTTTTGTGTTAACTGAATTTGTGACAATTGTCAGCTCTGCATAGGATGAAAGACACATTCCGCTAACTTTTCTTTCTTCTCCACCCACCTCCCCAATTTATGTTACCTACAAAATTTGCCACTGATCTACATGTCAGCACGTCTGCATTTCTGCCTTCTTCTCTGAATGTTTCCTTGCTCCTGAACCCTCAGAAGAAAACCTTTGCTCTAAGGAAACTGAGTTCCATCTGTTGCCATATACACAAAGATCACCTGTACTGATATGTTGAGATTTAATAGTGCTTTATTCTTAACTTCATTCTCTGCTCAAGTAGCTCATGCTAAAATATATGAACTTAGGCAAGGTTGATTTTAAGATGTAATAGTAATTAATGTGAATTACAACCATCAGTTTCTGCACTCTTGCAGTATTCCTTTCTACAGGCAAACACAAGCTTGCTCTGCCACATGGTGAAACAACTGGAGGGTGTGCGGTCACTAGAGAAAGGTGCCAAGGTTGAGCTCATGCGCTGTGGCACTCGGCAAAATTTGCTCCCTCAGGTTTCCAAGCCCTGCTAACCACGGTCATAAACCATTGGCCGGCTCAGAGCACACCGAACCAGCTGACCTCCCTGTGCAGAAGACCATGAAGTCACACTCAATAATCATACTCACTTGCAGTCAGTGGTTAAGTGTTCATGACACAACAGGATGGTAAATGAAGCATAATAAAAGCTATCAAATTGAGATGAATATAGGAACACAGGGGACAGTAATCCCCTACCTGTGCATTTCAGCACATTTTGCTCCATTATGATCTCCCACTCATTATTCTCCACGTAAACACTACGATATCTCAAGCCAGAATTGTGTCCTCTGTTTTCACATTGATTTTGTAACCATTAATCAGGACAAGGATATCACAATACTCAACTGTTGCTGAAGCAAACGCTTTAAAACTCCTTTTAACTGAGACAGAGAAAAGGCACTGCACGTGGTCATTCCCACTTCAACACTCATGTTCCATTTTGATACCAGTGCCACTCATTTAGTTAATTAAACACAGAATTGCTGTCCTGGAAGCTAACTTGCAGGATCTGAAAAAAGACGCTGACAAGTCTTACTGTATGCTATACTGTATTCTATCCCTGGAATGAGATTGTTAACAGCAACAGTTTATTTTTGATAGCAGTGCTTGCTCTCTAGGAAGCAACTCTAAACCAGTGCCAAAACATGAGAGCAAAATATTCTAGCTCCTAGATACCACCTCTCAAGAAAGTAAATTTTTAGCAACTACAAAAGAGAGTTCCACTTACACCCCCCCACCCCTTTCTTTTTTTAAGAGATGTTTCTCTTCTGTGTTTGTTTTTCAATTTCTAGCTGTTGATATATTGCATCCCTAAGTAATGGTTCCAAAAACAGACAGGCTGCTCTCTCTGATGTGTGGACTCTTGTAAAAGTTACTTATCTGCCAAGTGCCCAAGTAATCAACGACTAACTTCCGATACCATGAGACTCTGACCTATGAATAGTCACAAACCAAAACCAAACACAAAAAAAACCAGACCAAAAAACAAACTCCAGAGGAAATGGGCTGATACTTGCTGGCATGGGTACAGTTCAGCATAACTGCTGTACATTACAGTAAACACCACGGCCTCCCTTTCCTGAGGTTTGCATCCTTGCTCGTACTTCCACAGCAGAAAGGCTTGTACGCTGCTCTCCTCCTCCAGCCCAGCATAACTTTGGTACCAACAGAAAGGCATTGCTCAGCCTGTGGTCTGCAGGCTGCACCGCCGGCTATGTTCCTGCCGGCCACACTCGGTGCGCTAGTGCCGGCAGTCGTCACCGCGTGTCTCATGACATCCCACAAACATCAGAGTCGAGAGAGGCCTCAGTTTGGAAGAGGGGGAAAGAGGGCATTTAACCTACTACCTCTAAACTTCCAGTTGCTTCTAAGCAGTTTGGAGTGCAACTCAAAGCTAAGTTTTTTTTTTATGAGAGGTGTTAGACTGTGTCACTAATTTGATAGTAGGATTATTAAAAATATAAACCCATCATTTTGATAGTGTTTAAAGTATTTTTCCCAACACCATTTTATTCCTTTGCTCTATTGCTGCAGTTGCTTCTCCCTAAACTCACGATTTAGCAAAAGAATTGCAAGGAGCTGTTCTGCTGTCTTCATGAAAGTCATCCAGATCCCAAACCTCCACAGAATACCACTCCTCTATAGGTTGATTGATCACAGAGTCATGTGTTTAAGGGAGAAACAAAAGCAGCTTTTCAGAAGTGAAAGTTAAATTTTACCTAAAATTAACAGGCTTTATTCCCAGCAACCTCCATATTAATCATGTAGAAAGCGTTTCATATTCACACACATTCCTGAACATGCTCCTGCAACTATTGCTCCTGCTTTAAAGGTACTGCTGCAGCACTAGAGGAGAATTAGGAGCAGGGAGATTATTACTAGATGCCCACATGAGGTGTCCCAATTCCTGCATCCCCATCATTCCCTCACCTGTGCCCCAGGCCTCCTCAGCAGCCAGTCACACACTGTCTTTTCTCTCTAAGCCCAGCTGCTGGCACTCTCAGCTATTGCCCTCTACAATCCTTCCTTCTCAACCCAGGGACCTTTCTGCCATGCAGTGGCCCCCAGAGTACAACAGACACCATCGATTTGAAACTCAGACCTCACTTTCCTCCCTCAACAAAATCCACTCAAAAGACAGCTGAGCATCTCATCAAGCAAACGATCATTTTTACAAGCTTCCAAATAACTAATAGCTGTTCAACGAATTTGCTTCCTTATCTACTGGCCAGAAAACACAAAGCAGATTATTACTGAAGTCTATTACAGCTCCTGCATATTAGAAAAAACAACAGAAAGCGATTGCAAGTTACACAGATAAAAATCAAGCACTATGTTTGTAAAGTGAAAACCAAGCTCAAACTACTATTGAAATACAGTATTTTGAAAGCAGACAGCTAACAGGGGGCTCCCCCACATATAACCTACTGAAAATGTCCATTGGTCTATCTAAATGGTATTCTTTTGTGATAGCATACACAAAGTTAAAATAATTTCCCCTAAAATAGGTGTTATGCTTTTGTGTGTAGGTATATATACCATGTATATTTTTGTATACATGTATCTACATATATTTACACACAAGATGTTAATGCTATCTCTCAAAAGCACAAGTTTGAGTATACTATAGACAAAAGTACATAAATATAACATAAGAAAATGTTGTCATTAATCCTGATGTCATTTAAACAATTGTTCCCGCAACTACTAATGGTTTACGCACTTAATCTGCATTCACTACTGTTATATGAAGAAAAGCAAACAAATTTAAACGTAACGCCACTGAATTTTCATCATATGTTTCTACAGGAAATTTTGAATTACAGAACCTAATAACCTAGGATAGGCTCCACAGTAGAAATATGTTAGGTATTCAGATTATTCAAACTTTGGTCAAGTAAAGACAGCATGAATGTACTGAAAATCATAGTCCAGGCTATAAAGTCATACAAGGGCCACAGAGAGTAAGAGAGAGATCTTTTTAACACTTCACATGTCCAAACAGATAGGGAAGCACGTAATCCTCAAATAATTCTTGCAAGAAGTACAGCGGCTTCTGCTTCAAGAGACTGCCACATGCAGTCAACTGTGCAACACCCAAAAAGGAAGTAAATTAAAAGCCTTAAAGGAAGATACAGACTTGTAAGCAAAAACTTGGACAATATTTTGGATTTTTTTTTTTTTTAATGATTGTGGACACTGGAACATTCAAATTGAAATGCACTTAGTTGAACCTTCCACAGCCTTCCACTACAAATCCTTTTGGAAAAAAAAAAAAACACCTAAAAACTAGGTAATATTCTTTTCAACAATACGCCAAAAATAACAAGTTTTGTATACCCATACTTTCAAGCCTTCAAAAGAATACTGGTATATCAGTGTAAAGAACTTGATTTAAAAGTGTAGAATAAAAAAATCAAAAGAAATAAAACCCCCTTAATAATAAAGTAGGTTAAAAGAAAGGGTTTAAAGGCAAAAAAGTTATAACTGTGTTCTTACTTAGATACTTATCTTAGAAAATAAAACAAAAAATTAGTAAGCAACAGATTATATATGAAAGCAAGAATAATTTCCAGCAACTTTTCACTTTCTCATGTTTTCCATTCTTTTCATTTTTCTCTTAGATCATCAGCTTCATACTTTGCCTGCAGTCATTTAACTCAAACATGCAATCCCATTTACAAGCCAGACTCCAGTGTCCTTTCACTGAAACAGGCTTCAAAATTAGTTATGTATTAATTTGCAAAGGATTCTAAATCACCACCGCTAGCAAATGTGTAGACCAGTATTTTATTGATGTTGATGGATTACTGTATGCTGAATTTCTCCAATATATTCCACCCCAAAGGGGGAACTGAACACTGAGCGCAATCTTCTTTCTGGAACCATGTTTTGTGTTTTCTGAAGCCTACTTTATGCTGTATTGGGTCTGGCTGAGACGAAGTTAATTTTGCCCATAGCAGCCCTCATAGTGCTGGGACTTGTATTGATAGCTGGAAGGGTGTTGATAACACACCAGTATTTTGGCTGCTGCTGAGGGGTGTTCGTGGAGCATCAAGGCCGTCTCTGGGGAGGGGCCATAGCCAGGAGAGCTGAGCCAGACTGACCAAAGGGATATTCCATACCACATGAGGTCCGCTCAGTAATAACAGCTAGGAGAAAGGAGGAGGCATTCGTCCTCTGGAGCAACCACTGCGCATGCTGGGGCCCTGCTTTCCCCGGGGATGGCTGGACATCGCTGCGGATGGGAAGTACAGAACAAAATCTTTTTGCTTTCCTTTTGCTTTTCCACACACAGCCTTTGCTTCTGCTTTCATTAAACTGTCCTTATCTTGACCAACAAGCCTTTTGTTATATTTCCTCTCCCCTGTCCAGCTGAGGAGTGTTAGAGCAGCTTTGGTGGGCACCTGGCATCCAGCCAAGGTCAACCCACCACATATGCATACATGCAAATAAAAACTATAACCAGATGAAATAACATTTTTCTTCAGACAATTAAACTGTTCACGTAGAAGGCACGGCAACTGATTCAGTAAGTCACTACATATTCTTTGCGTGGTGCTTATGGCAACCCCTCCCAGTCCTCCAATATAACAGATATTCCTAAACTAAAAAGGTTGCGATCTTTGACCAAGGAATAGATTTATTTACTATGTTTAGTTTCATTCAGAGCTAAGCATGGGATCATCCCACAGACCAAAAAGGAAAACCATCTCAGGTTACCATTTGACACACATGCTGTGTATATCTAAACTTATACCATAAACCACCAGGAAAAAAGCTTTTAGGCTTCCAACTCTGATGTCATGCCTGCTTATGTTATATAAGAGATCCCTGGGGATAATTTACTCCACTATTTTTGAGAAAACACATATAAAGAGCTTTTTGTCCTTTGACAACCACATGTATTAACACGTTTATTTTCCAAACTACCATCTTTATGGCTATAAAGAAATAAACAGCTCAACCTCCACACAGGACTCTATATAGCTTTTCCTGTTAATTTTCCTGTAGATACTTCCAATGTCCTTTAACACTAAAAGAAACACTGTGTTAAACAAGCATTCACCAATTTTTTGGGTATGAAAATCTATCAGCAAGATATGGACGGGATCTGTAACAACTGCAATGAGTTTCTGAGCCCTAGGCATCTGGTGATAAAGATGAGTTACATCCATTAATGATATCACCTTAAAAACTGAAAGAGATGTCTGAAGCTTTCAATGTGAAATGCAAAAGACTGATGGATAAACCAGAAAACAGCTCTAAAAACCTAGCAGGGAACAGAGTACAACTACACAAGCCTTGTACTTTACTAAATGAATGAATATTCCAATGGTGCTCTCCTTTTGCATATGGGAATGCACAGAAGAACACAAGACAAAAGCCAAACTTGTACAGAAATTATTATTCTACATTTAAAATGCTTCAAGTCCTAATAAGGGTGAATAAAAC
The DNA here is from genome assembly GCA_020745775.1 of Theristicus caerulescens. Taxonomy (NCBI): domain Eukaryota; kingdom Metazoa; phylum Chordata; class Aves; order Pelecaniformes; family Threskiornithidae; genus Theristicus; species Theristicus caerulescens. The sequence continues at coordinate 32,139,509 of CM036564.1, forward strand.
AATGTGGAAAGAGAAAAAAAGTTACTTGCCAAAATATGCAGTTACTCAGCAGAAATCTGCATACTGCATGATTGCAACATTTATGGTTTAGAAAATAATAAAGCTAGATATAAATATTTTGGTTGATTCATTTCTTCTGAGCACTGCGCTATGAGTGGGTGTTCAGGTTGGATTTCTTAAGACTTAAATAGAGTCTCTGAGACTCTACATGTGGAAAACCGAGAAAGGGTTTTTCAATATTTAGAAATTCTCTCTCATATAGTTATCTCAGTAGCGACCAACAGGTAGATGACACCCTTTGGTTGGATGACATAGGTACGTTATGTTCTATAGTTCTGACGTACATTATACAATAAAGCAATTAAAATAATCCAAATAGGCAGTACTTAAATTTTGAAGATAGCAATACGAGTCACCTGCTGAAGGCACAGAGTTATCTCCAGTAACTACAAAGGGAAAATCATACCTAGCTGGCCGCATACATCAACTCTTCAGGAGTGATTGTGAAAATTTATGCACAACCCATTGTGTAAAGCGACCTACACCAAACTGTAACACCAGGGAGATGCAACATAAGCAATTCTGGTCACGAATCCAGACAGTCAAGCTGGCAAAGCAGGATACAAACTGAAAAGAGCAAACAAGGTGGCACTGACACCTAAAAAACACATTTTGCAATTTAAATAAGAATCAGCCTATTACAAGCACACATATGCCAGCAGTACTGGCACTTCATCCAGACATCTTTAAATATAAGAGGCAAATTTAGATGGATGGTTGGATGTTACTAGTTATCTCAAAGCATAAGTAAACTTGTGTGTCTGACCTGCCCACCTGTCCATGCAGGTACACCTCAGGTTTCACAATACTATAGATGTCTTTTACCAACTGCCCTTCCAGCCCAAACCAGTGAATTTATTCTTTAAAAGATTTACTGTCTTTTCTGTAAGTTGGGCTACAATATCTGGCAGAAACAAGGAAAAGAAACCTACCTCTAACTGAATCCCAAACATAGTCCAGTGTGTCTACTTGAGGTTTTTGCATTAAAACCTAAGGAAGTACGATGCAAAAAGCCTTTTCGCCTTCTGTGATTTTTTTTTTCCTGGCTATGGTCAGTAAAAGGAAATATCTACATCTGTTCCTGGTTTACATGCATGCAAAACATTTTATAAAATGAAACCAGATTTGAAATCATTTAGATTCCAATACTAAACCTTCAAAAGCAAATTACCTACAAAAAGTACATGTGTGGGTGTATTCCTGTTTCACTGCATCAACAGCCTTAATCAGCCTTGCACACTATTTCTGATTATGGTTCATTATATAAAATCACGTTGATAACAGTTCAGCAAGAATGTTTCTTAACCCTTTCTGAAAAAGAGAAATACCATTCTCGTACCAGTTTTCACCCTTGAGGTGTGCATGTGGGGGGGTGACTTTGCCCAGCCATGAATGACTTTGTAAAAGCCTTAACAGCCAACCTTAAAGCACAGGAATCGGCTTGAACCATCCATCGGCATAAAGGCTGCAGCTCGTCCCTGCGCCGAGTGTGGTGACACCTGCAGAATCCTCCTCAGCTCCGCTTGCCACTGCAACTCCCAGGTCCTTGCACAGCCTCTACAGAAAGCAGACTGAAGGCTAACGCACCTCCCTGCTCACACGGAGCTGAAATGATTCCCACTGCACCAGCTGGAGCCACATCTCCTGTTCACAAGCTGAAAGCCCTGCTAGGATTTCTCAGGAGTTTTTAGTAACACAAACAGTACTTTGAAGCCAAATGTGCCTTCTTCAATTCACAGGGCTGCATTTTCTTAGGCATGCACACTTTCTTTTTTGTTTTTTATATATTCTTCTATTACTTTGAAACGGGAATTTTAGCAATATCATATATTATCTGTTAGGTAGATCAATATCTGAAAACTACTTGAAAACATCGGCAATTGTGAAGCATTGCAAAAAATTTCTTGGTAGGATTTCTGATCAGAAGGGGATTGTACCTGTGCTCCACAATCTGCTTGTTACGTTTCAAGATAAATTAGGTCTTTATTTCACCCTGTAAAGACTAAATGATTTTATACCTCCTTCCATTAAGGAAACTTTGCTTGGTGATACCATCACCATTGAAAGCAACTCATCTTTCTGTACCGGACCACAGAGTTTTTTCTGGGGACAACCTTTAAGAAAAATGCTTGTCTTTTATGACAATTTCAGTAGCTGATTCAGTAACCACTGTGATGTTGGCACTGCTAAGTCATCGTCATAAAGCAAAATTTCCCCTTGGTTACAATAGCAGCAGTGTAGGGTCTATTCTGACAAGCACCCTTTGGCAAAACCTACCCCCAAAACGGGAGGTTTGAACACAGGCAAATGTCAGTTAAAAAAAAAAGGGGGGGGGGGGGGGGAGAAACAAACAAACAGTAACATCACACTTAAATCGGTGCTTTGCAAGTGCACAGAGACAGTGACACCAACAGCAGACTTCTAAAATTCAGATTCTACATAAAGACGACTGTTGTGTTACCATTATTTCACTACTAAGCCACAGGGTGTCAAGCCACAGCCTTTGAATCTAAGCAGAAACATGAGAGGTGCCTCTCACAAGATGAGACCAAACAAAAGCCCTTTGCTGCCAGTGGGGGCAATTTCTGAATTTCCACAGGCCTGTTGAGAAGGGAGATTTCCAACAGACGACGAATCCAAGCATATGGGGAAACCAGAGCTCCCAAAACATAATTCATCCTCTCACCGAAGGAAATACTCTTCAATACCTACATAAGTTTAAGTCTCTAGGATTTTACACAAAGATGCCAGTGTAACTGAGCTGACTTATGTGCATGTATGTGTTTGGGGGAGGCTGGGGCAGGGGGGGCTGGAAATCAGACCCTGTCAGCTCAATTTGGGTTGCAACCCTCACTAAACCTCCTCTAATCCTCAAGCCTACCATGAGCACAGCAATGAGATTACAGCAGACAAATTTATTCGGAGTAGGTCATGTGCAGCAAAAAGCTGTTACACCTACAAACACTGTATGGCTAGTTCTACAGCTGCTTTTTTTCTTTTTTCTACTTTGTCCATCATCCTAACCATCCAGTCATCATGTACCAAATTCACTGAGCCAAAAAATTGGTTTCTGAGTAGTGAGAGAGAGAGCTCAAAATAAAAACACAGTTTTAAAACTGCTCAGTGAGCATGGATTCCTAAGATCACAGAAGTGCTTCAAAATACTAACTTTTATAATGAAAATATTCGGTTTTCTTCAAAGTAAAGTTTTTAGATAAATTTCTGCTCACCTGTACTTTAACACAGACTTGCCAGAAGTTCCACTGAGGATAAGCGATTATTCTAGCTGCAAATTTCAAACATATAAACTGTGAGGAATGAATAAATATTCTCTCTCTGAAATGAAACACATGAAATTTCTGATACTCAAGTAGTTCATTACCTCAGAAGAGGGAGTAAAGTAAAGTTGAATCTTCTTTTTTTTTTCCTTAATGCAACGAAAAAAAGACAATTACTGGAAGGCAGAAATTCCACAGTGGAACAAAACAGATTTTTGAGTCTTTGGACTTCTTCACATACATAATTAAGTGCCTGTTCTTTGTAAACTGTTGCTGTAAAAGTATCACCAGAGAATTTTTACAGCCAGACAAGATGTTTCCAATTCATTTTAATCTTTATTAAAGATGCAACAACTGCTCAGAGCAAATCACCCTATTGTATTTGGTTCATAGGCCAATAGTTGAAAGTCATCCTTTCTTACAGTCTAACAGGAATGACAAGACGAATTCATAGTCCTGAGACAATTCGACTGTTTACATATATTCATACTCCTTTAAATGGCAAAGATAAGATTCATCAAGAAAGTGACTGAAAATATTACCGCTTCAGAATGTAGTGTAACATAGGGTAAGATTTCTCACAAGACACTCATATTGCCCAGGAGATAGTCCTGACTGGTCAAAAATTCTTGCAAGTCTCCTATGTGATCATTTGTACTGGGTTTGCATGGCAAGGTTTTGGTAGCAGGGGGCTACAGGGGTGGCTTCTGTGAGAAGCTGCTAGAAGCTTCCCCTATGTCTGATAGGGCCCATGCCAGCCAGCTCCAAGATGGACCTGCCACTGGCCAAGGCCAAGCCCATCACCGATGGTAGTAGTGCCTCTGAGATAACATATTTAAGAAGGGGGGAAAAAAAAACCCTGGGCAATTGCAGCCAGAGAGAGGAGTGAGAATATGCAAGAAGAACAACTCTGCAGACACCAAGGTCAGTGAAGAAGGAGGGGAGGAGGCGCTCCAGGCGCCAGAGCAGAGATTCCTCTGCAGCCCATGAAGACCATGGTGAGGCAGGCTGTCCTCCTGCAGCCCATGGAGGTCCACAGTGGAGCAGATACCCACCTGCAGCCCATGGAGGACTTCACACGGGAGCAGGTGGATGCCCAAAGGAGGCTGTGACCCCCTGGGAAGCCCACACTGGAGCAGGTTTGCTGGCAGGACTTGTGACCCCATGGGGCACCCACGCTGGAGCAGCCTGTTCCTGAAGGGCTGCACCCCGTGGAAGGGACCCACGCTGGAGCAGTGCGTGAAGAACTGCAGCCTGTGGGAAGGACTCACGATGGAGAAGTTCATGGAGGACTGTCTCCCATGGGAGGGACCCCACACTGGAGCAGGGGAAGAGTGTGAGGAGTCCTCCCCCTGAGGAGGAAGGAGCGGCAGAGACAACGTGTGATGAACTGACCACAACCCCCATTCCTGTCCCCCTGCACCACTGGAGAGGAGGAGGCAGAGAAAATTGGGGTAAAATTGAGCCCGGGAAGAAGGGAGGGGTTGGGAGAAAGTGTTTTAAGATTTAGTTTTTATTTTCTCATTATCCTACTCTGATTGGATTGGTAATAAATTAAACTAATTTTCCCAAGTCAAGTCTGTTTTGCCTGTGACAGTAATTGGTGAATGATCTCTCCCTGTTCTTATCCCAACCCACGAGCCTTTAATTGTATTTTCTCTCCTGTCCAGCTGAGGAGGGGGAGTGATAGAGCATCTTTGGCGGGCACCTGGCATCCAGCCAGGTTCAACCCACCACATCATTAAACTAAACATAAGTAAAATAAATACAATAACTCATTTCACCAAAATTAGTAGATCAAAACAGAATGATGCAATGGGGAGAGAAGTCCTGCCTTGCAGATCCATTACAATTCTCTCAGGGAATCATCCAGTATGAGACACATTTCATATGTGACTGATTTCCTAAATCCTCTAATAAGATAACTTGCTAAAGACTGTGAAAGAAAAAAGTACCATTAGAAGATGAAAGGGGAAGTCCTCGTGAATGACTAAATGAGTAAGGACAGGATATAAAGGAAAGGACTTTCACATGATCACTTCCACAGAGGAGAGCGGTTACCAGCACTGGGGAATGTGCAGTTCAGCACTGTTGCATATGATCTGGAAAAGACAGGAAGACACCAAACTCTGCTGCTGATGTACGATTATATGAGCTGGTAACAAAGGATTCAACAGCAAAGAGATTCAACACCAGCCAGAATGCAAAGAGTTACAGAGGTATCTCTTGATAATGACTGAATTGCATATATCACTTTATTGCTGCTTCAATGTTGATAAATACAAAGATGAGAAAGAGGCATTCCCTAACTAAACATATGGAATGGTAAGTCCTAATCAACTTTTTGTGACTTAAGAAAACGTTTGCAGATACTGCAGACAGATCCCTGAAAACCTTAGTTCAATGCTCCTGGGCACCAAAAGGCAAAAAGAACCTTAGCAATTCTGAAAGGAAAGGGGGGAGGGACGTTCTATGCTACAAAGTCATGGTTTGTCTACTGAAATACTACAAGCAGTTCTGTTACCCTAGAAACAGAAAATTTCTACAAAGCAACTAACAAGTATGCATAATTCAACTATGAATCTCATAACCATGACTTATGGATGCCAAAACTTAAAAAGCGGTCCGATAAATTCATATAAGAATCTCATCAAGGGCTTCAAGTGCAAATAGTTCAATGTGCAGTTGAGGAAGTTCTTCAGTCAGACTCCTAGAAACTAGGAAGACATACCGTGAGACGTAGAACTATTTGCTTGCTCCCACCTTTCTCTTCCATAAAAAGAGATACAGCAGTTGCCTGATTCAGAACAGCTATTTTTATGTTCTTACCTAAGATTTATTAAACTATCAAGTTTTAGTAATATGAGAAACTAGCTTAAAGGAATAGATGCTATTTATATTACCACCTCAGATGAAAAGCAGTAGTAAAGCCCTTAAAGACTGTTACACTTGCATTGTCTGTAAGTTTGAATTTAAAAATTGGTTATTACTTCTGTCTTGCAAATTTATCTCCCAAAATCAACACACTACTCTATTGAAATGGCTTAAAAAAAAGGGGGGGGGGGGTCATTAGGTCAGAGCAGCCAATAAAGTGAGGAAGGAAAAAAAAAGCCAAGGTAAGCAGCATATTAGGAAAGGATGCCAACGGCAGGTTTGGGGAGGTATAGACTAATGCAGCTTCTGGAAACTAAATTACTTTCAGAACTAAGTTGACTTCAAATTACTCATTTAAGACCTATTGCTCAGATGTCACCTATCCACAAGACTGACAAATCACAAAAATAAGCATTTTCATGTTTTGGCAATTTGCAAATGTATGCAATCACAGTAAGAGGACTATAACAGGGTATTTTAAAAGCTAGTTTAAGGACTTTTCCTATCACAGCAACTGCTCTGACAAAAAGCTCTTTCCCTGAGAACCTTGTCTGTCTTTACCCTATTGAATCTAAAACATGAGCATCTAAGCTAGGTCTTCTCTGAATTGCCCCCTAAAGGAGACTTTGGCTTTGGCTCTCTCCTCACTGATTACAAAGTCTACAAAACCACACTCACTAGGCTAACATTAGCTAGCGTGAGTGGCACTCTCCACCCACAGCTCCCAAGCAGATGACCTTTTTGCAAAGCCATGTGAGATAATGGGAAGATGTAAATCAAAAACAGAGGAGTAGAAAGGTACAAGATTATTTTAACAGTCTGAGAGGATCTGGATAATAAGAAAATAAACAGAGAACAAAAAGGATGTGCCTGGGGAAGACAGAAACATAATAGCTTTTTTTTTTCCTTAATGTTATTTATCCCATCCATTCATTTATCACAGCTAGTAGTGAAGCTACTAAAAGCTTCCTTTCTAAAACAGAAAGGAAAGCTTTGATTTCAGGGTAAAAGTACATTATAGACCAAGCTACATCATCAACAGCACCTGTCTTAAATTGAAAAATTTGCATACACAAGATGTTAGAGCTGTGCACTGTTACTATGCCACAGTACTGTATAGCTGATTAATTTTTTTAAAAATCAGTTTGTGATGCTGACGTATTATAAACAAACTGTGCAAACAGTTTGCTGAGAACAGACTGATATTGCCATTTTTCAGACCACATTGTTTTAGAATTGATATCATAACTTCCCACTCTTATAAAGTCATTGCATCAACCCCCACTAACTCTATTTTACTTAACTTCAAGGAGAAAAGTCTTCAGTTCCAAGTACAGAATGAGAAAATATTTTAGTCATAAGTATATGTGGAATGTGAACAAAGGAAGACAGTGCAGTGAGAGAAAAAAAGAAGATAAGCTGAATACAAGTCACATGGAAAAAAACTGGGATGCTGCATTAGTGCTAATACATGTGAAAATAAAGTCAGTGGATCTTCCACTGCTGCTGCAAATGATCACTGAGAGATTACAGCATCTGGGAATCATGGAAGAACATCCTCTTGAATATACGTAATAATCTCAGTTACACAATGCTAAAATTTTCTAGTTCATTACATTTCACAGACTGAATATGATGATTATTGCTCCTGTGAGAATTAAGTTTCATTGAGCTTGGTTACATCTGAAATCTTTGTGAAAACTATTCATGTTGCTAGTACAGGTTAAAAAAAATTGAGGTATGTAAGAATATTTTAACTCTTCAGCTCTTACTTAGCACTGTGTTTTCATCTAAACTACATATTTAAAGTAAATTAAGGCAATCCTATCTGACTAAAGAATTTGCAGAAGGGATCAAATTAACTTTGAAAAAGAATGTTTATTTTAAAGTACAATAATTCAGAAGTTTCATTTATTTCCATTGTTTGGACACTATTTTCATTTTGATACACTTTCTGCTGCAGTACATTAACCACAGCACTAGTGATCCCTGCAGAACCCAACTCACATCCACAGTAACACATCCACACCTACCTCACGTGTGTCCTCAAACAAGTGGTCAGAGCTCCCTTAAGATACATCCACAGAAGAAAACAAAAGCATCAAGAACACAGACCAGAGACCTAAAACTGAACTGTACAAAGATGGAAGGCAACACATAGTGCAGAGATTAAGTAAAAGTTTGAGAAACAGAAACAATGATGAGAATTAATTGTGAAGGAGTGTGCGTACATCCAGAAAGATTAGCCTCCAGTTTTCAAATCTAGCATGAAAAGTTAAGTTCCTAAATAGAAAACCACTTAAAGTATTAATAAATAAGAAAAATATTTCTTAACTGAAATAGTTATGTATCAGCACAGCAGCTAAAAAGTATGTACTTAAAATACCATAAAAATACACCTTTATCACCATTCCTATACAGGAATTCCTATACAAACAGGCCAAAAAATTACACCTGCATTTGTGAGAAACAGAATCAGTGGATAACGAATTACTATATTGTTTTTTGAGTTGCTAGTAATATATAATGGTGTAACAATCTGGTGAGTAGTCTGAACAGATGCCGACTGATAATGAGAAGAAATGGCAGCAGTGAAGTGCTGTATTTCTAGGGTATTGATCCTAACAAATATTATTTTAGGTCAACAGCCTAATTTCCAGCAGAGAGGCTGTACTAGCACATAATTCCTGCAGCTAATGATCAATAGCTAATCAGCAGAGGAGAAAATGAGCAGAGATAAGCCTTCAGTACATATAGAGAATACCAGGTCTCTTGAAATACTTGTGCAAAATTAAACATGTTGGCAACAAGAGTGGGGGAGAAAACAGCGCTTTAACAAAAAACACATAAACTGGCAATGTAAATAATTTATTACTCTCCATATCCCATTCAAACCAGAACATAAGTAAGCAGACTGTACAGTACTACAATATCTTGCAGTTAAAATCAGTTCACATACAGTGGAAACTCTTGAAAAGACTCCTCTGCACTCTTAGAAGCTTTGAGAGATTAAGTCTTTTTCAAATGCTCCTATGCTGTCAGGTAAAAGGGTTATGACTGCAAAACTGAGGGACACTAGAAAAACGCAGAGTTCCTACAAGTGGCTTTAAAAGCCTTGATTTGGGTAAGAGGAGAAAAAGATACAAAGACTTTTTTTTTTCTTCTCGTTGTACTTGTAATTGCATTATGACTTGGTGATCCTTTTAAGCAACCTCATTTATCACACACTGCCAACAACTGGGAATGTCTTTTTTTGAGAGCAGATCGTAATGACAAGCGTCTAGGAACTAACTGGTTAAGAAGTTCAAATCAAATCTCAGGCTCATAAGCACTTGGCTTTAAAAAAGTGGATTGATTTGTTTTCAACTCATACTCACTCTACTCTTCTGCATAAAAAAGCCTTATTGGTAGAACCTGAATTAATATAATTCATCCTCTAACTTATTAAACCTTTAAAATATAAATGTGGGGATAGGATGAAGATAACAGGTCTTCTGCTGTTAAAAATGTGTGTGTTTTTTTTTTTTTAGTATAACAAAGATGACTTTTAAGTCAAACAATTACTTGAAATAACCGCTTTGTACACAACCAAACCAAGCAGTATGCCAGGCTGTGCCACAGAAGTGCAATAGATGGGTATTAAATTCTTTAAGCAAACGGAAAATAAATGTTCATCACTAAGGAGCTCCCGTTATCAACAGGCTATGTTTTTGGCCAGAGAACACACTACTATGGTATGCAGCATACTATGCATTGCTTCTCTCTCTGATGAAGTCATTAGCCAAAATAAAAACAGACTTCTTAGCAGTATGCGTTTCTTTTCAAGATAGGCGTCCCTTCTGTATCTTTTTACTTTATAAATAGGAAGAAAGTAAAGGCACAGTCAACCATTAATGCAAGACTCAAAAATCTAGCATGAAACAATTCACAAATTCATCTTCCATTTAAGATATAAAAGTGCAGGCATATTCAATGTAAGTACATACATTTATTTTCAATAATCTTCCCATTACCTCAAAACCACAGTGTTGTTTCCTTTTTCTCCAAAATCAAGGGCCAAAGTTGACTTCTATATCCATAAAGTATTTTATGGATTTAGTTGTAATCCTCAGTAGAAAAAGCAAAACAATCAAGTCCTAGAAATGCAATTGGCATATACAAGTGTGCAGGCAGCATTAATAAATCAAGAACACTATGGGGTTTCTTGTGAAGTACAGAGAAACTTTCATCACTGGCTCTGACAACCTGCACGGCAACTGGTTTTCTTTCCATGCTCCTTCCTAAGGATGCACACTGGAATGTATCAAAGCTTCTCACAGTAGACAAGAGAATGACTCTGATTCACTTACCAAGTAAAAAAACAAAACAGAAACATGACAACCATGTATTTGAAAGACGGAGCAATGAGATGCAAATATAACCTCCTCCTCTAACACTTCCAAATTATGAGATTAATTTTTTTATTCTACCAAGTGAGGTACTGCAATGCACTAGAAATGAAAACAGAAAAGAAAACACTGGTTGTCCAGTAACCTCCTACTAAACCACCTAAAGAAACCTCAAGGATCAGGTATGTCTCGCACTGTGAAACTGGGTATTTTGATATATTGCAATAGATAAACATGGTCAATATTAATATCTCTGCCTGATTACTCACATTATTTGACAAACCTGACAAAGTTCAAAACCATCCTGTAACCGGTTTCAGGAAAAAAAAATCCCAATGAAATGTGTATTTTCATCCTTAATGTGTCATTAGAACTAAATAAAAATGATATAAAAATCCTATTACAGCAATAGGGGCATTAATCATCCTACGTATCATGCCACCTTCATTTTTAGTACTCCTGTACTATGTTTTCATCACTGTGTATCCACTGTTTCAGTGGCAGGAGACAAGAACGTTCTTAAAAGGCAGTGGTATTTCAAACATTTATGGCTACGTGGATGAAGAACCTACAGTAAGAGGGGAAAAACACCATTGAAACTGGAGAAGAACAGCATGAAACTGAAATTTTTCTCTTCCTTTTACAGAAGTATATTATTTGCCCTGGTTTAGTAACCGAGAGAGAATTTGCTACAGAGCTTCAGGAGACTGAAGCACAACTCCTGTGCACCGTTAAAATCCTACACAAAACATTCACGTGTGAAATCTCAGTAATGCACGGAACTTGTGCTGGCCATCCAATTTAATAATCAAGTTTACAACTTTATCAACCCCATTTTTACTGGATACCCATAGCTCTGACAACCAGACAGAAAGAAAAAAAGTACTAACATTACCTACATTTCCAGATTTTTCAAAACTGTAAAAAATCGTAGAAACAGAATTTAAACTGAAACCTTATAGAATTTCATTATTTGCAAGGTCCTGGAGCTGGCTCCACAGGCCAATTATTTAACAAATGTTTACGGTGCTTTAACAGCTGCTTTTCATTTACAGAAGTTGAGGCAGTTATGATCTGGAGGAGAGCATTAATCCTAATTAGCTCTGATCCCATCACCAGAAAGAGCTGGACCATCACTCTGCAGAAGATTTCTCAACTTAGTGTTTGATTAAGAGTTCCCCTGCTGGGAACTGTGTTTATTTGGAGATGTTGTCTTGTGCTGCCATAAGCTTCCTGAATATCCACATGTGTGTAACAAGCTTCTCAGAGAGGTAGGTATACAGGAATCAATAAAGCTACAGAAGCCTCCTGTCAAATATTAATTGGTCATGATTGCAGTACTCACAAAAGGAGGAGCGGTTTGCGCAAACTGCAGGACTCGGAGTAGGTGTACGCAAAGCAAGGAGCCTGCGTTCTGCTCTGTATGATATTTTCCTCTCTTATCTTGCCTTTCTTAAACTCCATGGGTTTTATGTTGTTTTTCTTTTTTGTTTGTTTGTTTTTTTTAAATTGGACTCCAATGATGATAAATCAAAGATTACTGAGGAGTTTCTATGCAACCACAGCTTTGTTTTGTTTTAACAAAGCTTTAGGCTACAACTTTCAAGATAATTGAAGGAACAAACTCAAACACCGCTGGCTTCAGAACAGCAAAGCAGACTGAAAAAGATAGACAAAGCAAGCGTTGGTATGAAGAGAACGTGCAGGATGGAAAGAAGCTAACCCATCCCCTCCCTCCCTGCAGACCTGACTCATGTTACCGATGGCTGCTGAGACCAACAGGCCCTATTCATTTGCACAGTCCTAGCACCCTCCTCTCCCCAGGTCATACATCCGTATATCCTTTCCATACCATGAGACACTACAACTATAACCAAGCCTGCAGATGCACATTGCTTGGCAAAGCGAGGGGCAGCAGCAGCAGCTTCTGTGGCCACCCAGGATAGGTATGGTCTAGATTTTACCGAGCTGTTTCTCAGTGAACATCTGGACTCCTCTCTTCTACTTAACCACCAGTTTTCACAACAATTTACTCTACCCTGAGAGCTTTACACCTCTGTCACTGACAGAAATCAGCAGCCAGTTAACACCCAAAATGTTGGTGGATTTTTTTTTTTTTTCCTTTTGGAGTGAGGGAGGAGGGGTAAAAGAAAGGGATTGATGGATGGACAAGGCTAGTCTCAAAAGCCTCACTTCCTTAGCAAACCCAGGCTAAACACAGTCCCTTACAAAAGATCCCCTCAAAAAATGAACCAAAGGACTAAGGAAGGATTTACATAGTACAAACTCTTGTATGTTGACAAAGAACAAAAACTTTGAAAGGAATACTTGTCAAAAGACCCAATCTCACAACGCGGAAAGGAAGGCCAGGAAATCTTTGCATGACAGGGCTGCTTTTCACGTCTTTAAAATGTGAAGCCACTAGTTGCTAATTGATAAGAGCGAAGGAGATCCCACCCAACACCTGCTACAGCAATTCGGTTTAATAGCAGTCCTTCACCAGCTTTGACAATTACTCCCACACTCCCCTGTGAGAGACTAATGGTTTGCTAAAAATAAAACAGAGATTAGCGTCTACAGCGAGCTGCCTGAGAGATACGCTATTTGACAGAAGTTGATATTAATCAACCTTGTGGTGTGCTGGTGTCCGGACTTCACGTCAAAGGATTTCATTTTATAGCCAGAGATTTGGGTGTTTGGTTAAAGTGGCAGCATGCAATGTTACTTTCTGTTCATTTTATTATTTTCTGTAGCCTGTATCTTAGCATGCAGTAATAACGTTCATACTTATGTAGTGGGGATAATTCAGTACCAACATCAAATCTTTGTGTACAGCAGCTGCTAAAAGCTGAAGTTGTCGAGAAACACGAGATGACAAAGCAGAACACGAAACCCCCCAAATGTACCAGCAATTCATGACATTTTCCCTAGTATGTGAATCTTGCCTTTAGCAAGCAGACCAAGACTTACCAAGCCAGGATGGGAGGGAAGGATGGGGAAAAGAGCAGAAAATACTTTTTTAATTTTTTCTGAATGTGATATATAATATGGTTGTTGAAAACATCACTCAGTAGCTTGTATGTAGGATGCAAGTAACTAAGACAGTATCGGCCTTCCAAGAGAATTGTTCTTGCCCATTTTAAAGCTGAATAATCTTTAAGTAACTAACAGACCATAAAAGCAGCCAATATATGAGAGAAAGTATTTTAAAAAACAACGTACTGAATTAGTTCTGTAAGAAAAAGTCTAACTTTAAGACGAAAAAAATTATATAGATTTTAAGGTTTGCCTTATCTTAAATACTAAGAAAAGGGTCTGAATTTACAGTGGAAAAACTCTCATCTTTTCTCAAATACAGAAAAAAATAGGCTCCATGTGATGAGTCAGATACCTATACAAAAAAACCCAACCTACCCAAACCCCACAAACAACCTTGTGCTTGTTTTATGGAGGCAAGCCAAACAAACTCCATCCTTCGAATCTACAAGATAGCTGACCTACGTCACACTGAAGAAACACTTTACATTAATTACAGTTGCTCTTAAAAGAGAGTGGCCATCATACAAAATGATTACTGCCCTACCTGGTCAAGTGGGTTAGGATTAAGAAAAGACACCAAGAACTACAGGTCTAGATTTCCCCCTCAAAGATAACAAGGAAATTTCTGTCTGCCTAGGAAGATAAAAAGAGCCCAAACTCCATTTGTTACTCAGCTGCATGAAAAACTTAGATTTTCAACAGAAAAAGAGACACCAGGGATGAGACCACTGGCAACAAATACATCTTCCTGTAAAACTAGAATACCACCAGATCATAGGTGGTGGTGTCAGAAGGTGAGATCAGATAGAAGACCTGAAGAAAATACAGGCAACTCCATAAGAAGAGAATGGAAGTCTGACGGTAGCTGAAAGGCAAGAGAACTGCAGCCCAAAAGCTGCCTCTTAACTGAGGCTCACTTCTGCCACACATTCACCTCCAATGGGTGATGTATAGGTTAAATGAGCGGTACTACAGCATTTCACAGTTCTTCCCCTGCCAGCCTTGAGATGTCACGCCCAACATCTTGATTTAATAATCATTGCTTGGGAAAAATATCCATCACTTTCAAGTCACATTTTCTCTAATGCCGTTTATTTAGTCTCATAGCTAGCAAATACTGTATTTCCAATATAAATATTTATTAAACAGAAAACTTCAAAAATTATCAGAAACAAGATAATTAATATTCAAAATTAATGCATCATAGAGAGAGGATCTTTCATCATGGGCAAGCTTCAATTGAAAGACGAAGGTATCACACGATAAGGATGTTTAACCTACATAGGTTTCAATCCCACAGAAACTATTAGGTTATTTATTTATACCTCAGCATTTACACTTAGGCAAGAACCACCAAATAAACTGCATTAGTATGATGCTAACACCTCTTGGCAGTGAGCCCTTTATTGATCTCTCCAGCCTCCATTAAAACATCATTGAGTTGAAAATGTGAACCACAGATTACACACAATTCTCGTGTAAACTCTGCAGTAAACTGAAGAGGTAAAATAATCATGTTTTAAAGCTAAATTTTGTTTCATGATTTTCCTCTTCAAATCCTTTCCACTAGAAGGTCAGAGATAAAAAAAATAGGAAGCCCACCAAAACAACAGAAAAACATGACTTAAATGGCCTTCAAGGCTACCATTCATCTCTCTATTAAAAGATTATCTATAGAATCACTGTGTGATCCCTGTTGGGACAAACTACATTTTAGCAGAGCAGAAGAGGTAATTTAAAACCAAATTGGCAAATGTTACTGCAGAAATTTCTTTTCAGAATTGTGTGGAGAAAAATATTACCAGCTTGTTCACAATGAATGTCTCCCACACGATTATTTAGCACACATGAAAAATAATTTGTTGATTCTAAAGCTTGTATTGATTCCAGATAATCTGCCTCTGCTTCTGCCTCATAAAATAGTGATGGTATGTGCAAAGAAATTCCCTTTATTGTATTTTACCACTGTCTAAGAGGTGTCCCCAATTTCTGTTTTACACAGAAAAGCAAATGGCTACAGAATATACCAATTTATATTCACTTTTGTACACAATATCACATTTTCTTTTAATCAACTGGGATTCATTTCAGTATCTAACACAGTGGAAGAATGTTTTTATTTCAAACTTGATTGCAAAATTACAGAGCAACAGGGATAAGCTTTTGATGTAGATACTGGATGGGCCAACCAGGGTTGCTGGACAGCTGGATCTGCTGTCCACAAACCAGGAAGACCTGGCTGGGGATGTGAAGCTCAATGGCAACCTTGGCTGCAATGACCACGAACAGAGGTTGTTAAGAGCTTGAGGGGAGTGAGGAAGAAGAGTAGTAGAGCACAGGATCCTGGACTTCGGAAGAGGTGACTTCAGCTTACTCAGGGAACTAGTAGGTGGGACCCCATAGAAACAGAAAGACCACCCCTGGAGGTATTTAAGATGTGTAGATGTGGCACTGTGGCACTTAGGGGCATGGTTTAGTGGGACTCGGCAGTGTTAGGTTTACGGTTGGACTCGATGATCATAAAGGTCTTTTCCACCCTAAATGATTGTATGATTCTAAGTAGAAAAGTCCTGACTGAGCTCCAGGGCAAAGCAAAACAGTATAGAGGAGGCAGAAGCAGGCAGAGGCTAGCAAGCAAGAATTTGGAAGCACTGCCCAGGCACACAGGTAGTGTCAGGAAATTCATATATGGTACCACCACCACATAGAACCATCAGTAATTTAAGACATCTAAATAAATTGAGATGAAAACAGAATCACTGTAGTAAGCGAAATAAGACAAACCAAAATGCCAACAGAGCTAAAAGAATTTAAAAGCAAGCATGTATCTTGAGCCTTATTGCTAGCATTTCCTCCAAATAAGTTTTTTTTCCCCCATATTTGTTTTGTTCTTAAAAACGTGATGCAAACACAACAAGCAAATTCCTACACGGGAGATTCCAAATCTCAAGCCACTGAATTATCCTCCCTTGTTTCCCTCAGCCACCCAGATTTCAAGAGTATTCCATACATCCAGCATCATGCCCTAACTGTTCCTCTAACAGATCCTGATGTACAAAGATACTACATAATCCACTTCAGAAACAGCTGTCTAATAGGTATTATATCTCAAAGAATAAGGCTTGGAGAAACAGGTTTTCCTCCTCCCAAATTGATTATCCAGTCATTTGGAGACATGGGTGTACCTTGTTTCAGGCAAAAGTCAAACACCCTAAAACTTCGCTCCACCTTATATTACTGCCCTGTAGCAAAATATGAATGTTGAATAAAATATGTATTTGCTTAAAATACTTAAAAAAAAAAATCACAGAATGAAAAGAAAAAAATTGACATTACTGTTTAACCTCAAAGTGACTGTAACTGATCCACAAAGAGGAAATGTTCATTTGGACTTTGATGAGCTGGAATTAGCTATCAATCAAGCTTGCTAAGAGGAAAAGCCTAAAGTTCATAAGGAACTGGAATAGTAACAGAGAGAAAAAGTGACATTGTGAATGATCAGATGCAATTTGTTGGCAAGTTGCTAGAAAAACTATGTACACTTTTCTCTTTTATAAAAAGAAAAACAAAACCCAAACAAAACCAGAAAAGCCAGCCAAAACTGTTGCAATTACACTGGCAAATATGGTATAACTAAGTTTTCAGAGTGGGCTGGCAGCAGTGAAAAACTTTATGTACAGCAGATTAATTTTAATTTTTGAAGCTGAAGATTACATGACTCAGCCTGTACTCATCATCTCTATGAAGACATGGCTCTGCTGCTGAAATGTCAGCTCCTCAGCTTCAGCACCCGGCATAAATGGAAGGGCAACGTTTGCTTTCTTTCAAAACTTAGCATTTTGGCTTGAATTCTCAATAGCTATGTTCTTTCTGGAAGTTTGAAGTTAAGCCAGTGCAGCACTCTACGCGCTACCGAGTCACACAAAGAACAGATGCATTTCCTACCGTCACATTCTGCTCCATTCAGCTACGTGGTGGATTGCTGCTCTAACTACTGTTAAGTCTAGTAACCAGTTGTGCTCCCCTCACCTTCACAAGCCAGTGCCAGAGTTCAGCATATAAACACAAGCGTTTCCTCATCAGCAACAATATGCTTACTGTTGTTAAAGACAATTATTTGCAGTTTCTACCCTAACACACCAAAAGGCACAGACAGGCAGCATGCTCCGGAAACCAGAATAAATGTAGAAGTCCGTTTCATCACTTTTTTTTGGAGGTAGGTATTTCCGATCAGCAGTTTTCACTACCAGCTGAAAAGCAGTCAGGGAGATAAGTATTCAAGTTGCAATATATCACAATGCCACACTTGTGTAAGCCCTAGTAACATCTCAGATGGTTTAAGACTTTACTTTTTTGAAAGACTAACAACAGACATGGTATTTTGTACATCCTTTTTTAGCCTCAATCCAGATTTACACATTAATAAGCACTGCATCACAAGTTAGCTTCAAAGTATAAAAAACAAGGTGCCATTCCTAAATATTTCACCATGTTTATCAATTCAATATTTTAGTTTCAGAATAAAAGCCATTAACAGAATTATCATATTGCTCCTGAGTGACTGAGGAGGTTTTATACTACATATAATACACTTTCAAACATAAGCAGCAAAAGAAGCTTAAAAAAAAGCCCTCAGCATGCATTCAACAATTACCTTGTGTTGTTATGGTAACTAAGTATCTCTGAAGAAGCAAGAACAAAAGGGGAAAATGTCCCACTGCAAATCCTCCTATAAGTTCTGTAGATATATAGATATTCTCCATTGTAGATTCAAATGAATGCAGTGCAGTATTGCTCCAAGCATCACATCCCCCCCTGAGATGTAGGTAAACATTTTAAAATGCTGATGGAGATAGGGAAGCATGAAGCTGAAGCAAAATTTGATTCCTCTACAAGGAGTACGGCTGCTCAAATCAGCTGTTCCATGAGACTTTTAAATTCCCAAATCCAGGTGTCCTATAAGGGGGTCCCAAGGAATCTCTTCGTGCAATATCTCTGGAGCCTACAGCTAGAAAATGCCAGAAAAGCTTAGCACAGCTAAAAGGGGGCAAAACTATTCTCTTACAGGATACTACACAGAAGAAAGAGGGACAAGCCAAGACCTCGCTTCCCACCCTCTGTGTCCCTGCTTCCCAAAGTTTTAGTGACGTTATCCTGATAACTGATATCCAAGAAAACAGAAAACCTAATGAACAAAATACAAAGCAAAGCAAGAGTCTGTTTCGCAAGAACTGAGATGAAGTGTCAAGGAGATTTATTTGAATGTATGTATTTATCAGCAGTTTATGGATGGGGATAGGAATTTATGGTTTTAAGCAACAACCATAGACTCAAATATTCGCTTTAGCCAACCCAGAATCATTTTGAGAGTTTAAGAGGGTTGCGGGGGGTGGGGGTGTGATGGTGGTGGTGGTGTCCTTTTTTGGAATTAGAAGTCTTCAGTTTTAAGTTTACTATCTCTAAAGCAAGTTACAGAAAGTTGCTCAATTTTCCTGCAGAGGGGAAATCAGGTTCATAGTACAGTCAATAGTAGGAATCAAACAGAGAATCTGTGGAGACTGTATCTGCAGATATACTGTTTCAACCCTCAAGAGTCTCTCTGGGTAAATGCAAAGAATTTTTTTTTAAAGTTCCTACTTCCGATTATAAACAACTATAGTCTAGGTTCAAAGAACAGCACATACTTTTTTTTTTTTTAAACTTACACCAAAAAAAAACCCCAAACCTCTGAGGTTCATTCTTGGAACTTGCTGGATCATATCTGAAGTCAGTTGAAACACTTAAGGGACTGCAATCAGGCACGGTGGGGACTCTCAAATAAACTTCATTGTAAACAGCAATGTTACTAACCTTGTCAAAAATGCAATGGTGAATCATTTGTACTGTCTACCAAGTGCTGTTTCAGTTACTTAAACCTAGTACCTAGCATGTGCTTTATAAACCAGCAATATAATTCATTGGGGGGGGGGGGGGGGGGAGCTATTGTCTAACATTCTCAGCCTGTGCCACCATCCAACCTACTCAGGATTTTAGTAAGGTTACAACATATTTGCAACTTATGCATTTTGTCCTGTCACTCGATGACTTGACTGTAGAGCCATCACTTTAGGTACAGCTTCAGCCAATTTTCTCCAAAATACTTAGTATAATGTCACGCACTGTAGATAAAGTATACCATAGAAAGTGTATTTAAACAATGAAAAAGGTAAGACAGCATCCATAATTGTGACTCTTAAGACACTTCAGCAACTGGAGCTCAGACAGAAAAATGCTAATGACAAATATAACCTTGAAACATGAGAATAAGAGACAACTATTAATAGAAGGCTAATCTAAAGTCTCACTTTACATAATACACAAAATTGCAGTAAAGTCAAAGTTCACTAACATCAACAATGTACTTCAGAGCTCCATCTATGCTGATGATGACAAAGCATAGAAAATTCTCAGAATTTGTAAAGCATTTCATATCTAGAAGAGTTTACTCTTCAGGCCCTTGAAAGCAACATTTAATGACAATTTGACATTATCAAAGGGAAGTTTCTCCTGACCATTCATGAAACTACTACAGTTTGCCTTTTTCCTCCTCTTTCTGAAGACCACAGTGAAAACCTTGTGTCTTCGTGGCAGAACATCATCTGACCTAAATCCCAATCAAAATGTACGAATTCTGGGGTACAGCCATTTTGCTAAACTCACCGACATTACAAATACACTCATGTTTTACATTCACTATGATGCAAATTATTTTTCAAGGGAATGCTTGAGGAAAAGGATAGTGACTCAGGTGTGAGTAATAGCAGAGGTGCTGAGAGCAAGGTTTATGAATACATTTATAAATATTTTTCAACTGTGAGGTCAATCTTTCAGCCAAGATGTTGTGTTACTGGACCCAGAACTGAGGGACAGAAAGCATCAAATATTCTCCATCTCTGGGGCTCACAAGATTACAAACACTGCCTCAGCTGTAAAGCCAGACACACTCTTTGATCATTGACATATATGTACCTATTTACTGTCAGCATTCCTCTCAAATTTTGTTAAAAAACTCCAAATTAGGCAGAGTTCTGGAAACCCTTTTAGATCTGCTAGATAAGGCCTTCTATACCTTGTAATAGGGCTTTCTACACCTTGAAAAACTACTATTTCAATTTTTTTTTTTGGTAGCACAGCCAGATTTCTAAAGGCCTATTAAGTGAAGGATGGAGGGAAGCGAGTGTTTAACTTGACACCAGTTTGGTGGTCCAGGCAATTATATGCATATGAAATCACACAGGGTAAATTAAGCAAAGCTCACCACCGACTATTAAAGATTTAACTCAAATCTATTAAACTGTTACTCGGTAATCTTAATATTCTTTCAAATTACTACTACTGACCCAAGCTCCCCAAAGGCACAATCTTACAAAGCAATTATTTTCGAAGAACTAAGGCGGTTCTCAAAGCTCTGTGAAATCAGTATACCAAGAAAATGACACCAAGCAATGAAATGGTTTCTGCCCATCACTGAATCATAGAAGATACCATCCTGCTTGTCTGCTTACAGTCACTGCAGTTCCACATTACACTAACATTTTACTACCTCCCCTATCACTTGGAAAAGGACAGGATTTTTCATTTAATCACATTTCAAACATGGGCTCTTCACTCTGACCATTTAATTTTTTTTCTTCAGCAAAACATTTATGATAAAGACTATTTTCAAAAAGTAGTGATATAACAGTTTCATCACTATTACCTACTTCTCAATACAACAACAATCAGCAAAAAAGGGTTAAGCCATTTAAATTCTGAACCGCACCATATAGCTTTCCCCAAATCACTGGAGCTGGATTGAAAATTGAAACAGTGCTAACCTCAGTGAATCTTACTTTATCCCATTAAGTGATCAAAAAAAACAAGACAACTCTAAAGAGATCATGAAATGATTAACAGAGCATACAACTCAAGGGTATAAATAGATTTTTGTCCAGGAAAAAAAAGTATTTGGTAAAACCCCAAAGGATTCATGTATCAGATTAGGAGAGTCACTTCAGACACAACTCCCAGGTGAGTCCTGAATTTTCTAAATTGCTGAAATATCTTTCATACAAATTTGAAGACTGCTGTCCATTGCCTAATGCAATGAAAGCTGGAAAAAGCCATAAAGTTCAGCCACACTTGTTAGTCAAATATTAGCATTGAATTTGCTATACAAAAATCATCAACAATTTTTGCTCTTCTGTCAAAAATGTAAAAGCTAGAACAACTCATCAATTTTTACTGACTCTAGTAATTTCCCCAGTGATAAGAAAAAACAGTATTTTATTTTAATTCACACAATATGAAACAGCCTGGCTGATTTACTTTGCTAGCAGAATAGATAAGGAGGATCTTCTCTAAGAAAAGTCAAACCTTAGAAATGGAGACTGAAGTCATTGCTGAATGACAAAACAAACTGATTTCCTGTGGCAGACAAATCTCATCTAGGCATGTAATTTAATTTCTCTTCATGAGATATTGAAAGGGTTATCTATGATGATCAAATAAAGATATGTTTCAAAGAACATTAATGTCTCACATGCTTTAAGAAGATCAAACAACAGATTTTCTGGTGCTGTATTAATAAAGCAATAGTTGCATAACTGACTTGGCTACACCAGGGCAGAAATGTAGGATTCAAGTAGGCTTAGAGCACATCAAAAAGATGAGAGAGAAATCCTTGGGAGACAGAGAGAAGGTGAAATTTCCTATGATTCACTTGAGGGAAAGGAAATTTCTTTGAACTACAAAAGAAGAGTCAAT
This sequence comes from Theristicus caerulescens, assembly GCA_020745775.1. Classification (NCBI taxonomy): domain Eukaryota; kingdom Metazoa; phylum Chordata; class Aves; order Pelecaniformes; family Threskiornithidae; genus Theristicus; species Theristicus caerulescens. Next base: position 32,161,932 of record CM036564.1, read on the forward strand.
AACCCTCTGTAAACTCGAAGTCATCCTTCTGAATTAAGACCAGCCTCACTAATCCAGCAGTCCTGAAGCAAAAATTTCAGACCAGCCAGAAAGAAAACAGAGTTAAATGGATGTTTCAGCCAGCATTGTGCAACTACACTATCATCCTGTGAGGTATCGGAGAAGTTACAACAGCTCCTACCCTGAGGAGTACTGAGGAGAGGAGGAGACAGGGCAAACTCCTCACATCAGCCCGGAGCCAATGTGGAGCAGAGGCAGATGGCTCCACAGGGTTCCCAGGAAATTTCCGAGACGCTCATCTACTGGAATACCAGTTCAAAGCCAGAAACTTCAACAAACCACCAACCCTAAGGACCCTGAAACTTGAGAGACACAAAAATGGGCTGATTTGAGGCACGTAAAAATATTCATAATAGGTCTCTTCCTGGGACATTAAGAGCAGTAACCGCCCTGTATAGAAAACTCAGTCCTGACTCTGCTCTACACCCTTTTGGACATCTCAAAGACTCGACAACCCAGATCACGCAGAATTCCTGCATCAAATTGGTAGATTTGGGAATATTTTTAGCTGATACAGTCCTGGACAGGAATGAGCAGATTCACTGACAGTGAAAGAAAATTTTAACAGATCCCAGCCAAGCGAATTGTTAAGAAAACCCTAAAAAAAAATACAGAAATACCCACCAAAAAAAGGCCTGAGCAATGACGTTAGCTCAGAGAACATTTCACAGGCTCCTTCTCCTCCTGAGCATTTCAGACATTTGGTGCAGACATTTCTACTTAAGTCTGGTCTTTTTTTCCCAACGTTAAATGATATGCCAGGAAACCCAGGAAAGAAAAACACTAAAAATGGTGCATACTTGAGATGCATTTTCAAGCTTTTGATGGTTTGCTAAATTTACTACCATCCTGGCTAAGACCATACCACTGTAGACTGGGTGCACACAGGTGTGTGTCTGTGCAGGCTGTAGTTCTGTTTATCACAGCAGCAGCACGAAGTGATGATGCTGAGGGTAACTGCGTACTCTAGCTGAGGAAGAACTGCAGGTGGCTCCTTCCCTTTCTCTTTCCTGACAGTACATGCTTATGTGCCTTAGGTATTCCAAGTGCAGGTCCATTTACTCATGTTAGGCCACTGCTTTCTAGCTGGATGCAGAACTCCAGGTTCCAGATGGGACCCCAAAAGGTCATTTTCAGACACCAAGTACATATCACAGTTTGAAGACCAAATTAAGGATTCAGAAATCGACAGCATCCTCTTTTTCAACAAGCAATTATATACAGACAACTACAGGATTTTTAATGTTCAAAAAAGACAATCCATATTTTTAGAACAATGCTCAAGTTTAGCACAGCAAGGCAGGAATAGAAATTGCTTTTAACTCCAGCAGCACAAATGTTTGTTTTAACAGATGCCAAAATTACCAAGAGTTTACATCAACAGAAGAATTAACCTCATTTAAAAAAAAAAAAATCTGAGCACAAAACAAAAACTATACAAGCTACACTTGAGATATAACAGAGAATACCATTCACTAGTTTACTGATTTTCAAAACATGCAGACACAAGCATAGCACAGAACAACCCCTTTCAGGAAAGCCATCACAGATCAGCTCAGACAGCTGATGTTCCAAGTGGGCAGCTGAATCCATTCAAACAGTGAGTACATATCGGGGTGAGTAACTCTACACCCTGCAGAAGTACTGACCAGCAGCAAGAGACAAAGCACAAAAAGCAGAGAAACAAGCAGAGTGTTTCAAAGAAAAATGCAGAAAGCCATGGTAAAGGAAACATGAGATTGACACAGTAACACAGAGAACAGGGCAGAACTGCATCCAAAGCAGCAGACTTCACCGGGGATACTCACTCTGTTCTAGCCAGCATAGCTACCACACAGGAGAAAATGATAAATGAGCTGGGTGGGTATTTTTTTAGCAGATACAGCATTACTTTCACGCCAACATAAAATACTCCACCCTGTCTGTAGCTGCCTTCCAAGGCTTTTCCATGCAATATGAGCTACTCTGAAAAAATCCATATGTATCAGAACAAGAGTGGCAACGGGAACCTGAAAGCGAGACACATTCAGTTTAATTGTGAAGCTCCACAAGTGATTAGTACAGCAGAAGAGAAAATTAGGTAGATGTGTTATAGTTATTTTCAGCCTCTGAATCTCAAACCCATAAAATTCATTTAATCAAGAAAGTTAGCTCTTGGAAGTAATCAGAACTTCTAATATGCTCTACTTTTTGAACTGGAAGAATCTTAGTTTTAAAATCCAGGAGTGTGAAACATTGGCATGCCCATCCAGTGTTGTGAACTGCCAAACATATCAATATCTTAAACAAGGATAAACCATTTTAAGGATAACTCATCATGAAAGGTATTCTGAAAAATACATCTGCAGCATTAAAAGCTGGGACATCAACACCATCTATCATGAAGACCGTCAAAAACCTTTATTACAGAACCTCATTTTAGTTGACTTCAACTTCCAATTTGAGCAGATGTACTTGTAAATTCTGGTTTGTTAAAGGAACATGGCACAGTAATAGCAGTTAAAAAAATCCTTCTCTATACATTATTCTTGTCATTTCCCATCTTCCTGCACACCAGATACTGACATTTATTGCAACTCCTGGAAAAAGACTGGGCAGGTAAGAAACAAACCTAATAATTGAAGATGTCAATTCGAGAAGCTTCAGAAAAAAATTTAAGATATTTATATTATACCTAGGAAATCTATAATATGTACAACTGTATTTCTGCACAGATATATCAATGTAGATACACAGCTCACTGGACACCTAAAAGAAAATTTTGGCCAGGAAGAATGACTTAGACAAACATCACTGTGCAGCAACAGTTCTACAACAATTTCAGTATAGTATTGGCAAAAACTCCATGAAAAGTAATGAATAATATATTGCCAAAGGGGAAAAAGGTGGAAGATTTTACCAAATACAAAACCGTATGCACAAAGCCAATTTAAGAACCTCTCTAATAAATCAATAAATACATATATGTAAAACCATAGCTTTGTAAATATATTAACATATATTTAGATATTTAAATAAAAGGAGAATCCCAAAAATCTGGTATCTTTAAGTTCAGCCTTCTACAGAAGTGTTGTTTCAGGGAGAAGGGTATGAGAAATAAATCCATGCATTTAACTAACAATCTTAGTAATTTCATTCATATTAACCTTCATTTTGGTAGTATTTCAGGATAATTATTAACACTTATGTATAAAAATATCAATTAAAAGTTCTGGCACGGATCATAATTTTTTATTATGTCATTCATCCTGGAACAAGCAACTGCCACTTTTCATTTTTCCACTGTGCTATGAATTTTACTGTGCATAATGACTGCTGGAACAGTGTTATAACACTGGTACTACTGAACTAAATTTCCTTGCAAAAAGACTGCCTATGCAGTATCATCATTAAAGCCATCACTGAATTTATTACTAAACCACGTATCTTCAGAGATTCAGCTACTTACTCCAAGACTCCTCATGACTGCCAATGAGAATGACAGTAACAGAGAATCAGGACATCAATTTTTTTTTAAAGATACCTTTGTGTTAAACTAATAGCTTATTGGATCTCAAAAAAAAAAAATGGAGTCAAACACATCACAAAAGAACTTCAATGTCAGTAACAAGCTTTAGTACAGAATAGTGTTTAAGATGAGAGAAAAAAAAAAGGAGCTATTTTATTTTGCAGAAAATTTTTTAACGCCCTAAGCTCCACAAGGAAACTGCATATGCACAACCCTGAAGACAGTAACCGCTTTTGTGGTTTGTTTTTAGGATACAGAGGAATTACGTTAGAAAAAGAATTATCCCATAGGAAGATGTGTCAGAAGTAGTTCTGTAGTACATCAAAAAGAAATGGATGGACTTTTGATTGTTACTATTGTTTTTTCTTTTAATGTTACCATCTAATTTAAAAATGGACTCAGACCAAACAATTCTAAAGCAATACAGCCCAGCAAAAAGTATCAGATTCTTTTTTTAGTCCAAGATGCCTAAAATACACCAAAGTCCACCTTCCCTATTACCACAAATACTTTCCAAGCAATTTGGGTGTGAAGCATAAGGGAGGCAGCAGCTGGAGGCTAGGAGACAGCTGAGCATCTGGTGGAATTGATTTCCCTAACACGTGCCACCCATTACAGAGATTATTCAGTTTGTAGAAGTAGTGCATTTTGTTTGCTAGAATCTACAGTTTCAAATGCTGAAATCTCTCATGGATGAAGCGCATGGTATCTTTGGGAAAAAAAAATAAAACCAAAAAAACGAAACCTGAAACATGCTCTCAAGCAGCTTCTTTAAGATGCAGCAAGAAGTTCTGCAAACACACTTTCACCAGAGCAGCCTACGGGGCTAACAGTGAGTAATCATTACAGCAGCATGACACTGAGCTAAAAGCAGAAAATGAAAATGCTATTTCCCTACAGAGAAACTAATTCATTTTTTCAGAACTTCGTGAAATACAAAGATAGATCTGAACACTTCTCTACAGGTAAAGAAAGGAATAGATGTACAACAGGGGAGATGTATTCTTCATTGTCTGTTCATATTAGCAGCTGAAAGACCATACCAAATGGAGAACTGATGACAAACAAGACAAGGGTGAATGCTAAATAGCCAAGGGAGAAGTTTGGGGGGGGGGGGGGATCTTGTTTTTTTTTCAGTAACACTTTATTGAAAGATTTGTTTTGAGGAATTAGGGAAGACTCAGTCAAATATTTCCCTAGTTTTGTTGTAAAGATGAGGAAATGGGAGTAATATGTGGCATGCCTCTTGTACACCATAAAGCAGCTAAAATTAGTCCTTTGCGGGTTAAACAGCCATAAAAAGCTGGAAGCATCTGATTAACTTAACAGGAAAGTGACTGCTGGAACCAGTGCACAAATACTACAATGCGCTCAGCCCCATCAATACGCCTCAGTTCTGTCCTGCATACAGTCACCTTCTGGATTTGGCATCACTGATTAACTTACTTTAGCCTCCCCAAACTGCCAAAGGTCTCTACTGCTAGAATACTCTGGTTTTCTTCTTAACACCACTCCATTAGGAAATTGTTAAACAGCTTTCTGCTGCAGTCATTTTTTTTTCTTTAAATCTATGGGTGACAGCACTAGTAAGAAAATACATTTTATTAACGAGACCTCTTAAAAAACACATTAAAGATTAGTTTTAAAGCTGTATAAAATGTTTACAAAGATTCTTGTTACAAGCTTAAAATGCACATTTCATTTAGCCATTAAAAAAAGCAAATAGTATTTATTATACATTAAGCACTACTATGCCCTGAGGTTTCTGCTCAGAGCTCTCACATGTAAATGCAACTGATAAAATGGATATGACTTGTTAGCCAAGGCAGAAGCAGCAGTTAGGGAAATGTTTCATCCTCTCTGGGATGCAGCACAGTATCATGCTTCTGCTGTTTCTGCTTACAGAGAATTGGTCCCTGGGAGGACGACGTTTAATTAGCTCTGAAGACATCCACAAGGTATTCGTTTTACAAACTGAATCATAATGCAAACAGTGCAGGTAACACTATACATAGAGCACCATAAAGGTGACTTCTTCACTGCACAGTAATGAAAAGTCTCAAGGAGAATGGCAAGGAAAAAATGCAGATGTAGATGCTGTGCAACCACAAATAGGTCCAAATTCAAGATCTCAAGGGGACAATATCCTTTTACTTAAAGCAATGTTGCTTTACCCGTATTTTTTATATGCATTAATTCACACCACTGCATTTTCCATTCATTCTGTATCGTTGTATCATACTACATCACATGACATGTTTTTGTCACAGCAGGTATGTTTCCCTTTTCCTTCCTCTTAATCCATTGGTCTTTTCTTTTTAAGCCAGTAGCTAGTAAAGTCCAGCCTTAAAGATCTTACTGGAAATGGGAAAGTTTATGAGGTGCCCCAATTAAATATTTCTTCCCCAGTGACAAGCTTATGCATGACAACACATATCAAATAGCCAAATTCACAGTCCTTTCAAAATGAAGTTCTCCAAGAGGGAAAACAATTTCCTCGATGCCGCGTCTGTCAGGGCCAGAGATGCACAGGACTCAGGGCTATCAGACAGACTAGGGTTACATCTTTGCTTGTAAACACATGAAAAACCACATCAGACATCAGGAAAGCAAAAAAGATTTAGCCTGCCTTTGGCCCTTTCTCATAGTTCTTGCTCTTTCAATTAAAAAAAGTAAGTATAAATAAGTAGTGAGTAATTTTTGTAAACAATTACTTTTTTGTCTTGGCTAAGCACAACACATGAAAGTTCACACTGAAAAGACAGCAGCAAAGGAAAAGAAGTGGGAGAAGGGAAGACAAAAACAACTGTGCAACACTCTATATAGCATTTTTCATTAAAAGAGCATTATTCTATCATGTTTCTATAGCTGATGAGCATTTAGAACAAAACACCAGTTCCAAGTAAAGAGCAGGACATTGCTGCAGTAAGTTTACATCAACTAGGAAGGAAAAAAGAGCATTTCACTGACAGAAAGACAGTAAGAGAATGATCACCACTTGCACAACCATAATCCCCAAATTTCAGTAAATGGAGGTGAAGCAAAAGAGTACATTTTTCTCCAAATCTTCCATTTTTTATTTTTTACAGTTATATCTACAAAGGCTCCGAAACTGACCAAACATTGACAAACTCCAAGCTGCTTCAAGTTTTCCAGTGTCTTGGCTGGACTTCAGTGCTAGCAATCCTGCTTGGCCCAGCAAAACTTCGTTCACCAGAACCAAAGTACCAAGGAGTATATGCTGTACTTGCTTAACAGCTGCCACTTAACAGCTCCACAGGACACAGTGATCAGTGGACATCCTTCTTCTACAACAGCACTGCATTTCATCAGCCGCTATCAGGGAGGCAATATGGCACCTGTATGCTGCCGCCCCACGAGCCCTTCAAACCAGCACAGGCCAGCATCACCACCAAAAGCGACAGCCAAATAATACGCTCCCTCTCCCCTACTGTCAGCCATACGGGCAGCCGGATTGAAGAACTGCTCCGGATTTAAAGTATGCACCTAATTAATGGCTTTATGAAGACAAATTTGAGCTCATTTCTTATCCAACTCAACTAACCGCTGGCAGCATTTCAGGGGAGAAGACAGAGCTGGAGATGAGACGTGACCGTACAAGAGTGACAGCCGCAGTGCGGCTCTGAAATGCTCCTGGAGGTATGACATGAAACAAAAGTCCCTGTGTAAAGTATAAAGTGTAATTAGCTGGAAAGCATGCTGCCTCTTCCCTCTTCTCTCAACTGAAAACAAAGATGAAAGCTTGCGCAAAGGTACACAGTACCTTCTGCAAAAGACAGATGGGAAGAGCATTAAGCCTATACTCTTACAGCTACTGCGCGTGTTAAAAATACCACTTATAGAGAGACCTCCTTTCCGCTCTGTTTTGTAGGGGGAGTGCATAACAACCTTCCTAAGTTCAGGGGTTAAACATTTACTTGAGAATTGTGTTGCATTCCCTGGACTTCCCTGGACACAGCTCTGTCACCAGAGGGCAGGTGTGCATGCCTCAGTGCATCCAGATGGGAGACAGCACCTACCATGGGCACCGGCAGATTTGGGGGCAGCTGATATATTACGACACAAGTAGCATTCATTATTCCGAGCACCAATTTTTATTCACCTATAGCACATTGGCATAAGCTGAGATTTCTCTCCCATCGGAGGAAAAGCATGTCAGAAGATCTGCTTGACATACGCCCTTTGTGGGGAACACAGGAATTTGCTCTAGCCTAGCAATTAGTACTGCAATCCACCTTCAGTTTTCTTTAAAACAAATGATCAAGTAAAAAATTCTAAAACATCACAATCAAAAGACTAACCTGGAAAAGCTGTTATATTGTTAGACAACTTCTTCTTTCATATATGTATTGTTATATATATAGATTTGTTATAAAAATGCTCAATTAATTCTTCAAATAGCCACTTTTTGCTGCAAAATCTCTGCTTCGTTCACCACATCGACTTCGATAGTGAATAAAAGCATTTGGCAGAATTATATTTACTATTTTCATTACTAAATTTAATGTAGACAATAATTCTTCTGACTTTATATCAAAATACATGCCATAATCAAGACTTCTCCTTGGACAACGCGTGTGCAATTTGAGATACTCCATGCACTGGTCCTCCAGGATAAAATTATTAAAGAACTACATTTAGGAAAGGCTATCCTCATGGACTTTAACAAGCGAGATGTTCACAGCAGCAAGCCATACTTTTAATGAAACTTGATGTCAGTTTTATATGAGAGATAACTGAAGAGACGAGAACTTACCACCTACACAAAATAATTGTGTTTATAACTTCTTTAGCATAAAACTGATTTTCAGAAAGAGCATATGTTTTCTTTCAGAAAAGTTTTAAATGCAAAGTGGGCATTAACCAACTATGATCATGCCTAAATCAAAATGATTTAGGCATGCCGTGTTATGCATGCAAGGAAAAAAAACCAGTCATATTCATTTAGCTGGCCACAAGCATTTTGCACAGTTTTTTGTTCTGAATAGCAGCCAATGAATCTCTCCTGACAGATGATCATTTTATTTTCATTTTGAAAATCCTCTCAGCTTTGAGGTTTCACTGGAACCTCATTTACTTAAAAAATCTTCACTTTGCTGTCTACAGTGACATTGGGAAAGCATGTCTGCACAACTTGAAGTGCTGGCTGAAGCTCACTCTGCACTAGGTAAAACTCAGGTGCCAAAACCAATAGAATAAAAGACACACTGCTCACCAGTTGGTCCCTATATAATTCCCCTCCCCCCCCAACTTTCACCATTTCTACACATATAAAGCCAAACTCATGAGAAACAACTGAGTAATTGCCCCTTGTACTGGTTTTAGCTGGGGTAGAGTTAATTTTTCTTCACAGTAGCTAGTATGGGGCTATTGGGGCTATGTTTTGGATTTGTGCTGAAAAAAACAGTGTTGATAACTCAGGGATGTTTTTGTTATTGCTGAGCAGTGCTTACACAGAGTCAAGGCCTCTTCTGCTTCTCACCCCACCCCACCAGCGAGTGGGCTAGGGTGCACAAGAAGCTGGGAGCGGACACAGCAGGGACAGCTGACCCCAACTGACCAAAGCGCTATTCCACACCGTATGACAGCAAATAAAGCTGGGGGAAGAAGAAGGAAGGCGGGGCACATTCAGAGTGATGGAACCCTGCTTTCCTGGAGATGGCTGAACAGCTGCCTGCCGATGGGAAGCACTGAATGAATTCCGTGTTTTGCTTTGCTTGCATCTGTGGCTTTTGCTTTACCTATTAAATTGTCTTTATCTCAAACCACGAGTTTTCTCACTTTCACTCTTCCGATTCTCTCCCCCATCCCACCAGGGCGGGAGTGAGCAAGCGGCTGGGTGGTGCTTAGTTGCTGGCTGGGGTTAAACCACAACACCTCTATACATGAGGTAATGTAACCTTCAGTAATATTTGTTAGTATTTCCCAAAGCTTTTGCATTTTCAATTCTTTTTTGAAGTTATTCATGCTTTTTTTCCTATAATCTCACAAAACTCACACCACCATTTTTGTAGTTCAGAGGCATGATACTTTAAAAAAATCAGTATGCATAAATGAAAACTGCAATCATAGAAAGCTGGTAAAGATGTCTTTTCTGCATCAGTAAAATATCCTTTAACTTCTTCATAATCTTCAAAACTTCCATAATTCATTGTGTTCAATGACTTTCCAAGAACAACAGTATGTTCAAATACAATTATTACAAATATTTTAATTAATGCAAACAGAAGTTTTCAGCTCACTTGTTTGTTTATGTAAACATTCAAATATCTTAGTGGGTGACAGGATGAAATTAAGGTTTGACATATTACAAAGTAAATGTAGGTGAATTCTTCTTCCTACTATATTCAGTTAAATGAAACTTATATAAAAGTAAAATCAGCATGAAATCACCATAGATATGCCAACTAAAGGCATTTCACAGAACGGAGATTTTAAACATACAAAAATGGAGAACAGGACTCTCTACTTCTACCAAAAAGTTTAAGACAGTAGTTTGCATTTTGGTTTTTCTTACATAGTGATGTTCTAAATTTTTCTTTTTTTTAACTAAATCAGTTATCCCATATATTTTTAAAAGTCACATTATTGTCTGCTTGAAAAGAAAACTGTGATTAGCCTATGGAATAAACAAGAAGCAGAACTATGACAGTTGAGGATCCAACAATGCCATAGTTGCTGGCTCCTCTAAACAAGTAACACTAAGGAAGACTAATTTCCAATAGACATATAGTGTGTTGTTGATTGATTTTCTACATTAATTTAAACTGTAGCCAAGGTTTTTCTCATGTCCATTAAAACTCCTCTTTTTTTCCCCACCAATACTACTTAGAGTCCCTACTGCAGTCCCCTCAGCTCAAATTCTAATCCAAATGGCAGTATTTTTAGTTTCCACTTACCCTTCTCCTACTGAATTTTCAGAGATTCATACTGAATCTCCTGATGATTTCTTGCTACATGCCCTGTCTGCTCAACCTGTCAGGCATACAAGAGGTGCATCAATAGTATTGTAACTGGAGTGATAAAGATGCTGATCAGCCCATTTAGTGACAGTGCTTAGGTGCAGAAGTGAAACCACAAGAGAATTAAAATAAAAAAGATGAAACGGAAATAAAGGGAGGAGAACCACAAATCTACAGCAATGTATGACTAGAAAAAAAAAAATCTTATGACCAAACAGGCCATACAGCTGCAAGTCCGTAATTTACACGATGTAAGCACAGATGCTACTCAGTCTCTCCTTTTGTTGATAAGATTGCTATAGACTCATTTATCTCATCTTAACAATGCTGCACTAAAATATTTTATAACATAAAAATTGTCATGCCACCACTGATACAGAAGTCCATCTCCTGATTATTCATTCATGAGGTCTTTCACAAAACATGGCATGTGTTCACAAATAGCAAAATTAGCCCACTCTCCTGGCAGCTTCACAGGACTCATTGCAACTATGCAGAACTCCTAAGCATAAGCCTGCATCTGAGTACTTTTTGCATGCAAAATATAATAGCATGCAACACACATGCTGTTGTCACCTGAAAATTTCCAGTTTCCTTAAGAAGTTGACTTAAGCACTTCATATAGTCTTATGTAGCTCTTAACGTCCTAGACACAGAACATTCCTGGGTTGCTTAATCTGTAAGAACTATTCATTAAACACACTCAACCCAAATAGCTAGCTCAAGAATTACATCTCCAGCATTTTTAAGCAAACTTAATTTCTTAGTAACATTTTAGGGGTTTTGATCCCAAGTAAAGAATTCCTGCAGACTTTGGAATAAACAGCATCTATTACTGGGCACTTAGTGTCCCCTCCAAGCAGTTAAAAATGAAAGGAATGTTGTTTATCATCCTAAAATAGCTCTCAGTTAAACACTAATCATTACCATTGGTGAAAAAGACAATTTCAGTCATATGGCATTTAAGTTCTACCCTTAAAATACTGTGTATTACAGGTCCTCCCCGGCACTGCATTTTGTGGTTTGACATGCATTTTAAAATTCCTCTGTCCATGATTTCTCAATTTCTCAGTTTCACAAAAATATCTCACATCTCCTTGGAAACCTGAACACAACACAACAAAGACTGCTGGCTCTAATGCTTAGAAGCAGGTTAGAAAAAGAACTGCACTCCCTTGCTAGTTAGGATGGGGTTCAACACTTCATTTCTCTTTACTAATATACCTAACAAGAATCTCTTTCCCCCATTAATTTTCTTACTTGCCTTCATAGCTGTTCACTCAAATCCTATTGACTCCTTCACTACTAACTTGCACTCACCTTGAGGTTTAATGAGTTCTCAGCATCTATGTAGAAAAATGTAAGCAATTTAAGGAGGCTGGCAATACCCAAGCAATACTCCACTAAGAAGTAAGTCTGCCCCTGCAAAACTGGCAAGAATGAAGAGAACTAAGACATCTTTTGCAGAGATATTTATAATCTTAATCTACATCAGTTGGTTTCTGTACCAATTACTCTTGATCAGCACAGGATACCAAAAACCAGCAAACTAATTTCTTTTGGGTTCCGTGCCCATCTGTAACTGCCATAACCCCTAGTTTGGGAATTGCTGTTTAGATATTAATGTTGCTGCTAGTACCAGCAAACAACATCTGCCCCCCACTTCATCAATCCTTTAAATACGACTCTAGATGCAGTAAGAAAAAAAAAAACAACCAGTGCTGCTTCTCATTTTGGATGTAGGACTGCCAAGGGAAGCACAGACAGCCCATTATCTCCAAGGGGCTCTCCCCCAGCCTTGTAGTCCTGTGCCACATTCTGCTCAGAGCAGCACTTTGCTGCAGCACTGTTGCAGGTTCAGTCCTCTTGCAAAGCCACCTTCATCATTACAACAAAGCATACATTCCTCTATTAAAAGCTAAAATTCTGAAGGTATTTCCTATGAATTATAGATCTTCAGTGCATAAGATGAGAAAAAATTCTCTCTCACAGGAATCAACGGCGTTTTCTCAACTGAAGCACAGTGGGAAATTTGAATCATCCAGGTACTGCAGTTCGGCTGAAAGCCTTACAGAGACAGGAACCAAGACTAACAAGCAGCATGGAAGTATCACTATGAAGGGGAAAAATCAGGAAGAATAAGATCCCACCACCACCACTCTGAAAAGGATAGAAAATGGCAAATGAAAGGCAGAGCAAGAATTTGCTTCCCAGAAGACTACAAGAGCAAGAAAAGGTGTTCAACTAAATTGAAAGCTGACAAGTTCACCATCAACAAAAAGGGATACTTCATACCTCTACCCAAGGAACGCACTGCTGAGGGATACAGGATTGCAAAGACAAAAAACTTAGCATCATTAAAAGGGGAGAACAAAAGATAAAATTACATTGTAATCGAAAATATTTAAAAATGAAGAGCTGGAAAAGCTACAAATGTCTGAGTTTTAAGACACAAGCCAAACTAACAAGATCTCAGAGAGATATACCCTGGAGTATATTATTGTCATAACTGCCTATTGTAAATTTTTTTTGCATCATCATCCCAGGCATCTGTTACTACTCCTAATTAAAGAACAGATGGTCTGACCCAATGTGGCAATTCCTATGACCCTATATTTATCAGCAGGTGGGGAAATTAAGTTTTGAGGTCTCAAGCAAGCAAAGCAAGATTAACAAAAACAGATAGCTAAATAGGTCTCAAAGCCATCTGGTATACAACACTTACTGAAAATTATATTCTTGAAGATTATGTACAGTGTATTTTCCACGGTCTCTGTACTGAGAAAACAGCCTTCCACAAACTCCACCAGATGCAAATATGTCTTAACCCCAGAAACACAGAGATGATCAAGCTAATAAATGAATTCTTTTTCATGTTAAACTAGCGAAGCACAGCTATTCCAGCTGTACAGTGAAATTTGTAGAAGTGGAAGAAGTCAGCATGTTCAGATAAAAGCTAGAGGCCATTTTCAGTAAAAAATTCTGATACAATCATCACACACCAGTAAAAGAAACAAAGAAAACCACATAGGCAAAGGGAATAAAAAGCATAAGAAGGTATACTTTTGCCTATATGTTTTAAGTGCAGGTTGAAAATGTGCAGGTGCGCTGTGGAAAGCTACATTGCCAAATCTGATAATAGATGGAGATGACAGCTTGAAATAATTAATCCACACAAGAAGAGAATGTGAGACAGGTATCAACCAATAAGGCAGCAGTAGCATATGAAAGTAAGTACACTTCTTTAAGTGAGTCATGGCCCTCCCTCCTCCTTCAAGAAGTCCTTCAAGCTTTAATGGTAAAAAGGGCACTTCTGGTAGTATGAACCTGTATGGATATTTTTTTAGTACTCTGTTGGGAATAAAAAAAATTAAAATGCATGAAAAGTTGTATGTTCATGAGTCACGGGAGCTTCTGATGAGCCTATGTTCTGAAAATGTGCATACCAACCTCATTAAGTTGCCAGGAAATAGTATTATTGTAACGAAATAAATAAAAATTGCCCTTTCCACTTAGAAACAGTCACAGGGAATGAGTTAATACACATGTGCTTAAATTAAGAATCACCTGAAGGAGACTGAAGCAACAAGGAGGCTGATTACTAGGGCGTTCTGTGTGAAGACACCAGAAAGATGCTCTTCAGCCTAACTTGGAAGCAGCATTCAATTGGTACCAGCAAAAGCAGACAACCAGCCAAAACAAGAGAGCCTCCTTGCAGTACATGCCAGCAAAGCACCTCTCCTATGGCTAATACAATTTTATGATACCATTACTAAGGAGAGTAAAGTACTTCGAGCATTCTATACAAATCTTACTAATTTTCTCTAAATAAACCAGACAGATTAGCTGATTTCTTGCACATGGAGAATTTAATGAAAAATCTCCAGATAATTCCTCAAAAGGAAAGCTTAAGTCTCCAAGACATTCCTACGTTGCAGATCTCCAAGACGCAGAGAGGAAGGCTACTCTCATGCTCATCACCCCTTCCCTACCAGAAATGTGGACATCATTAACCTGCTTCACAGAAAAACTGCTCACAACTTTCTGCATTTGTTAGTTCATAAAAATTTCAGCACTTGGGAGGGGGAAGTGGAGTCAAGCCGCTCATAGTGTTTAATTCAGTTTATCTGCCTTTTCTTTTTTTTAAAGTAATTTTCACCACAATCTTGGAACTGATTTATAGATATACAGTTTTAAGGCTGTATATTAATAAAGCCCTAAAAGACACTACTGAGAGGTTTTTTTCTCTGCCATTTTTCTTCTCATACCATTGTACCAGTCATTTACTTTATCAAGCATTATTCTCCTAATATTTAAAACCTACAAACCTACTTCTAACATAACTAGCAAGCTGTGAAGTGCTCAACTTTTGTATGGCTGCCACTTAAAGTGTACTCTCACTCACAGAAAACCATTAGATGTGACTGGTTCGAGTCAAGCTCCCCATCATTTGGTTGTCTGACACACTACAAATTCCATGTCGGGGATGGTAACTCGCCAGGCTATCAGTTAAAAAGCACATTTCACGCAATCATTTACCACTGAAGAGTAACTTTTCTACTGTATATAGAAGTTAAAACCCCCCGATCCTAACAAAAAATTCATTCCACTGTACGAAGCCAAGCATCCCCTTTGTGTGCGCGCGATGAGGGGCACACGCAGGGGGAGGAACAGAACAGAAATAATTATGTTTGTCTTGAATCCGTTATTTAATTCCATTAATTGAAAAATATTCAAAGATATTCTTAAACATGGAAAAATTGACATAGAAAAAACAGATCGAATGGTTGTCCAAAAGTACCTTGGGGGAAAGTGAGTTCAGTACATACCATACAAATGACAGCAATTGAATATATGAAGTCATGCTGTACTGACTTAGTTAAACCAATGTCATCCCTGTGCATGAATGCTCTTATATAAAAGTTAAGCCCATTTTTCACCACTCTATCTTGTTATTTACCAGGAATATTTCTACTTCAAGACTGATCTCACCTTTTCTAGACTGTAGGAAAAAAGACACTAGACATTCCTATGTATTTTCTTCAGTGGATTTATGATTTGACATTCCACAGCATGGACACCAAATTAAGTGTGCACATATATGAGCTGAAGAAAATAGTATGCAGAAATCAATTGGTTGTCTACAAATTTCTATATAAATCTAAATATACCTACATTAAGTATTGAATTATTTGATTATATAAGAAAAACAAGTCTGATCTAATAATGCCACTTTTCTGAATTTTTCCACTTGCTCCCAGTGAGTTTAAAAATAGAAAGTAAGCAAGCTTAATGCATCCATAACAGAAAATGTTACTGAAACCGCTAAAAAGGGGACTATAGTGAAAAAGCAAAAGCTGTGATGGCACGTTTCAGCAGTCTGGTGCAGAGAGTTGGGGGGGGGACGGGGGGGGACGGGACGACACCTGCAACCATCACAGACTCGCCTTGAACCCAAGCACCTTTTGGAGAGCAGACTACACTCTCACCCCATAATAAGGTTTTTCACACTGACACTGTACATGCCGATAATGCACTACTCTACAGTGGTTAAGTTCTGAAGACATTACGCCACTTGCAACATCTTCACCCCCTGCTCTCTCCTTTGAAGGCGTCGATAAAAAGAGAAACAGGGCAACAGACAACTCAAAAGAGCTAGAAAACACAGTTAGGAAAAGTTGAGGTTTAACAGTTCTTAAGTTATTTAGGACACAAGAAAGCCCTTTAGAATCAAGGAAAAACAAAACATCTGCAAAAGGGAGAAAAGCAAAAAGTCTGCAGCATGCTCCCTAAGGCAATGCTTAAGAGTGTTTAACAATAAAATTAAATATGAATCCATAAGGCAATAACAAACTAGTAATAAAATGCAATACCAGCCTCATTTATAAATCTTCCATTTAATATACATGTCACTGTGGCCCAACTCTTCTATTCTTTTTTAAAGCTTTCTGAGGTCCTCCTCTTGCACCCACTGAATACATACTATGTCATTTAAAATGCACTGTTATGCTGATGCAGAAATTGTGCTATAAAACTTGCATTTGAAAGGTCTTTTTTTTCCTCAGATTTCTGTTTGCCAAAGAAGATAAATTCTATATACATTTTACAGCACAGTAAAACCTAAACATTGTGACTGGATGCCCAGGTGAATTACGCCCACATTTAGCCTACATGTTATTGCATTTGCTGTTTTTAAGGAGGGAACAATTTATGGGTATGTTTTTTACACATAAAAATTTAAAAGGAAGTTCTCCAATTAAAATATTTTCCCTACGGATACAGTAACTTTTAATGTGCACGCATGAAAAGAGCTATGGTGAGACCTTGACAGGCATCTGAAAGACACCAACAGCCAGCAGACCTTCATAAAGAAGAAAATATTTTACAGTGATAAAAAAACCAAAAGCATCCATATGAGTATTTGGTTATGCCCAGTTACAACTTGGAATCACTGTAAACTTGACTGGCATAATACAATGCTGAAGCTGTTTTCATTTTCCATAACAATTTAAAGTGCTGCTGTTAAGCATCAAGGAGGCACTTGAGGTGCAAATGTTCTTATTGAACCCTGCTTTGAGAGTTTGATATAAAGCTATCATACCCAACTTCTGTAAATATTAAACATGGCTGTAAGCACCGAAACGTTATTGACAGGTAAAGCAGATCCACTCCATAGTTTCTGAAGTTTCAAAACTTAATAGGATGCTGACTGAGGGGAAAAAAAAGTTTTATCAAAATAAACTTTACAGCAGTGATCTTCACTGGCTGTTGTTTCAGATGGGTGTTTGTATATTATTTGTTACAGAAAACCCTTCAAATTCCTACACTTATGAATAAATCCCCATTGGAATACGTTTGTTTCTATATTCTTGAACACACAGCAGTTTTAAGTATCCTTAACATATATTTGATGTCTCAGCTAACACTAGCTGGAAAGCAGAATTACCAATATCCATGATTCATACTAATATTTAAAAAACCTCTCCTCTATCTTCATACACAAGGCAGTTTCCACTAGCGTGTATATGAGCTTAGCAAAAGGAAAAGTCTTCTCAGGACTCATAAGAGCTCCTAAAGTGCTCTTCACTCAGCTACTCAATTTCTGAAAAACTGTTTTACTGTCAGAAACTTCAGAAAGTGAGGTCTCTCTCCCCCAGGAAAATTCTTGGAGGAAACAGGCAGTTAGCAGCAGCTCACGAAAAACCACCTGCCTTCTTTCAAAACAATTTTTCCATGAAGTCCTGATGCAACACCCTTGGCGTCATTAATCAGACACACAAGTCTAAGGACAGAGCTCTGAAAAGCATCATGGAGACACATGCAGTTGGGGTGAGAGGGGAACATTCGCAACCCTCCACACCTTCTGCAACCAGAGCACCATAAGGACACACAACAAGAGCTCTACACAACACGATGCAAAAATATAAACAAAGGAGGAGGTTGATGACTACAGTTAAATGGGGGCAGCCCCACTGATGAGAAGTCAGAGAGATCAACTATCATCCTGCCTAGTCTGGGGACCACCAAGAAGACTATCACATGCTTCCAAGTTGACCCTCAGGTTTTCTATTTTCTTTCTTTCGGATTATTTTGTTCACCATTTTGTAAGACATATTGAATTATTCCTATCCTATTGCTCAATTGCATGGTTATCAAAAATATTTTGGTCTACAGATGATGGACAGGCTCTAAATTCCACTGCTGGTTCACACACCACAACCTGAGAACAGCCACTGGTAAACCATATGAAAGCAATAAATTTTCTTTAATGATTTCTTTTTAAGTAAACTTTGGGGTGTAATCCATCAAATTGATAAGCTGTTGGCTGCCCTTGCTTCTCTTCAAATTGCTCCAGCTAAGCTCATTGCTAACCCATCAAATAATTTGCTTGTTTCCTTATGTCTCCAGTTATTTTAAACTGAAGTGCAACAGCACAGGCTCTTAGCCATTCTTCTGTTGCTCCATACTTTGCACCATTTGTGGCTGTTTCCCCAGTCACTGGCCTACTCCTTTGACGTCTTAAAGTTCATAAGTCTGAACTTTAAAAAGTAAATTTAGTGCATTTTTTAAAAACTAAAAGTAACACTGGATGATTACATGAAATTGCAGGCAAGACAATTACCCTTGTGAAACCAAAATAGATTTGGTACCAGTACACTGTGTTTACATAAAGCAGGTAGAAGAAAAGGACACTCTGCAGTTTTTGTTGGATGCACTGAAATCAAACCTTTTGTCAAATCCTCTCCTAGTTCAAGTTCCTTCACATAAATTATTCCCTGTACTTTTACATTCGAAAACCAGATCATCTGAAATACTATGAAATCCTTTTATATAAAATATGAGCAATTAAGTCAATAACTAAGGCTTCAACTTTTTTTGTCACTAATGGCATAGGGTAGGTTTTTTTTAGATGGGAAAAAAGGTCAGGTTTTTGTGTTGGAGGCTTCAGTAATCTCGCTATTATTTGCTGGTTTTACCATTGAGAGGTTTATGCAGTAAGCCATCTATATTTGTCATTCATTCTATATACCAAAAACCTGATAAGAATTTTAAAATTTGAATTCTGTAGAACGCAACAGAGGTCACAACCAGCATTTTTACGGTACCACTACTATGACTACTAAATTCATACATCTGCTTTTATAACCATGGGCCAGCTCCCTCACAAAGGATAGCTAGTAGAGATAGTCCATTTTTTTTCCTGTTTTGAGTGGTCCGCAAACTGATTCTGATTTTTAGAGAGGCGAGTCCTATTACTTAACTATTCTCTAGGCCACCTGGATGCAGTTTTCAGCTACAGATGCTGCACAAACTGTTCAGTTTAATAGTTTTTGCTATTTACATTATAGTACATGAAAATCCTTCCTATTAACAGATGAATAAAAGGGCCTGTTTTTAGTAGAAGACAAACAAACACTCTTCCATTCTTTTTCTACATGAAACTTCATATAAAGAACAGCCACTATTCATTTAAAGAAAAACTCATTCACACAATTCTTCCCAAACATTAGCACATATACAAAACCACAATTGGGCAGAAGCTGTCAGTGAAAGGTGGGAACAAAAACATAGTACACAACCACAGATGTTTCAATCCAAGTAAGAAGCAGCACAACATCAATCCATTACCACCTCAGTTCCTAAGACCTTCACATTGAGACCTGTCTTCCCTCTCACACAGTAGCAGATGGGGAAGCAGGGCTGTTTCTGGGTTGCCCCAAACTTTTGCAACCCCCAGCCACTCAATCCCCCCCAGTTTAACAAGCCAAACAGCCTTCTACACCCCTTTGCTCTCTCCCACCCCAATTCCTCTAACTCTAGCTGAAGCAGCTCTGGTTCTGTCTAACCCAACTCCACGCTTCCAAAATTTGGCCCTACTTGCCTCCTGCTCCCCTCAGCTCAGCATCGTTTTTCTGGCTTCCAGAAAGGAGAAAACCAAGAGCTGAAGAGGAGAGAAGGGAAAAATCCTTCTCCAGTGTATGCTGCATGTCCTCAGTAAGCCCATCCTATCATAAAGGAATTGCTGTTTTATCAGATAAACACTGTATTATTTTCAAGAGATCACAATGGGGTCTTAACAGGAAGACTCTTCCATGAGCTTATGCAGCTGGGGAAACACAAGATACCTACATCACAACACACGCACGCAAAAGGAAATAATTATGGTACTACACACAATCTTAACTTTTAATAGCCACGATTCCAGAGAATTCAATGCGTCATCTGAACAATCTCCTAAAATGTGCTGCAGCACAGGATTTCTGAGAATTATTTTACAGTGGGAAAACATGCAGCTGTATTCTCCTAGACTTTCATATTTTTCTGCACTGCAAAACAACGTCAATTGTATGTGTCTATAGTCTCGAGCTGTCTAAATGCCACCCCATTGATCTATCCAATCTGTGGTAGGGACAAAACAGATATTGACATCTACGAGGCCCACAGGGACCGAGCTGGGGGCCCACGCCGAGCCCGGGGCTGCAGTTTAACATTACGGCTTCAGCTCAGTTCATGGCCTGCCGCTGCCAGGAACAGGAAGACTGAATCCTCCCGTCTCTTACAGTCCTCCCTTCTCTATTTCTGGCCTACAGTCATCTCCTTGCATTGCAGACACATTCAGCTTCCAAAACAATAGAAAACTAACCCAGTAACAAAAACTAAATGAGTCTCTTTTTGCTGAGACGATGCAGCAGATCAAGTTATGGCAAGTGCGAGAACTAGGGAGAGGAACAGAAGAGAGAGGAGGAGCAGAAACAAGACTTCAATCTTTCAGGATACTGCTTACCTGTAATGCAAAACCACCAACCCTAATTTAAGTCTACAGACATTTTCAATAAACTTTACTATATTCGAAAGATTTTAAGAACTTGTGTATGCCTTCCAAGTTAGAGGAGAAAAAGCAAAATATAGCACACGTATATGGAAAACTCATGGCTCAACTAAATTGAAATTAGCCCACATTACAACACTCAAAGGAATGTCTCCTTGTGAGGGCAAAATACACCTAAGGGTCAACTTACCCTACAAATTCCTATTGCATAGCTCTTTGTGAAGCTGTTTATTTCCCTGAAAATGTACATTTCTAAATTGAGGAGAAAACTCTCACAATTCCTTTTACTCAAGCTGAAGCAAGCTTTGTTACAAGCATGCATAGTCCTTCATCCATACTGTACCACGTACTGCAAACACCATCTCAGTAGCCGCTGACTACTGCTGACCTTACACTATGAGCTTCAGAACAAAGTTAAGACAAAACACAATATTTAAGGAACTGATTAACATATACAATGCATCCAGAGTGTAAAAAAAATCAGTATTTCTAAAAGCGAGAAGCTTTGAAAACTGGCCTTCACAGTATTCATATCTAAAGAAGGACATACACAGTTCTTCTGCAATCCCAGTAAACCCCTACTTCCACAATTCCATGTTAATAATGGATCTAAGTGCAAATGAAGATCTCACTGAGTGCCTGTTTTCATCTTCATACACCTGGATATTTGCACAGATCTGGTTAGCCATACTCCTGTGATGATCTAACTAGTTCTGAGACTGCTGGCAAACCAAGTTAAGTAGGCAGTTCAAGTCCTTCCCTTTTCCTCCTGCTCAAAATTTCTAAACCAGAAAAATAAATCAATCCCTTAGTTCTTCTCCAGTATGTTTTTTACAATCCAGAGTGGAGCTTTTGGCTTTCATTCCAGCACTTATTCCCAAAACACAGCTGTAAAGTATAAAAATCAATTAATAATATTTGGATATAAGACAGCTCACCCAGACACTACACAGGACAGATTTACTATTCTCATCATTAAATAAAACATTCAGAAATCTCCAGAGACTTGTTTTTCAGAAATGTTGACAGAGACAAGTTCTGCTTTTATTATCACTGTCTAAGCTTATAATAGAAGTATACTATTCATTTCAAATGACCAAAGCCAAAAAAAAGGAGCTTCCCCCGAGCATCGATCATTATTCTCAATTATGAATCATGAAAACCATGTTATGCACTAAAACCATCCAGTTTTTAAACTGTTCAGACTTCTCTGCACACCCACATTCCTATTAATGCATTCAACTAATTCATATTATGAATTTTATGTTCATAGAAAAGACCTCCACTTACAGAAAAAACAGTTCCTCTTGGAAATATCACAGGCATTTGAAGAAGGGCACAGGAAATCTCTCTTCAAAGATGCAGCAGCTGGTAAAATAAAGACAAAACTAAACAAAATATACAGATAAAATATTCTTGTTCAGAGTTAACTAACTCAAAATCTACATAGCCATTGAGCCTATCGTCAGTACCTCCCTCTTGTTACTCATCCCTGCTTGCTGCTTATAAATCAACTCCTCCCACCTTTCCTTGTCCTGTTCGCTCTCTCTTTACTTCTTTCCCCTTTATTTCTTTTAAACAGTCTCCAGCTCTTACAGTCTTTCCTTCCTCCCCTCCGAGTGCCCAGCCCTGTCTCCTAGCCTAGCATCTTCTCCTTTCTTTGCGTTCTTCAGCCCTCTGGTATTTGAATCACGATCGTTTCCTCCCTCCGCTCTGCACTGGATGCCAACACTGACAGCACTACCAGTACCGAACAGATTGTCCCTGCACTCTCATTTTGGAGACCCACTGCTCAGGGAAGCTGATATTTCAGAGGAAAGCGATGCGAGGAGAAGACACGCTCAGGCACTGCAGCCACGCACCAGGGTAAGCTCAGGGGCCCCGCCAGACCCTACAAAGTCCGGCCAGCGTTACAAACAGCGAGTGAAGCAAAATGGGGGTCCTTCAGCAAACTTAGCTGCCAGAACAGTAAATGTAAACTTAGTCTGTGCAATCTGTCCAAGCTAAAAGTCTTTGACAAAAAATGGCTTAAATCGGGACAGGTTTTTTTTACAGTACCATGACCTCCCTCTAAGTTCCAAACAATGGGACTGCTAGAGCTACTCATTTAAATAACTGCAGGTTAAGCTAAACAAAATAAAAGTTTTTTTTTCCTGCTCTACAAGTCCCAGAGCTCTGACCAATGAGTCAAGACAGGTCAGCACTAACATTTCCAGAATGGCATTTAAGGCAAACGATCACCAATGCAGACCTGCCTTACAACATCAGTCCGTGAAACTCAGCAGATTAAGGTCTGCATTCTGTTCAGCAGGGCAGGAGAAGGCACACAGCTGTAGGCAGCCAACTTGAGATATGCTACCCTCATTCATCAAGCAGAGTCACTCAGAAAGGATCATTCTTAAGTAGTAAAAAATCTCAAGCAAACCCTGACATAACAGTTTCAAGAACTAAACTGTACAGCTTCATACTGTGCAGGACAGTTTTATCCAAGTGCATCAGAACCTGTGCTGAAACACAACCCACCATGAAATATTTGATTAGCTGAACTAAGCAAAACATCTAAGAGATGCCCTCTGTGCTTAACAAGGCAATACAGCACTGTGCACTGGAGTTCAGACTTCACACACCCATCCTCTCTCACTGTTCCTGGGTGAAAGACCCTCAACCAACCATCAAATCATTATATGGGGGAAGCCAGGACCACCCCTTCCAAAGGGGGCACCACTTTAAAAGCATTCAGTGAATTAACAGGTAGACCAAACTCAAGGATATTCTATTTAACTTAGTAATTTTTTCCATTTGCAACATCTATTGTGTAAGCTGCCTACTGTATCCTCTGATGGCTTTACCAGCTGAGGTTTTTGCTTTTTAAATCTGCTTGGGACTTTCAAGAAAACAGAACAACTATAACTACAATTTGAGTAGCAGGCTTTATTATTTCAACAGCTGTTCACAAGTGAGATTAATTCCACTAAGGATGCAGAAAAGAAGATAAATAAGAAAAATCAACCTTCACTCAAAAGTCTAACATTTTCCTAAGGTCAGTAATGTAATTCTGTTGCTTTAGGTCTTACAGCTTTTATTTTTAGCAAAGATGCTTAAATTTTCTTCCTGGTTAAAAAAGGCAAACTAATGTAAAACTCTGCTGCACAACTGCATTTTAAGTCCTCCAGCCATTTGGAATTATTTTGTACTTGTTGTGCACTTGAAATGCCTTCCCAGACATGACAGATTAAACAGAAGCCTGTGCATCAAGTAGAAGTTATCAGAAAACCTACATGGAAAAAAATACTAAACCAGATTGAATTTGCATCTGTTTTGTCTTCCATTGCACTTTAATGTCTTGATTTTACCAGTATAGTCTATTTCATAGAATTAAATAGAGGAAGAGATACAGTATTTTCTTGGTGTAGGGGTTTTAGTGTGCTGTGTGAGCAGTGTCATTGGCAGGACCAGCAAAGGATGTTCAATACTGGTTCAGTAATTCACAGAATAAATTTGTCAAACAGCAACCATTTAGGAAAAGAGCCATTAGAGATTTCTGGATAGTCTCCAGTTGCCATGGCTTCAGCTTTCAGTACATGTAGCTGTGCTACAGCTACTTGAACAGACTTTTTGAACTGTGGTCCTTTACTAAGTGTTTCCAGTCATCACAGGGGGAGACCTATCAGCCAGGCAGTCCCAAGATCTATATTATAGCATACATTTATAAGATACCTAGCAATACTGTATGTTGCTGAAGTTACAGCAAGTCTGCTCAAATGACAGATACAGTACAACAAAAATAGTCACATAGGCCACTCACTTGTCTGGCTTTTCATATCTTTGCAAGCCAAGAACCTCCTTCTCTGAGCTCTTTTATACTGTTCTGACTCAGGCAAGAAGACCTTTAAGTCAGTCCTAGTCTTGCCCAGATAGGAACTGCAGAAAAACATCATACATGCAAGTAGGTGGTTAGCAATACCAACACAGGATTAGTTATTCCCTCCAAGTGTTCCTGAGTGAAATACCAGTCCAGCAAAACTCTGCAAGATAGTTTTGGGGGTGGTGGGCTACAAATCACACTCACATACAACAAAAAATATATTGGGTTTGCGTGGCAAGGTTTTGGTAGCAGGGGGCTACAGGGGTGGCTTCTGTGAGAAGCTGCTAGAAGCTTCCCCTATGTCTGATAGGGCCAATACCAGCTGGATCAAGATGGACCTGCCACTGGCCAAGGCCAAGCCCATCAGCAACAGTGGTAGCACCTCTGAGATAACATATTTAAGAAGGGGGAAAAAAAACGTGGGCAATTGCAGCCAGAGAGAAGAGTAAGAATATGTGAGAGGAACAGCCCTGCAGACACCCAGGTCAGTGATAGAAGGAGGGGGAGGAGGTGCTCCAGGCACCAGAGCAGAGATTCCCCTGCAGCCTGTAGTGAAGACCATGGTGAGGCAGGCTGTCCTCCTGCAGCCCATGGAGGTTAACGGGGGAGCAGATATCCACCTTCAGCCCATGAAGGACCCCATGCCAGAGCAGATGGATGCCCAAAGGAGGCTGTGGCCCCCTGGGAAACCCACGCTGGAGCAGGCTCCTGGCAGGACCTGTGGACCCGTGGAGACAGAGGAGCCCACGCTGGAGCAGGTTTGCTGGCAGGACTTGTGACCCCGCGGGGGACCCATGCTGGAGCAGTCTGTTCCTGAAGGACTGCACCCCATGGAAGGGACCCACGCTGGAGCAGTGCGTGAAGAACTGCAGCCTGTGGGAAGGACCCACATTGGAGAAGTTCATGGAGGACTGTCTCCCATGGGAGGGACCCCATGCTGGAGCTGGGGAAGAGTGTGAGGAGTCCTCCCCCTGAGGAGGAAGGAGCGGCAGAGACAACGTGTGATGAACTGACTGCAACCCCCATTCCCCGTCCCCCTGTACCACTCGCAGGGAAGGAGGTAGAGAAATCAGGAGTGAAGTTGAGCCTGGGAAGAAGGGAGGAGTGGGGGGTAGGTGTTTTAAGATTTAGTTTTTATTTTCTCATTATCCTACTCTGATTGGATTGGTAATAAATTAAACTAATTTCCCCAAGTTGAGTCTGCTTTGCCCATGGTGGCAACTGGTGAGTGATCTCTCCCTGCCCTTATCTCGACCCACGAGCCTATATGCCTATAGGGTATATATATAAATAACTAGTCTCAATAATTCCTAAACTATTACTGATTCGCTTTGAGAACTAGTAAGGCACAGGAGAGATCCCAGAGCAGTATGAACCAGGGCGCATGTCCTTTAACAATAGTGAAGAAGTAAGAAAAGACTTAAGAAGCGGTAAGACAAATAACAATTCTGATGCTTAGAAAGATTTGGATATATTGCTGGGGAAAAAGAAGAGGGGTAAAAATCAATTTAAGTTAGAGGAGAAAGATAAATTACAGTCAGGAAGCCACATCAAACCAATATAATATTCTCCCTTGGGTAAATGTCTTAGTGAAGCAGCAGATGTAGTTTATGTAAATGATGCTTCTGACACTGTTCAACATGACCTGGAGACCGTAGATCCAAAATAATCAGTGTAGAGAAGCATAACTACTGGAAAATTTGCTTTCAGAGAACTAAAGCAGTGGCTCAGTATAAAAAATGGAAAGCATTTCAGGTTGGTCCAGCTAGAACTTGACCTGCAGCAAGTTTTGCTTAGAATTTTCATTATTAATTTGGGTGACCAAACAGAAGCCCCCTTGAAGAATCTGCAACTGCCACCAAACTGGGGAGTGGGAGTTGCAAGGAGTATGGAAGAGACAATCCCAATTCCAGGTGAGCATGGGAAATCAGGGATTCTAAAGCTGACCAGATAAAAGTACATGCAGGTGAAAGCAAAACAAAATGCTGTACGTCTGAAAGAGAGAATTAAAGTAATAATAAAAAAAAGCCAAAACCAAAACCACACACATACGCAGAATTAGCCATCTAAACAGTAATAAAGCAGAAAAGAACTTGGGGAGCTGTATTGCATCATAGACTAATTAAGAGTCATAAACCTGATGTTGTTCCAGAAAGGCAAATATTATTCTGGAAGGTATTAAGACTACTGAGCACAAGAAGTTAAAGTATTTCAAGTCTACTCAACACCACTGTCTGACCTTTGAAACACCACGTATATCATTCTTATGTATTCTAAGGAATAGATCCTAAAATCTGGTTCCAAGGTCACTAAAAACAGATGGACAGCAACTGAAAACAAAACCTCATCTTCTTAATACAGTTATATGTATTTGGTTTTCCAAGAGGTGTTTACGGTAAATGAAAAAATATGAGTGGTCTTTACGTATAAATTAATTTGTGACTTATTTTTGTAGACTTATTTTTGTGACAATGCACATGAACAGACTTCTCTTCCCCTTCACCTCCCCTCTGCAAATAGAAAAATTCCTTCCAGCTTCAGTCTCCTCTTTTCTTGGTCTTCTTGTAAAACTAACATGAAATTCTTTAAATAGAATTAATCAGTGCAGTTACCGAAAAAGTTACACACTCTATACTAATGCTGATACCCATACTAATTCTGTCATTTGGCAATTCATCTCTAAGCAGTCACAATTTTAAACAAAGTTTCAATGTGAGGGTTTTTCCTTTTAGAAAGTAGTTACATTCTGACTCTAGCTGATATCATACACTATGTTTACACTTTTAATATAAAACGATTCAGACTTTATGGTTGTGTAAGCACATATTTATTTTAGCTCTGATTATACATGTATTTTAGCTCTGATTTTATTTTTTAGCTTTGCTGTGATAATATTCCAACTCATACTTCAAAGCCCGACATGTATTTACATCGATAGAGACTCAGAGCATCTATCAGAGCTGAAGTGTCAACAACACATACCAAAGTATGACACCACCTTTCAGCCTTCTAAAGAATTCAGACTTTCAGCAACTCTTGTTTAGATTTTACACCACCACCGCCCCAATTCCTTCATCAACATTCCTTGCTGCCAGAAATATAATAATAGTAAGTTACTCACATACACAAGTTAGTTTCTATGAACCTTAGATTGAAACAAAGTGGCAAACACACAATTACAACAGCCATAAAACTAAAGGAAAAGGGGAATGCCGTCCATTTCTAAAAATATGTATGCATATTTCCTAGTTCAGAGATCTAAAAGCCAGAATAACATAAAAAAGCAGTTGAAAACCCAATGCCTCATATATATCATGTGAAAATATTTGCTGAAGGACAGAACAAGACTTTGATTACATCTCCAGGACTATTCTAAATCATCTGTGAAACTAGACCATGAAGTCTGGGTCCAACAGACATGCACAAGAAGGAATGCAAAACTCCTCCACGTACAGGAAGAGCACTTGCAGTACTGCAAGGGGAAAGAAGGTAGCCACGGGCATATGTACAAAAAGTCCTATTTCTCTGATACTATTGACAGAATACAGTGTTTTCAGATACGCTAGCACCCATTTTCAGAAACAGAACTCAACACCCCATTTATCTATTTGGTGTGTGCAACAGATTTTGTAAAATTTTAAAAACAAACCTTCCTAACATCTCTCTTTTGCCTTACATCTGCATTGACAGAGAAAACATCAAGAATCTAGCAAACAAGTTGGAGAAAAACATAAAACAACATGGTGAAAGAAAACAAGTTACCACATCCACCTGAACAGGGAAGCACCATTACACCTGAAGGGAGATAAAAGCTATGGGAAATAGGGAGTAGTGGTGATGTCATCATTGCCCTGCAGAAGGCTGATCTTTCTCCTAACATGGCATTTTTCATCAGAAAACAATTCTCAACCTGTCTCCTACATTTTGTTATTGTTTGGGAACTTGTGAGTCTGAGTAAACAGTGGTGAGCTCTTAATTATTGCAACACCAATCTTACTCACCAAGAAGTCTTCTCCACCAACAACTGCCAAGTATGAGAAAGAAATCTGTGAAGTCTCAATGTCACTTTACATGGAGAGACTGATGATTAAGAGAGACAGTAGTAGTATTTATCTGTGGCAAATCAGCAGTACAATTCAAAGCTCATGGTTCCTGGTCCAACATTTCCATTTTTAGACAACAGTTTTTCTATGTATCAGGTAAATCTTTTAAGAATCCACCCAAAACACAAAGAAAAAAAGAAAAAAAAAATCACATTAGAGAATAAACAGCTGTCTAAACATCTCCTGAAGTCCAGAAAAGAAATCCTACACCATTGTGAGGGATTTCAATCTTGAAAAGATTAGCCAGAGGCCTCACAGTATCGTCAATAGAACCCCCTAGGATTGGGGTTTGCTTTTTGTTTTGGGGGTAGGGATAGTTAAGCTTCTTTTTCAAAGTGTTTTGTCAGAATAAAGACGATTTTATATTAGACCCCATTCCAACAAATGAAAGTTAGTTTATTACTGGATTTAGAATTCTGTACCTGTCCAAATACAAGAAAGCACCATCTGGTTTATATGAAAGCCACAAAGTATTGGCCTGTGTTACATTTCATATTGATTGTACTGTTATAATAAAGGTAAACAAGGCTGAGGTTTCTTCTGTTCTTGCCTGCAACAGATCTATCATTACCCTATATACTCATCAGTATAATCCATGCACTAACACACACACTGCAAAAACTCTCAGACTAGTAAAAGGGACTTAAGAAAATACTTATGAAATCTAGTTGATAATACAAAATATTTTCCCTGACTAACAAAGGAATTTCAAGCACTATCTTGCACTCAGGGTCATCTTTGATTCATGTAAACTCACAGAGTGTTATGTTAAAGACGAAAAGTAAAACCATTGCTTTTGTTTAAAAAGCATCAGCTCTGCATAACATGAAGGCGGCATATAAATAGCTTTCTAAATATTCTCTAAATTTCTCTACTGCCTGACAAATCTACAGCCTCTGCAGCTTCAACACCATTTGCAATTTCTTTGTATGTATTTTTTCTTCAAATAGACATCCAATCCGACTCTTGTCCCCAAAACTTGAGGGAACTTTATTTATCTGTTGGTAAAGCATATCCTTTATTACCAAAGCACGTCCAAGATCTTCCAGGTGCACATTTACCACTAATAAAAATACTAATCACACAGCTATCCTAGAGCAATGCTAGATTAGAAGCAGAGCCAAATTATTTGGTGAATATGGGGTAAAAGTAAAAACAAGTGAATAAAAATGACTCTATCATGACTAACAAAGACTAGCAAACCTCAGTTTCTTACTGATTTGTGCCCTGTGCTCCACAGCATCTTTCATCTCCACAACTTAATACTTTTAGCTCCATTCCCTGAGAACTGCTCACACTGCACACCCCACCAGCGCAATACACTGGATTTCTCTCCTATCAAGCTACCACTCTGCACAAACCATTTGGAACTTAATATCATTGAGACTTGTATCTATCTATCAAACTGACAGAAATCAGCAGGTTAGAAAGCTGTTAGAAAAGCCTGACAACATTAAAGCAGGTTTAAAAAACATCACATACATACGAAGTAAGAGTATTTCTGTCCAGTACAGAAATTAGGTTTTTTGTTTTAAACTTCCTCTATCAAAAATATCTCAAGCAAATAAGAGAACAAATCAAAGCATGTTTTATTAGTTCACCTTTGTGACAATGTACTCCTGAACCCTGAAGCTACAAAAGGAAGCATTTTCCAAGTATTTTTTCTTCTGATTTGAATTGTCTATATTTACAAAGTCAAACAACACGTACTGGACATTCATTCTGAATATACACTAGAACACAGACCTATTTTTATGTGTACAATCAACTGCTTTGCAGGAAAAAAAACATTTTACAGAATTACTTTCTCATAAATTCTTAAGTGGCCGTAAGAGTTGAATTAGAGATGAACCGAAGTCAGTAGCATGGCAAGAGGGATACTTTCATGATAAAGAGCCACATGGAAAAATACAGGAATGTGAGGTTATGGTTTCCCTGACCATAGAAATGAAGAGCTACTGTAAAACTATGAGACAGTGTGCAACATTTATCATTTCGCAAAGCAAAGACTGAAACGGCAAGCTGTGCCTGGCAGTAACTGAACTGCATCAGCAAAGAAGTACTAACAGCAGTATGAATTTCCACGAACACGAGCACCTCTGCACTATGCCACCATCACCAACACTGAAAAGACACCACCGCCACAAAACATGACACCTGCCACATTGCTTTCTAAGCAGCACCTCGAAAAACAGATCTCTGCAATGATTTTTTTTCCAGTTAAAATAGATGTCCTTTTTTCCCCCACCCTTGCTTTCAGAAACACTGCCTTGTTGAAAGGAATTATTTGTTATTTTAAATAAAAAATAAAACAGTTGATTCAGAAGAGAGAAAAAAAACCACCCCACTGAAATAAAAACTCCAGGCTCAAAATCTACAATAAATACTTTAAATAAACAAGCTTAAAACTTACCTAACAGTACATTACCTACGCTGTTTTCATCGTTATTTTAAAATGCCAGGAGATTCCCCTACTTCTGAGCAGTGAAGGAAAAAAAAGGGGGGGGGGAGGGGAGGATGGGGGCAGGAAGGGATTGGAGATATAAATGAGCTTAATCAGCTGCTCAAACCAGGAACAAGACTTCTCCAAACACCACCTTCTTGTGTAATACGAAGTATAACATTTTAGAAAGCTACAAGGAAAGACCTGTGTGCCCTCTATGCTTTAATATACTTTCCACTTTGGTCCCGTAAAACTGAAAAGAAATCAAATGTACTCACGTATCCTCCTCTGCCACAAAGCGCTAAAACATTTCTACATAGTTGTTTCTGATTTTTGATAATACTTACTACTAAAAACATTTCAATATAGTTCCTTCTCAGAAGTACTTACTGTACAAACACTGTTTTTCAAACATGAAATCTGAAATTGCAGGTCTGGTGCACTTGTGCTAAAAATAAACTAATACTGTAAGCCACAAAGCTAAACTGTAAAAAAGTAAGCAAACACAGATTAAGTAAGAAAAAGATGAAAACAACATTTTATGCCTAGACAGATCTGCTGTAATAAAAAGCATGAAAGATATTTTTAAATTCATATTGGCCATGATTAGGATGATCCTGAGCTGCACTGACAATTCGAAGGCCAAGCAAGAGGTACTATTTCAATGCCTCACTGATCAATTTAGAATTGGAGCATAATCACTGCATAGGTATTAAGACAGAATAAAATTATTTTATAGGTAAACTGTGTTTGCAGTTGAGATGACAGAACAGGCAGCTGTCTCTAAGGCTCATAGCTGGAGTACCAAACTCAAACCCCAGCCTTAAGGGGTCATTCTGTTTGAAAAAGAGAAGAGAAAGGTGTCAGTACTCTATGGCTTACCAAAGGACAAGGACGAAAATTTCTCATGTTTTTGCCATAATGGAATTATGGCAAAAAAAAAAGTGTCTGACAGGAAACAGCAAAACCAGTAACTGTAGTTCTTTGGCTATAAAAGACTAAGCAGCTTTTGTAGGACCTTGAAATTTTGTCTAATGTTGATGTTTGTTGACACCTTCAGTACCAGAATTTCAAAGTATGTATTAACACACTCTTGCAATTTCCCACATGCAGAGTAAAGCTCTGTGGGTCTGAAAAGGTTTCTCACATTGATTTGCTTCAGAATTCACTCATCTAAGGGAAAGGCTAAATCTCTGCTTTCATTTAATAGGCAAAATTAGAAAACAGCTTAAATCCTGATTATATAAAAACGTTAGAAGAAGGTCAGCCACAATCCTCTTTGCTCTGTAGATGCACAATTCCAGAAGCTACCTCAGAGCACTGAGACCATTTTGTTCATTGTCTGGGGTCTCCTATGGACTGAAGGTATGTAACTGCACAGCTATCCTAGAAAAATGCAGAGCCATATTATTTGGTGAACATGGAGTAACAGTAAAAATAGGTAATAAAAATGCAGTAGGCATGCCTTTGAGTGTTATCAGTGGTAAGCACAGGAAAGTTTAAGCCCTAACCATGAATATAGGGGCCCAGAACCTGGAAAATTTTATATGCTGCAACGATTCACGGATCTGAAGCGCCCACTGTTAGGTGATTTTACCAAGCAGATAATCAAATGTGACAAGCAGACGCATTACCAATACTACCTGGCATTTCTCAGTTCCTTGCAGAATTCATTACACTGAAGACTATGAAACTATCTGTATCCATTAGTTTATATTCCCAACACTCGCCATGGGACAAAAAACCCAACAACTACTCCATAGACAGCATTAGGAATTTTTCTGAAAAGAACACCCGTCCTTTGTCATGCCAATGTATAAAATTTCTACATTCAGTACCAAATGCAATTCTGCTCTTCCCAAGTACAAAAAAAAAAAAAAAAAAAAAACAAAAAGAAAAAAAAAGCTATAGCAGAATTAGAAAGGGCAAGAGGAAGGCAGCAGAGAGCAAAAGGTACTGGGCTTTCCAATTCAGAAAGTCCTGAGCCAGAAGTCACCAGACATTAAGCCTAAAGCTACAAACCTGTCTTATATTCCTCCATTTGCATCTGTTGCTATGCTCTGTCAGCGGCAGCACCACTAGGTTAGAGGGTACTTTGATTTGACCAAATACTGTAAGCTAACTGTAACACTGGATTTCTGGATGAAAGACAACAGTTAATATTTAAATGTATAAGAAAATGCATCCAACTTGTCCAAATATTTAAAGTGCTCTTTTGAACATCTTTTAAGTATCTACAAAGACGGCCGTGAGCCTCAACATTCCTTTCTACATCCAAGCCATTTTAATAAAAGCAAGGCTAGAAAAAAAACAGATTAGCATTAACTAATGAAGAAACAACTGCTTTGCAGAATAATCCAAGAAGGAGCGCTTGGCCTGCAACTTAATTTCACAGCAAAAATATTAAATAGCCACTGCCTTTACCTGCTCTTTTCTCTCAAATTTCCAGTCTTACTAAATTGACCCCTGCTTCCCTTTTACAGTCAAGGATAGATGCAAGGAGCAAAGATTTGCAAGGAACACATGTCTGTCCTCCTTCCCTCCCTCACAGCCAAACATGTAAATGTTTAAAGAATGCTATAAACTTCTGATTCTAAATTAATCCCAGCTGGGAAGGCACTCAGGCCCCAGTCATTTTGCAGCTCATCCTCTTTCCAAACAACCTCCTCCCAACAGCCACTTGTTTTCAGAGAGGCTAAAGCAGCAGCTACCCCTTCTCAAGGAAGGAAGGGTGCACTGGTTCTCAACTTCAACCTTTCTCCTCAGCCAGCCTCTGCAAAGAGCTCTAGCATGGGTGCTAGAAGTGAGGAAAAGAGGAATAAAAAGGTGAAGTTATGCTGAAGAAAATGAATGCCTAAAAGCAGTAGAGAAAATAAAGGAAAGAGAACAGAGTAAGAAAATAAAAGAAGAGCGAGCACAATGAGAAAATATTAAACCTAACTTGGGAGTTTAAACAATGATTATTCAGTGCTTCCTCATATCCTGAAAGATCGTATCTATACTACTACACTTAAACACACACACTAACTGCACTTCTGGGCTATGGGCTTTACAAGCACGTTACCAAGAGCACAGCAGCATGAGGAAGCGAGAACAGCAGTGGCTGTTCCCCTAAGGTATGACTGGCACACAAAGAAATCAAGGTCTTTAGGAGCCACGCTACACCAACGCTGACAAGGCTGGTTAAAAAAAAAAAGCAAAAGAGAAAGAGATGATGTCTTCTCCACCGTTTCTTGTGTCGCAGATACACAACTAGAAGCTTCCAAATAATTCCAAGTGTGCAGGACCAAGTAAAGAGGTTGACCCAACAAACAGATGAGGAAGCAGCTTTCCTGCCTTTATTTTGTGTGCATACAGAGCAGAGGAACTAAAGGCACTAAAGGCTGGCCAGGCCAGCACTGCTCTAGGTGCAGCCTAAAGAAGTTGACATGTCCAGACACTCAGCTTCACAAATGACAGGACACTGATGTGGATGAGGGAGAGGACCATCCTCACACGATCTGGGAAGGTCTGCACACACACAAAACAACCAACAGCAATAAAACAAAAAAAAATCCACCACACCACATCCTAATTTAATTCTATCCAACCAATTTCTGAACTTTAGAAGAGTTTGCCACCCTGGGTTTCACAGTTCAGAGAAACTTCTCCTCTTGTATATTTTGTAATATACATAGATGCAAAAATGTAATGAGATTTAATGAGAAATCTTGCTCCTCCCCCTTTCTATTCCTATTGGAGGTGTACAGGCATGGGAGAGGTTGCAGCTCAAGCACGTGCTAAGACATTCAGCTTACTCCTCTAAAAATACCATATATAAAGCCAAAGCTGAGTTTTCAGCTACTCCAAGTTAGAAAATTATTTGCCACTTCTGCAAATTATAAGCTTCCTTTGCTTAAAAAAATACGATTAATTATTTATATACATTTTAAAAGACTCAGTAAAATGAAATATTAGTGGTATTAAAGGTCAATGTAATCAATAGCACAGCTTCAAGGTACCAAAGAACCATACCAAGCCTTCAAATATGGAAATAATGGGATGAACTAGTGACTGATTACATAAATTCATCTAAACATATACAAGGCATAAAACTAAAGACCAACACGCTAAAAAACCTATACAAATTAAGAGTAACAGGAAACACTATTTATTAGTTGCATTACTACTAACGCAAAAGCTATACAGCATCATTCACATTATGATGTGTATATACATGTATGCTATGTTATATACATAAAAAGACATGACTAATGCCTCGTGCCGATGGGATCTGTAAAGCTAGCATCACACTGTCTAATAGACACTGATCTTTATCTTTCATTTATCTTTCATCAAATGGAGCAGAGTTAAGTTGTGGTCCTGCATTATGCATTAGCAGTGAATACAATTAGACTGAAAAGCAAGCTGATCTTCTCTGATCTCAAGCACAAAGTGTGAACTCTGATCTTCACAGGTGACAGCTTTGTGCATTACTTCAATTTACTAGTTAGCTTCCTTGAATCTGTGTATGCAATACAAAACTCACAACACATAGTTGTGGCTAATCTTATGCAATCCACTAATGTTTAAACAAGCATGAACATCAAATGAGAGCAAAGCAGTTCAAGAAGGATGCTGAAAACTGGAGGAAAAAAATTAAAATACCTGTAGGAAGAACACAGAGAGCAGGAGAAAGAAGGAATTTGATCTCTCAGCAAGCAGAGATATAAAAGAACCACCAGTGACTGGAAACACCACCTAAACAAATTCAAGCTAGAAATGGGGTTTCTTTTGTTTTCAGGTAGATGGAATCATTTAAGAATTGCTCATTTCCAAATTCTGAGAAAAGTTTTCATTGAAACTGTATGCTTTCCAAATAAATGCTGTACTTCACCTTGGTGTTCTGAAGCATGACTTTAGGAAATCTAAAAGTCAATGCAGTCATAGCAGTAGCAGTTGCATATGTTCTCAAAACACTTTACAAAACAACCAAGCATTTTCCCCTATACAGGAAAAAAACAAAACAGAGAAATAACACTACTAGTCAAGGGCAGCACAGGAATGAAGTTCACAGTTCCTGATTCCAACTATGCTACTCTAAGATCCCTTCTGTTGGGTTTTTGAGTTCTTTTTTTTTGTTTTGGGGGGGGTTTTGTTGTTGTTGGTTTGGTTTTGGTTTCAGGGGGCTGAGGGGAGGGTCCTTTTGTTGTTTTGTTTTGGGGTTTGTTTGGGTTTGTTTGTTTTGGGGGGGTTTTTTTGTTTGTTTTGTTGGGGTTTTTTGGTTGTTTTTTTTTTTTAAAAAATTCTAGCCATGAACTTACTATTTTTCCTGCTTCACAGATTCCAATTCTGTTCAGTGTCTCAGATTTAAATACCGATTCTTATTGCTAACCTGCAAAAATTAAAAATATTTTAACTGGGGAAATCCGTTGCTATGAAGTTTAAGAAGCACAGCACGTTGTACTTTAGTAATACGCAAGCTGACTCATGCAGAAACTCAAAATACCAGGGTTGCTCATGCTTCACCAGCCAGTCCCACAAAATGTTAATATAGCAGGATCAACTACAGAAAAGATCTTGTTTGTTAATCAGTGTACGTTTGTAATCATAGACAGTATAAGTACACAGTTACTAGCTCTAAGTTATAGTACATTCCACATTTTAAACGTAAAACTAGGAAAAATTCATACACAGAATAATATATGTATTTAATCTACCAACAGCTCTCCACGTTTATGCAAGCTACAGAACTCAATAATATGAGTTTTACAAAACCCACTCAATTTCCAGGGCATAGGATTGCAGCGATTAAGCACCCAGACTCCTTGACAGCCTCAAACAGGCTATGCTAAAATCCATGCTGTTAAATCCTTGCAATCTTTTTTAATCCAGGCTAGCTAGATTAAAGCTAACTTGGCCATGCCTAACCATTTTGAAATTGGGAAGTTTGCAGACATAGCATATGCACCCTCATTCTTGGCCTGCCTAGTCAACAGGTGCCCACCACAGAAAAGAGCACGGACCATTACAATCCATACCACTAAGTCTTCAGTCATTCCGGACTAAGAAAGCACCGATCAAAGCATAAAACCCTTGCCAGCTTATGGATAGTCAAAAATTAATGGGATCCAGGCTTTTCTCTTTTCATTCACTCATATACACTTAGTTTCTGAATATGCCATTCTTTCAGTCTCATACACAATGAAATGAAGGTGAAACTTTTCTCATGAACACCCATTTCCTATTATAAAGGACATATTTAGCTATTAAGAATATTATCCAGTTTTGTTGAATGGTCCAATTGCAATTCTCCAGTTCTAGAGTACATTAAATAATCTCCAAACTACCACATGCCAAGTTCTGGTAATTCATCACACTGTTTTTAAACATAAAAGAAGGTAAAAATATACTAAGCACTTTCTATTTCTTTTCCATTTAAAGATAATAACTGTAGTTGTCATTGCAATACCACAGTACAAAAACATTACAGAAGGCAATTGCTAACTTGGGAACATACACGCATCAATGAGAATATCTAATACCCATACTCCCTTTCTCTCTCAGGTGCATGCATGCACAGGTACATACATGCATACAAAATACATACACGCACTCCTCAAGTAACACCCTTCCTTTCTTTACAAGGAGACCAAGACTGTAAGCACTATTTGCAGGAGGTTTTCCTAGCTTTCTTCAGACTCCTTATGGAAACAGCTTGAAGTACAGACCTACACAATCCTAATAACAGAAACCCTCTGTACAATCACCAACTAAATCTTGGGGAAATTTCTGTAAAAAAAAAAAAGGAAAATCTGCTAAATGTAAGAAAGGAACACAACTCTCTACGTCTCCTGGCCATTTGGAGAAATGGTACCTATACAGCTGCCATCTCCCATTACAGGGAACACAGCACTATGTACTTTTGAACACATCCCTGGGAAAGAGCAAGGATCGCTGGGGCAAAACCTTTCCCACCTCACGCAACCAGGCCTTATTACCAGTGATAAACAAAGCTGCGGGGCTTCAACCTGTCAACAGGAAAAGAATAGTACAGATAAAAACAGCAGCTTTAAACACTATCCTACCAAATATAACTTAAGGTCAACATCAGCCACTTAGGCACAGTGACCATCCCTTCCTCTTCCCTCCCCCCAGTCCTCCTCTTTATTTTAAGTGCGGGTCAAGGAGAAATAAGCAGTCTCAGGTTAAGTTGTGTGCAGAATTTTACAAGTTTTATTCTGTCATTATTAACAGAAGAACGTGGGGAATCTAACAAAACTAATTTTATGCTGCTGAATGTCTTGCACCTAAGTATCTTTACAAATCTAATTAGATTCCATATTTGAAAAATAAGCAAAAAAAAAATCAGCTCTATTGGAGTATGTTACTATTTCTAAAAAACCTACCTGTTAACATGGATATGCTTGACTAAAACATTTAACTCCCAACCATAAAACTTGTTCATGAATTTCAGTACACAAGAATGGGTCTATGTTTATGAGCTCATAAGCTCATGGCCCTAACCAGAACTGCTTCTAGTGAAACAAATTAAGTTTTAAATATAACTTTGTATAAATAGATTTGTTACGAGCTGGAATTTAACAATTTAAAAAATTCCACTGGGAAACAATTTCCATTAGTGAACAAAAATTGCATGTGTATAATAAAAAGGAATTTACCACCTACAGTGAGTATTTTAGTGGTATAACATGGTGACACTGTCACCGGCAAAATTAATTACTTGGGCATTCTTTATGGAAAGTATATGACAAAAAAAAAAACCCAAACAAACTGTGGAATCCAAACATAGCAGGGGGAAAAACTGTTCATTACTTTCCACTAGTAAGTCAAATTAATAGCTAAGAGACTGCTTTTACTTCATCACTCAAGACAGCCCTTTTTTACTGTCCATGCCCCGCTACACAATGTTTAGTATCAAAATGTGTCTTGGGACCACAAACTTCAAAACCAAAAGAAAACAGATTTTTGTATGGTGTCGTGGGAGAGAGATGGACGCAACATTTTCTCCTCTGTCTGTAACTTTGAGAGCTACATATCAAAGAAAATCACAATAATGATTGCATGTAAAAGTCAACACTAAAGATAGTGCCAAGTGAAAAGGTAAGATGATTCAAGGGGAAAGACAAAATAATTAAACAGCCTTTTCCAAGGGCTCCTCTAGATCTGGGAACAAACATGTTTGTTTCCAGTATCTATGTCCTCTGAAGGAAAGGGTTTGTTGCTACAATAAACCAAACCTCAGAGTCTAAGCAGTCCTCTGTCGACACAATGCAGCTTTGCTGACAGTATTTCAGAAGAACAGATTTAAATTGACACTTTCAACACAACATTATCCGAAACAACTGCAACAACTACTACATGGCAGATTCTCTCAAATAAGAAACCTATTTGTTTCTTTAGGCATCCCACAGACTGATGAACTGATGTTACAAGGGAGGGGTTTTTTTTAGTAGCAATGTTTATTAAACTGCTTGTCACTTCCAGCCTGGACTTCCTTTGCATATCCTACATCTATAGCTTTCAACATTCATTAACAAACAGATTATTAAAATCTGTTTGGGGGAGGGGACTGTGTTTTTACTGTCTGGTTGCAAATCAGCTTAAACTGATCGAAGTTCAGATCTCAGTGCTGTTCTCCCTGTGGCCCCTAGCAAGTATTCTGGTCACCTCCCTTCAGGCTGCACTACGACTTGTGCAACATGTTGAGTTAATTCAGGAAGCCAATTCATCTGAAAACTAATCCAGCCCTGGCCACCTTTGCAAAACCAACACCACTGCTCCCCACCCCTCCTCCCCTCACCCCCCAAAACCACACACTGCAATTTTCCAACCTTCTTGAAGCAGGTCATTACAAACCCACAAAGGACTTGAATGTGATACAAGGCAGAGGGCACAGCTGCATGGGCAGAACTGCAGCACCCGATGCTTGCAGCATCCTTTTTATCTTTTCACAAACTCCCTAAAAGTATATTATATTTCTCTGTGAAAGGATAGATCATGTACTAAAAGCCAGTCCTTTTCAAGAATCAGGCACATTCAGAATAATCATCCCTTTCTTCCTTACAACATGAGTTTAGTTTCACAAGTAGATTTAAAGAAACCACCTACAAGAACTACTGTGTTTCAGAAAATGTGACAAAACCAGGCATTCTGTCACAGCCTGAACAGAGTCCAACCTGCTTTTAGGAACACTTCTACAAATACCTAGTAGAAAGGGGGGAGGGAGTAGCCATCTAGTCCCCTTGCATCTCCCTCCTGAAAAACACTCTCACATATAGAGGATGCATTCAGCAACAGAGTGGGATACAGTCTGGCACTTGGCGGCAGCCAGTCTACCCGGCCGGGTAAACCATCCTGCTGGAGACCACCCCTTCTGTATTGTATGAAACACTGTGCTATCAGCAGTCACAAAGCCAACACTGGTTTTGTAGCATCTAGCACTACTCCAGAGGGCGATTGTCAGACGGTACAGAAACTGGAGCATGCACTCTTACCTATCCAAATTCCTGAGAAGGCAGGCACACGCAGCTTTAGCAAAAATTCCCAGTGGCTGTCACGACCAGCTTCAGATGAATCATAGCATGGTGAAACCTAGAAGCAGAAAGACCATGGGTATGAACA
This sequence comes from Theristicus caerulescens, assembly GCA_020745775.1. Lineage (NCBI taxonomy): Eukaryota > Metazoa > Chordata > Aves > Pelecaniformes > Threskiornithidae > Theristicus > Theristicus caerulescens. The sequence continues at coordinate 32,202,848 of CM036564.1, forward strand.
AACTTTGAATGGGAGATGAACGGGTGAAATCTTTTCAAAAGGCAAATGGTATTGTGGAAACTGTGTTTGTAAGAAGCCAGAAGCAACAATGCAGACGTATAAAACCGTGAACCTATTAAGTTTTTGTAGCTAAACTTACTCATCTCAGAGAGTCTGTGCGAGAAGTTTCTCACTATAACAATTCCAACCTTTCTTTTATCACCCTTTCTCTGAATCAAGTTTTTTTTCTTCCAGAACACATTCTGTGAGGCATTTGGAGATTAAACACAGGTTACACCTGAAAGAAAGGGGACATTTAGCAGTGCTGTGGCCCACTTTTTTCCTCACTACTCATCATAAAGCCTATCACACATGTCAAACACAAGGGAGAGCAAGAGTGAGTTTATCTAAGTCACCAAATGCAGTCCTCTAAGAAGTCACCAAGAGTAGCAAGTAAAAAAAAAAAAAAAAACAGTTTCAAAGCTGGTCCTTCCTATTTACCAGGTCCTGTAATAAAATCATCATTGTTTCAGCATTAGCCTTAACATCTGACCTCTGTCTATTGCTACAAAAGGCTTGCATCTGTAGATGATAGGAGCCCTCTAAAATTAGACTGGGCAAACAGATGTAACCATGGAGATTTATGCTGCAGTCCCAGGAACTCTGCAGAGGCACAAGCTGGAGGTAGAGCACATACCGCCAATGAATTTTTGTCCTCCTCTACTCCCACCAAGCTCACGTGTTATAGGAGATGTGCAGTGAATCATATCAAAGAGACAGATTAAAATCCAGCTCTAAATAAGGAGACTGGAAAAGAAGACCTAGATAATTTCTCCAACCTCATTTTCCCCAATCTAGTTCACTGCACGGCTACATAAGCACTTGTGCTGACATGAGGCAGAAAAGGCATGGGAAAGGACAAGCAGACAAGGACAGCTGCTTTCAGCTGCAATGCCAGCATAAGCTGCACATAAAACCATGGTACAAGCGCTATTTATTTCATTATAATGATCTCTGAAACTTGATAGGTTGGTAAGCAAATAATTTTAAGTCACCCCTTGCTACTCTCCCAACAGTTCTTTCTAGACAGAATTGAATAAAGTTTGAATACATGGTGGCAAGAACGTTAGCATCAACCAAAATTCTTTGAAAAGTGCCAGACAGCATTAGCAACAGAGCTCAAGAAAGTAATTATTGCTATCTTCCTTTAAGCAATTAATAATATAGCTTTCATGGTTGGGTTTTTTTCTTGCAAGTTCAGTTTAGGCTTATTTACAAAATAGTGTGTGAAATTAAGACTTTGGAAAAACAAGAAGCATCATCAAAAGAGCTGCAGTACAAAAAAAAAATAACGAGCAAGTCCAATAAAAGCAGTTTCCAAAAGGTAGAGAGAACTAAATTCCTGTTTAAAATAACATAACATTCCAGGAGGAACTGCATTTTAACTTTCATCTCACCAACAAACTGAGCCTGTCTCTTTCAAGTAGAATCACATTCTAATTTTGGGGTAGAAAAGTTTAGTTACAACTCAGTCTAATGAAGCAAGTAAAAGGTTTAAAACCTATTTGCCTGTGATTGCTACTGACATTTGGGCAAGTCATTTGGGCAGCAGGTAAATAAATAATTTCTGCAGGCAGTGGCCTTCTGGTCAAGAAAATTTTCCTTGTTTTCTTTAGGGCAAAATTCTTCACCTATTCTAGCATTACTAAGATGCATCATAATTCTAACCCATAACGCTCCATTTTCTTTGGTGTTAAATTATAGACCTGCTGTGTAAAGACAACTTCTTTTTTTTGTAAAAGATTGCCTGTGAAGCTCAATTGTGATTGGGAAGGCCGCCTACGCAGCAGAGAGAGTGAGAAAAAACACACTTGCAGAGCTGAAAAAACATTGGTGTAGGCGTACGTTAAGGGGGGAGGGAAGAAAGAAATTGGTTCTACTGAAAAAGGCTATTTTCTTACATCACCCTTGAAAGAATTAAAATGTGTTACTTGAAGAGAATTCAAAGGATTGTTTGCTACGTTCCAGATGTCAATGTGCGGTACTACAAGCAAGATGAGGAATCCTTGCAGATTCATCCCCCTGATTTCAGAATCCGCCACCTACCCAAGGAATGCTTTGCTTCCCCCACTTCTCTGCCACATCCTGCAAAAGCTATTCTCACGGAGCAGCAAGTCACCTGCAGAATAGCAGTTCAAAGCTTTAGAAGCCTTCTATAATTAATAACATTAGGAAGTACTGAAATTGTAGCCAAAACCTTTTCCAAAAAAGAAGGGGAAAGCAAATGCTCTCTAGAAACACCAAGAACAATTAGTATTTATTCTCAGTAGAATCTAACAGTATTCGAAACTGCTGAAAAAACAGCTACAAGAAGTTCAGATGTTTCTTTCTCATAGACACTAAAAAAAAAAAAAATCTTCCTCCCTAGCCTACACAGCCTTCAGTCCACTCATCTCCCAAGAAAAGTGAGCAGGCCTTTCAGGATGTTCTATTAACTAATCCAGATTTTCAAAAGAAAGAAGAAATGAGCATCCTTCTCAGTTTTCTTTAGGTAGGCACCACTTATACACATTACAATTTCTAAATAAAGAAGTCTACATAAAGGGTTCTCGTGCCATCATAAAGCTATGAAAATATTTTTAATAGGTCTGTCTTTCCCTTCGTAATAAAAACAAAAGGCTTTTGATGTACGTGCATTGGCTGATTATTACTGTAATTACTACCAGAAGAATGAAGACAGCCAGGACAAGTTTCACCATGAACTTCAACAAACATGAGATGATGCACTGTAGGGAAAAGAAGATGCTGCTGCTCCCATGGCGTCAGACACCAGCCCGCAACCTATTTTGTGAAACCTAGTCACAAGGAGATGGGACTTCAGCACCTAATCCCCTTGAGTGTTCGGGCTGGTATTTTCAAAACCCCGTGCCTAGCAGATGACTGAATTCCTGCACCCACAGTACACTGCCACAACTGAGAACAGCCTACAGAGCAGTACTGCTGGAAGGCCACCTCCAATGAAAGGTTTCACGGGGCTCCAAGTTTCATCTCCAATCGTATGCTGACACTGAAGATGCTGAATGCCAGAACCTGATAAATAACATTACTACAAAGTAAGCTCCATTTTTATACACCTTTTCAACTATATGATTGCTAAGCACTAATGTCTATTACTCATACACATCACAAACACAGGTAAGACAGGGTTTTAAAAAGCACCAAGCCAGCTGACTTGCACAAACCTATATGGCAAGCAAAAGCAGCACACTTAGAAAGCTAAGCTCCTAAAATTACTCTTAAAACACAAGACAGTTGCTTCTGAAGCTCACTGAGGCACATATTCTTCTGGGTCAGAAAGGCAGGAAAAGATGAAGTATCAAAGGGAGGTATAAAACTCAGCAGCAGTAAAACCTCCAGAAAAAAGGAGGATCTGAAACAATGACTATGAAACAGTGAAAAACACAGAAGCAAGAAAAGAAGTAAGGCAACACAGAAACAAGTACAAAAAAATATAGGTGTATAAAAAGTAGTAAGACTTGAAATCCCTTATTCTAGGAAAACTGGAGTCATTTATTATAAACAAAGGTATGTAGACTCCTACTAAACTTTGAAATTACAGCCATCTTGACTTTCACCCTGGTGAACAGTGAAATGCTATTTCTGACACATTAATAAAGCCTCTCTACATACCAATACACGTATAATTCTAATAAACCAAAAGTGCATGAAAATATTACACAACAAATGAATCACATACATAGAATTTGCATCCTAATAAAGCGTATCCTTTCATGCTCAGCTTGTCAAGCTAAAGAACATTTGCTTCAAGAGTCACTGCCAGAATAATCTGCTCTCTTGTGTTCTTCCATAAATTTCACTTTTAGGTAAAATGAAGTTTTATTTCTTCTTAGTGAGAAAACAGCTCAGGGTAGTTTGGAAAGCTGCCTTTTACTGTCAGGTTCTAAGATCTCCAGTCAGACTAAGGCTATTAGGAAAGAAAAAACCCTAGAAGAGCAAGGAAAGCTGTCAGGAGATTCTCTGCTGCTGCTGACATCAAAATTCAGAGAGAATATTTACCTTTTGCTTTTCAGACACTAAGACCTTCAGGAATTTCTCAGAGATGTGCTACAAGGAAGAAAGCTGAACTAGTGAAACCTTTTTACATTCTCATACCTATTTGTAAAATAGCAGTATTTAAAAAACGAGATTTGAAATGGAATTATACTTCAGTTTTTGAATAAAGGGAGATTCAGCTCAGGTTGGGGGAGGTGTCTGGGTTTTCTCATTTTGTGTGTTGGTTTTTTCCTATCATCAATGGTAAACTAGAAGTCTGATGCAGATTTACAGCCTGATACAAATTCAAATACCTTTGACATCATAATTATACAGTATCAATCAAAATTAGTAACATTGCATTTAATTCATTAACTCCTTTGCTGCCCTGTCAACAGGAGTCAATTAGTGTAATTCTTAACATTTTTCTCAAGAGGGGTAATGGAACAAAATCTCATTTCACCTGAAAAGGCTTCTTCTGATGTTCACATCATCATCTTAGTGCAGTAAGCCATAACGTTTCCTGATTATCCACAACCACCATGGCTTACACGCTTTCACACTGAGGCTAGTTTTTCTAGCCACACAACATATGACTGTAATAGCATATAAATGGCTTTATGTTTACCTTTAATATACAAGTAAAATACCTGTACCAAGAAGATACTGCTGACTGGAAAGAGCTTCTCATCTATGAGCTAATGCTTTTGTCCGGTGCTGAACTAACCTAAGTGAAATATCAAGGAATTTATAGAGCACAACCATGAAAACTTTGGAGTTATTCCTGACAACAGTAAGCCCTTTATAAAGTTAGGAATGCAAATACTTTAGTCTGAAATGGAGAAAATCAACAACAAATGCAGAGTCCACTTTACCCCTGCTCCCCTTACATGAAGTAGTGACCCATCCTTTTTGCTGTCCAATATTCCTTCTTTAAAAGTTAGTTTTTCTCTTCAGAAACTTGTTCTAGTGCTTGTTTTTCAGCCTAGCTTTCTGTCACAGCTAAGCTATAAGAGAAGGACAGGATTTTCCACCCTAAAAGGAGTTACTGCTGCCAAGCAAAGAATTAGTAATCTGTCTATGGCAGAAAATAATGGAGGAGCAAGGATAAAGGGCAAATTCAGCAAAGAATTTGCAAATTCACAATTTGAAAGCTCACTCCTTTTCCATTTTGCTCTTCCTACCCCTTTCTTCCATATGTGATTTCAATCCATTCGACTGCTGTTAAAAGAAATGAGAAACTGTGCTAGCATCTCGACTGACTTCTGTATTTGGAATTTTAAAGCTGTTTGTCCATGAAAACAAAGGAAGCACCATAAAGAACATGCAGCTGTTAGGAAGCTTTCCACTGATAAGGGATCAAAGTGCTTTGCAGATAAGGTAAATATCATTAAATCAAATACAAAGAAAGGGAAATCAAGGAAAGAGAAAGAAAAGGAGTTGCGAAGGTCATCCAGCAGCCAACTGGCAGTCAGAAATACTAGTCTTCCAACTTGTAGCACCCGTGGCAAAGGACCGTAATGACTTCTCTTTATATGAAGGCTTTCATCAGCACTTTGATGAACTGATAATACGCATATGTAAGCAACAATACATTAGCTAGACAAATTAGATGCCCTATACAAGAAGGCAAAGAACTGCCTAACAGTGAACAAACTAAAAGCCATGAAGCGCTGTTACTGAACAACATCCGTGCACATCCATCAACCAGTGGGTTTCCATTGGCATGTACTAACATCTGTCAACAAACAAAACATGAAATCACATTTCCCCAATCTTTCACAATACACTGGCATATTGCATGAACTCCACTACTTTACCCTTTACCACAAAAAGTGTTTAAGCCAGGAATATCCAAATGCAGATTTCGGTTAACTGCGTATATGCTGTGAGCACCACTTCTACAAGCCTCCAGTCCCCTTCACAGCACAACAGAAATGTACACCGTACATCTGCTACAGAAGGAAGCTTCACAATAAAAGTTGTATAGATGTATACTGCCTATAAAATTCATTAAAAGAGGCATTAACTACATCACTATGGTTTCAAAATATCCAAGAGAATATGAAAAATTCCACTCTGTTGAGCAGAATTTATTCAGTCTTCAAAAGCTTTGAAACTATGTAGAACCGAAAATCCTAGTAATCTCTAAGAAGTTTCACACTCCACAAATCATATCTTCTTCTATCCCTAATTCAAAATTCAACTATAATAAAAAGACAATTCTTTAGCTAGAAAGTTTTTTTGCATATGTAACCGAACTTCTGCTTTCCTATGTTACAAGCCTTCCTTCAAGGAAAAGAAAACATTCATCCACACCGCCTTTCAGATAAAGCAGAACTCTTTTCCACCCTACCGAAAGAGGTAAAAGTAATTCAAGATATTCTCTCCTGCCACACCCAAGGTTTCCATTTGCAGTGGCGAAGCCCCTTTTTACACTTGTATTTCATGGGAACCGATAATCTGTTATTCCATAAAACACAAGCATCTTAACGTCTCCGTCTCCATTTGACTCGCTTGGCAGACCTGGTAATTTCCATTACAGTGGGGGTTTCTCTGCCCATTCAAGGACCTTCGTGCTCTTTGCCAGGTTAAGATAAAATTTAAAAGGGTTCTTTGCCTGTTTTCCCAGGAAAATTACAAATTATTTTGTACTCTTCTCAGTAGATAGCTCATTTATCCACACTTCAAGATATACTGTTCTATAAACAATAGTTCACAGTTATCCTCTTGGTCACACAACTCCTCAGGAAACAAAAAAAGCATTTTTCTGTCTGCTTAGAAGGCATCAATATTATTACAGCTTACAGAAAGAAAGCTTTGTAAAGAATTTATTGAAAACAGGCACAGTCTAGCAAATTGACCACATGTCTAAGAGCTCCACATAATTCAAACAAGCAATTTTACTTGTCTGTTCTGCAATTTTCCCATTAATGAAAATAATATTTACTTCACAGGGGTCAGAATGATTAATTTCCATGAAGAGCTTGAATCTAAAACAGAGGGTAATTTGATAGATCTCTGAGGAGCGAGGGTGAAGGAAAAAACAAATTAGATTTTTGTGTTCATTTTCAAATAAGAAAATATTTGAGTTGCAGCAGAACCAGCTACTTTTGCATGTCCAAGAATATTAGCAAAATTACACACAATAAAGAAAATTCAATGCTAACATAATTTCTCTCGAACTACATGCCCAGCCATGAACAGCAGCAGACTCTTCAACACCACATTTTTATCTGAACAGACAAGTTTTGGAATCTTCCTTGATTCTTGTCCATTCCAAAGTTGCTGCAGTTTCACACTAATAGAATGAGATGTAACATTTCGAGAACACGGTGCTCATTTATCCGTGGGAAAAAAGAGAGTTACAGAACACTGAACATATTACTTTTAATAAACCCAAACCAAAAAAGAAATGTAAAAAAGTACCTTGTGAATCCAGAGACTATAATATAGCTAACTATTAAGGATTCATGAAAGTCTATTCCCAGCTTCAACTGTTCAATTCAAAGCCAAAAAATTACCCAGTTCATATCAATGTACTACATAATTATTCGAACACTATTCTTAAGGTGTTCTCACTACAACAGAACCATTTGCACCCAGGCTGACCAGGTATAGCTGAGAATCTGGTCCACACCTTTTCTTCTTTTATTAAAAATAAAGCAATTTTGAACGTCTGGCTCTCAACATAGGATTTTTTTATTTGTCAGTAAATACACAGAAGCATGAATTCATAAATACATACTTTTCCTGCTTTTTTTAGTACACGAAGCACTGAGAAATTAGGCTACTTCAGGCAGATTACTTTGGGTATTTTGAATTAATTTCTGGAGTTTGTTTGACAGAGAGTGGAGAGTCTTAAGAAAAATGATCTTTGTCAAAACAAGTATGTGATGCATTGATGGATCGTGTATTGTACAACACATACCATGCTGACACACAGACTCTGACACTAGATACATCATCTTTAAAAGTACCATGGTCTGAAGGTAAATGAGTAATTAAAAGATGTAAGATTGAACCCAAGTTAGGAGATGGAGATATAAGGAAGTCGGGGGCAGAGAGGGTTGCTATTATTTGAGGGGGTGGGGGGGAGGCTAAAATAGCATATTTGTTTATCTACAAATGCTGCAATTAAAACACTTCGTAACTAACACCCTTGGATACAGAGAAAAGTACACTATTGAACACCTCATGATTTTAATAAGAATAGCAAAAAACTAGACACCCTTGTTTCTAAAGAAACTGCAATTCTAGGGAAGAAACTAAAATAAGAAAATTGTTAATATGGGAAATTAGATTATGAAGAAACAAAATGGCAAGGTTATATGTTCTTATACGTTCTTAATGAAGTACATGAAATATTTCCATGTTGACACAAATTGAGATTCTACACTTTAGCAAGTATTCATTAGTGCTGGGGAAAAAAAAATCTAGAAGTACAAGAGCAGAAAAAAGTGACTTAATATAATGCTGTAGCATAGAAGGTGATCACATAGGTTTTGTTGGGGGGTTTTGTTTGTTTAGATGAAGAAAACTGAGTTTATTTTTACTTTACAAAAAGATACTCTTCTAAGGAAAACTTTGCAAATGTTAGTAAGTGCAAACCCACAGCACCACACCAATATAACAGCAATTACAGAAGTTGCAGAAGCTACAGATGTCAAAGAACATAAAACTAAAAAGGGTGTGTGAAGGCCATAACACTGACAATTTGAGAGGCCAGTAAATAATGTTCGTGTTTTTCTCCAAGCCACAGAAACCCGATGGAGGAGGCGCAACACCTCTGCCAGCAGCAGCATTCCTCCAGAACGCAGCCACCGTGTTCTCAGCAGCTCATCTCAGCCACAGCAGAAGCACCCAACTCAGCCACCACCCAGAAGCACCCACTATCCATATCTATTTCTTAACCAAATACACTCTGTACACCAGAGACTTCCATTAAAGGGGAGAAAAATCTCTGATCTTATGCCAGGCTAAAAAATTCAAATATAAAAGGAGAAATAGTAACAGAAGCACAAAACCTGTACCCATTACTAATGAACATTTTAAGCAATTTCGCAGTCCAAATAGCATCTTGTGCTCTAGTCCACTTGAGTCATTGTCCATCAAAGTAAAGAATACACAGGAACAAATCAATTCTTCACCTGCTTCCCTATATCCTTTAGGGCAGAACATGACTACTCTTCTAAATAAAAGCCTTGAGAAAAGCCTGTTCCAGTGATTCACTCAAATAAACATGCCAGCAAAGGTTTACATTCCACCAGTTGAATGCAAGAATAAAAAGTGACTATAGATCTTGAGGGAAAAAATTATCATGTTGTTCTTTAGTTTTTCATAAAAATATTTGTCTATTCGTATCAGACAACCAAAATGTTCACAGCTCAATGAGCTATACTAACAGAAGAGCTAGAAATCAACACTATTAGGTAGAAGTTATGGACCCCACATGACATGTCATTCCTTTGACTATGCAGATATAGGAACATGTCTTTAATTAAAAAAATATGGTTGTTCTCTTACATTAAATAACAACAAAAAAAAAACCAGTGACAAATAATCACTCCGAGATCCTGTCCACATTATTCCTATCTAGAAAAGCTCACCTGCATGCCTGCAGTGAAACCCAGCAAGCTTTATCTAAAATTTTTCAATTTCAAGATTAGCTTTAAAATGCACTGTCTTGAGAACACACACACAGCTTCAAACTGTTTCACAAATAGGAAAATACTTCACAGAAAAGACCGTCTCAGCTGTATTGTGGCCATTTGAACTAACAGCAGATTTTTTTTTCCCCACACATTTGGAGACCCATTTTGAAAATCTATAGGGCTTGGAATTCAAACAATCTAGAGCAGGGGCATGGGGCACAAGCAAAACTTTAACAAATCCTGCTTATAAAAAAAAACCAGACATACCGTAAGTGACAGCTGATTTCAGGAACATCCTATTAAGGCTGTACAGGGCCAGCTGAACCCATTATAAAGCATCTATGTGCTGGTGGGGGAGAGCTCTATTGCCCCCTTCTTTGGAAGTGCTGGCTTTCAGCAGGATCAATCCCTTGCTTCAGCCCACCCTGCAGCTGCACACATCTGTAGGTGGAGGAGGTAGGAAGGAGCAGCTGAGTCAGAGCAGAGGGAGGACAAAAGCAAGATGCACTCCCCCTTCCAGGGGCTGCATGGGCTCACGCCAGGCTGGCATGGCCGCATCTCTGCACCCTGAGCTTCCAAGGAGGAAAATTCTCAATTTTGCTAGGAAAATACAGATCCCGTCCAATACTGCTACAACAGTGATCGCCAAGAGAGAGGGCTGAGCTCTGAGACACCCAGGTGGAAGATCTCATCCTACTGGCTTTATTAGTTACCCCACACAACTATTCATTGATTTTGAGGAAAAAACACCTGAACTTTATCTAAAATACTAATTTTATGAAGTACAAGCAAGCTTAAAATCTGTCAATACACTCTGAAGTTAGGTTTGGATATAGTCTGAGTCTTACTCCAAGAGATTCAGCAGAAGCATTTGAAAAAAAAGGCAGCAGATCTAGTTACCACACATGGCACAGTCTCCTTTTTTTAGCATGACTGATGTAAGGGGAACTGAAGACAAGCTTCTGCAGTCCTGATGTCCCATAGATGGGAAACAAATCAAATCAGCCCAGACTGGTGAACACTGTTAATGGATCTTCTCCTGACCTGTGGCAAGTAATCTCATAATTCATATGTAAAACTGCTCTGCTGAACTAGTTTTTAGAAAGGTCACAAATGGTTATCTAGCAATTACATACAAGAACAATTTGCTGCCCAGTTTCAAATATTTGGAAAATATAGTATTATCGGCATGTTACATGAAAAGGTATTTGAAAATCAAAATAAAGAGATCCATCGTACATCCCATATAACACCTCAGTATTTGGGATTCAGTAAACAGAAAGGTCTTTTCTTGACAAGGGAACTTTTCCAAATCTAAACATACATATTTTTATGGTATTTCAGAGGGTACCACATACTTTGTAAGATGATGACCTAAAAGGACCTTCACCAAACCATGCCACCAGGATAGCGTGTGCTCACAGATTTGGTGCTTTGCTGCTCTTCTTACTCAAGCATGTCACTTAGTTTTGTGTTATACAAGTTACAGAAAATAAGTTTTCGTATGTTGCCAATCCAATCTTAACTAACTGTGCACGGTAATTAGAGGAAAACTATTAGAGCCCATATGAAAGGACTGTTTCAGGAAAAAGAAACAGCCATAACTGCAAACATCAGAGATAAATAAAGAATGTCAGCATTACTAAAACAAAATAACCCTTCAAAATAAAGGTAACTTAAAAAAAACCCTTCAGATGAGTGATGTCACCACTTAACACAAGTCCTGAAACCCTTCCTCCCTGCAGCAGGCAGGGAGAGGAAGCACCAGAGACACCTGTGAGGCCCTGGGGTGACCTTACCCTCTAAGCAAAACCAAGGTAAACATTATTCCAAGTCAGTTCACCCCAAGGAAAAAAAAAAAAAAAAAAAAAAAACACAACCCCACACATTTGCTCAGTGTAACGGAAGATCAATTTGGCTGCATGGTAATGAACACAAAATAAATCTAGCTATTGAGAGAATATTATAGAAACTCTCCTCTTAGAAATTGTCCACCAGCATGTGTGTGCTGTGTTTACACTTACTTTTCCACCAATTCAATTTCTGATTCACATTCACTAATTTGCCAACAATTGTGCCTGGATCTGGAAGGAAAGGGGAAAAAGTGGGGAACAGCAAGATGCCAAACCCTGTACTTGAAGAAATTACTGGCTAAACCCTACTCTCTTTTTTCAGAATTTCTTGTAGACTTCAAAAAGTTTATGAATATGTCATTATACTTGAGAAATATAACCTAAGGGTTTCAAACAATTTACCTTTAACTACAATTGTTAATATTTTCTTAAACATGCTTATATTCACAGCACAAATACCACACTGCTGGACTCAAAGGGATTTTTTTTTTCCTGCTCTATGTTTGTTAAGTTGATTTCATAAACCATCTGTTTCTCAGTAAAATACATACTTAATGGGATATCTGCCTTAAAACAAGCTCTCAAGTAAAAGCTCCTACCTTCCTCCACCTTCCTTTCAGGCCTCAGTTGGCAGATGGTCAAGAGGATGTTTATACTAATAGAGGATGTTTATCAACCAACCTTCATAGGTTAAAGAGGCTGGTGCCTTAATAAAAACATTTGACAATGCCTTTTAGCAATCAAAGTACTGAACATGTAATGCATTCAAGTAATTCTATTAAAAAATACTTGAAGAATACTGCTCCTGTGCTTACAGCTGCAAAGTTGCCTTCTTATACCTATCTAGGTCTAAATCCTCAAATTACCACCTTCACTCAACCTCTGTCATATTTAAGCATTACTTCAAATCAGAGTAAGTCTCAACAATGCTCTTGGAGTTAACAGTCCCCAATGACTCTACAGGTTTGAGAAAGAAATACTTACGAATTCCTGGTTGCCTTCATATTGCAAATTTGATTAAACATCCTTTTTCTTTTGAAGACAGAAAGTGAAAGTTTAGCTAAACTTATTAAGCAGGTCACAGGCAGACTTGCATAAACTTTACTACGCTAATCACAGAAAAATAAAAGCTATACTAGCATACTGGATTTACATGGGTTACAGAAGACACTGTTCAATGTTACAGGCCAGGACTAATCCATATTCTACGTATAACTTCCTTAATGGAGTCTTCAAGCATTCCTCCTTATCGCACTTTTGTGAAACAAGAATTATGCCATTTCAGAGAGACATAACCGAGGTAGGCAAGCTGAGTGTCAGAGGGTCTCCTGTTGGGCATGCTCGGGCCCCTCAGGGACCCCCCAAGGCAGCCAACCCACAGCCCAGTACCATACACTTCCATACATGCGAGTTAATTGTCACCTCTATGGAAACATACTCCATTGTGTGCTATTGCATTTTAATAAGATTTCAGGCAGTCCTCCCATTACTCACTGCTGGAAAGGGACCATCTTAAAAAAAAAAATCCCCACTGCACACTAAGGCCTGACTCCCCAAAAGGATATATTTGCCTAAAAAAAGCACTTGGACACGTACATCCAAGTGGCACACAAAATCCTAGTCTTGCCCTTCAGGGTTAAACTGTTAGAGGGTAATGCCATGCTTACATTAGCCTGGAGCAAGCGGGAGCTGAAGAGAACAGGAGTCTTGGCTTTTCCCATTCTCTCAGACCTTTCACATGCTGTCACCAACAGCCAGCTGGTGATATGGTGAACCAGATCAAGAGACCCAACTCAACTGGAAGCTGAAATGTCTTCTTTGGCAGGATAGCTTTAACAAAAAGCAGTTTTCAGTCAAGTTTGCTGAATGGCTACCAGAATGCCTGTGCTAGCAAGAGGCTACATGGGAAAGCGCAGGGGAGTACAAGACCACAGTTTTTGGCATTAACTGAGTCAATTCAGGCTGGATTAAAATTGCCCGAGGAGCTAAAATATTAATCATCTACGTTTCCACAAGTGATTTTCTCAAGCTTCTGTTCCTGTTGAGAATTTTTCTTATGCCCAACACCACCTAAACCAGGAAATCAGATCTGGATTTTCAAACAAGATCCTCCTCCATCACACCACCAGCTACACCAGCGCCTAATTCAGCACATCCAACACCATTAAACCAGAGCCTAATAAAGGTGCATCTCGCACAGATCAAGAGGACTATGATCCACATGAAACAATACAGACACTGCCAGTCAAAACTTCAGGAGGGGGGTGGTAGTACTGGTTGTAAAGGGTAAGTAAACATTTCTCAGATTTGAGACAGTGCAATTGATTATTTTTCCCCCTGCGTACTTTTTTCTTTACATCAGTAGATCCAAGTTGTGTAATATATGAACTAAGCCTTACCATGCGTTAAGCTGACCATCCACAAAGTGACTGCTCACAAAACTGTCTACTAAAGACTTTCACCTTTAAAAGATGTTAAACTATATTTTAGCTCCTAAAAACACCCCCAATATTAATTTATAAAATATTTTTGTACATTTTTGTATGAACTATATTAATATTTAGAGGTTTCTGTTGAGAAGTATAACTTTGAAACTTAATATCCTTCCAAAAGAAAAATATCATATCTAGAAAGCCATGAAATAATGATACAGGTGACATGTTCAGCAACTTTCAAACTGGATTATAAGCATAATTGTCACACGTTAATGGCATACTAACTGTAAATATCTAATATATTTTACTCTAGGGAACAAATTCATGTTTTTAAAATAAGGGAAATCAAAATAGTATTAAGGATTTTTAATTGTCTGTGACCTAGCAAGGATAACTAGTATACTTCTCACCGGGTATCATTCTTCCTGATTGAAATACCAGTAATTTCCCTGTAGACCAAAGCAGATCTTATCAAATGACTACTATGCCCTGAAGAGGCCATAAATTAATAATGGTATGCAGTGACTTGATACTGTATGAGGGGAGGGGGAAGGTGGAATACACATGATGCTAGTGAACTGGAATACACATGATGCCAGTGAATTGCAAATTGCTTCTGAACAGTTTAATATGCAATCACAAATTTCACCAGCAATAGACAGAAGAAACAGGTAAATGACTTGCAGGCTCCTGTGTGAAGATAGATGGCTCAAAGCTTCCATGCAAGTCACGTCATGTCAACGCCTAAGTATCTAGAAGTCATCATTAGCTCTGAAGTTAGTGACAGCAAGTTACAGCTCTAAAAGAGTGACTTAGCTTTACAAAGGGAAGCAAACTCATCTGTAAATTTTAAGCCTTCTAATATAAAGAATCCAGAGCACAGCTGCTGCAGTAACAAAGATGCAGAAGGCCACCTAAGCAGCAGATACACTTCATCAGGGAACCAGAAATCTGAAATACATACACGTGCAGACACTTGTACAGTTCTATACTCATCTGTGCTCCAAAAGATAATGATAGATGGAGAAAGACAAAATCAGATATGCAGAAAACTAAACAAAAAAATAGCAAAAAAGCAATGTTTTTGTATTTCAAAGTTATAGCAATATAAGATTCAGTTTAAGAAGCATTTGAAAACATTTTGTAAGTATGCTCAATAGAAGGCTCACATCAGCAAGAACCATAACTTATACTCAAGAAGTGATATGTATTTGAAGGAACTTGACTGTCATGTGTACGAAAAGAGAATATGATCTGTTTAGTTAAGCGAATTATAGGTTTTCAGAAGAACAAAAGATACCAGGACACCACAAACATTATGCAAGTGAAGAAAATACTGTATTTCTTAATTAGATGCAGTCACAGGGAAAGACCTGGAAGTGTAGCTTACATGGAAAAAAGCATCCCAAAGAATAAGTTATCACATAAGCTAACAGGTCTCAGAGAAAAACCTTCAGACTCCTGCATTACCTTACTCCAGCGTTAGGTGCTCACAGCATCTTATTCCAGCAGATCTGGCCAGAACAGAGGACTGGATTCCAGGAAATAGGCAGGGATTGTACATCATTCAGACACAAGGGGCACTTTGGGGCATATTAACATGAGAGCTACTTTAAAGAAGTGATCTATGTAGAAACAGGGCATTGAAGACACTAAAAAAATCTCACCATTGTGATAGAAGTTACAAATCCAGAGTGATCAAGAAAAAAATACATTTCTTTTAGGTGCAAAGACTATAGCATATATAAAACAAATTGACCCTCAAATCTAAGTTTTTCCTATTTCGTTTCTTATACTTTTAACACCTTTTTCCAAATGTTTCATATCCAGTGCTTGATGATGAAACAGCGCTTGCTTTGTTCTAAGGGCAACAAATGCAGGGAGTTAGCATTAAGGATCTGTACAAAGCACAAGAAAATACCTGATGAACTACTTAAACTCAAATGCAAACTTTGCCAGAGATCCACATATGATCTTCTGGTTACATGCTTTTGGCAAGAAGAATGCTTGGCCTTCATGGCTAGACAGGAGCTGCAGCTCAGCTGTGGTCTCGGTTCTTGCTGGAGGTGACACACTCAATACATCCTGTATGAAAAGCACTATCCAATTTCACTGTTCTGGAACACGATGTTTCTTTCAGATACCTTTTGCTCACATTTGTAAACCCACATATAAATCTATTCATACACAAGAACACTGACAAGTCAGTCCAGAAGTTGTGGATATTTGCATTTCAGGTGCCCTAGACATTTCATTCACAGCTCTCATTTGCACCCGACTGCATTCCACAAGGCCATTGGTGCCCGAGTTATTTATAGTAACCAAGCTATTCTCACCATCTTTCAGATTATGGGTTGGTCAACTATCAGTTCACCACTGACAAAATCAAGTTTCTTTCTACATTATTCTATTTCTCACATCCAAATAAATTATTTATAAATAGAGGGGCTTCCCCCCCCCCCCCCCGCCGATTTCTTTTTTCATATAACCAAATGTACATTACATGGACTTAAATCCATACTCATTTCTAGTTTTACCAGATTTCCTAAAATGTAAATAAAACACACACTTCCATCTTCCTTTTTACCTACAGAATAAAATAGAAACATTCAATAAAGGACTGATTTTTGGAGGGCATTTCAGGACACTGCTGCGGCTCATTTATATTGACTCTCTTTCCTTTTGAGGAAGTGAAAGAAGGGAAATAATTATGTCAAGTCTCATGCAATCCAATTAGTTTTACTCAAATATGTGCATTAATACAGGCATTACTGTTACAGTAAGGAAAAAGGCTAAATATCAACAAAAAGTTAAATCACACAAGATTATTTTAGCATCAGGCTGATTGTGTCATTCTAATCTTTAATCAGAAATCTAAAAAAAAAAATCAATTCAAAATGCATCCTTTTGCCATGCAGATAAAACAGAGGTAATATTCCTAACCCCAAACTCCAAACAAAAAGGCATTACAGAAGCCAGTGATCATGGTCTTTTCTCCCACAAGCTAAACAGAAAAAACCTAGAACTAAAAATACTAAAATCATAGCAGCAAATACTGGATCTGGTGGACTCTGCAAGCACCACAGCTTGATATCACATCTAGAGAGACTACAGGAACTGAACATATAAGGTATGGATACATTAAAGCCTGTAGAGTTGGACAAGTATTGTTTCTAACAATGCAGATATAATTGGGGAACTCCAGTAGACAATGCTAGTTAGAAGTAAAGTTACAGGCAACTTTACATAAACTTTACTCAGAATCTTGTGTTACCAGGCATGCCACCCTGCCTGGCTTTACATATCTGCAGCAAGGCAAAGGTTGCATTTACTGAAATGATTTCTAGTTGTATGACAGAGATATTGGTGCCTCTGAAGCTTTACGCCTACCACATGATGATCTTGCCATTACCTACCAAGCCGCTGGTGGGAATAATGCATTGTAAGGCAAGCAGGAATTTGAAAACACTTAAACATACACATGTAACAGGAACGAGACAAGAAGTGCAAAGAAACAGTTCTGCAAACCAAGCTGGGGGGGGGGGGATCTTATCCAGTCTCAGGGGGAACACTAGAGTTTAGAGATGAAGTATTTGTACATTGCAATGTTTCTATAAATACCTTCTTTTGAACAAAGTGCCTGATCTTTCTTTCCCTCCAACTTACAACATGATAAATGCTGTCACCTTAAGAGGTACTCTGAGCTCAGAGAAAAGAGGACAAGCCTGAAAAAAGCAGGTTAAATTGGAGCAAGTTGTGAAACAGTACACGGAGACAGTCTTCACACTTACGTAGTGAGTCACTAAATCATAGATAAGTCCTCCTGCTTTTAAGAAAGCACTCATAAAAGGTATGTCCCAAGAACAGCCATCACTTTAACACTGCCCTTTATAAAAGGTTTGATTTCCAGGTCTCGTGAGAAAGGGATAAGGGCAGAAGCTTTGCACTGACCTTCTGAAACAGGCAAACAAGAACAAGAATCACACAGCATTCATGTGTGAATATAAATTAAAGGCTGTTGCAGGTTTTTGGCTTTTGTGGCTGGTAGAACTGGTCACTCAGCTTATGCCAGATTAAAAATAAATAAAAGCTTCAGGTACAGATAACTTCCCTGCTTTGCAACGAGGGAAGCCAGTGCCCCAAGCGGCTTGCTGGTTACTCTTCATGGTTCCACTAATGTCTCAAAACCAGAACAGAACACAAAGTGTCAACAGTTCTCAAACTGGCCTCCTGAAACAAGACAAATTCAGGTTATTTTCTACATATGAAACTTCAAGTAACAATGCTACTTAACCCTTGACAAACTACCACATTAAAACATTTTAAGACGCAGATTAAAAAAAAACCAAAAACCAAGCAACAAAAAACCCAGAACAAAACAGACCCCTGCAATGCTTGTGGGTGATTTTACTTATGGGAATATTCTTGCTGAAGCTAACTGGACTGTTCACAAGTTAAACACATGCCCTCATGTTGTTACAATCAGGAACTAATGTTATCCTCAAGGCAGAGACCTTTTCTTAGATAAAAAACAAACTTTAAGTGACTTCTCCATGATCTTAAAACAAGTTGGGGCAAGGGGGGGGGGGATATCCAAAAATAGAACATGTTCTTGAAATATTCACCTGCTCATCCATTTGCATTACACAAGTCGACTCATTCATTCTAAGCAAATAAATGTGACTATAAAATTATCATATTTGTGTTCAAACTCCAAAGTATGCACTAACTATAAAACATCCCAAACACCTCCCAAAAATACCTGTAAATTGACAATAAGCAAAAATATGTATACCTGACTTGAGAAAACTCACATGAAGTTTTGGGGGTTTTTTTTGCAAACCTGTTCACAGACATTGTCTGGACTACCTTTAACATATTTCGCTCATTCCTAATACATTGTACTAGCTATTCCCTGCTTTTAATTCCAGTTAAGCTTTGCTGCTGACTGGTAAGGTAAAATAAAATTTCTGCTAAACTGTATAAAATGGAAAATACTTTAAAACAGAACAATTCTTTTTTTTCCTGTTTGGTCAAAGGAAAGCATCTTTGCTTTGGGTCAGCCCTAGATAATTAGAATATTACAGAATATTAGGAATTCAGAACAACGTTGGGGTACTCTGCTCAGGAAATTCTGCCTATTCTCGAAGGAAAAAAAAAGGTTGCAGTTTCATAGCTAAAAATCAGATACTTTCACGGTGAGTTTTCCTCTTTTTTCCAACATTGCTTACATTGTACAAAGACAACAGAATTTAGTCACACCTGACAAGAAGTATCATCAGAGATGCAGCCAAAGAGTATTTGCAGGACAGAGAAAATCACATTCACAAAATTAGCTATTTCAGGTGAACAGCAATGCATTAGCAGGGGTGTGCAATGAATAAAAGAAAGAAACTTAACAACTGCACTGCAATGTTTTTTCTGCATTACCACTATCATGGAATACACAATCACTCATTCCTCAGTACTAATGAACTCTATATAATACATAAAAAATATTCCCAGGATGTTCCAATTCCATATGCAGGAAGAGACGGCACAAGGTGTCTATCAAAATTTGAATGTTCTGTAGTAGGATTCACACCGCTGAATCTACCGGAAGACATTATCTGTAAGAAGATACATTGAGCATAAAACCTACCTTTCCATTTTCTTACACTCTGTTTCTTTAAACCTAGAGCAGGAATCACAGCATGGCTGAAGTTGGAAGGGACCTCTGGAGATCATCCAGTCCAACTCCTCTGCTAAAGCAGGGTCACCTATAGCAGGTTGCACAGGACTGCATCCAAGCGGGTTTTGAATATCAGCAGAGAAGGAGACTCTACAACCTCTCTGGGCAGCCTGTTCCAGTGCTCTGTCACCCTCAAATGAGAGAAGTTTTTCCTCATATTCAGATGGAACTTCCTATGTTTCAGTTTGTGCCCATTGCCCCTTATCCTGTCACTGGGCTCCAGTGAAAAGAGTCTGGCCTCAATCTCCTGACACCCACCTTTAAGATATTTGTAAGCATTAATAAGATCCCCTTTCAGTCTCCTCTTCTCCAGGCTAAACAGACCCAGCTCTCTCAGCCTTTCCTCGTAAGAGAGATGTTCCAGCCCCCTAATCATCTTTGTACCCTTCCAGTGGACTCTCTCCAGTAGTTCCTTGTCTGTCTTGAACTGGGAAGCCCAGAACTGGACACAGTACTCCAGATGTGGCCTCACCAGGGCAGAGTAGAGGGGGAAGATAACCTGCCTCGACCTGCTGGCCACATTCTTCCTAGGATACCCCAGGATACCATTGGCCTTCCTAGCCACAAGGGCACACTGCTGGCTCATGGTTAACCTGCTGTCCACCAGAACTCCCGGATCCTTCTCTGCAGAGCTGCTTTCCAGCAGGTCAACCCCTAACCTGTACTGGTACATAGGGTTATTCCTCCCTAGGTTCCTTAGGTTCCTCTCCACCCAACTCTGTAGCCTGTCCAGCTCTCACTGAATGGCACCACAGCCTTCTGGTGTTTCAGCCACTCCTCCCAGTTTTGTATCATCAGCAAACTTGCTGAGGGTACGCTGTCCCTTCATCCAGGTCATTGATGAAGAAGCTGAATGAGTCTGGACCCAGTACTGACCCCCCGGGAACACCACTAGCTACAGGCCTCCCACTGGACACCGTGCTGGTGATCACAGCCCTCTGAGCTCTGCCATTCAGCCAGTTCTCAATCCATCTCACTGTCCCATCATCTAATCCACATCTCCCGAGTTTACCTATGAGGACGTTATGGAAGACGGTGTCAAAAGCCTTGCTGAAGTCAACATAGACAACATCCACTGCTCTCCCCTCATCTACCCAGCCAGTCATGCCACTATAGAAGGTTATCAGGAGTAGTCAAGCATGATTTCCCCTTGGTGAATCCATGTTGACTACTCCTGATAACCTTCTTTTCCTCCAGGAATGCAAAGTCTGTTTTTACTTGATGGTGCCTTTTCAATATAATCTGCCTCCAAATTTGGAATACTAAAGGAGAAATGCAATACATTGATTTTTAGCTATTTCAATTAAAGCATCAGTGGAAAATCCTGTCCCAATCCTATTTTTGTTTGGGTTTTGTTGTTGTTTTTTAAATTAAAAAACACCTCAGGCATATTGCCTAGATTTTCCTTATGAGCATCAGGTTTTGAGAAAAAAAAAAGTAATAAGTACACAAATTGAAAATGAAAAATTTACAGTGCAGTCCAAGGAAAACATCACCCTGTCTAAAAAACAGTGTCTTTCACAGGAGGCTGAAACCTTCTAATTTGTTTTGCCAATATAAAAGAGCTCTTTTATAATTGTTAACCAACAGATGAAGCAAGGAACATCTCTTCGCTTCCCCATCCAAATCTCTCCTGGTTGAACTAAGAAATCCACTAGCTAGCTATACCAGACCAAATGAACAGTGCTCTTTATTGCTTGAAAACAACGTCAGCATGCCTCTCAAGAAAGATTAAATTTATCAATAAAAAGCTCATTTTCAGTGATGCCATGTTGCTATTGGTCCCAGGTGCATGCTCAGAGATAAGTACAGGTCCACTAGTGTGGCATAAGAAGGGCTAATGCAGCTCCAGTGGGATCATCAGGGCAGCTATTGGCTCCGGCTCATGTACGCACAGCTGCACCTCTCCCTCTTCTCTCCTAGCTGGCAGCTATACCCAGCCCTGTATAAATAAGATTCAGCTGAATGCCACTGTAGTTAATATTTTCAGTTTGGGTTTGTTTTTTTGTTTTGGGTTTTTTTTTTTCCCCTTGTTAACTGATTCCAGATTTTGCATTTGTAGAAGATAGCTGAAGTTTCCTTTTCAGTCCTACGGTCCAGGCAGCTAAGGGCAAAAACAGATGACCTAGGAGATATTCTTCTATTCTAAGATAAATTAATAAAACATGGTGAGTAGGAGTTATAAACCCCTGATACTCCCTCAGCATACACCCTGGGTGTGTCCATCACATCAATCAGACCTGGCACTCCCTATGGTTGCAGTTCTGATCTGAAATTCAAGAGCAAAATTGTTGTGGTTGGACAGAAATGAGGCAACAGAGACTGCCGTATTCAGTTTTCTCGCCTCACCCTTAGAAGATTTTGGAGCAATGAAGTGGTGCATGAGTGCTCCTAACTGCACCAGGGGAAGTTCCCTCTGGTGAGTTCCAGAAGCAGAACATGGAAGGCACACTCAGACAGATCTTGTATTAATTGTTTTTGTATATTCAGGCCTTAGTTTTGAAATAGCCAGGATTTCACTGAAGTCATACCCTGTCAGTGAGCATGGAACCTCTTCACATTATGTTTTAGAGTAAACAGATGAGTCACTGAAATCATCGTGTTCCTTGAGATTGTCATGCATTTCAAATTCTCTTCCTGTCCATGAGAAAAAGCAAACAGGCTAAAGAGGTTCTCCTTTTAAAAAGGAAACAGATCTCACTCAGAATGGAGATTTAAATACATGTTAAAAGATGACTGCTGTGGTTCTTCTAAAATCCTTTACATCAAAATACTTAATTCAGTATCTACATAAGAATTCTAGTGATCAAACTACAAAAATGCAGGTAATGGAAATAAGCCAAAAGATTTGGATTGTGATAACCCAAAAAGCAGGCTAGTTAGTGCAGAAAACTAGCTTGAAGCCTCCACCAACTTCAGATTCTTCCCATGCACTGTCACACTATGGATGATTTTAACTCCGGTATCACTTGGGATTTTGTCCCTAATTGTGAGAAATCCTGCTCTTATCCATTTAGGAGCAATCTAAAATGTGACCTTATTTTGTTCATACCCACATTACTTAAGACCATTCTGCTGTACTACTGTAGATTTCCTTCTTCTGCATGCATTTCTGCATCCCTCTAAAGAAACCTCACAGATCAATCTCTATTCCTGCCTATGCTATTGCATCATTGTCCCTTATAACACCTGGAGAAAAAAGCACACGTAGACTGCAGAGGAAACAGCAACAAACATGCCTTTCACCGAAAAGAATGGCAAAATGCTTAGAAGTGACAGAACTCATTTAGAAAAGGAGCTACAATAAGGCCAATTTCTAAGGCATATAGACAAACTGTGTTTGGAGATACTAAAGAAGACGGGTGGAGTTTTTGTGTTTCAGTCTTGGAAGACATTAAACACCATATGGCTTTAGTTGTTTGGATCAGATACTTTGCAAAACTACCAGTGAACCAACAGGTCAGTCTAGCCCCCAACCCCAGCACATCTCTAAATGTTTGAGTGTTTCAATGGTATTACCAAACTTTAGCCCACAAATAAGTAATCTGCAGACCAAACATACAGCCCATCCATAATGAAAACAAGCAAAAAAATTCTGAAATGCAAGTGCACAAAGATGTTTCCATGAGAGACAAGGGCATTCTCTAACAAGGATACCACAGGGCAGCCCCTCACAATAGACCTAAAATTTTGATTTGCAATTGCTTTCATTTGCACTTCAGAACCTGAAGATTTCTGAATATTTCCTAGAAAGAAGTTTTGCCAAAATGGGAAATCCAATGCAGTGGCTTTATTTTAAGGCGCATCTTAATTGAAAACTGACGAACACCCTGGAACTAACACACATTTTCTTAAGGGGGGAAAAAAAAAAAAAGAAAATTGCACATTTCTTTATCAGTAGCATGTCTGACACTAACATGAAGGACTGCAAGAAGCCTTGACAGTAAGAACCTTGCTGAAAAGAGAGAAGAATCAACAGTTTGAGAACTGCCACATTTGGAAAATGAGAGAAAACACCTCTTATGGAAGGAGGAAGGGAGGAGCAAACTGAGGTCCTATTTTAAGTATCAGGCATCCCATTTTTATGAAAAAATGTGTTGTATCAAACAGATAATTTTACCTACTACATGATGAATTAACATTTAAAGATTTAATTACAAGCAAAACCTCTTTAAAATTATTGTCTGCATCTCTGGCTTCCAAAGTTATATGAATAGATAGTAACGCAATGCCCGGTATTACAAGCTTAACACGTATCCACAAATCTATAAAATCTGGATTATGGAAACTTTTGCAATACTCGAGTTAAACAGAACACTTTAGAGCTTTGCCTCAGTCACCTGTAAAAGACAGGCTCCAGAAATGATGTAGAGGTATGATTAAACCTTCTCTGTTATAGACAGGCAGGTTCTTTCATCTTGTAGCCAAGGTTTGAATCCAGGCTTGGACACCCACATCTGGTCACACAGGGGATGTGCTCTTTCTTATTACTTAAGTTTCAAAGTTTCAGAGCCCCATGTGTTTCCTGGACTACAATTTTTCCCCCCATAGTATTAGCTAATAGCTCCCTAGAAATATCAACATAAAATTTACTGCCAAATTAAATATTGTTCTCCAGCTTAACAGCTTCCTTTCTCTTGGAATATCTCTTGGCAGTTATGGTTGACATGGTCACATTTACACACCTCTGGAAGCTAAAGAGTCTTCACTACCCCTCTCTGTTGCAAAGGGTAACAAGAGCAAGGGCTCCAGTTTACACACTAGACATGGCAACATAAATTGAAGATTCAGATGGGAGTTTTGGCATCAGGCTAAGGTTAAGAATGGCTTTTTGATGGGGCAGTCTCAACCTGATTATTGTAAAAAAATCACGCAATTGGATGCATGTCAAATAACAGAAGGATTCTACAATTTATTACAAGTCCTTTTTCTAACCAACAGACAACCCGAGATGGGCAGGAACATCCAGTCTAGTCATGTAACAACAAAGTACAACCCAAAGAAAGAAGCACGTCCTACTGAAATTGGTCTCAACGAAGCACTTTGCTGGGACACAGAAGAAAGCCAGCTACTGGGAGTTCACAGATAGAGTGCTATGGTTTTCCACGTTCATGGTCTCAGGCAATGGACAAGCACGCCCAGACCACCAACCCAGAACACAAACTTAGCAACTTCCTATTGCTCAAGAGACACTTTTATTTTTATGTAAAAGGAAGCATACTACTACTAAATCAAGACAGAAATAGATTTTCTTTTTTCTTTGTATTATTTTAAATAGTAGGTATTCCTGCCCTCCTGCAACTACTAAGTTACCAAATGCTGGGAGCAATCATCCAAGGAGTAGCATTGTATTAGGACAATGACACTTTCCAGATAAGTAGGTTTAGACCAAAGTTGAGAAAACATTTAGTGAATAATTAAGCATATGATTTTTGACATAAGCAGTCTTAAATTTTGACTAGCTGCTCCATCTCTTTTAATAAGAGAGCCAAGCATCCAGATAAGTTCCTGGATATAGTCAGGTGTTAAGTATCAAAGTAAAAGGGGAAAGAGGAGTAGTAAATTAGGTAACCATGAATAAAACAAAAGATGTAGCCTGCATTTTCATATAATAAATATCGCGTATGTCTTACCTTACCAAAAGTAAGGACAATATGAGGTCATAAAGAACGAAATGAATGGTTCAGGTGAAGTGGAAAGAGCACTAAAGCAAAAGTAATCCTTAACCTTGATAAGTCATTCCACGTGTAATCAAAAGTCAATTACTTATTTCAGTTCTCTGTTGGGTCCTTCCATCTGTGCATTGCTTTGTAGATAAAGTATCTGCTGTGACTTTCATCCCCGGCACTGAGCAAACCAATGAACTCTGAAGTTCAGTCCCAGCTACCTTCTCCACAACTACAGTGGATCCAAAGGTCTTCCAAAACTCTGTCCCAACAAAAGATACCACAGAGGTCCAGTGCTAGACACTTCTTATAGACCTCAAGAATCCAGAAGCCTTCATTACTCACACAGAAACAAAATGCCAAAATGAATACAGAGCAACTCGTTTACTGGACAGGACAGGACCACCGAACACACTGCTACAGGCTGCCTAGAGAGTTTGTAGAAACTCCACCCTTGGAAATAGTCAGTACTTATCTGGGAAAAGTCCTGAGCAACCTGGATTAACTTCATCCTGGCATTGGACTATATGACTTCTAGTGGTCTCTTCAAACCATTATTCTTTTAACATCTTAAACATACTCAATTTTGAATGTCCACTTGATAGAAATAAATTTCCAAACACCCAAATCTTTCTTTATACTAGCCAGACTATTAGTAAACTCATAAGTAACTACACTTAACCCACTAGATTTTCTTCTGTCAACACTTAAAAAAAATGCAAGGTAGACTGCAACAACCAAAACAGTCCTAAGTTTATCGCTACAATCATTAGTTATACTTACCATATCAGTGGATTTTCCTACCTTACAATTAGTGCATTACTAACAGATACTTTCTTCGTTAGACAGCACCAGTATACATCAGAAAGGCAAGAGCAACATTAGATCTGATTTAATTAATACAAAATATTGGACAAGACATGAACAGACAAGAAGAAAATCTAGATCCAAGACTTCTCATTTTCACACTGAAGTCTTCTGATTTCTATTTAGAAATTAGAGAAGCAGTCATTCCTAATTAATTTTCTCCACATTCGCTGTATTGTAATTTTTTGTTACCAACGAAGCATGCATTTTGTAACATGCGAAAAAGAAAAAGACCAAAGCAATTCTGGAAATATGACTTACGCACTTAAGTTGTATGCCAAATGTGTACTTCACTTCAGTGCCAAATCACAATTCTATTTCAAGATGCAACTATGAATAAAACTCTCTTTGCCTTGAGGTGTCACATTTACTATGACCATACACTTCAGCTTTAAGCCATATGAAATTACATTCAAACTGCAAATTCATGGGAATAGCCCATCCCAGAAGGAAAAGATGTTTTGTCAGTACTTGCTCTTCCTCTTAGATCAGATCAGTTTAGTTGCTGTCAAACCTGAAACAGTCTTGTAGCAGGAGAGAGCTGACCAGTTTGTTTCCCTACTCCTAGCAACAGGAAGAAACACTGCCCATATTCCAGCTTGTGCAAATTTCCTCCAAGCAATTAAAATTTTAATTTAACTTTAGTACTACTGAGAAGGTCCATACACTGTTGCACAAAAACTATCATTACCTTGAGTTTTACACTTAAAATCAAGCATAGCTGTTTATAAACCACAAAGACCTAGCCTTTTAAACAATCACTGCATTAATGAAACCTGTACTAGTGTAACTTGTCTCATCTGGGTAGTTGCATGCTTTATGGAAAGGTGCATAATTTCTGATTTATTTTATAATATATGTCAGAATAATCAAGTGTGTGTGCATATATATATATATAAACTCTCTCACAGAAAAAAAAAAATATATAGCCTCCTACCCCCAGAATCAAAGCTTTACTCACTAGAACAGTAAACACAGCCAGGGAGAGTTATGCAAGGCTTTTAAGCTAGGCAGAAGTATCTTGACCTCTAAAAAGAAAACAACAGAAAGTGAAGCCATGTGAGATTTTGAACAGTATACACTCCGAGATCCTAAGAGCACAACTATGGTGTTTTTTCTCTAAGTAGGAACGGAAGACCAGAAGAGAGACCAACATAATAAAGATTTAGGAATAACAACAGTTTTGGAAGTGGGAAGGTACATGGGGGATTTTGGAGACAGTCTGAAGA
This sequence comes from Theristicus caerulescens, assembly GCA_020745775.1. Classification (NCBI taxonomy): domain Eukaryota; kingdom Metazoa; phylum Chordata; class Aves; order Pelecaniformes; family Threskiornithidae; genus Theristicus; species Theristicus caerulescens. The sequence continues at coordinate 32,230,315 of CM036564.1, forward strand.
GAAAACATTCTCCCATCTGTGATTCCCAGCACATTAGATTGTGGCATGCTTTTTTATTTCTAGTGTCTCTTTACAACAGATAGCCCGGAAAACTAGGCTCTCCAGGCTTTGGAAAACAGAAATAAAAAGCACTCTACTAGGGGTCCTATATACCCAGAGAATGGCACAGCCATCCTAAAGCACAAAATCCATAATATAATTGATGCTTCCAGCCATCAGGAGCAGCATGATTTCACCTTCCATTTCATGTATCACAGTTTGCCGTGTCTAATTATTACCTCTCTCCCTTTCCACAGCATAACCACTCATGGCCTGAAGGCTGGGCACATAGATATTTAAAAGGCACTTGTGCTGAAGGCTCATGGGAAAAATGTTTATATATAATGCCCTTAAGTATGATATCACTTCTTCGAGCAGCAAATGAGTAAGAACGGTTCCCCTTTTAAAAATATATACTGTTATTTTCCAATTTCAAATGAATTAGTGAAACCAATGAATCTCTTATTTGAAAAACAGTGGAGTTTATTTTACTGTATAAACTCTTGTTCCCAGGGATATGAGAGAAAAATACATTAAATGGCCATTTCATTCAGCATTTCTACCTTCACCTTGACCATTAAAGCACAGAAGAGAAAGAGCAAGGATAACGTGTTATTTCAGAAGAATCTTTTCGTGGAGCTTTTGGTTCAAGGAGGGATTTCCTTCATTCATTCTATTTTTAAAAATCCATGAAACAGGGCTGAAGCGCCAGCTAATCTTATTTCTTTCAGATGTCAGTTCAGAAAAAAGTGGAAAGATTTGCTTTCAACTTTGAGCAGCTTAGCTTGCAGGTCCCTCCCCAAGAGAGGCTTGGCTATTACTCAACTCCATCCAGCCACGATGAAGTGCCCAGCTCCCCTCGATGTGCCGATGAAACCCAAGAAATACATTACATAATCACGATGGCAAACACCAGAAGGATGTGTGCATGCATAAATGTAGCACATCACGATTCTCTCTTCCAGTGAGCTACAAAATCTCATCTAACAAGTTATGCCATCTGACTGTCTAAAGGCAGTCTGTCTTCAGCCAGTCAGATGGTAAATTAATGCTTTGACATGCCATACAATACAGATTTCCACCAAAAAACCCACCCCAGCACCCCCAAGATAATCTAGACAGCAAAGGGTACAAGAGTTATATCTGAATAGTCACAGAGTAATTAAGGAATTTGAACACCATGCTCAGGAACAGCAGCTACATGAAATACAGGGTGTAGCATAAAGTGTTTGATTTTATTGTGAAACACAGTACTTAGATTTCAGGAATAAGAGTATCAAAATGTTCCTCAAGGGACATAAAAATTCCCTGTGATTGTGATTTTAAAGCACACATGGTAAGAATTAAACACTATTAAATACTTCTATTACCAGAGTGCATAACAAATTAAATCAAAATAGGACCTACTTTGTATTAGGTGCAGCAAAAACAAAGCCAGTTCCTGAGATAATTACCTAAACTACTTGTCATACTGCAAGCATTAGGCAATTAATACTGAAACTGCATTGTCTCTGCCAGAGGGAAAGATGCCATATAGTTAAGGATGTACAAGTTCATTTTCTATTGTGCAACACCTTGTTTGGATTGCTTGTTTCTATCTGATCCGCATAAATTCTGTAAAGTTATCATTTAATTATGCAGTACGCAAATCCCTACATTTCAGTTGGTTTAAGCTGTTGCAGTCAGAGCGCAGGAATTCGTCGTCTCCCTAGTAACACACACCTGATCCAGAAAAGACTCAAGTCTCAGGCACAGCAATGCAGGCAGGCAAAAGCAATTTCTGGAAGTGACTTTAAAAAGACCTTACCCACCAGTGAAGGAAATCTGCTCCAAGTGACTAAATTCAGAGCCTCAGGTTTTTAAGCCCTCTCCACTCCAGCAATGTTCAGAAGCGTCTTCCACCAACCTAAGCCAAACTACTGCACCCATCCTTGCTTGATGATGGTAAAAACCAAACCAGCATTGCAACCACATCAGGAGCAGTGTTACAAGGGAATTTACCTGGGCTAACTCAAGGCATCTCGGAGAGCTACCTCACCACACTGTGACCTGGTGCTCCTCAAGCACCACTGCCTGAACAGACCACATTGCAGGACAGCACCATCCTCTGTCCCGCCTGTTACGCATCACTACAGCTCCAGCTCACAGCCCAATTCCCATACCAATGGCACTCGCTGACATCATTTTCCCTTTGAGGATGACCCCTGGATAAATACCAACAAATATCACTGCTAACATTCAGGCAGAACATTCAAGTCCCTAATGTCTCCTCACTACATCTAAAGTTAATTGAGGGGGGAGGGAGACAGGAAAATCAGTCCAGGGCCACCATGAGATCAAATGCCATGCAACTCCTCATGCTCGCCTAAAGTGACCTTCTTCAAAGCTAACATTTTGCCAGAAAAAAAAAGATGCAGCAGGACTGCAATACATACAATACACCCAACAGTCCTCTGAAGTGACAGCACCTATTTTTACATACGTAGTTTGAAAAAGAACAGGAACAAGAAATACAGAAAAAGTTAAGATGATTCTGCTTTGCTGCTGGGAAGCATGACACTCGAGCACCACAGACTCCTTCTAAACTCCCTAGCAAAACAGATGTTGCTAAGGTTTTGGGTTTTTTATATGCAAATATCTCACCTTTAATCAGTTACAACAGATCTTCTAATCAAACTCTGTTCTAATACTCAAAATTTGAGCCTTCTTTTTTCCAAGAAACAAGAAAGCTGCTCTTTCATCATCCAGCCAATTAACTGTATTTTTTTCTTAGAAAGGCAAAAAAAATATTATTTTTTTCTTTCCCAACAACTGGTATACAATTTCTCAGCAAGGCTTCCTCAATTCATCTCTATTATTCCAACTCAGGTGTGGGGTTTTGTTTGGGTTTTTTCTCCCCCAAAAAAGGGTGCAGCAGAGTAGCTGTGAAAGGCAAGATATTGATTAGGACCACCATTTACAATGTGAAAAATTAACTGTCAGGAGAACATTTAATGAATTAGTTCTGCAAACACATGAAAAATGCTCTTTCAACTCCAATACTCTGAGTATTTACAACCCCCTAAAATTATCCCAAGGGCCAAATTACTTTACAAAATTAATTAGTGAAAAATCCCAGTGAACCAATTTTTAAATGTATGCAAGAATTATAAAGCACATTTTTTCCCCTTCTGCTATAAGTAGCAGCTGTCCTATTTATCTTTCAGGCTTTTTACTCCACACTGGGACTGTTCACACACAAACTTTGACAGAAGTGGGAGAATGTATTTTTAAAGAGGCTCAAACAAAAAAAAAAAAAGACTGCATGCTTCAACAGTTTAAGATAAGCATCAGAAAATAACCTTTAAAAAGAGCTATATAACTTTCATATTGTTTTAACCTTATCCCCATAAACACTGTTGGCTAATTCCATTTAACTAGAGAAAGCCTGGTTACCCTCGGGGAAAATAAGAGATTAGCCTACACTTACAAAAGTGAGTCTTTGAACTTTTAAATATATATATTTCACCTCCACAAAGACTTTCCCTCCCTGCCACCATCTCCCACACAGCCCCCCCCTCTATAAGGCTCTATTGCCTGGCAAATAAGACAAAAATAATGCCCAGCTGACAGTCATTTGGCCAAGTGATACTGCACGAAACAGCAGGCAATTGAAGTACTAGTATAATAGTTTAATGGTTAGACTGCTGCAGCACAGTTTTCACATGCCATGAGTGACGCAAAATACTCTGCTGGCCCTGGTGCCATGAAGGCAGGTGGCATGTCATTGAAGTTATGGCATATTTTTAATATATATATGTATTCTTTTCTATATATTAAAAACCTAGCAAGATTTAGCAATATTCAGATATTTGTGAACCATAACAACTGAAGCAAATAAAGGTAACACCAGATCCTTGAGTTTTCAAGCTCCTGTCATGACAGAGAAGTGCCATTCCCTCCTCTCGCAGTGTCTTCAGTGCTCCTTTCTACCACCCTCTCTTGGAGAAGACATTAAAAAAACAATCTGAATGAAATACTGTCAGTTAAATCCACACACACACCCCCCTAAAGGGATGAAGTCAGATTAATTCAAGCCACATTACCTAATACTTCGCTATCACCACAAGCTGTAACCTGACAGACAACTTATTTCGCCTCCACACCCCGTCCTGCTGGGTTACCTCCCCACTGGCTTAGCTGACCTGCGCAGCGTCAAGTCAGACACAGGCTAACACCGTGAGAAGGGAGGAATGGGGAAAGATGAGGTACTGGAGAAGTACTTTTCTGATTCTCTCATAATGGGGTTTGTTACTTAGAGATAATAGACATATAGCGGCCTCTCTTGATACCACTTAGAAGTAAAACCTGACTGACTCCATGAAGCACATAACCCGTAAAGAAAAAAGGGAACTAACACATACAACCCTCAACACACAGGGTTTAAAAAAGGCTTTACAAAAAAGCAAGCAGCAATGGTTTTCAAAGCAGAAAGTTAAAACTGCACAAGCCCAACTTCCATTGTTGGGTTTTGGTTTTTTTTTTGATAAGTCAGAAACTGATTTTAAATGACCTACTTTCAGAGGGCGCAAACGCAATGTTTCCCAGACTCTGCTCTGTCTCAGGCTTTTGTTCTAATAGTAGCTTCAACTGACTAGCACTTGGAGCTTGGAGTTTAATAAAAAGATTAATTTTTAAAAGATGGCAATATTAATATTACCTTTCAATTTTAAAAAATAGCAAAAGACTAAAAGATGAAATAAAAAGAAGTAACAAATTCTCCAAGTGGGCCCGAGAAAGTTTCTAACAGTGAAGAAGAAAAGTGGCACATTAAAATTGTATCAATACTACTTGTTGCTCATGAGGAAAAGCTAATCTTTCCCTGTCAACGTGTAACAAACGTCATTTTCAAGAAGCCTGTTTGGTGTTATTTGGTACACATGAATTTTGGCCTATGAAACTGCTCAGGTTTACAAGGAAGCATGCCTTTCAGTATAAACAATTCAGTTTTAAAACCTTATGACTTTTCATCATTACACAAGAAGTGTTAAACCTTCTGTTGCATCTTACTGGTTTTGTTCCCTGGCATTGCCCCAAGATATCGCTACTGCCCAAATTGAAGTTTGTGGTCTTTTATCAAACAGTTGATGCACAGAGTTCATTTTCTGCTACCATTTTATCAAATATGTTGCTTACGTTGAATTTCATGAAGGGACAAAAGTGCAAATATTCCAAAGCAAATTTTACCTTAAACTTGCTAAGACTGAATAATTTTGATGTGATATTGTATTTTCTGTCCATTGTCTTACTTCTGCTTAATCTGGGCTTATCCCATCTGAAAATAATTGCAACTCATTTGTTTTTAGTGTGGTACACAATCATTTTGTTACGCTAACATCAGCTAGACTTAAGCAATATTGACTGTTAATTGATGAAACTCAACACTTAAGTTACAGCACTGTATCTCTGTTAGTTAACTAAATAAAGCTTACATGAAAACTTTTTCAGTTTTGTTTCCCAGAAAAGGAAAAAGCATGGAGCAAGGAAGCCAAGAATTGCAATGTCAATGAACAGGTTGATAAAGTATTTTAATTTCACGTAATTTATTACTGTTATAGTTTAAAAAATAGCAAGAGTCAGGAAGGAGGTAGAAGGCTAACCTAATGAAATGGTAAGTGATAAACTTCTAATTGTCTCTTGGCCACCAGCCTCTGAACTTTGGCACCATGGACAATTGTACAATGACTTGAAATATGAGTTGGTAATTACTGTTCGTCTCTGTATACAACAATTCCAACATATCAGCCAAATCTTTCATCAAGAATGAATATGCCTTTTGTTTTCTGTAATGACTGTAAACACTGTCCTGCCAGTGACCAAGATTTTCTTACTATAGAAAACCTATATATTTTCACAACAGAGCACTCTGCTTTTCAATTCCACCAGGAGCAGATTGAGTCCGTCACAGCTGAATGTATTGATCATTAAGAAAAAGCAGTCCATGTCCTACTGCAACAAAGAATAAATTTTAAATGGATTAAAATGTGAATCTACCCTAGAATCCTTTTTCACCTCCACTTGAAAGAAATCTACAACCCTCTCAACCTGTTAACCATGCAGGCAATAAGAATGATAGCATAACAGAAAGAGCAGGTCTTGGTGCTCTGCTTCTAACATAATGGGCAGGTTTTAAGGAAGGTCTGGAATTCATTCAAGAGAAAAAACCCTGTTGCTGCTGTTGCCCTGTTGTCACAACCTGAAAGAGATTCTGAACATAAAGCCTTCTTTACAACAGTTCAAGCCATAAATTTACAGTCTAGTTTACCTCTACTTCCCTCATACTCTCGTCCTATTTGTTGCATTTTCCATTTAGTTTTTTGCAGTTGCTTGAGAGTGAAACAAGAATTTTCATTTTCCTTGTTAAGAGAAACATTTATTCCACATTTTATGTATTGGAATTTATATATTCCAAACAAGCGGAAAGGTGTCTTACATCTTTTTCATACCATAAAGGCCTGCAGAAGTATTGCCAGATACATAATGGAGTTTTATCGTCTCAAAAAAAGTGTAATAGTGTCCCTTCCAGCTAAATGGTGTCTCTTGCATGCTAAATTTATTTTTAACAATCTTAAATGCTATTAACACTCTGAAAAAAGAATGCAGACAAACATAAAATGCCAATGAAACATTTCCATACGTGTACATAAGTCTAATCCTGTAATTTAGATTTTTGTGAACTAAATCACATGGCCAAAATACAATCTACAACTGCCTACTGGCCTCCACTTCAACCGCAATACATATTTAGATTACAGGATTTCTACCCAAGCCCAAGCCCCCTCTGAGAAACTGTACCAATGTAACAGAGCTGAATGTTTAGCAACTAAACCAAAATGTGTTTCACTTCAAATTTATTGGAGGAAGCAAGAATTTATTCTTCAGTGGCACCAATTTAGGATTTAAAAAGATTAAGAATAACACCTTTTGGGAATAAGTTAATATTGCTACCAAAGCAACCTGTTCCTTCTCTCAAACTACACTGATGACAAAACTTCTGAAGAGGAAAGTCTCCTGTTCTTCACAAGCCTCCCACACATAAGGTCCCATAAAAGTGATGGTTCTCTGTTATTACTGTTTTTCATTATATTCCAGCATTACTACTAACAAAAAAAAATGCTATCATGCATATTAAATGCTTGCTAGCCACCTACATTCAGCTGACAAACCACGTGTTATTTCTCTGGCAGAATTCTTACCAAGGGAAGTACCCCATGGTCAGCACCTTGGTAGGTGAGTTTCTAATTTCTCCCACTGGCTTCTGCCTCCAGCATAGTATTTGCACCTACTGGGTTTCTTTTTTTTTTTTTTTTTAAATACCAAAAAATTAGAAACAAAAGTTCTTCAAGAAGCATTCTATTTAGTGCTCTTATTTCAGATGGCACATTTAACAAATCCACTTCACTTCCCTGTGGCACATGATGGATGGCAGAGCAGCCATCTTCATTCATCTGCTGCTTTTCTGCTGACAAGCTTCTGCAGTGCAGTGTCCTTGGCCCTCCCAAGCAAGTCTTTCCACCACACCCCCAGGAAGTTTCCTACCAAATCCCAGCCCAGGTTCTGTCATCCACAGCTGCCAGCTCCTCAGATAAGCCTGCTTAGGAACTCCTTTTCTGTTGCAAAAAAAGCTGGGTGCATGTTAGAGGCAAAAGCAACTAAACTCCAGCCAAGAGGTTACCATGGTAAATGAAGATCAGAAAAAACAGGGCAGGGGGGGAAATCAGTGTCTGAGGTTCAAAACCAATATTCACTCGATTTTAAACTTAGAGGGGCAGAGTGTTGCTCTACAGTTGTATGAAGTTACGCAACCAGTACTGAAAAGCCTGCAACCAATTTCACCAGTTACTGGTGCCTTTAAAAAAAAAGGGGGGGACGGGACCAAAGCAGTAAGTTCTCATGGATTGAGTTGCTATATACCAGCTGCAAATGCTGGTAAAAGCAGAATATGGCAAAAACAGCTAAAATATAAAAAAAACTAGCCAAAATTGCACACAGATGCCCTACCTTTTTTCTTCCTCCTTTTTTTAAAAAGGTAGATATGCTTCTTTCTTGTTTTGTTATTGTTTTGGAGGAGCTAAAGATTAGGGGGAAGCAGCAGAAGAAATAATGTTTAAATGTAAAGACAGCATTTGAAAAAGAACAAAGCCTTAAGTTTTCACAATGCTGTGAGAATTACATTGCCAATTTTTCTCCTCCCACCCTCTATTATTCTGTGATATAATCACATATTACATACAGTCGTTAATCAAAAGCTTCTCAAAGCTTTTCACAAACATCTAGTTAGGCCTTATAAAAGAAATAGTAGTTTTCCATCTTTCTAAACAAAGAAGACTCACAGACAGGGACCTGATCCGAGACAATGCCATGTCTCAAACAGAACCTGTGCATCTATTCCTCACTGCTGTGCTGCTCAGCACTCACCTGGGTGTTCTTTCTCGTCTCCCTCAGACAGCTCTAAAAACATTTACTATATACATTTAAACATGCACTTTAAAACTATTTACCAGACCAGTCTAACTGCAGAAAAACTGTTCTTCAAATAAGCGGCAGGGTTTTCTTTCTGTTAGGACCAAAGCATATTATACAAAGCATTCTAATTACACCTGAACAACAGTGCTGCTAAAAACCAGCCTGGCTAAACCAAGCTCTTCAGCCCAGCAGTGCATGTTAAGATTTGTAGGAACTGAACGTGCCACAAAGGACATTTAAGATTTCATCCCCTTCCTTTCCTTGAAAGCATCCCACAATGAAAGCACACCTGTACAACAAACAAACCCAGGCTCCATTTCAGCCTTATTCTGATGAATATTTGGGACCTTTAAAGGTCCCTTCCAACCCAAAGCATTCTATGAACCATTCTAATATTAATCAATTAACACTACATGAATAATTGGGAACATCAAATCCATCCTCTGCATGTGAAAACAGTAGAAGACAAAGGCTGTATTTTGAAAACAAGGCACTTCACTGTCTTCTTTGGACATGCTGTTGTCACTTCTGCATATAATAAAGCAACATGGGTTGTCGTGTTGTGCCCTACAGAGCAGACATTTGAAGGAAAACCTACTCAAGGCAGAAGAGGAGAGGAAAAAACTAACCAAACCTCACTGTGCAAATCCAGGTCCCAGGCAAACTTGTTTTGTACAGGGTCAGTTTAGCTGGAGATAATAATATCCCAAACCACTTGCTTACAGCCAAGTATGACATGAGTGAGACCTAACTTACTAAGGGCAAAATCAGCCAGGCGGGTTAGGCAAAGAGCCAAGCCAGCCTATCTTAGATAGACAGCACTCACACAATCCCTGCAGCTGAGACTGGGAAGATGGGGAGGCAGAACTACTTGGTGGTGGGATAAGCACAGGACCTTTTTCAAAGCCACCTTTGGTCTGTCTCAATATGGTGTTTTTCTCTGAGAATTTGAGAAGTCGTACTGTGATGGCATGCACCAACAGGTGTAGACATCTTTCTCACCTGCACAAAGGTATAAGATGAAGAATCACAGGGTTAGCTAATGAAAGTATCCAACACTAAACCACATCATTCCTCCCACCTTCACAAAATTTTCTCAAGACAGGCAGAAAGTAGTCCCTAATAAAGCTTTGTATAGACAAACTCTCCTTTTCACCGTTCTATAATGTTTTATACTTTAAAAAGAACCACATGCCTACAAGTAATTTACCAGATATTAAACTTAAAATTAAAAGGCAACACCCTCTTCTTTATGGTGCCTTACAAAGAAGGTGAACAAATTAATAAAACTTCAAAAACGCTTAATAAAATTTACAACGTTCGTCACACTATAGTCCAAGCTATTATTAAATAGCTAGCATTGCAGCTGCAAATGCAATATCCCAACCGAGAGTTTAGAAATACTTTTTACAATAAATCGAAATGCAGTTAAAGCATGATAAAACATGAGAAACCCAAGGAAACAAGAAATGTTTATGACCACAAGCATCTCAGAACAAGCCTAAGCATCCAGTCCTTATTTCACTCCTCACTGCTCCTTATCTATTCACAGGTAGAGTCTCACAATACCTGTAGAAAATACAAACATTCAATTATTAGTGAGCTACTACGCAAAGGCAAACCTCTTGCCTCCAGTCCCAAAACAGGCAGCAGCTTTGACAGCAAACTGTCTGTTCCAAATACTTTGTGGGGAAAAAAAGAAAAAAAGTAGCTGGTGCCCTTTCACGCCAACACAGAGGCCAGATAACCCTGGATATAGCCCTGTCTGTCCCGCACCATCCAAAAGTCATTTTAGTCTTTTTAGCTCCGTGACAAACTAAAGCCCTAGATCCTCCTAAACTGAGAGACAAAACTGTGAATTCCTAATGCAACAGCGCATTTAACACCAGTGACTGAGCACATTTCATTGCTTTTTTTAGATAGGAGAAGAATACATCATGTTCAATAATCCAATTATGAGCATCTGCACCATCTTCACAGTAGCACTCATGTCTATAATCTGGAAAATTATTTTTAGCATATTCATTTAGAAATCATCCCTATCTTTTCTATTTCACTGCCCGATACTGCGCTATTCTATATCAACCACAAGATTTGGTTATCTAAAGGGCTGGACAAACTTCAGCAATTTACTTTAGAAAAAGTAATTTTATGTTTTTAAAATGAATATGAACATTAAGGGAGACTAAGTCAAGTTCCACTTCATAATTACTCATTTCTATGAACATGTGTTGACATTTTTCAGCATATGGCCATTTTTTCTAAAGCAGAATCTCAAGTTAAATTTCACGTAAGTGACTTAAACTTTTTCCCAGCACTCATGCTTTACTCTTATCTCTACCAGACACAGGACTGCAAGATTTCCTGATAACCACCCACTTTGAAGCAAGGGACAGAGTAACTGACACAAACCCGGAGACATTCTGCCATTCTTACTTTCCAAATGAGCATGCTTGGTGCCTAAAAGAAGCTCTACTGAATAGCCCGATTGCCTTTTTTTTTTTTTTTAAAAGTACAAACAGGAAAGCAGGAGGATGCAAATCCAGTATTACCAGAACACTGTTGCACCTCCTTGTCCCAGTCACACAGGGCCCCTACACAAGAGCCTCCTTCCCTTAACAATACTTCCATGTTGTGACTTCTTGTCTGTTTTACACCTTTCTTTCCGCAACTGATGCGTGCCCATTCTAAACACCCCCCCAGTCTAACACATCACTCATTTCAGAAATATTTGCTAACTTTACGATTACTTCTAGCTTTAGTCTAGCTCTCCTTTCAAACCATCTGTAGTTAAGAAACAGTCCAATAACTCACTATCACCAAATCTTTTTATCACAAGATAAAAAGCATGAGAACATTAAATGCAATGGCATTCACAAAATTGCCAAGAAAGCACAAACAAACAAATACAGGACATCCTTTCCATAAGGAAGCCAAGGAACAAACAAGTTACACAATGCATTTTATAAAAAGCAACATTTAGTGTTTAGTGAAGGCGTAATACAGTAATCTTTTACGGAGGTATAGCAAGCAAAACAAAATACCAAACAGGAACATGAAGAAAATAAAGAATTAAATATGCAGAAAATGCTGTGTGCCTTTCAAAAGTTATTATGATTTTAATACAATTCTTTTACATTACTTGTACTTGAATGCTTTCCCTCAAAAATACACCGTCATCAGCACAAAATAACAGATCTCTTTCATGACGATATGCTGTGCTTATGACTAGTTTAAAATGAAAAACACACTTTTTACTTTAATTGCATAGGCCCTAACAGCAATACAGCATTTTGTCTTGTGATTTTTTTTTTTTTAAATCAAAAAAATGCACTAACCTGTCATGGTTCTCTGCTTTCTGGAAATAATGATCAGACACAGAAAGGAAGTTGATGCAAAGAAACTGCAGAAAATAGTTCAGATTGTTTTTATAAAGGAGAAGGAAGGAAGGAAAATAGCTATTCAGAATTTGGAAGCTTTGCTAAAAAGATTTCAGAATAGTTAAACTGATTAGGCTTAATTTTTACATAGCTAGATTATTTTACTATATTAAGAAGATATGTAAAAGCAAAATTCTGACCCCATAAGCAGTAATACACTGAAACTTCACAACTGCATTAGGACGATACGACACTCCATTGGTTGGCAGAAGATGCTGTGTCTCAGCCACGCAATCTCAATACTCCCTTGTGTCCACACTAGTATGTAGCAAGCAGCAAGTTGGATCACATTGCTGCTCTGGCTGAGAAGCAGGAAAAAAAAAAAAAGTGTGCAGATCCATGAGCTGAGCTGATTCACTGTCTATATGCCAATATATTAGTCCCATTTCAAGAAAGGTAAGTAGAATGCTTCAGCAGAAAGGCATTATGTAAAAGCAGTGCAATCTTAGGTTGCCTCCACCATGAAGCCTCACCTTACGCATGGGATCCTGATTGATCTTTGGCTGAAACCAAAACTACACAGGACATTCTCCAACTGCACGTGCTGTGGGAGTTGCCTTTTGAATACAATGCACATTTAAAGCAGCTCTGGAATCGGTCAGTTCTGTAACCCACCACAAAGATCAGATCTCATTTTCAATACAGGTTTTAAACTTAATTTTAGGACTCTCTGCCAAATTTTAACTAAGTTACTATTTTGCTCATGGTTTCAGAACAATGAGTTTCCACTAGGGAAATCGGAATCTGTAGTAGAAGACTATGTAGTAGGAAATGGGATATTTAATGTAAACATTATATTCTTATACATTTCAAATCCCATTGCATTCATGAAATAACTTACATGATTTGCCCTTCACCCCATCTTTTGGGTTCACAAATGTTAAGTGCATTATACAACTACCACAAAACTTCAGGTCAAGGAGCGCAAAGGCTTTAGTATTATTCCCTCTTGAGATAGGAAACCAAATGCTGAATTGCAAAGCATCTAATAACTCTAAAATTCTACTTAAAGACAGTAGCCAAAGAACTTAATAGACCTAGATAACATTCACTTTCAATTTCCTTCTTGCTCAGCACACTACTGAAATGCTTAATCTTTTTTTTTTTTTGAAAGAAATCGCCCACAAATTTCAAAATGTTTTGGAAAAGGTTAAAGTGTCTAAATGTGAAGAAGCATCAAGCAACTGTTGGCTTTTATTTTTCAGCATTTCTATACTGAAAGACTAACTTATTTAAATATTTTTTTAGAATAACAGACTCAGTACTGTTGTTTTTTCCTTCCACTTTTTGTGGCTTAATCCTGGCATCAAAAAAATTCCATCCAAAGGATGGCATTCATGCCGCCAACCCACATACACTTCTTGGCAGGCTACAAAGAAGTCAGTGCTCCTCACAAGGCAGCTCTGTGCTACGCGGTGACTGATGCCAGTAAAATATTGCCCCAAAGTTAAGCCTAGTATATAAAATGTATGCAAGCATCAGAATTCATCCTCTGAAAATTCATTTCTCCTGATGTGCAACCGAAGTCTTCAAAGGCCTTGTAACTCAAAAGAAAGAATTTACAGTTTGTATCACTCCACACTTCAATTTTAACTGGAAAAAAAACACTAAAGAATGGAGAAAATACAAAAACCACTCATGGACAGGATGAGCAAAAATAGACTGAAGATTCCAGTGCAAGATATTTCTCTCTCACATGCCTTTAAGTAATTATTGCTTTCAAAGCTCTTTGTCTATCCTTTGACGTTGGAAACAGACGACGAATTGTATCTTGAGCAGAAAGACTGGTTCATAAAAAGGATAAAAAGAACAGCACCAGAGGTCTGTGCATTTTTTTTTTCCCTTATAAATGCACAGTAAGTGATAAAAGTTTTTCAACTCAGCTCATCTTTTGCAGAGTAACATACTTCTGATAGGACCATTAGCAGCAGCGTATAGAAACATTAAACGAAACACAGTAAGAGACACACCGTCTTCTATTCCCTGATTCCTCAAAAGTTAATTCCCTGACATCCAGTACTTCCACGCAGCTGCAAGCTTAACTCATAGCACAAACTATTAGATGGACTTTGCTACTCAGATTTCTATGAGCAGATACTATTTTCAGGAACTAACGGACTTGTTTGATGAAACAGACTCATTAACCAGACATGAGAGTAAATAACCTTTATAGGTACAGCATGCAGTGACTCTTTTCTAGAGTATGAAGACTGGAAATACTCTGAAATATGCATACACACATATATAAAATATATGGTTATGTACGCTTACAATAATACATGGTTATAATAATGTAGAAGCTGGTTTTGGTGAAATAATGTTTAGCACATGAACCAAGTTCTCATGTTGTTTTGCATTACTTCTTGTTCCTATCATTCTTCTAGAAACTGGTAAGAAAAAACCCACATTCTCTTTGCTAATTGAACTTTGCTGTTTTAAATTCATACCTCGTTTTTATGCACCTATAAGCTAATTGAATCTGGATCAAACTATTTGGCTCCAAAAGATCTACCCCTATTCTACACGGCAAAGTAAAAAAAAAAAATACCGTGCAAAATATAGGACTGCATTTCCCACAAAGAGAAGGTAGGCAGTTATAAACTAGGGCAATAAATGAAAGCTCAAAGTATACGTTCACAGCCACCACAGTTGTATGACACATTAAAATAGTCTTCTGCTCATTATCCACGTAAAACTCTCATCAACTCAAAACTTCCTTGTGCAAATATCTGTATATTTGCATGCAATTATGCTGTGGCAACAAGTGGACTTAAAAGGTTGCAATGCTTTTTTGTGAGATCAGCTTTCTGGCTATGGGTTATATTTTTAAAATAAGTAGTGAAAAGCCATTTTTAACACAAGACAACAATAAAATAACATGTATTTGGCAAAATATAAGTTAAGACATTAATCAGAGCAAATGTACAATTGCAAATAAAAATCACTATAACAAATCATTCAACTATTTGCATACTCAAGATTAAAAGATGTTTGAAAATTCTCCGTCAGAAATGAGAAAAAAGTTTTGTGAGACTATTAGTTACAACCATTTCAAAGTTTCAAATAAAAAACTCACCTACCCTAGAAATGCAAAGTCTGAAAAAGAAAACAAGTCTAAAATTGGAATTCTTATTACCAGTACTGATCTCAACATAATATGTTATGGAGTATAACAAAAAGAAATAATCTTTGACAGTATAGCACAGTTCTACATTAATTGGTCATGGCAACAATGTTTTGCTTTTAAATCCATCTGATAATGTAACCTTTCCAGAAATCTGAGAATACAACGCTACTTTTCTTAAGAAGTCAGGAGGCCTTAGTACAGTATACAGATGAGACCTGGAAATATCAAAGAGAGTTCTTCCTGATTATCAGTGGAGATTAAGAATCATGTATGCTTAGCAGGCTTCAAGTTTTATCATTTTTATGTGTTTATATTTTTTTCCTAAGTGGACTACTTTGAAAATGTTTTAGGAAGAAACACTATTTTCTGTTTTATCAACTTCCCAATTTCAGAATCTTATGAGCTATCCCTAACATTTAATATGTACTTTTAGAAGACAAAAATCCTTATACTAAATCTTTCAACCTCACTAGCCAACTGCAACTTGCCAAGGGAAGTTCAGAAATAGAACCATTCATTAAATAAATACACTGTTCTGCACTAGGCAGCCCACAAAGATTCAACTCCAATGCTAAACCCCATGTAGTTTCAACTGCCATGATCATGTACCTAGTGAGGCTTGATCTCATCCACAATTAAAATATACATACATTATATTTATTTGTTTTCCTGAATGTGTCAGGGATGCCTCAGATTACCAGAATTCATTTCAAAATATTTTTACTGCCAAATCCATTAACTAGTGTCTTCTTCATCTACAAATGCTTGCTAAAACTTCTTCACTGACACACAAAACTCCAAATACCAAGAAAAGTCTTCTTGAATATAGTTTCAAAATTAGAATTTTGTTTTATTATTATAGCCCATTACACACAGTAACATGGCATACTGAGCTAATACTGCTTCTGTTTTTAAAACTCAGATTATTGTAGAAGTGTAATGGAAATGTAATTACTTACATCAAGATAATTACAACAAAGGGAAATACATTTAAGTTGTTCTTTTATCAGTGAAGAACCACTAAACAACTATGGTTTTAATTATTTTTAACATAGGTTAGTCATATCACAGTCTCTGCTTCCTCCCCCAACATTTAACAAGAAATAAATAGCAGAAAGTAGTACTGCTCTTTATAACAGGGGAGAAAGTGGGGGGTTTTTTGCATACAAAAATATAGTAAATATTCATCAATGGTAGGAGGGCTTTACTCAAAATCCAGGAATAGCACATAACTTCCTAAGTTTTGTATTCTCCCATATTACCCAAAGCTGCTTTGTTTCAAGAAATAACTGCAGCAGGTAATTGGGAGGGACCATTTTGCCTCCCAGTAACTTCCTGGCTGAAGTAGTTAGTTCACAGATTATTTTGAGTTCCTTACGGTCAGCTTGCAGTTTACGGTCAGCCTTCAGTTTACATGGCACCTCCCTATTCACAAGTTGTCATGACTAACAATTAGCATCATCAGAGCAAGTCAGCAGCAATAAATATTTTATGAGAACCTTGTAAGAATCAATTTTAAAATAAAAGGTGAAATACAAGAGAGTCAGTATTTAGTTATGAAAATTTACCTGTAAAAGTTTTTTGGGTTTCTTCCCCCGCCCCTTCATAACACTAGAATACTCAAGTATTGCAGGTACATTTATCATTTACCTGCAGACCACCTCATCTATGAAAGCTGAGGCAGATCCTTAGATGCTGAAACCACCAACTCTTCTAAACTACCACCTGTTGAACTACAGGAGAGTCCCAGGACCTACCTGGGTATGGACTATCAAAACTAGTGAAGGACAAGCAGCAATCAACACATAAAGCAGGTAAACTGAAGGCATTCAAGAGCACAAAAGAACAACATGTCCAGTTAAGACAGCTTCCTATCTTCTTCAGGCTTCAGAAGGAATCACATTTGGTCATTTCATACCAGTCCTATGAGCTGGCACATTTTTATGGAAATTGCCATTTTGTGTTCTAGCACTTGAGCTGCCATAAAAAATAAAAATGTATGCTTGCTGACTATCTGCAGCAATGATTTGGGATATAAGAATTCATTTCAAGGTAACAGGACTGGTAAAAAGAAATACCATGGGAACCTATAGAACAACGGAAGAAGCATTATTATATTACAAAGATCTCCTTATTTTATTACTCAGCAATAATTATGTTTGGGAGAGCCTCTTGGGAGAACAACACATGTATTTTCTCCATCAGGCGCTATTTTCTAACTATAAAAGCACCTAGAAATAAGAGACTAGATGCCTTGGTAGAAAGCAAGGTAGCCACTGACCACAAAAAAAAAAAAAAAAAAAACCACACACATGCATTGGGTACAACTAGAAGCAGTAAGTGTCCTTGTTATTCCCTTCATTTCAGCCCAAGAACAGGTCAGAAAAGAGGATCTTCTCTTTGTGGATATCAACATGAAACTTTGGGGGGTTGGTTTGGTTTATCTTGTATAGTCATGTAATTTTTTTTCTGCAATTCAAAAGAACAGACTTATCTCAGAAGTATCACAGAGCATCATATTGTGCTTGCAATTAATTTTCAAAAGCAAAATGAACTTACACAGAACATTATCATCCATGAAACATTAATTACATTAGGATTATTATCTGATTTTTTGGAATATCATTCTAGAATTAACATATATCACTTGAGACACTATCAGAAACAACTTTATTCATGTACTAATTCACAAGTATTATATTTGGCATTTTGCAACCCCAGAGCCCAGCCAACAGAGATTTCCTTTTTTATGTTATCTAGAAGTCTCAGAGAAATACTTCTAAAGGCAAATGGTCTAGAATTATTCTGAGCATCTTCCCCTTGCTATCTGAAATGTAACATGATGCCTTTCAGATATCCTCAAAATCTAGTACAAATGATTATTTCACATGACCACACTGGCTCTCAAAACATGCATACAAGCCACCACCACCATAATACAGCTCTGACCATCAGCCATCTACTGGGATACTGACAGGTCTAAAATACACCTGTGTATTTGCAGGACATTGATTTACCCAGTACCCAGCCGGCAAGGGGGTGAGGAGGAAGGTTCAGGGAAGGTGGCACCCTGGGAGACTTCCCCCCTACCTGAGCACAGGGAACAGGCACAAAGAGCTGCCTCAGCTGTATCACAGTACTACACACAGAGTTAAACTTAATTGCAGTCGCACATTTTATTCAACAGTTTCAAGTGTTCAAACAAAAGAACCTGTTAAGTAAAGCTGAGATTTACAGTACTTGTTCCTTTCAAAAACTTCATTATATCAGCTTCTTATTACACAGCAACCATGAGGAACTGTTTACAATATATTAAAAATGCACCTTCATAAGTGTAGCAAACAAGTCGGGGTGTGGTTGCCTCACAGTTGGCAGGGAACGCATGTCTTTCAAATATTTCCAGTTCTACTGCGCAGCAGCTTGGGTTTAAGGCAGCATAATGCAACAGGTTAAAACGCATTCAAGAGTTATCTCATGCCATTGCCACAACTCCAAGGTGTGCCTTTTGGCTCTGCTAGAGATACTCTTTATTAT
Source organism: Theristicus caerulescens (assembly GCA_020745775.1). NCBI lineage: Eukaryota > Metazoa > Chordata > Aves > Pelecaniformes > Threskiornithidae > Theristicus > Theristicus caerulescens. The sequence goes on from CM036564.1 coordinate 32,248,960, forward strand.
TCATCATACTTTATTGCCTGTTCAAAGGAAAACATCATCATTTCTTTACAATAAGGTATATAGTGAAGCACTATAAAGAGAAACCCAACCATTTAGAATTTGCTAAAGGAGAAAATAAACATACGAAAACTATTTAATGCAATACATCTGAACAGTTCAAGGATATACATCACAGAAGTTTAGGAGAATAGCAAGATCTCTCATTGAAGGGTCTTAAAGAAACCAAATTCTCATAGGATGAGAGAGCAACAAATTACCTGGGAATTATAACTGATCAACAAATATGAAGTGGAAGATAAGCAGAAGCAATAAGCTATTTTAAACAGTGACCACGGGAGAGAAAAAGGTTATCAGTGCATCATCCTCTTCCCTTTCTCATGGATCTACACTTGGACCTACACTCATGAACATATGCATCAACGTGGAGTAAACTGCCAGATACAGAAACTTTTGTAAACTTTGCAAAGCTAAAAAGTTTCAGATTCAGAATTAGTCAGAACAATCTTGTCTGAAAGTCACTCTGGATAGCTACAGAAGGTTTGCACAGGGACAGGCTGATTGTGAAATCAAGTGTAAGATGAAATCCATTGCCAATAGATGCAATAGGAAGGGAAAAATAACATCAAGTGAATCTACATATTAACAGGCTTCACATCTGTTGTTAATCCTTCAGAAAAAGGCCTGAAGTCACTATGGATAATTCACTGAAAATATCAGCTTTACACCATCAAAAGGCAAGTGAAAAGAATTGAGGTATTTTAGAAAGGAAAACAAAACAGAAATCATAACCACATACAATCTACCACAGTTCTTTTTGACTACTGTTTGTCACTCACATTGTTCAAAAAGACATTAGAGGGACTAGAGAAAAAGTGACAAACAAAGATACAGCATAGCTTCCATACAAACAAAAATTATGGACAATTATGGCCTTGGAGGGATTAAAAAAAACCAACACACTAAAATCATGAACACAAGCAGGAAATGTACAGCAGGTACAGGACAACCAGGGGATCGGGCCCAGTCAGCATGGGTTTATGAGAGGCAGGTCCTGCTTGACTAACCTGATCTCCTTCTATGACAAGGTGACCCACTTAGTGGATGAGGGGAAGGCTGTGGATGTTGTCTACCTGGACTTTAGTAAGGCCTTTGACACCGTTTCCCACAGCATTCTCCTGGAGAAACTGGCTGCTCATGGCTTGGACAGGCGTACGCTTTACTAGGTAAAAAATTCTCTGGATGGCTGGGCCCAAAGAGTTGTGGTGAATGGAGTTAAATCCAGTTGGCGGCCGGTCACAAGTGGTGTTCCCCAGGGCTCAGCACTGGGGCCAGTTCTGTTTAATATCTTTATCAATGATCTGGACAAGGGGATTGAGTGCACCCTCAGTAAGTCTGCAGATGACACCAAGTTAGGTGGGAGCGTTGATCTGCTGGAGGGTAGGAAGGCTCCACAGAGGGACCTGGACAGGCTGGATCGATGGGCTGAGGCCAACTGTATGAGGTTCAACACGGCTAAGTGCCGGGTCCTGCACTTGGGTCACAACAATCCCATGCAACGCTACAGGCTTGGGGAGGAGTGGCTGGAGAGCTGCCTGGCTGAAAAGAACCTGGGAGTGTTGGTCAACAGCCAGCTGAATATGAGCCAGCAGTGTGCCCAGGTGGCCAAGGCAGCCAACAGCATCCTGGCTTGTATCAGAAATAGTGTGGCCAGCAGGACTAGGGAAGTGATCGTCCCCCTGTATTTGGCACTGGTGAGGAAGCACCTCGAATACTGTGTCCAGTTTTGGGCCCCTCACTACAAGAAGGACATTGAAGTGCTGGAGAGTGTCCAGAGAAGGGCAACGAAACTGGTGAAGGGTCTAGAGCACAAGTCTTGTGAGGAGCAGCTGAGGGAAATGGGGTTGTTTAGCCTGGAGAAAAGGAGTCTGAGGGGAGACCTTATCCCTCTCTACAACTGCCTGAAAGGAGGCTGTAGTGAGGTGGGGGTCAGTCTCTTCTCCCAAGTAACAAGTGATAGGACGAGAGGAAACAGCCTCAAGTTGTGCCAGGGGAGGTTTAGGTTGGATATCAGGAAAAACTTCTTCACCAAAAGGGTAGTCAGGCACTGGACGAGGCTGCCCAGGGCAGTGGTTGAGTCCCCATCCCTGAAGGTATTTAAAAGACGGGTAGGTGTGGTGCTTAGGGACATGGTTTAGTGGTGGACTTGGCAGCGCTACGTTAACGGTTGGACTTGATGATCTTAAAGGTCTTTTCCAACCTTAACAATTCTATGATTCTATGAAATAGTTATCCATGGTATACAAGTATTGGTGAAATCTCAATAAGATAGCCAGAGTTTAACAAGAAATTTAAGAGCAATTTTCTCTGCAATATATAATTGTGACCACAGGCTAACATCAAGGTCAGAATTATAGTTTGATTCAAGAAGTGAATCCATTGAAGATCAGGCACTTTTTAATATAATATGTCATCTCCAGCACTGGCAGTCCTGAAGCTAGTACAACACTGTAAAAATAACTGCTTGTAATATACTGTTTCTTATATTTTTCCCCTCATATTCAAAAAAAAAAAGGAGGGGGGGAAACTGTTAGGTTTACTGCAGGTTACTGCTACTGTTTTAGCAGTATTTAAGGCTTAGATTTAGCAGTCCCAAAACTGGTACATGTAAAATAGTTTTGATTAATAAGCATCTAAGTCACTCTCAGATTATCAAAAGAAGTGTTGTTCTCTCATTTTCAGTACGTATGCTATTCAGCATTTCCTGAATGCTACCAGAACTTTTATTAAATCAAAGTTTTCTAGCCACCATTTGGGGCAGGGGAGGGGTGTGGAATGTCACAAGGGTCACAAATGAGTCACCTAAAACTACAGACTAGCAACCAAAGTTGAACAACACACTTCATCAAGGAGCCCCTACAAAACCTTAAACAAATCCCACACATTCCTGTATCATAAGATTTGTATTAGGTTGAACTATGCATGTAATGAAAAAAAAAAGTTTTTAAAATAAAGCCTGGGATACTGACAAGAAGTTAATATTCTTTTTCATGCACCAAATTTTCAACTGCTTATGGCTTGCATTCAATCCTTATAAACATCTCTTATTTGTAAAGCACATAATTTAAGATTATGCAATTGCACTATGGCTGCCCCAAAATATTACGTGCTGAAAGCCCCAAAGTGTTTACGGACGAAGCTTGCCAAACAATCATTCCATCAAAACCACAGCTCAACCACTACTTGAGCTAAACTTGTTTGAACTAGACTGAAATACAGATGTAAAGCATTATGTTCATACTAAATTGCAAAATAAATGTCAAGGAAACAAAAACAACACACCTGTTGGAATGCATTCACAGAAGCAATATGCTATGCACAGAGCTGGCAATGATACCCATGCCATTGTAATACAGATTTGAAAGAGGAGAGAAAAAAAGGCAGAACAGTAAGTTTTATTACAGGAACACACAGAAAATCCATAAATACCTCAGACCACTGATATTGTTTAGGTGGGTTTTTTCGTTCTCTCAGAATTGCACTCAGAAACGAAAGGAGTAATGCACCCCCAACAGGGTGGGGGGAGAACCAAGGAATCTGTCACCTATAGAGTTCAAGTACAGCTTAAAACATAACAAGATTATTCTCATCCAATAGCTGCATATTGTGTAAAGAAAGAGACTTTGTCTCATCACAGTTTCTAGTGTCCAAAAATGACCCACTGCAGCACCAATTAACATCCTCATTGCGGAAGGCTATAAAACCAAAAGAATTACAGAAGAATTGTTGTGGCTGTGAATTCTCTCAGAATGAGACTGCAGCTGCACTACACTCACAAAGTTGCATATTACAACCTATATTTTTTGTTTTACAAATAAAAGTTATACCAGCTTTGAGATTTTCAGATAAGTGATTTCCTTTTCCAGTTTGATTCACTGCTCTTTAAAAATATATTTACCAGCTTTGCTGGTCTTTCAGAGAAGGCAACATATAAAGACCCAGAAACACCTGAAGTTACCACACTATTTTTAGGATGTGGTTTGATGAGCAAATCTTTTGGTGCAGCTTCTTGTCTCTCTACTGCCTTCCCAATTGTGCAAGCATGTACGAGGTGGAGGAGGGTGGGCAGACAGCAAAATGACTCAATGACTTGTGCAGCAGTGACGTACCTGGGAGAGAGGCCCAGAAGCAAAATCTAGCAGAGAGCAGAAAGCCAGAGCTCCATAAGCTGTCACTGGCAGTAAAACAGGCCAGTCATAATGCAGTTTCAGGTCTAGATCTGACACATAAGGCACCCTAGCTCATCATGCAGTATATTACGTTGTGATTCCCTTTCCTAGGCTGTCAAACAAACAGATTTGGGAGACACATCTCTCAAAATCAAAACTGCAAAGGAGAGCGAGTGAAATGCAAATTTCAGTCTTAGGTGCTTATATGAGCTTAGAGCTTTCAAATAAAAAAAAAAATTATATTCTGTCTTAACCACACATTGCTCCTTTGGGCACATAAGACTTGCTCACTGCCATCCAGAAAAGAGGGCCATTTGGCACACAATAGATTAACGAGGGATATCTCTCTATAGTTTAGATTAGGTAGCAATTACCTAAGAAGTTCTGAAAATTCATAAAATTCCTTTCTATCAAAAACAGCCCAAACTGCAATTAAAGACAAAGTATAAACCATTTTATGGAAGAATAACTGAACTTATTACACTGAAGAGCCTTTTCTAAGTACTCCTCAAAAGAAGGCACTAAGGAAAGAAGTTACTAACATTTTCAATAATTTTCTGATCTGCAAGGCGCAAAGAGGACCTAAACTATTGTTACCTTATCTGTAATACCACAGCGTATGTTAAAACCACCTTTACTCTTCCCTCAGCTGTCCTTGTTTTAGGAACCATGACAAAAATCCACCTGCACGCAGGGAAATTACTTTCCCCTGCTCCATCATGTCAAGCAAAGAGACTCTTCATGTTTAAAAAGAAAAATTAAGCCAAATCCATGTTAGCGTTGCGTTGTAGGAATTACATTTTCTTCAATAGAAATAAAAGAGCTTTAAAGTGTAAAGTCACTGCACTAAGTCAATTTTGCCATAGGATGATCCTTCCTGTCCATCAAGACCCTTCTAAATTCCTACACTGTATTTTTTAAAAAGTCCTTCTACTTTTGAGTCCATTAACAACATAGAGCCCGCAAGAACAAAAGGTCAAAAACTGTTACAGTGAATCACCTACAGCTATGAAGCTAAAGTAGTCATGAGAATAACACAGAAAAATCCAGATATTGTTTAACTATACACTGTGGAATAGATCTTCAAAAGAAACGGGAGCTTCCGTTCTCAGCCCACTTCTGTTGAAGCTTCTTCTCAATGTGAGCTTTTTACTGCATGCCAAAAAACTATCAGGAAAAACTTTAGTATCTGACAAGAAAAAAAAAGCTTTTTGAATTCAAACAAAATGCATTTTAGGATATTTCAAACCCAAAGCAACTTCCTGAAGTTATTCCTCAATAATAGTTATGACCTCCATATACTAAAACTGGTTTAAAAAATGCTCTGCTTCCCCCAGGTTTCATAGCCAACATGGCACTTTACTTATGCTTAGACTTCAAAATAAACAGATGCCAAAAAATTCACTTCATTTTCCTCAACAAACTTAGTGTTCTGCCACCATATATCTGTACTGTGGAAAGCACTTCATGTCTGCCACTACCATTTCCCAGGTTTAAGTATTCAGAACAACGATATTTCACCTTATGCTGGAACGGAGAAAGACTGAATTTGACTGCTGTCTTTACCCTTCATAATTTCCTTTGTTCTTTCCACTTACGTAGCAGGAAGTGGCACATTCTGTATTACAGTAGCCAAGTATCCACAAAAGTAAGGTTTATGCAAGATAAGTGAATTCTTACCCTGCTTATCAATTCCTTTAGATAGCTGTAGGTTCACAGAAATCTTCAGATTTTCACTCCTGTCAGAGTTAGTATCTGGTCAAGTCCAAAGAATGGTTTTCACCTAAAATATATCAGAAGTTGGAGATCTGATTTTATGGCAACAGCATCAGGGAAAAAAAAAAACCAAAACCCACAACTTTTTTCTCCAAAGTATTCTAAACTTGTTCTTTTCTAAAAACCTTATTAAGAAAAATTTTAGTCACAGTTGTAACCATATAAGCAATTCACAGAGTGAACTGATCAACTGAATAAGACTACATGGCAAGTTCAACTATGGATGTACCATATGCTTCAATATTCCTTTAGGTATACAAAAGGAATCAATTTGTGCAATTTGTTCAAAACACAAAAAGCCCTTTTGGCAAGATAATCCTTTATCTCAACAATGAGTTTGAATATTTGCCTGCTGAAAACATCACCCATTCGCATCCCACAGTAATAACAGTAACTTAAACAAGCATAGGAGTAACACAGCTCTGAACCACCTGGTTCTGCTAAAGGAATAGATACCTTAAGATGGCAAGAGAACTTGTCAGATCCATATGTTTATTAGCAGAAATAACCAGTGGTTTTGTGCTTGCTGGATTTTTTTTTTTCCTAATTAACCTTCCTCTGATACTTAAGGTGACCTTTACCAAAGTCCCTCAGCAGTGGTACAGCAGTAGCCTTAGATGTACAGACCTACTTCAAGTTTCGTAACCGTTTCCCTCTTATTTTACATGTGACCAGAAATGCGAATCAGTAAATTCTAAAAATCAAATGTTTATGTCCCAGCAAATGTATACAGCCAAGAAGCTTCTTACATACAACTTAACTGAAAGTCACTATCACAGTAACGTACAAAAATTACAAGCATTAATAATATTCGTTATTAGCCTCAATTTAAAAATATGGAAATGTGATTATACCTGGATCACATGTTCTAATATCACATGTTCTAATATCAGTTTTTACTTCTCCTTTTTGCAGGCTGGAGTTAAGGTTTATCTTTCAGGAGATGCAGTGATCAGCACAGTCACACTATAAAGCAGTACGACAAATCAGTAGTATTTTTTCTTAGTAAAGGCTCTCAACCAAAGGACAACCTGATACAGGTCTAGAGTTCAACAGCAGCACATCCCCCCCTGCCCATTAATTTCTCTCCTCTTCCAGTGGTCATTAGCCACATTACAGTGGTTCAGCTGATTACTATTTGATCTACTCGCTTAGCGCAGATGCACTTCTGCAAAGTGGAATTTAGCTTTTAAGAACAGTCTGTGTTGTATCTACTAAAACACACAAAAATAAAAACTAATCAAGCTAGTACTCTATATCATGTATTCTCCCACCAGTGAAAATGGAAAGAAAGAATCGTCAAAAAAGGATGTAACTCATTAATCCAAGCAATTCTTACACAACTTTTCAAAAGCATCAGCTTAAAAAAAAAAAAAAGCATCAGCAATGCTGACTACCTGCCCACAGAACCTTATGTTGCCTTTGCAAAAAAATACTCGTGCCCCAGTAGTACCTTCTGCTCCTCAGCACTAAACCAATTCTCCTATTTGCTCAAGCATTTTTAGATCAGTATGATGAAGTCACAAGCAACTAAGAATACAAATTTATGATCAAGTGTGAGAAACTTTAAAAACAGGCATCCCTTAGTTTCATGCATGGTGTACAGGGAAGGCATTCAGTTCAATCCAGGCTGATGCCTTACTTTTTGTGAAAGGCATATCACAGCCTGGGAGCCTCTGTTTTCCAGGCACTCCCTGATAAGAGGATTGCATGTGCTGTCAGTCAGACACAGTCAACCTTCTACAAGCACAAGGGCACGGGAAGAGCAGCACTACCACTTTGTACCATTGCCCAGATAGAGAAGGCATTTTACCAGAAATTCCTCTTTTTTTCCTGTCAGCTGTTTGGGAGGGATGGTGGCGTTTTGGGGTTTTTTGAGGCTTTTTTTTTTTTTGAGGCTGTGGAAATAAAAAACTAAAACAAATTTACAGTTGCTGGATTATTTCTTTCAATTTGCCAGTTGGGAAGCTAGGGACTAAAGAGAAACAGGACTGCATTCACCTTGGCTGCAATTGCTTTAAAGCAGGTTTAGTTTCCATAATTAAACCTGCATTTGTTATACAGTGAAATGCAAATACAGCCAGCAAGATCTTTAGATTCAATCTTCTTAGCAAAAGCAAAAATGAGCCAACTTAATTCACATATTCCAATCAAGATGTATACTAAATATTTATCTGGTGTAGACCACTGTCCTAAAAGAAAACAATGACAGAAAGCAGCTTTAGAATAATTTCTGCACATGTGTAAACCTCCCTCTCCAACTAAAGACTGGCTTAGGATACAAATCATAAGTATTTCTAGCCATTCTAATATTTTGCCACTAAGAATATCCAGTTTTTAACAAAACAAAAAATGTTTAATAATTCAGCTAGTAACGAGGAAAGAAAAAACAATTAAAGTTTACCATACTGCAATTTTATTCAGCTTATCCATCCTACAAGCAATTCCTTATATAAAACAGTTCACACAAAGGAAAGACAAGTCTGAAGTAACAATATTTTTACTTCCCTTCCTCTTATTTTCATCTTCCATTCCTTCAGTCCTCAAAATACAAATACCATTTGTATTTCAAAATCCAGGACATCAGACAGACCTTCACCCAGAAACAAAAACACTTATACAACTTCCCATATAAAAGCCACCCCTATTTTATATAAATTAAGGCAGAGACTCCCCACCCTAAAATGCAGGATTGCTTTCTCCTGAAGTGTTCATGAATTACTTGTTTAACCAAAAAGTAGGTTGCTACAAGTTTAGTGAGTTTGAGTTGACCCACATCTACAATAAATATTATTTCAACAGTAAGGTTAGGAATCTGCGCAACAAAAATAAAATCCATTAAAAAGAAGCAGAAAGTACCACCGTTAGCTATACTGATATCTTAGCTGATAAGTCTTTTTACTTCCAGTGTTATTTTAGAAGCTCCCGAACAGTGAAGTTTCTGTAACAAATGCATTTAATAGTTTCAAACTTTTAAAAGTTTGTAACCATGAACACTGTGGATGTTCTTTTTATTCAGGTGACATGAAAAGAGCAAAGGGAGGGAGGGGGGGAAGTCAGTGTTCACCTGAAGCTGATATGAAAGCGAACTAAGGAAAAAAAGTAGACATTCACTACTCCAACAGTTTAACAAAAAATGGTCTGGACAAGGTTTTGACTGCAGTTTTAAGACAGATCAGTCTCTCATGAACAGTGCACACTTTTACAAGTTGTTTTAAAAGAACAAACCATAGTTTAGAAAGCTCACGCCTGTAACTACAGAAAGCAAGTTGCAGGTGCATTACAAAAATAAGTTTGTCCTGTACAGGTGATAAAAAAATAAACCTTCCTCATGGGAATAAAATAAAACTCCAAGAGGCAGAAAACTGGAGTTAGCTGAAGCTGCACGTGACAACCCACATAATTTCATGGCAGATTACAAAAATCATTTAAATAATCCAAGAAGCATGAAGCCATTCAAATAGGCACTGTTTACATGTTTATCTCATCTGTGTCCACTTATCAAATTAATAGAAAAAGGTAACATTGGCAAGATAGCAAGAGTGGCTCAATTAGACATAATTACACCTGATAAATCTTTTCCCATGAGGTGAAAGGCAAGACAGCTGTGACAAGCACAGGCTGCAAGCCAATTTGTCCTTATGTCCTGAAACACTACATGGTATCTTATAAACAAAGCTAGCAATCCAACTTGCCAACAGCCCGTGGCAGAAGTGCTGCAGTTGCCAAAAAATAATGTTGTGCAGGTCCCAGCAAGTTTTAGCTAAAGTCAATCTTTGGCAAAAAAATCAAAGTCATATGACTGAAAATGTTACCATAGGAGAGGTCTGAACCTAAGCCAAGGGTCTGAATTCTGCATCACCTGGACTCCGCACCAAGACAGCTTCTTTCACAGCTAGCTCCGGCTCTGGCAGCACCGTGCAGCCTCCTGGATGTCACAAGCAATATGGTAAAAGATACAAGTAGCAAGGACAAAGTGTCTTTCCTCACTGGTTCATGTGGAAGATTGATCCACCCTGAACTAAAATACATTCAGTGCCTCTTCTCTGTTCCCCACCACCACTTTGTTCCCCTACTCATTGTTTCTGAGAATGCCCACTTTCACATTTCTCCCATAAGCATTTATTCTGGCATGACTTTTATTGATTTTAATGACCACACATTAAAATATGGTGCAAAGCGCATCCCTGCATGCAGAACAAACAAACAGTAATTTCTAAACTGAAAGCTGACACTAAGAATAAAGCGGGCAGAAAACTACTTTTTCCACTCAAAGTCAGACAACCACGATGGTTTGTTTGATGGCTGGCTTGAAGAAATACAATATAAACCAATATAACATGCCACACAAGGCAAAACACATCAGTAGGGCAACAAAAATGATGTGCAACTACCTGGTTCAATTTAGACAGAAAAAAAAATTCAAAGAGCAGAGAAATATATTGATTAAATCTGCAGTTGTGTGAAACAAGTTTGGCTACAAATTAGAAAGTCTACTTCACACTAGACAATGTAAATAATCCTTTCTGGAAACAGTGATATGGTAAAAAATTATTCAATCAAAGGTTCCTCATGCATCTAGGAATAAAAATTAGACATTTCTGAAAATGCACCATCTCAAGCTGTAGGAAGGATTAAGTTAACAGTATTTGCCTTGCAGTGCTTCTCAGTGCAGTGTCTAAACCTAGTAAGTGACATTCACTCCTACTCAGCACTAGTGAGACCTCAGCTGAGCCAGCGAGTCCAGTTTTAGACTGCCCAGTTTAAGAAAGATGGACTGAAGCAAGTTCAGCAAAGAGACCACCAAGCAGTTAGGGGGCTGAAGGACATAAGGAACAAGGATGGGTTGACACACCTGGGTTTGTTACTCTGGATAACACTTGGGGGATCATCATGCTTTCTACATTTACCTAACAGGAGATTATAGAAAAGACTAAGCTAAACTCACTATCGTTGTATACCTCTGATCTACACTGGCCATGCTTTCAGTGGGGCAGGTTGGACCAGATGACCTCCAGAGGTCCCTTTCAGCTTAAAATCAGTCTACAACTCAGACTACCCATCAAAGTTTTCATCCCAGTTTTTGATGCTGCTTTCTGATTACTCAAGTTATTGAATTACTACAGCGCAACAGAGAGATATCTACAAAATACTGCCTTTGTGTGGAATGAATGAGGTTTCCAAAACCACCTATGCAGCATCATATTTGATACAAAACAACTGTCACCTAAAAATAAGTAGTAAATTTTGCTGTAAATCCGAGCTGTGCTTTAGCTACTGTTAGAAGTGTGGTAAATAGAAGAATGAACAGCAAGGCAAACAAAATACCAGTTTCCCTGAAGAAGTACAGTTCAGAGTATGGTACCGAGCTTTTCTGGAGGTACAGTGATGAAGCAGTAAACTGTCTTCTATGCATTTCCCACGCCGCACCCCCCCCCCCCCCGAAAAAAAGATACTGCATTTCCAGAAAAGAGAAAAACAGACCTCTAGCAGACTCTGACTCACATGCCTGCATCAAACTAACTCTTTAAATGCAAGTTTCAGATCTACAGCATGTGTGTGTCAACCTCGCACAGAAAGACAGGACATTTCTGTGCATACTTGCAGGATGACTATGTCGCCTGCTTTTACAGGCCAGCAACACACCATAGATATGGATGATGTTCCTTAAGAGCTTTTCAGGAAGCATAATGCATTAGATAAGAGCTGTATCGGACTAGTAGATCAAAAAGTGAATTTGTCATTCTGTTCCTTATCTAATGGAGAGACCCAATGAGTGGCCCTAGCTTGCAGTTGCTATGTAGCTCACAACAGAAAGAGAATAGGAATCAATGAAACACAACTTCTGCATAGTATCCTGAAGAATCTTTTCCCTTGACTCCTGACAGGCACTGTGCTGAAGCAGTGTTCAGAAATACTTACAACTACAATACGTTAAACATCAGAAACATCCCATAAGCATAAAAAAAATTTTACTTTAAAGGTGACTGAACACTAAAAAAGGTCACGCAGAGACACTGTGGAGTTTCCATACTCAGAGATGTTCCAAACCCAACTGGACAATGTCCCGAGCCTCCTGCTCCAGCTGACCCTGCTTTGAGCAGCAGGGTTGGACTAAAGGATCTCCAGAGGTCCCTGCCAACTCGGAACAAAGAGTCATTGAGGTAACTGCATCTGCAGAGTCAGTGAAGGTTAGCCTCCATAAAAATGTGACGGTCTGTATACTCACATCCATCTGCAGAATCTGAGCTATATTTGCATAGTATTTTGTGTATTTTGTTTGATGCCTCTAGACATGATCATACCATAAATACAAGTTACTGAAATCCAATAACCAAGCCAAGGAAAGACTTCTCAGCTTGTAGAAGATGTAAACAGAAGACACTCTTGTTTCATTGCACATGGAAAAACACTAAAAGAAACAAGTCTCTCTCCCTCTTTCTGAACATTGCTGATAAATGCTGCTATTGGGAAAAAAAAAATAATGGAACTCCTATGAAAATAATTGGCATTACCTGCCATAGATAAAAATAAATTTTAAAAAAAAAAGTCATCTGAAGCCATGTCCTTAAACATTTTGTCAAAAGTGTCCCACCATTACAACAGCAGTTGAATCTCCTCACTTTTTGACACTGTAGATTCAAACACATTCTGTAGCACCCATGACACTACTTATGAACCTCGGCATCTCCTATTCTGTTGGAAATTGTCCCCAGATCCTATGTGAATTTTTTGAGTATTAAAAAAAACAAACAAACAAAAAAAAAAACCCAAAACCAACACACTTAGTCACAACCCTAGAAGAGTATGTTTCCCCCTTTTCCAAAGAAAGGTCAAAAGACTTTAAAAGGTAAGACCATTTCACATCTTGAAACATAGATAGCAGCCCATAGTAGAATCAGGTCAATTACTGAGAACTTTGAATATGTAAATGCCTTCAGAAGGAGATTCAATTTCCAAGCCATGCCTAGTAAGATAGATCCAAATAGAACATTTATGATCGCATTAAAGTCTCTTCCTCTAATGGCCCTCTTTTTTTTTTTTAAAACATTCTTCAGATAAAATGATTTGTGGTTTTGTATCTATCAAAAGGCTTAAAGAATTCAAGAAAGAATCTGCTTCACTAGGACTGAATTATTTTTTTCCTTTTACAAAATTGGAAACAGGCTTTGTTTTTGGCATAACATTAAGAATGGATGATGAACAAAATTAAGATAAATGTAATGAAGATTAGTGTTTAACACATCTAAAAGCATCCTTCTATAACTTTAGACAACAGTGGTTGTACAATGCATGCAAAGACGCATGCAAACACTGAATTAAAAAAATAGTATTTTACATTATTTAGTAGTTACAAGTAAAACTGGAAAGTAAACTTTCTCAAACATTTGTAGAAATAAAGTTGTCAGGAAATTACAGAAGATGAAATGCTGGTTTCACAACCCTTAACAGCAAATCTCTGCATTACCACATCACCAACCATGATAAGTTTGATGCAAATGAGACTTGGGCACGTGATCAAATTTAATCAAGTGTGCCAGAACATGATACCAAACTGGTATCAGTGGCAGGAAAGTGCATACTATCTAATCCGGTATAAAATCATAGTGGTCTAAATAAATAATGCTTAATACAAGTAAGTCGTGCTGCTACCTGGTATGTATTTTATTTTTGCTTTAATTAAAGCAAACAGAATAATTTGAGATCAATACTTTACATATGACCACTATACTTTTGACCCAGTATTGGGAGTCCTAAAGCCCTGCTTGTAGCATTGTTGAACCAGTGTTCTAACTTTGTAACCTTAAGATAAGTTTGGATATGTTATTACATACTCTTCCCACCAACTAACATAGCTTTCTGTGCTAATTTTCTCTCCTCTTTTTACCAAGAGGAACGTGAAAAGCATTACGTCTTGCAGCAGCTCTACATCCCAACACTCCAGTGCTGACTGACGCCGATGGCTGAAAAACATTCAGACTTTTTGACAGGCTACTGTCACCTGAACTGCAAAACTGTATTATCATGGCAGCCAAAAAAAAAAAAAGAAAAGTTATTATCCTAGAGGATTCATGAATCATTACGGTCTAGTATTAGGCCTTGCAAATAGTCAGCACAGGTGAAGAGACCAGTACCCTCCTCAGCTCTTGAAGGGAAGAGGGATTAAAGATCTCCACTCTCAGGGGCAATGAGAAGGGAGGCAACAGCTTACTGAGCCCAGACTGCACATCATACAGCAGTTGCTGAGATCAAGAGGATGAAATGGAGGGTTGAGAGGCAGGAAGAGGAGTCTGGCCCACTTACTGCTGCACATGGTGCCACTGTCACAGGCAACCAAGGTTAATATGCCACTTATTCAAAAGACTTTCCCCTCTCAGATGGATATAAACACTTTGTTTTGCCTCTCTAAAAAGGGAGAGATCTCACATTGCAAACCTACCTTGTAATCAATCCCAGGTTTAAAAATAAATCATTACAAATCCTGCTTTACTTGCAGCCTTACTGTCCAACATTCAAAAGCATTACGAGTGCAGAAGGTACAACCTTTTCTCAAAGCCAGGATGTCCTCTTTGGATGGTCTCCCCTACCACCTGTCCAGTGAGACTCGGAACAATTAGCTTCTGCATGCCTAGACTCGGTACCAAATGAACCTGCTTGGCTTCTCAAACAGAACAGGAAGAATTCGGACAAGAAAAATGTTGAAGTTTTAACTGGTCAGACAAGCAAACGCAAGAACAAAATGATCTTTCAGACTCCTCACATCACCACCTTTCACCAAAGCCTTAGAACAACACACCTGCCAGTAAGCACCAGGCACCTGAGGGGAAGCCAGGAGCGTCTGGCAACAGTGAATTGGTAGGACAGTGAAAGGGCAGGATCCCATTTGTGTTTGGGCTCCTCTGATGGATCCCAGGTTTTCACAGAAGTTTACAGGATGAGCCTGGCCTTAAAACATTCATACATCTCAGTAGCACTTGGACAAGATTCTTCTTGAGAAAAGCTAGTATGAGAAATCTCCTGGTAACCAATATTCCATTTTTCAACAATAACACCGTTATACTTTGGGGCGAAGAGAGAAAAGAGAAAGACATTTCTCTGATACAAAGTGATTTCCTCTACAAAAAAAAAAAAACCACACACACAAAAGCTGCTCACACAATGGTAGTGTGAACAACTCGGGGGGGGGGGACAAAAAAAGAAAAAGAAAGCTCATAGGACACTTAATAGTTTCTGCTGTTAAGCAACCTAAATACATGCTCCCATTATATTTTGTCTTCTGCACTTTTTTTGGAAGGAAGACTTGACAGAAATCTATACAGAACAAGTAGTTACATGAACTAACAAAGCCTGGTACCTTCAAATCTCTCTCTCATACTTGACCGGATTTGATATCTAAGAATACATACGCTCCAGCTGAAGTTTCTCCCATGCATTGTGTTAATCAGCTTCTCTGGTGACTAACATTACCCTTGTGCATGCTACAGCTCTGGCCACCGCTGGGACTCAATCTCACCCACCCAGTGGTCTGTTTTTACAAAGCCTGTTGGACTCCAGGTGGGCATAAGGAGCTAGAATAACATCCACTGAATTCAAAATATTTAGGAGGTTGGGGAGAAGGAAGTGTTAGAGAGGAGAAAAGCAACAGGCAGGCACACACAGAGCATAACCACACAAGCTGGTTTCCATAGGAAACCAATAACTTTGAGGGCAACCTTGCCTCAAACCTGTTATCAGAAATCTAGGATACAGCGACTGTGCAATCTCAGCAGTGACTACCACACAGCATAGATATTCCGAGCTAGCTCTGAGCTCAAGAATCTACGCATTTGCTATAACTAGACGAAAACGAAAAAAACTGCAAGAGTGACGACATGAGGCACACTGGCCGATTCTCACAGAGCACGGTGCCAGCAGAGACATTCTCTGAAGTACAGCCAGGCAGTACTTCACATGTAACTTTTGAACACAATTCTTCCTGAACACGACTTGAGAGCCTACACCAGATATTAATCCAGATTTAAAGGAATACTTTAAAATATAATTTAATGGCCTTAGATTTGACAATTTCTACACATTTCATTTACTTGTTTTGTGTGCAGTCTGTTTTATTCTTTTTGCAGTTTTATAGACCGCTTCATTCTCTTGCTACAAGGTCAAGATGCGTAAGACTTCACTAAAATAGGGATGTCTAACAGGCAATTAAAATCCAAAGCAATCTGTTCCAGTATTACTTTAATTTGTAGCATGCCAGCTATTATGCTGGCACCATTGATCTTCTGACCTTTAAGCTAAAACCACTGGACTAACACCAGAACCAGAAATGCGACAGCCACATTAGCACAGTGCTGCCCCTGAGCTCGGTAAGCCCCACTGAAGAGGAAGGCTAGTTAGCTCATATGCAATGTTACGCTACTGCTATTAAACGCTATCCGGATGCAAGCTACAAACTCAGCAGCGTTGCACTATGCCATGTAGGCACTGTGAGTTAAAGCTATAATAATAAATAAAATAAGGCCAGGGCACAGGTTTGAGCACTAATCCATAACTGTCCACACCAGTAAACTGTTATCACATTCTGCAGCATGGTTTTGATCCAGTTTACTAACAGATATTGATGTACCGGAGAACCCACATGGCTGGGGACTGTTCCCAGTAAACAGTAGGGGTTTGAGCCATGCAGAGCCCCTCTTCGGGGCAGAAAATGGGCTGCAGATAAGTGCAGACATAGCCACTAGATTCCTCAGAGCTGGCTCAAGAGTCTCCAGCGCAGCTCTACAGCTAGTTATGAATATACTCGTCCACACTAAGATGAAATCTAAAGCCCAAGGCAGCTTCTGCTCTGAAAACTATTACAGATTTCCCATGTGCGTGTTAAAATGACTTGCTCAAGGGCATCTGCATTTCCTTATTTCACAAAGTCAATGAGGTAAACTAATGAATGAATGTGAGGCACTGATACTACAGTAATGTCACATCAAAATACTATCTCATTAGTATCCATAAACGAGTGAAGTCGAGTGCACTCAATGCAGAGCAGCGCAATTATCATGCAACTGTGCTGCACCATGTTAGCTATGTAGATGATTCCATGTGTTGCGTAAGATGTCAAATAAGGGCTCTGGCCCTTTCCAGTCCATTAAAGTACAAACACAAGTATAAAATACTTACCTATTGTCAGTATTGTAATTATCATGCTTGATTAACTTCCTTTTTTTTTATTTTTAAATCAAGTCAGGTAGTATTGTCTAAATCTAAGCTGGGGGGTGTAATGAAATCAAACTCCATCCCAAAAGTAACTGTTTCTGCCACCAGCAGAAACAATTTACAGAACCTTCCACACACACACCCCTTCCTTCCCAGCAGCCTTTCAGATGCAGAAAAGGAGCCGATCAGATCATATTAGCTTTACCAGAAGCAACAGCCTGCTCCTCACATATAATCATGAGATTGGGACCACTGGTTTGTTCACAAGACAAGAAAAGGCCCAGAGAAGAGAGTACTCTCAGAGCTGTATACTGCTATTAAAACAGTCCCTCCCCCTGCAGCCAGGTCTCTAACCACCTAGTGTCTCAGAGAGAAGAGGTGACTGAGACCAGATGAGCTGTTCCCAAGGGACAGCTACAGCTCAAGAGGCACATTGTAAGCCCTCCTCTTTCTTCTGGGCAACAAAGTCAAGCAACTTTTCAGTACAACTGTTCAATGAGATAATTACAACGGCCCTACTTCACAAAGAGTTTTATTAATATTGCATATGTTCACCTTAATGACATTCAGCAGTAATTAACGTGGTTATAAACTGAACAGCAGTGGCACTTCAATACTATCCTAAGTCTTCGATTCCAAATTTTGAGCACAGGGATAACATAACACATTGCCTTGCAACCCAGGGTGCCAGTATTCAAGTGACTAACCTAACTAAGTTTCCACACATTTCAAGAGCTTTTGGCATCTCAGCTAAGTACTAAGGTGATAACAAAGAAGAGTTACAGCAAACAAGATAGCTACTGCTATTAACATTTTTAAGGCAGAAACTCAGTGCAAACAGAACAGTCACACAGCACCAATACAAGATTCAAAAAGAAAAAAGCCACCACCTTTATAAAGACAGTTTTTCTACCTGGCAAAATTGCTTTGAACCTCTAACATGAAAAGGTTTTTGTACCTCCTTTATCAGCAACAAGAAAATAGTGTAATGCACAAACCAACCACTATTTAAGGGTATTTTGCATTATACTATGCATGCAATTACTTCATTTTCAAAAGTACTATTAAACACTAACATTAAACGACTTTACCTGCAAGCACATAACACCCACATACTGTCGCAGAGCCAGGAGTTTTTATTGTCACCTGTAAAATGTTACTGAAATAGAGCAGAACTGTTCCACAAGCCCTTTTCTTTCCCCATGTAAAAAACTGAACATGAAAGACCACACAATCAGGTACTAACCATCTATGCTATCCTCATGTATTTATCTGTTACGAGCAATAAAGTTCTAATTTGTAGCTAAGTTTCAAGTAAGAATTAATTCTAGCCACATTGCCTGACAATACCTAGGAAAAAAAGCTAGTCATTCTGGAGGAAAGCAGGATTCACATTTAAGAAACTAGTCACAATTTTAAGCATTTAGCTTCATCTATATAGAGTTGTGCTGATTCTTCTCCCACCTCCCTTCAAATAGATCTATTCTTCTCTCACTTTTAAAGCTAGAAAATCACAGACATCTTTGGACGCTTCTCTTCTAAATTATAACACTCAGGAAAAAGAGGGAGGGAGAGGGAGAAACAGAAGATATGGTTCACTTGTTCATACAGTTTCAGCTACAATATTTAAATACAATTCAAAAAATAGCTTTTTTCAGTACTGTTATATACCAAAAATTACATATCGGTCATGCTTATTCTGGATGCTTTAATGCCATGTCAAATGGAAGCTCATTGTTCTGCCAAAAATCTTTTAGTCCTCCACATTAGAAAAACTGACAACTGTAAGGCAAACAACACTACAATCGTTTACTCCTCCTCATCTGAGCCCAACTTTTTCTAAATAGTTAATGATCTAACAATTCTTATTGTTATTGCCTTCTCCAGCTTCCACACTACCTTCCAAACTGTTCCAAACAAATAACTGATCAAAGTGCTACTTTATTTTAAATCTGTCCACTAGCTCTCCATTTCACCAATTACTTCTTCAAGTATGACCCTTGTTAATTCTAATTATCTCTTCCTATTACACATAACTGAAAGATGAAATGAGGATTTTATCTACAAATTCCTTCTTCAACGGCTCCTTAATTTCTCTCCTTGTATCAGTTTGTGAGGCCTGTCTTATTTAGACCCAAGTCACTTAGTCCCATGCCTCAAGAACCTGAAGAAACCTGTCACCTAAAGTTAGACTGCATCATACTAGGGAATATTTGGTAACTAC
The DNA here is from genome assembly GCA_020745775.1 of Theristicus caerulescens. NCBI lineage: Eukaryota > Metazoa > Chordata > Aves > Pelecaniformes > Threskiornithidae > Theristicus > Theristicus caerulescens. Next base: position 32,268,391 of record CM036564.1, read on the forward strand.
TATAAATTGGTTTGGGTTTTTTATTTTTAAGCAAAGTGCAGATTTACAGAAAATAAGGAACAGCAAAGGTCTCCCCCCTCCCCCAGCACTTCAGATATTTTCTATCTCTGGGTATTTTGTACTTTTACAAGAGGCGATGTTTACCTTGCATACGATTATTTTTCACGTGGCCAGCTCTGCACAACTGCTAAGTTGTTATGAATTAAATTGACTGTTCCCCTCATCCCAATTTTCAGAAGAGATGCATTATATCTCTTAGTTAAAGAGCACATTCACATTTGCACTCTTGCCCTTGGCAGGCATAAAGTTGTTGGCAGTTATTACACTTAAGATCCAAGAACAAAAAGATACTTCAGCGACGCAAGAATGGAAAATCTCAGTTCAGCTGCTCAGGTATGTAAGCACTGACTTACATACTAAAAAAATTGAGATTTAATGATGCCAGCAATCAGCAGATAATGACTTAACTTTTGTTAAAATAACAGTGATGAACACCCTTCGCAACATTTAATTACTGCATATTATCATACCTTTGTTTTACTGGAGATGTGCTTTAAATTACCAACAAATTTGAAAGTCTTTACTGCATGAACACTACATATACAAGTGATTAAATCTGGAACATACAGCATACTGTTGCATGTTCGCACCCAATTCTAATCCTGTTGTTTGGAGATAGGATAACCTCTTCTGTTCTCAAACGTTATCTAGTACATTAATTAACCTTAAAAATTTTCTGGCTGAAAATAAAAGTACAATAGTACAGGATTAAAAAAGTCCTGACAATTTTAATACATGATAAAAAAAACCTACATAGCTCTGCAGATCTTCTGGCTTTGCCTAGATAGGGAAGCAATTGTATAATAAGGCAAGAATTAACTTATCGGTCTCAAATTATTCCCCCACAGTTCGAACTGCAAAGTGGAAGTGTCTGTGCCAGGCAGTACTCCAGAGTACCAATGGCCACCCATTTCACTGCACAGACATGCCCTAAAAACCCACAGAACTCAAAATCCCCAAAAGGCCTTTTCAATTTCCAATGAATGGCATGTTTTAAGATTATATTGGCATTATCCTTTTGTTTATATTAACAAAGGCATCCTAGCAAAGATTCTCCAACACTCTCTCTGTATGACAATGCAATAAACAATACTAAATTTGGGACACCATGGGAATTTCCAGAGTTATGTCAAGTACGAGTCAATGACTACCCTGCAAGATGCTGCAGAAGTCAATGGGGGGAAGGTTAAAACAAACTGACTTTCTGTCAACACTGCCTTCTTCAAAGACTGCAGAAGAAGGGAAGGAGTGAAGAAAACAACATCCAAGGAAAGGACAAACCACGTAGATAGCTTTTACATAAGTATCTCCTTTCTTTTCTCACTTCTAAATGTTTGCTTTAGCAAAAGCTGGGGGAAAGCATCAGGTTTCACTCTTTATTCCGGCTGCTGTATAATCAATGCAGTGCAGTCTATTGAACTACTTTATTACGATTCATGCAACAAGCTGTTAAATACATTTGCAAAGTAAAAGATCAGTGCCAGTATCATGTCATTCATAAAGATATGTTTATTTTCAAGGCATGAGAACATTAAACCATAACTTTCTTCTGCACAATTATGCAGTTCTTCTGCATGGACTGAAAGCATAAAATCCAATTTCAGCCCTTCCAATTTGAAAAAAAAAAAATACAGTGGTAGAAATCTCAACTGCATCTAGCAGAAGCAGGGAAGGCCCCCTAAGATTCATTTGGTGGGGTCTAGTATCGTCTTCCATTTGACACATGCAACAACATTCCCAAATTGTATCAAACATTTTAGTTTTTAACACATTTAAAAAAAAAATCAGATTGGTAATTCAGAAAGTTAAGAGAGAAGCCTTGTCCAAAAAACAGACATCTTTAAATAGTTCAGATATAAGAACCATAATGACTTTTGTGTAACAGTAACATGTTTAAGCCTGCAGTTTGAGTTTCATCACTCATTGTCTTTTTTTTTTTTAAAATGTAGACAAAGTCATATTGCACTTCAGACGTGAAAAAAAATAAATAAAGTCTGATTTTTGCCACAGTTTCTTCAGCAAGAGAAAATTTGTGCTCTGGCCCTGCCAAAATACAAACATTCAAGATGTGTACATCTCCTCTTACACTAGCCTCTTGCAGGAAAATAAATAAATAAATCCCCCTCCTTTCCTGCGTCCCCACAGATAAAGGAAATCGGGTCTCCTGTTGCAGGTTTGCAACCTGAGAGCCAGCACTAGGAGGCTGTGATAAACTGACACCAGCAGTAGTGCTGCTACCCAACCAAAAGACATGAAATGGGCTGGATACCAAAGCAAAGCTGTTTCACGTTAGCGTAAAAAAATTCTCTACAAGGATGGTCTTGATTTTAAAAAGTTGTTTAAACTGTGCCTACATCAGCATTTCAAATAGTAGTGCCCTTTGAGAAGGCTCTCCAGCTATCACCAGCTAGCAGCCTGCAGAGCACAGAGCGGTTTAATCCAGGAGTCCAACCTCCTGCTCCAAGCAGGGCTGACTTCCACATTGCATCAAGTTGCTCATGGCTTTGTCCTGTCAAGCTTTAAAAGCCTCCAAGAATGGAGATTCACCAGCCACTCTCGGGTGGTCTGTTCAATGCTTAACCACCCTCATAATGATTTATTTTCATTTTTATAGTCGCTTTGATGTGCATAAACGGGATTTCTCCTAGAGGAAACTAAGCTAGAAATCCCTCCCCAGAAGTTCACCAAATGTGGCCCAACCCTTAATGGTCATAATGGTCCAAACCGACAAACCACATCTGTGTTGGGGACATCCAATTTAGGAGACCAGACTACATTCTGTCCAAAGTAAAATTATTGCAATACTAAAAGTGTCGATCTGGGAGACTCACTGCCCCCACCTTCAGCCAGAGATCCACTTCTACTCTGCCAAATTATTTGCTAGTGTAAGACCCAGTGACAAAGCCAAACACACAGATAGCAATACTGAAATTAGATGAAGAAAAGAAGTATTCTTTGAACCAGAAAGAAAGGAGGGGGAAAAAAAGTTATAAATCAGAAAATTATAATCTCTCTTGTAAAACACCAGTCATCAAGGATCTGCAATGACTGCTTCATATGACAGTGTGACTTTGAGTAAATGTGAAGTTAGGACCAGTAGCTTATTATAACACCAAAAAAAAGCAGGCAATATGAAAATACGATTTCAATCATTTCAAGAAGTCCCAAGAGCAATGTAAAAATGTTCTTGGGGCTATGCAACTTTTGGTCAAATCAACAAATATAGGTGTTTTTAAATGTTTGTTAACTGTTTAGAGAGAAGCTGTCTGTATTACCACCAACAAGAAAACCCAAGATATCTATCAGAGCTGCTGACATGAACAACGGGCATACAGAAAGTTCTGCTACCACAGCAGTTGTTTTACAGATATTATCTGCCGCTATTAAAAAAAAGTTCTGTATTAATCCTATTTCACATCACATCAGCATACAATAAGCCTGTCATTTGAATTCAAAGGTCAAAAGACAATTGATTTAGCTGATGGCGCTGTAAAATGCATCGTGACTCGAGAAATTCAGAGAGCAGAGCCATGCTACAACAGCAGCCCTTGGCACCTCCTGAAACCCCACCATCCGCTGCACAGAGACAGGCAGCAAAGCAGGCTACAGAGTGAAGGAAGATGCTTGGCACTTTCCCCCACCCAGAAAAGCAAGCATGAAAATTCACAAAATAATACCAGCCAAGTATATTAAACATAACAAAGTCTCCCAAACAGACTCAAAGGCAACTTTTCTCCAAGTCATGCTCAACTTCTGACCCGTGCTTTCTAGCAGCCTGGAATAAGAGCTTGTTTTCTGTTGATTTTAGTTACTTGAAGTTTTTAATCCACTATAACATCATCAATTAGAAAAACAAGATATATTTCAGGGTTCACTTGAAATGCTTTCACTAAGACAAAAGTCCATGCTAATGTACAAGTTCAAGGTCAGCACATTTCCATCACAGCTGCAGTAAAAACCAGTCTCTCCAATGTCTAAATGAGTATTTTGAGGTAAAAAAATTGCTACCTCAAGAGGTAAACAAACAACACAAAATTTTAAATAAACACCACCAAAAGGTTTTCAAGCACTGAAGGTAAACCATAAGGAGCAATGAAGAACAATCCAACTTTAAAACAACTATATGCTATATGCCAGTAGTTTATTTAAATTTTGACAACTTATGAAATAAAACTTGGTCTTCAAAAAGCTCTTCACTAATCTTTAATAACATCCATCTGAAGAAAGTGTTCTTCCCTTTCTACAGAGCCTGAGACCAAAGGCAAAAGAGTATTAAAACATGAACAAAAAATTCAAAGTGCCTCTCAGGCCTAAGCATGAGCCACTACTCCCAGTAACAACTCTTCCTTCTGTATTATGGTTTTAAATAACCCGCATTCAGAAAAGTTGCTCTATACAGTCATGCATTTGTCAGGAACTTGATCCCTCTCTTCAAAACAGACATCCATCCACTGTGCAGGGAACAAGAGCTACTACTACTGCACTGCAGCATCCAACACCAGATTAAGTAGCCCGAAGAGATGAAGGCACAGTTGATTTTGATCCTACTAATCAAACACAGGTTTGCAAGAGAGGATCCACTTACAGACTCAGACCTCTGAAACAACACTAATGAGCGCTCAGTTAACGATCATACAATTCACCAGCTATCAAGATTCTGAAAAGTGTTATGTCACCACATTCAAATGAAGTACTTTTTAAAACATGCTTCCATAAAGAAAACAGAGACTTGGAAATGCTTAGTCTCACTTAACACTTAACATAAAAGACATGTGGCAGAATCTAAATCAAACAACCCACCCAGCAAGCTGGTGCCACAGAATTCAAAATTAAAAAGACTGAGACAATGACACAATTTAGCTTTACATATGCAAAGACAGACATCTAAAACCATTTTATCTGCTGATTCATGTTCAAAAACAGAGTTGAATAACCAAGCAATTCTAGTGTCTCTGCAACTCCTAAAGGCATTCCCAAAGTTCAGAGTGCAAAACTACTATCAAAGCCACCACTGAAACTGCTACAGACTGTGTTAGTCTTGCACTGCCAGCTGTGTAAGGATTAAAAATCAGAATTAGTCAAAACCACAAAATTATTGTCACTCAGCCTCACCAATGGCCATATTCTGTAGGTTTACAACTGTGCCTTCAAGTTAACCACTGCTGGTAGGGTTCCACTCCCAGAAAACACTGATTGCCCTTCATTAAATAGAGAATATCTCAACTTTCATAGACCCATAAAATCTCACTTTAAAAGCCTCCAGCTTGAGAGTCCTCATTTCAACATTAAACTGAACTCAATGAAATATAAAGCTCAGACTATTTAAAAGTTGCTATTTAGAGGGATATACTTGAAATCAAGTCACTGAAGCCATTATCTCCCTGGAAACATGAAACACAAAACAATATAACATTTTTTTTCCCCTCGCTCCCAGAAAGGTACTTAACATATTTTTAATTTTACATGCCAAATCAAGAAAAGCCTCACCTAACAGATTTTAGAATATACATATTTACACTGATAAAAGAAATAAGTAAGTGCACTTACTATTGCTGTATTTCTGTCATAACTTACTAACAAGAAGTTAAATGAATGGGTTTCAGAATAAATGAATAAAATAAAAATCTAAAAGATGAATAATGAAGTAAACAAAGCAAAGATATAAAAAGATATTAACAGATAATTAAATCATCCCTTATTGACTTTTTAAATATTTAAATTAAGGAGTTGCTGAGGAATAAAAGGAATCTGCCTGAAGCTAAGAAACCCAAGGAAGCAACAGATCAAAACTGTTTGCCAACTAGCCAACACATAGGGTCAATGAGAATAAATTTAAACCTCTGAAAATGTCAGCATTAGGGAAACCAACTTGTGTGACTGAAATTTTGATGAGGCAGAAGCTCTGCTTCTTTACCCCAGTAAGGTATCCAGGATTTCTAACCAGCAGCAGTAAGAACTCAATAGCCTGCAGCAACCCCCTTGCTGAAGGGATTAACCACTGATATGGAGAAAACTGTTCCTTTTTCTTCTCTACATTAGACATGCTATAGGACAAAACAGATAGAGGAATAGAAAAGGAATTCAATTGGGCCTCAACCCTTTCTCTTACTAGCCTACCTCTCATTTTCCCAGCGTATTTCCAATATTATCCTCCTTATCCGGAAGAACATGACCCTACTGAAATTCAGTATAACTAGTATGAATATTTTATGTTCTGAATTTAAAAATTAAGTTCTGTTCTCCTATCTTAGAAATAAAAAATGTGTTTGTAGTAGCAGAATTAATAATTCTGAAATAGACATTTTAAAGAATACACTTGAAACACATTTACAAAACTGAGAGGACAAAAAGAGCTACATAGAACAAAACGCTCTCGAGGCAGCAGCAGAATGCTTATAATCATGATAAAAAAAATTGAAAACCTGGGGGCCAGGGGGGAAGAGGCCACATTTGGACATGGTTTTTAAAACAACAGCTATCCAAAAGTTAATCCCAAACCTTAAAATAACATTTCAGATAAACATGAGAGGGGGAAAAAGCTCTTCAAACTTAGAGCCAATTACGCATGAGTGAAATGACAACCATACATTTTATTAAAGAAAAAACAGATTATGAATTACATGTCCCCATATTAAGTTTTTATTCCTTATTGCAGCTCCACCCTTTCACAGTTGTGTCAGTGCCTACCTCTACACCTGCGAGCCTTTTTAGTCAAGCAACTTTTTGCAGCCCTACAATAATCAGTTGACACCCCACTTTGCTTCCGACTTCATGATCTAAGAGGTTCTATGAACCACAACTGAAAGCTAAGTGTGCCTATCCCAAGTAGCAATGTTAAAACTAAGCATTTTATTAGCATCAGTAATACCTTCTTAATACATTGTTGAGCAACTAAGCACACATCCTTTAATCAACTGGCCATAAATAAACACTGTTAAAATGGGGGGGGGGGGGGAAGTCTTCTGTCCCTAGTTACCTATCAATGAAAAGACGACGTAGTATTTACATCAAACATTCAATCATGAAACTTTTCTTCTTAGCTTTACTCAAATAGAACACAGCTGTCTATAACTAAGAAAAAAATAAACCTGAAGTTCCCACACTGTTTCTGGATTAATAACTGGTATGCGTCTGATGGCCTAAGGCATAAAAGCCTTGACAGTGAAACACAACTTATAGATCACTCTCTGTGATTACAGCTGCCACGAACTTCTACCTTAGTACTTTCACCTGTCTCTCCCACCACTCCAGCTGAAGGGAAACAGAGGCTAGCCCAGCAATACCTTCCAAATAAATAACGACCAAACTCTCCACCAGAGAAAACACTGATGCTTATTATCCAGTTAGTACTGGCAGTGACAAGAGGCAAAAAATGGGGGGGAGAGACTGTTTTCCCTTTTACAAAACTGGTTTATGCTTTAAATTAAAGGAAACAAATACTTAATTCCCATAGTTAATGAGCAAAAAAAAAAAAACCTCAATCCAAATTCCATCATGAAAGGACTGCTTTCTAAAGAAAATGCCAATCTTGGTTCATCCATACAGATCTGGAACCTAATGAAATCTGACACCTTTACTCTGAAAACAAATTTGCATTGTATTATCAACTAAGGCTCCGTGCTCACAGATGCAGTTCATTCAGCGTGCAGTAAAGGGTTCATTAAAGCAGCATCACTAAAATTTTTAAAAGCTGTTTTGCAGGCAAAATTTTTAAAAGGATTTCATAAGCAAAATTATCCAAAAAATGCCTCTGTAGTCTTCTCTGGGTAAAAAACATGCCTCCTCCATCTAAAACATACAGATATTGTGGCCAAGGTTATACAAGGAGATCTTCATTAAGTTGAGCAATTCCCATTTTGTATCGCTGCTTTACCAGACACGAATGGGTGAATTCCTCATTAAACGAACTGAAGCTGCATCACAGTTACCCAGTGCAAATAAGAGAGTTATTTTTAAATATCGCATGAGAACATTAACATCAAGACTTCATGCCATATAAAATAGGGGAAGAGCAAACAAACTCAGCTTAGGAAGGCTATCATCCCCTTCTCATCTACCTTTCCTTGCTTCTCCACCAACATCTCCTCCTCCCTCCCCCGTAAGATCCAATTTAAGGCATTCCCTGGTTTTCCACTTTTCCAGGCTCCCAGTGAAGAAATCAACCATCCGCGAATATTTCGTTCCTCCACCCCCTCTCTCACGAGCTGAGCATTCAGAGCAGCCCCACCGGCGCTGCCTCCAAATTGCCTAATTGTTATCATTACTGTGGTCTCAGCACCGGCTCAGAACAAAACCAGCACGACTACACTCTCGCTGGCTATAAAAAGTAAAGAAAGGAAAAAAGACTGAAGTACAACTTACAGCGCCGAACAAGAGAAAAGTTATTTATCGAGCCTCGAAGGCGAGCAGCGCGCCGCTCCCGGGCCCGCAGGGAGCGCGGCCCCCGCCGCAGGGCGCCCTCGGCCGCCGCCGGCTCCGCGGGGGCCGGGCAGCGCGGGGAGCCGCCGCCGCGGAGCGGCACGGCGCGCAACGGGCCGCCGCCACTCACCACAGCCGCCTCCGTCCGTCCGTCCGCCCGCCCTCCCGCCGGGGCGCCGGCCGCGCTGCTCCCGCTCCGCGCTGCCTTTCCTGAGGAGAAAAAGACACAAATCCGGAAAATAGCACCCGGCTCGGCTCGCTCCGGGGGGACCCGCGCCCGACCGGGGGCAGCCGGCAAGGCGGGGGGCCGCCCCGGGCAGCGGCTCGGCGTCTCCCGCCGCCCCGGGGGCGCACGCCCCCCGCCCGACGGAGGAGGAGCGGGGCTCCGGGCGCTGCGGCGGCGGGGGGCTCTGCGGGCCACTTTCGCCCGGGCCCCCAGCCCTCGCCCCCGCCAACTCCGGGGCGCCGGCTGTCGGCCAGGGGGCCGCGCAGCCCCGGGGCGGGGGGCCGCTCCCCCCCACGCACCCCCGGCCACCCGCGCACCCCCTCGGTCAGCGGCACGGCGGCTCCCCGCGCCCGGCTCCGCGGCAGGAAGAGGGGGACGGCGCGCAGCCTGCCCCGGCTCGGCGCTCCCGCTCGCAACTCACCCAACAAAGTTGCGGCGGCGGCTGCCGGCGGCGCGGCTGGGCTGGGCTGGGCTGTGCGCGGCGCTCCCCGCCCGCGCCGGGATGAGCTCACCCCGCCGCCCGCTCCGCGCCGCTCCGCCCGCCGCCGCAGCTCTCGCGAGAGGCGCTGCCCTGCCGCGCTCCGGCGGCGAGGGGCGGGGGCGAGTGGCCCCGCGCGCGTTCCTATAGCAACGGCCAAGCGTCGGGCCTAGCGGGCGGCCGAGGCCTGCGCCGAGCTCCTTCCGCTCCAACCGCGCCGCGCCCGGCCCGGCCCGGCCCGGCCCTCCCTTCGCCTGCCCGCCTCACCCGCGGGGCGCGGCTTTCGAGGCGGGAGGCTGCGCTGTGGTGGGCGGCTGACCCGCGGGGCGGCGGAGCTGCGCACGGGGAACCTCCCGTTGGCTCAAGGCGGCCCGGTGCCGCCCGCCTCGTGGCCGGGGGCCGACGGCAGGGTCCGGGGCCAAGGTCACTCATGACAGCGACCTGTGTGTGTGGGGTTGGTAACTGGACTCCTTGGGGCATGCCCGATACACTCCAGTGTTGCACCTCTCAGAACTTTTTGCATTAAAATGCTCTTTTATCTTTTTTTTTTTTTCATTTTGATCAGTACATCACATTCCAGCCTCCTGGAGACCTGTAGGGAGAAGGTCACTGTAGTTGCTGACACACAGGCAAAACCTACCAGTACTATACAGATGGTACACATCGAACTCTTCCACTGCCAGTCAAATGAAATTGAATTCCCTCTCTAGATATTCACCACAGGCAGCAAATTAACAACATGGGTAGGCGCATGAAAAAAATGAGCGTAGATCAACATCACCCCTTGTTCTGCAGGAACACTGCTCTGTTTTCAAATGGCCAAAATTTTGAACAAAATCAGCTGTGGGTAACCCATTCTGGACACTCTGCTGGTTGTCGCTATCGTCCTTGGCTTGACAGAACATTAACAATCTCAGTTAAACCAACATAAGTGAAGCTTTCCCTGAGCTGCCTCTGAAATTAGGACACTCCAGAAAACATCTCCGATTTGGGCTGGCGCCGTTCCAGCAGCGTGCAGCATGGTGATAGCTAGAGCAACCGAGCTGTGGTGAGCAGCTGCTCTGCTGCCGAGATGTTTGCTTCACCCCCCAGTCACTTTCCAGGAATGCCTGGACAGCAAAGACCAACAAGACTTACATACGGATCCAAATGGCTTGCAAGCTTCTGAAGATGTTCCTAATGGATCTTTAGTATTGACATTTAAATACCACAGTGTTTGGTACTGTAAAAATACCTGGGTGGATTTCCAGAGAGCAATCACTCTCTTACGGGTTCCCCAGCTTGAGGTCGTGACTCCTGCAGGTGTTACGGAGTCACAAAAACACTCCCTATCTCATCTTGCTGAGTAGAAGGAATGTTCTGGATGGATGAAGGACTGATCCCCGTGCTGCTCTGGCATGAAAAAAGCCAAGAGAACTGGCAATCCAGAAAAACAAAAACGGGAACATTTTCAGTATTTAAATACATTTATCTTATATCACGCACCTGAAAATCTCAGTGTATTTTCCGTAAATGAAACGTTTTTTATTGGCAGCTCTAGCCCCACTCTTACAGAGGGAAGTCCAAAGAGGCTCACGGTCCTCAGGTATATACACACAGCAGCGCTGGATGTGACTGCAGCATCAGGAACCGTGGTGTGCGATTACGGAATTTGTCTTCATCAGAAGAATTTAGATAGTGAGGCCGTGGCTTGCAAGCTCTTTAATGAGGTTAATGAGGCTAGCGCATTCCCAAACCGTTTCTATGATCTTCCTTCACACACTGCTGATGTGTCAGATCATAAGATGACGGAGATATCTCCCACGTAGGGAGGGAGAGGCTCGGCCACCAAGCAGCAGCCCAGCCTACGTGCTATCTGAGATGAGGCCGCGGTGGAGACACACACCCTTGGCTGCAGTCCAGAGCTGGAGCTGGCTCCTGCTCGCGGGCCCCTGCCATCTCTCCCTGAACCCCAGGTCTAAGAGGTCGACATCTGGCAGTGTGGGGGTCCTGACCTGGGGGCTGCTGGCACAAGGCACGGCCAAGCCGCTGTTCTCACCACATTCTCCCCGTGCATGGCGTCTAGGGCTGCGGTTAGGGGGGCAGCAGCATTCAGGAGCAATGCATGTTCTCACAGGTCTCGGGATATCCAGAACTTGTTTATTATGTGGAAGTATAAATATTTTTGTGCCTTTACAATTAAGCAATAATTAACTAGTTTTGGGGGGGAGAGGAGGAGAATTTAGAGTTTACCTCCTGCCTATATAAGGAAGTCATCAGGATAGCTGATCTGCAATAAGAGGGGTTTTATTCCAAAATAATTACCTTGCCTCAATAATGCACAATCAATTCCAGAACAAAAGGACTCTCTTCCCTTTGATAGAGCACTCAGACATTGTCCTCCGCTTGACTAGCTGTCACAGAATGAAGGATGCACAGTCAGCGTTCCAGTCAGTTTCCCTGTGTAGACAAGCCCCAAGAACCCCAAGAATTTCTGAATGCCAACCCTTCTTCTGCCACTAATTTGCTGTGTTACTGTAGGCAAGTAACTTCATTTCTGTTTTAATATTCTCCTTTAAACAGAAAGGGAAAATGATACAGTTATTTACCTCAGAGGAGTGAGGTGAGAGTAAATTAATTAACATTTATGTTGCTCTCTGAAGGTTTGGCTTTATGAAAGGGTAAGAAGTAGGACTGTTTCTGATTAGGGCTGGCCGGAGCTACTGGAAGCACAGGGAAAATTTGACTAAGAATCTGAAACACCCTGAATCAGAGTGCATAATTTATTCATTTATGAACAATGAACATGTGAAAGTTTGTATACAGCACACACTTCCAAGAAGCATTACGATTTGGATATACAACACCCCAGAAAAACAGATAAAGTAATTCCCGTAGAGACGATTTGCTAAAGCCCAAGATCAGTGAGTTTCAGGATATGGAAAAGGTCCATATTCTCATTCCTGGTCCCAGGAAGTCAGTATATGTGGGGAAGGTTTTAGGGTCTTAGAGTATTTTCTAGTGTTATTGGCTTGGGGGTTTTAGAGGGTTGTCTTTAATACGGATCATTTCAGTGATCCAGTTTATAGCACATAACCAGTTACACTGCCATAAGAAAAGGCCAGTTTTGCTTTGGGGCACTGGGGGCAGGAATAAGAGGCAACTTCTTTAGCCAGCTTTGGCAGGAAAGGTAGTGTCTTGTGAACTACAACTTTTGTGTTCTTTTTTTCACTCACCAACAGACCTTTTCTGACATGAAGTAGATATAAACACTCCCTGACTTCACCAGTTATAACTCTGTGCAACTTGTATGGTCATCTTTGAACTCCCTAAGAGACTTCACAGGCATTTTAAAGCAACCCTCGCTGCAGCTTACAAGAATTCACCCTGAAGTAAATCTGTTCCTTTTAATTGGCTTGGGTAATTAGTAATTTGGCATAAAGTATTTGAAGTCATTAAAACTCAAGATGAGAAATACACTTTAGTTAGAAGTGGGAAAAATGTGTTTCTTAATAAACACAAAGAAATGTTTCTGACTTTGGTATATTTAAGTTAGCAGAAATATTGCAGAATTTCTCTCAAAAAGGATTTGAAAGGAAAGAAAGGATGCAGGAGCATTTGCAACAAAGCAGCAGCATGGAAGAAAGTGTGCAGGTGAGCCTGAAGGCTGGTGCAAAGGGATTGTCAAGTAGGAAGTACAAAATGAAATGATCAGTGTCAAGTCTGACAGGCCAGAATTGTGACCTCTCAGCTCTACATGGGCTCACAGAGGCACCCATCCACATGGCAGTTTCCTCCTGCCAAGCCTGTCTGTCCTGCTTTGCAGTCAGTAGGCTCTTTCTCATAATTTGCAAGGATCTGCATGATTCTTTTGCATTTCAGTGGACTGCCAAATCACTGGAATAGAGAAGAGAGGCCCAGAAACTGTACTAATGGGAGCCACTTAGTACCTAGACGGCTATACAATCCTCAGAAAAGAAATTGCGAAACACACACTCAGAACATGTCTCAAGTCTGCATTTATAGAGGCACCAATCCACATAGACATTAACTGTATGAATCAAGAAGGCTTTTCAATAGTAAAGGCACAGCTAATAACCTTAACTAATGTTAAAAAAACCCAAATATTTTATTTGGATGCACATCAGAATACTTAACAATATTATTTTGGTGTTACCTTTTGTTTTTAATTCAGTACCTGGAACAAGGACATAAGTGGTTAGACCAATGCCCACTAATTCAGCATAATGTTTCCAGTAGTCATGGTACTATAGGCTTAGGAGAAAGTGCAAGAAAAAAGAAGGAAAATCAAAAATTTTCCTTGTCTGACAAGAAGGTAATGCAAAAGGGATGTTTATGGAGAGAAGGTTCTTTTGTTTCGAATTTTCAAGTGATGTGATATGTCAGTCATCAAATCATACTATTCAAGTATTTAAAAGCAACATAAGCAGAATTCCAAAGTGCTTTTGTAGACTGTATTTAACACAAAACTCGCCTCCCATGCATTAAAAGATTAGGAGTGAAAAGTCAAACACTCAAAAGCAATAAATGCCAAATGCCATCTGCTTATACCTTTATTTCAGATTTCTTGGGCACACACACTCTACAATATAAATTGCAATTACATGATTATACAACTTTCTCCACAGTTTCTCTGAAGCCTGGGGAGTCAGAGCACAGCTCCACACCTTCCTTTCTGCACACTTGTCCACTAGCTCTGAAGACAGGCCTATGCGTTGCCCACTAGGTTGATCTAGAGTGTTCATCAGAACAGAATGTTTCACGAACAGCAACAAATGCATTTTTACCCTCTTTCCTGTAAGGTATTATTATTATCATCCCCATTTTACGGATCAAATAGCTAGCACCTGGTTTTCCCATATGGTTACCAAGGGATAGCTCTTCTTTTCAAGGGAGCACATCTCTGCAGGCATTCACATGTAATTGTGATAGCTTCTGCGAATCAGGCAAATGCAGGCCACCCTGGAGTAAGGCTGTGACTTAAGCGACACTTCAGGACAGCATACACAGGCACTGCTAATGGAAGAAGTAGACCTGTCTACTCCACACCCCGCTCCTTCTCCTTCCTGCCCCTGTGCTGCCCCAACCTTTGTGCTGCACAGACGTTCATGTGACTCTGCGCCAGCTGACTCAGAGGACTGCTCCAGCTAGAAACTAACCCAGCAGGAAAAAATACCACTTGCTTTCAGCCAGGTGAGTTTCCTGATCCAGTTTAGAGTGTGGCCTCATAAATGCTTGTCTTGGTACAAGAGAGGACATGACACAGGAACAGAAACAGACAGCCAGAAGGGCAGGAAGGTAGGAGTCCTTTGCTCAATGGTAGCGTCAGCTTACTCTGGATGGAAGTGGTTTTTGAACTTTAGCATAAGGGACACAAACACATTAGTTTTGTTCAAGGCCTAGACTTAAGGAGAAAAGACACAGAAACTGGAATAGAGCATGGTAGGGGCAGAAAGGACACAAGTCCAGCTCAGCCGCCCTTTTACCTTGAGACTACTGAATTCTGCCCAACTCTTCCTTTCTTAATCTCCTGTTTCCCTTGAGTCTTCCTTCTCTGTGCTTCTCTGGGACTGTTTTTCACCAATGGGACTCGTACACTGAGTTCAAAGGTAGTACCTGGCATTCCTCTTCATAGCTTTCCTGAGCAGCTTATATCTAGAGAAGGAGGTCCATTTTATTCTGCAAATGGGTGTACTATTTAAGACAAGTCAGCTGGAAGGAGGAAATGTGTTTTGGTTCTTGCTCCAAGGCTTGTTTCTATCTTTTATGAAGAACACATTCTGGATGATATTCAGAAACAGTCCAAAGACAGTGTCTCAGGACTGACTTTTATGCTCTTTCTCTGGCACCAGAAATCCTGTCTTTCTTTCTAGGAAATGGCAAAATTTCAGCAGAAGTCATGGAGAACATTCCCACGAAGAACAGCTCACAACAGCGTGTTTACAGCATGTGCCTGGGAAGTGGGAGCTGGAGATTCATCTGGTCCAAAGAGAAATACAACCCAAGTGCCCCATATTCAGGGCAAGTTTTGTCCAGGCAGAAAAGAGCAGTACCCCTTCTGCTGGCAACATCTCAAAATGAAAGAGTGACCTCTCCTTTCTACTTGTAATAAGCATTTATCTCCAGCAAAGAATTCCAGTCTCTGAATACTAAGGAACGGAGGTATTTCCTAGGTTTATCTTGGACTTTTAATAGTAGACTCATTTAAAAAGAGAGGAAAACAAAACCCAGCGTCCTTAGCAATGTCTAGTAAGTTTGAGCAGAATTCTTAAACAAACTTGAATGATTCATTCTGAAGAAAACATAAAATAAAAAGCCTTCAGATACGTTTCATTTTTGTATGTCCATAATTCAAGGTGACTATTTTCTAAACTATTTTATACACAATTAGCCTGAAATATGGTTTTCTAGCTCTCAGTTTTCTGAGCAAAATATAAAATGACATAGTTATTAACCTTTGGGAAACCTCTCCTACACACAACAGAATTAAATTCTACAGAAAACTGAATAGCATTGGGAGAAATTCCAAATGACTTACCACTCATTTGTTTGATGGATAGTTGAGCTAGCTGTCGCTTTTTACAGAGCTGCCAATCACCGGGAGTTCTGGGATATATTCCGAGAACTCTTTTAGAATCACAAATTGCAGTCACCGGCTTCCGTGGCTTAAATTGTTATGGAAGAAACAATTACTTTGCAGAGAAGGAGCTGGTACTGTTACCAAGAGAGGGTAATGTTGTGGTATCAGTGGCTTCAACTTTTCAGCAGAGTAAGTTGCTTCTTCTAATATGACATTTAAAGATATGTTATCTGTTTGGAAATCTGTTCTGTCTGAGGATTTCTGTACTGATGTTGAAATTCAAACTGAGATCACCATAATAGATAGAGAGGGGGAAATTGTTATATCAGTTTGTTTATTCTGCATTTGGCAACTCTCTGAATACTCGGTTTCATTCTTTCCATAGCAAAGGGTGTTAGTCATTCTGCTGTTTGTCTGAGGATTTCATATAGCAGGAGGAAGAGGGAAAAACACTTTGTGGTTCTTGAAATCCAAAAACTGACAAAAAGACTCTGGAGCATGGCTAAAACGTGAAATTATTTTCCACGCTTTTTTGAAAGAGTTAAGCCACCTATGGTTACTATGCATATTATAAAAGTATATTTATACTCACAGAGTACATTAAGTCAACTAAGCAAGTTATACTGTAGCTATACTTCTGTTTTGGTTATTCAGCTGCGCATGGCTCATCCTAGATCACCAGATTTTTCGGTAGATCTCAGGCTTGAATCCCACCTTTTCTGCTGGGAAAAGACCTTCCCATCTTGTGCCCACTCTGTCAACACAAAGATATGGGGGAAAAAAAATAATCAGAATTTACTCTCCCCTGGTATCCATTCCATAGGGTTTCCATAAAAAACCCTGTGACTTTGCTTCAGCTACCACCCTTGCATCCTTAGGTTCCAGCTGGCCTTTCTGCCTCCACAGGCCTGCAAATCTTAGTGCAGGATTTAGAAGGTTACCTAGAAGAGACTGATAAATTAAGATCTCGTAAGATCACTTCATGCAGTCCAGAACTCAGTATCTACTCTCCCCTTCTCTTGCTGTGCGTGCATCAGGCTTCAGCTGCTTTGAAGTCATCTTCCAGATATTTTGCCAGAGAAGCCTCCACTGAAAAAGGAGCACGTTAGGACTGCAATTGCAATTCAACTTACAACTGCAATTGGAATTCAACTTAAGAACAAGTAGGAAACTGAAGTAATCTTTAAAGGACAAGTGTAGGGATCTGTAAAGTAAAAGTACCAGGTATATACACAGTTCTTTTTTCCTTTTTTGCAGTTTATATTTCATATGAAATACATGAGAGAGGGAGAATTGCAGTTTTGTTTTGTGCCATAGAGCTTCTTCACCATAAGACTCTTCAACATGCTGTAAGGTTACAAATATGTGATGCAAGCTTTTTATTAACTAGTTATGTTGTAATAACACCTATATTAAACTATACTATAGCCAGCATAATTGCAGAAACTAAGGAGTTATTTAAAGTAAATGAATGAGCATGTAAGTATGATGTATTACTTTTCAGTAATACAAGTGCACCAATATAGGTTTATTTTTGCTGTTAAGGAAGAAAACAGAAGGGTCTGGCCTAGCCCAGAGCTCCTCCAGGTCTGCTGAATCACGGAAGCTTTGAAAGTGTCCTGTGGCCTGAAAACAATATTCTCTGAGGAGATCCTCTTGCTACTTAATAAACCTTTTCTTCTCAAGGGTCAAATATGCAGTCTTGCCTATCCGTCCTTGTTCAAGTTCGACAGAGGTTTCACAAGCAGAATCAATACAATAATTTTTTTTATTGTAAATTGTGGTTTCAGAGTACAGAAATCTGGTTTGTTGATACAAATGTTCATTCAATGCTGAATGGTTTTTAAATTAGCTTATACAATCATACAAAAATTATTTACAGGAGGAAGCCCAAGTGTATTTGCGTAAACCTTAGATAGATGTGGCTACAGAGCTTGTTGAGCATGAATACCAGACTGGGGTTTTGAGAGCCTGAGGTACTGACAGCATTTTAAGACTATCAAATCCTGGTGGTATTAGAACCTCAGAAAAAAAATACACAGGAGCTTGTAAAATGGGGCCTCTGGCAATTATCTGAGGGAGGGAGTTGAGGAAAAAAATTGCCTGGAGACCCTGTTTTAAGAAAAAAATCGTCTGCAATTGCCAAGGGACTAATGAACTATATCTCAGAATGCCAGCCAAAGCCCTGCTGCCAAAATGTGCATTTCATTTTGGTGAAAGCAGGGAAGAAACGTATTTCAATCTTTTCTGTTTTCAAAACTGAAAAACAGTGGAGTCAAAAGTTTTTTAAACTGAAGAAAAGGTTATCTTTAATTTTCATTCAAGAGGTGAAAGCCCTACATAATGCTGTATGAAACCTATTCAGAAATTAATGGGGCTATTTTCCATGTATGTATATATTCCCCTCAAAACTCGGAGGAAGAATTCATAATATTCTTAGCAGTTCTGGTCTAGAGCAGCTGCCACGCTTGTACTTCAGGCTGTTGTCATAACTGTAGAATTCCCTGTCCCAGTTTCTGGTGAATAAATCCTTACAGTTCTTCCTCAGTTTTCTGAAAGCCCTCCTGGGATTAAAATCTAAGCCTGTGTGTCTTAATGAGACATCCTAGTGACATCATCGCACCCCCCAGTCTCCAAACTTACTTTCCATTTCCCCTCACTTTGAATGGCCTGAAACACCTAATATTTTCAGCACTGGCTCTATAGGTATTTTGAGTTTCAACAAATTATTGTCCTTCTTTTCCAAATTTCAAGCTTTTGTGTTTAAAAAAAAACCCCAGGATTTCACATGCCATTTAGCAGAATAATACATGTTCTTTCAGTTCAGTGTCCCTTAAGTCACCTAATGACACAGATGGGTCTGCTGATCTATTTATGAGGCACATCGATTGCAGGACTTCCTGTCTTGACATCTTCCTCACAAGTTTTACAATTTTTGCCTCCCACCTCCAGTTTCAATTTTATATGGTTCATTTCTGTACCAGGAATACATCTAGAGCTTCCATTCTTGCCCTGCTAGGCAGATATTTAAATTAGATAGTTAAATTTGCAGCAGTTGTTCTTCTATGATATTGTGTGGTGGAGTTAATTTCTTTTCTGTAAAAAAACATAACCTAGTTGAATCACAGTAACTATGACTCATTAATCTGAGACATCTGTTGATAACCCCTGAAGTCACTGTATTTCAACACTGCAACAATTCATAACCCTCACACAAAACAAACGGGGAGCATTAATGGATTAGTAACTTTTATGTTCTGGCCTCCTGTGATCTCTAGACTCAATAGAAGTGTAAGTGTATTGTAAAAATGAGGTAAGCGTTAGTTGTCTAGACATCCTATATGTGGCCATTCTCTGTGGTAGTTGCCCTGGGGTAGTCATTAGAAATCTGTACTTAAGCAGATTAAAGTTCCTTGTGAGTGGCGTTGTTGGCAATGCCCTCCAAATTGAAGGCGATAGTTGTAAACGCAGCAGTGCATTTTTCCTAGCTGGTATTTCTTGCCTAAATACTTAAATGGCCTTTACTGAGATTGGACTTTCAAAATTACAAGAAATGAGTCTTGTGTACAAATACTTTTTGTTCCCTTTTCTAATTTGCTTTCCCCTCTATT
Source organism: Theristicus caerulescens (assembly GCA_020745775.1). Taxonomy (NCBI): domain Eukaryota; kingdom Metazoa; phylum Chordata; class Aves; order Pelecaniformes; family Threskiornithidae; genus Theristicus; species Theristicus caerulescens. Next base: position 32,287,764 of record CM036564.1, read on the forward strand.
TATTTCATGTGTTTATGACGTCTTCATTATAATTTATTGACAAATAGCATAAAAATTCATTATTTTTCTACTGAGTCACTGCTTGAAAATTCACTTACATTAATAATTTTAAGCCTTGATGAAACAAATTAACAACTATGTAAGGAACACATAGCACTACACATATTTTTGCAAGCGATCAAATAGTTTATGATGGTACATGATCATCGTAACGGAAAACGTACATGCAATAATTTTGCAGTTTTTTCCTGCTGCAAATCCTCCAGCATTTTTTTTTTTTCATCTATCTTTATTGCTTCTAAGAAGTGGGGGGGACAACAGTCATTCAGTGAAATCCATCACCGACATAAAATTTGACTGATTGGAGTTTTTGAGCTTTATGCTGGTTTAATAGAAATCAGATTCCTGCTCTAACATCAGAGAAACGCATTTGGTTAGAAGTAAGATACGGTTGCTGGTGGAGGATTCTTTTCTGTCTGCTTTTAGATAGGTCCCTGCTGCCCTTTAAAAATGTAAACATGCAATTAATGCAAGCACATAGAGTGAAATATTCCTGATGTTATCTTCCAGGTGAGAGCTTTAGCGCTGTAGTGCTGTGTTCTGTGTGGATATTAAACTTCCCATGACGCTTCTGACTGTCTTCGGTATTTGCACTAATGTCTTTGGCTCAAATTTCCTCTCTTACATTGTATAATATGAGTTCCGTATCAGTCTATACCCTTCATTTTGCAAGTGGCTATATTGATCTAGGCCCTTTTTGTGTCAATATGCACATACTGTCACAGCTTAATGCACATGACAGCTCAGTTCAGCAGGAATCACTACTCATCTGAGCCCTGGCAGGAACAGGATCAGGTTTCTACAGTGCTTTGTGGCTCTTGGCACACCTTTACCATTTACAGTAATTCCTTATTGGCAGTAGAAGGATTTCTAGGTAACATGGTAAAGTTATACAACCCAAGTAACCTTGCTGTTGAACCTACCCAGAAACCAATCTTGACTCTGTCAGGGTATTTCATATAAACTACACGTAACCCTTTCGGGTTTATTGCTTGCCAGTCACTCCAACACCAAATCCCAAGACCAGGCAAGGACAAAACACTCTCTATCTGCTATTTTTTGAGACTATTATTATCTTTCATGGTGGTTTGAAAAATCACATTTGAAAAAAAAAATCAAATATTGACATTAACTGTGCTTTTATGGCTTGGCCTCATGGTCTGCAGGTAGCATTCTGTGCAACTACCGCAAAATTCAGTTTTGGTTATTTGATTTTAAGAATGCTACCTGAAGAGCAGCTACTCTGTAGCTACCTCTGTTGGCTGATCAAATATGGGTTCTCATGATAGAATATCCTCTCCTCTCCCATCTCTTTCCCCAGAGAACAGATACATGCTTAACTTTAATCATGAGCAGTTCCACAGAATTTAATATTCTTCCTAGAACTCTTGTGCTCAGGGTTCAAGTCACTGTATGCAGCTGAAAGGGGAAGGTTCATCTTAAGGACTGCTGATAGAGACGTGAAGGAGCAACAATTCATATAATCCTCTTTCTATTGTCAAAAAAAGCAAACTAAAAAAGCTTACAAACAAGGTAAACCAAGTAATGCTTACTCTGGGTGATCTTTAGAGGTCTAAGAGCACTCCTAGCAGGAATAGGCCTCTTTTCCAATGGAAACTGCTGCAACTGTTGCCATCACAGCATACTTTTTCCTAGCTGGCCTGGTTGATTGTGTCATCTCCTCTACAGATCCTCTCAATGCTGCTTTAGCAATCAGCTAGCTGCAGGCACTTACCATGAAGGGCCATGTTAAATCACTTGGCTTCCCTGATGAGCCTAGCTTCCCACCACTCTGAAACTCAGTCTCCCCAACATGCTGCTTTCCTGCGTGGCAACCCAAAGTACTGCTGATGTGACACTAGATGAGCCAATATTTGCTCATTTTGTTTAATGTTATTTCTGTTATCATACTCCTAAAAACACAGCCATAGCCAAGAGGATCTCACGCTTGGATTCACAGGGCCTGATTGTCACGCACACAAAGATGCCTCTGTGGCTCTGACAGCCTGAAAAGGGGGAATAAATGACATTACCAGAGTGCTGTAAAAGGGTAGTTCAGTGTTTACAAGGAGTCATGTCCATAACGTGCATCTGATGCCATGGCTTAAAACAATATGGGAAAGCAGGAAAGAGAGCAGTGGGATCTGAAAATTTTGTAAGACCTAATCGGGGGAAAAAAACCTTCAAAGGTAAAAGCAAGACTAGCAGGTAGCCAGTTATCACAATAAAAGATGTCAACAAGCAAATATCAAAGTAGTAAACCTGAATAAACAGGGTTTTGAAACGGTATATTACAAGCCGGTGGTAGTAAAAGTTACCCAGTGATTATTCATTTGGCATCTTTGTCATGTACTATGCCACCAGCAAATGAGATATTCTGTAATATCAAGTTGGATTAACAGAAATCCCATTTATCTTGAAGAAAACCTCTTGTGGGCATCACATTCCTGAAGAGTGGTGCCATCGGCCACAGAGGATTGTTATAAACTGTTGGAACAGGCATCTGTGTAATGTATTAGTGGAGGCTTTAAATATATGTCAGCAGATTCTCTGGAGGAGATAGTGTTTCATTTCCTCTGCTTTTTGAATCTTCACAACTAGTGCAAGTGAAAATCCCTCATTAGATGTTTATGCAGGGCATCTTTAAAGTCTTCCACTGCATCGTGCATTTCAGCAACAAGCAAAGTACACAAGCACCTCTTTGCAATGTGCTGCATATTATGAACTTTAGCCACAGGTATGAAGTTATGTGGCTGTCTGCTAGCTGGGAGCCCTGTTACAGAACTCACTGTCACATAAAGATATAAAAGTAGGGTCTGAGCTCCTCGTTCTTCTGCAAAGATGCAGCCCCGTTTACTGCAATATCCACACCTGGCCTTGCTGAAGACTACTTTACAGTATACTGTCCTTTGTCTTATTACAGGAACTGCAAGAGAAATGGGAAACTGGAGCTCTTGGTCCAGAAAAAGTCCTGCTCTCATTGCAGCATACAGGAAGGAGGCAGGAATGAATGTTGCCAGTAGCTCAGTTTATTCATGATACATCTGAAATGCTCTCCTGCATCGATACCACCGAGTGAATTACTGTTGTGAAATCAGCTTGTGCCAATTCTTTCTGCATACCTGCTTAATTCCCTTGAAACCTGTGCAGCTCAGTTCTACCTATCTTACCACGGAGCATTTCTTTTACAGCAGACAGTCCCATTGATTTTGCTAGGACATCTCCTGGGATCAAACCCTCCCTGGTTTAAGTAAGAACGGCAGACGCTGTCTCTAAACATCTGCTGGCTGCTGGAATGGCTCTCTGATTACAAGCAAGCAATGCCAATGAATGTAAAATTACTTATCAGACAAAAAAAAAAAAAAGAAAATATTTGAAGAGAGTTACACTAGGACTGGGGGAAGGATGGGAAGGCATTTTGGAGAGATCACAAAGACAACATTGTCAAAAATTGATTTGGCTTATTCAAAGCACTAAGATATGTGATTGTGAGAAATTGTAAGATTTCAATTCCCCTATTCAGCTTAGAGTTTCTTTAGATTCTAATTACCACAGCTTAGAAGAAAAGAAAGCAACTAACAGAGAAAAAAATGACCTTTTATAGAATCTTGGCGCTTAAATCCAGTAAGGTTTAAGAGCATTATTGTAAGTTTATTATCTAAAATAATATTTGTAGCATTTTATATTAAGTATTTAGGACAAAATTCTCTTAACTGTGTCAATGGATGTTACCACTGACCTACCTCTGACCTACAAGGCCGCTTGTGATCTTGGAAAAAATGTGTGCTTTCAGCTGGAGAGAAGGAATATTACATTCTTATTACAAAACCACAATGTGTCCTTGGACATTGTGCTGAAGACTGAAACGCGTGATTTAACCAGCCCTGTCACTTCATCAACATGCTGGAGATGTGGAACCCCTCACAAAGGTCCACCACCGCCAGCTTACCCGGAGCAGCTCAGATGTAACCCAGCGGTGCCGCAGGCTGTTTTGTGCTATAGCTGGTTCCTTGTGTCCCCTCAGGCTGCTCTGTGCATCTCCAGGGAAGTGGAGACGGCAGCAATGGATCACTCAGCTGGTTGCTTCCCGTACTATGTAAGAAGGTCTTACAAAAAGCAACACGGTAACGCAATTGGTTCGGCTGGCAGCAAGGAAAATGCTTTTCCCACAGAATCACCAAGAAAAGGAGCAAGAGAAGGTAGAGAGAAGCCGATTCCCCACTGCAGACCTGGCCCAGTGTGGCTGATCTGCACTGAACTCATCCACTCTGGTTCCCAAAGGGCTGTGCACTAACTGGGGCGGGTGCAAAACACAGCAAGCATGCTGTCAGGAGCACAGCATGTGCGAGCCAGTCCTCTTCTTCACCACCTGCCCAGGAGGGGCAGGAGAATGGAGGCAGTCACAAGAATCGGCTGTACGAGTTCCCCACTGCACCCTGAGAATGCTATCAGTGGTCTTGCAGATGGTTTCTCCTGCCTGTGTGTTCAAACAAGCGCCCCTAAAAGGATAGGAATGAGAGAAGGAATCTGACCCACAGTATTGACCTTGCAGCCTTTTCATCAGCCCAGCACTTTGTTGCCACATTGAGGTGGTTTTTGCCCATAACGTGCAGCCAGAGTAAACACTCCTTCTATGCGGCGAAGCTGCTCTGCCTGGCAGATGGCTGTTGGGATCCAGGCCCGCGGCTGTCGCGCACCAAAGGGCTCCTCAGCCCTCACGTGACAGGACAGAGATTTCAAAGGGTATTGAAGTGCAGTTTGCTCTCTCACATACAGAGGAACTAACTTGTCGACAATGAGTTGCAAAGACATGCTAACCTCTGGCCAGAAGGCAATTTTATTGCCATTTGAGATGAGACTTTTTTCCCCTCATTGTGTGTTACATGGCTGGCTACTGCCTCTGTTGCGGCATCTGCAAAGTTTGGTATCTTCTCCAATAAAGAAGGGCAGACAGTTCTGGAGACTTCACTTCTAAAACCCCCCAACACTTCAAACACCATCCATATACCCAGATCAGCATAATGAAAATGGCCTTTCTCGTTGTATTGGGCATTTGAAATTCATATCCAGATTCTGTGGCTTGAACTCATCTCGAGTTATAGCATGTAACATAATAGACTAACATGTACTGCTCTGTCTTTCCTTTGATAAAACAACAACAAAAAAGTTAAAGAATGCCTGATTGAATCAGGCACGAGCTACCCACGGGATAAAATTAAACAGCATTCTGCTAGCGCTGTGAAGGAAAATGCATCAGTTACCATTGCAATGATTTAATCACGCAACATTGGAAAAAGGATCAGCAGCATGTATGCCACAGCAATATTAACAGAAAACCCAAAGCTTAGAAATTCAAGACTTTTGGTTAAATAAAGAGGAATTCACCTTTCCCTTCCTGTGTGAGCTTGAAGATCTTTCTGACAAGAGAGAGTTTTGTCTTTCTTTGGTAATAGGAGTTGATGAGGTATAAGAAGTTAAAAGGAAAAATCTCACCATTTCCATTCCTTCAGCAAAGCATTAACTGCATTAACTGAGAAATCAGCCTGTTACTTCTCCTTCTCCTATCATCCGTTCGCAGAAGTTCATTACTTAATTCCCATTCATATCGCCTCTGTGGAGAATAACAGGCTGATGACATTTCAGTTAATCATAATCTTCCCCTCCTGTGACAACCTGCCAGCAGCCTTTTTGAAAATAAACTTGCAGAATGAATTTTTTAAAAAGAAGGATTTTTCTCACCCTCATGGAGAAGGGAAAACTGACAAGATGAATACGTGAGAATATTTCACAAATGAAAAAAAATTCTTCTGGATTTATTACCATTTCCCTCTCAACATTTTATGTAGTATTTCATTGCCTGGCAAATTGTTATTGACATAACTTTACATTTTTGCCTTTATCCCCTTTAGAATATAGGGCCCCTATTGCCTCTGTAACATGCTTACTAGCAAGAAGGACACCTGAAGTTTCCATGGACTGACTTGATTATCAGGCAGCTATAGAAGTACAAATAAAATCATGCCTTTGTGGATGTGCATGCATAGAAAAAATCCTGTGTAGGGTAAGAAAGCAGGAAAGTGTAAGAATTCAAGCCATTACTGCTAGCCATCTTATATGGCATGCAGTCTAATAAATATAGCCATTTTAACCCAGTTAATGTACAACTAAAGGAATGGGAAATGGAAGAGTGAATTGGAAAGAACATGCGAAGACTTGGAGGGTTTGCTGGTAGCAATGGGCTCACAGAAGCCATCACCAGCAGTTGAACTTAGGTCATGGCAGGTGCAAGACTCGGGTGGAGGCCACTGAAACCCAAGGAAATACTATGAGCTAGAGGGAAAACCACAAGCATGCACCACTGACAAAGAAAAAAGTCAAAGGCGGTCTCATCCACAGCGACAGCTTTTGTGGAAGTTCAAAGCTGCACAAGTGTCAGCACCATTTGTTCATGGCAACAAAAGACAGGATGTTGAGCTACCTGGAAATAGCCTATCCTGTAAACAGCTGCACTGTCATCAAGAAGAAGAAATTCAAGTTTCTATCAGCAACTGCATACTGCCAGCTTAAAGTCAGGAAGAATATCCCTGGGCAGGCAAAGCAAACAGCTCTTTCATTAACACAGTTATTTAAACTGTGATGTCTGAGCAAAAAGTGCTTGGCTCCTTCCTGAAGGCCAACCTGCAGCTGATCTTTGTAGAGGCAAAAAACCCCACCTTCAGAGGCAATCTGATTTTTAAGGGAAGGCACGATAACATACTGAATGGTAATTCAAACTCATTATGTGTCTCTTGTAGATCTAGTCAATGCCCAGCCCCAAAGTTGCCATGAGTGTATAAATAAAATTAAGACTGGCTACTGCAACAGAAGTAGGTGGGGAGACAGATGGGTTAACTGGGAGGGGGCATGGCAGTACAGAGGCAGAGAGACCACGTCAATCCAGAAGCCACTGTGGAATTTGTCCCAGCCTTTTTGCAGAAGTGCTGGCAAGGCAGCACCTCCTGCCTCTGCAGGGCCACAGAGCCCTGAACGGCCTTTTGTGTCTGTAGAGAGTCAGATGGGTGGCAACAGTACCCTTGCCCAGAGATAGCAGTGGATCTTTGTCAGCAAAGCAGAGAGTCAGCTGTTTATTTATGACAAGAAGAACCAATCAACAGGAATGTATATATTCCAGCAGCCTTGGACCAATTAGGCTGAGAAAAAGTGAAGGAAAGCAGGGCAGTTGTTGCATGACTGGTAGAAAGACACCTATTCCAGCTTATCTCTGATGATGGTGCAGTGTCAGATCGCAGCTAAGGCTGGCTGGGGACTGACATCCTGAGCTCTTTGCAGTAACTCCAGAGCCTCCAGGAGTGCAGACGCACTTATAGCAATATTAGGAAATCCAACAGAGTTGTGAGGAAATTTGCTCTATCCTCTCTCTAAGGGACAATTTCCATACAAAGGCACAACCGTTGTGGTCTCCTCATCCTGCGGCATGCACCTGAGTACCCAAAGGTCTTATAGTGCTGACTTCAGAAAAAGTCAGTCTTCTACACTACAGTGAAGGAATATCTGATTGTTGCTAAACAGTCACTAGCTGTAACTATGTGTTAACTCATGGATGGCTGTTACAGCATAGATTTTATACACTTCATTGCTGGAGGTCAACTGCATACGTTAGTAGATAAGCAATTCCATTGGACACATTGCTTGGTACCTTTTCTATATGACAAAAGCTTTTTAATTGTGTCTTTTGGAGAGATACAGCTGACCAAACCAAAAAGTAGGTTTTGGTGAGAGAAGGAACATACAAGAAAATAAGATTACTTAGGTCCACAGATAGCCTCCCATAATGTCTATTATTTCCCTCTGGTGTTTAGTTAATATAGGAGGATCCTGTCAGTTAGAGGAACTACTTATTTAGTCTGAATGGAAGGGCAAGTGTCCATAGTATCAGCTCCAGTGAGGTCACTGTACCATCAAATGCATAAAAAGGTCAACATTAATTTGCATTAATTGCAAGGGTAATCAGTTATTTGTGCATATCTGCTTTGCTACATTTTTTTTTCCCCTTAGAAGTAATAGAAAAGTCCAAGACAGTTGCTTTACAAACACTTAGGCAGTATTAGCATTGAAATGTATTTCTTTCAGAGAACTTTCATTCCAGCTCCTTCTGCAGTGGGTAGGAAACTCACACCCACCACACACCCCCAAGGTCTATCTGACTTCTTCACACAATGTACAGTATAATCACTCTGTACTTCCACTGCAGAAGGTGGCCAACCGCGTGACTGGTAACCATAGCAGCTGCAATAACAAAAAAAAAATTCCAGTGCTGAATGTATGCATAAGTCTGTTGCTTTAGCATTACTTTATTTGCCATGAACAGCATCAATGGGTTTGCCTCAAAATGTCCCAGTGTTTGGTGAGGAAAGAGATGCTGTTCATTGCCACGTGGAAAACAGCATGTCTCACGCAGAAGAATGTTTTCTGTCAGTCTCTTGACTTTTGTAATGTCTAGAGATGTTTTTCTGGAGCTGTACTCTCAGGCATTCAAGCTAGGATTTCTGTTTCTTGTATGGGAAAGATTGGTCCTGGAGATTTTCCATGTTGGAATCACCGGTCTTTTTCCTGTCATGCGCTGAGTGTTGCCTGCCAGGGACCAAGAAGTAATCACAGGCAATAACATCTGATTCTTTCCCAGTAAAAATGCCAAAACACAGTATCACGATACCACTAAATGTCTCAATGCTGTTAACTCTTTCAGACAGAATCAGTGAACTTTCCACGAGTGGTGCATGTGGGTAGGGAATTTCTCCCTTTCCTCCCCAGCTGATCTGAAGCTTGGGAGAATGTCATCCCTTGGAGAAGGCTGCAGCAGGATGGGGCTCTCCTCCTAGACCATCCCACCTTATGGGATCTACCTCCCCAACACAGCCCTCCCCAAGGACCTACAGACCCTTGTTGACCTGATATGCGCAGCGGCTCTGGTCTGCCTGCTTCTCTCTCCATTACTGGAGCAAGGACACTGTGGATATAATAGCACACCAGTGCTATAGGGCGGAGTGAAGGAGGAAGCGGAGTAAAGGCAAGAGCAAAATGAATCTCAGTAGCGTCACCGCAGGCAGTGCAGTGAGGAGCTAATGCTGCTATCGATATTTTGACAGAATATCCTCTTAGTTTTGGTAACAAATTTACTACTGTGGGCATTTAGAAGCCTCTTAGTATTATGGTGCTGATATACCATCCACTATCAAAAGCATTCCGTTCCTGACAGTATGTCACACTCGGACATAATCCAAAGCCAGTGACAGTCTAAGACCTGTGAGTTATAAGGCCAATCCCTGCATGCTTATTTATATTAGAAAGCTCACATTTCAACCTAAAGCTTGAAAGCAAGATATACCTCAACATGCAACAAATTACAGATTACTCATGAAATCTGAGTTCAAGTCTTTTGGACTCCAGCACAAAAAGCTACCACCTAAGCAGCTGCTTGGCTGAAGATTTCCTTTCTTCTATGTTTGTTTAAAAAGCAGTGCCCTTCAGAATATCATGAGCCTCAGAAAATTCAGTCCTCTTATTTTCAATATATTTTGTTTAAACAGCGGAAACACAGCAAGTATGGATTACTCAGCAAGTAGTCTAAAACAAAATTTAATACTGCAAATATGGTCTTGGCAGAAATCTAGAGTGTTCAGGTAACATCTTTAAGAAACCAAAACAAGTCTGTCCTGTATAAAACCGTGGAGACACATAAGGACATTTGGCCAACACAGAGAACAGCTGATCCACACACCTCCAGAAATAAAAGCATGAGTTGCTACAGTTTGGTCAAGGTGCTGTAGATATTAGATACAATAAATATTCATCTTTGCAGACTAGCATAGAAAAAGCTTACCGGTTGCAACCTCTCCTTTAGTTTGCAGCCTACTCCACCAATGTGAGCCATAATTTGTTCTCAGGAGACCAAGACAGAAGTGCTCAGGAGAACATAAGGACTATAGTTGTCTCCTTCCCTCACAAAGGCAAGGGAGGGCAGGCTCCCCACAAACCTCCTTCCCTGTTAAGCAGAGCATTGCAGGCAAAAATGAACCAGGAGTATCAGGCTAGAAGGGGCTACTGGAAGAGCCCAACATTCAGGTTTCACAGACACCTCATTATTTAATCCCCTTCCTGCAGTGATCAGCTGAGGAGTGGTTACACCCGTCGCTCATACTGGGAGCTCCCTCAGAGCCTCACCTGAGCAACTCATCCATGAATTTCAAACCCTTTGAAGGATCTCTGTTTTAGGCAGAGCAGTAGCCATGCCAGAGCCTACCTACTTTGGTAAAGCTTGGGGTGATGACAACCCATACTGCTATGGCTGAAAAATTTATTTTATTGTTACCATATATTTTTCATTATTTCTATAGTATAATAATTGCACTGTAAATACCAGTGTTTTTATATGACTAGGACTAACTATAGACAAACAAAAGATTGCTTACCTTAACTTAATGCATGTTTCCATGACTTTCTTGTGTAAGCGCTTCTATTCCCACAGAACAACAGTCTTTCAGTTGGTTTTTAATTTGGGGAAACAATTAACTTAGCATACCATCTTTTCTAAGAAATTTAGCCAAACCCAAGTCCCTTATTAAAATTAGATTTCCAGTCAAGAGAATTATAATTATGTCTCTTCTACCCAGACATTTTCTATTAAGGCATGACTCCCTTTATTCTGCTGTCTTCCACATAAGGCAATAATTATTGAGACAATAAAAAAAATAGGTAGTTTTAAGTTTTGCCTTTTATTGAAAAAGTTTATTACTATATTGATACCTCTTCAAGACCAAACTTATCTTGTAAAATTGCAGAGATTTTACATATTTGTCAGTATAAGTGGTGTCACTAAGCAGTTTGCATGTAGTTAGACAAAGTTGGTAACAGATGTGCTTACGTCAGCTCTGATAACATTCATAAATTCATTTAAAGGAGACTTCATAATGTCTGCAAAATGATATTCAAAAGTAATTACTTCCCTTGCAGCATTCAGTCTGTCTCGCTGTTGAATATAATCTTCACATATTAGTATATTACACATTTGGAGAGGAATTGGTGAAGTAATTGCTAGTACAGTGAGGAGTGATCATCATTCATCTTACACTACAGCCGTGCTTTAAAAGCCTGGCTTTTAAAAGGACTAGCCTAAAAAGGTAACCTACATGTTAAAAAAAAGTGCGAGAGATTCAGATATTTTATAATTTGGTCGCTTATGAATAACGAGTAGGCTTTCTATTTGTAACACAGTATACACAGCTATGGGAAATTATGGCACCATGCCTTCCTTTAATTTGATGTTGCTGGGAAAGGCTGTGGAAGTTGGCTTAGCATCGATTTTTTAACACTCCAAAGATTCAATAGATACAGATGCACTTTTTAGAAAAGCCACAGGAAATGCCTGACTCTTCATGTGCTTGTTGCCATTGCGAGAGGATGCCTCAACTGTACAAAGCAGAGAAGCACTGCATCTGGTAATGAGTTCGGAAGATCAGACCCTCCCTTAGCTGCTGTGATCATTAAGCTGCTCTTTTACCTGTGTATCTCTCCTTCCCATACACGCTCTGTAAAAAAATGCAGCAGGCTGTTAAGGATGAAGAGCAATGGAATCAATTCCTGCTCTTTCATTTGTAATTGGGATAAACCACTTGTGACTGTAACTCACTTGGAGATGCAGTGACTCGCACGGATCATTGTGTTGAGTTCGACTCAGCCACCAACTCTGAGTAAGACAAGCCAGCTCAAGCCCCTTTCTTCAGAGGAGAGAGCAGAGTGTGGAAACAACACTCATATCCTCTGAGCACAGAGCAACCACCTGCCTAAACTCTGCCGTGATGCCTTTTCAGTACGGCTCCTCACGAGCAGGCTGTGGAGGTTTCCGTGACCTTGGCAGGATTGCAGAGGTTGCCCATTCCTTTAAATAAAGCACCACCTGGGAACGGGGAGCCAGAGGAAGCTTTACAACGGCTGTAAAAGCATCGTAGCCTTTACAAAACATTTAAGAAGATTTCAGAGGGCTTTTTTTTAATTTATGCACCCTTAGGAAAAAAAGTCAGAAATCACTGGTTTAGCTCTGGCTCCAGTTCCCACATATGAAGGTTAGAAAGTTGAATTCTGCTCAGCCTTCCTTTCACTTGAAGGATCAGCCTTCAATTACATACTGCTAAAAAGTTAATCATTACTCTATTTCTCTTTGTTCTTGATTATTAGATATTGATTGCATTGCTTTTATAGTCTATCCTTTTCAGTTCTCTGAGTTGTATTTTCTTCCTTCTGTGGGTGTGTTCCCCCTCCCCCACCCCTTCTTCTTACATTGCAGGAGGATTTGCACATTGTTAATATTATTTTTATCACATTTCTCCTTGTTCCCATTTTAAAAATAATTTTTGCTACACAGAATCTGTTTTACAAGCTGACCAGATTAAGCTGTAGTCCTTGCTCCCAGACCACTGTTCCCATTACCTTAATCCCGTTCCCATCACCCTAATCCCGTTCCCATCGCCTAGAGCAATGAGAAGGGCAGAACTGTGGTGGTCAAGTGGAGGTTCCTAGCCGTGCAGGATGGTTTAGAGGCCCTGAGGGCAGTATGCACAGCCACCTTCCTTGGGTCTGGTCCAGGAAGGAGCAGTATGCAGGATCCCCGGTCCCTGTTGCTGCACACCAGCAGGAAAGCACGATGGGCAGGGAGCTGAACAAGCCCTCCTGAGCCAGGGAGAGGGCTCAGCTCCCACCTCTCCAACAGCGGGATGTTTAATCACAGCCTCAGCTGGCCTTGCTGTGGGTGGGCTGTAGAGCATGGAAAATGTCTTCTCCCTAACCTCTCCGCTCACTTACAGAAAGGCAGGATGAAACCCACAGAAAGAATCAACTCTGTTTTCACTGTACAAGGACATAACACTGGCCTGGGTTTCTCAGCAGTCAAATATTTGCCTGGTGGGCTGTCCCCAAAGCGGTTTCCAGCAGCCGGGCTAGACAGCTTCCTGCAGCTGCAGAGCTCCGCTCCTCCCCTCGCCCATCCCTCCTCTCACACAACATGCCAGGGAGTATTTAAACATCCACACAGAACCTCATGTTTGAGATTTCATCCAAAATACACCCTTCTACCACCCACTCAGAGCAAACTCATTTTATTTGTCTAACAAGAACAAAGGGCCGAGCTAGTTAACCCTGCCAAGCTTACAGCCGGGAATCCAGACTTTCACATCCCATTTATAACACCCAAACCCACCCATTCAGCTAATCCTTACACAACTGTGAGAAATCATCCTGTGTCAGAGGCATCACAGGAGCCATTACTTTACTTTTACCAACTTGGTGAAAAAAAAAGGAAAGAAGGAAAAACAGCCATTGAAGAGAGGCAGAGACCCCTTCCCTTCTTTGCATTCTGGAAAGGTGTATTCCAGCAGGTGCAGGAGATGTATAAAGCAGGATGTGTCAGATCAATAAACACACACCGTCTCCATATTACTAATTACATAGCCAAGGCATTCCGATTTAAGAAATAAAAAATAATAAAGGGATGTCTTTTGTGCTGTCAACTCAGGAAAAAAAATCCTTGCAGAGAGATGTGAAAGCAAATGCCAGGCAAACTAGAGTTTAAGTCGGACATACAGTTGCATGTGCACTGTAATGCCATTGAAATAATTCTCCTGTGGTTGGCAAACCGATATATCCCTGAGATTTAAAGCAGGGTGTCAGAAGCATTGCTGTGGAGGAAGAACCGTGGAGAGCAGCGTTGGGGGGCCTGGCAGACCTACCATCAGTGTGCTGCCTGCTGCTCCATGGGTACCAGTCATCACTGGTCGTAGATCAAGTAAAGACACTGCCAGTTCATCTGTCTGTGTAGACAATGTGCCTACAGGTATCTCTGAACTCTATTAATAATCTCCTGAACTTTTAATAATCTGTAACACTCACACATATATCAGCTTATGTAGCTCAGTGCTGAAAGTAGGGCTCTCTAGAGCAATAGTTTCCAAATGCAAAGGGAAAAACATGTACTTCCAGACTGGATGATTTATTGCAGGTTAACAAAAAATGAAAGAATGGAGAGAGAAGTAAAATATGAATCTGGACCAGAATGAGCAGTGCCTCCATCTTGAATCAGCTCTCAGCCCCATTGCTCTGCAGACAGGCAGGCAGGCTTTTCATTTCAAGGCTGCTACACAGAGAGCGACACCATTCCCATGCAAAGATGACTAAGACCCTGACTGTTCAATTTGCCAAGCCCCTCAAATAATCTTAAGTAAATACACTGCTTTCCAGAACCCCCTCAAGGTCAAAAATTTCACAAAGCCTCCCTCACTGGCCTACTGCTAGCTGATTTCCTTCCAGGAGAAAGCTCGTATCCATTCCAATAATTTTTTATCCAGCTGATCCTAAAACTTCAAAGGAGTTATTGATATTCATGGGTGCTTGGGACCAGTTCCCTGACTCGTACATTTTAGTTATGATTTTTCCATGTGTACAGTATTTTAAATGTTAATAGTACACAGAAATTGTTTACAGAAGTGAAGATGGGTGATAAGAAGAGAATTTGCAAACATGCTGCAATTGACAGTCTTTTCCGGCCTTTTTCTTTTGTTTGGATGAGTGGGCGGGTGATGAATATTAAGGAAAAAGAAAATAACTTGCAGGTTTAAGTCAGCAGCTGAAGCCCATGCTGTTACAGCTACTCTGCTACCAGCACTTGCTGTGTTTGCCTATGCTGTGCGCTCACTTCTAACTGCGCTCTAGGTATACCCTTTCTTTAATCACTTTGCTCTTTGCAGAAAAATGGTTTCAAAACCACATTTTTCAATTGTACACACATTAAAGTAGGACTAGTTCTCATTCCTGCGCTGCTGATTGCTTCCAGCTCCCTACCCATCTGCTTGGCTTCTGGCCTGGTAGGTTAGAGCACAGCCTGTGCCTGCGTGTCCCTTCTTCATCCCCGGGTGCACCACAGCTATAAGATTCTGCTCTAGCAACGAGCCCCTTTTTGTCACCAGACAGGTTTGCAAGCATGTAGGGTCCTAGGGGACCCCAGGTTCAAAGCTGGGAAGCACATCCTCATGAAGAGAGCTTTCCAGCATCACATTCCTGCCATGGAATGGATGCTTGTACAGGAGCCTGAATTTAAATTGACCTAAACTTTCTTGGTGTTTAGGGATGCCTGTAGATGGGATTTTGGCATAGTCCATTAGGGAGACAGGATGTACTTTCTTACAAAGAGGAAAACATCCCGAGAGCCTAATCAGCAGGAGCACAAGGTTGTCTTAAAATTTCTGGTAAATTCATTTTGGTACTGGAAGAAATACACAAACTCATCTCTCCTGAAGGAAAGTGTCTGTTAGGACTGCACATGTAGTTCTTACACTCTCTCCCATGGGAGGAAATGCAGTGTTTCTTTTTTCCCCTCATCCTGAGGATATCTTTATTATGTTCTACTAAGAGCTCAGCATTACATGAGGACGTTGCTAATGAATGCCTCTAGGCTTCAAAGGGCAGAGTCTCAAGAGCTCTATGATTAAATATAATAATTTGCAGTTCTGCAGTACCTTCCATCTGAAGATCTCATCTGTTTGTACAGATTCCTGTGAATTAAGCTCTCTCTCACAAGTGAGCTATTTCTGATAAATACCGAATACCCTGGTAGCAAGGACACGTTCCCAAGAGGTCAGAGACAGAGTTTTGAGCACTTCTGACTGGGGTGAGAATTGAATCCAGGCACCCAGTATTCTGGGCAGGTCATCTCCACAGCAGTGTGTACCGATGGGGGAAAGGAGATACCCGCCTCGCCTTCTGGCAGTCTGGAAAAGGGTGACCTCTCCTCAGCCCTTTCAGAGAAGGCTGCAGATAGTGGATCCCAAACAGATCAATATGCCTCCTGGTAGGCTACCAAGGAGCTGGATTTAAGGCTCACCTATCCTCAGTGCTTCCCAGCTGGTTCATCGTAGGCTAAACATAGGAAGCTCCATCCTATGGTTTGTTCAGGTCCCATTAAAAAGGAAATTTAACTCTGTCCTTGCACTGTATGTAGGACCCTGATGCCTAACACAGGGCCCTAGATTTCATGCGGCCCATTTGATCTCATCCTCCATGATGAAATAATTCCAGAAAAGTTACAGAATGGCCTGACAAGGCATGTTTCTTCTCTTTCTTTTGTGTCTTCTGTTCCTGTCAATGCTTCTCCACCTCCAGCAAAGGAGATTATTGGCAAAATATTTCCAGACAAGAATAAACACACTTTTATTCTATTTAATGTGACCAGTAAAAGTTGATAGGTTAAAAAAACCCCACATCATCTCTGATTATTCTAGCTGCCTTTGTTTCAGGAGTCAAAACTGAGAATAGGTTTAGAACTCAAATCCCTGCAGTAGTAGTATGAAATGATGCTATACCATTAGACTGAAAGTTTCACTGCCAAATGTCTTAATTAAAGATTTAAAGCCCCCTATATCAAGCAGACTTCTCATGCAAGTTTTTGTTAGTAAGATGTTTTTAGTAGCAGTGAGGTCATGTATCAAGTGGATGCAAGTTCATGTGGCCAAGTTCAGAGCCCTGTTTGATCAGAGTTTTAACTATTCTGGTTTTAGCTGTTTTGAACAGAAAATCCCACTGATCTGCAGGTTTTGGAAAAGTCCAGAGAAGCAGAATTACAGTAATTAGTGGGTTAGCTTTAATTAACACTGAGTTGTTAAGTAATACAATGAATCAGTAAAATATACATCAGTCTTGAAAGCTTTTTCTGCATTTTTTTCTAGCACCATTTGATATATGCTAGAGGAAAAATAACAAAATTTCTTTCAGCAGGATGGGAAGAGAAACACACGGCCGAGGCAGGGCAGCTGATGAAACCCTGCCAGAGGGGGAGGTCTGAGACACGTCCACATCCAGGCAGCTGGAGGGAAATGCATTCACCCAGCCAATGAGAAAGACTATCCAAAGGTCAGGGGGTAGCTAAGCAACAGAAAGGAAAAATCCTCCATCACTTCCAGCTGAAAATAAAGCAAAAAAATAACATTTCTGGGATTTAAGGGCAGTGTTGTCCAGTGGGTAGGCAGCATAGCTATGGGAGCAGGCAGTGTCTAATTTTCCTCTTTTTGCAGAGTTGCTATGTGACATTAGGCAAATGAATTCTTTTGTGCCTCAGTTTCCCAATCTAGAAATGTATATGGTATGCCTCAATGTATATAATACACCTTACCACCATAGGAGGGCTGGGAGGTCTACGTTTCTACACTGCTTTAAGACCCTCAGGTAAAAGAAGCTGCAGAAGTTGAGACTAATACAGTTATTTTCTGTTTATTTCTAATAGGTAGACACACAGTAGGAACCATTTTGACATGTGTTAGTGTAGGTGGCAATGACTCATTTGGCTGCACTGGAAGCTAGCTGCTGTAGACTGGCTGCTGCTACGCTCCTAAATAAATCCCTTAAAACAGGTCTTGAAAAATAAAGTGAATCTTGCTGCTCTGTTACTAATTAACTTAATATATTTAACATGTGTACATATGAGCACGTCTTAATTTATACACATGTGAACATACATACACTCCCTGTAGTGTATTCAGTCTTTAAATTACTTGTATAATGAACAACTAATGCCAAAGAGGAACCCAATGTTTTTTCCCACTGTACTTACCAATATCATAAGATGACCTAGAAAATACCATATAGAAATTTCCTGAACGTTGCCTACACACTTAAGAGATCTGTTATATCAAGAAGGAGTTTTAACAACAAATGTATTGTAACAGTGTGGACAAAAACATAAGCAACAAAACTAAGGCTCAGACTAAGACCAGAAAAGCTAAGGAATTAAGATCAGAGTTTAATTCCCAATTCCATCAGGGATTCTCTGGCTTCCCGAGGGAGACAGGAGAGCTACAAACCACTGCTGGGCCAGGCCCCAGCTGGGATGAGCTCCTGCAAATGGCTGTACCCAACAAAAAGCTCCTACTGGCTGCTTCTCAGGGCATCGCCACTTCCTTACCTCTGCACAGTGTTCATGTGTACTTTGTGCAAAGCAGCTATCAAGTACTTCCCAGTTTAATTTGTATCTTTAGATCTGCGTCTTTCTTGCTAGAGTGGGGGTGTATCTTTAGGGTAGAGGCTGCAAAGTGGGCAGGCAAAGAAGGGTAAGTACTAAGTCGTAGTCACCATTTCTTTCCATTGCAATAGGGATGTGCATCATGATTTCAAAAAAGTGGATGTAAGCTACTCACAACATTTCTTCCTGGCCTTGACAGCTCTCAGCCAGGACAGCACCAGAGGAGAGATACAACCTATAGCAGTACACAGTAAACAGAAGGCTCTTTTACGGGCTGCCTCTGCAGGGCTCCATCCAGGTTCCCAGCCCTGGGGTGCCCTGGAGACAGCCGAGTGCGGAGGCAGGGTGCGATCTGCCCGCGTGCCCCTGCCTGGGACAGGGACGTAGGTGCCCTGGCAGGGTCAGGGCACCGCCGGCCCCTCTGGCCAGGCGAGGCGGGGGCAGCCGCCCACAGCCGAGAGGAGCAAGGTGTGCACCTGCCCGCCGCAGGGAACAACCAGAAAAGGGCATGTCGGCCCGCTCGGTTTCTGTTCACATCCCAGGCACGCATCGTCTCTTGCCCACTCCCACACGCCAGTACTCAGATATTAAAGCAACTGCTAAGAGGCAGCTAGTCAGAGATCCACTGATTTATGTCACGCTTAACGTTGGCAGAAGCAAACTTGGAGGTAAGGCAAGAACATTTCAGTGGCAGCATTTCAATGCCAGATTTAAAAATCAGGGCCTAATGTTTCTGTAAATTAAAATGACCTAATTACTCAATGGGCCAGGAGAGTTTTCTGGCTAGGAAAGGACTGTAAATGCAAAGCGCTGCTCTGAGGCCAGAGTTAGGCAGCTGATAACATTCACAAATCTTCCCTTACAGAGTGTCAGCGGGTTAAAATATTGAGGAGTGCCTGCAGATAAAGCTGCTAAACCCCGCTCCAAGCTACCTCCTGCCACAGTTCCCAGGGGAGTTCACTAAACAGACTTTCTGCTGTTGTCCTTGCCAGGAAGGAAAATTAATAGTTAACTGTAAGTCTACAGTTACTTTATCTGTTCCACACTCACCCACTTCCATAGTCCTTCCTGCTTCCCATCAGAGTTTCACCTGCCTTGGGAAGGATCTCGGAAATTCTCCTGAGCAACAGAGCTGGGATTATGTTTGTATTTTGCATCTACCATGAATATTTTTGCAGTTTCTGGCCCCGTAGTTTCTAGAGGTCACTTATTCAGCATACCTAGAAACACAGGGTATGGAGTAGCATTTTCAGAGGCACCCAATCTCCAGCTAAGTCAATGGAAAGCACACATTTCTTTAACTCTTCCTTACAACAAATCTTGCTGTAAGTTTTCGAATCCCAGGCATCCTGGGAGGAGAGGAATGGATGCACAAAATGGCTGTCTGAGACCCACCCTAAAGGCAGGGATGTAATAGCAAAACCAAGGCCAACCGTAGAGTTTGAATGCTCCGTGAACTGAAGAACTGCCCCATAGAAAGCCTGCAACTGACTGCTCTGCATAACTACATTCCCAAATATTTTCTGTAGCCAACAGGTCACTCCCATTTTGGCATGTGAAGTAATCTGACCCACCCCGAGCTGTGTGAGTGGGGGGCAGCTGGGCACATGAGTGTGTGACTTGCTAAAATAAGACATAAGCCCTTGAAAACAGCTTAATATAATCTTTCAGGGGGTTGGTCAAGCCTTCTAACCAGAGACTCTCATTTTTCCCTCACATCTGGCCAGGACTGTGCTATTACTAATGATAAAAAGAAGATCCCTTCCTTCATTGATTTGTCCTTGTGGTAAACATCCAGATAGATGAGATTTCAGGCAGCAGTACTGTTTCCTCAGCCTACATTTGCTTTTTCTTCTCCAGGAAGATACATGAGGAGGATCAGGGAGGAGAAAGGGTTGTTCATTCCGATGATCTGGGGGGCATAAAGAGAGAAACAATTTAGAAACAAAACTATCCCCAGCTGGAAAGCCAAGGTTTGTCCTGAGAAAAGGCAACACGAAGAGAAATTGCTAAACTTCTGCTGAAAATAATGAAAAACACCTGCAACGTAGCTCCCTAAGGAGGCTAATTAAGTGAGAAAGATTGGTGCTTATTGGAACTTACAGACTCTCAGCAAAATTTAAAGTATTATCTCTCACATGACTTATTTGCTTGCTATTTTAGGGAAATGTATTTTTCCTTTGTTATACTGATTAGATGACAAGATTGATTGGCTTCCCATGTTACTTTCAGTGACTCACATCTATCTATACCCTCCAAAACAGGTATGCGCTAAATTATTTACACCTTCTGCACATCGCTGCCCAAAAAGCCCATTCCTGTGTTTAGCTGTGTGTCCAGCCTGCCACAGGAGCAGGACTTTG
This sequence comes from Theristicus caerulescens, assembly GCA_020745775.1. Taxonomy (NCBI): domain Eukaryota; kingdom Metazoa; phylum Chordata; class Aves; order Pelecaniformes; family Threskiornithidae; genus Theristicus; species Theristicus caerulescens. Next base: position 32,308,242 of record CM036564.1, read on the forward strand.
CACTCACAGATGGCCTCTTTTCTTGTAGAAATAAGAAATGTGCAATTATTATACCCCCCCCTTTTTTTTTTAAATTAGGCCCCATACTTTAATTTCCCCCTCATCTAAAATGGTGGTATTTACCTATCTATCTCACAGGCTGTTCGAATCATTTTGAGCATATGCAGGTTGCCTTGCAAATACAGAAAATGACAGTCCCAACCCAGGGGGTGTAATACAGAAAGAATTAAAACACGTAATGGAGAAGAGAAAAAGGACAGATGTGCAAGCAAGCAGAGTAATCACACTGCTAGTGCATACCTAATTGGCTTGTCTGTAATGTTTGCAACATTTATTTGGCAATACTTTTTTTTAGTTCACTGTGCTACTGTATTAGCTGATGCTTTCCTTGCCCCTGTAATCCATAGCAATGTACCTAGAACATATGGTACATGATGAATGAGATGAGGGACTGGCTGGTGTCATGGTTAGAGGCAGATGAAGATCAAGCTGCACGAATAGAATACTATCCCCATCTGTGACACAGATTTTGTATGTGTCGCTAGTTAAGTCATTCAGACTTTTCAGAGATGGTCAGTAGTTATGTGCTCATTATTTTCCAGGTGCCTGACTTGAGGCTTTGAAAATGCAGGAGGTACTGAAGAACTAAAGGCAAAACAAGCTGGAGCTAGAGCAGGCAAAGTGCTGTGAGTCACCAAGTGCTGTGAAACATGAAGTCCCACTCTAATATGGACACTTGAAATCAGTGACTTCAGCTTCTGCTCTCCATTCCTTAACTCTGCCTTCATGAAATACAGCTCTGCATTCATGAAACACAGGTAGTGCCCTGCCATCTCAGAGGGAAGAGAGAAAACAGATGAGTTTTAGTATTTGTGAGGCACACAGTTACTATAGCAATGAGCATCACAGAAAAACTCCTGAGGAAAGTAATTGCCTTCAACGCGGATAGTATGCAGTCAATAAGGCATGGAGACACACTCCGAACAATGAAGGGAAAAAATACTGAGCAGCTGCTCATTAAGTGAGCACCATCCATCTTGTGTGTTGGGTGAGGCAAGGGTCCTGTGGAGTGGTATGGCATCATAAAATTAACAGTGGTCTTTTAACACATGCATACAGGCAATCTTAACCCTGGCATTTCCAACTGTTGAAGGCCTGACTTTGAAATCTTTTTGGTGAGGACAGAGAGGGTACAGTATATAGTTATCGAGATTATAAAAGCAGGAATTCCATGTTGTAGCATCAAGCTAATACACATCAGCTGGGACACTCAGGTTCCCTACACAGACCTCTGTTACTTGGACCAAGGAAATAGCTGACTGCAATAGCAATCCCTCACCTTTGCGATGTGGAGCAATGGGAAGGCACAGAAATCTTGGCTTTCTTGGGGGAAGGTGATAACTTACAGAAAAAGATTCTCCACCCATTTTTTTTCCCTCTGCCCCTACTTTCCAAACAGTCCGTGCTCTTCTCCTCTGCATTTCCTTGCCCAGATTTCCCTCTGACTTTATGTGTGTTCCTGTTGTCAGCTTCACCCCCATGTTCTGGCTAACGCCCAGTTTCCAATCTAGGGTACCTTGTACAATTTTGTTAGTCATCCCAGACGGTTTCTTAGTTGCCTCTCCTAAACAATGTGAACTTTGCCTCTGAGTCTTGGTTTCTTGTAAGCTCTGTCTTCCTAGCTCCTAATACTTACTATCTTTGCCAAGTCAGCTTCAGATTCCTCTTCCCCATCTCCTCCTGTGATTCAGTTTTCATGACCACCCATTAGTTTCTATTTTCAGAAAATGGAGATTCTCCTAAGAAGCCAATTGTAGCAATTCTGGCTCATGAAAACACTCGGTATTGCGAGATGAATTAAAAGTCACATGTACTGGCAGCACTGCAAACTTTGACAAACATATTTTTACATGCTAAAAATACACAAATAAGTCCTGAGATCAACTCCTGTCACAGGGTGTTGTTGCAAGTGCTGCATTATGGAAGTTTTCTGTGCTTTTTGCATATTCTGAGTGTGAGGAAAATCACTGCAGGCACTCAAGTAATTAGCTCTATGTGGCTTTCCTTAACCAGTTTCAAGGAAGAAAAGAAGAGCGCTTTACTAAAAACTGCAAACAACATAGCTACATTTGTTTTTATGTTTCCTGACAAAGAGTGTTTCCTAACACTCCCTGACTAGGCTCCTAAGAGCAGTCTGGTAGTGAGGTGAAAGGGGAAAAAGTGTCCTTGTGACCCAAGCCTTCCTTCCATGTTCAGGATAAAGACCTAAGAAGGTGAGGGTAGCCAGACAGGGTGCCAGAAAAGGCCAGTCTCTCAGGGCCAGTAAGGGATGTTCAGGGAAGGGCAAGCACAGGGTTATTCTGTCCCCAAGATACTCTCTAGCAAGCTGCAGCTTAAGGACTTCTTGAGCTTTGCTGTACCTGCATCCACTGAACTGCCCTTGACAGACCTTTCTACCACAAATATAGCCAAGAACTTGTTTTTTGTTTGTTTTGGAGGTTTGGGTGGGGTTTTTGTTGTTGTTTTGTTTTGGTTTTTTTTTTAATATGCATATTCTTCTAGCATCCAGGGCAAACCAGAACTCCCAGCCACAAACCAGTGTGCTGTGGGAGAAAGCACTGCCCTCTGTGCTTTTTGAATGTGCAGACTGGCTGGGCTCGATGCATCAGTGTGCATGTTAAGTGAATACAAAATTGTAAACACTCGAGAGGATCGGGGAAGAGGGATGCAGGGACCATGATCTCACCTGGCTCTCCTGTATTGTCACTGACTTTCTGCTACCAACACATAGGCAACAAGTCCTGGGTCTTCTAGCCCCAGGTCTATCACCATTTTGCTGGGAATTACTAATTCTCAGGGTGTTGTTTCTAGTCTGTGACTCATGGCTTTGTGCAGTCTCCAGGTCTCCCTCCATCCTGATTCCCGCATGATCTTATATTGATCTTTCTTTCCCAGTCCCAGAAGCGTTATGGTTACTGGCTGGGCCCTGACCTGAAGAACGATGAGGATGCCCACTGTAATGACTGAGTAGTTCATTACAGCAAAAGAACAGAGGAAAAAAGGTGCTTGTGAGTACAGAAATAATCTTCTGTGAATGTTTCCAGCTTTATTTACATGCAGCACATCCCATCTGATGCCCTAGTCAGTGTGCTGGAGGAGCAACCTCCACAGTTTCATGTAACTGTTCCAGCTGCCAAATTCATTTTTGCAGTTTACAGCTAACAATCAATCATACACTACTCAGCTGTTAGCTTCTTTTGTTTAGATCATTTGGATAATTAAAGTACGACGAATACCATGGTGTCAGCGGGTCTCAAACAGACCTCCTGCTGGCTCTGCAATCTCTTTCAGAGATCAGAAAATAAAACAATGAATAACACTAGAAGAAGGAGTCCAAGTAACTCATATTTTGTGTTTCATGTTTTCCTAATGACAAGGTCATATAGTCAACAGTGTGATCAATGCAAATACAATATGCCTTTGGAAAAAGGCCAGTGTCTGCCTGTGGAAAGGGCAATCAAGGGAACTGTTTCGTAATAATGCACTTTGTGGGTAAATAGCAGAGATCCCAAAGCTCTTTACCAAAAGGAGCAAAAGACAGTGACTCAAGATGCCAAGTTAAAAAAGCAAGCCAATGGCAAGTCCCTGGATATGTACACATGGGCATGATGTCCTATCCTTTGAATGCACATCTCCCTCTCATGCATACTACATTTGTGTCAGCATCATTTTGCTATGCCTCAGAAAGCCTATCCTCAGCAAATATCTAGAGCTAACAACTGTTCTGCATTTAGTTGACATGCACATGGCCATGCTAAGCCTGGCCAATCACTGCTATCTCTGCTAAGACGCAGGCAAAAAAAAAATAAATCCACAGATGTTAAATTGTGTCAGCTTCCCTAACCATTTGAAGTAATTAATTCTGCAGACTATTTTTTACTAAGTCTACAAAAACTACATCATTCCTCCCTATTGCTTGTTCTTTGCTTATTGTGTATATTGCAACTTTCAAAATCACAGACAACACACAAATGCTGCAGCACACATGACACCCTCAGCAAGCAAACTCCCTGCTTTTCTTAGTCCCCTCTGTGGCATTTCATGATTATGAGAATGAGTAGGACGTTTCTGTTTGTCATCGCAGTCTGTCCATGTGAAGAAGGTTTTGAAAGCAGATAAGATTCACTTTTTCAAAATGTAGATAAGGTGAAAACAGCTGACGACAAAGGTAAAGCTCGGGAAGGATAAAGCAAGGCTGTAGTGAAACGTAACAAGCTAGAGGAAGATGGACTGCAAACTCCAGCAGAGCTCTGGGAAGCCTCTGGAAGCAAATTAGGAGTTTCTGATCATTTGTAAGACTGAGCAAAGGGGCGTTGGTGGAATAGGTTGGGGTTTTTTTGACTCTTGGATTGGCATTAATAAGAATACACCAGCTAAGTACTTGGCTCCTTTTTTTTGTCTTTATGGCACACAGGACCCATGGAGAATATGAGAAAGCAGGAGTACTGCCCCCCCACTCCAGTGGGATAGAGCTCATGTTTAATGTGCTGTGGTGACCTTAAAGTAGGGATTCAATATAAAGGCATGGTAGAGTTTGTGAGTAAATGAAACTGCCCGCGTAGACAATATTTGTAATCACATCGCACACTCCTGGCTCTACGGCTGTCCACAGGCCACTAGAGCGCAATTACACATTTCCACACTACAGCAATCGATATGCTCACTCTCTAAGAGTAGGCCCAGAAGTCCAACATTTTTATGGCCTTGTTGGCCTCAGGGCCAACCAGCTGCGTGCCTGTGCAATGCAGGCTCCCGGGGGCTCCAGGGCGAGCTGATCCCAGCTCCTAGCCTCAGCAGTTACCGCTGCTCTCACTACAGGGAGCCAGCAGCAAGCAGCTGGCACAGCATCTCTCACCAGATCTCGAACCATCCAGGGCTTTTAGGACGGGCTTAGCTTCTCCTATTTGCTTAGTCACCTGCAAAATCAGGCATTAAGATGCCTGGACCATTTGCACATCACTGTTGCTCAGCTGTGGGAAGGTTGCTCACCAGTTGTTCCTCTCCTCTTGGGACTTTAGTGCTAGAGCTTGTCACAAAAAAAAAAGCATTATGTGCTCTTTGCAGTGCCTCACTAGTGCTCCCACAAGACACTATGCTCTGCTCTTTGTAGTTAACTGAGTGATGAAGTAGTTATCAGCATCTACAAGCAATAGGTAAAGGTGTTACAGACCTTGGAAAGGAAGCTGAGGATCAGAGAGAAAACAACCACTGGTGTTTTGCTTTGCATTGTCATTTTAAGGGGAGCTCTGGAATCATGTGGTTTTAGTTGGGCTGAACATAAAATCTGCATTCTTTGTTCTCAGAATTGTGAGGATAGACTAGGTAACATGAATTCTAAAAGCTCATATACAGAAATTAAATGCAGATAATTCCCCTTCCTTTTCAAAGTCTCTCTTTTTTTTTTCCCCCTTCTTTTTTTAAATGTTTGGATTTGCCACTGCTGAAACTTATGTTCGCTGTACTTTTCCCCTAAATGCCGGAAGGCTAAACTAACCACCCAGTGAGCTGGAAATGGATGCAAAGGCCATAACTAATGCCAGAAAGGTAAATCGCTGTGACAGTAATAGTTTGTGGTCAAGATGCAGTGCTCAACTTGAACAGGAAAAGAGAGGATGCAAAAAGGCTCTTCCGTTGATTAAGTGCTGGGTTAAAAAGCTTGGAACTAATGAAGAGTTGATTTTAAATATGAAAAACAGAGAGTTTAGTTCAATTTCTGTTTGATTCTCTTCACTGTTTTTTCTGGAAAGCTAATTTCCAGTCTTTAGCTCCAAGATTACTAGTTGCCTTTTCCTGCATTATATGCTCTTTCATATGATTTCTTTTTCATATGGCTGTCTTCCTTCAGCTGTCTGCAAGTTTCAAAGCTGCTGACCCTGGTTCTCACATTCCCATGCACAGTGCAAGGCTCATATACATCTCATAAAGTGATATTGCAAGCTTGCATCGTTCACTTTGGGCAATTATAGAAAGAAGACAGGAGGAGAGGATGATGGACCGGATTGGTCTAAAGTATATCTACACATGTTTATAAATGTCTAAGGGAAACGTGGGAATGCCTTTGGCTAGCCAACCATCAAGAGGCAGAAAAACACCAAGAGCCAGGTCTGTGTATGGAAATATAGTATAGTCATTGAACACAAAGGTTAAATAGCCAGTGCTGATCCTTCCTGGCCAACAGAAAAACAGAGCTCAACAAAAAATACCCTTGCTCTAATAACTGTATCCAGTCCTTTATTAGCAATGGGGACCTATCAGGAAAGTGAAATAGGAGAAGCTTTGAGACACATGTAACTGCAGAATTAAAAAAACCCAAACAATTCCTATTTTCCTTGTATAGCATGAAGGTCAACCTCCAAAGCTAGAGGGGTTTCATGGTGTTAGTGCACACTCTCACTGTGAATGACTAATGTATGGAGTATCACGTTCACCAGTCTCTAGCAGATTGCCATACAGAGCACAATCCAGTAGGAACTCCATCCATCCATCCATCCATCCATCCATCCATCCATCCTTTGTGTGGAGAAAGGCCAATTTGCAAGTGTTGAAACACTTGCAAATTCCATACCTGCAGTAAACAAGACAGAGGCGTTATACACACCTGGGATGTAAAACCTGGACTGTAAGAACTAGTGCATATATATGTAAGGAGGCTGCAAAGCAAGGAGCGCTCAGATTAGCCCTGTAGCTAGGCAAAAAGCAGAACTTGCATGCTTACATGCACCGCACCCAGGCACTGGGATGCGAGCCCTGAGATGCAAGCCTGAGGCTTGCAGCATTTGCTAGCATCCTTGGAGTAGCAGATTTTTCATTTTCTCTGGGGGATATTAGCAAGGACAAGAATTTTTTAAGAGTTCCCACCACCATAAACTATTAAATATTTATTTGGTTGGAGCTGTCAGCATCAGGAAAGAACAATTCAGTCAGGGTGTTCGACACATAATACATGAAGCAGCTGATAACCTTGAAACTGTGGCCCCAGGCCTTGAGAATTAAAGCGTTCCCACAGGAAGGAGATAGGATTGAGCAGAGGGAGGAGGGCTGGGAGCATTACTGAGAAGGAGTAGGGTAAAAAGGCTTGGGCAGGGCAAAGCAAGGCTTTGCAGGGAGCAACTGCAGAAGGCAAGGATTCTGACCCCTGTAGGTAGCCCTTCCCACGGATGTGTCCTCTGCAAGGGAGTTTTGTACATGGGTGCAAAATGCTAACACCCTTCCAATCTTACAGACTGTGGGCCTGTGAGGCAAGAGGCTCGTCTTGCTGCATCTTACTCCCACTCTGTCCTTATAAGAAGTGTGGAGGAGTGAGGAGCAGGCACTGTGCTTGGCTTCAGGTGCCTTCACAGGCTGTCTCAGCCAGCCCTGCTCATCACCACTGTGAGAGAGACAGTGGAGCACTGAACACACGGCACCCTTGGAAATAGCTCAGCCAAACATCCTCCTCCGTGCAACTTCAAAAGCACAAACAACACCTCATGCTCTCGACCAGCCGTGCCCACTCAGCCTGAGCTGGGGAGTCCTTGGGAGTTCATCGCCGCTCAAGGACAGAGGAGAGGGAGGGTGGTCTGCATCAAGGAGAGACCAGAGAAAAATATGTTCATGCAGGTTCAGCCATGCAGCTGCTGAAGTTACAGGAAGTTTAGTTAGCAATATGGTTGAAATTCAGTGCTGAATTGGCACTGTGTGCACCTCTGACCTGGGTGTTTCTTGTAGCAGTTGGCCACGTTTCTGTCCTATCAAGCCTTCCCACTGTGTACCGTGTAGAACAGATCGGCTTCTCCTCCTGTGGGTTTCACAGGAAGCCTGGTGCAGAGAGCTCTTTGCTGGGCATGCAGAACCTCAAGTTCCTGCTGGTAGGCCAAAGCATCCTTTTTTTTGATGGAAAAATCCATCGGACAGGGCCAGGAAAACTCTGTGTGTGTGGTTTCTGCAATAGCTTTCTGTCTCGCAGTTTTGAACCATTCTCCCTCTCCTGAGGCTCACAAGCCAGGTTTTCAGCAGAGTGGGATTGCCACAAGTTCTGCTTCTGGCTGCTACCTTTTTGGAGGATCATTTTAAGAAGGAAAATAAGGAGGTATTAATTTGAAGCAGATTCCCAGCTGGTGTCTACAAACAGGAGCCCATAGTTAGGGCCCCAGTCACCACGGCTTCTTTCTTTCTCTGGGTCCCTTATGCTGCCCAGAGGGGCAAGGAAAAGGAGGGAGAGCTGCAGGAAGGTGGCTGAAGTCCAGGTCTCAGAGACTTAAAAATTCCTCATTTCAAATTGCGCCTAGCATTTTTGCATCCATTCAGAGTTTGGGCCTTTCTTGGTGAGTGTTGTTTTTCCACAATGCTGAAAAAAAAAAAATGCATGACTTTATGAAAGAGCTTCAGGCAGGTTTTCAAGGTTTTTTTTTCCTTTTGCTGGTTTTGGCTGGGATAGAGTTAGTTTTCTTTATAGTAGCTAGTATGGGGCTATGTTTTGGATTTGTGCTGAAAACAGTGTTGATAATACAGGGATGTTTTTGTTATTGCTGAGCAGTGCTCACACAGAGTCAAGGCCTCTTCTGCTTCTCACCCCACCCCACCAGCGAGGAGGCTGGGGGTGCACAAGAAGTTGGGAGGGGACACAGCTGGGACAGCTGACCCCAACTGACCAAAGGGCTATTCCATACCATACGACATCATGCTCAGCATATAAAGCTGGGGGAAGAAGAAGGAAGGGGGGGACGTTCGGAGTGATGGCATTTTTTCTTCCCAAGTAACCATTATGTGTGATGGAGCCCTGCTTTCCTGGAGATGGCTGAACACCTGCCTGCCAATGGGAAGCAGTGAATGAATTCCTTGTTTTGCTTTGCTTGGGTGCGCAGCTTTTGCTTTCCCTATTAAACTGTCTTTATCTCAACCCATGAATTTTCTCACTTTTACTCTTCTGATTCTCTCCCCCATCCCACCGGGGGGGAGTGAGTGAGCGGCTGTGTGGTGCTTAGTTGCTGGCTGGGGTTAAACCATGACATCTCTTTACCCCATTTGAAAAACAGCAGCCACCAGAATAAATGGCTAATTCAGTCTTCTGGAGTATCCGTATATCCCCTAATATTTTTCAGGGAATTTTGTGCTGTTTTGATAGGCAAATGACTTCAGTTTTGTGCTATTAGTCCTGACATATATATAGCAATACAGATACCCAGCATACACCATGAAGATGCTTCTGTCTCATCAGGAAGAGGACTGAGATCAAGTCCAAAGGTGCTGTTTTGCTGCTATATAATATCATGGTGCACCTACAGCAGCCAGGTGCAGCTCAGTTCTCCACTTCTCAGGAAGGATGTAGCAGAGTTAGGGAAGGGCAATTAAAACAGCTGAGAGGATGGAGAAGCTGCCTTATAAAAAGCGACTAAAAGGGCTAGTACTCCCCTGTTTGGAGAGAAGACCAAGGCTGAATATGATCAGGGTTTATAAAACCATGGAGACAGTAGATAGAACATGAATATGGAGATGTTTGTGAAACCCCACAATGCAAGAAGTTGAGGGCGAGAGGACTCGATTAATCTAGTAGGAAATCCATTTAAAACAGATTTGTAGAAGTCCTTTACACAGAGAATGGTGAACTTATGGACCTTCTTGCCACAGGAGGGTGTGGAGTCAGAGAGTGTCAGCAGGTTCAAAAAGGCATGAGACAAATTCATGGACAACAAGTTCATACATGGATACCAAAAGGTATCCGTAGGTATATAGCCACTAGCACCCCAAATATAATAGCTATGATTGCTGGGAAAGTTCAAAGGGGAGTGAACTACAGAAAGTGGCCAGGTTCACACACTCTCCCTAAACAGGATCTCCTGCCATTGCCAGAGACCAGGCAGTGGGCTAGGTGGATCACTGATCTGACCCAATAGGGCATTTCTCATGTCCTGTGTTTCCCTGGTGGGGGGGAACAAAAAACCCACCAACCCATATATTTATATACTGTGTACCACGGGATCTCCATACTATCCAGCCAGTGGCCTGCCCATTGAGATTTCCTACCAGAAAGGACAAAGGTAATGTTGATTTCCGTCCTTCTGGAACAGGAATAAGACAATTTAATAACAAATAAATAACTGCCACAACCAAGGCTAGCTGAATTTTGACAGATGTCCTATAGATGAAATTGGATGTTTTATTGCCAGTCCCCTTAAGGCTTCTAAGCTTCTGCCTCACGGAAATTTGTTTTGAATTCTTTTCCAACAAATAACTACATTAATAGATTTTAGCAGATGCCTTAACTAGTCTCTGTTCTCAATGGGAAAGTTACATGAATTAAAAATCAAGGCTTTTATAGGTAGGGAAAGATGTAAATGATACTAGGTTAGTGAGTAAAAAGGGATCCTTCAGCAGGCAGACCTCAGCTGAAATCCTGCAATTATGCAAGGTGGGGCTCTTTTGAAAGGTCTCAGAGGAAGACATGCCATTCTCACCACGAAAATATGCTTTCAGCAAACAAATTAGAGCCTCCGTGTTGCTGTTGCTACACAGAAAGGGAAATAAGTGGAAGTCCTTTGGGGGCATTGGTGAGGGAAAAAAAAAAAAAACAAACCACCACCAAAGCAGATGCCCTTGGAGAGACCTGTAGACCAAAACCACATTCTCTATGAAGGAGCAAAATGAAAAACAGGAAAGAGTGAATCAGCAAGCCCCTGGGCGCATTGCTCTGCTGTTGAAGTAGTATCTAACCACGCAGACTGTATAGCTGCAGTGTATCCTCACTGACTGACACATCTCTAGTCTGTATATTTTATCAGTGTTTACTGCATCCTTTCTAATCACCTTCACAGCAGAAACGTGGGTTCCAAGCTGCTCTTATTCACTTGAGACATCCCACTGACTTGGGAGGGTACAGGCTGGCCCTTCCGACTGCATGCTGCAGGGCAGGAGCTTGTCATTGTTACTTGTCTATAAAATGTCACTTGTTATTGTTGTGGTATTTTACCAGTTGTACAAGTAATTAGCTCCCTGTAGACATGGTATTGCCAACCCCAGCAATCTTTAATGGCTTAATTATCAGAGTCTTCAAACAAGAAGCATTTTGTTCTTTGCTGTCTGAGCCATTGTGTTCCGCCTTCACTCTTGTCCACGTTCAAACAAACTTGGAAACAAGCAATCGAGATGAAGGGCTCACCACATCAGTTCTCTGCAGAACTGCAGCTTTAAGGAAAACCACCAAACACTATGCATCTTGATACATATCTTATCCAGAGAAACCATCATTATAAGCATGGATTCAGCCATCTCCTCCAAAACTTACTTATGGTCAGCCTATTTGTAGCTGACAGAAGCCTCCCTTCATCCCTCTGTGACTTCTCTCCCACTCCTCAGTCCTAAGAGTCAGCCCAGATCTTAAAGGGTATAAAGAGTCTTGTCCAGATCCTCTGCAGGGACACAGATTTCACCCTTAAAGCCTTTAGGAAACACTTACAGTGTGATTTAGAAGCCTGAACCTTACTGACTTTCAACATAACTTTGGCATCCAAACCATCTGAGAGCTTCTGAAAATATCATTTGTTTGTAATATTTCTAAAGACTAAACTTTTTTTTTCCTAAATAAAAGCAAGATGATTTCAATTCATCCCCAATGCGAGTTTTATGTTGCAAGTCACATCAAACCTTTAATGATATTGTAGATCTTGGACAAAAAAAGGTCAGTTATGAAATGTATTGTTATCAAGTGATATTCTGGGACAGGTTTAATGGAAACAGAGGAAAATGTAAGCTTTTGGGTCAAAATCAGGAAGAAGCATCAATATATCCTCTATCTTACAAACAAGCAATGCTTTCCAAAATATGGGCTGCATTCAGTTCTTTATTGCTGCCCGTCCCTTCCTAGATAATAAAGCACTTCACTTTTAGCAAGGATTTACTGTGACATATCTATAAGTTTTGTTGTTATAGAGACTTCTGTAAAATACTCCCCCAAAATTATTTTTGGCTTGCTATCAGCATGTTCATTACAAGCAGATTGGAACATGGCCACCTACTTCATAAACAAATCAAAACAAAGAAAGGGGGAAAAAAACAAACCCTGAGTCATACCCTTGTCCTCCTGACAACACTGAATCCAATGTCACGCACTACTGCCTTAGTAAGGGGTAAAAGTAGTTAATCATCTGTCTTTGGACTAGGTAGTATGACATTGAATTGCTGGCCAGTTTATTCACAGCCCAGAAAAGAACCAGTTGCAGATAAAATGACCCCTCACCTCCCTAATAAGCTCAAATGTCTGCTATCTGTTCCAGATAATTCATCTTTGTCTGCTGTAAAGTGCACGTCACCTGTACCCCACTCAGGAACAGTAAACACTTACTCATGTAATGAAGAGGATTGCCTCTGGCAGATTAATTGCTCTGACTCCCCTCCTCCCAAAGTAAAACACAGTTTCTCATTTTTTTCTGGATTTGTTATTTCAGTACTTCATCCAAACACTTGGCAGAGGGGCAAGTGCCCTAGGCACTCCTTAAAACTCCATGACCAAGCTCCTCATTTTATTTAGTATTTTTGTAGGGCTGGGTTAATAAATAAAGTGCTTTGCAGAGCTACGGTTTCAAGGAACACTCTCTGATTATTTATTTTTTTTTAATGAATTTGCTTAATTTCCTCCTTTTTTTATTTTTTAAACCAGTTATGTAACACAAACCTTTCATGAAGATATTCCTGTTCTTGGCTCTGTATTTTTGCAAAGTCCTCCCAGCGGAGACAACTGGAGTTACTTATGGTCATATCACTGACCTTGAGTGAGCCTGGCACCCGTGACAGCAGAAACACTGCATGGTCCATACCAGCCTTGCACTTACTTTCATGCAATACTGGAACTAGCATGAATCGTAGCCATGTAGTAGGCTGAAATGCACAATAAGGGCTTTTCATAGCACTGTGAAAGAACTTGCTTATCCTTTCTGGACACTTGGCAAGGAATTCTGGGAAGGCCGTGGAGGACCATGGGTGGTTTATGGCAGTAGCCTGCAGCCACTCTACGAAGCAGTGTAGTATGCCCACTTGACCGTATAAGCCAACTGATCCAAGCTACAGAACGGTTTTGTGTACAGATGGCAGCTAAAGTAGGGCAACACCTGTGCTCTAGCTCAAGTTAACATTGCAAAAAGAAACACTTTCGAAGTAACAAATAAAGGAAGTTTGAGAAGCCATATGGTCAAATGATGACAAAGGAACTCGGTGGCGGCATTTGGGATGATCTACCATCAGCCCTGAATGGGATGTGCTTCAGTGAGTTACAGGTGAGCATCCACGTGGCTTACTTTAGTGATCTGCAGAATGATGCTACCATGTTTGCTTGTCTTGCAGAGGAATTAGGGAAGGCTAATTCTGCCATGCAGGATTTGCAAACCTTTTTGAAACCTTTGAGCGGAAGGTGCACTGTCACATGTGCAACGCTTGTTTCCTGTTCGCCATATTGCCAGCACATCATATGCATGGGTGGCCTCGGTTGATGGTGCTTTCTGTTTTCTCTGCAGTGACAAATGTCAGTTCTGCTTCATCAGTACAGGATGCTGGCACTGCCTGTAACACAAATCCTCTTCCTAGCCCACGCACCTCAGCCTGGTGGGGCAGGCTCCAACATGAGAGGCAAAACAACCCTTTGTCTCTGGTACCTTGCACCAGCACAGCCACAGAGTCAATTGCCTAAGCTGTGGGAGTCTGAAAGATGGAACCACACCGCTATGCCTCTCTTCCATAGCACGTGAGATTGGAAGGAGAAGCTGGGGTCTTCCCTGGTTGTACAGACAACGTCAGGAGCTGGGGTAGTGCTACTCTCTTACGCAATTGAACAACACTCATTTTGCTACCACCTTGTCTTTGCTACTTGCCTGACGTTTTATTTTCACGATGGTTTGTAGCCATCTCCTGGGGATATGGTCTGTAGCCTCTGAGCTTCATTTGTTTTAGCAGAGCAGTTCTGTGTTGCTACTCAGGACAGAAAAACAGTCACTGGTGCAGCAAGCTGGACCCCTTTCTGGCAGAAAGCTGGCTCTGCCGAGGGAGCACATCTTGCCCCTGTAGGCAGTGGAAGGATGCCTCATACATCTCTGTACAAGGCACCTTCTGCATAGTCCAACAGCAGTATACTTTTTGCCAGTGACGAGGAACATCACTATATAGTGAGTAAAGGGATTGGTGAGGATGATTCCTGTGCCTTGAAGGGTACAAGGAAATCATTGCGTGCTATAGGAAAATGGGAAGCAAAATCAATGCAAGAAAGACTGTCAGATGTGTAGGATGACAGGATTCAACTCCCCTGGCTGGTCTGTACATAGCCCTGTGCCACCTGTCAGTGCAGACATTCCTCTCCTCCTGACAAAGAAACAGGCATGACTGCCAAAACAGTTGAGGAAAAAGAGAAATATTTTTAAAAATATTACTTTGAGGTCCGAGGACCACAGGATCATTTTGAGAAGATTCTCCTCAAAGGGTGGTTGGTCGCCATGGGGTTTCTTGCCAGCCCTCCCCAGGACCGCCCGTAGCACAAGAGTGCAGCCCACTGCACTAATGGTGCTGCTCTCCGGGAGACTCAGCTTCAAAATCTTAGTGGCAGCGTAACGACTAGCAGTGTTAGCTCACAAATGCTGAATCCAAACAGCAGTTGGGGCTTCTATGTCGTGGACAATAACACCTTCTGGAAGCAGGCAAGCTTCCTATGAACTTCTGAATGTTAAAATCCTCTTATAAAAATAAATGGGCTTCGGAGAAAGCCCAAGGGTGTATTTCAGAGCACTTTGGATTTTAGCCTGTTTCAACTTCTATTGCCAGCTATCCATCTGTCCTACTAATGTACTTCATTATGCAGCTAGGTAATGAGCCTACAGCTCCTTTACTGGTGGGATTATAATTGTGAGAGGACAGGGAGACAAACTTGTTATGTGGGACTCAGGGGGGAAGGACCATAGGGGGATTTTCTCATTTTTCATTCAAACACGGTTAGAGTACATATTGTTCCACTGAAGTTATCCCCATCAGTAAGAAATATGTCCCTTTTCCTCGCCATGGGGAAGCTGAACTCTGGTTCAAAGGACTTGCCACAGGGGCTCTCAGAGGTGGTTTCACTGACATGAAGTGGTGTCTCTGGATCTGGCCATGCTGCCTCAACAGAGCATGGGAACAGCCAGACTGATCAGGGCAAGAGGAACATACTTTTTCTATTATGTTTTCCCTGCACATTAAAAGACGGAGATTTTAGATACAGAGCTCAGAAATACTCCAACTCCAGCAGTCACAGCTTGCCTTTTACTCATGCCTGGAAACTACTCAGCTGGCACAGGTGGCTTCTTAAGGTCCAGCCAGCATGGACGGGATACAGCAGGATCAAGCTCTGGCCAAGCGCCCGCTCCTCCGCAGCTCCCCTCGCCTCCCACTGTTCCTCTTGCTGCCTGAAGAGATCCCTGCAGGTCTCATTTGCACGGGTCAGCCTTTCCCAGGCTGCTTTAGGAACTTCCCCTTTTGCAAAGGAATGATAGCAGGAGGCACATACATCTATTATCACCCTTTACCATCCTCTACAAGGGGTAGAGACTGATCTTTGTAGTGGTTTATGGCTTTAAAAGCTATTGTGCTTTCAGTTAATTTCTTGATTTTATCTGCCTGAGTCATTGATGACCTGATTGTTTTCATTTTAGTGGCTTTTACTTTGTCTTCCTTGGAATGGCATTGCCCAGTGGTAGGCAGTTTGCCATCTAAATGGGCTAAATATGAAAGAGTTGTTATATCTTGCAGTTATGGCAGGGAAAGAGGATTTGTTTTATTTTGATCAGTAGTCTAAATATTTTCGTATCAGATTTTGGCATTTTGAATGCAGAAAGGGCTGCTTTTGAACTCCACTTAGCTACTGAGAAATGGCATTTCTGCTTTATGTCACCAAGACATCATCTTCTATAGATTTCTAATAAGTTTTGGATCTGACCTACTGTGAAATCGCAATGTCAGAATAAGTTGACTGTTTTCAAGTACATTTCTCACATAAGTGCTTGCCTTAGCTTAAAAATAATAGCTAACTTGATATTTTAGTAATTTTACATTTCTCTTTGATTATGAACTTCTCGTGATTCTAAGTCAGCTGTAATCTAGTCATGGGTGCACAATTACACGAAGGTGGTGTAGCCAAAAATTTAAAAAAAAAAAAAGGATTATACGCATACTATACTTCTGAAAGCAGCCAAGAATAATAGAAGCTGAAAATTGTCAGCAACTTCGACAACAGAAATCAAAGCCTTCGGGAGAGGCATGCAAATACTGAGACTTCCAAAATGCAGGGTTGCTCAGAAAAGAGCTTGATCCCAGTGCTTTTCTCCAGGGCATGTGCAGGCTGACCCCACAGGTAGCTCAGGTCTCCTGACAGTCAGCAGCTCTCCAGTTTCAAGGTAAGAGTCTCTTTTTCTTACACTATGGTACTTCAAATGGAATTGAGTTTCCTCTAAGCTTTATGCTTGATGGAGCGAAATAATGTTCTAATTGTTGAAAGATTGGCTATTGGCCATAGTAACTTTAAAAAAAAAAAGAGTCTGAATTCTAAAATAGACAAAAAAGCTTATACTCAGGCTGGCTTCAATGCCACTAAACAGACTTAGTGTTAGCTGTGGCTCTGCCTTTAAATATCAGCTTGCATCCAGCACCGTCAAAGAAATATCCCCCTCAGAGAGCTCAATTCTCCAGCAGGACCACTCTGCTGGGGAAAATGTTGAAGAACAACGCTCAGGCAGAAATAAAAGGCCAAAAAGCTGCAGCTGCATTGCTTGAAAAATAGAAGCCCATGCTGAAAGAACAAAGGCTGCCTTGGACTGCTTGGACAGCTGATACTGTACTGATAGCAGGAGGCAAAGACAAGGTGTAATTCTGCTATCGGCTACCCAGTGTAATAGATGACAGTGGTGATCACATTACCGAAGACCCATTTATGCAGTATTCTGTTTTTCCATCAGGATAAATACCTAATTTGGTTCATTTTTGAGAAAATAATGACAGTTATTGGTTAATTGGTTTAAAAAATAAATGTTGTATACCATGTGTATGCATGCTGAATGATTTCTCTCATGAACTCATCATAAGACCTTTGAACCTACTTATTTCCTCATCCTTTGTACACAACAAATCTTATGTCTAATAACCATCACTCTTCAGGCAGATGTGAAATATTAAATGCCTAGGCCATGATGAACAGTGACACAGGCACCCACATAACCTGCATTTATACCCAGAAAGTCCCACCACCCATGCACCCTGGATTGTCAAGCCTCAGAGCCCAAAGGCAGGCTGTTGCCATCCCTAGGAGGTACCTCACATACAGCAGCATCCTTGCTTTGCCAGGCTGGCTTAGTATTATGGAGGGCTTGGGATGCCCTACCCAGCAGGGCAGCAGCTCGCACGCACGCACGCTCGCTCGCTCGACCCCTTTTGCAATTGCTGTGCAAATTATTCCTTACCTCACTGGGGCTTTGTGTGTGTTTTAACAAATGTCTCACAGCTTTAGTAGTCTTTGCACATTAAGAGAGAACTATCTTCACCTGGAAGGATGAAGCCTGGGACTCTAAGCTTTTGGATTTTCTTTTACATTTTCAGGCTCATTTCTTATAGGAAGAGTGAATGACCCCCACACTCATTTTCCCCTTGTTTTTCCTTCGGCTCAGGTTGTCCTTTGTCATGTCTAAGCTAGAAACAGAACCAGCAAATGTGCCAGAGCAAGTTCCACCACCATTTCCTTAATCCAATCAAGCAGAGTTTAGTCCTGCGGAGAATTACTCTGGCCAAACTGCTTTAGACCTGTGCCGAAGGCACCAACTGCTCTCAGACAAAGCAGGAAGCTCCTCAGTGCCAGCACTGCTGAAGTCCGATCTGCCACAGATTTGCACCCTATATCCTTTAGCCTTCCCTGCAATTTCCCCTGTGTCCCATCCCTGACCCTTCCTGGTCTTTTCCATGCCCTCCCCTTCACACCTGTGAGGGCAAGTCCCGGCGAGGGCAGGCTGGAGAGGACGGTTGCGCCGACGGGCTGGCTGGGAGCTGCCTTTGGCATGGACCAGGGTGAGTTATTGCTGCCTACCTGCCAGCGGCAGGCTCGTGAGCGGGTCTGTGTGTGTCTCTCATCTACTCATATGCCAGTGCTGTGGGTTATCCTTCACAGCTCTGAGACCTCTGCTCCCTCTCAAATTTGTTTAGAATTAGCATATGGATGTAAAAGCTATGAGTGCCTGCATGTGAGGGGCAGGGCGGGTAGGGCTGCTGAGACGTAGTTGTGTAAGCATAATTCACTTAGGAAAATAGGCTAAAAATAATAAAGCTGCATCATCACATTCTTTCACAATGCTTCAGAAGAACTGGAGTGGCGCTTACAGCTGCAACAAATCCTTATTAAAACCAAAGGGAAGTAGGTGAGGACAGAGAAGCAACTCTGTGTCCTGCTTGCTCTGCCAGGCAATGCTGGACCAGGGTGCTGGAGCCCCTCACCCCATCCCACTCCATGCAGCCCCACTTACGTGCAGGCTGCAACACGGGTGCTGAGCAAAGTCCTCGCCGTTCCACTTCGGGTTAGCACACGGAGACCTCATTAAAACCTCCTCTTGGCTGAAGGGCTCCCCAGCTTCCTAAACAGGTTTTTGAAGACAGCTCGTCAGCAGGGATGAAGCCAGGTGTTAATCTGTGTTTTCCCCAAGCATGCTGGCTAATTAACTAAGTTCACAGGCTGATTCTCTGGGAGCTCTGCTTGCATTTGTATGAAGGAGGAATAGGACCATTCAGGAAAGGAAAGACTGTAGGAATAGTAGGACTGTTCAGACCAAAGCTTTGCTAAAGTTTAGGGTAGCTGAATACAAAATTGTGTGTGTATTCACCCCTAGTTCTGGCTTTTTTAAACATTGCTGCCCTAAGATGACTATTCCCGTTATTGCTAACTTTTACTATGGAGTGGAGCCATGCATGCAACCACCAACCAGCATGGAGGTGGTTGCCACATACAAGGAAGGCTCCTGCTGCAAACAGCTGACACACTGAGGATAAGATAGGAAGAAAAGGAAGATAGATACAGATAAGAAAGAGACCACAATGAACTGCTGAGACTGTATCTGTCAGTACAGCAGGCGGTGGTCTCAGCACACCAGGAGCTGAATCACTGCAAAACGCTGTGTAGTAGGGTGTAGGTACAGGCTAAGCAGCGTCTTCTTCAGCAGAGCCTGCAGAAAGAGAAGAGAGAGGGCCATGGGGACCCGGCACAGCCTTACAGGAGAAAGCGCTTGGCTGAAAATAAACCTAGAGGGCAATGGCCCATGGCACTGTGGCGGTTCAGAGGTGAGAGTCAAGCTCACAATGAGTGATGAGCAGGAAAGGAAGGTCACTTGTTTCTCTGCTCTCATTTTCTGCCCCCTTCCTGCCTGTGGAACCGCCCTGGCAGTGCCGAAGGGGATGGGAGCGGGGCTGTGGCTGAGCTGCTGTGGCACCAGCCACAGCACTCATGCTTTGGGACTTTGTTTTCCCGCCTTGAAAATTTGCTTTACCTAGGGTGGGTAGACAATTTTAGGATGTTACAGTTAATTCCTTGTCTGAAGCTACGCTTTTCTGTGGAGACACTCAGCTGCTCCCATCCCCTAAGCAGTAAGGGATACTGCTGTAGCGGGAGCACTTATGTCCCTCATTTACATCCATCTTCTGGAGGTGTCTTTATGGCAGGTTGGTTGGTGCAAAGGAATTGAACACCATGCTGGGTGTCTGTGCTACACGGGACCTGAAGGAAAACAGGACAGATGCTTTCTGGTAAAGAGAGGAAGAAAAGGCTGACAATTCATGTGGTGTGATGCTGTGAGGGCTGCAATAAAAAAAGGAGTCGATGTTTCTCTTTGACGGAGCCACGTTCCAATGGCTAAACAGGCTTTCTAGTCAAGAAAAAGCCACATTTACGCTGCAGTAGAAAATAGTGAGCATACACTTTTATTATCTCATTAACACCCTCTCCCCACCTCCCCAGGATCATTTGGCTCCAAGTCTGGCAGCAGGGTACAATAACGTTCCCAGCAGAAACAGCTGGTACAGAGACGGGATATTGTTTGAAATGGCCTGAGAGACATCATCACCAGGTGGCATTTATCAGCCCCATGCAAACGCCATGCTTGAGTAAGGCAGTCTAAGATGGGTATATATCAAAAAAAATAAAAGAGAAGTACAACTTAGCAAAGAGAAGATTTGTAGCTGAAACCTCCTTTTTGGTATAGATGGAAGGGGAGGGAGTAATAAACAGTCCTGTTAAGCTAGTCTGTTGGCTTTAAACCAAGGTAATGAGGCATGCGGGTGCTTTGACAAGGAGCCAGAAACTGCATTTTGCCACCGATTTGACTTCTACCTTTTTTGTCTCTCTTAAGCTGACAGTAAATTCCTCACAGTCCACTGAGCATATCAAAATGGGGCTCAGGCTAGGTCTAATGCACTGTTAATTGGGGATATAACCTTTTAAAGTACTACTAGGAAAATAATTTACTTAATTAAATATTTCCAGTTGTGGAAACCACCCTCTAGGCAAATTGCACCACCTCTTCCCCCTTTGCACACACAAAATGTAGAATAAAAATGGATATGCTCATTTTGTTCCTGCACACAGCGTTTCCCACACCCATTCCTTCTCAGTTGTCCTTCCTAGGGCTGCTTCCACAGAAGAGAAGATTACTCTCATGACTGGGTCTGAGAAGTGGGAGGGTGAGCTTCTGGCTCTGCTGCCCTCTTCGTTTGCAGCCCTGGACAAATTTCTTAACCCCTCTTTGCAACAGCTTCTGCATCTATATGGCCTGGAGACAAGCAGTATCCTTCCACTCCATCACTCTGCTCATTGATTAAGTGTCCACAGAGCAGCTCAGACCTCCTTTGGTAGGACATGGACAGAAGAGTATTAAGAGTTCATTCAGGCCAGAGCCCTGCCAGTCTGTTCCTTGGATAGGATATCGTTCAGCTCTAGGCACAACAGACAAACCCCTGCCTTCGGGGAACCACAAGCAGCATGGCCCCACCACCTGATCGAAGGTGCATGACCATACCAGGGAGCCACTGGTGGCCTGCATTAGTGGAGTCCATGTAGGAGGCCAGAAGCACCCAGTCATTTCATACAAATCTGCCTGACACTTGAGAGAATCTCATCATGAAAGAAAACTTGGGGTTTGTACAGAGACAAGCTTCCTGAAAGGAGAGCATCAAATCTTAAACTCTTTTGCAGGAGTACTTTTATTCTCCAGATGCAGTACCATCACAGCCAGACTGAAAATGTCACCACTGGGCTTCTAGATCCTTTTCATGAGATGAACACAAAGTTTCTACTGGAGAACAAAGCATGTTAGTGATCTTTTAACAACCACCTCTAACTAACTTGCAGTACTTGCCCTGCGGTAGATAAGCTCCTTATATCTAAAAGGTGCCCTGCAGCGAAAAGATTGAATCAAAACATACCTGCATCTTTGTGCACAGTAGCTGTTCAGTGTATAACCCATACCAGGTCCCCAACAAGTTCCTAGTGGCTGTATTTTTTCCAAGGGCATGTCTACTGCTATCTGCTGAAGTTTCTTCTTTGCGACTGAAAAAATTTCCCCATCTCTGTGTATTTCTCCTGCCTCCTGCTAGGTACCACCACAAATATTTACAAATGATGGCTTGTAAGTGAGGCAGGCACAGCAAGACACACATTAGATTTGCTTGTACTGCTTGCAGACTTGTTAACTTGCTCTCTCCCTCAAACCATTCAAAGGCTGGGAGATGCTTTCTCCAGCATCCCCATCACAGCAGTGCAGGAGGCCGGTGATGGGAGCCCCGCTTGGGCTCAGGACATCAGGCACTGCTCTGGAAGCTGCAGCGCACACCAGGTTTGATGGTAGCACCAAAAGCACCTTGGGGCATCCCGAGCTGTCAAAGGATGGTGTTTCTCAGCTGGCAGGAGATGCTTGCCTCAGAGCTTGCTCACTCCTCGCAACAAGAGAGCTGGCCAGCTGCAACGCAGAAACTGCGTTTTTGAACTGTTTCCTCAAAACCTAGGAAGAAAGCGATTTTTTTTTTTGGCCTGTAATGAAAACAAAGGGGAAGTGGGGAAGCCACATTTATGATCTGGGTAGAAATTTTACTATCCACTCCAAGAGGAAGGATGTTCTCCGCCAGCTCTTCAGAACACCTGTTTTTCGCTGCAGCGCACCTCCCAGCAGTGCCGGCTCTGTCGCTCGCTGGTGTGTTTTGACACGGAGCTGCGTTCCTTCTGACATTATAAACTCGGAAGAGGCCAGGGTAATCTCTTCACCTCATGCAGGCCACAGAAGAGCCCAAGTTCATTAATATCTGAGTTTATTCTGCATGAAAATTAGTCTGGAATAACCACTGCAAAATATATCTTTAACAGCCCTCAGAAATAATAAGCCCTCAGAAAGACAATGTTCTGCTGTCTGAGCATAGCAGTAATTATTTGCTTATATGGGACATTTCAGACCCTTTCATATGCAGCTATTATGAGTTGTCCTACCTGTGCCTGTTTCTGAGTGAGTTTTAAGTACACTAATTGATGCTACACGCTGCCTCCGTAAGGAACATGTGAGTCATTTGGCAGATCATGTGAAGCCAGTTGGTGGGTCTCAGCCCAGGTCACAGTGGGGAGATATCAACATCACAGGGCGCTCCCAAGTGTCCATCCTGCAGCCTAAATGGCTGGGGACCCCCCACTTTAAAGACGACCCTCGTTACAGAGGTTTATGTAACATCTGGATAGATGCCTCTGGTCTCTGGCCCTGTCAGTGTGATACCTTTCACTGGCAAGGAGCTGGAGCTATTTTTAGGATTCAATGGGGAAACAAACCTTCCAGTGTTCTCGTTGCTTAATTGCTCTCTATTGCCTTAAGTACAATGGCTAACAGCTAAAATGGACTTTGGGGTGTTGCCTACAGAGCTCTGTAATGGTTTCCTGCTTTTTCCTTCTATTTGCAAGCTATTTTAAGTTGTTCTACCTTTCCTGGACTGCCCAAGAGGAGCTGCGTTGTGCACTTTCATCAGCTGATTCTGGGAAATAACAGTTTTGCTGTTCTCCTGTTAGTAAGATGTTTCTTGAACGATTTAAAAATAGCACAGTATGAAACATTTCCATCTTCTCTCTTCTGGAGGAGAACTGAGGGGGAGTTAACTCTTTTCTGCTCTGCTGGAGCAAGAAGTCATACAGCGTTCAGGTGCTCTAGGGCTGGAACCAGCTACTGGTGCCGACAGAGGCAAGGCAACAAGGGCGCCTGGTCGGAGCCTGAGCTAAGCAAGGCCCTTGCCATTGTCGGAGCCACTGGCAGTCCCGTCATGCATGGCAGCCATGTCAGTCCAGGACACAGCAGAAGTGGGCATCCGAATGCTGACCTGCTTCTCTGCTGCTTTTACAGCTTGCTCAGAGGGCTTGCCAGCCAGCGCCCATAGGCCCAGCTGGTGCTGATCACGTTAGAGCTCCTCTCTGTGAACTGCTCCAACACATAGTAACCCTAGAGTCTAAACCTAAGCTGGGAACTACATCTCCCAGACATCCACATCAGTTCTACAGTACCATCCCGTTTTTAACCCTTGTTGGAGCACCTCATCACTGGCTGCTTGGTCTGTGTCTTGTGTTTATTTGTGTCTGCTTCCTCAGCTGTTTGGTTGCTTGTTAACCTCTCCTCCTGTTTTGTTTTGACCTTCCAGCACCATTTTCCTTTCTTTTTTGGTCCTCTGCCCCTGGCTTGCTCCTTTTTACTTCTCCATCTCTGACGTTTCCTCCAGGGGCACTTTCTCCTACACTTCCCATCTGAAGGCAGCTTGAAAGACAGCCATCTATGGTGCTGTCCCAGGGAGCTCCTTGGCAGCAGCCTGCTGTGATAAACCTGTTTCTATGTATGTTAGAGGCAGCCAGAAAGCAGAAGGAGAAGAAAGATCCTTTTATCACCCGAGCAGCAGAAGCATATGCTCATCAGACGCAGCTTCCCTTATCTGTTTGCACTTGCCATGCACTTTTCCTCTGGTCTGTGGCCCCTTTGGGACTACTCTGGTAACCACAACGTTGGGAAATACTCTTTCAACCACAAAATGCAGCTTCCTCTTTCAGATGACAATTAGCTTTTCCCCAGTGCCTGTGGGCAGCCTAGAAACATTTAAACAACGACTGGTCTTGGCCTGTTTGTGTAAGCACCTCCAACATGACCACGCAGTTGCTCAGATTTTTTCCCTGGTGGCTTTCCCTGGACACTTGTCTCCTCCAAACCTCCTCTGCTGAGTGCAGCCCCTTCCAGCTTTGCCTCCTCCTTGGTGTGACCCAGGTTTTCCAGGTGCAAGCAATGGGTGTAACCATGCAAATGCAGTTGACTGCATCATCCGGAGTTGGAGGAACAGTAGAGGTCAGTAAGATTTTACTGGCACATGGTGGTGGTGGAAGGGTGAAGAGGAGAAACAGTGACGCAGTTAACTACAAATGACTTGTCCCAGTTCTGGCTGAGGTTTAGTGCCGCCTTTGCTCTGTGCCACAGGAAGGGCTGCACAGGAGAGTGCTTTGGAGCCCACCCCATTGAAACGACTACAAATATCCCCACCAGCCTCATGAGTCTGGGGCTATGGGGCGTCTCTTTTCAGATAGGTATCTAGAGGCACATCAGGGCTTCAAACTGCTCCCAGAATGGTGCTACCTCATTTTGTTTTCTTTCTTTTCTCATGGGCAAGTATTACTCATAGTAGGTCACCCTTGCTTTCTCTGCCTGCCCAAAACTGCATGAAAGCACTGATTAGATGGTTATAAATCACAAGGGAACTACGGTATTTTGAATCACTCTGAACTTTGGCATTATAGCTGAGGTCTTGAATGCACTCTCCAGCAAATCCACTCGATATTGGTTTCTGTTTATTCAGCAGTGATGTCTTATCAAACTTTCTGGAGTACTCTGACGGAGACTTTATTAAAAGAAGTCTGGATAGCAGAGCCAAGTTTAGCTGCAGCCAAGTTATTCAGTAAGACAGCAAGTTGGGTAGCAAAGCAGAAGGATAATTCTCACCTCTGTGATGATGTCTGGCTTGAGAGCCTGCATCTGGTCTGTCTGCAAATGCTGCCATGTGCAAGGGTCCATCCTGGACAGGAATTATCTGCACCCACAGCAACCCAGGGTTTCAACCTTAGCTCATGTGAAGAAGACACCTGTGTGCCTTATTTGTCTCCACTTGAAAATAATGGGGGGTGCCCCTCTACTCTGCTCTGGTGAGACCCCACCTGGAGTACTGCGTCCAGCTCTGGAGTCCTCAGCACAGGAAGGACATGGACCTGTTGGAGCGGGTCCAGAGGAGGGCCACAAAAATGATCAGAGGGATGGAACACCTCTGCTATGAGGAAAGGCTGAAAGAGCTGGGGTTATTCAGCCTGGAGAAGAGAAGGCTGCGGGGAGACCTTATTGCGGCCTTTCAGTACTTAAAGGGGGCCTACAAGAAAGATGGGGACAGACTTTTTAGCAGGGCCTGTAGTGATAGGACAAGGGGTAATGGTTTTAAACTAAAAGAGGGTAGATCCAGACTAGATATAAGGAAGAAATTTTTTATGATGAGGGCAGTGAAACACGGGAACAGGTTGCCCAGAGAGGTGGTAGATGCCCCATCCTTGGAAACATTCAAGGTCAGGCTGGACGGGGCTCTGAGCAACCTGATCCGGTTGAAGATGTCCCTGCCAATTGCAGGGGTGATGGACTAGATGATCTTTAAAGGTCCCTTCCATCCCAGAGCGTTCTATGATTCTATGATAATACTGGCCAGGATGCATTTTCCACCCAAATAAAGGCCCTACAGACACGAGGAGAAACAGTAGTAAACTTTGCAAGAAAATGTTTTCCAGTGGGAAAATACTAAGTTGCTAATATCTCTCAGAAACAACTTATTTTCCATGAATTTTCAAACAACATGAAGGAAGGTTTCCAAAGTTGCTTGGCAAGCAGCATCGCATCGTACCATGCATGGATTTTCCTGCAAGTTTCCTTACTCCTCAGGAACCCACCAATATTTGCCACGCTTCCCCAGCCCTTTCCTGAAAGAGATGCAATAGCTGGGAATGCATGGCTTTTACATTCCCTGATAAAGTATTTCCTGGGAGATATGGACTCGGGAAGCCTTTGACAACTACTGACTAAAACTGGCATGGTTCTTGTCATCTCCACCAGTCTTTACAGCTGAATGTCTGCACTCAAACCTCTCCACTGTAATGGCAGAGATCATGTCACTTTGAAGCAGCGGCTACCCAGGTCTGTTAAGCATATTTCACCAAAGGGAAAAAAAAGTAGCTACGTCTGCAGTATGAATTTCCTGTGATTTCTGTTTCCTGGGCAATTCTGAAAAGAGTATTTTCATTTAAGCATTGGAACAAAACCAAGAACGAGGGCTTCGTACAAACAGTAAACCCCAAGTTTCGAGCAGCCCTTTGCACATGCATGTTCCCTGCCACGTTTGATGCCCCCTGCAGAGCCAGGCTGGGGGGGTCTTCTCAGTCCAGCTGAAACGCTAGCACATCTTGAGGGGTGTGGGAGGTATACGTAAAGGTATAAGAGTAAAATATTTTTAATGGCTTTTTGTAATGCACCTAAAACAAAGTTACTCGGACTAGCTGCAGCCACAGCTTTCTACAGGCACAGCTTCGTTTCCCCAGTAGCCGTGAGTCATACTGCTCTAGCAGGTTAAAGTATGTTTTAAAGTGCCGCACACCTGTTCAAAATCCCCTGAAAATGCCGTGTGCTGGTGGCCTTTCCAACAGCCGGGAGGGGACCGGTGGCTGCTGCAGGGCCAGGGCACAGCGCCCGTGCCGGGGGCCTGTCTTTCACAGGTTTGCTGCACAGCCGTAGCCAAAGCACTTTGATGCTGCCTGCCAGGCTCTCAGGCAGTGTATTAGCACAAGCTACCTCACACAGGGAAGTCGGGTAAAATTCAATGTTTATAAAGTATAAGCAGAATGTCCCAGGGCAGCATAAAATAATACCTTTTTTCCTTCATTGGCACTCACAGGAACAGTTAATGCTCGGTTTGGATAGAGCTGACGACTTTGCTGTTGTTCATCATTTATCAATTCTGGATTATTGTGGTTGCAAATCATTTGGCTGATTTCTCTTTTTTTCTGTTTCGCAGATGGCAGTGTCTGTGAAGCATGACACCCTTGCAGGCATCTGACTTACTGCGAGGCGGGAAGCTCGAGGACCTTTGGGGATAAAACGACCCTCAATATTAAATGACCTCTAACCTTCATGGACCGATGCACTGTGATTTACCCAGTCCTCCCTGATACAAACTCTCTGTGCCTGGGTCTCTGCTTGAAGACTGTGCTGCTTCCGAGAGGAGCCTGTGCCGGTGATGGGCCAGCACACATAAGAGTGTAATTTTATTGCTGTACTACTTAATGTTCATGCTTCAGCTCCAGTTCAGTCTCTTCCAGAGTGGGGGGCCTAATGCACTTAAGCTGTAGCTAGACCAAGGCAGCACGGAATAAGCCCACCACTGTAATTTTATGTGAAAGGAAACATACAGAAGCTGCACTTCTCCAGCTGATGTCCTGTTTTTTTCCGGGGTGGATGGCTAACAGAGCTGAGCAGCTCCTGCAGCTGCAAATGGAGGGTGTTTCCAGCCCCAAGACACACTGAATCAGTCAATGTGCTGTTCTCCTCTGCTGCCTTATTAGCAGTTAAAAACTAAGAAAACACAATGTCTTCCCCGAACATCTGCCTCATTTGCCTTCCTCTCAGCATAGCAACAGCCCTCGCCACAGACTAGCCCTCATTACAGCAGCTCGGGGGGAAGCGTAGGTCAAATTCTTCTCGCATAACGAGCTGCAACCCTGTGATCTTTAATAGGATTATACTGGGGGAAAAGGACAGGACTCAGCCTTGTGATTGCAGAGCAACTTAGGATTCATGGACGTCAGCGTATTATCTGGGGACATCCTGGACATTGCCTCCTCCTCCTCCCATTAA
This sequence comes from Theristicus caerulescens, assembly GCA_020745775.1. Taxonomy (NCBI): domain Eukaryota; kingdom Metazoa; phylum Chordata; class Aves; order Pelecaniformes; family Threskiornithidae; genus Theristicus; species Theristicus caerulescens. The sequence goes on from CM036564.1 coordinate 32,336,249, forward strand.
GATCTCTTTGTGCAGAGACACAGGGTTTGTTCAGCTGCTCCTGACCTCAGTCCCTGACCCTACACAGCCAGCACTGTCCAGCTGCCGGCAGCTGGGCCGAGTCCAGAGCAGGATGGAGCCGCCTGGTGAGCAACAGAAGTGACCAGGCACGCTCTCTTGGGGTTTGTGCCTTGGGGTTGACTGGCTTTTGAACTGAATTGTAGTACGATTCGGTCTTATCTCCTCCTAGCCCTATAAAATACAGCTTCTTTTTGCTTTACAGCTCTCCCCTGCAAGAGTATTTTGGTGACAACACGCAGGCTGGCATGTGCTGCAGCACTGGTGACTCTTGGAGGCAAACCTGGGAATGATGCCATGCAACTTTTTTTGGTGAAACTTACAGGACCCTTGTTATTTTTGAGGTCCCCTTATTCAAATTTGGTTGAAATTGGCTAACAGGCTTGAACATAAGGGTGACAAAATAGGTAGTCCACGAGATCACATGAAACTTCCTTCCATAGGAAACAGGTCTAAAACATACCTAAAAGTAGGTGAAGGATTGTGATGTGTTAGGAAGAGGGGCAGATTTACAAGACAGAGCCAGAGCATGTGCAGAGGTACATGCCCCTCTCCCAGGAGCATCCTTCTGGACAGCCCTCCCAGCCAAATAGCTCATTCCCACCCTCAGTTAAAAGCTCTTTCCTCCACGTATGATGGACCTGTACTGAAGGGTAAAGACCTAGGCGACGCTGAATCATGCATTTGCCACCTCCCACCATCACTAATGCACTGTACGCCACTTAGGAACGAAGGTTTGGGGTTTCTAGAAATAGAGTGAAATAAAATATCATGTCATCTGCCTGAAGATTCAGCAGCCCACGTGTTCTCCCACACACGCTGCTGCGAAGGTACCACGCTGATGCTTTGGGCAGTCCTCTGGCTTGTCCTTCGGTAGCAGATTAGATTCCAGCTCCGACTCCTGAGCAGCAGCGTGCTTCAGAGACAAGCGCTCACACCAGCAGCATTTACCAGGTGCAGTGGTCCTCTCTGCACCAGGGTTCAGGACAGAGGACCACTACCAGCAATATTATCAGTACAGCCTTCATTTTTCTTTCACAGGGATGGGATGATCTTACTGTAACCAAGCCTGAATACAAGCCCCTGTCTTCTCAGTTTAGCCCACCCCTTCACTGCAAAATACAAAAGTTGGTAAATAAAATTCCTAACATATCCTAGTAGGGAGAAGAGATTCTCCAGAAAGCGTCTAGTTATATAATCTCTGCAGCGCTCAGATACCATGGAAATCAGTACAGAATATCTTGGTGAGCCTGTTGCATTGCAGCTTTATGTATCATTCACTGTTTGTTACCAAGCTTAAACCTCTTTCAGGGTTTCTGCACCCAGGCTTGTCCCAGTGAGTAGCGATATTTTGGGATTGCGTTGCATTTTCCACAAATTTTACCATATTATTTCTAGCCATTTTTCCTTTCTCTGAGCCCCCAGCTCCTCCCTGTCCAGTACTCTCCAGGAACCACAGCCAGATAACGCTTATTCCTCCACCTGGCTTCTGCATGGGGATATTTCTGAATATAGATTGCAGACTATTTAACATTGCACATTTCAGTACCACCCCACGATTCTCATGTGCTCTCCACTGATACCTTGCTGTTGGCTATCCTTTATTAGCAGCGCTTTGGGTGGCTTTTAAAATTGCTAAGTCTTTGTCAGAACCAAGACAATTTGAATGATTTTTGAGGAACTCTTTTTAAATGTTTTACTGACACCCAAATATATTCCACCTTATCACATGCCCCCTGAATCTACTAAGCTTGAAATTGTAGCTGGTAGATTAATTTGAAATTCATTTTGCTGGGGCATATGTACATTTGTTAGACTGCTTATCCCATATTCTGAGGAAGCTGCCTTTTAGGCAAGCTTCTATTGCTGGGAAGTCTAAAGACCAAAGTCCAAAAGGGTTTAGTTCACATCCAGCTCTTGAGGTTGTTGACTCATTAAAAGAGATTTCATCTCCATCTGCAAACTTCACGCTGCCTTCTGATGGGTCACAGGTTTGTTAGAGACTCCTGTCTTCTGCTCATTTTATGTGAGCGATTGTGATTGCAAGCTCCAAACCCTGATCCTCCCCTTGCCGGAGTCCTGCAGGAATATCTGACCTCTCCCTGGCACTGGTGATTGCTGTGAAGCTCACGGCAGTTCAAGTCAGGCAGATGGGCAGCATTCAGAGGACCTGCCTTGGGCGATAAAGACTAGGCTACAGCTTTACATGGATGCTTTACTAACATATTTATCTGATGCCAGAGAGGTCACTCATCCTTTTGTTTAAGCACTTGGGACATTAGGAAAAAGCTTTGGACTGTCTGTAAATATGTACAAAATATGAATTATTCAGCATTGCTGAAGATAGCTCTCTGTTATTCAGGGAGCAACCCAATTCAAAAAGCTCTCCAGGTGTAAAGAACTATGAAAGAAATACCAGAATAGAGAGGAATAATGTGTGGCTTAGGCTATAAACAGCCACGTTACCAAAACACATGACAGGTCCTAGCCCTGGGTTTGCTGGCCCGCTGGCCATGGGTACGTGTGTGTTGAAGTGGCAGCTGCACACCCTGTGAGGAGAGAGCGATGTGTTTGCCTTGCACTTCCCAAGTGACACCATTGCGTTTGATCCCTGACCCTTGTAACTCCATGTGCCAGTATCCACATTTACAGATTTTCTTGAAGTAGGTATCTTTGTACCAAGCAAGCTCAAGGCTTGTTGGGCATACAGATATCCTAGTTGGGAAGTGATAGAAAGATCCAGAGGATTGCAGAAGGGAAAGCATTTTCTTGGTAGAGAAGAGCAGATCACAAAATACTCAGATTCTGAACACGGTGAGGGTGAGCAATTAGTGACAAAAGGAATCCGACACTGTGCAGACAAGGATTTTGATGTACCACAATCAATCTTGGAAGATTACCTTTTAAATACCCCAAGTCCTCTGTCTGTTCTTCCCCTACAGCAGTTTGGGGCCTTCTGTTTGAATAAGCAACTTTGTAGGTAGAGACCAGCTCTCTCAGCCAGCTACTTCAGTGAGTGGTTAATAGGACGGCTCTGGTCTCTACACCCCTGGTGTGCTTCATACCTGCCCCAAGAAACAAGCCACATTCAGGACTACAGGGACGTGTCCTTCAACACATGCCAAATGCATCTCCTCGCAGTATTTACAATGATCTATTGTGGCTTCTCAAACAATAAAAATGCAAAAGAAAGCTTTCATGCTGTAGGCAACTGGGAACGCTAGATCATTTGGGCTATTAACCTTCTTACTTGTGGATACTGCAAACATTTAAAGATCTGCCTGGCTAAGCACCCTTTCATTAGCTCACGTAGTTGGAAGTTAGTGGAGAGATATGAACCAACGAAACAGAATGCAATGAACGACTGCAAAGAAGATCTAAGTGGACTGCTAAAAGCAAAGTAGTTTTATTTTTCAATTAAACCCAACATTTTGATTAGAAATTTATGTACACATTGATTAAATATTATTATTCCTCAAGAGGAAGCAAATTACTCTATTCATGCTGACATCTCCCCCATCCTTTTTTTTTTTACCAGACAGTGAATCAAAGAATAATTTCCACCACTCTGCCTGTGAGGCAGGTTTGAAGATTTGCAGCATTGCCTCCTAAGTCAATGGCAAAACTTTAATTGCCTGCAAGCAGAAAAAGACTATGGCTCAAAGAGTTAATGCTTGTAGCACAGTCAAGTGATGACAGGGAAGACCTGAGAGGGTTTAAATACTATGAAGAGCAAGGAGCCAATTAGCAGAACGGACCAGGACAGAATTAGCATGCAAGGGTAAAGACAGGAAAGGAAAATGTGGAGTATCAGGAAGGACTTCGTGGCAGTGAGATATGTGAAATTATCTCCCAAGAGTAAAGTGGCAGAAGCTCCACTGCTTGGTACATTTAAAATTAAGTTGGACAAAGCGATAGTGAGTGAATGCAAGATAACAGCTTCAGCAGGAAGACGGGCTCAAGTTATTTTCATCTTCAGCTCCTTGGAGCTGGCTGTTAGCATGATCGTTTCTAAGCAGGAAACGGAAAGCGTTCGCCCAATAGCAGGTAGCAGAGAGCTATGCCTGTACCTACTACTAGCTCTAGCAATTTGAAGACATTTTGCCAGACAGATCTATGAAGAATAGGAAAAAACCATGAGGGCTGAGACTGCTTTTCAACTCTGCTAAATCAAGAAAAATCCAACACAAAACAAAATTCTAAAATAAATAGTGTGAGAGAGAAATTTAGAAGTAGATGGAAAAGAAAACAATAGGATATATATACACACATATAGTGATCTAATCAGTTTACTACATAAAAGACAGTCATTATAGCATCCTAACTAGAATTTACACCTCTGGGCTCTTGATGATACTCCCCTAGCATGCCATGTAAAAGAGATGTGTCATCAATATTCTCTGGTCCCAGACTAAATTAGGCATTTTGCACAGGAGATGTTGCAAAAAAGTCTCTCTTTTGTGGCAATGGGGGCACGAGGGCTGGGCTCTGATGGGTTCTACCACTGACTTCCTTCACGACCAGAAATTGCTTCCTCCACCTTCCCCGGGGTAACCCTGATAACATGACGGTGGATGGGACTGTTTGCCAAGCGTGCTTCATCTTGCGTCTTGTGCTGAAATCCTTCTGAAGACAAAACTCTCCCAGCTGTAACTAGAGTCACGCACAGAAACAGGGACTTCAGTGAAGTGCGGTTAGCAAAAAATCACAGCCTACCATGGTGAGAATTTAATACAAGTATTTAAACTCCCAAAGGTTAAAACAGCTGAGCCAGGTGCTGAGTTGCAGGCAGCCTTAACATGGTGGTGAGCCAAAAAGTTGGGTGGGAGGCAGGGATTGAGGGCAGCTCTCTGCAACCACCCTCTGCAGCACCTGATTTAAGGCACAGTGTAATACACGGCGGATATGGCCTAGACCTCTCTCTCTCTATGTGTTTGCAGGTTTGGGGGAGGGGCTCTAGGACCTCTAATCCAGCATTGAAAGAGAGAGAGAGAGAAACAACCCTTAGGAAAAAAGGGAATTGTTGTGGAAAAACCCTACTATAACTCAGGAAGGCAGCAGGCAGCTTTGAACTGGTACGAATCCTACATAGTAAAAGCGACCTACTCATTTAATGCATTTCCTTCAACAATAGCTGGTAACTATAAGGCCCAGCTGTGCAGCACAACACATCATCGTACAGCCAAGTGCATACCTATAGATCTGACTTTAGCAAATTAAGCAATCCATTTCTGCTACTAGTGAGACTTGCACACGGGTAGTATATGAGGGGAGACCAAAGACACAACGAGTTAGATTTGTGCTGCTGCCAATGTCTGTTATCGCAGCAGAGAGGAGCATTGTTTAGATATGAGTCTGGGTCTTGAGATCTTGGCCAGAGTCATCTCAAAGCTGCAGGATCATTTCAACCAGCAGCAGCTCCCAGGGACCAGCTAGGCTGACAGCACCACTGGCTGTACAGGGGAAGGACTGGCCAGATGGAAATCAGGCCTAATATATTTAATGCTTGGCAAATGTCACTATTAACAGTGATTGTGACCACTTTTTTCCTCAATCCACACTTTCAAGTCTCAGGCTCACATTTCAATCTGGTTAATGCTCAGAAGGGAGAACCAGTCACACACACACCCCCTCCATGTATTTTTCTGGGAAAAGTCACAAGGCTATAACAGGAAAATTTGGACAAAACTGAAACATTTCTTGGCTACAAGCCCTGTCCAAGCAGGGAGAACTGTTAAATTGTGGGACAGTTTTCAGGCAGAAAGGACACAGCTCAGTCTCATACTTCATTCAAAACTAGGCTACCAAGAGCATTGGAGAACACGCTGTAGGGAGTCCAGAGGACAAGCTAACAGAAACTCAAAAATTAGCCAAAAAAAATCCAAAACAAAACTATTTCAATTTCCTAAAGCTCCACAAAACCATGCACAAGGAAAGCTGGCTTTCCTGGTAGAGACAATTTTGTCTATACCACATCTGTGCTGGAAGACCATCTGGAAGTAGCTGGTACTATGTTCTCCTTTGGGCTTTCATGGCTGAAAGATTAGAAATACATATTTGTCACATATATTGACATTCTTATTACCTCTGCCATTAATCTCATTACCTCTCCTGGCTAAGCTATTGCTTTCTTACACAGCTGACTGTACCCTATTAAGGAGTAAGCTGTGTATATCAAATCACATAGGTCGGACTTTCCTTCCTTCTCTCAGGAAAGGTGATTTTAAACAAAAGTTTCTATTAAGTGAGGTTGGAAAGAAATTCATCCTGGCTTTTATCTTAATGGTCTTTTGAATGTCACCTTTCCATTTAGATCCTCTTGTGATAATCAGGGGCTTCCCACTGACACACAAAGGCTTGGCAGCTCTTTTCATAATACCTGTCCCTTCAGGCAGCGCTCTAATTCAGGGAGCTTGAGTATCTATAGAAAGAAAAGCAGTGCTTATTAAAAAGAGCACACAAACTTCATCCACTCTGAGCCTTGTACATTATTCCCCTGTGAAAAGGATTTCCAGTTCCTCTTTATGGAAGTGGAGCCTCATGAATACAGAAAACCCAGTGGATCAGTCTGTTAGTCATGCCGTGTCCCCTAGCCTTCCTTTAGGATAATAGCAAGCCTCAATTAGGTGCAAAAAGAATTAGTAAAATATCAGCGCAAATGATTAGACATCAGATATCTATGTGAGACTTGATAATGAAGCACAAAGAATATATTTTTGTCTAGAAGGGTGTATCTGTTATGGTTACATGGCATTACCAGTCCTGTCTGAAATGCCCTCTCTGGACCTTTATAAACTCTGCATTTAAATACCTCTTGAAAGTAATTTTCATCCTGTCCCTTCTGCAATGAGAAAACAGCAGGTACTGGGCTTTTTTTACATATGTATTTTAAGATGCCTGCTCAAGACCCATTAAAAACCACACCCTCGCTGACAGTAACAGATTCTTTTTCTTCGTCATATCTTAATGCTTCTCTTTGTCATCATCTCCTGCTATGACTTCTGAAAAACAGAACAAGCAGATAAGGGAAGGCAGACAGCAAATCTTTTCACAGCTCTTATCCAACTTTCTGCCATTACAAAAATAAGTCTCCAGGGATGGGTGCTTACCCCAAAGAGTTCAGTGAGGCAAAGGGAGAAGCACACAGGCATTAGTCCTTCAAGCAATGGTGTGATCATCATGGCTTCCCCCTATGTCTCTTCACAGCCTCACCTGAGAGTGATTGCTTTGATCATTGCAAGTGCTGTGGGCAATTAATCTATCAGTGTCTGCTTTTCGCAGCGCTTTGAAGAATGCTGCATTTGCAGGGTCCTTCACCAGGCATGAACTGATGTAGCTCAGATGCAATGTGATGGTCTGGCCTGACACAAATAAAAAAGTAAGCATAGCTGTGTGTTGAATGGAAAGATCAAGCTGAATTGCAATGTAATCCTCATCTAATACTGACATGGAGGCACAGTCTCTGCCTAACAGGGTACAGACAACCAAGAGCACAGAGTTGCTGATTAAACAAGTAAAACAGCTCTGATGAGCAGAGAAATGCCGAATGCTTCCATCAGCAGTTCATTTAGGCAAGCTCTCAGCACACGAGTAAACGGATGCCAGATGCTCCCCAGAGCAGTGCAATGATATCAAGAAAAATTCAGGTGATGGATGGATATGTAAAGCGTTAAAAAAATCAATTTCTTTGCACCACTTGAGAGCAATAAAGGAAGTATATCTGACACAAAAACTGGCCAGCAAAGCTGGGAATGCTGTGCTTCTGCCTGCTTTCTGCCCATTTCAGTTCATCAGCAAGATTTTCATGAAGGTCAACACATTTTAATAATGTCATCCTGGCCAGAGAACAAACAGTTTCCAAATTTGAGCAATTACTTTGAAAAAACTCAGGCTAGCATCCCCGTCCATTCACAGATTTGTCATTCTGTGGGAGAACCTTAAATTGGGTAGGAGGCTAGATGATAAACTTATGATAAAAACTCATTAGACCCTACCCTCACCAAGAAAATCATTGCTCTTTGCAAGGAGAACAGAGCATTTTCTGCCATTCCTGTACAAAATAATGCATGGGGCGACGCTGGCCCTGCAGCAGGGTAGCTGTACGCTGCTGCTCTCACCTGGTGCCCCGCAGCTCTTGGGGTGCCTCATCCCAGGCTGTGCTAGCACAGCTCCAGCTCATCTCTGCAGCTCTGGCAGGTTTGCCTTGTGGGGCAACGAATATATAGGTTTTGGTCTTGCACTTCTCCCTGCACTTTGTGGCATAAATTATGCCAGCATGTTACAGCCCCTCCCTATCTAGCCATGCCATGTCCTTTCCAAAAAGATTTACTGCCAAAGGCTTTCCTTTTCTCTTGGTATTAACCTGCTAGAAACACCCATTTCTCAGAAAGCAGCAATAGCATTTGATCCAACCTCAAGCGCACTGTTACTGTCCTGCCCTTCATGGCAGTGCCTCTCTAAGAGACCCAGACTGAATAGTCAGCTCAACAAGTTATCCTTTGGGGGATTTGAAAGGATTTTTGTATGATTCTAGATATAAAACCCACAGGTCCATGGGGCTTCATCAGTATCTCACCCACAAGTGGCATAACTACTTCAGGTACCGGTGAGAAAAAGCACAATCTCAGGTAGCAAACCCAGGAACTTCACAGGTGGAAATAAATCATCCCTTTCTGACCTCAGCTCTCAGGAGAGAACAGCTGTGAAATGCCACCTTCAGCATTTATCTGCACGGAAGACGTTAGCCCAGCTTTCTGAACTAGCTGTCACCTTGGAGCAAGGGAAGGGAAAAGCTCTCACAACCAGACTAGCAGACATACAGACTTACTCATTAAAGGTATCGATACCTGACATGGTGAAGTGGCCTCTGTTTTTCTTATTCATTGATATTTTGTTTCATTACAAAGCACGACAACAAGCATAAAGACAGACCTTTATTTCCCCTTGTACCTGGACCAAAGCCATTTGAATAGGCTTAAATCTTTCCATCAGGTGAAACAAATGCAGGCTCACATAAATCCCATTTACAGCCCAGTTTGAGGGAACAGGAGTCCTTGTTCTTTTGTTGTACAGTTTGCATTATGCTTACATCATGTTTGAGTTAGCTTTATAAATCCTAATGCCTTCTACTATAAGGTATTATATATAGTATTTAATTTAAATTGTTCACAAAATGCACATAAATTATTTACAAATCCTGATACAACTGCATGTCCAAACTCATGCAAAGTTACTTTCTCCATTAGCAGAATGATATGAGTATTCTCAAACACAAGAAGAACATTTTTTCCAATCTTTGCCTTGCAATATAAGCACCTTAGGCAATATATACGCACATGCATATGTATATGCACATGCACCCTGTTATGGCATAGCTGATACAGGTTAGTTAGCAGCAGGTGCCTGCATCTGAAAATTGTGCAGGGACTAACTGACAGTCTTCTGTGTTGCCATAATTCTTTCTCCTAGTGTGTGTCTCATGGACTCCTAATGAAGCAGACATCTAATGGGAAAAAAAAAGTGTCTCTAACTGTGTCATTAAAAAGGTGATGTCTCAGTGCACGCACAACATGTCGAATCCAGTCCTATCAGCTGTTCAGCCTGGACTAACACCATGTGCCCTGTGAGACTGTGTTACCCAACAACCGAAAGCGGTTCTCTCCGAGAGAAGGAGCTGTTGGAAGACGGTTGTGGGAAGCAGCCTCACCCCCGCCTGCCGATGCTGATGGCTGTCAGGATGCAGGGTCCCTTGAATTGGCTTGCAGGGGAGTGCTGAGCAGGGCTCTGACTGATCAAGTTGCTTATCTTGACACACTTTCTGTTCAGCATTGAGCTCATTGTGTGTTGATATTTGAGCTACTGGTGCTTTGCTAGTCCAGAGAAAGGAGAAAGCTTTAACAATTGCATTAGGAAGCCCCCGGTTTTCCCTGCCAGCGTGTGCAGCATTTGCTTCAGGGAGGATGTTTCCCTACCCTCAGGAAGCACATTTGCTTATTGGTTTTATAGGACACCATCATTTTTCTAATATATGCAAAGAAAAGAGGGGAAACAGTTTACAAGCTCAGTCTAGTGAAGTGGAATTGCATGGGGCAGGTGAGGGCTTGTTCATCCCTCCGCAGCACAGCTGGGAGCTTCTCAAAGAGAAAAATCACAAGAAACATTTGTGGTGAAAGCGAAGGCACCCTGAGCATAGAGCCTGCGGTGAGACTGGACACCCAGCCTCTTATATTCAGCTTTGTTAAAGCTTATTTACAAGCCACGAAGTACAGAGGTGGAAGTATGTTACAACACCACACTAAGGCAATACTGGGCATAGTCCAGAAGAGCTGAAGGGTCGTAGCAGAGAAGCACGCGGGGTTTTGCAGGCACAGATCCATCTGACCTGCATTTGTGGGAAGGTGAAGAGGATGACTCTGCTCTGCTTATCTCCCTCCGCTGACTGTAAAGGGATCCTGCAGGACTACAGATCACTGCTCGCTGCAGCAATCTAGTGGCTCCTGCTCACTTCTGAGCCTCGCTGGGGAGCCAGATAACCAAACACCAGAAAAAAGGTGTTTGGTACCTGTGGTGTGCGGGAGGAGACGGGGTGACGTGTCCCTCTCATGCAACTAGGGGAAAGAGGCAGAGCCTGCAGTATCCAGCACAGCCACAGGCTTCCCTCCAAAGGTTTGGGTTTTGAAAGCCTTCTGTAGCTGTCCCTTCACTGGGGAGGGAGGGGGTGTCCAGTGGGAAACAACCCCCTGGTGAGCAGGTTTGTCTGCTCTTCATCAGTGTCTGGTGCGTGTTTATCCTGCCGCACCGGGGCTGCACACAGAAACCCTGTGGGCAGACAGTTCTTGCATCCAGGATAGGATGCGGTAAGCTGGGCAGTTCATTTTGCAGGGACTTTATTTTGTACAGAAGTGAGTTTGTGTGTTGTAGCTTGGGCAGTTAATTAAGAACTGAGAGCACTTTTCCTGGGGCAATGTGCTTGTTGGATAAAGACCTTCCTTAGAGAGGGCTGTTGGTATTATTTATGGCTTGAGCTGATCTAACGGCTTGCTACCAAGGAAAGTCCCACTTCTCCCTCCCTGCATTGACACCAGCCCTGGCAGCCCTCTGGGATGGCTCTGCTCCCTCAGCTGGCAGAAGCAACCCCCCAAAGTCCCAGGGGAGCAGAAACCGGAGGCGGGAGCACCCCTTGCCTGGGAGCTGTTAGATCAGATTGGCTGCAAGGTGCAAATTCCCCTTTGGTGCTAAACAGAGGTGAGATGAAATCTGCTTGAAACACCTTGATCTGGCTTCTTGGCATACAGAAAGAACAGTAGACGCTGATTACAGCATTATTTTCCTGCAGGACACCTGCCTCATTCACTAGGCAGGATGGGCTGTCCAATACTCTGATTCATTCACTGCACAACATCCGGCACGTTAGGCAAGAAACATATGCCAGAGAGATATAATTAAGTAACGAAGCAGCATTGTAACAAAAAGGCACCGAATGACAAAGTTAAGGAGGGAAGCACAACTTTAGTTCTGTAAATGCCTTAATTCCGAGTGCTTCCATCAGGAAATGTGTCCTTTTACATGTAGCTTTTAGCATAAGACTTCCTATTTTTTTAATGATAAAGAAATCGTATCCAACAGAATGATGTACCAAACCGAAGTAATGCCCAGTTGTGCATGAGCTTATTTGAGAGTGCGTCGCCGTGGCCCCCTCTGCCGTAAGAAACAGTTGGGTCTTTAGCTAATTGATCTCGTGCTGCTCAGATCATTTTAGGAGGAAGGAGCGCTGCCGGCATTTCTTGTAGCTCTGGTTAATGGGCCAGAACTTCTTCATGTTTGTCATCTCAGCATCTCAGCACAGGCCTTGAGGATCGAAATTGTGAACTGAAGCACCTGTAGTGACCAGTAGCATTTTCTAAGTACTTTTATGGATCAGATTTCAGTTCCTGTAGGTGCTGAATTAACCTATTTCCATGACCTAGAAATGATATTTTTTCTGCATACACAGCATTGCTGAGTCTCAAGGTTTATTGTGTATCTCTGAATATTTGGTATTTTTCTTAAATCTCTTGCCTGTGAAGAATGTGAAAATCTTAAATTCCATCAAAAAGGAAAAAGTTCTGATTATTCTGGTTGGAATGAAAAACTCATAGCCCGAGCGCAGTCTGTAGATGTAGCAGCAGCAGAAGGCAAACCTCGCCAGGGCTGCTCAGCTGCAGGCATCATTCCCAGCGCCCGTTCTCCCTCTTCAGCCACTTGCCTCAGTATGAAATAACAAAAAGTGGTTTTCACGCCTCTGCACGCAATTCAGGATGTTACAGGCAGGAACTCGAATGACAGCATGAAGTACAGATTTGCGCAGGCACATTGTGGCATGACAGTGTCGGCCAGGAGGTGGGTGCTCAGGGGGAATGGTCAGCCGGCGAGTGGTCCGATGACACGAATGGGACCCAGCGAGGCACCTGTCCCACAGCCACACCCTGAGACCCATCCTTCTGAAAGGCCCCTGCAGCCCCGCCAGCCGGGCAGGACCTGTGGCTCTCGGGTGCGGATGAGCTGGGCACCAAACAGCTGCTACGGGCACTCGCTGGCTGCAGGCTTTGCCCCGGGTCAGTGCTCCACGCAGCTGCAGTGGGTCCGTAACTGGGGTACGGCAGGGGGGTCCAGGATGAGCTAACGCAGCAGAGCACGCCTTCACTGGGGATGCTGCTGCGGCAGCTGTGAGCAGCGTTTCGGCTTTGTCCCATCACCACACGAGCAGTAGCGCTGCTGCTAGAAAGCTACTTTAAGCGTGACACTATACAGAAATCTTACTGACATCACAATTTGTATTTAGAAAAGCCAGATAACTGAGGAGTCTTGGTTTTGCTTGCGATCCTGATTTCTTGCTGCAGCGATGCTGTGACTTGAGTCTGGGGGCAGTGGTCAGAGACCCTCTGAGAGCGCTCTGCCTGCACTGCCTGCTCCCCAAAGTTTGTCTAGCGCCTTGGCTGCGCTGGCTTCCAACCCCTAGTGACAATACATGTCACTGGTTTTTAATGCAGATGGAGTATTTATAGTTTAGGGCTTTTGTATTCTCTTCCATAGCTTAATTAGCAATATAATTTCCTGTAGACCTCCCTGTACTTGTGGGAACAGAGGACAATGGCAATTACCGTGGAAAGGCAAGGGCAGGGGGGAGAGGGAGAAAGACATAGACAAACACACAGAGCCATTTCTCTGCAAGTGGCATAAGGAGGAGATGACACTGAGCTAATGCCAGCGGAGGGGGCTGTCTGTGGCAGGTTTATAAGGGAGTAATGACTCATTTCGTGTTCGCCTTTGGGAGGGTTCCCATATTGCATAGGAAGAAATCTCATATATATTGAAACAAACTGGCTTTAGCCTGCATTACCAGCACAGCCTGCATTACCGATACTTTCACAATATTATAACCATGCCCAGGAAATCTGAACAGCTGTTGATGCCCTAAAATAATTGTGTTATGATAAGCACTCAAAGGCCATATTGTCTAAGGAGGTGTACAAACATAAAAGACCAGATCTGTGCAGTGAATCTAGCTTATGGCAAGGTACAGTAAGGGAGATGAAGGGAAAAATGAGAAGCAGTGATACGAGGAAGGAAGTCCAGAGCAAAGAGTTCCTCAGACACACTACTCCCATGGTGAAACCAGCCTAAGCAGATCCCCTTCCCCTGGGCAGGTACTTCTCCCAGAAAACCTTTTTCTAGCCTCCAGCCCTGTCATGAGCAACTGGACTTATGCTGGTGCATGGTGTGTTTATATCACTCCGAAGGCTTTTCTCCTGACCCCTGTGAAGTGCGTTGGCTGCAGAGAACCCCCCTGCAAAGCTGTGGCTCCAGCTGTTGCAGGGGAAGGGGCTACAACTGCAAAATTCAAGGTTGTGAGTTCAGATTTCCAACACCGCCAAGCACGGCAGCGCTTGTGGAGCTGGGCTGCTTTCATCGGCTGGCTTCTAGCTCTGTGTCAAGTGAGTTGATTCAGAAACCCTGCCTCCCCCCAAAAAGGAGAAAATCTGAAGCTCAGATCTACATCAGTATTACGAAAACCTTTATAGCGTGACATATATATATATATAAATTGCTTCCCACACCACTACTCTCCCATGAGGTGCATAAAACTGTTTTCACCTATGAGAAGGTATGAAAAGGGAGGTGGGAAAGAATTAAAATGATCCAAAAGTCACCATAGCAGCAGAGCTTTGACTGCAGTCCAGGTCCCCGTGCCTTGCTGCTCAGCTTTAACCTCTGCACAGACACCTTCTCCCACGGCATCCTTGGCCCCTGGTACAGCAGCTGCCAGCTGAGTCAGAATTCATATTTTAAGCAGTTCTCACTCAAGCAATTATGTATTTTACATGACTGTTTTGTAATTATGTGCACAACGGAGGCGTAGTTCCCTTCACTGCCACCCTTCACATCCTCCCAGGCGTCATTTAAAACTGGCAAGGAAAACATTTAGAGAAGAGTTAGGAAAGGTGAGCATCTGCATGCTTATGAATGAGAGAGACAGCCGGTAGAGCCATGCTTGTCCCCAGGCGTTGTTTATAAATCGTATGCAGGATAAAAATGAAAACACAGTTGCAGCAGCAAGATGCGAGCACCCCATAGCAAATCCCAAAGCTGGGCTCAGACGGAATGCTGAGCTACAGCTACAGCTACAATTTTCTCTGAGATTCCAGCTCACGCGACCCACGCATTTTCTATCTAAACCTTTGTGTGATGCCTGCTTTGCTGCAGACATCCCAGGACACAGCTCTAAGGCAGCCTTCATTTCAGAAACTAGTGTGTGTATATATATATATACACACACACGTATATATGTATACACATAGAATAATCATAGAATCATAGAATTGTTAAGGTTGGAAAAGACCCTTAAGATCATCAGGTCCAACCGTTAACCTAACACTGCCAAGTCCACCACTAAACCATGTCCTCAAGCACCACATCTACCCGTCTTTTAAATACCTCCAGGGATGGGGACTCAACCACTGCCCTGGGCAGCCTGTTCCAGTGCCTGACCACTCTTTCAGTGAAGAAGTTTTTCCTAATATCCAACCTAAACTTACCCTGGCGCAGCTTGAGGCCATTTCCTCTCGTCCTATCGCTTGTTACTTGGGAGAAGAGACTGACTCCCACCTCACTACAACCTCCTTTCAGGTAGTTGTAGAGAGCAATAAGGTCTCCCCTCAAGCCTCCTCCAAACTAAACAAGCCCAGCTCCCTCACCCATTCCTCGTAAGACACATTCTCTAGACCCTTCACCAACCTTGTTGCACTTCTTTGGACACGCTCCAGCACCTTGATGTCCTTCTTGAAGTGAGGGGCCCAAAACTGAGCACAGTACTCGAGGTGCGGCCTCACCAGTGCCGAGTACAGGGGCACTATCACCTCCCTGGTCCTGCTGGCCACACTATTCCTGATACAAGCCAGGATGCCATTGGGCCCCTTGGCCAGCTGGGCACACTGCCGGCTCATGTTTAGGCGGCTGTCAACCATCACCCCCAGGTCCTTTTCAGCCAGGCAGCTTTCCAGCCACTCCTCCCCAAGCCGGTAGTGTTGCCTGGGGTGGTTGTGACCCAAGTGCAGGACCCGGCACTTGGCCTTGTTGAACCTCATACAGTTGGCCTTGGCCCAACAATCCAGCCTGTCCAGGTCCCTCTGCAGGGCTTTCCTACCCTCCAGCAGATCGACACTCCCACCTAACTTGGTATCATCTGCAAACTTACTGAGGGTGCACTCAATCCCCTCATCCAGATCATCGATAAAGATATTGAACAGGACTGGTCCCAACACTGAGCCTTGGGGAACACCACTCGTGACCAGCCACCAACTGGATTTGGCTCCATTTACCACCACTCTCTGGGCTTGGCCATCCAACATAATGTGTCCTGGAATCTCTCTAGCAACCCAAGGCCTGCCTCTGTGCTACTCTGAAAGGCCCAGAGACCAGCCACAAGGCTGAATCATTGCTCACCCTGCCTGAACGCCTTCTGCGGCCAGGCGAGTGAAGGCTCTCAGCCTGAACATGCTGCCCGATTTATGCTTTGCACGGTGCCTGTAAACTCCCACTCCTCTTTCTCCGTCCCCCCACCCCTGACCACGAAAACACCTTGGGCAGTGACACACCAGAGCTAGAAGCAACTTCCCGGGGCACAGACGGGGACCGACGCACCTCAGGCATTTGGGTGCACATGGGGCAGGTAGTTGGCACTTGGGCATTTTTGAGGGGCCGGAGTCGGGCTGCCGGAGCTGTCGGGGGGCCATCGGGGCCGTGAGCAGCTTGCATGCCCAGCGGAGGGCAGGGGGTGCTGGGGGCAAGGGCAGGGGGTGGGCGGCATTTTCACCTTCCTTCAAGGCGCTCTTTATATAGCCAGTTACATAAAGCTGTGCAATTTGGCTCCTGTTGGGAGAGAAACGCAGGCGTAGGAGTACTGGTACACCAAACCTGACTGTAAAAGTCATCTGTGTGGTTTGGGTTTTTTTTTTCTATCATTCACCACTAATCTCTAGAACAGTCACTGCTAAATATTTAATAGAACAGAGAATAACTTAGCAGTC
Source organism: Theristicus caerulescens (assembly GCA_020745775.1). Taxonomy (NCBI): domain Eukaryota; kingdom Metazoa; phylum Chordata; class Aves; order Pelecaniformes; family Threskiornithidae; genus Theristicus; species Theristicus caerulescens. Next base: position 32,352,871 of record CM036564.1, read on the forward strand.
AGTCACGGCATGCCTCTAAACCCCAAGCCGGCAGACAGAGGATGGCCCCCGTACAGTTTTCCAGCCATGCCCGTGCCAAGGCCTCCCAGGGGCAGCACCCCGGCATTCACCCCCTCCCCACAGCGGGGGGACCAGGGGTGGCGGGAGCTCGGGGGGGCCCCGTCTGCTCCCTCCCCAGAGGAGCTGCGGTGGCCGGGGGTGAGAGAGGCGACGGGGTGCTCCCCTCCCTCCATCCCCCTGGTGCTGACAGCTCCATGGGGAAGGGTGAGCACGCGTTTTCAGGCTTGGCACGGGAGTGGAAAAAGCATCGCTTCCCCCAGACTTGACATTTATTCGTGTTTATGTGGTACGTTTCATGCCCGAGACAAAGCCCAGCTCCATCGCGCCGCTGCGCAGCACCGCTGCTGTCTCTTTCAGGGAACGCATTTTCCGTAATGAAAACCAATTGTCTTGAAAATAGTTAGGGAGCCGTGCAGCGTAACATCGCATACAGATGAACTCGTCATCACAGCCAGCGCTGTGCTCCGAGCCAATTATTCATTACACAGGTCACTTCCATTCATTATTATCCATGAGGCGGGGGTTACAGCACAAGGCGAGGGAGGGGAGCGGCTGGTTGCTCCCAGCAATCCCCCAGCACACGTGCAGGGCTCCAAGGGCCTCCAACCTCTGCTGCAACAGCGAAGCTGGAGCGGTGGCGAGGCCCAGGCAGAAATGTATAGGGCTTTCCTCTCATCACCCTTTGGGTTGCTCCCGCTTGGTTGTTTAATATCAGTCTTGGTTGTTTAACATCAGTCTTAGCAGTTTATCAGCTTCGCAGCAGGTAACACTGTTTCTGCTGTCTGGAGCTCCCAAATTCTCACGCCCAGCAGGTACCTTGCCTTTCAGTATATAAAGGGGGCTTATAAGAAAGACAGAGACATTTTACCAGTGCCTGTTGTGACAGAAGAAGGGGCAATGGTTTTAAACTGAAAGAGGGTGGGTTTAGATTGGACGTAAGGAAGACATTTTTTACAATGAGGGTGGTGAGGCACTGGAACAGGCTGCCCAGAGAAGCTGTGGATGCCTCATCCCTGGAAGTGTTCAAGGCCAGGTTGGACGGGGCTTTGAGCAACCTGGTCGAGTGAAAGATGTCCCTGCTCATTGAAGGGGGGTTGGAACTAGATGATCTTTGAAGGTCCCTTCCAGCCCAAACCATGCTGTGATGCTACCCCACGCAGGTACCCATCCAGCATGTTTGTTAGCCAGGCACAAGCTCGCAGGCAGCAGCTAATCCTTACCTAGGCTGGAGGAGTTGCACAGCAGATGAAAGACCTCCCCATATGCAGGGTGCACACTGGACTCGGAGATCCCAAGCAGTAACACTTCCATGTGATGTCAGGACTGTCTCTTCTCACAGGTGCTGCTTTCCTCAGTCCTCATGCACTCTGCATCATGCCAAACTGAAAAAAAAAAAAAAGAGATAGAGAAGGCAAATCAGCTCTCAGACCTCAACCGTGGCTCCCTGTGAGCTGGCAGCAGGCAAACAGTGGTGGGGTCTGCTGGTGGGCAGCACAAGCAGCGGGGTCAGCAGGGGAGGTGGGTGCAGCACGTGCAGCTGTGGGGTAGGATGAGGGAAGGCTCAGCGCAGATGCTGCCGGTGAATGCATTGGTGCTGCTGCCCTTATTGTGGGTTGGGTCACCCTCTCTCTGCCTAGCTGGCCCTACAGCAGCGACAGGCTGTCACTGTTTGTCCTGGAAGTGATCGGTGCCAGCAGGATGCGTTGGCAGAGCTAGGGGGAGCGCGGCTGCAGCTCCAGGGGCACATCCAGGCTCCCTGGAGGGCAGCGAGCAGCCCTGGCCAGCCAGGGGACCCTGACCCGGGTACTCCCCCAACAGCAACAAACTAACCTGCCTTGAAGTACAAGGCATTTTTCAAATGCAATTTTTTTTACAATCAGGTAAGGCACCCATAAAGCAGATCACCTAGGCCACAATCAGGAGTAATTTTCAGGGATCGTTCTCAGATTCAGTGGCAAAAGACAAGACTGCTGCAGGAAGCTACAGCCCAGAGGTTTTGAACCCTTAGGCAAAGGTGAGCAAAGCGCATTAAAACCAGGGTGCAGCAAGCAGGTTACCTTGCTATTCATAGAAAAGATCCTGAGAAGGCAAGAAATAACAAGCTGCTAGGCTCTGCCAGGGCCGGGCAAGAGAGCCTGGGAGGGGCCGAGCAATCGATCATCACCAGCCCCACAGGGTAACTTCTTTGCAGCTCCAGGGGAGGAAACATCCCCAGTCTCGCTGTAGATGTACGCAATATACATTGATGGAACAAAATGCTCCATTAATAGCAATCAACAAGAATGATAAGAAGAAGGGAAGCTGTAGTTTGTAATTGCTCCTAATATAGCAGAGTGCTGCTTCTTCCAGAAAGAGCTGCCATCTTGACACCCCCAGAGGGATGAGCTCCAACCGATTTTGCTTTCCGCACATCTGAATGACAGGGCTTGCGATTGCACCAGCAAGGAGAGATGTTGCAAACAGTGTTGGCTTCCTCTCTCAGCGGGTGTCAGGGAACACCGAGGGCTGATTGCTCAAAGCACTGGGAAATATGAAGTTCGCAAGAGAGGAAAAGTTAATGTACCGTGGCAGTTACAGCGCAGGGGAGGGGGAGCCGGTTTGCTCCAAACCCCTGATGTTCCCACAGTGAAAAAGGAGGCGGGCTGGAATGGTTCCTGTTGCTGGGGAACATCGCGACGGCCTCTGCGTCCCCAGCAGCCACTGCCGGGATGTGTAAAACACGCTCCGCCGACAACGGAGGAAATTGTTTTCTACAAAGACAGCGCTGACTTACCGGTGACAATCTCCTGCCTGCGTTTTCTGGCACCTGCATCAGATGGAGCAGGTAGGCTTGCAGGAGAGATTCACAAGGGCGCAGGTCCCAAGGATTTCTTTCCACAGCAGGAGTGAAAAAGAGTTATTGAACTCCATGCAGGTTCACGGTACGCCTCTCCGAGCCATCCTGTGAAACCTGCCGTGGCAGTGGAAGGGATGCAGGGTCTGCACAAGCAGCAGGGGCCACCCAGATCCTCATCAGCCTACATTTCGAGCACCTGCAGTACAGATACATGTTTGGGTTGCAGGAGTTAGCTGTGCATTTCCAAGAACTGCATGTGGAAACAGCAGCCATTTCATTCCCAGCATCACAGAGGAGCAGGTACACTGTGCTCTTAAATCAAGGTTTCATCTACAGTTTTGCATGAGAATTATAACGCACCATAATATACACAAAACATCGCAGTGAAGAAAGTGGCCTATTATGACCTTTTTAGTAGTTTTCGAGACTGGCATTTGCTAAATAAGAATTGTATTCAAAGTTAATTTGCACTTTTGAGGAATTCACCTCTGGTTCACTTAAACACAAGGGAATTACTGGCAAGAGGCTGAGAAATTATATTGGAGCTGCCCACTTCATTGCTTCTAGAAGAATGAAGGTGGTCTTTCTCTTTCCTCATGCGTCCCTTTCCCAATATATTTGCCTTCCTTTTTCTTGCTGTTTCTTCCTTTCTTCTTGTTATTTCCCTGGCCATAGGATCACTGACAGTCAAAGAAAATTATTGGTTGGTTGGGTGTCTTCCTTTTTGACATCTGAAAGGACATTATAAAACAATACCAAAAAATTCCAAATCAAACAAACTCATTCATCCCTGCCCTGGTCCACAGAGGGAAGGACACAGACCTGAGCAAAGCCAGCCAGCACCAGAGCTGATGGGGGTGAAGGGCTCCCAGAAAACTGCCCCGAGCTCAGGCCAGGGCTGCAGCAGTGGTTGGGTGCACGCTGCTGTCACTCTCGGCGTGCCTGACCGGTGCAGGTCTGGAGCCAGCCCCAGCCACCTCGGTACCGCAGCGTCTCGGGGGCGTGGGATGGAGGGCAGCGATGCACCGTGCCCGAACCGGCAGGCAGCGCTGCCTGCACTGCCCTGGGGGACATGGGCTACTCTGCTCCCACGCCACGTGAAGGCTTTCTCAGCAGTTTTCATTGACGGGTGTGGGAGGCTCATCAATATTAATTAATATGTGGTGGCCCAGTAAGGTCGCAGGTACCTGATTTCAGGCTGTGGGATCCCTAAATCAAGTGTTCAGCCTCTGCCCTCGCTGGAGGGATTGCTGCCCTGCCCCTTGGCACATTCCCATCGCAGGGCTGCTGGGGTTGGGGTTGCATTCCCACCTGGAGACATGGAGGAAAGGCTTATATTTTTAAAGCAGTGTCGGTTCCATGGCAAGGTGAGGGAGAGGCAGCAGCACCAGCACACGGGCATGAACTCGCAGGACCTTTCAGCCACAGGCGCTCGGGCCAGAGCACCCCAGCCCTGCGGGGAAGGACTGCAGCGTCCTCTCCGCGCAGGATTAACGGGGCAGCTCAGCGCTAACTTATTGCGTGTGAACGCTGCTGGCTTTGCTGCTTAGCAGAAACATCTGGATGCTTTGGTAGGGGGTGGAGATTAAAACGGCATCATTGGGAAAAAAAAAAAAAACACAACCCCAAAGGCTGGCTGGAACAGATGAGCAAGCAGAAAGCCAGGTGGGGATTTAAAAACCAGCTCTCTGCAATCACAGGCATTGTCTTTCCCCGCGTCCTCTCCGGCAGAGGTTTGCGAGCGCCGGGGCTGGCGGGCATCAACAAGGCTGCCCCGAGCCCCCCGCTCGTCCGCCTCCCCCCGCGAAGACCCCCCTTCGCCCCGGCCACAAGCGCGGGGGCCAGGCGCGGAGCGGGGCTCTGCCGGGCCGCCCCGGAGCCCCAGCCCGCTCTGACCGCCGGGGCCGGGGCAGCGGCTGCCTGGCGGGGGGCCCCGGGCGCTCGGCGGGCTCCTGCCGCCACCTGCCGGCCGCGGGGCCCGGCCTCCCACCGGCACCCGGCCGCCGGCAGCGCGGCGGGGGCGAAGGAGCGGCCCCCGTGCGCCCGGCTGGGAGCGGCGGCAGGGCCCGGGGCCGCGGGCACCGCGCCCCTGCCCGCTTGTCGGAGCTCATCTCCTGCGGCTCGGCCGCCTGGGAAACGCCACTACGGAGGCGTGAGTTAGAGGCCCCCCGGGCCTGGGAGCCCTTTGGAGGCTGACCGCCTCTCTCTTTAACACCCTAGGAGTCAAAGATTGCATTTTTTTTTTCCTCCTAAATATCTTTAGAGCTTCACCATCCTACCGCAGAGGGCATGCTTATTTACTCAATAAACGTAAAAGCTAGCACTAACAGAGACCTGCTGCTCTGTAACTCCGCCCTTTCAGTCTTGTGTCTGACACAGCTACTCTCTTAACACTTTTTTGATAGACTGAAGAAGGCCTAAAATAACCTGACTGTTCAGTTACAAAAGTATAAAGGCAGAAAAGGGAGCTAAAAAGGAACCAAAATGCTCAGCCAAAACATCCATCCATCCAAAGTTTTCTCTTGTTTAAAGTCACAGCATAACTTGGTGCTCTTTCTGTTTACGTAGCGAAGCCCAGAAGGCTGAACCACCACAAAAACGCTAGAACAGACCTCTTGCACAAGCAGTTCAAGTGTTCTTGAGGAACTTGAGTTTCCACCAAAAGCACCTGGGTACCCTGCCTCATCAGCGCTATGTGCTGTTAGTGCTGCGATACAACAAGGTGTTCTGCACCAGCATCTAGGAAAAAAAACCCAAACCACTTTCTGATGAGTCAGAGCAAACTCCATTTAAGCTGATCCAACCTCTGAAGAGATGCTCAAAGGTAACCGTGGCAACGTTCTGCTGGAACCCAAGTGTCACCTGCTTAGTCACTGGCTCCTTCTTTCTACACAAGAATTATTTTTCAGAGTAAGGCTGATTAAAACACGATACAGGATCATTGTTGGCATTACAAGGAAGCCATGTGGTAGGCATCACACTCACGCAGACTGGGTGTATGGTTTTGAAGTCCTGTTCCCAGTTCCCAGACACAGGCTCACATGGATAGGCAGCCTGGGAACACCTGACTTGGATTCCTCTCAGGCAAAACCAAACTGGTAGATAGACTCCAACCACTAACTGGGGCTGTAATCCCCCCCCAGTTTTTACCAGTTGCCGTCCTTAGGCTGACACCAACAGCAAGAAACAGTGGACTACAGCATAAATCCATCTCCTCCTTTGCCACCCCTGAACCATGCTGGGAGTGCTGCTCATGTCCTTTTTTTTTGGTATTGTCACTGTTAAAAATATAGCTGGAACCTCAGCTGCTTTTTTTAAGCACATCAGTTACAGACCCGATGAGTCTAACGAGACTCACTAGTTTTTATTAAAAAGGACTTGTTTTTCTTTAAGAACACTTGTTATATTTGTACTCTCCTCTTTCATTCATAAATTAAGGCCTGAAGCAGCTGTTGGTCAAGTCACCTTGTCTAGTACAGGCAAACAGAAGCAAGTTCCAGTAGGTGGATAATGTTTTGTTTTGATTTTAAAAAAAAAAGGACACATGCACTCTTTAGTTTGAAACACCCAGAGCTGTCTCCAATGAGTAAATCACTGTAATTTTTACGTTAGAAAAAACTCACTTCTAACTCAGCGGGACAAGACGATGTTGTAATTCTCTGTACTAGTGTGAAGAAATTTGAGACAGTGTACAGACAGCAGCTGAGTATTTCTAAATTATTATCACTGTAGCAACAAGTGCTTCATGCAAGAGTAGCGTTCATCAGGACTTTACACAATGCTGCACTTGGCTATCAGATCAAGGACGGCAGAAAGTTAGAAATCACTGATTAAACAACACTAGGTAAAATATTTCCCTGGGAAGTATGAAGAACAAAAAATTACTGAGCATGAAGACAGTACAATAGTGTTCTGGGCCTTGAAAAAGATTCAGAGAGAAAGGAAATCTATGATAAATACAGAAAATGCTTCAAGAAAAACAAGAGGAAAACATATTTACTGCAGAAGAGAGGGCACATGGCACTCATGTAAAAGCATGAAAACAGGTATGACGCTGGCAGTAAAACAGGAATAGCTGGGGTTCTCCTTTCTAATACTACAGCTACATAAGAGAAATAATTTTAAAATTAAGAGAATCCTTCATTAAAGGGTGATTTGAGTAAACTTAAAATAGTCATTACAGGGAATTTGTGAGAATGACATCTTAAGAGAATGTAATAGTGCAATAAATGACAACAAGTGAAAAAAGGTTTTTTTATTTCTCAGTGTTTCTCCACTGTCAATACTGTCCTTTTGCTGCAACATGTCGCAAAAAACTCTCTGCCTTTTCCATTTTAAACAGCTACAATATTTACAGGCTGTTTCCAGTAACACACGCAGACACATACACGCTTACAGACACGCAGGTACATATATCCCTATCCCTGGCAAGGTATCCATTTGCTGGTAGAGGCAATATATATTTTCATTGTCCATTAAAAACCAAAGCCATCCTCTCATTTACGCTCTACTCCCCTCTCCCTCCATTTCCTAACCAGCAGCTTATTGTCAAGCTTTTGGGGGCGTCTGTGTAACAAGTTAACGTATCCAGCTATTTGATCGCCATCTTTCAGCATCGTGGACTAGGTGTACTGGGATTATCTATTCAAACTGTACATACCAGAAGTCATAAAAATTGCTCATATTCAGATGTTTGTGACCAAGTGATGTATGTATACTCCCCAAATCTTTTGGAGCAGCCATCTTAATCGCCTTTTTAGAAATATGCATATCATGCTGGGGTGAAACAAGCCACATGCTTTACTTTCCACCAAGGTGTTACGTACCCACTTTTTGACTAAGGCACCAGTAATTACCAGTATAATTTCTGGAAGAGTCCAGCGCCACTGAATGTACTGCAGTAGAATATCAAATAGCAAGCCAGACAAGAAAAGAATAGATGCCTATATAATAGGTATAGAATTCCTTAATAAAATTAGGTACATAAAACCTGTGGTGGTATAACCCCAAATCCAATATAAGTTGAATAATATTTGAATAATATTGTTAATGGTAAGAAATGCAATCTATCCTGCTCCATTTTGTGAATGGAGAGTCCTGTAATTGCGAAAGATCTTTAAAGCAGTGTCTTTGTATCTACACTCCTAGGTCATATGGTGGTGTGTGCAGTATCAGAGAAATGATCTGAAGGTTAATCCAATTGTAAGGCATCTCTGCTCCCCCCTCACACCCTAGTCCAGACCAAGCTTTATGGCCACTTGCCAAAGAGCCAAGGGCATGGACCTGTGCCACAAGTCTTCATCTTTCACCTCAGCAGTTATCTAGGCTTCTCGTAAGAGTTCTGTTCCCAAAGGGGTTGTGAACACAGGGGTAAGGAATGCCTGGTGATGAACTACACAGCTGACAGGAAAATTGAGATCACCACTCAAACATACCAAATGTCCCAGGCAAAGTGGCTGTAGGAGCATTCAACCTACATGGAATTACCTTAAAAATAATCATCATCATCTTCCCCCTTGCTCCCCCCCCAACTCTAAAATCATTTCATAAATGCTGAATGATGAGAGAGATTCCCAGAATTCACCACAAGTACCACACAGTGCAAGTGGCACAGAGGCCTAGGTGTCATCAGTGGTGTCACATACACATTTTAGGGGTTTGTTTTAATCAGCATATTTTAAAAGATTTCACAGGGAAGTGAAATGGGAAGAGGTTTTAAAAAATTAAGTAGCAGCCATTTTTACCAATGAACATAATCTGATTAGTGGGGTTTTCAAACACTTTTCTGTAACCGAGTATTTGTCTTAGAGAGCAGTAAGTCCTCACATATGTACACATAGATACCACCTTTAAAGAAATCCAAGAGAAACAAAATAGACTGGCATCTACCTGGAAGCTGAAACAACAAGACTCAACTGGAATGTTCTTATGGCAAGAGACTATCACACAGTGCAAGTGGACAGAGTTAAAGCACTCATCTATAATGGGTTTTCATGAAAGCTTAGAAAGATCTAAAAACAAACAAACAAATCTGCTCTATGCTGAGCTCAATCCAGACTGACAGGACTAGTTTGAAAATACCCATCTCTTCCATACTCACAACAGGAGAAAATTACTACGCATCAAGACAAAGGCCAAAGAAAAGAAAACAAAAGATGAAGTTATCTCCATCTCGAATAGAGGTTTCCATGGACAGATCTATCCTGCAGGGAGTCAGAAGAAAACGAACACCGTTTTGTCACTTGCACAGTGGAAACCGAGACAAACTTTGCACAAACCAACATAAAATCATTTATGAATCTTAAGAGTTCGAAATGCAGGAAAGCTTTAAACAAAAAAGTTAATCTTCCAAAGCCTTATGGAAGAGTGAAATTTCAACTAGGTGGCTTCTGTTAAGCAGATGTGGAATAGGTACAAGCACTATGTGAATGGCTTCACAACAGGTGTCTGCTGAATATCTGAAAGAAGGTATTAACCTGTTAACTGGCCACATTAAAATCCATCTCCTGAAGGCAACACACCAAAAGCCTTAAGATTAAAAAAAAATAGAAAGATCCATCAATTCTCTTTGCCCCTTAAAAAAGGCTTTCTTTTTCCCCATCTGCTGTTTGCTGATCTAATTCCAGGCAGTTACATATTCTCTAGAATTTTTATGTTAACAAGCCATTAATTCCTATCATGTCTATTACCAGCAATGGACATTGTCATTATCTCGCCCTGAAGAGAGTGAAAGAGATCCTTGAGAGCCAGGGTTAACAGACTGAAAGTTGTTTCAGTTGAGTTTTAAAAACACCCCTGTCTTTTGTTTTTCAGTCATTTGTCTAACCTCAAGGCTTCAGTATAGGAAAAAAAAAAAACTTGTGCAACTAATACCAAATGGGTGCCTATTTTCAAACAAATTCTTCTTTCTAAAATGAAGCAATATGCCTAGTGATACAGGAAGCCCTGTAATTACCTGAAGGGAAGGACACAGAATAAAAAAACAAAACACCTTCAATTCAAAACTTACATTTTCTTCGTTCCTGACAGCAACATTACCAGACTGCTGAAGAAGGTTCATCTACTGTACTATGTTTTCAGATGTGCAGGAGATGCATTCAACTACATTATAACGTGCACATATGATAAACTACGTGAAACAGCAAAATTATTTCAATGGTGGCAGATCCAGAACTGTGCATTTATACCAAGATTAAATGGGACTGCATATGCATAAACTAAATAGTAATATGCAACCGTAAGATGCACAGTACTTCAACTACAAGTTTGCATAGTGTATGTTGTAAGCAAGGTCCCAGTATAATTTACTGGGAACAGTATCTAGAATTGACTAGCTACCAGGCACACAGACTTACCCTTTCATGGCTAGATGGCATACAGTGACTTGAGTCAGAATACCAATATTTCTTAGGTAGCTGTTTCTTCCTTTGTTTTTTCTCAATCCATGTAATTTCACTCTTACATTAGGTACATAATGGACAAGGTTTCTCTGATGTCAGAGAAATAATTACAATAACCTCTGTGGTATGTCAGAAGTCTCTTCTGGTTACATTACATACAAAGAAGCGGAGGTGACTGGGAAGAAGATGGCTGCTCCCAAAAGCTAGGACTGTGTGCAGTTTCCCCACAGAGTCCTACGTAATTACAGGTCAGAAACAGGAAACAATCACAACGGGTACATTTTTTCTTATGGATTAAGAGAAGTGAGTCATAGGAACTGCAAGTCAAGAACAAACCAGTTTCCCTCTCACACTCCGATGATAGTTCTGAGTTACTTGTTTCCCTGAATACACACTTTAAAAAAAATACAATAAAACCTAGGATATGTAACACATGAATAATTCAACTTCACAGTTATAAATACTCAAATTACACTTACATAGAATATATAATCACAGAAAATAAAATTCAAGTTATAGAAAAGAATGAAGACTAAAGGGAAAGAAAAGGCAAGGTGGTAAAAGTGATACAAGTTTAGGGCTGTGCCTTCTATAAAAGCTCTTTAAAAGTTGAAGTCAAGTTTTTGTTGGGTTTTTTGTTTGTTTTTCTGGGGTTTTGTTGTTGCTGTTTTTTTCTTTTTAAATTGGATGGAATCAAAAAAACCTTCAAGCATCCATGAAGTAATCATGGACCTGCACCTCCCCCTACAAAACTCGAACAACTGTCTCTGCCAGAGAAGAGCCAATGAAACAACATAGCCAGCTCTGGGTGTAAAGAAGCAAAGTAGTCATGGCTAGTGAAGGGAGGACAGATGAAAGGTAGTATATCGGGGTCCACCTTAAAGCTAGACGTGTTGTATAGATTTGAGGTACCACTGCCACCACAATAGAGTCTGATGTAGTACAGGGATACTCAGGTGCTTTTCTAGATATTTGTTATTTTGCCATTTATTGTGAAGAGGATGCAGCAAATGCACTTGTACGAAATACAGAACATAGAACCAAACCCATGGCACAGCCCTTACCATCAACATGTATATGGAGAGGGAGGGGATTAATCCCAAAGGCAATTTAAATAATGGTATTTTATATACTTATATTTATATATATAAATAAATGTTCTCAGCAATCTCAGGGTTGTTTTTAGTGCATTGCTGTAAAAAAATTAGTGCAGTTCTCATTAATGTTTAGCTCATAAGGAATAAGAATCTATACATCTGTTCAGTCTCTTCTTGCCACACCTGACACCCTTACGCTGTTCCACCAAACTGAAGGTTTGTAGTCAATTTCTTTAAAATAAGGTGGATGAATTCCACGCACTCTGTGACAAGACATGGCAATTTTTGGCAAAACAATTAGAAAAATATGAGGTGCTCTGATCTTAGAACTGAAAAGTTTGTTGATTTAAAGCATTACGCAATGCATAAACAAAATTTATAAACAAAAAGATATGTCTCAACAATCTATCCTTCATGCAAATATTTCTTCAGCAGCTAACAACTTAAAAAAAAATTCTTACACTTGTTTATTTGGGGAAAGTGACTTAGACAAATCTGTATTTCAAGTCCTTTCCTACAACTGGACCGAAGTTTCATGTCCTGGGAGCTGCTTCTTCTGGACCCTTCTCTCTTCTGAACCGTTGGAGAAAGGGAAGTTTCAGTCTCAAAGAGATTTACACTTCAGCCCCAAGTTCAAGGACTCCAGTTTCAACAACAGCAACATATTTATCTTCGATTTGAACCAGCAGGATGGTTTTATCTATATGGGACCGACTACTTGGATCTCTGCTGCAAGGCACCCAGCGGTGAATCACCTGGAGGAGAAAAAAACAGTATAATAAAGCAGGTTCCACAGGGAGAGCTGCCATATCAAAGTTGTGGCTGATAGTTCAAGACCCTTACAGAGCAAAAGGAGCAATAATAAGTGCTATACTGACTTAGTTTCTCATTTTTCAGTCACAGCATACCTACAGATAAGCTACTCACTGAAGTCTTGCTGGAGACCTGCAGCTTACCTGAGAATAGCCAGCCTTTGATTTGAATTTCAGCAGGAACAAACAACTTGACCCAAATCAGAACCAAACAGTTCTTGCAAAGTTAGTAACAATTGGAAAAAAAGTGCATATGTACGGATTTGGGATATTTTGATGCTCTAGCTGTAATAGTCTTAAAACACCTCAGTGTTGTGCAGCACATAATAGCACAGAACTGTAGTTATCAGGAGTTAGGTGTAAACTGCTGTCTCCTCTAAGTCGAATCCTTTGCCCTAATCTTGTTCCCCACTCACTGTGAATTCAAGGTCAGTCTTTTAAGTTAAATTATTCAAAGATAATGTAAAATAAAAAATATTACAAAGAGGAAGGGTTTCAGAAACAGTGCCACAAACTACTGCCCCATACTCCCTTGGATCTACAGAATTCAGGTACTTTGATCTGCTGCTTCCAAGGATCCCACCTGATAGTGACCATCAGAAGGTCCCTTTTCCATACAGGCTCTTGTATGACCTTGTATGTCCCTGCTCAGCCGCCTCCATGAAAGTACACCCTTAACTTCTGGGTGCCCCAAAGGAACCACAAGGATGCTCCAGTAACATGGTTTTAAGTATTGCCAGCTCCATAGAAATAGAATTATCTCAAATTTGCCAGTTGTGGGAAAAGAACCCTAAATTCAGAACAATGTAAGGTAAAAAGCAAATACAATTAATTTTTACAAAATCCAGGACAGTACAGTTTTCAAGAGTTCTAATGATACAGGTGGGGAAAAAAGGACAGAAAACCACAAGTAATCTACATCTTCCAAGATCGAATCCAAGAGACTCCCTTAATCCTCACTATAACCAGCTGACAGCTGCCAATTTCTCTACCACTGGGTGAAGGAGATTCAGCTTTGTCCACTGCATAAGATCTACACTGCACCCACAGGGAGAGCATTTCAGCCAGGGAAGCACAGCATCTTTAGTTCCCCTTTGTTTGATGCAACAGCATGATATTTAAGCTGTCTCTTCAAGTCTGACTTCATCGAAGTCTGTCCAAATAAACTTTTTATGCTGCTGTAATGAAGTGAGGTCAGGAATATTCTATCCTCAGACACATAAAACATTTCCCAATAAAGTCCAAGCACTACATCCTTGTTGTCCAACTTAAAACGTGTGCCTTTGAGATAGCTATGGGCTGACTCCAAAGGCATCAATATTGTGGCTCCTTAAAAACTGTGTATATGCAAAAGTTGTACATAGATAACTCACTGCAACCACCCCCCCCGCTCTCAGTTTTACCATCTCTTCTATCATGATTAGCATTTATTTGATGCCCATAAATGACTAATAACATGCAAAATGATGTCACTAGATAGTCAAGAGGTGATAAGAATATCCTGGGGGGAAAAGGGTTCTTCTGCATGCCAGTGTCAGGTATCATAGAAGGATAATGCAGAGTATACCATAATCTCAAAGTCCTGGAAAAAGTAGCTACAATACAAAGAGGATTGCTAAATTTCACTTCCTTGAAGAAACCCTACAACGTCTTTGTATATTATATATACTGTACTGTATACTCAGCAAAATAAAAACCAGTTAGGAAAAATGCTTTTTTCTATGTAGTAGAAAAGTTTTAAACAACTGAGTGCCGAACTTCATACTGAGAGCACTGACGTAAGGCTTTGGCTGGTAAACTGTTTTATGAGCAGCATCTCAACAGGTAAGAATCATTTCTGCCTGTTTGCAGAACAGACCGCAGCCACAGGATCAGAAAGGGAAGACTGTCCTAAGAGCTAATGGCTTTACTGGTACTGGTATGTGTAACCACAGGCAGCTGAAGCAGGCAGTGGAAACTATGACAAAGTTAAATCCTCTCCTCCTAATCGCACATAGGATAATCCAGTGCTTTTCCCCTTTCTTCTTAGGTTAAAAGATGCTCTTCTAAAAAACCTGCCAGTATGCTGTACCAAAAATAGATGAGAAGCATTCAGAACAGTAGCTTACTCTGACCTTCAAATCCTCGTTTCAATCTTTATGTAACATCAATTACTGTACATGTCAGCATGCTGCAATTTGCAAAACACACTCACGAGCTCCTGAAAAAAATTGTCCAATGATACCAGGCAAAGGACATGTTTCAATATAACCCTTTACATTCACCATCTTTACAATATTGTTGATCTGCAATAGCTAACAACTAAATTCCAGAAGTATAACTTCTAACCCCAACATAACTATGAATGTTTACAACGGCATTCTACGCCTAGGTGTTACCTACAAGGTAACCCTACTATCTTAAGAGTGGGCCATCAACTATGATACAATTATTCATGGAAGGAATTTATTTCCAGGGCCCTTCCTTCTTATACATATAATATCAAGGTAGATTTGGCATATGCTGTGTTATCAGCATATTGCCATTTCTTACCTGAAGTTTGCACATACATCCACAGTGATGTGGATGTGGACTTTCAGACAGCAAAATCCAGCCCCTGAATCCAATTTACAAATAATGCCTCCAATTGAGGTTAAGTAGTCAATCAAAGCAAATCCTTATGAACTGTCAGAACTGACATATTCCAAATGAAAATACAGTTGTATTGATGAACAAATGCAGACACAATGTCAGTGACTCTTCCCTTTTATTATTTATCACTGAAAGAATACTCACTGGAGCATCTTTATAGACACAAAGGCCTAAAAAATATATGCCTCAGTTAAAACCAAAAAGCCTCAAGGATAGAGCTGGGGAATTTTCCTCCTAAAGAGAGCCTAAATTGGGAGATAAAGTTTTCTGACTAATGCAGTGAATTTTTATAAAATGCAGATATAAAACCCCTAGGGGAAAGGGAAATGGAATTTCAAGTCATAAGCTTTCTCAAGTTTTAGTTACAACAGATTTCCTTCTTAGAGTAAACACATATCATGTACCTATTATATAATAAAGAGACATCTAAAGACAATCTTACTTAGCTCTATTTTCATCAGAATAATTTAAAAACAAATACTGTTAACCATTCAGTTAAGGACTCGGTAAATTGACCTCCCATATTTGCTCAAGGATTGGCAGTTTAAAGAAAGGAAAATAAAGGTTGGATGAATGAGTGCAATGCCTGTTCATGACAAGAGCTGGAAGAAGGCAAGGAAGGAGAGATGGTTGACAACATCTGAATCATCATCCTGCGTCTTTTGGATACAGCTGCAGGAGTACCCCTCTGTTTCAAATTAGGATTCTGGACCTGCTCTTCCAGCAACAGTGACTTGGAGGACAGCTGCTGATCCAACTTACTACTATATGTATCTTTGGCCTTGACATCTAGGCAGACTGCCATAGAATCAAGACACTGCCTTTTTTAAAATTAGTTTGTCAACTTCTAAGCAAAACTTACATGGCCTTCCATGCCTTCCTGAGGACTCCAGTCTTTCCAGCTGTTTCTTCCAGCTTTTAGCCGTATCACCTCATCTGGCCACTGCAGCTCTTTCCTTTTTGACACGTTGATCCCTTCCAGTACTTGACTGGGATCCATTAACTATAAGCAGGAATTGAGTTTTGACTGTTAGTTCAGCCAAAATTTAAAAGAAACAGATAAACTGTAACCTTTTGCATACTTCGAGACAACTGACAAATTAATTTCCATACAATTTCAGTGTTGGAAACTCAAGCTCCAGGCTAGGAAAAAGCCTGAGCAGCACAGAATTTGGAAATTAGGATGTGGTTTCAGACACAGCTGACAATATACCAGCTCACTGCTGTCTGGAACAGCAGCTCTGGTTCCCTTTCCCACCCCTTCTTTCAGTTAGACCCTGACATGAGCCAGTTGTGAGGATATGGCACAACATAAACATTGGCAGCATGTGGTCCAGTAGCAGGGAAGAGTTATGTGATGATGAGTTGTTAAAACTGGCTCATCACTTCTTACAGAGTATCTTAAGAAATATGGTCTTGGAGAATTAACTGGTAGGCTGAAGAAGTATTTATCTACTAGCATGGTTAGTCGAGACCCACCCCGTGTTTTGAAGTAAACTGGCCTTTCCACAGGGAAAGCAGGAGAAAACTCCTGAAAACTTCCTCCTATTTAAGGACAGAGAGAACCGCATAATGTCCACTATCCAAAGGCATGCGTCAACTTTGCCTGTATCCTCCTCACCCAGAGGAATTAAGCAATTTCATAAAAGGGCCCTTGCCTGCAAACAAAAGCTACTAAGCACAGACCTGCAAAATTAATTTGTTAACTTTGCCCACTATGATGCAGTTTATTAAGTTTACTAAGGATTACTCTAAAACGAGGTGATATCAGCAATGAAATCATGTTTGTTATGATCTTTCCTATTAAATACACTTCTTGATGTTTTCCACTAATACACTGCCAAAGGCATGTATGTGGGGCTAATAAAAGCTAGAAGAGCAAGAATACAAATTTCTGGATTTTCACAAAATGTGTAAGGCTGCCGTAATTAACTTAGTCAATGGTGTACTGTCTGCTGCTCAGTAAACCCATACTTGTGACAATAACCAAAGAATAAATATATATGAAAAGGAGTAAATACATATGAAAGTGAAAGCGAGTATTTTTATACTTACTTTTGTGGAAAATCTACTTGGTTTAAAAGAAAAAAAGCTAGTTGCTTTCTGCCCTGCAAATGAGCTGTTTAGCTTTACATGTTGTAATGAATAAGGCAAACTAAGTATAAAATGGAACCAAGTTCAGCTGACATTCTCAAAGCTGCACTACAGCAAAACACACAAGTAATGTAAACAGGGATGTCTAAGCGTGCAGGCAGGCTGGTTGTCCAGAAAACCTTTTCCTCACATTAGTTCTCCAGATGTAACTGCACAATAGTTGTATACCGAGACATTCCAGACTGTGTGTGTATTTAAAAGCAGTGATTTCAACAACATACAAGGTAACACTAACAAAAGCACGTGGAAGCATAGGTTAACTTGTTCTTCTGGACTATTCACCTGGATTCTGTAAATAACGTCATCCTTTTTGGCTTGCATTTGATTTGCAGGGCTTGCGTTACCACCTGACTGAGTTTCAGTTGCATTACTCCCTCCTTCTGTCCCTAGAAAGCCCACAAGGGCATGCTGTTTACAGGCTGGGATGCTTTGGCTGGAGCTGCTAGAAGAGGGCAGTCCATGCTGCGCGCTGACCCCAGTCTGGCCAGTAGGTTCCATGTGGTTCACCACAGATAGGCGGGACTGGATGGATGATGGGAGGTTACGAAGAGATATCTGACTGGTGGAAGAGCGCCGACAAGGCACAAAGCCTGCTGTGGATGTGCGAAGAGATGAATGACGACTGCCGTAGCAATAAGATGAATGGCTAGCTACTGAGGAACGGGCAGGGGAATGTCTGACAAGGCTTGACTGCACAGAGTGAGAGCTCTGACTGGTGCCTAAAAGCAAAAGATACAGAATCAGGAGAGTTTGATAAAGCCTCCCACACACATTAGATTTCCAACACACAAATGTTTTAGTGCTTAGATACAGAACTGATGGGTCTAATCAACAACTTCTGAAACAGCTGTATTGCAGAAGAGCTCTGTAGCATTTCATATAGCAGAGCATTTGAATACATTCCATTCATCTTATCTTGGAATTACATATTCTGTTCAATTCACAATGCCTGCAAGACAAGTAGCTTCAAAAAAATGCTTCAGCCTTGCTCTTCCCGCATTAACAATTTGTTTCTTAATATTAAAACACTTAAGTTTCCCATACTTAAGGCATTAAGACAGGTAGAGATGTCCATGTTTCAAAATAATAAATATTTTTTCTTAATATGCTTAACTGGATGCTCAAAGATTGAGTCAGAAAATTTGTTAGAGAAAAAACTGTTTTTAAACAAATTCAGTGAAATTTAATGCACTTAAAGTGAAAAACAGGAATTGCAGTTTATGGGCATTAGTGTCATTGCTTTGCCTATACTAAGTACTGTAGATACCTCTCCACAGCTGACAGACCTACTTAAGTTGTGTAAAAAAAGTTCATTCAACCATGTTACACTTTCATATTCTTTGAGAGTAAAGGAAGTGTTTGGAAAGCTTTTTCTCAGGCTTGTTGTTTATCACCTCCCTAACTGCAGATCACTACAGACTCTTGGACAGGATTCAGCTAAAATACTATGGAAATAGAGAATCCATTCCACCGTATGAATAAGAAATATAAAGACATTCACAAAAAATGACAGGTTTAGCATTTGTGGACAATATGACAGAAAAGATCCAATCTGTAGAGATATGTTATAAAAAGTTATTTAATCTATTTTGCCAGCACAACCCCTATTGCTCAAGTCTCTGTTTGGGAACCTTGCATTGCACAGAACAGCACTGTAGTTTGAGATGAATCCAGCAAGTGTTAACACTACATAATCAAGTCACTGTTGTTTGCTTTTCTTTTAACTTAGGCCTGATTCAAAGAGCTGAAAGGCCAGTTCTGGCTATGGGATTGTACTTGTATAAAATTGTTGCTTTATTTTATTTTAACTTTACCCAGAGTGGAGGGATGAGTTGGTGGATGAGCTGCAGGAAGAGCTGGGGGATGAGCTGCAACAGGAGGGTGCTGTACTGCTCCAGGTCCCTGCCCTGTAGTTGCATTCCCTCCTCCTTGCGACATGCTGCTCTGCGACTCATTGATAGTTGCATTGTTACTTGTGCAAGAAGCTCCACCTCCAGCATCTGAATCTTCAATATTTCCACCGCTATTGCAGCCAGCTCCACAACCTTTCCTTAGTCTGAAAACATAACGCAATTGACACATTAAGTCAGGCCTCCTAATCATCAGGATTCTAAGACACGCCTCATGATGACAAGCGAAAGGCTTTACTCCACACAATCCACAGCATTCCCTAAAATCAGATAAAACTTGACTTTATTTTCTCAGAATATGCTTTGCAAGTATGAATACCGCTTTCTAACAGATTGCAATTTTCTTCATGACAGCTATTCAAGTAACAGTTATTTATGTTAAGTCAAATGCTCATATAAAATAGCTTTTGAAAAATCAAGCCACCTCTGAAGTACAATAAAGGGATAAAATTCTAAATATAAAATGCTGGTAGAACATCCTGGTTATTTTGTAACAGTTTAGTAAAATTTATGCTCGTTAACACACCAGTCGTGTATTCTTATCCTGCAAAATCTTTGTCTGTTCAGATGAGCAGAAAAAGAATGTTTGTTGGTTTTTGTTTTTTCTTCTTTTTAATGTATTTGGTTTCTTGTTACCTTCAGTAATGTATGCACACACATGTATGTTTGAAGCACATATTGCAATTATTTGAATCACAAATTCTCGTGTGAATTTTGAACATTCAGACAGTAGGCTAGCCAACATTTTCCAGGGTACATACAGGCTTTTCACCACATTGATTGCATTAATAAACTTCAGATGGACATAAAAACACAGCACATTCCCCCTCCCTTCAATTCCTACTTTTATTATTCTTTACTTTCTGTCGCACTCAAATACACTAAGCACTCCTTTCTAATTTTATTTGCCCCTGGGATCCAGAATTCCAAAGCATACACAGCCTGGATCCAAATCCTGTTCTGTGTCATGTTTTCACCTGTTATTCTATCCATGTGTTGGACAAGCAGATGGCAACAGAAGACAAACACCACAGACCGTAGTAAGTGTGGCATATTCTGGGGTGAAGCAGCACGTTCTGTTTTATGTGCTGTAGATGTCTAAGCATAAATATGACCATCAGAACAGCTACAGGACTGTTCCGACCGTGGCACCAGCTCCTGGAACTGCTAAGAACCGGGACACACATTTCTGAATGCCACACACAGCTGCCACTGTTGCTTTTGGAGCCACAGTCGTAAGAGGCCAGAAGTGCAGTAAAGGTTCTCATGGCCTATAAAACACAGCACAGCAAGAGTTTGTACCGGGTTACCGAGGGGTCATGTGGAGGGAGGATTATATTATCACTCCAGTTACTTGTTCTGGCTCTGACATACAGTGTATTTATAAGCACTTGTGAAATTCTGAACAACAGCTAAAGCTTGAGTTACTATGTACAAGCATACCCTAACAATATTAATAGTGGCACTTGCATGCTAAGTGTTTGCCAGGCAGGAACCCTACTAAATAGTCCTGATTCTGTAAGGACGATATTATAAACTGCAAAAGTGATGGTACTGAAAAAAATAATACAGAAGTTGCATTGTCTCTCATTATCAGAACTGAAGTTGTAGTTTTTACATCTAGACTTTCTGTCCTGTTTTTTCTGAGCCGTCATTTACATAGTTTGTGGCATATGACTTACATGCCTTGAAGATTAATCCTGTACCAAAGCAGTTGCGGTATGGTACAGATGTGCCTGAAATAAAAGTCAAGGATTATTTATTTTTGTGTGGCTGAATATTATAAATTGTGCCATGTTGGGCATGGATGAGACTAGTTTATGGAATATGAGAACGTGAATACATACTAATGAGAACTCATTTCCTCAGCTCACCTGTGCCATGTAGACACTATGAAGTTTCTGATATTTCCTAAGCTGATAGCTCCCCCGAGAATCTCCTTAAGCTGTTCATGACTATCTGAATAAGAAGTAGTCAAAGGCGAGACGTAGATTGGGTATCCAATTGGCTGGTCACAAGAGGAGTTGATCATGTTCCTCAGAGCTTGTTTTGCATTTTGGATACTTCCTCTCTCTGGATTACGATTACGCAGGAAGACAAGCTCCTGTTGTTGTCCTGCCCATAGGCCACGCACACACTCCTTATTCACCTGCAAAAGAAGCCAGGTAGAAAGGCTGCGTCAGAAAGTGAAACTAATGAGAGTGTGTGAAGACTCCTTTGCAATGCCCAGGCCTTCACGAGTGTATGTAATATTGCACTGCAGAACTGCAAGCATTCATATTCACTTCTTTAAAAGGCTGAACTTATGGACACAGGCTGCAACAGTGATGATAAAGCAAAACTAAGAATGGGATGAGAAATAAGATATTTTAAGTCAGCAACTGATTTTCTGATGAAATACTTTCACTAGCTTTCCGGACGAAGCAGCCCTAGCAATGACAGATCAGTAACAAAAAAGTAATGATTTGGGCTGAAGTAGCAGTTTGGTATAGTAACTAAAATACACCACAACATACTGTCACATTGCAGAACCTGCACAAAGTTTACCTTAATGACCCTGAAACTGAGATAGCGCTTATTCAGCATAATGATTTTATATTCATTGGTGCCATCGTCCATCACGTGACGCAGAGCAAGGAGGGAGGGAGAATTGGAAAGAACTGCACTCCGCCAAGCAGGGTCCCCTTCATGTGCTATAACTAGATTTTCTTCATGGGTTGTTATGGCTTCATAAAGGACAGAAGGATCATCATATTCATCTGGAGAAGTGAAGTGATCCTGTTTCCAAGAACACATGTTCAATAAGATATGATTAATATTTCAGATGTAACTACGTATAAAAATCAAACATCTTACACCTCAGATTCTTGAAAGGCTCAGTGCATTGCACAAAATTAGACATCAAAAATATCAGATACCTACTAGAGAACACTTAAAGATGGCCTCTTTTCCAATATATTAGTTCTGTTTTGCTTGTGTTTGCTTCCTTTAACTTAGGAACAAAATGACTGGAAGGACCTGTCTGTTATTGATTTAAGTAAATTTTAGTTGAATTTTACAGTAGATTTATATCTATTTATATTGCCTAAGAAGCATTTTAGTTTTAGCTTTTTTGCTTATTCACAAGTCTCCAACTGTAAAACACACTTAAGTAAAGCACTGATTATTCACTGAGACTATATTATATGAAAATAGCAATAGAAAGAAAAAAAACACCAAGGTTTATCTATAGTTTCTATTAAAAAGTTCACATTAATACTTGATGACAGACTATTTCAGCATCAGATACTATCACACAACTTACATTACTGCCAGTCAAATAAAACCACGAAATTCACAAGTTCAGTGTTAGGTCACATTACTTTCTGGTTAAAAGGATAGTGATTAATAGCTAAATTCCCAACACTGGCTGAAGCCTCAATATGCTATTGCACTGCAAGTGAATAAAATCACCCTTTATAGATTAACACAATAACGTTCAGAAAAAAACTTCTTCT
Source organism: Theristicus caerulescens (assembly GCA_020745775.1). NCBI lineage: Eukaryota > Metazoa > Chordata > Aves > Pelecaniformes > Threskiornithidae > Theristicus > Theristicus caerulescens. Next base: position 32,375,268 of record CM036564.1, read on the forward strand.
ATTGTTAGAGATATTTGTATTTTTCTCACTTTTCCTTGAGGAACGTTCTCATTCGCATCCACTTAATTCAAGCCCATTCTGCACAGTAACCCAAATATACTGAGAACACTTCAGAACTGTTGAAGTGGTACTTCTGCTGGTTTCAACAATGATTTTGTAATTATTCTACTTTGCTACAGGTACTCCTAACACTTATACGCATTCTGCTAAATTCAGGGAGTTTGTGTTACATGAAGTTGATTAAATCACTGTGAGCTGTGGGGGACTTCTAGACTATGCAATGAAGGCAAAAACTGTAACTTTATTTACTATTAAAAAAGTGCAACTAAGATTTGCCTACTTACTATGATTTTCAAGCAATCTGGTTTTCTACAGTACCAACTTTTCCGCCCTTCACAGAGTGCTTACCACTCAGTACATGCTTTCTTGTACTTGCTGAGCTTAGTTAATAGACACACTGGATAGAATTTGAGATTGGTCATCTTCACCCTCACTTCACTATAAAGACCGACCCCAATTTCAGCTTATTGAAAAGCAACCTTCTCATTCTCACCTGAAACCTTACTGATGGGATCAATAAGTAATGCCAAAGTGTCTGTTATTACAACACTTCAAAGAAAAAAAAAGGAAAAAAGAACAAGGAAAACAACTCCCATTGGACAGCTAGAGAGGGCTGTGCAGCTTTGAATGGCATGATAACCTTTTAAGCCAATTACATATATGTGGGGAGGGGAAGAGGGAGGGAAAATATCAGAGAGGCTGTTCATAAGGGAGTTATCTCTAGATGGATATGAGAACAGGGCTTGACATGTTCTCTGATCTACATTTGATGCAATTTTCAAGCTCTGAGCATAAACTGCATTCCCTTTTCCTCTATAATCACCTTCCAGATGAGCTATAATAAAACACAGGACAAGACACAATACTTCCTCATTTTCAGTTGTCTATCACATGCCCTTTTATTCTTTTCCTCTTTTTTCTCTCTCCCAGCCGCTTACTTTTAAAAGAACGAATGCACAGAAATAAAAAGAACTGGACACATCATCCTGTGTAATCTCTCACCTGATGTAGCTTAAGTGACATCCGTATTCCAGGAACCACTACTTTCCTCAGCAATTCCATGTCAGCAAAGATCCATTCATCTCTAATTGAAGATATACGGAAGTCACCCTTAAATAGGGCATGCAGGCCATACAAGAAGGATTCCAGATTACTGTTGAGGGGAAAAAAAAAAAAGAAAACAGCCCAAATATTAACAGAAATTCAGACATATCCACAATTATCATCGCTGACACGAGCAGAAAATACTGAGCTGTACAGAAAGGCACACACCTCTTCTCTATAAAGATAACTTACAGGATAAGACAGGGAGAAGAGAACATATGAGTAAGGATGTGTGTGTAAGCAAAGTTTGGACACTAGATGTCTACGTGCACTGAACAGGTAATGAATAAGCCATACATGAAACAGACTATTTACACAGACTAAAGTAAACAGAACACTGTGAGGTATGTCTGACTTTATTCGGAAGATTTTTAAAGAGAAAATTATTCAGGGAATATAACACCACAATGGACCAGTTAAGGAGAAGATGTAGTTTCAGTTGTGCACGCTTTAGTAAAGAATAAAAATCTTGACAACTTTCTCATGCTTAAAGGCATAATTTCCTTTTACTAAGCTAACTTAAGAGTGAAAAATCAAATATGCTCTGATCACTCTTGCAACTGCATATCTGCAAGACCTTTGGGGGCAATTGGCTGGTACTTAGAAGAATTAGTCAACAGTTTCCATGAAAGTGAAGTAAAACAGATTTTGCAGTCAGCATCCAGCTGACCAACAGCTTCCACATCTGATTTATGCCTCTTTTTGTTTTCTTTTTAAACCATCACCTTGTGATTTCCTGAAACATACAACTAGATTTTACGTTGGCTTTCTAAACTAAGTTGAGGCTGTCAGTCTGCAAGAAAGAGGTTGCCATATGATGACAGAGTTGAGCTAAAGGAGGTTTGTACAAAACACAACTGCTTGCCACAGAGCCAGCTAAACTGTGAAACATCACAACGGTCTGATCTAACTTCCATCGAGACATGTGTGTTCTTCATTTTAAGAAGCTGTCTTCTTCAGCCTATCTGCATATAGGGCACATACTTGGAGCAGGAAACGGAGCTTAGTTTTAGAACTCAACCAGTTCTTGGTTTTTTCATCAGTTATCACTGGTGCTTACCCACCAGAATTCTCACCTTGCATTAGTTCAATAAAACAAAATGCTCAAATTCAAGTTCTCCCTCATTTGCTGTTCTTTGGTTATGTTTCACTGGCTGTTATAACGAAGACAGGTTACATAGCATATCTGTCCAGTTATGGAAAGATGACATTAAATACCTGTTCCTTTTATGAAGAGGTACTCATCTAATACCTAACCTAGGAACCCTGGGGATTTTGAGGAAGGGAAGCTTACAACAACAAGATTTTATTACCTAGACATATGATGTGAAGCTGTTCCCAATGCTCTCCGCCCTAGAACACATAGTCCATAACACAATGTCACCAGCGGTGAGTCTTTGCTTGAATCCAGTGGCTTGTAATAACAAAAGAAAAAAGGAATAGTCAGGTGAATGGAGTAAATAAACTCTCATGGAAAAACGTTCTGCCAGAAGGAGCAAAAAGACCCAGACACGTACAAAGGTACACAAATTCAAGTGTGCATATGTACCTACCACACCAGTTACTCTTGCTCAGACTTTCAATAGGAATTATTTTTTAAAAGTTTTGCAAGTACGTAGAGTACTTGCAAAGGCAGACACACACATACTGTATTTGAAATAAGACAAATTGTAAGCTGAACAGATGCATCCAACATTCCTCATGGATACTGTGTATCTTGTATGCAAACTGTTGATTAGCAAAATTATGGAGTTAAGGCAAAAATATTTTTAGTGAATAAAGTGGATTCTCACTGGTTATAAGTATGTAATTTTGAGTTAACTGAAAACTTCCCTGGACTACAGCTTTATTTGGGGGAAACTCACCCTCAGCTCAAAGCCAGTAGTAGCTGTATAGGGTATATAATTCCCTAGATAATAGTTATCATTTATTTAAGTCATTAAACCTGATTTTCAATACCTACACAAAATATTTCACAAGATCATGACTTGGAGGGAAACAATTTTCTTTGGCTGTTGTTTGTCATTTGACTGCTGAACACTAAATCTTACATCTGCTAAAATGGGCTTCTAATTAATCTTTTACCTCGGAGGCAAAGCTCAACTCTGAATTCTCAGATCCTTCATTAAACACAAATTCCAATTATATTCCCGTCCCTTTAATCTCAATCAATTTCTGCTTATTCTCAAAGGCAACACTACTTTACAAAAAACCTGTATGTGGTCTAGTCAAACAGTAAGAAGTCAAGGCATTCCTCTACAAACATACTAATGTTTCTATTTAAGAGGTGGAAGGATTTGGAGAGAGGAAAAGGGTTGAATATGGGATCATTTTCACAAGCCAATAATTCCAGTGGTCCAAAGGAATGGTATAGTATGACCACTAAGAAAGTAGCAGTTGGTCTTATAAGCTGGCAACAGGTATTTGTTTTTTTGGGGGTTTTTGTTTTGTTTTGGTTTTTTTTTTTGTTTAAGTTAGGGCTGATTTGTAAACACTGGCATCTAAGCACAAAACATCAGTTCTATAAACATACCCTTTTGTATGTAGATGGATGCCTGACTAAGATTCAACTGATTCATTTAAGTTGGTAAATGAAAATTCATTAATGAACAGGTTAAATCATACACTACTTACAGAATTTATTTAAATTCACATCTCAAGAGCAGAAGATCAAAACCAGTAACTACACATTAATAGTTCAATTCTGAACCTTTACTTTAAAAATCAATATTAAACCAGCCTGTAAGTCAAAACAACAGGGGAAAAAAAATGAGACCATCCTAGGATAGTGAACGGCTTTCCTCACATGTTCATACTTACCTTTTCTCTTCGAGAGCAGCAATATTCTATCCAGTTCAAATATATCATACAAAAACTCTCTCTCGAGATCCCTGCTAGACGGTGGTCATAATCCTCATCAATATTGGGGTTAAATGTTGGGTCTACATCAACATAATTGCGGTCTGTGCACAACCGCAGTCCTTCCTGCATTGTCTCATTAGCTAGCCATTCCTCTAGCTTGGGGGATGTTGTGACATAATAGATGATTCCCTGAAACAGTAGTAGTTAAAAATATGAGTCAGTACTGCAATAAAAAAAAGTCAATCTCAATTGTTCCAACTCTTTTGCATTATTTTCCTGGTAATGAACAAAACTGACACACAGTAGCATTTATTTAGCTCACAGGTGCAACAATTGTGTTCTCTTGTGCACAATACAGGTTTGTATACAGGCATATTTTTCGAAGACTGTCAAGATTTCTGAAGCATGCACTGAAGGAATAAGGAAAGGAAAGAAGGATGGGACCAGACTCTCACTGTAATTTTGCAGAAAAACAAATACATAGGATTTTTTTATCTAGTTAACAAGGAGGCTTAGATATTGAATTTCTAAAGAATTCAAATGCTAAATAAAAGAGAAGACGTTAACACCCTTGTGTTTGGGTGGGAAAACAAAAAACGACATGTGTGTGCGCGCACGCGCATGTGTGTGTAAGTATCTTGGAAATATTTCAACCTGAAATTTTTCAGCTCTCTGAAAGAGGGTTGCTTATGAAAGATCTCAATTAGTAAACTGATTATCTGAAGACATCTGAGGCCTAGAGTCCTCTTACAACTGCAGGGCCTTTTTTTTTTTTCCTTAAAAAAACCCAAACAAACCACAAAACGAGGTTTGGACAGCTTTTAAACACTGAAGCAGCTCAGCTTTCTCCAAGACAGACACACTATTTAACTTTTTGTTTTCAACACATCTATTACATTTGGGTAACAGCTTTCAAGTTTCTACTCCAGCTTCAGGTAAAAAGTGTCCTCTCTCTGTTCCAGAGTACAGGGTCATTGTTCTGCTCATGCACCAGAGCATCAAGTAATCATCAGTACAGCAAACTCTGTCCTCCTTTGATGAGGTGTTCATACATCTATAATTTGTATCACATTTTATGATCCTCACATGAAAGACGTTAAACATTCAAGACATTAAGCAGTTCCCAGATGTAATCCAGCCTACCACCCCCCAAGCGTTGTACTGATCTGAATCATACCTTCACATAGTAAGTGGTGAGAATTTTGCGGAGATCAAAGACTTGAAGCATGGAAGCCGCACTGTTGTCAGTGATGCTATAACCCTCCAGAACATACTTTGTCACAAGCACTTCCCAAGCCAGCCAGCGCTGCCCAAAGGCAGCATTGAAGGAAAGCATGTGAGGAAGGTGGCCTGGTTCACAGCAACAAAAACCATCATCTTCCTCTACACCTTCAGTGATGGCCTCTACTTCTCGTTGCTGGCAATAAGTTCCTTAGGAGAAAACAGACAAAAGAAGAAAGGGTCGAATACTTTATATGATTGCTTTAATGTTGACTTGTGTTTAAAAGTGTTTAGAATGCAACCATCTCCAATTACGTTTCTGTAACACCAAGTGAACTATCTGCCAATGAACACAAGAGATTTGCATAGCTTAATTTATCACTTTAGGACCACATTTTAGTTAGGTGTCTCTAAGAATCAATTATGGTAGCCATGTTGCACTAAAATGGAAAGAGAGACTTAGCATCAACTCTGCTAGAGCAAGCTAGTTTTCCTCACAAGTAAAGGGAGCATAAAGAGGTCCTGCAGCCCATTTTCAAAGCAATTAATTTACAGGATGGAACTGAAAATAATTATACGTTTCCAAAGCAGAAGTCCACTTTTTAGTACAGACAGTTAAGGAAGTGTAATACACTCACCTCTGAATTCAAGCCCCCTCAGCTGGAAGGTGACCAAGCCATTTCCTATCTCTATAAGGTGTACTAGTGCATTGAGGTAGTCAGAGGCTAGGATGAAGCAGTCCCCAGTACTATAGTTTCCCCACCGACCCAACAACAAGTCTCCACATAGGCTGTGCTGAAGGGAACGGGTTAAATGTTCATAGAAGATTGAATTCAGGTTGTTATCATCTGAACCTGCAGGAAGATTGGATTTGGGTTATCTGAATCTGCAGAAAAACATCAAGCTTGAATGTCAATTATCACTTCACATTGAATCCTACACTTTTCTTAACAGCAACTTTCCTTCAAGGTCGTTCTCCACACCCCACCCTCCCTTTTTTTAAGGGACAACTACTCCAAATGAATGAGAAGTGACATTTAGTATTTTTCACCAAATTTTTTCCCTTCTTAGTCACTCCTCCATTTTCCAAATTATTCCTTCAGTTCCACTCATGCATCTCTCAATCTATTCCACATAATAAAGTTCGAAAGCAAATGAGCACAGAAGTATCTCAGTAATGACTGTTGTACTGGTCTCATCACCATGACATTGAGACACCCTTAAATAATGTTTGGCTTTTTTTAATTACTTAAGAAGAATAAAAAGCAAAACAGCTTACTGCATGCTACAATTATAAAGAAGTAAAGCAGACACACCTAAAGGTAAGGGGGAAACAAGAAAAACTTATATGAGAGTCTAAAGAGTAAACCAACAGAGAGATTATGGAGGAGAAGATAACAGTAGATAGAACAACACAAAGGCTGGGCAGGATTGGAGAAGATCAGAGGGCAAACTGATCATGAATCCTATAAAAGTCCTACAAAAGTCATTTACATTTGAAAAAAACACCACTATCATCCCCCCAACCCCAACTCCCCTCACCCACACCCCCCCAAGCCACCAAAATCAGACTAGGAAAGTTACCTGGATTTCGATCAAGCTGCGAAGCCAGTCTTGTATTTGAATGATCCACACGCTTTGTGCTGAAAATAATAAAACAAAGAACACTTAACACAAAATTTATTAGTGTAAGAAAATCTAAGGGAAGAAACTACTAACAGAATAAAATTTGTTAAAAATATTCCCACTGAAATAGTTTCAAAAATTTATTTTAAAATAATTTTATATGCAAATTTGCTGCTCTTCTCATATGTAAAAGTATTTTCTGCCTATAATAGCATTACGACCCAATACCTAATAAAGTTTGTCAGCAGTAGGTAGCCATAGGATACTCTTTAGCTTTAGATAAAAGTGTATCTATTTTCTTAGACAGATATGGTAAAGCTTTAGATGTGACAAACTTAAAAAAAATTAAATCAGCACAGCTAACATTCCAGTAGACTTTACTGAAAGGGCAATTTTCAGAAAGGTATTATTTCATTGGCTGAAGTTACAACCTTAACTCTTTAACATAAGATTTGGAACACTATTTAAACTCTTCTTGTGTTAGACGGGAAAAAAGCAATAAAGCAGTGAAATGAAAAATTAATTCTCCATAAATACCAGAACTATCCACTCATTTTGCCCTATGCTGTTTATCCAACACATTTAGCCATAGTTACATTATGAAAAACAAAGGACACAAACTTTAAAGGTCTTATTTCACCTACTTGTAGTCTCTTTCCCAGAATTTGACAGGCCTGGCATATGAAGTGATGAATATTGCACTTCCCAGAAAAGGATTCAGTGGAGTAGAGAAGAAAGCTGACACAGCTGCTTGGACAAACAACATTGCAGAATCTGTAGGATAACAGAATTAAGGAAAGCCAAGCAACAACTACTTTTTTTTCAAGGTTCTGTGATAGTACCTGAAATAGACAGCAACATCAATTAAGAGCAAAACAAGATGTCTAAGAATTTTTATGCAGCAAAGTATCTTTACAGTACCTCCAGCAATAAGGGGATTATTTTTGTTTTTAAAAACAGAGAAATAGGTAAAAATTTGGCACTAGACATGGTGGTCATTTTCTTTCTCAAAACGCAACACTCCATTCAAACCAGTCTACAGAAGCTTAAAATGCAAAACTCAAGAACTAAAACCATAGTGACTCTTGAGTAAGTGAATGACAGTCAGAAGAAAAGCTGTGTCATTTTCAGAATGAAATAACTCCTGCTCCATGTTTCTTTTATGTCAGAATTCTATTCCTACTCTATCTGCTACTGTAATTTGTACCATTGTAGCAAGGCAGAAAGTGTGCACAGTTTTTCATAAATACTCACTAGACAAACCTGTTCATTCAGTAGATTTAGTCCATAATACATAATCCATTATAAATACACAACTTCAGGAAAAAGTCTGCATTTTCAAAGGATACGTGGCACAGCAAAGGGCTGGGCAAAAGCATGGAAGGCAGATCCCCATGTGATCTGCCAGGGAGCAATGTAGGTATATACAAATCTCAATTTATAAAAGAGTTCCCAAAGCTACAGGAAAAAAAAAGAAGAAGAAAAAAAAAGAGAAGAAAAATTTAGTGATTTGGCTGAGAATCAACATGCTTTGCAGTATACAAATATCCTGAGGAATTTCTGGTCACCCTGCAGTTCTTACTGGTCTACCAGAAACCTTGAGACTTACAAAAAGGATATAATAATGAAGCAAGTAACATAACACGCACTTCATTGTTCTACTAACAGAAACTCATGACACGTTTAGAAAGTTACATATGCTTTCCCAAGCAAACATAAGCGCTTTGGGAAGGAGAAGTCTTAGCTGCCTTATAGCATATTGATTACAATACCAATAGGACTGATAACCTGGAAGATTACCTATTCGTTAGAACTACCTGTTTTCCCTTTTGGATTACCTAAAAAACCTAGAAATAGAGTTAAAGTTACCTTGCTGAAGAGTATGGACATGAAGAAGAGATCTAGCAGCATGGTCTCAGTAAAACTTTTGTAATCAAAAGTAAAGAAGAGCACTGTGAAAATAACAGTGACATACTGGCACGTTGGGCTACTGAACGATGAACGCAGTAACTTCAAGCCAGCTATTGTGATCATTAAAGCACCCAACCTGTATAAGAAATTCACACAAAACAGTTACTTATCTGCTGTCTGAAAGGGGTCTAAAAGACCACTAAATTGTTCCTGTCATGCAATGCCAATCTCTTCAAACTCAAGCTTTAGATTTGGGTTTGCTTTTGGAGTTTTGGGGGAGGGGTGGTGGTGGTGGTTTGGTTTGTTCGTTTAAAAGACAACTTCAGATTTTTTTTTTTTTGAAGGCTATTATCCAAGTCTTTCTATCTGTATTCTCAAGCCAATCAATGTTCAAGGATTAGCATTACTTGTAAGAGTCTCACAAAAGAAGAAAAACACACAGAGGTGAAATATCGTTGTACTCTGAACAGAAACCTGGTCTTTAATTTAGGTTATGACTATTGACATGCAACAATGCTAGAATTGCTCTACATTAATCAGCAAGAGGATGCTAATGAACACTGGATTATCATTATTTCCTGCATGACTATACTGCTCTAGCTTATATGGGGGAAACTGCAACTTAACAATAAACTTAGTGATATTCTTTTCCAGAGTAACTGACGGATCAAAGGGTTATAAAAATAACATTAAAGTAATGTAATGGCAATATCCCTCCCAAAGGTCTTGTAGTGACAAAAGTAATGAACCCAAGGCAAGAACTGACTAGAAACCAGGGATCATTAAACTTAAAAAAACCAAATCCACACCCAAAAAATCCCACACCTCCTCCGCCCCCCCCCTTCCATTTTGTTTCAAGACTTATTTTCTCTACAACACTTCTGTTCTAAATTAACAGAACTTCAAATCCAAAAAAAACATCTGGGCACCATTCTTGGAGGAAAAAAATGCAGGGCCTATTATTGAACTCTCATTTGCTGAGACAGTCAGATACACCACTCGAGGGATTATAACTAAGGCTCAATTTAAGAGGCAGTGTGCAATTCCATCTGGATACTTAGGGGCTGGAAGGCCTGGGGAATTCCTTGATGAGAACAGAAAGCTGTAGAGGGGCTGCAAGCTGGCACACCAACTCAGGGAACATTATGCAAGTCTTAAGTTTACACTTGACAAAATACCAGAACGTATTGTCACTATCTTGAACTTGCAGTCCAGATAATCATATTATAGACTCTGAAGATCAACAAGGAAATTCTGATATCACACTCCTAGATAATTCTGCAACCTGCAGTCTTTATAGTATATGCTACGAATGGAATGATTTATCTTTGTGTGGGCTCCTAGTTTAACACTGTAATACTCCATTCAGTTTAAGTCAGCAAGGTGCCTTGGTTCTATAAGAGCTTTCAAATAAAGAAAAAACTTTATTTATTCCTTGCCTTAGTTTTAAGGCAATAGCATTAACTGTCTTTCCATTGAGGCCAGAACTCACTATTTAATTTCCCACCACAGTAGACATACTCAGATTACTTGATAAGCCTTTTTTACTTACTCAGTATCCAGTTTCTTTGGACTAGCAATATTCTTAGCACTGCTACTAAGCTCATTGAGGACTATCAGTGGATAGATAACATTCTTCTCTACAAAAAGGAGCCAAATGTGAAGTTTCTCAAACCACATAACATGTGCAGCATCTATCAAGACATATTAAAAAGCAGAAATCAGATTGCACTGTCAAATCAAACTCAGCTAACAGAATAAAAGATTCTTGATCCAAGTAATTTATGGAGTCAAACACTAACTGTATTCTCATTCTGGACTTTCATAGTTTTATCTAACCAAAATAAAGAGACACCCCTTCTAAGCTACTGTCAGCAGAAGGAGTAGAGTTTTTGCACTGTTACACATCTATACAAAATGTATTACAATGTAACAGTTTGCAAGCTACTTGCTTACTACACATGGCAGGAGAAAAACTGGGTTGCCACCTCTTCAATCATTTCAACCTTGATACTGATGAAGCTGTTTGACATTATACATTATATCTCATGCTAAAGGATGTCTTCCAACCATACTCTAACCGGAAGATTTCAGGTTTACAACTCTACAACATAGAAGAGCATACGTAACTTGCCAACACAAATGTCTAAGACTTAAGAACTTCTTTTAAATTTCTACAGTAATTGCAAAATATGTAACAGTATTGCTATGTTTCAAATTAATGCAAATGAAGATAATGAGAGAATTTATTTTACAAGGCAGTACAAATACAGGCTGGAAAAGCCCATGTTATGTTAAACATTGCTGCATACTTGAAAGAGGCTAGAAAAAGGCCCACCCTTCTTCATTGCTATGAATGACTGCACATGCCTAGATGAGCCTCAGCAAAAACTGAAGTTCCTTTTCTACAACAGAAGCCATGAATTCTCTTTAAGTTACGGGGGCCAAACTAGGAGATGCTACAAACTTATATTTAACATTACTGGATATGACTTTTATCTTTCCTGAAAACACTACTACATATGGAAATACTGAAGTTGGGTATCAGCAAAAGAGCACCAACCGTAGCATCTCTAGTTTCGTAGATTAAAAATCTAAGGCATACAATTGCACTTTTCACTTCTTCCTCCAAATAGAGTTTGGCATCAAATTACAATCACTATTCATATTTATCCATCTTTACACCCCATCACTGAAAAAAAAGCCCACGATTTAGACATCAGTGAAAAGACCACACTGCATAGCTGCTACAAAGGTAGGAAGTCTGTGAATCAATTCTGATAATTCTCTGCTCCTGAAAGCAGCAGAATGCTCACTTTCTTTTCATTACTGTTTTACCTTGAAAACTAACTGAAGAGAAAAAACAAAATAAGTCATTTTTGATAGAAATTTCTTAAGTCTGCTGTTAACAATAAAAATGTTCCAGCAGTGGAGACCCCACAATGTACCACTACATTTATCCATACTGGAAAACTGATCAGCAGCATACCTAACTTCATCTTTTCTGCAGCCTCCAGCAAAAGATTTCATGGAAACACAGACTTTAACACAAGGTGCAAGTGCATGTCTATGCAGATCAACTAGCAAGACTGCTCCCTTAGTGTCTTTTTCCATTAGCAGGCCACTTGTACTACTTTCTATTGTTGAACATGTCAACAATACCATTAAGAATCAAATCCACGCCAAGATGAAATCTCCAACAGCATTAACGGTACCTAATCCTCTAAAACATTTGAAAACTTACTATCTTGAAGAAGTACCTAGTGAAACACACTCTACCTTTATAAAAATTTATTAAGGCACTCATTAGCACAAACTTTGCAACTTAAGATTTTGAAGACTATGCTTTAATGGAACTGCTCTGAGATAATGTTAGCACATGTACTATATTATCATCATCGGTTAAGAGATACATAAAATGTCAAGGAATCAAAGCACGAGGAATTGAGAAACTAAGATGCTTCTAGATTAGATGTCATTACTCCAGCGGTGAGAATAGTAAAGAAAAGAGATTTAAGTGTATCAATAGGTAACACAAGTTGGTCAGCAACTACAGCAAGTTCAAAAAAGAGTCATGAATGATACTTACTTCGGACTTCAAACTGATAGTATTCCTTGGTTTTCAGCAGTGGGTGAGAAAAACAATGCCAAGGAAGTTGCTTTCGGAGTTGAGGCAGAACATAATGGGTCACAAAGCCTACCGTACCCACCAATGCATAGAGAACATAACTTAAAATAGGCTAAAAAGAAGAATTGAAGAAATTAATGTTTGTGTTTTATAAACAAAATCATACACTAATAATGTAATACCTTTTCCAGCATCTAGGTGGGTGCTCCTGTAATAGTAAGTTGGGAATGTATTTCTTCATGAGAAGCTGTACTACCAACTTTAAGATCAAACAAGAAATGCCTGAGAGAATAAACCATCTATTTCTAACAAATTTTCACTAGAGTTGATAAGTATTTTAAAGTAAAAATAGTACAGTGATCTTCCTTCATAGTCCATTGCTTCTGACCCATCTGCATTTCATTTTATAAATGATAAAGCTATTATTCTCTAAAGGCTGAACCCAATTTACATTTTCATCTGCTGGATAAAAGGAGGTATAAGTATAAGTAAAAACAAATCATTAATCTTATATTCTCTTGAGAAGGTGGTGAATAAGAAACCTCCCACCAAGACCAAACTTTCACAGAAGTCACAAAATACTACTACATTAACATGGTATGAAGATTGGATTTTGCAGTGACACTTCCTATACATTAAAATTTTCTCTGAATTTCTAGATATGTCATAGCAAAATTAGGATTGCATTACCTTGTTATAAACTCTTGATTCAGAAAATCTGTGAAGCCTAAGCCTATTGAACTATACAACTGGTGAAGAGTATAGAGCCAAGTTTCTCAAATGTGGGAGAAAGCAACATTTGGGAGGAGTGCTGAAGTCCAGTCATAAAATAGAAGAGATATTTTCCTTAGAAAAAATTGGTACACCTGCTTAAGTAGGACACTTCATCTGAAAACCTGAAGCTACCTAAACACATATGCTTTTTAAAATTAGTTTCTTACTTTAACTGTACGCAGCAGCAGGAAGGTAAAAATCCTTCTAACATACATGCAAGAAACTTTAATTTGCCAGACACAAGGCTGTTCATAAGCTAACCAATGGTTCCATTACAGGAATACCAAAATAAGGAATTCAATAACTGCAACTCTTTAGGCAAATGCCTTTAAACAAATTCAAGCACAGGATCTGGTCCCATGTCATCATCATCAAGTAGGAGTCATATATACACATTAAAAGTATTCGAAGCAGTAATATTAGCTAGACTGACAAGTAAAGTTGAAACTCAAAGGCTCTTTGAATTCCTGTAAATAACCATTCCAGTAAAGGGGTACTCTCCTATACTATAGTCTACAAACAGCCACGCTAGCATGCAATTGCTGAGTCAAGGTTCAGCCACTCGATCTTTAAGGATCAAACCTTTTAAACTTTTTGTTTGTTTGTTTCATTTTTCCTTACTCCAAAATGATCCTGACACGATTTAACTGAGATAGAAGAAGCAAAAGAGGGCATTTTGTGTCAGAGACTATAATAAAAATTCAGAATGTAAGAAGAAACTAGAAAAGAACAGGGGAAGAAGAGTTTTTGAGCATATAAAACCGGAACATGAAGATCTTCAGTTGTGTACTTGTCACACTATGTATTTAAAGACCATCTAAAACTAGCGAGGATACCTGGTGCACTACCAGAATAAGTATCATTATCACATTAGAGTATTTGTATATAGAAGACAAATAGCAGACGATGTCTTACCTGTAAAACTGTAAATACTGTACTGACATGAATTGCAAAATAGAGTACACCAATGACTATACACACAATCAGGTCAGACTGCAATCGTTCACTCTGGGGAGTCAAAACAAAATAATTTTTAGAAAATGCCAGCTTTGGTTGTCCTCTTCAGATTCTTAATGCCCATCAGCAGTAACACTGAAACTGATTAAAGATTTTCAGATTATGCCAGTGTTAATTACTTCCATTGAAGTTATCAGAAATTTCACAAGATAAATCTTATGGCTAAGAGCATTAGTTCAAATGAGTTAAGTGGAAAGATGCATACCCAAGGTGTGGCAGGAGAAATGAATATACCCAATATATTCTCTCTCATTCTGGACGGTGAGGGGGTATAAGGACCCCCCTACAGCACTGATGAAAGAGTTGGAAGGGCTAACCAAATTTGCCATTTATAATCTAAGAATTGCTTAAGACTATGGGGCTGGAAGTCAGCTGCCTAGACAGAGCTAACGACCAGATGGAACAACTAGGCTCTTTGACCCTTTTTCCTCCTCCTTTGCAGAAGGGTAAAGGACAGCTTTGGAATGACCCTGAGGAATGAGTTCGAATTTTCTGTTACCCCTAAAAAATGAAGACAAGCTGTTGATAGTGGGCAAAAAAAAAAAACCACCCAAAACGAGTAATGCCAGACTCAGTCACAAGGGGGCAATATGTACTTAGGGCCACTACAACTCGGCGTCTCCAAGTTTAGACCTGTTCCCACTCTGTAAATGCAGTATTAATATTTCCAGCCCAAAAAATCATTAAAGGATTAACTACTCCAAAATCGGCCAAATAATTACACACAGCAATTATTGCTGCAAGGTCTTAACTTCTTGGAATACAACTTTTTTTTTTTTAAAATCAGTAAGTCTTGATTTAAAAAACACTGAAACAAAGAATATATCATAATCCTCAGCTCACCTTGGTGACTAACAACAGTCTGAGAGCTAAAGAGGAGCTTGCAGCTCCTATGGTCATTCTCACCTATTAAGCAGTAAAACAATTGTAGTGCTCTAAATATTTACTTGCAGTTTCCACACACTGCACCTTGTCATGTTGGTGCCTGCTGTACTAGGAGAAACCCATCTATACTGTTATTCCCCTACAGCCAAGCCCTACACAAGGTTAAATGAATGTTCAACGTTCTTTTGTACAAGTTAAACATACTAAGCTTCTTAAGTCTTTCACTTACTGCTCCACTGTGCAAAAAAGAATAATGTTTAAATATTACCACTTTCATAAATATTTAGAGTGAATTTGTACTAAAAATTCAAAGTATGTGCTAAATTAAATGGAACAGGTTACATCTGCTCTTTAAAAAAAAAAATACCAAACCACAAAAAAACCCCACAACACTTTCTACCGTTTTTATTTTCTGCTTCTGGAACAGCGCGCACAAAGCTCTTGCTCACAATTACTAGAAATACTCAGTTAATATAGTTTTGCTACCATTAACTCTTTCCCACTAACTTCTACACAAAAGCAAGTATCATTTATTATTATCAGTATGAGCTGGAAGAAAATCCTCAATGATACTTCACTGAATTCACACTAGGGAATTCCAATTCTCTCACATGCCTCCTTTTAAATAACTTAAATTGCAATTTATATTGCGTTATACTCAGTGTAGTACATTGGTTCATCTGCAGATTTAAAGGAAATGCTCTGATATCCATTCTAACCAACACCACAGTAATTAACAAGTGTTGTGAGCTAAGTAAGATCCAGATTGATGCTATACAAACCAACATAAAGTAAACACTTAGATTGAATTAAAAAAAAAGCCTACTTACCACAGAATTTCTAAGCTTTTCAGGTAAAGGATCTTTTACTTCGGACAGAGGATCTTCCGGGTTTTTGTCTTCAGAATTAGGAAAAAATTTTGATTGCACTAAAGAGCTTAAAGAAAGACAAAAAAGAACCCACTGAAAAGCATGTATTTTTCTATGTGGTTTTAGAAGAATAACAACAAAGTCAAAAGTTTATTACAGGTTGATTACAAGAAAAAATAATCCTGGCATATTAGCGCTTTCACATGGCTGAGCAAATTTACAAAGATGAGATCTCAACTTTATAAAAGAATTAGTTCTCTGGTTGCACACAATGGCCACCATTAAAGATGAGTAGCCAGATGTTGATCAAACAGCAGTTTCTCCAGTACCAACAGGAGTAACTGACCAAATATCGAATTTTAAGTGGAGTTATTAGCACTCATGAAACAAAACTTTAGTTCATAAATAACTAAACAGAAATGTAACTTGGTGCAAAGTTTAGAAGTGGTCTATTTGTCAACACCAATTAGAAAACCAAGAATTCCTTGGTTTAATTCAAACTTCAACAGCAATCTACATTACCCTGATTAATTCATGAATTAGCCATGCTGGCCAAAATACTCAATTCTTAGCAGACCTTGCTGGTACTGAAGCCCCCAAAAAACCTTATACCTAAGCTTTTAGAAGACCATATGCAGCACTGCTAGCCATACACCCAAGTGTCTTGCAACCCCTCAGTGTGATTCTTCTTACAATACCCTATGTGGTACAGAAATATGTATTATTTCATTTTATGGACAGGAAGCTCACTACAGAATGAGCCCTAGATCTTGAAAGGCAATTATATATTGCAATGTATTGCAATGCTTAACTGTGCCACATCTGGCTAAATAGGTGAACCTGCAGGTCAAACATAAGCATCCAGGCTCTAGTACTTGGAAAGAACAAAAGAACAGGTATCTAGGGACAAGGACTTCATACCGAGTAAAGCCACCTGAACTAAGAGTAATAGGACAAGGTTTAGTTGTCAACCCAAAGATAAGAATTTTCCTTCTGTGTGAACACTCACGAATCATTAATCTTCCTGTCCACAGAAGAGGCCCCTCACTATCTACCCCAGACTACTGCTTAACAAATTCATCCAACCTTATGGCTAAATTTAAATCCAAGTTCAAGCTCTGCCTAAACCAGGTATGTGACTGAGCCTCTATTGGCTATTCAGTGGGAGGTGTTTCTCCTACTGGAACTATTTTCTTTTACACACGTAATTATTAACTGAATCAGAAATACGCTCATCATCAGATCAATACTCCAACTCAGAACAGCAACATGAATACATGTTTCCCCATGCTAGACGGGAATGCTCATCACCAAAAGAGATACTTATTGTTTTGGATCCAAGATTAAATTATTTGAACAAGTGCTTTGAGCATACATTCAAGATAAGAACACAGTAACAAATTAAGTGAGAGAAACAGTTCAAAAAATCCACATGTGGACTTCAGCTTAAACTAATGCTTTGAGCACCTCTTTAAATACAGAAAGGGTACAGGTTGTTCAGAACAAATGCACCTGACTTGCATTTTGGAGAACATCAGCAGGCAGTTAAATCGTATTTTGGCATGTAAGTGATTTGCCAGAAATCAAAGAAAGGTGGTTGTTAGAGGAGGAACTAAGTGCAAAATTTGAGAATTTATCTCTAACTACTGAACCAATATCATACTATTTTTGATAATGCTGGTGACTACCAGTTCAAACAGTACTAGTATCTAACATTATTTATAATGTTCCCTTGCTACTTGCTTCTTCCTTGGGGAAGGGACACAAACTGAGTCACTTACAAAAGTACAGAAGGGTCACTACTTTGTCTGCTGAGATGATATGATATTGCCACTAACAAACCACAAAATATGGAGAAGAGAACTGGAATATGCTGCCCATCCCAAGAATCCTAGAGATAGAAATGAAATGTTAATAAAAAGGAGACAAAGTATGTAACACTTATCTGACACACAAGAATTATGTATATATTATCGTAAAAGAATGGTAAAGTTAACTACAATTCCATAAAAATGAAACAGGACTTCTAGTACAAAGATATTGTTCAATATTTACTTATGTCTAACTACCGATCAGAAACTCTAACACAGTGTATATCCCTTAAGCCTACACCATCTTAATCATTAAACAGTCATCAGTTTTCATAACCCTTATGAAGAATTTCCTGCATTCCTTGAGACCACAGGTTCTTAGAGTTGCATTTAGTCACTTCTTAATTTTGGAAGTTACACATGTTTTTACTGAGATTTATGTTTTTCTAATGTGCTGAATTCAGATTAAACCAGTGGTTTTATTTTTGTTTTCATGATCTGTACTGGATCTGCAAAGATAGAACAGTGATTCTTTGCTAAAGCTTGTTTATCTTGAACAGATGTGTTTACAAAAGGCTAATGAGACAAACGTACAAATTCACAGAAAGCTAACAATGTTCTGCGGGTGATAGCATCATGGGAGTACTTCCTCTAGCAACTTCTTACTCTGTGTGACAGAGTGGAAAAAAGCCAGTCAACTCTGAGTTGGAAGGTGCACAATGCTACAATTAATTGTGAACTGAGAGCATTTGATTATTGACACACACCTGAAACTAAGAGACAGAACCAACACCACACTGTTTTCAAACAGAATGGCATTTCAAGCAAGGAAAAACTGTTGGTTTTGGTGTGTCATTCCCCCCACCCCTTGCCAGCTAACTGTACCTTTTAGATAGGCACACATCTTCACTTTGGCCCTACAAACTATTTCTTGGTTTCTTTTCAAGTCAAGATTAATTTGAAAAGGGTATTTCTAGTTTGCAGCACGGGAAAAAATAACTCATATGAGCCATTTTGAGAGGTTAACAAACCGATACATGAAGACTGCACTAGAAACAAGCCACTTAAGATTTTTTTCAAGAACCAATGTAGAATGGAACTGATGGTAAATGTCATGTGTTTTTGGCCACAAGAAATAGCCTGTTAGTGCAGGCACAAACCATACACCTTTTAAAAGCAAAAAATCTGCTTGTTCCTGCATTGCATCTCCTTTATTAACATCACAGGTAAGCAAGTATAAAACCTTACCAAATCAGACTAATATTCCTAACTCACTTTCTACATATTTAAGTATCTAAGACACAAGGAAGCAGAGAACAAAACCAAAAACATTAATGTATGCTGTGTCTAAAATTTTGCTCACCTTCAGGGCACCATAGCAGAGTCCATATAACAATGCTACTGCCACAATACTACAGATAAAACTGTAAAGTGCTGCAAGCAGGCTTGTGGTAGCTGAATATCAGAGAAAAGAAAGAAAAATTCAACAGTGTTATGTAATGAGGTTAGAATACAAAATACTTCAGATTTTTTAAGAAAGATATCAGCCCCCTAGTTGCAACACCCCTCCGAATAAAAAAAAAATCCAACCCACAGGAACTACCTGTATTTTCCCCTACAAATGATTTTTTAAAAGTGCAACTTATGTGGCTTTATTTACCTCCTCATTTATTCAACAGTATTACCATGGGAATGGGTAACAACTGCAAGAGAAACCAGTCGAGGAAGAAAGTATACTTTTTGACAGACTTACTAGGACAGTAATTCTATTTCTCAATAATCAACCAGAAGACCTTCAGCCTTTTTAAAAATACAATTAGTACTTTATGTTTAGAAGGTAGGAATACAAATAGTGTAATCACTAAATTTTTTAACTAGCCTACTAATCTGATGGCTGCTCCTAATGTAATGCTTTTGCCATTAACATAAAAAACAACACTCACCATTGCCACCGAAGACATGAATATCCAGCTGTTCACAGAGATACATCACAAATGTATTCACCTGAGGCAGGAGACCAATGAAGAATACTATAGGGAAACATAGTGTAAACACTACGGACAAAAAAAATAGTTGAAAAAGTGGTGAATATGAAAAATATAGCATGATAATGTACTCTTCAGTTTAAGTTCTACAGTATCACACACACCATTTAACTCAACATCGCTGAAGTATTTCTACTATTATTTCTAATGAAAACATCCATTATGTAAATCTCTACTTCAGTGACTCAGAACTGACTAAACATAGAGGTTATATAGACCAACAGTCAGAAGATTTCTTGTACTTCCATTTGATTGCTGTAGAAATGGATACAGGCCAATTCAGGCTTTCCATTTTTATTTAGCAAAGATCAGACAAGTGTTTACAGATTAGAAGATTTTTAAGTTTTCGCTCATTGTAAATGAGGCTTATCTGAGCCTAACTGCCTGGCTGGAGTTACAGGAGCAAGCTAACACCAGCCACGCTGACGTAAGAGAGGCCAAGCATTTCACCTCTGGGTTTTCTGAAACTAATAACATCTGACAATTTTACTCATTTTCCCACACCACTTCTGAAAAGTTATTATCCTAAATGACTTTTTAGTCCTAAATAACTTACTGAAAATGAGTAACTGTATGAAGCAAACTACAGGATTTAAGAATGCAAAGATAAACGAATGCCACTTAATACAGAGAATGATATGTCCCAAGCTGTATATATAATTTACTTTCCATCTTAAGGAATAAAAGATGCAGAAATAACAATCGTTTACATGACTGTTAAGCAGTTCACATATAATTCAGAAGCAGCAGCATATCATAAGTTCTAGGTTCTGAGGGATAGAAGGATCAAACCATGAAAATAGCCCTAGCAGACAAAATCTGACAGTTCAGGGAAGATTTTCTATAACCTTATTGACTTGTAGCTCCATTGACCAAAAGAAGAAACCAATTTTAAAGTATCCTGTAAAGAATCACAAGTCTCAATTTTAAGTTTCTAACTTTATATCCACAGAGTGGTTGGATACTAAAGGATATCACATTAGATACAGCTACAGTAAGATAGGTACTGAGAATTTGTTGGTTTGTTTTTGTTTTGTTCCCCGCCCCCCGTAAAGTTAAATAACTAAGTGTTGTTTAAAAACATGTAGGTTCAGGGCTTGGGAAAAAACATTGAGTTCTGTATCTTTTTACTGATACAAATTAGGAAATATAAGGCTAAGGACCAGCTACTCAGGACCTGAAGAAAATATTTTTCAGAATTCTCACGTCAAACCTTTATCTCAAATCATTACTCAAGGAAGCCTACATAGGAGGCAAGCAATAAAGCGTTCTCTCACTGACAGCTTAAAAAGTTGTTTCGTGAAGGCCTATAAGTTGAACTATCTTGGGACCATTGAAAACAAAAATTACAAAATAGATCTAGGAATACACAATTTATAAAGAGTAGTCCAGCAAAAAGCCAACATTCCTGATGGCTTTTAAAGTCCGTAACAGAATTGTACTCTAATGGGGACCACCTAGGTGAAACCAGAAAATAATTGTTATAAATGTGGAGCAGATTTAGACCAATTGATCAAGTCCAATATATGGGACACAAAATAACTAAATAAAAAAAATTATACCAGTCCTCACTTGTCTGTTGGCAAGGACACAGCAATTATGTTATCTAAACACAAAGTTTGCCTTGCCCTGCACCTGTGTTGTTCTAGTAGCTATGCCTGGGAATGGGAAAAAAAGGCAGCTGAGATTTTTACTTTGCGCTAACAAATTATGTTTGGTAGCAGCCAGCTTGCTTTGCAATACACACTTTCTTTCTGAAACAGTGCTGCAGCAATATTAAGAGTTGCTCCAAGGCAAAGGTGTGCATGTGGGGATAGGTTTTTATTTTGGTTTGTTTTTTTAAGAAGTGAGAGCTGTTCTGGCAATCTGATTTTTTATTGTTAGAACGGCTAAGAAATATAAACCACATAAGCTGGTGCAAGATACCTGAGAAGAACAGTAAAACAAAGATCAAAAACCATTCAGAACTCTTGAACTAAGAAGTTTTAAAAGCTAATCCCAAAATGGACAAGGCCTGGTGAAGATGCCAGCATGTCTTTTTAAAACAGAAAATGACTCTTAAGTACTTTTTTTAAAGTAGGTCACTTTCACAATACAACACACCACCTACATATACATTAAGGTATACCCATATCCTCATAAGGTAATACATAATGGCAATGACTCAAGGTGATAGAAACAGGAAGAAAAGACTTCTGTAATTGACAGAGCATAAACAAGGGGAAATGAACCTAGTTTAATATCTTGAATGAGTCAAAAGTATCTACTGTCTTAACTTCTTTTTCTATCACAGATACAGAATGATGTATGCCAGTGCATGAATAGATCCATAGAATCTGTAGAAAAGCATGTTTGGAAATGCCTGGACAATACTCTGTCCAGAAATAAGCAGCTTAGACCTTTTCCCTCTGGACATTTAGATTTAAATAAAGATTTACTAGCAGAAAGTCAAAGGGGGACACAGTATGAGGTATAAAATTCAGGATGCTCCTAAAAATCAAGTAATAAACACTAATTCCCAAAATGCCTCAGTCAGTAATTCTTATTAATCAATTAAAAGTAAAAAATAAAATACAATTTTAAAGAGAAAGAAAGAAAGAGAGAGAGAAGAAGAGGAGGAAGAATCAAAACCAAGACCAAGTTTTAATTTTTCTTGGACAGAAGACTGTCCAAGAACTGGAGAGCATGTAGTCATAACATTTAACTGCTGTAGTCTTTCATGCACAGGTATTTTGGTACAACTGAAGAGCAAGTGTGTTCAATTTACATGAATTCTTACAGATGTTACTTCCCCTCCAAAGAGGTGATCCAGAGAGGATCACCCAAATAACTTTGCTCCTAAAGAATATGCACAAAATTCCCATGATAAGATGGTCTTCAAATGTTTATGTTGTCTTTCTCCTTTCTACGGTCTCTGCCTGAGATTAGGTAGCTGTTACTATTTTCAGTAAATTTTGTAAGTAAACAGGGGGAAAGGTTTGTTGTTTTTTGTTGGTTTTTTTTTTGTTGTTTTTTATTTTTCAGGTTGAGTTTTTTTGGGGGTGGGTGTTAAATGCCAGCAGCATTGTGAATGCACTGTGCTGCTCAGAATACAATGGAAGTACCTTATACAGCTCAAAATTATATTTTTGGTATTGCTGATAGGCCTGTTCTGAGAAGAGACATATTAAATAAGATTTAATGTGTCCATAATGTTTTTAAAAATTACATCTGTGCTGTTCTACCTGATTGCTGAACACAAATAACCTGATTTAAGAGATCTCCTACTCATTTGCCACAAGCCCCTCTAGAGAGTACAAAAGAGTCCAAATCAAAACATTTCTTTAACTACTGAACAGCTAGGTCCAAGCACAAGTTAGCATATCCAGGTCCAAGTTAAGAACAACAGAAGATCCAGGGATGAGGACCAAGGTACTAGATAGGAAAAAAAAAAATTAGTTTTTTAATTATGACACCATATTAGTTGACATCTCTGCAAGTTTGTTACAGCAAAGCTATAGAAGGGGGGGAATTTTACCATAAACTTCAGCAAAGCTAAAACTACTCTTTCCAAACAAAACTGCATTTAGAAGGTGATGATGCAACAGTGTCATAACAAGATGCAGAGTGGAAAAAAGAAAATTTCTACTGTGGTGAAGCAAACAATTCAAATCCATGAAAAAGCCACTCACCTATAACTAAGTCCCTGGCTGACAGCAGCAGCAATGGGTTGGTGAAAGCCATTCCATACAACCTGAATCTTGTTGTAGATATGTTTCTGCTGCCATAATCCAACAGCCAAATAAGACCACAACATAAACAGAAATACACAGGCCTACTATAGGCTATGATACGATTATGACCCTGTTTAAGGAAAAGAAAAAAAAAAAGGAGAACATTTGTTTCATTATTAGCAGAAAAAGTAATTGTTAATCTTCCATTACAGGTAATTGCAGAACCAAAATTAATCATTGTTCATCAATTAACGTGCTGTCACCTCAACACATCCTTAAGTTTTGTTCCCAAAATCCTTAATGCATTGCCTTGCAGTAATGTCCTTTTTTATGGCTTTGATATAACGAGGACACAACAGATAGATTACGTTAGACTAAGCTATGTTTACCCCTTATTCTCTGCTAAGTTTTAAAGTATGTTTCCTGCAATACTAAATGCCAGAGAAACTCTGACTAGGCTTCATAAGCAAGAGAGAATATATTAATTTTGAAAAAAAAAGCAATTAAAGTTTATTACTCAGATACTGCTCCTGCTGGGGGGAAAAAAAAAATCTGTATTTGTGTGTTCATTGAAACATACAACTTATTACCTAAAATAATATGAATGACTTGCTGCAGAGAAATAATACTTTTTCAGTTCTTATGTAGGACATAAAAATATTTTGTCTTGGCAATCTAGCAGATGCACAACAGAATACAAACATATTGTGCAACACTAGCACATTAGCATTTCCATGCTCAAATGTTAATGCTCACTAGAGCATTACATACTCAGCTTAACAGAGTGAAAAAATAAGGCTGTGTGCACACTAGGACAACTGAATGATCTACAAGACCAGAATAGAACATCAAAGCTGCGTCAGTTCATACCAGCATAGCAAATTACAACATTAAGAATACTTCTCAGTATAATTGCTTGAATACTAAAGAGTCATCAAAAGACCTATCATGATACGGCTCTGTAGCAAAAGCTAGGCTTAAAACAGGGAGGGCATGATTTGCTAAATACAAACAAAGCATATGAGGGGAAAAAATAGCATCAGTTCCCTTCTCAAACACTAAGACAACATAAGCCTCTTGTGCCTTTTGACAAGGCTCATAAAACAAATGACAAAAAGATCAAACCAAAAAGATCAATTCTCTGGAAGTTCTACATCTGCAAGGTTAGTACAGTGGCACATGCCCGTGACTTACATGTCGAGGGGAAGAAGAATCTGGCTGAACGCTCTGAAACCAAAACGGAAAGACAAAAGTTACCTGATCTACAGATAAGCGCATTTACCCCCCCCCCCCCCCGATTAAAGTTCTTTTAATAATATGTACAATTAATTTTACAATTGTCAAGCCACTCTACAGCCTTTAAATAGTACAATATATTAAGCCATAAAATCTGTTCAAAGAGTATATGTCTATAGCCAAAGTTTTAAAAAAAACCCACAACTCATTTTTGGAACTTTTACCTTTTTTTAAACACAAAATGTGTTATGCACTTTAATTTTAAATCCAATTTCCACCCTAATAGTCTAATCATAAGGAAATAAACAATCATTCTTTAATTACAAGAATACCATTAAAAATTGTCTAATAAAAACTAAGATTCTAATTAAAAATATGCTTAGATATAATTGCTTAATAGGAATGCATTGAGGTGTATCCACTTTAAAAAAAAAAAAAAAAACAACCCACAAAAAAACCCCACCAAACCAAAACAATAACACTTCAAGTTTAGTTTGTAGGCTGTTTTCAACCAGTAAGAATATGGTCCTCTTTGGGAAAACAAAAAGTGCATGAGAACAACAAATAAAGGTTTGTTTAACAAACATATGCAGAACCATTCTAGTGAAGTGACCTTGTATGACCATCTATCAAACTTTCCATGAAGCTGAAGTTTACTCATTTCTTTTTGAATGATAAACATGCAGTTTTTTCCTTAAAGCTCTAACCAACCTGCAACAGCCAATTGAAGTTATTTCTATTGTTTATAGAAAGTGAAGATAGAAATTAAAATACCTTCAACAGCGAGTACTGACAACTGGCTATTACCAGGCAGAACTGGAAGACCCAAATATCCTTGAAAAAGCCCTCTATAAGAAGTACAGAGCCCAGAAATGCAACTAGAATAGCTAGGATGACAGCTAACACGTTTTCAAGGATCTCACGATTCCTGTATTAGAGGGAGAGAAAAACAAAACAAAACAAAAAGAGATAGAATTAAAAGCTAACTATGTCTAGAAAAAGCTGCAAGGGAACAGTTACGGTCAGAAGTTAACAAGAGTTATGCTGCTGGTAGCAAAGTAGTTAAGAATAGATTTGAACTTGCATAGACTACACTAGCACACTGTCTTTTAGCAAAGCTAGGAGCTACCAGGATTTCAGTGATAGCTGAAAGCAATTAGTATCTTATGGAATTGACCTTTAAACAGCAGAAGATAACTTCAGAAATAATTCAAATGCTCAACCAGAAGCATGGTTTGTAACACAAATCTATACGCAAGGCCCACACAGGATGATTACAAGCCTGTGAAAAATACATGCATGATAGCTCATCTGTATATAATCTGTCATTCATGATTTTGTAATGAAGACACTAAAAATACTCTCACTTGGCTAAGATATGCCAAGTGGAATAAAGATAATTCCATATGATATTGGTAGTACTTGGGAATAGAATTAATAGTATTTCTGCCTGGACAGAATCACTACTATATTGTTTTTCTCAAAGAAGTTCATTACCAAAATTTCATTACCAAAATTTAAATACTCTATATATTCCAAAAGCTGGTAACTGGGGGGTCACCTTCATTTTATTCCACTACGTAAATGCAGCAGGGACAACAGGTTACAGTATTAGATGACCCTTTGGAAAAATGCTTTGAAACAGCAGGTAAATTCTCTCTACTTGCTGAAATAATGTAAGTGTATGCCAAGTTCTAGACCCTTTCAATTATTATTTTGGAGAAGGTTATTTTCTAGCTTTAAAGATTAGCAACAAATCTCTCTTTTTGACCATTCAAATATGTTATTGCCCCATTCATGCAAAGTGAGAGGGTTTGTTTTTTTTTCCTTTTTAGCATTGCTGGAAAAAAAGGGAGAGTAGCCTTCATTAGTTTATAAGAACCGCATTTTGTATTATTCTTTCATCTTTCAGAGTACAGTAAATAAGTACAATTCTCCAAGGAAAGCTTTATCTGTATTACAGTTTAGTTGCCGTTTTTTAATCTTTACTTTCTGAGGTCTAGTAACATACAAGGATCTCACCTATCAAATAAAGCCAGAAGAGTTAATCTATCAAAATTGATGCTAATCCAAAGCTTAGGCAGGATCCAAAAGCGATAGTACTGCTTGACTTTTTGAGCTGCTTCCTCTTGAGGTTGCATGTGGTCCTGAAGGTCAGGGCTCAGGTCAATATCTTGCTGCTCCAGCAGATCTGTATCCATGGTTAGCAGCCTGTTCAACCTGATCTGAGGAAGAGAAAGCTAAAAGAAAGTCAGTGTTAACAGAAGCTCATTTTTATATCATCACTATATTCTACTGAAAACTGCTTTGGAAAAAAATGCTAGAACTATTTAGTTTCACTTTTAAGAAATTATAAGTTAAACATTGTCAGTTCTGAGGCTTCTACTTACTTTTCCTGTCCTTATCATGGCAAATGAATAGCACCAGCAGCAATAATAGTTTGCATAGAACGTAACTGTTTGACATTTTAGCATATGCCTTATTTCAAATGAAGTATGAACACATCTTCCAAGCACATTACCCCATTTACCCTGAAAACTTCAAATTTGAAGACAAGTAAACTGATATGTGAACAGGAATAATGTATACTACAAGAATAATCCAATTTTGAATTTAAATAAAGTACAACATGTTTCTTACAGTCAGCTAATCTGCATGCACACCCATGCCGAATGGTTGTTTTTGCATGACAAAGCAACATATGCATGCATTAGTGGTCAAATTCAAACTCACTACATTCAGAATATACTCAGAGACAAACTAAAAAACAAAAAAACCCACCACCTCTGCCCTAACTACTCAAGTACTATTTATAACTGACTATATTTCTTACTGATTTTGTAGTTTGTCACTCTAGAGTTCTCTTGAAATCACAGTAATACTAACAACCATAAAGGACATTTAAGGAGACTACTCAAAAGGTTAAAAATTAAAGTTACTACAGTATGTACGTGTCAGCTTAGCCCACTTTATAAACTTCCATCGACAAGCCAAGAAACATCTTAATGCACTGTCCTTTATTCGTAAACAATATCACCATTAAAATGTCATTTAATTAAAAATCTTCATAATCTTTTAGAACAAAGAGTAAAATTCAAATACTCATGTCACCTTTAGGTGTCAAAATTATAGTTTGTTTGGGTTTTTTTTGTTTTGTTTGGGTTTTGGTTTGGGTTTTTTATTTTTTTTTTTTTTTTTTTTTTTTTTCACAATTACCTTAAAGTTTAACATTTGATTTCTTGGTTTTGAAAGTTTTTTTCATGACTCCTTAAAGCATCAGTGTACTGTAACTATGCTCAGCCAGCTTTTCCTTCCTAGAAAAATGCTAATAAAAGCAACAAGCAGGAACACTCCCTTTCTAAAGGCATTTCAAAAGTACAAAACATACTATGTAAGGTAAGCTGTGTCAGAAAACAGGTGCTTTTTTGACAACTTTTTAAAAACTTGGTTTCTTAAAAGGTAGAATCACCATAACATAACATTTGTCACACTAATAATAAATTTCAGTGGAAATTTCCATTTAGGCACACGGGCTAAGCTTTTATTAATAGGAGTTTGCTTTAAACAGAATCATCCCCTCCAATGGGACCACACTGGCAAACCAACAGCACCTAACAGGTAATGCAGTCTCCTTTTTGAAGGCTACATTTTCCAGGGGAATGGCAGAAAGCAAAGAAAGTTCCTCTAGCAAACACCAGGTTTCATTGGTGACCAAAAGCAATTGATTCTTGATCAAAAGCATGGTCAGGCTTTTGGAGGTCTCTTTTTTCCCTCTGCCAAATGCTGAATCTGTGGTTCATTTTCCCTCTTGATTAGGTCATTAGGTACTTCAATATATTTTACGTTGGTTTCCTAGCTTAAGAATCATGACCTGAAGAATCATCACTATTTGCACTGTTTTCATGACACAGCAATATCAGACTTCAGAATTAAGAGTACAGATATGTCTGGACTGGACGACAATATAAGGTTTGAGATCACAAAACTAAGGAATTCTAAAGCTATTTGCAGTATGAAACAGTGTAAACCTCTGCCTTTTTTTCCCCAGTCGCTCCTTGTGTATGAATTAAAATTTTGTACAGCAGATTCCAAGGACAGATTTTTAAATTCCCTTCAGGGAAATTACTGAAGTTTCTCTTGGTCAGAACACAGAATTTATTCTTTCTGCTGCCTGCTAACCTTAGTAATGCACAGAAGGAAAACTCTGCCCAAGCTGTCTAGTCATCTCTGGAAACCTTTACAAGGTATTTCAGAACATCCAATTTCCATGTGATTTAGAAAAATCACTATGCTTTAGACAGACGAAACCATTTCTATTTAAGTTTTAAAGCACTACGCAGAAAGATGAATTTGTATGTGTATATGAAGACACTGCAACAATAAATACATACTTTCTCTTCATTTAAACCCAGGCAAAAATCCTTCTTAAGAACAAAGAACTACCATATAGGATGATTAATCAGTGCTATAAAATTGGAAAGTCTTCTGATTTTTTGCATGCTTTAAAAATAAATAAGAAAAACTTACTAGATCATGTGGATAAAAGCGAACTGAGGTAGAACTCGATACGTGAGAGTCCGTGTCACTATAAGAACAGGGGAAAGACTTCAGATTATAAAACTACATTTTATTTCAACAGGCCATTCTAATTTTCTATTGTGTCAAATTAATTTTGACTCCTTGCAAATTTTACCTAAATATCTTTAAGTTTTTCTTTCAATCACGTATTTTAAATACAAGTATCCACTTAGTCTTCTGTATTGTGATTAATTCTATAGCTATAGTAAATCAGGCGACTCTTTACCCTTACTTTTGATATAATTTTCTCAACACCTAGTTCCTAAGTTGTCTAACAAGGATTATCATGATAGTAATTATTCCACTTGAAAAAACAAAGATGTTTTATAATTTGTTAGCTACTGATGTGTAAACACACATCATATCTCTAAAGGAGTGCAGAGCCCACTATGTGTTCACATACAGAGTTTTTGTTAATTCTATACTGTTTTTATCAAGGCCCCAAAACTGCCAAAAATAGCACATATTTAACACGAGTATACTGAGTTACTTAATCTAAATTGCTTTTGAGAAACTGAACTTCAAATAAACTTAAACCTCTGGTAAGAAGAGCAAAATTACTTTGCAATTTCCATTCATTAGAGATGAGGAGAAATTTCTCTTACTGTATGAGAGTCCATATCCAACCATTGCTTTTTTCCCCAATTTTGGATAGCTTTTGGATGTTTGTTTTCCATGCAAATCACATGGCTGTAAGACTTGTATCAAATTTATGCAACTTCCCTTCAGTTCCTTGCCTTAAGATAAAAACATTCTTTGTTATCAATTTTACTTCACTGAAACTCAAGTATTCTCTAAAGCTGCGATCTGATTATTTGGACGTGGCCAGTTTGTTCCTTCCATTAGCACATATAACTTCATAACAGCAGCCATCAGCAAAGCCATTGCATCTGGAACATGCAAGCAGTAGAGGCAGGCATTGGCAGCTTTGTGCAAGGAATACAGAACTTTTTGTCAAAGTTCAACTCTACAAAAGGCACTTGCACACTTTCACAAGAAAGATTTGAAGATGGGAGCTTTTATATTCATTACTCCATAATTCCAATAGCTATTCCACCTACACGGGGTGGGAATTTCTAGCATTCAGCATGATGCAGTAGCTTCAGAGCACTTCTATGTAGTGGATTGGGGGGGCGGGGGCAGGCGCGGGAGGTTTCGGGTTGTTTTTCTTTCTTCTGCCTCCTGTCCCTTCAGAGAAAGAAAGGGCATCTTTCCAACAACAGATGAACTTTCCAGTATGTAGCTAGCTATTTCAACTGCAAGTCAAATTTTAACCTCAGGCATGTTAACACTTCCATGTATTGTTTCATGCCATCTATGAACTTCAGAACAAATTTATCAGTTTACATTTGCTTCACAATTGGAAGTTCATTTGTAAGTAAGTTAATAGCCATTATGGTCAACAGCCACCTACTTTCCCAAAACCTGGGTTAAATCCTTTAAGAAAGACTTTCTATAAGCGAATCAAAAATGCATTTGTCGAGTTCTCAGTTTGGACATTTACTGCTTGAGCTAATAGTAGTCTTCATTTGCTGAGATTTACTTAAGAAGATTATTTATGCAGTTAATGTCATCTTCTAGTAAAAATCACATAGGTTTCAAAAGTAAAAGAATAAGGATAATATTTTATATTGATTTTTTTTGTAGTCCATACTAAATAACCTTTTAAAATTAAAAGCAAAGATTTTGTTGTGGTAAGACAAGAATCATCACTCTTGACTGGCCTTCACACACACCAGATGTTGGATGCTCTTCTTGCAGCTGGCTCAAAGTTCACAAGTGACATGTCGCAGCCCCCTGTCTCGTAGAGCGTAGAACTGAACTTACCTATTAAAGAAAAGGTCAAAAGCAGGTCAAAATTTCATAATGTTTCACCCCACTGGCACTAGTTTCTATTTATTAACTTACTACTGAGATCAATTTAGACATCTAAATTTACATCAGTGTCAGAATATAAAATGTGATTACACATTAATGTGTCACCAGTGCAGACAAGACATTAGCTACTCAGTCCTCTTTCATACCATTTTACATGACATATATACAGCAAACTGCAATATGGAATTAAATTTAAGTTTGTATTTACAAGATGTCACCATTAACATAACAAAAGTGCAATGTAAGCCTTTTTTCCCTTTGAGAATAACCAGGCGAACAACTTGCAGTGACCAGCTGCTTCAGTTCTTCCCCATCCTCCCCTGTCCCAGTAGAACAATCAGTAAATCATTCACTATCAGCATTTAAGAACCACGGCATTTAGCTAAGGCAGAGATTCCTCAAGTGTCCTGAATAAAATTATTTTGAGGCACATGTCTATTTGAAAATAAACACAAAGAGTGAAAGAAGTGGCCAGAGATGCTTCATAAGTTATACCTCTAGAAAAACTAAAAAAAAAGGAATGGCAGAGATTTATTCTACAAGCCAGAAGGAAACACTTCAGTGTAAGAAATAAAGACTGCAAACTAACTTCTCAGATAAACCATTTGGAGTTACTGGAACTCCATTAACCATAATTTCCTAAAGTTGTTATTAAAAACTTTTTGAATGAACAATATCAAGCTATTCCTAAACATATTATTAACAAAAAAAGTAGCCAGAGATTATAACTCAAAGGATAAATTACCTTACTCACAATATGATGTTTTTACAGTGCCCTTCTCCCATAATAGTCTGGTCAGAGAGATAAGCACTGTAATTTCCCCCAAATGTCAGGTTCAATATATTTCAGCTCCGAATGCAGGAAGCTGATTTTGAAATCGTGATCTCATATTAAGTGTTCTGCCAACCTCTCCATCTCTTCTAGCTCAAAACCCTTCTTAAGCCATGATGCAAAGTGTGCAGTATTTTAAGATCTGCTTATACAGAACAAAAAAAAAACAAAACAAACCCCCCCCCCCCCCACACAACACTTTGGAGCATCTGAAGCAAAAATTGTGGACACCTCTCAGCTGCATGTCTGGCAGCTCTTTCTTCTGTTGATATAGGATAACAAGCAGTCCCACGAGAAATACCTAACAAGATCAGAGCTTCCAATCTTTCCCCTTTGTGTGAGAACATAACCTACTTCTGACAGCGTGTTTGATTTTTTTTTTAAAGAAAAAACAAAACACTATGATCCTGCACCAAATTCTCTTCAGACTCACAGACAATTAAGTACGATTTAGAAGTGTTTGAAAGCGAGAAGGTTAAAAACATCAAACTGCATGATTAAAACCAGTGAAACTAGGGAAAAAAATACTGGTATATTGAAAATATCTTCATAAAGCTTTCTACCCTCAGAGGGGGCACTTCAGACCAACAAGAGATATACCACAGCCGTGCTAAGACCAACCATTCTGACAAGACAGTCAGCCACATAGTTCAGGAGTCACATACAGCATGTGTCAGAGCTCAGTAACGCAACAGCTCTCTCTCAATATTTAATTACATCTGCTATACGCATGTGAAAGGAAATACAAGTAGAAAATTCACTTGTTAGGGTTTTTCCCTCAATAGTTAAGATTTTAATGAAGCACTTTAGTTAAATATCCTTTGGTTTTTAATGCATAGTGTAGTAAACAGTTGTTACTTAAGTTTAAAATTTAACTAGTGCAAGACATTAGGAGTCTTCCTCCCCACAACTAATAAATAACCTCAGTTACACAGGACTATTTCTCAACTGCAGCAGTAAAAAAAAAAATTTAACAGCAAACATGAAGGTATTAGATAACACATTTGAGGTTCTATTCAGGACAAGACTATGCATAACTTATTACCAAAAAATCTTCCGTGCAACCAGTCCTTAAAACAAACAAGCGAGTTTGGGTTAAATTCTCCTCCCTGTCACCGAATCACCTCCCTGTCCTCCATGTGCCTTAGCATAGATTCTAGGAGGATCTGTTCCATGATCTGTTCTGTGATCTTCCCAGGCACAGAGGTGAGGCTGACAGGTCAGTAGTTCCCAGGGTCCTCCTTTTTACCCTTTTTAAAAATGGCTGCAATATTTCCCTTTTTCCAGTCCCCAGGGACTTCACCTGACTGCCATGACTTTTCAAATATCATGGAGAGTGGCTTCGCAACTACATCAGCCAATTCCCTCAGGACTCTGGGATGCATCTCACCAGGACCCATAGACTTATGTACGTTCAGGTTCCTCAGGTGGTCACGAACCTGATCTTCTCTTACAGTGGGAGGACCTCTGCCCTCCCGATCCCCATCAAATGGCCCATTGACTCAGGAACATCAGATATATTTATTTCAAAAGAAGTTCACTGAACCATTGCACTCATGTCAAGTGTCTGAAAAGGGCCTCAAACTATGAAAAAAAATTTAGCACAAAACACTTCACGTTAGAAAATATCTACAGTTCCCTCACATCCAACTGATCTTTGAATCTGTCAAAATTTACTGCATTTGTGTTGCTGCTATAAGTACTGCATGGCTGTGGTGGGATAAAACAAACCTGGTTAATAGAGACACAGCAAGCAAATAAAACACTCAATTCCAATTGTTTACACACAAACTACAAAAGAGACTCAGGTTCTGCCATACTTGCAATTCACCCCCCCTACTTATACAGACTTCCTATTGAAACTTAGCTCTCTATCAAGCAAAGCATGGCTTCTCAATAAAACAAAGGTGCCTGTCCGTCCATCCATCTGTCGTCCCCCCCCCCCCTTTTTTTTTTTAAGATCAAAAGGCTCTTCAGAAAAGCCTATTCAGTGCTGTTGAGGACACAAACCCTAAGGTCTGACTGGAGATTCTATGGCTGAGCTCCAAAGTCCCATCAATTAAATACTTTTTAAATTGTGTGAGATAACAGCAGCTTCCTCACAGCACTCTCAAGCTCTAATGAAGGATCCCAATGCTCACAAGATTCAATACATATGGATATATCTAGCACTTTTAGTTATCCTAGCAATTTTCTCTCCCTCCTATTCCTAGGCTCTCCCATAGCATTCTCCGAAATATTTTTAACAGCATCACACTGAAGAAGCTTAAGAAAGTTTTTTCTTTCTCTAAGGACTGTAGTTTTATCAAGTTGTGAACAAATGGCAGGCTCAAAAGTTTATTTTTCAAATCAAGAAATACAGCCCATAGCATGTTTGCCCACTAAACAGAAGTGCTTGTAACTTCTCTCCCCTGCCCTGCTCAAAAGGAGAGCTGTGAGTTCTTAGCAAATTAAAGTCACCCAAACAATATGCTATTTGGACCCGGTTACAAAAATAACAAAACCAAGTCATTGATACTCAGGCACACAAATCCAAAATACATCTTTGTTCTGACATGAAGAGAGGAAAAGCCGAATGCACTTCCTTCAAAACAAGTTTCCTCGTTTCAAAAGACAAAAATATCTCATCACTAAGTCCAGAAACAACCACATAACAGTTCACACAGTACGAACCGGTGCTCCCACAGTTAGGGGAATCAATCAAAGCAACCGCCTGATGAGCTTACACAGATGAAACCTGGAAGAGACTTAAGTGGGTCTGGATCCAACTAAAATGGTGCTTTCATGGTTTTCTCAGCCAAGTTATTTTCAGCACATTTCCCAGTCTTCCATCTAATAAATATTACTTTGTTTTAAAACCTCTCAAACTAGTTCTGAAAAACGCTAACACTTTTTGACATGTTGAAGCCTACGTCATCATTAGATCATTACGATATATTCATCTACTAATGACAATATTTTTAAAATCCTAGGCAGCAAAACCAACAAAGCCATAAGAATTTGAATACTCTGTAGCATGTAAGGAGCTATCATTTCCAAAGGTCAAAATTTTACCTTCAGCTGCAGTATGAAGACTTATAAGTTTTCAGTTAGGACACTTCAAAGTGGTTCATTTTTTATTTCTATACGAAGTTTGTCAAAAGAGTAACTTACCTATTATGCAGAATTCCACAGACTACAACAGGGATATTTTCAATAGGAACAATGGGAAGTGAGTATTTATTTTCTACTTGTACCTTTGAAAATACTCTCTCATCCATCCCAAATAAATTAAGTCTACTTAATTATAAAAAGGTATTGAGGAACTGATTCTAAATTGTTTTTTATCAAATAAGTGATTAAATGTATACATTTATATTTAGAGAAAAGTTTTGATCTTCAAGACCATCCAACTGCCTTCATAAATTAAAATACTTCAATAAATCTGAAAGATTATCACTTGCATACGAGTGATACAACCAGAAGTCCAACAAAGCAGCGTAACTGTATTGTAAAGGTCCAGATGACCAGTTATCTTTAATCACAAAAGCAATATTCCTCAAAAAAACAAAACAAAACCAGAACACACCATCATCTAGCTGGTGACAAAATGCTGTTATTTCACCCCAGTTTCAGAAACTGGGCATCTGTTCTAGCAACTCAGTACTTCGTTTCCTAACTACCTCACAAATTGCAACACCTACAGCCTTCGCTGCAAAGACTGTAAAATCCCACCCATCGCCTACATGTCTCAAAAAAATCAGATATTAGTGAGACTAAAAGGCATCAGTACTGCCACACTGTGCTCTGAAGATTGCATTCACTTAAGTCATGGTATGTCTTTTGCTGCTTTCTGGATTCGTATTATATTAATCCTGCCTATAATCATGGCATTTGGTCTGCCACCTTTCCTTTCTGTCCTGCATTCCTCCTATGATTTACTTCATGTTTACTGTTCCAGATTAAGCTCCTTTTTCATCATTTCAAGTTCCTTCCCCCTCACAAACCAACAACAAAATTGACAATAATCTTTCTACTTTGAAGCTGGAAGACTAAAGATAATGTCTCAAAGCATCTCTTGCCTTACTCTCAGGACAATGCCCAGTAAAAGATGACTGTATCCAGTCACCAGACTGGATGTGGGCTAGGTATAACACAGTAACATTCATCCTTCATAAAATAAGCCACCAGAATCAAGTTAACAAACACAAATCTTTAAAGCAAACAAAAAAATTAAAATTGTATGACTTGTTAAGAACTGAAGCTTGACATCAACACATAAATGGAAAGAATGTAGAAGCAGATACTGTACTGGTGCACAAAAAAAAGTCTTAAATGTGGGGGCTTTTAACGTAAATTAACACATGCCCTGTTTGTCTTCCAAAAGAGCTGGAATATGCTATTAGAATTTCAGTAAGAAAAGAAATTCTTACATGCATTGTACAGAGATTTATAATCCCATCTACTATATTTGTCACTTATATTTCCAGTTGCTGTAAATCAGGTTTTGTTTCCATATCGTCTCCCCAGCCTCTATTTTCAATATTTTTTCTGCCCTGGGCAGTCAGAGCAATTTCCACAGTGACAAAGAATTGGTCATATCACCTGCATTGCTTTGATCAGCACCAGAATAAAAGTTAAAGAAAACACAAACTACTACCCTCCCCCACCCCCAAACCATACACAATCTAAACTAAAGTAACAGGGTCATCTTTCACCGTAAGGTATCGTGGGACAACAGAGCAAAACCAACTGTCTTCGACTTCAGGGAAACAGAGCAGTAGTGTTACTTCATTCCTGACTGAGGTTTTAAAAAACAAAACCAAAAAACAAACAAAAACAAACACAAAAAAAACCCACCAACAAAAACCCCATAAAAAACCCCAACAAACCATGTACCAGTTATAAGGAAAGATAATCTTCCTTCTTGTCAGGCCTGATAAAGGAATCATGCATGTGAAAGCTTGCACCATTTTGCCAACTATTTTACCGTAACAAAAGATAGTACCTGTCACACAAAGCCTGCTACACAAACTAGAAAATTTGATTTTTCTAAAAATAATAAAACCAGATCTTGCCTATAATAGCTGCTTTCACACATGGAAGGTTTCTAAACAGATGCTCAAGAGCTTCAAATCAGGAATAAATCCTTATTATACATCAGATTTTTAACTGAGCAGATTCTGGAAGTTTTGTGCCTCCCAAAGACAACGTGCTGCCCCATGTAACTGTAAGCACAGTACACACAAAATTTCAGAAGAATTTAACTATATAAATTTCTGAAGACTCCAAAACACACCAACTGCAATGAATATGCCTTTTTAGAGAGCCTGAATGCAATGTGGAACTTCTTAAGTGATCCACTTTGAGTTCTACTACAATATAGTAATGCAAGTTTTTAAATAACTCAGACCTAACTAGATTGTGTTTTGCTTATATTCTTTTTTTCCTTATATTGCATAGCTAGATGGTGTAGAAGAATGGCAACTTGTTAGCCAAACTCAAATTTAAAGGGGTACCACAGCCTAGCAACTCTTGAAGTCTTCCCCATTAGTGGAATAAGATGACAATTCACTTAGCTTTTAGTACTAGGTTACAGTGAGGTGTGAAACAAGTGTTTTGTCAGTGTTCTGAGCTAACCTGTACTTTAAGTTATTACAGCTGACAGCTGCTCAAAATACTGTCACTAATAATTGTCAGTTCTAAAGATGCCCATTTCAATAATTCGAGGAAGAATCCCATATTAATGCTGAAGTCATAAGTAATTCAGGCCATGTACAGACAGCTGCAAAGATCCCTGCCAGGAATTTTTCCACATCTGCCCCTGCGTTACTGTGCCACAGATCAGTCACTTATTATGACCATCTTAACTTCCTTCTCCTTAGCAATTTTATTAGCTGCACAGAAGTTAATAAATAGTTAAGAATACTACATAAAATGCACCATGAAGAACTAAGGGGCACTAAGGCTCCGTGAAATGATGGCATTTGATATAAGAAAGAGTCCAGATTTTCTTCCAATCTCAAACTCCTAAATTAGGGTGTACCTGAAATGTAAAGCGCTCATTTACATAAGGATTTCTTTTTTAAACAGCAGCCAAGCAAGACTCATCTAAAAAAGTAAGATCAAGAATTCCTAGGGACCATAACAATTATTTTTTTCAGGAACCAGAAGTTCCTTGAAGTTGGTATCAATCTCTGCCCAACTACCTGTGACAATGCAAGAAAACTTATGCATTACATGTTACATTGTTCAAGTCATGAAAGCTCTCACACCGTCACTATTTGCATCTATGCATCCTTAGAGCATTTCCCATTGTGCATTTGTTAGAGAAAGTGCCTGGAAAGGCAACTGTAAAAGGCAAGGAATTTATGAGCAATACAGCCGTCTAAGAAACACACCTACAAGATTCAGAAACAAAGCTAAGGTTAGCTGATTTTCACCGCATTATTACCGATATATCTGCCGTATTAAAACTTCCATGTCACCAAGGTTACATAAGGCCTGCATACCAAGTTCATCGTGCAAACTGCTACCGCCTACAGCAGATGCAGTGGCATGTGATGCTTCTAAGTGGACACTCCCATTTCTCACCAGCAAGGAGGCGCTAGCGCCGAGCACAGCTGCCTGGGAAGGGGGGCGGGACTGCACTCTGACCTGGGAGGAGGGCTGCTGGCCTTGCTGACCATCTTGAAGGCTACGAGAAAACACGGATTGGGGACACGTTACCAGGGAGAAGAGAAAAATAGCTAGAAGTGAAACAAAACAAGACTTTTTAGTTTAAAGAGGCAAACTTAAGAGAGTATACCATTAAGAAGCCACTTATCAGGGTTAAGATAACCCATGAGTTCTGTACAACAAAATATTTGGACACTGGTTACATCAGTAATCTAGCCTTACAGGTTCCTGTCCTACTTCTTAGAAGCAGTATTGCTTTTCAGCATCTCCCCAAGTCACCCTCAAGTATACTCTTGTAAGTCTTCATTTGTGGGTGCAAAAGCACTTTACTGGTAGTTAGCCTAATCGTAGACTAACCCGAGGTATCACCTACATATAGTAGTGACTATGCCAGGCTTCTCACAATAGTTATAGGGTCCTTTTTGCTCATTGAGGTACAACTTGATCAACTGTTTAGTTGGCCATTTGGGGTTTTTTTGGTCACAACAACATCACCTTTCTTGCTATTAATCTGCCTTCTAACTAGAAAACATCTTTAAGCTTTGTTAGTAGCCATATACTACCACAGACCTTGTAGATAACTGTAGTTAAACATTTGGATTCAGAATTTTTTTGAACATATTAGGAATGCTTATAACAAATTATTAATTGGCAAAAGTCTTAAGTCTATTTTGAAATTATTTTGACAGTACAGCAAAAACTTTATTACTCAGTATTACTACTGCAAAGAAATTCTTCTATACCCAGACACATACCTGCACTAAAAAACAGGTTTTAAAAGTCAGCTTGGGCTTCAATTTAAGTTTACAGTCATGAGTAGACAATACTTGAAAATCTTAGTTCTCCTCTTCACAGCCTTCTCATTGCAAAACTATTTTATAAAGCTATTTAACAAAGTTAGATTTTTTTAATAGCTTGTTTAATATTAAACATGGCAAAGTGTCAGAATACATAACGTTTACACTTGTATATCACATCTACTTTGCAAGATTAGTGTTTTT
Organism: Theristicus caerulescens; assembly: GCA_020745775.1. Classification (NCBI taxonomy): domain Eukaryota; kingdom Metazoa; phylum Chordata; class Aves; order Pelecaniformes; family Threskiornithidae; genus Theristicus; species Theristicus caerulescens. The sequence goes on from CM036564.1 coordinate 32,414,976, forward strand.
ACTATCCTTCATTCTGTACATTTAAAGAAGGTACATGTCAGTTATTAGCTGTGGGACATGATGAAATTAAGAAATTATTTTTTAGACAAATACTTTAAAGACTACAGAAAATATCTTAAACTCTTGAAAAACAATCTGTATCACCTGTTGCTTTTAACATTTCACTGTTTACAGTGTGACACTACAATTGGCAAGTAAGGCAACTGAAAAAGCAAGATCTTACTACGAGTTGAAGGGTTATATCTGATGTACTTGCTTTTAACAATATTTTCTAGAAAATCTAGTTTTCAGTTCTTTTGTTAGAGCACCACTGGAAAACAAAATATGGACATAAGTATAAGAAGAGGTGTTAAGAAAAGCTCATGCAAAATAAAGCAGACATGCACGCAGCTCGAGGTAAAAAATTGCAACTCATTATTTATCATATTCTAACATTTTAATCTGAACTTTAAATTCGGTGTTTTGCTGCTACACACAAGGCTTCCAGTGAGCTACACGGCAACAAAAGCCCTATGGAAGCTCACAGATCTGCCAGCCTTCATTGTCTCCCTTAAGTATTATCAGCAACACCAAAACAATGCTAAACAATACTGCTTTCCCTTAAATAGTAGCTACGTATCAAAAGATATATACGAAGTTGCCCTTTCAGTGGTTATCCATATCTGTCACAATAAAGAAAAACCCAAAACATCGACATTAACAGATTGCACAGATATGCAAAAGATCATTTATTCTCTGCCTAATTAATAATTATAATAGTAAAATTCTGCTTCAGACAGTCACTTATGTTCTCGTATCAGACACACATGCATACACCATTGACTACGTAGAATGCCAATGCATACTTATGTTTAAAGTGCCCAAAACACTGTTGACATTTAGGCAGGACAAAAGCAGGGGTGGTTGGTTGTTTTGTGGTGGGTTTTGGGGTTTGTTTTGTTTTTAAGTTACCAGGCAAAGTATTCCTGTCTGATTTAGCATCAAACCAGCAGAATTTACTAGACCAGGTTTTACTTAAGTGTCTACCGTTGCCAAACACACACATAAAACCAACATTGTCTCTTTACTAAACCTTCCACAGAGGAAGTGAAAACTAATTGTTCTAAGGCAACATCCCCATGACATTCAATTTTATGCCAGAGTTAGAAGATTAGGAGATTAAAGTTTTCCTGGCAAGAATAAGAAAGAAGTAACATCAGGGCAACTAAAGATTAGTAAATCGTAATACTGTTAGAAGTTTAACATCTGAAGTCACATGGATTAGCAATCAGGAACTAGACCAAGGCAGCTCACCACTAGCATATACAAGTAATGCCAGTACAGTTGCAGTGGTATTTTGAAAGGATCTTGGTGGTAACTGGCTAAAAAAAATAAAATAAAATCTCTGCTTTTCTTCGCATTTCTTCCTTATGCATGATTTTTTTTTAATCTTTGTTAAGGGTTCCTTCTTCCAGCAACACATAGAATTTACACTTAAATTAAGTTACACATATAAAGGAAAGTTTTTTCAGACTATTAATCTAGAAATCAGAACAATAATAAATACAGTTTTTCAGATACACTCCACAGCTGGGAGTTCAAACGGAATTTATGTCAAACAAATCTGAAAGCCCTTTGGTGTTTGGTTGGACTAAAGCAATTTAACTCCACTCCAAGGGACAGTCATTTAGCATCACAAGCAATGCTTTGAGCAAAGTAACCCCACTAAGTATTCAATTCTGAACATATGTTTATAATACAAGTATTTTTGATAATGTGTGTCATTATGTCAGAGAAAGTACAGAGTTTTGTTTTTGTTTCTTTTTTTTATTTAGAAAGGAACAAATTTAGATAACTGGAAGATGCATAGAGGAAATACAAGGCTAAAATATTTGTTCCGCTTTTTCACCCTTGAACATCTTGTCTGATTAAAAAGTTACTTCCATCAACTTCAGTTTTCTCATGATCTCTCACTTAAGTCCAGTCTAAGCCATGGGAACCTTAATGGCTGCACTAGCATGTGAAAATGAGGCAGCTGTCAGCCTCAGTTTAAAACAGACTCCTTTATTTGCCCTACTTTCTACCTAAGAGAAAGAAAACTCACTGCTTTCTGGCTAATGCACAGTTAAGGAGCTCCGATTAGCCTGTACAGCCTCTTATGAACCAATACACAAAACTATACTACCCTCCTCTTAAAAAAAAAGAAAGGAGAACACAAAAAAAATCATAAGCAAGTGAATGCAACAGAGTAGAGCAAAAGTGATCTAAGAGAATGCAAAGTTTAGCAGCCCTCACTATGAGGTAAATCACTAACTTAAAGTCAGACAAGCTACATTCAGCAAGACCAGAAGCTTAACAAAAAAATATCCAAAATGATGTGATTACTGCTACATGCTGCACTAGCCAATAAAAACACATCTAACTAGTTTCAGTCCTTGATGTGGCAGAAGTCAATCCTTCATTTGTTAGATTTTAGGTACCATTCTTGCAATCCTCCTGCCTGAGGAAAATTTACAAACTTAGACCTTGATTATTTCAGTGGTGCCACAAAGATGGCACAATTCCTCCCCCATCCTCTGTTATAAAGTATTTTCTTTTTATTTGCCCAGTTTCTACAGCTTTTTCCAGTTAAAAAAATTACACAAGTATTCCTGAAACACAAAAGCAGACTGCCCCTATTATTAAAAGATAGCTTAGCATATGAAGGAAGATCATTAAGAATACACAACATATACAATTATTCCTGTATATTCATCATATAACTGGAGGAAGAATTACTTTGATATGCACGGCGGAGTGTTCCTTCCTCTACAGGCAATGTTCTGCTCACCAGATTCTCCAGCACCGTAGGCAACCACAGGATTTAAAGATTTAAAAAGCAATTTTGAAAACTTATTGTGGTTGTTGCTTCTACGGTTCAAGCTGACAGACCAAACAGAGTTGCTGTATATAACATATCACTAGGCTCAGTATCATTAACAAATGGGCCAGTGAAGACTGGGAACTCCTGGGATACATGTATATAGTACATTTTAAACATTGCCAAGGCATGCAAAGTGCCACACTATTAGATTTAGTACTGAGCAATACCGTGCATTCTGTAACAAAGGCATCACTATTACCTCATTATTTCTCTTTTGCTGTAAAAAGCTGCAGGATGTTCATACAATGGTTTACCTGTATTTTAGATTTGGAACCTCTGCACATACGATTTAGCTCTTTATAATGTTCTGCCATTTTGTTATCTACAGATGTGAACAGTGATTACAGTACTAGTCCCTAATGCTTACTTTCTTAAAGAAAAGCAAAGTGAGGAGTAGTGAATAATATTTTATTGGGTTTTTCTCCTTGCTTAAAAGTAAAAGTTGCTAAAGTTTTTTATAAAAAAAAGAGTCTAACTTTGTTAGCATTAGTTCATTTTGTTATCAATCTGAAATCAGCTATAACACATTAGAGACTGGCTATCCTGATCATTTTGAAAATAGTGCCACATATACATGCACAATTCAACAAGCCCACAGTGACATGCAGTGACAGGTCAAGGAGGTTATGGTGGGGAAGGAAGTAATAAGTGCTTTTCTGGCAACACTGGTGGGTGTGGGGAGAAGTGGTCTGCTGCATGCATGCTAAATATGGTGGAACATTTAGATACCCTACCTGAGGGGTGATCCGATGAGCAATGTAGGAGGGGTAGGGTTACTCCCTGCATTGTGCCGGCGTCGTACTGCCTGACGCCTAAATGTGCTGCGTTCACGACGAAATGTGACAGTCTCCTCGCTGGCTTGTGCTGCTGCATCAAGATAGACTTTAGGTCAAATAAGAACCCATCCTAGTTACGCACACAGTAACTTAAGACTCCTTTCTTCCCCCTGACCCTCCCCAAGTTAATGAACTTGACTTGCAACAACAAAAGTGGCTTATGCACTGACTGTTCAAACAACCTGCCTCAAGACAGGATCACAACACAAAATTATTAGTAAAAATTTGAGTGGTTGGGTGTTTGGGGGGGGTGGTGTGGGTGTGTTCTTGAATACACAACTTTTTTTTTTACCACCCCCCCCCCCCGATCCAAATAGCGAGGTTGCAAAAAAAGTTGGATATCCCAAATCTCTTCCATTTACACAGGGCAGGAAGAGAAGACTGATCTCGCCCTTTATCTCATTTCATAGATAATTAAAGGAGAAGCCTAAAGGACAACCTAGAAGGGTTGTCTGCAACTCCTCACCATAATATTCTCTTCCCAATTTTATAATTTCTGCTAAACAGGTAGGGTTGAGGTTAACCTCATCACACCTCCCTGGGGGACAAAACAGAGTTGCTTTTCTCTTTTTCCTCATAAGCACCAAGCGATACATGTTGCTCATTTTAGACTAGTTACACTATGATTTGGAGGAGCAGGGGGTTGAGATTAAGTGAGAGAATAACTTCTTTGTAAGGATTGTGGTTTTGCTATTTCAACTCCCCAAACAAAAACAAACAAAACAAAAGGTTTCATCCACTTCTAAAGAAACACTGTAAAAACCAGTTTGTATATACTCAAGGGAGTCTAAGATTTTTCCACAGATTACCCCCCAAAATCCACCTGTGCTCCCTAAGCTTCACAGTCTGAACAACTTTGGATTTGGACTGCTTCATGGCGTGTCTACGATCTCAGAGCCTTCCTCCTGAACCAAGGAAGCTACTAACTAATTTGAATGCAGAGCACTAGAGAGCTCAAATGAATGGGCCACAGAGAAAATAAGTTTTGGCAGGCAAGTGGAGGAGAAAAAAAAAAAAAACAAAACAAAACTTGACATGAAGTCAGTGCAAGAGGAGAATCACAATCTTGAAGGGGAAGTCACAACTTGGTAGCCAAGAAGCCTGTTACTAGAGTGAGAAAACCAAGAATTGTGTCAAGCCAAAAGAAAAAAAGAAAAAACCACTAAGGGAGCAATGCTTTTTTATGCCAGAAAGATCACAGGCAGAGTAGTCCACGTTCACTTAAGCACATTTCAAGTTACAACATTCCTGTTGTCAAGCTTTCAAAACTTACCAGCAACGAATCTAATGCTGGTCTACAGGGAATAGCAACCTACTACTGCTGTGTATTACTGCCATAGCTCAAGCAATAAAGACTGCATGGAACAAGAGTTTAATTCCACCCATGAACCACAGGTTATCAAGTGAAGACTGTATATGAAACTTCAATCTGTAGTTTGCTTTAAAAGCTAAGAAGCTACATGAAGCGATATGCTTTAAGATCAACATTAAAGTTACAAGCATTTCATTACCAAAACGTCAAAAGTTAAGGACATCCTTAATTCAGTCCTTTCCTATATTTTCAGGAAAACTGTGGGATTGCTCACTTTCTCCTCACTCCTCCACAACTGTTTTTGTTATTCTAAGCATGAATAGATAACGCTTCCTTTTCAGTGTATTTCAGCACAAATTCAATACATTTATCTTGTGTTTTAATATACAGCTTTATGCTCTGTTTTAATACACAGCCTAATTTCTTCAAGGATTTCTTTAGAGCTCTCATACTTGAAGTACTGGGAAAATGAAACACACTAAACAAGAGAGTATGAATCCTGATTTTTTTCTGGTGGATTAAGTTAACACACAAGAGGTCAAAACTGCCCACTAATTTTGGGTGCCAATTTGTAAAGCTCAATTTTTTCAGTGTATATATCAGTATATAAATACTTATTCACAGTACAGCTTCCACTGACTTCAGATGCAAAACCAATTCCACACGCCTCTGCTAATCAGGACACAGTTAAGCACCACGAAATAAAGAACAGTGACTAGTCTTAAATGAAATGTAAACATCTTAATTACCATTAAGATGGATCAACATCAGCATTACATCTTAATTACCATTTGCAACTACTTAGCAAAAGCAGCATTCAAGCGCAATTCTTCAAGGCAGCATACTTAACACTGACAACATCTGGTTTTCTTTTCATATCCTTTATTCAGTAAACATCACCTTCTGCAATAACTGAAGCCCAGATTATGGAGACACTAGAGGTCCTTCCTACACAGCTCCAATTTATCACTAAATCAAGTCTACCTCAAGCACTGACTGAAGCAGTGTCCTGTGAGGAAAACAGAGATATAAACATGTTTTAAGATAAAAAAAATTAAAAATCAAAATGCAAATGTACTTGGGGATTAAATTCAAAGCTGCACAGGCAGATAGTTCTGGCATTTGCTAACTTTTTATTATTTCACTTTAACCTTTAAAAACCAAAGTAGATTTGGTGTAGCTTTCTACCTAATATACCATGTGATTTTTGATTTATCTTGAAACTTTTGCTCAATGCACATCTTCTATATACGCTCTTCCTGAATGTAGGTGGTGACATTCAGGATCACTAAGCAAGTCTGTAAGTTCTTTTAAAAAAACTACAGAGCATTTTAGCCTAACAAGCTCCGTGTCTGCTAACATGCAATACCTCAAGAAGCTACATGTTGAAACCACGACTAAAAAAAAAGCTAGTTGAGCAGAAAGGATTACAGTTTGTTTGAAGTGTGGAAAGCCAGACAGAGCAAAGTTTGGTTTTGTTTTTGGTTGTTGGTTGTTTTTTTGGGGTTGGTTTTTTTTTTTTTAACTCTAATTTAAAGAACACACAGGATTGAAAAAACCATACCAATATGGAAAGCTACTTATGTTAATATGTATTATTTGTGTTTCTACTTGTCTTTAATGAGAAGAAGCAGTACAGCTGCTCAGGAGTTCAACAGTAGGATGTAAGATAAAACTCCTAAATTATCCTCTATCATGATCCGACAGCAGTTTAATCATGAGGGAAATAGCTTTGTTTTAACATAAATAAGCTTCCTTTAATATTTACAAAGTAACATAGTGTTTTAATGTTTAAAAAATAAACTAAACAAATAAAAGTATCTCTGTAGGACAGCTTTTATTTTTTTAAATAGATCTTTAGACCATCACTCTCACTTCTCCCAATGCTGCTACTTACAACCACTTACTCTAGACTCCAGGAAGGTAAGATCCAACATCTACACTCATGTACAAAATCTAGATCTAATAGGTAGAGATAACACAGGTTATATTTTTACAGTTCCTGCTTACTTTAAAAGTAAATCAGTAAAAGACAAGCCTTTCAGCTTATAGTGTTTGTTGTTGAAGTCTGTTCTATTTTTGTTTTATTCCAAACTTTTATGTTGAAACACTACACTTCATTAATGTCAAGAAATTTAAGTATAAATTTCTTCTGCATTTTATCATATGAATTTGAGCCCCCAACATTATCTGTTCTCAAGAACAGAAAAATTAGGTTTGAAGTTCAAAGTGCACAAGTTAAAAACACAAACCTACATCCGAGATCAATAAAATAAGAGGCAGAGACCTAATGACAACTTTGTAGTAAACTTAACCCTCCCACACCTATTCACAACTATAATACACCTAATTTCAAAGAGGAAATAATTTGACTTTTGTATTTGTTAATGCAACTGTGCATATGAACACATATTTATTAAAAGTCATCCTTTTTTTCCTTTCATTACACTTCTGATTGGAAAAAAGCCAAATTAGCAGTTACACACTTACAAAGTCACGAGGATATCATTTTGTCATCATTCATTTGGAATTATACTTTCCCAATAAAAGGACTAAAATTTCTTGTAGAGAAAGTTCTAGAACAACTAGAATTTCCTTTTGCCAAACAGCTGGGAATATCTGAACATAGGCTGAACTATCCTGCCTACAGTTTATGCCTTTCCAAAACTTGTCTTTCTGTACTACACAAGTGTTTTTGATTTAAACCTCCATAGTTCCTCAAAATTTTAAACAGAACTGAAGACTCAAAGTTTTACACTACAACTATACAACTGTTGTACAATACAAATAGCTTTAAGAAACATAAAATGCAAATATTTTCTTTCAAACAGGAACATTTACACATACAAGCCAAAACATTTACAACATCACCCTGCATGTATGTACCACTGCTTCTAACCCAAACTTAGAAGATGGAAACTGAAGAAGCATGAGATGAAAAAGCAGAATTTCCAAGTTTTATTGCATCAACAAGTCCCATTTCATTTTTGCTAGGCAAAAATGCTAAACCCAGTGCCTCAGATAAATTCTGAAATACAGATAAATTCTTCCCAAGTAAGAAGATTCCTGGAAAGATATGGTATGAAGGTAATACAGAGGTAAAGTATCCATGTGGAAAACCACAGAGTTCTTGGGATAAAAATTGCGAACTTCAGTCTGACTGGAAAGACAACAAAAAACCAAAAAACCCACACACAATGGAAACAGTGTCCCTCACTCTTCTCAGGAAAGAAAAAAAAAATACATCACTTGAAGTTTAGATCGTTTTGAACGTGAGTCAAGTTAAGTGTGGTTAAACATGTGCATGGAACCTCAGTGACACTTGGACATGCCATTTTTCTCCTTAGCAAATGGGAAATTGTGGTCTATTTTCAACCACTTGTAATGACCAAGCCTAGAAATTCCCAGTGAGAGCTGAAATGAATAGTTTATGGCTTATACATTCACATAAGCAATGAAATCTGTCTTGTTACATTGAACATACTTTGCCAAACCAAATAGCTAAAATTTTGCTCTTCTGTATTGAGCATCTATATCTCATTTGTGTTCAAAACCTGAGAAAAGCCACACTTCTCACATGCATTTATGGGTTAACACCACCACTCTCCTCATGGGTGAGGCATTAGTAGTCTATTGTCATGTGCCCTAACGCTGTTTTAAAAAACATACTTGTAAGATACCCAAGTGGAAAGGAGTCTGTTCAGTCCATATCTTCAGTATACAGTTATAAATCACCATGGATTATGCACCATTATAAGACCTACAATTACAGGGATTTCTTATACTTCTCTGATGAAAAAGCAAAGTATTGGCTTATGGTATTATAACTTACTGTGGACATTTAATGAAAAATATCACTAATGCCAATTTTTGAAGAATGGAGATGCAGGCAGCAAAAGAGAAACAATGAAGAACAGAGGGACATCTCTAAGCTATAAACTTTTGCTAGAAAATAGGGCAGAGGAAAACAACACACAATTTAGGAAGGAAAGCTTGTCACAAAAAGAAAAAAAAAAGAAAATGGAAAGAGAAACAAAGGAAGTAAAGCCCAAGACTTCAGTGTTGTGGTTAAATGTATGAAAAAAACAAGTTTGAGACTAGGCCGGAGGAATATTTACAATTACGTCAAACCAGTCACTACAACAATCTGAAAAGCAGAACACTGTCAAGCAGGGAATAACCAGGACAATGAAACCATCTGTTTTGAATTCTGAAGCAAACATTTTTACAGACCAGCTTGACAGACAAATTTCTATACTGATGCCAAAGATAAAACTAGGAGTCTCAGTTATTCTACTTCACTGTACTTCCCACTTGAATTATTCCACCTTTAAAAACATCAGTTGTTACTCACACAAGCTTCTTGAATATAATGTTGATGGACTTGGGGTCAAAGAGCTAAAGCTATGACCTAATCTGATCCCCTGCCCAATATAGTCCCTATATCCAGGGATTTGTGTATCAATAGCTAGTAGCATGTTCATGCAGCAGATAAAGATTAATGTAGGTTATGAACATTTATGAAACTCAATTCTGACTTTGTATTTGGGTTTATTCACCTTAAGGAAAAGATGCTTTAAATCTTTAAAACACAGAGCCTTTCCAGCATAAGTGGTGTTCTATATTAGTATATCATACACAGAAAGTCATGTTTGCTTTGAATGGCCTTCTAAACTATAACACCAAATGTTAATTAGTAGCCAACTTTGATATATCCTGGAATTATCTCTCATAGCTACATCTGGCAGCAATGTGAGCACTTCCGTTACAGTTTGGAGAGTGCTCAGAACTTTCTCGGCTGTATGCATAACAATAAATCCAGTTACATCTACAAAGGAGCATGAAAAAAGTAGCTTATAAACTTAAGTTAGTAGATGCACCTTCATTTATACCAAGTATCAAAAATTCTTATTCAACCCCTGAGATTAATACTTGGCAAATTTATGAACAACACATGCTAACTGTCAACAAAACTGAACCATTCTTTCCAAATCAAAAAAATTATTGCGAGAAGTAGTTGCACAAACACTACCAATCTAAGACATTTAAATAACTCAATCCTGCAGCAATGCAAAATATTTTAAAAGAACTACTACTTCTGTTTCTTTGGGAGGCCTGATAGAATTTAACCAGGGTCAAATTTTATAAATAATATTCCCAGAGAAAAACAAAACAAAAAATTATATGAAGTGAATTTTGCTTAATTTTTAACTTTTGGTATATGCTGTAATGCTGTGGCATGCACTTATCAAGTATCCTGAATTTCTCTTACACAGGCCTGCAGAACTTTAGGTAGAATATCTACTACTCTGTAGATGACACACTAAAGGACTGTGTTTCTGTGAAGTAGCAGGAAGTCTCTTACCAGTAGTACTCAGGGCTTTTGCCAAGCAATTACACACATTCCTGGCTCTCAAGAGCCACTGCTGCGAGATGGACAAAACCTGAGGTTTTCGTTTGTTTGTTTGTTCCCCATCACCACCTTTATGGAACCACAGAGTATCAGAAAGATGGCAGTTATTTTGGTCATAAGTCATCTAATGAAAGCCCCTGTATTATCCATAAATACTAGAAAGGGGACAAAACAGGAAGGACTGAGTCCCCACACAATGTACTAAACCTGCATTTTGCTTTAGTAGGTAGTGATTAGCAATTAGTAGATTCAAGATTCATTCCAAGTATTACTTCATTGTTAAGTTCCAAAACTGCAGAATTCCATTTCAGCCTCGCACATCACTGCTAATGCTGTCTACATCTTTAAGTGTTGAATTGCAACATCTCACCTCTACCTATATGACAAGATATCCAAAATCAGAGGTAATTCTGTAAAACTCAACCTTTACACGCAAAAGCTGTGACAGAACAACATTACACTTTCGAAGTCAGATATTGGGAAGGGCTAACATTAAAATTTCTATGTCATGCTTGACCAAATACTGCGTACATTATGACACTGCTAGTTGACATCTAAAAATCAAGTAATGGAATACAGTCTTTTGGTTCCAATAACGAACATCATATGGAAGAGCCCTTTCTACGGGCTAATCTGCTTAATCTGATCCAGTTACAGGAGGGGTCCTGCTGAACACACGAATAGCTAACATACACACAACCAGACTACAGTAGCTTTACACGTTTTTCAGTTTCTACCATGTCTAAACTCTTTCAGAGTTTTTCTCATGCAAAACTGTCTGGTTTAGCAGTCTGAATGTGAACTGATAAGACTCCCAGAAAGCAGACCAGAAGCCCCATCTTCTGTAACTGTATTAATTCCACCTGCAGCAAACATATCTAACTAAAGCCATCAGAAGCATGGAACAGCTCTACAACACAGGCAAAATAAGTAATGACCATAAACCACATGCAACATAAGCACAGTAGGAAAAAAGTGATATATTGATAACGGTTGACATGACCATTGGCTGCATAGCAGAGAACTGAATTGTACTTTTAACTTTGGAGAGTATACTAATGATTGCAGGCAGATAGACTAAGCATATATGTACAAATACACACAGACTGAAAAGATGAACAGGTTTCCATATGCCATATGAAACGCAAGATCCTAATCCAAGCTCACGAAATCCTATTTTGCCCACCTGTAGAGATGTAGCAAAGACCACAAAAGAACAGCTCAACTTCAATATTGTTATGCAATGCACAGAAGGAAAAATGCATTATATTACATGCAGTTTTATTTACAAAAGGGTATGTAACTCAAGAACTTAAAATAAATAAATAAATAAATATTAAATTACAGCAAGCTGTAAAAGACAGTAGCAACTTAAAGGATGCATCTTTTACAGTTAATATAAAACCAGGTGAGAACACTTGACTTTTCGGGTCAGCTCAAGTTTTACAAAACATCACTATATCGCATATGGCATTGTGTTGGTTCTTTAAATCTTTACAAACAGCAACCCAGAAATAGCACACATCTGGCAGTAACCAGGCATAGGAGAGTATCAAAGTGGTATTTCCAAAATATTGCTAGACATCTAGAGAAACTTTTAGACATCTAAACAACTTCATCTAACCCATAACCCATCAATTCACTAGCTACTTTTATATGCTGAGTAGCAAGACATCTTCCATGTTTTTGTTATGCATCCACCAAGTGTATTTAATTACAGAATTTTCACATGCTGTTTGTCTGCATTTTAATGAACTGCAACTTCTAGTCAAATGAAGACGTTATCTTGTAAAAAGTGAGTCATTCACCACTTCCTGGCATAACAAGATAGAAATGAAACTGCTAAGTTGTATCTGCTGAAGTAAAATATGTACAAGTTCATATAGCAACCTGCTTAGATTACTAAAGGCCATATCCATTACAAAACACATTTTAGCAGTTATACAAACAAGTAAGAATGTACTTTAAGTCTTTAGGGAGTAAACCAAAAAGATAAAATGAAGTTATAATTACTCATTTAAGTCCTATTTTAAAAACAGGAACTGAAAGCTGCTGACTGAAAAAGAGGAGTCAGTATTAACATCAGTCTTCTGGTTATCCAGCATGCATCTGTTAATTATTTGTTTCAGAAAGTGATCATAAGCAATCACAGAAATCAAAAGATATTTATATAAAATTATAAAATAACCCTTTCAGCAGGAGGTTGGACCAGACAACCTCTAAAAGTCCCATCCAACCAATATCCTCTGATCTTATGACAACTCAAACCAAGTTTATTCTGTAATTCATCTACTACATGTAAATAAAATAACTTCTTAATTTTCTCAAATAATTTCTATGTAACTATACATCATATGTGTGTATGTGTATTACACATGCATGTCTTTAAAAACACTCCCAAAAGCTGAAGACAACTCATTAGTGGGAAATACTGAATATAAAGCAACGAAGAGTTAAAACATTTTCTCTGATTACTATTAGTCACAGATAAGCCCAAAGAAGAAAGCCACAATCAAATGTACAGCTGTAACAAAACTTGTAATATAAGCTATAAATTTGGAAAAACACAACAACAAAACCAAAAAACACACAAAAGAAAAAACAGTAGAAACAAAGGACAACATGAATGAATTATTCAGATTGATCATGAACAGATAAATTCAAAATAATTACTGGCTTGATGCTAGACATGACTGCATAAATATTTAAGTAATGCTAAAGAAAAAGTAAGTGATATTTTTGTTCTGCTTTCAAAAAAAGCAAAATAACATTCATTTCTTACAATCATAAAGGAAATATTTCCTCTTCTATTGGTAATAAGAAACATAAGATACAGCAAGTGTTATTAATCATGTCATCAAATCTGGAGAACCTGAATCCACATTGTTTCTTAAAGTCAGCCTGAAACCCATGGCAAATGCTTGCCATTTATTAAAAATACTAACAACTTTAAAATTACTGTTATCTAAACAAAGTTTAAAGAGGAAACTGAAGAGAATAGTCCAGTGAGAATGACAGCAAGACTTCCCTGCTTAAGCTGCTACAGATTTGTAACTTGAAGACTGCTTTCAAATGTGTTAGGGTTGGTCTTCCCCACCATTTCACTCCTTAAAAGAGCAATCAAAATATTTGGCAATATACGGCGATCAGTCATGCACTGATTATTTCAGACTACTGACAACTGGTGAGTGCATATAAAGTCTGACATGTTCTGTAAGGTAAGGTATATTAATCCTCCTTTGCATATAAGGAGAGAACTTTAACAGTTTTAAGCTGTAATAACACAAACCAAACCGAAATTAAATCTTGTGCTAAGGAGAGCACACAGTCAAAACTGTAAACACATAAAGCAGACCCTTTATTAGTCAAATCACTCTCAGTAGACATAAAGAAGAGCTGTCACTTTAACAAGCATAATAAGAATGTGTGTTAAGTGTTTAGCTTGCAGAGCTAGTATTAAAAGAGCAACCTGGACTCTTTCATTTAAGCTGCTGCAGAACTCTGTTACTAGGAATAACAGAAAGACAGAAAGTACCAATACATGCAGATTTTTTTTTTCCCCCCAAGTGAAGGCATCTAAATAGGTTTGAGCTAATTGTAAACTAGTCAAATTTGATCAGTAACCAATACACAGCTGAACTTCAGTGTAGCACACTTTTTCACCAGAAATTAATTGTACCGATTTAGAGTTTGTTCCTATGTCAGTGTCAGGGGGAAAACAAACAAAAGAACAACCAAAACCAAAACACTTGGTCATATCTCATTGTGAGCTGGAAGTTCCTCCTTTTAAGATGGAAGAGTCACTATACTTTGCTTAGGCAGTCTAAATAACTAGGACAGTAAATTTGCTACAATTTCTTAAAAATATCTATGTCTTGATCTGAAATTTTATGAAGCATTTGTGTGCTTAGCTAACAAGATCCAGATTACCTGGTAGAAATTGCCCTCAAACAATCCTGAAAGTCAGACTGAAGTGATTAGCAATCCCATACTGCTCTGAAAATGTATTTCAAACCCACCTATCTTCCATGACACAAAAAGCCTTCCAGTTAAGGCAGTCAATATGGCTAACCAAGAAGAGAGACTGAAATGTCATAACAAGTGATAAACATAAAAACTATTAAGAGCTCCAAAAATTTTTTTTAAATGCCCCTATTAATCTATATTAATACCAGCTACTACAGGTAAGCTTAGCTTAGTACTCACATTACACCAAGCAAAGCAATAGTTATAGAAAGTAAGAGGAAACTACATTCCTCTCTCCAGCACAGGAAGGTTATTGTGTTCTCATAATGGGGACAAAAAAAAAAAAAAGAGAGAAAAAAAAGAAAAACACACAAAAAACCCCAAAGTAAACACCACTGTCTAGCCAACAATGGCAAGGCTAAGCAAAATCAAATGCCTAGGAGAATTCAGCTTAGTAACTAGACCATCATAAGAATGCACAATTCAAGGCAGCATGGTAAGGGTTGTGGGGTTTTTTTTTGTTGTGGTTTTTTTTTTTTTAATACCACCTCAAGCCATGCCAAAGAGTTCATCTAAGAGGCAGCAGTAACTTCAAACAATCACTTCCACGTTCCCAATTTTCTAAACTGCACAACGTTTCAAACAAACATATTGTTAACTTTTATTGTTAACTTTTAAAATAGCACACATAATTTGAAGTTTGAGTAATACATTGGAGAAGGTCTGATTCAATCACAAATAATAATTTTAAGATACAGCTCTGGTTCACAAAGACTGTCAGTTACAAACCCGTAACACCTCTACCTATAGATTTCATAACATTTGTTTGAATTCAACTCCCATTTCTGTAGATCTTCCAAGAGGTTATGAAGGAAATGCTTTGTCAGTTTTACTAGGCAGAACAAAAACAGGAAGATGCTTAAGTATAGTTGTAACTTAACTCATAGATACCAGACTCATTAACAAAATATAGCAAGATACTTCTGATAGGTCATTTACTTACCTCCACTTGCTGATTCTTGCTCTTCCCCTTCAGGAAACGTAGCCTGGCTTGGTAAGCTATTCCTAGATCGAGTGACTGACTCTAAGTGTGAAGCCCTTCCCAACAGAGATAGCTCATCTAGCACCTCTCCTTCTTTGGCTTCCAAATCAGATTTTGAAGTGGTTAACTGTTTTATGTTACCTGGTGCCATTAAACTATTTGGGTCGTTTAAACAAGCTACAGTACCACTGTCCAGGCTTAATACTCTGGCACGATTCTTGGCACTGTTTGTGCTAGAAGTCCGGCGTGTAGATCGTTTTTTGCTAATTCCTTCAGAGCTTATGTGGGTTTTGTGAGCATTTTCAGGGTCTGTGCACCCACGTTCCTTAGAAACGTATTTGGTCTTTAGAGCACTGTACTTTCCCTCAGGAGACTGGCATGAATGGGAGGTGGTGCTGGAAGAGCTATCACTGCTGAACTGGTGAGCTGACTGCATACTTGATGTCCTGCTCAAGTCACTTTGATCACTGGAGTCCTCATCGTGACAAAACACAGCACTGTGAGGTTTAGTACCAGATACACCTCGGAAGGAAACATATTCCCTGTGCCGACTTGAATCAAAACTACTAGCCCGCTTTTTTCCTGTCCTTCTCCGGCTGGACTTGTGGGCAGAGGCTGTTCGATGTATTAAACTAGAAGATTTTGGTCGAACATCTCCTTCTTTTTTGTTTTCCACTTGTTTCTTTAGAAGCTCTTGAATCTACTAACACAGCTAGTTTCTCACTCTGCTCATCTCTTTGTTCAGCAGCCTTCCCAGGTGGCCTGTCAGCTTGTGTAGTCAATTCATTGGCATGTGGGTTCTTATTGGCCTCTTCTGAAGCAGAGGCACCAAGACCTTTCTGACTGTGCATCTCATCAGATGCATTAGAACCCTTTACCTCTTGAACACCACCATTAGTGCTCACTTCCACAGCAGTCCTTTCGCTACTAGTCCTTTTGTCAGTAGTAGAACTACTGTCATCCTCTGAGTCAACACCACAGTCCTTTTTCTTACCATCCTTTTTCTCTTCTCTGGGAGACTCCTCCTCATGCTCTGACAACACACTTTCTATATGTGTTGAGCTAGTATGTTCACTTTTATAGCTACTGATGGTACTGTTGGTGTCACGATCAGTCCCACTGCAGTAGCTTTCTGTTGAACCACTGCTTCTAGTACTCAGGCTTCTCAGACTGTCCACACTTTTGTCTGCTTTCAAGGATTTGCTCTTCCCACTCTTAGCCAATGGTTGAGGGCTGCTACTTTTCAGAATGTCGTCTAATTGAAAAACTCCTGAAATGCAAGAGTTCTCAGCCAAGGACTCTCTGGATCCAGAAGGGGGCTTAGAAGCTTCTAACTCACTGACAGGATCTAGTCCTCGTCTTTGTTGATAGAGAGGGAAGTCATTTAGTGAAGCATCTGGAAAAGCGACAGCAGAGCTAGAAGTCCTTGGTACACCTCGTGGTCTATGATCCTTCCTATAGGAGTGAGAATGCAGAGTTACAAGCGAAGCTACTTCTGCGTCACATGCACTGGTTTTAGACTGGTCCACAAGCTGGTTGTTCGAGAGGCACACTTTGTCACTGTTGTCTCTTGGCAAATCCTGTCCAGAGGATAATGAAGGTTGGATGGAGACAAACGAGTCATTCGACACCAGACGAAAAAGCTTCCGATCAGTTGCCAAATCTGTTTAAGTACATATTTAAAAATATTCCTATAAGTTATACAATCTGCTTTACAACTGCTTGTTTGTATTAGATAAAGTAAATAAACTGACAAATCAACTTGCAAGTACTATGCATCACATTACCATTTAAAATATTTCCTAGCATCTGGGCAAACCTGACAGACACTTTTTTTTTTTAAATAAAAACAAAACCATCAACACCAGCTTAATCTTAGCAGCTAGTAAAAGATAACACGATTCCGACAAGTCCCCAAACTCCTCTATTGCTCGTGTGTCTCAGACAATGCTTCTATGTATCCCAAAGTTTCTTAATCATAAAAGGGTACCCTGCCTTTTGTTTTATTTACTACATGCAGTAAACTGTTTGTTTCACATAAACTTTAAAATTATTAAAGAAAACAGAGTAAACCCTATTAACTTTGAAGTCACAAAAAAAACCCAACAAAAATCACCTTTCCTACCAGATACCAAGTAAGCTCACAGTTAGCAAGGATGGGGACACTGGCACAGGTCTTATTAGTACTATAATGAAGCTCCCTACAAAGTTACTGTGGTTTACTACCTCTAAAACTGGTGCTATTAAAGCAAATCATGAGGATCTGCTGTCAGCTCTTGCTCAGAACAATTGTTTCTGTCATCCATCACAAGCCATCTCCTGTAAAAGTGTCCACCTGCAGGTAGTATTGCAAATCAGGCTACTTTCCATTTTGGAAAGCCACTAAAAATAGATGATCTGGAGGCCAAGTTACTACAATTGATACATTTTTGTAGAGTGTATTTGCACATGCGTAACTTCACAAACAGTTCTGTTACTCAGCTGAAAGTAGTAGAATCCTGCTGCCTACTACAACTGCACAGCCACCTGTAATCCTCTCTTTTAAACGTACTTTCTACACTGAATCACACAGTAATGACTGAAAGGAACCCATCAGTCTGATTAGATTGGCCAAAATGAACTATAGCATTCCAAGAGTTAACTTTGTGCTAATCGCCAGGTATTTTAAAATCAGCAAACAGAAGATTTCCCTACAGTTTTATGCTCTGTTTTAGTCTGAGCAGATTTTTTCCTGGCAATAAAGCTAAATGAAGAATGAGATCTGAAACAAAACTGGACAACTGAAGAATACAAGCTAGCAGTTTCCTTACATACTGGGAAAAACAATTAGGAAACTCTGATAGCTTGCATATTGGAAGCAGTCTATAGCTCCAGAAACACAGAACTCTGTCCAGGATTATTTACTTTACAGAAAAGCACGCCCGATTTAAAAAACATTCATTTGGCTGTACTGGAAAGCAAAGCAAGTTATTCTACAATTAAGTCCATGAATCCCAGGCCACTTGCTGTATGAGAGAGATCATCTAGAGACACATAAGCTAGCTATCTTTCAGCAGCAAGGAGACAGAGAACACAGTAAATATTTATTACCTGCTGGAAGATGCCAGAACAAGAAACATGCAGCCAAAGAATAAAGTTAAAAGTATTCAAGCCATGCATCCCAGGAACTTAAAGTAATTAAGAAAGGAAACAGAGCACTTCAAGATAACCTTTCTTAGAGTCTATCAACAAATTGCATGAATTTATTTAGCATGTTAAGCAAAGGGTCTTTGGTAACAAAATACCATGTTTAATATGCAAGAAGAAGAAATTTTACCTTGTTCTTCACTCCCTTCTTTACATAGGCTAGAACTCTGGCCAAGACTTAAACTGATATCATCAGAGGTCTTGGCAGTGTCAGTATCTCCTGTGAATTTTAAGGGGGAAAAAAAAAAAAGAGTACTAGTGCTCAAAGTATTAACACATACATCTACATACACTGTGGATTCCTCACCTGTCATAAAAGGACTGTTGCTTTTATTTCTTCATTTGCAGGTAAATAACAATAATTACAAGTAACACAAGATTTCTCTTATCTTTTAGAGATAAGTATTGTCTATTCTATTTCTTTTATTTTGTGTATAAGAAAGTTTTCATTCAACTATACAAATCTTCCATGAAGAACTGGAAAAGCATCTTACACAGAACTCAATGGATAAAGATCTATCTATTTGAATATTCCTTTTTGCATGGTTGCCAATAGAAATGAGGGGTAGACTGCAACAAAGTACTTGTAAAGATAAAAAAGGTAAGAAAAAAAATCAGGAAGGTGGCAAAAATTCACATCTCATTTTCTTTTGTTTTATTACTGGCTTAAATTTACAAGAGAGCAACTTTGCATATTACAAATAATTTATCTTTTTGTCTCAGAGGAGTTCACAAGGGCTGTCCTGGACAATACTTTTGCTAGCTGCCAAGCAACCAGAAATAATCAAGTCATTGAAATACAATACCAGAAGGGAGACTGGTTGCACAGAACTCAAAATAGTAGAGAAAAGTCCACTCAAACCAACCCCTTGGCTCTGCATTTACAAGCAAAAGAAAAACCTGTTGTTACACAGAAAACAGAGCATGGATTCCATGATTTTCTCTCCATGTTTTAGGCACATAATTTGCAACTCCAAGGAAGATTTCTTCCCATTAGTAAATGCTGTACTTAGCTCACATAGAAGTTCTGAAGATGAACAAGGTAGACAGTATTTGGAAACAATATAGTAAACAATAGTCATCTGAAGTGCTACTGCAAGGTAATTTTAAGAAGTAGCCAAAAATCTCACCTTTGATGGTTGCTGCTGTTCCCAGACGAGATAACCCAGATCCAACCTAGAAACAGGGAATTATGTAAAAAGCTGTAAACTTTCAGGAATTACCCAACTGTTGTTTCCTATTATTGCAATGCATGCATTTGCCTATACACCTAGGAGAGATTTTTCAAAGGCACAAAAGCCTCCAACAGCACAGTGCTGTAAAATCCTTTCTGACTCAGAATGTTTCCACTGCAAACAGAGATGACAAGGCATCTAATTATGCATCCAACTATATCACTGCATTATTCTGTTTCATAGCCAATGTACTTGGAGATTTTATTATGCTGATTTTAAAAACAGTTTCTAATCTAGGAATTCCTTGAAAATACTTAATGTAGAAACAAACTGCTACTGTGGTGGTGCACTAATAACTGCTGTTGTAAAGCTGAATGTTTAATGCAGTCATCACAGTTGCCTAAAATGCTTAAAGAAAACACCTTGTTAATATAAAACTTATCTGTTCACCATAGTAAACACCAAGCTAAAACCAGAAACTGCTCCCATTGGAAAAGATACATATTTTTACCAAGGTTAGTTTTCAGGTCTGTCAGTTGATCCGATGACCAGGTAACCACAAGAACCTAAGTGTTGGTATGTAGAAAGTGGCAGCAGCATGAATAGGGGATATGGCAGGATGATCCCTGCTAGCAGCTGAATACTTAAATCAATTTAACCTAATCATTTTACTGTATCTTCTTCCTCCCTCTCATTCCTGCAAATGCAATTTTTCTTTTGAAGACAGTTTCCAAGCACACAGATTACAGTTACCTCAAAGCAAGTAAACTGGTTACTGAAAGACTATACAGTATTCCTTGATCTATTCTTGGATATTAGTTACAATCACATTTCAAATTTATAGTATCTGCTTTTCAGCCATGTTCAATGGCCAACCAGCAGGCATGTACCTCTTCATATGAAAACTAGCTAGCCATTTAGGTTTTCAGTCTGCCCTTCTACATACATCCTGCAATCTGTAGTGGATTATTTTGCAGAGGTGCTAAAGAGAACTTAGTCTTTCCTTCAATGATACTTCCAATACTACCTTTCTCAAAGAGCTCTGAATAGCACACAAAAAAGCATGTCTCAAATAATTAAACCACTCAGAAATAAGATAGGCAAAAGGCAAAATCTCAAAGGCAAAATCTGAACCCAATATACATAAAAATGATGGCAATTTGACTTTACTGTATACTTATTGCAATGCTGTTTTTCAAAAATCCGTAGTTCAAATGACTCTGGGGAAAAGAGAGCATAATTCTACTAGTTCTTCTCTGTAAGCACAACAAATTTAAGGCAATCTGAAGATGCGTGCAGATTTTATTCAGCTATACTACAGAAGAACAATGGCTTTGCTCCGTGTAATGCAAAAAAGCAGCCAGAGCTTGTTTAATGCATTTTCTTTACTACACTGTCACACACACTTTTAGTTAGTCATTTTGCCATGTTTCAACTTTTTTTTCCCTTCGGTAACATGCCTTGCTGAATGCTGTAGCTGAATGCAAATGCATCAGCATGGGAAAGCTATTTCACACAAAAAAACTGAACAGAACTCAGGTGCTTACTGTTCACATACCCTTTTGAAGCTGCAAATTCAATCACAGGGGACTACGGAGCGCTAATTTTATCAGCATAAACACATTTTAAACACGATACTTCCTTTAACTGTGTTACAGTATCAGCATTAAAGCACACAGGAAAGAACACAGAGCTTCTTCACATGTTAGAAGTATGTTTGGAATAGTTTTTTTTTTTCCCCAAAGACCAAAGAAACATGATCCCCAGCCCAGTTCTGTCTTCCTACATGAACCATTGCTTCCTATTCCTTTGAACACTACTGAATACCTGCTCTCTTCAAGGGAGAAAATCTCTAAGAGTATCTATGCTGCATAATGGAGCATTATTCAGATAAAATACCAACATTAGCATAACACTGCACTACATTATATACTGCTTGCTCAGAGAGCTAATTAGAAGGACTTGATATTGTAATACCACACCAAGGATTTCCACTTCATTCAAAAATAGCTTCTGTATCTTTAATTTGATGCTGCATTGCTCACTGTCAACATAACCTTACAGTCTGGCCAGTCAATCTATTTGTCCTCATGAAGAGTTGGTAAAAGAAAGATGCCACGACTGGCTAAACATCACAAGCCAAACAGAAGGAACAGCCCATGCAGTGCTATGGAAGTTGAATGCCTAAATCTAGCAGACATAAGGAAACAGAACAACTTCCCCAGTGCAATTACAAAGCAACTAGAGCATAATGAAGTTGCATTAAAATCTAATAAAGCCAAGTTCTTCAGCACTTCCATCTGGTGTGCAGCAGCCCCTATTTATTGCTTTCTTCCCACCCCTGTTGAAGTGTCAAAATAGTGAAGATTCTGCAGAGGTCATCCAAAAATAAACAGTTTTAGTCTTTCCATTTGTACCAGTTTATCTTGCTTTGTACTTTAGCAAATTAACATTTTTGACTTCAGAGTCTGAACTGTCAGGAATAGCAGCTTTCAGAAAGCCATTTAGCATTGCAAGAGATAATCAGCAGTGGATATGTTCTAAGAAGACTTAACAGAAGCCTCCTCAAATTCAGCACAACTGTAGTTTGCCAATTAAACATCTAAATGACAGATCAAACAAAAGTAAGGGAGGAAAACAAAGTTAGAACATAAGAATGAAGTTACAGCTTAAGCTATCTAACGGCTCACTGATACCAAAAGGAAGAGGGAAGCCCACCACAGTGGGTCTTAGTACTTATCTGATGATGCTCTGAGGCATTTTCATTTATTAAATCAGAAGAAAGCTAACTAAGCAAAAGGGAATACTTTCTGATGGGACAGTAGGTTGCCTTATAAAATCCAGCCATTCCTAAAATGAACACAAGATGGGATGAGCAAGAGCTATGCAGCTGAGAGAGTGCAATGCCACCCTAATAAAGCAGTTAAAAAATACAGAAACCTTTAAGTTGTTTATCCTAATACAATTAAAGAAAAAAAGTTAAATAAATCAGCAAAGATTACTCTACAGATTACAAAGCCAGCAGTACTAAAGCAACAACTGCAGTAGCTTTAATCCTTACCTGGCTGTTTGGATCTACCCCAGCATAAGAATTGCGTGAACTACAGCCAACAGGGGGAGTTGCTTCTCGTATGAACTCTGACATCTCAATCCCTCCACCAGGGTCACTGAGAGAAATATAAAAGAGAGGAAAAGAGAAAAAAAAAAAAAAAAAACAAAACACAACGAACATTAACCTACCAGTTAAACAGAAGTTTGTCTGTCTACACTGAGTGCAGATTCAAAACGATTTTTCCCCTTTTCAAATAGCAGGGGTTCAAATATATCCCACTATCTCAGATGAATACTGCCCATTTGACACAGGAAGCTCAGTCAGAGCTGGAGCACCCCATATACTGTCACAGAAGCTGCTGTCTTGTAAAGTCCCTGGTCACCAGCCAACACAAACCGTTAAGACTTAGGAACTACAAGGCATTTTGAAATGCCGACATATGAAATTCTGTCTATACGTACACACATGTAACTTTCGTATCATCTGTCCAACTATAATACCCAGAAATCAATCAATAGAAAAAGTACTAAATAGAACCCTTTCAAAGAGCAGGGAAAGGACTCAGATTGAAGACACTTGTCATTATCCAGATCTTTTCCTTAGACTGGATCTAGAAGCAAAAGGATGAGTTAACCAAGAAAGCCACACACTGTCAGTAAAAGTTACTGGAAAGGCAGAGACAGACATACAGGGACATGGTATCTCTCCCAGGGATGCAAACCACTTCTTTCTACCAGAAAATAACTTCCCTTCAGATAATTTACAGGCCCTACCAAGAAATATTTTGAGGTACAGTATATGTATTATTACATCCTAGTGATTTCACCCTTTCAGGATTAATAAGTATTGGTTTGAAAGTATTTTCTAGATCAACATCACCAAACTAACTCAACCTAATTCAGCTTGTCAAAGGCAGATATTTATGAAACTAAAGCAAGCTGGCCCTGTCCATTAGGACAACAGGGTGTGAAATGAGTTGGGGACTACAACTCAGGGATTCAACCTAGCACTATTTGTTAATTGCAAAGAGGGAGAAGTTGAGGCATCCTTTTTCCTCTCCCAATACAGTTCTCTTCAACCACCTTGATCCAGGAGACTTCTGAACAGAAGTAACTGCAGTGTAATTTGACACTGACACTCTGCTCCTTCCCAGAGATCAACTGCCTCCCAACAATTGATGATTCAAACCCGTGGCAAGTCCACTCCAACATTTTGCTGGAGAAAGAGCATATGCACAACCCTCCAGCTGGAGTAAAGAAACTAAAGATGAAGCCCCTCTGGAGAAGGGGACAGAAGTGGACAGAAGCACTGCAGGACTTACTTAATAGACAGCTAGTCTCATAGAAAAGTCTCATGAAATAAGACCAACACCTAATAATTTTTGTAATATACGGACATCAATCTAGGATATTATAAACAAACTGTCTGTAGACTAAAGGACCTGAAACATCATTCATTCTGCAGCACGACATTTCAAGCTGTCATCATCTCAGAGGCATAATGGTACCTTCCTACATCAAAGAGATGACAAAAAAGACAGTTTGAAATTAAGAATATATTACTTTAGTAAAAATAAGTTAACTTAAAAAGACAACCAGCCATGAGCCAGCAGGACAATTATGGTTGGACTCCAGCAAATTGAAGAAAGACGTGAAAAACCACTCTTTTGGTACAGCTCAGCAGTGAGATGTAAGTATGCTCTTACCAATGGCTGTTTACAGAGCCCTTTCTGACCTGATATTATCAATTATGCTAAGGCAGAACCATGCAAGAAAAAAATAACAAGAGTTCAGCTTCAATAATTTCAACCAGCTTTAGCCAAACAAAGTATTCCTTATATATATTTAGAACACATAAGGACATAACATGAAGTTAAAGGCTAAACTACAAAATTCTCATTTAACGTTTAAGTTCAGCATACATTATGATGACAACTGAAGATCTAACAAAGAACGCCTTCACAAAAAGATGAAATTCCTTTCCTGTTTGAATAATTCATTCAGAAACACTGCATATGATTAAAGTATGTCCTAACGAAGTAGAAAAATAAGTCAGTGTGAATAAGCTCTCATGCACAGAACTGGGTAGTTAGCCAAGGTGGGAGAAGAAGGTGATTTTGTTTAAATGTGAACCAACAGATATCAGCATAAGCAACAATAAAAACGCTACCACGTTACTCACAGCTGCTATATTCTGTGACAGCAC
Source organism: Theristicus caerulescens (assembly GCA_020745775.1). Classification (NCBI taxonomy): domain Eukaryota; kingdom Metazoa; phylum Chordata; class Aves; order Pelecaniformes; family Threskiornithidae; genus Theristicus; species Theristicus caerulescens. The sequence goes on from CM036564.1 coordinate 32,440,065, forward strand.
ACCCAAATTAATGGATTAACAAAAGCTAGTAACAAGCAACAACAAATACAGTCTGCAGGAACAAGCAGGAAGTACAGATTTCTAGGATTAATCATTGCATGCATAAGGATCTGGACTACAACAGCACGTAGAATCCTTTTTGAGCTATTTTCTGCTAGTGTTGTGGCCATTCCTTTCTGCTATTAAGTTCTACAATCAGTTTCTTACGGTTTGCTGACTTCATACCTTAGAGCAAGTGCTACACTTTTCAGTTTGCAAGCAAAAAAAACCTGAAGTTACTGCACAAATTGAGAAGTCTGAATAAATTATGTCCAGCTGCCTGCAACGGAGATTGCTATGGAAGAGGCATCGAGAGATTGTGGAAAACAAATTAAAACTAGTGTTTCTAACTATTAGTAACTGTCCTATCTAAAGTTACTATCTGCATCTATATTACATTTGTGTGTCAGAAACTAACTGGAAGTCTGAAGAGGCTGTAAGTCTACATGAATTCAGAAGTTTAAAACCTGACTTAGGCTGATTGACTAATGAAATCTGATATTCTTCCAGAGAGAATTTGGAATGAGCAATTTTGATTTCAGGACAAAGCAGAGGAAGAGTTTCATTCATTACTTTTGAACGTCTTCTTCTGTCCTTATTTTCCAACTAAAATAGCAGGATAACTAGTCAGGAGGCTGCTCTCAAAACACAGAAAGACCAGGGCATGTACTGCAAATGCTAGACCACAACAGTTTCAAGTACCAAGAGAAGCTTTCTTTAAAGCTTGAATCATTGATAGAGTGAAAAAGGCAAAACAACTCCAAGCTCAAGAAAAGGTCTGCTGGCCACAGAAAACTGCAAGGAGAAGAAGTAGCAAAGGCAAGACAAGAGTTGTAGAGATTACTCCCCCCCCCCCCCCCCCCCCATTTCTCTTGCTCATACTCATTTAAGTAGATTGTACGTAACTCAAAGATGCAACAAATTAGGAAACTACATTCTCCACCTGTCAAGTTTTATTTTGTAGAAGTACTGTGAAATTCATGTAGTATCATGATTACAGGTCCCCCATGCTGACGGAGATTGGCGATAGCAGTGTCATCAGCTTAATGCTTAATGATACTTTGAACCATAGCAGTCATTGACCCAAGAAAGAAGCCATATTCATATCCCCAGAAGCAAGACTGACTTAAGGGTTCTAAGGTATATATGTGGGTCCACTGATACTCAAAAGATTATGCTTGCACTGTTCCTTCTACCTTTTATGTGAGATTAGGAGCCTGTATCCCTGTTACTTGTTTTCATGAAACCTCACAGAAGCATTACTAACATCACCCCCTTAAGTATGAAAGCAACAACTGCACTAGAAGCTACAGAAGACAACTCACATTCCTGTCTCTAATGAAGACTGGCTTCTTTCAAAAATATTAACTAGAGAATTTCACCTTCATAAGGATGAGTAAAAAAAAAAAGGCATTTATTAGGGAACAGTAAGTTGTTCTTTGCTTAAGCATGCCAAAGTTTTATGAAAAGATCAAAAACCCTCAGAGTTTGATCCTATTCACAAACCAATGTGAACCAAAGATAAATGAGCAGTTCACATAAACCTACAAGTGACAGCACATAGTTTTTGTCAGATACCTGAAAGCACCACTTTACAGATAAACATCTTCAGAAAGAGAGAACAGCAGTTCTTAGAAGCTAAACAGAATCCTGAATGTAACTTTTGAACAGAAACCAGACTATCGTTTTATCCTTCAAAAATACTAATATTCATATCTAAAGTGGTCCCAGGGAGGGGAGGGGTGGGGGTGCGTGAAAACTCTAGGACAGCTTTGCACACTATACTCTCTCTATATATTTATTTGGTATCACATGCTGTAGCCTAAGCTATCAAAACTAGTATTCTCATTGTGCAAATATTTAAGGTAGTATGTCTGCTTAGATCTCCCCTATATCCAACTTATGCCAGGGGAGCAGAGTTTAAAAAAAAAGAAAACCTATACACACACTTTCTTCCGAGACAGTTTTTTTTATTAGTGTTCCGATTTAACTTACTAAGAAGGTGACAGCTCAATATTAAACACTCATGCTACATCCCCTGTACTGGTTTGAATGTTATCCCAGAGTTCTTGTAAGCTTCCAGGCAAAGATTAGTATATACTGTACATCCCACTTACCAAAAAGTAACTCCGTAATTTCTGCATTGACCTTGTTCCCAGTTCTAGTTAAGAGACCTGAAAGTGGGAACAAGGATCATATAAAAGTTAATGAAACTTTAGTTGGCAAGCAGGACACACAGCAAACTAACCTCTACTTCTGAGCTCACAAATGCTTAAATGTAGTTACTTGTCCCATGTCAACTGCTCCTTAGACAAAACAGAACTTCTGAAACATCCAGAAGTAATTCACAATACTAGTAGAAAGAAGTCTCTTGCCAAGTCTTGGCTACTGTTTTGGAAGCAAAAGCTATACGGCTTAAAAAAGAAAAAAACATCTAAGGATCACAACTAAAACATGCATTAGCAAGGTTGCATTGAAACAGAACAGACCATTAGTTTACTTTCATGAATTTTATTAAGCAGAATAAGCATTAATATACATTTAGGCAAGCATTCTGCCAAAATAGCTCAATACAGTTTTAGTAAGGTATATGGTGATCTAAATGGAGTCACAATTAAAATCAGCAGATTCAGTTACCAAACACAACATGGAAAAAGGGTCAGGTTATAAAAGATTGATACAAGAAGTTACTGTATATCAACTTTAAAGGAATCCAAGACACTAACAATTTTTGCTAACAATACGCTCCCTAAGCTGAGAGCAAATGCAGAAGAAATTAAGACCCATCTCATGAGAAGCTACCCCATATGCACAATGAAGTCCTTTTACTTCTAGGCTGAGCATTTTAAAGAGCATCACTTTAACGCTTCCTTTCTTTAAGCATCCTGATAAACAGACTTAAGAGGCTTCTTTCAACTACATTTCCTTATAGCACGTGTCTCCATGTGAAAGTTTCAGGGGTTTTGTTTGTTTGTTTGTTTTTAATAATACACACACAACCTTTTAAGAGTCAGGACAGCATACTAATTGCCTCACTTTGAAAACTATTCATGGCTACTAGTACCAGAAACTCACAGACAAGGGAAAGGTCTTCTTTAAAAGCTAACAATTCAAGGTTGATTTATTTCGTGCAGTCTAACTCTTAAGATGGACTCAATTATCTGGAGCCAGGCAGAGGCTTTGATAATAGAGCTCATAACACATCCACAGTCTGATCAGACTGGTTAGGCTGGCCTTGTTGATGAGTCATCTTTTGCTCTTCTTTCTCCAAATAGTCTGGTCAAAGGAAGAAAACCTCTGGGTTTTTTTTATGCTGGCAACAGCAAAGATCTGTGGAAAGGAATCACCTCCTATTGACAGTACTTCAGAACCATCATCTTCATTACTGAGCTGAGCAATTCCAGAATTTCCAAATTCACAGGACAGTATTCTCCTGAAGTAAGATTATGACTGGAGTCAAGCATTGTATCCGACTCCTGCTTTTGCAAAACTAAGCAAATTGAAACCTGATCAGACATTCCTTTTAGTGATAAAGACTTAGCATGTAGTACATGGTCTCTGATAGCTAGATTTTTAAAATTAAGTCTACTGCTGAAATAAGATTACTTGTACTGGTTGTGTTCATTAAGTATTTAGTGACCTAATCGGCACACATTTTCCATGTTATTGTTTTAGTGCTTCCAGTATTTTCAATATTGTTCTGGAACTCCTTTGGGGGAGGAACCAGGAAATTAACATGAATCCATCATTTCAAACCTAATACATAAGTCTGCTTTTAAAGACCAGACTTAAACAGTCTTTCAGAACTACGAAGGTCTGTATCTATAATCCTCAGTGTTTATTTCAACCACCATTCCAGTTACACATCTGATGAAGACAGGACTGTATCATTTGAAGCAGTAGACAAACATCAGCAGACACCTTACCTGGGCCCATTGCTGTCCTTCCTCTTGGCCGAAACATTGCTTTGTTCTGTTTTTGCACCTCTGTCCATATGCTCACTGGCATTCCTCTCCACAATTTCTCCCTCATCCAGTGCCCTGTGCAAACGGTAATTCACCATCTTCAAAACGATAAAGAGAGCTGCTATCACCGGGCAGTAGACAGCTACTATCATCATGGAAGAAGGAAGGGCCTTTCAAAAGAGAGAAAGAAAGAGTTAATGAACACAAGGTCAAATGTCCATAAGAATACATAAAGCTATGTAGAGTTTAACAGTTCCTTTCATACAGAGAAAAATATTGATCACACTGAAAACGAAGGTTTAAAACACCCCCCACCCCCCCCCCAGTCAAACTTTATGTGGAGACTGTTAGAAGTCTAACAACACAGAAAAAAGGAACAGTTGGACTACAAGGTACCAAAGCACCACAGCAGCATGCTAAGTAGACCTATTACTGGAGCCTGAGAATCAAATTCAACTCTTGTTCTCTTTTTCCAGGCTATTGGAATGTAAGACCTAGACTAGGAAACCTAGATCTAGCACGATTTGTGTGTCACACCCACTATTCTTGATTAGTTATTATTAGTTTAAAAAAAAAAGATGGGAAGATTTTAAGCAACTTGAGAACTAAACCAAGCACAGGGTATGACCTTATTTCAGGGCTAGTACACAGCATCAAGTCCATTTTGGAAAAACTGATGTGAGTTTGACAGCAATGGTGGATGGGAGAAAACCTGCTAAACTACCCAACATAGATGTTTTGACTTAGCTTGTCAGCTTCCAACAGCTGCTCTTGCATGACAAGATACTGCTAAGTCACAAAAGCCAAACTATTCCCTACCTGCATACAAAAAAAAGGCTGTTTACATTTGTGACTCACACATTTATGCAGTAGTCCACAATAACGTGCAAGATCACACGCTGCAAAGATTATTTGTGCTAGACCACTACATGCCTACGGAAAGGCAGCTAACATAGATGTTTTGAAGATAATTTTTCAGCTGTGTCAAAGGTGGCCAGAAGCCACATGAAAAACCTCAGTCCTGAATTCAACTTTTGAAATTCCACTCAGAGTTAAGACTTCTCATGCAACTTTTGCTGAGGCCCATAAGGGTTTCATAGATCAATCACTTCAGCAACAGATATTGATTAAGTGTGACCTAATAGCTGTTTAAAAGAAGCGTTCAGAGTACTAGTTAAACTTCAGATTTCACTTCAAGGCTTTCACCCTTCTAATTCACCTTTTATTCATATTTATAATTTTGCCATTTCCCTAGGCAGTCACCAAACAAAATGAGATATTAACTCTTAGTCTTCAACCACAAATAGACCACTTTCCTTACAAAAGCAACAAGAGATGTGTTCTCAAATATTTTGCTGCATCACTATCCTTTACCCCACTGATGGTGTAGTTTGATATAAAATTCTAAACAGCCATAAATATATATATACACACACACAGAGACATACAACAATTGGAATTAAACAGCATTTGTTGCTCAGCACAAACATTAATTTAGTAGATGAGAATAACAATTCTATGATTTTTCAGGTTGGAAAAGACCCTTAAGATCATCAAGTCCAACCGTTAACCTACCACCATCAAGTCCACCACTAAACCATGTCCCTAAGCACCACATCCACCCGTCTTTTAAACACCTCCAGGGATGGGGACTCAACCACTGCCCTGGGCAACCTGTTCCAATGCCTGACCACTCTTTCAGTAAAGAAGTTTTTCCTAATATCCAACCTAAACTTACCCTGGCGCAGCTTGAGGCCATTTCCTCTCGTCCTATCGCTTGTTACTTGGGAGAAGAGACTGACCCGCACCTCTCTACAACCTCCTTTCAGATAATTGTAGAGGGCAATAAGGTCTCCCCTCAGCCTCCTCTTCTCCAAACTAAACCACCCCAGCTCCCTCAGACGCTCCTCATAAGACTTGTTCTCTAGACCCTTCACCAACCTTGTTGCCCTTCTTTGGACACGCTCCAGCACCTCGATGTCCTTCTTGTAGTGAGGGGCCCAAAACTGAACACAGTACTCGAGGTGCAGCCTCACCAGTGCCAAATACAGGGGCACTATCACCTCCCTGGTCCTGCTGGCCACACTGTTCCTGATACAAGCCAGGATGCCATTGGCCCTCTTGGCCACCTGGGCACACTGCTGGCTCATGTTTAGGCGGCTGTCAACCATCACCCCCAGGTCCTTTTCAGCCAGGCAGCTCTCCAGCCACTCCTCCCCAAGCCTGTAGCATTGCCTGGGGTTGTTGTGACCCAAGTGCAGGACCCGGCACTTGGCCTTGTTGAACCTCATACAGTTGGCCCTGGCCCAACAATCCAGCCTGTCCAGGTCCCTCTGCAGGGCCTTCCTACCCTCCAGCAGATCGACACTCCCACCTAACTTGGTGTCATCTGCAAACTTACTGAGGGTGCACTCAATCCCCTCATCCAGATCATCGATAAAGATATTGAACAGGACCGGCCCCAACACTGAGCCTTGGGGAACACCACTCGTGACCGGTCACCAACTGGATTTGGCTCCATTCACCACAACTCTCTGGGCTCGGCCATCCAGCCAGTTTTTAACCCAGCGCAGAGTGCACTTGTCCAAGCCGTGAGCAGCCAGTTTCTGCAGGAGAATGCTGTGGGAGACAGTGTCAAAGGCCTTACTGAAGTCCAAGTAGATAACACCCACAGCCTTCCCCTCATCCACTAAGCGGGTCACCTTGTCATAGAAGGAGACCAGGCTAGTGAAGCAGGACCTCCCTTTCACAAACCCATGCTGGCTGAGCCTGATCCCCTGGTTGTCCCACACATGCCGCATAATGGCACTCAGGATGATCTGCTCCATGACCTTCCCTGGCACCGAGGTCAGGCTGAGAGGCCTGTAGTTCCCCAGATCCTCCTTCCGACCCTTCCTGTAGATGAAGGATGAATTGTCTTTTTAGACCTCCTAGCCTAAGGAGAATTCCAGCTCATTTCATACACCTAGTCTCCCTCCCTATACAGACCGTTGCAAGAGAAGAGTCTTTAGGGTGATCAAAGCCCCATGCACATCTTGCAGAATCAGAAAGGGAACACGACTGGAGAATAAGAGAGAGAGCCCTCTCTATTCTGCACACAAAGCTAGTTTTAGTCATTTAAAAGAGATCTGATTACAACATTAATATTTCTACATATTCAAGACCTCATTAGTCCTAGAAGAACTGGCAGTGCTCATCATGAATTTAGCAAAAACACTGTTTGAAGAGATCTCCAAATACAAGATATTGTACTAATATAGGGGATAAAAGAATAAACATTTCTAAATATTGTATTGACTGTCAACTTCAGAAGAAAACCAATCCTTAATCTGGCTGCTCACTTCCTGGCAGGAAGCAAAAACAAATAATCAATATAACATTTCTAAAGCCAAACAAGTATAAATAATTGAGTCTGGAATCAATCAGGAGACAGGTTACTTATTAGGATTCTTTTCTTAAGGAGATCAAGTTTAACCTACCATTTCCTCCAAAACAAGTTCACTCAACACCTAACACAACATTTGACATAGGACAGGCAAACTAAGCTGAGGTACGCTAACTTAGATTTTGCATGCTGAGCTGGACAAGACCCTGATGGATAGGGAGATTCACTTACCAAGCACCACCTCAAGAGGAGAAAGAGGAAACAAAGCTATTTAAAAAAACAGCATCAGTAAGCAACCAGGAGCCACAATGATGCTAATGGCATCCATACAACCCCTGAAGCAATGCTACGAGGGTTTCCGCTTCCAAAAACTTCAGAGGCTGCTAGCTCCCTGCAGGCAAGGGCAAGCCCATTAACTCTGGCAAAACATATGAGCTTCCTGTACTTGCTAAGCAGTCTGCTACCCAATCACAAGCACAACTTCAACTATCCTCTCCGTTACAAGTACCTAGTGTTCAGAAGAATTACCAGAAGAATCAGTTCAACATTAGATGACAAAAGCTAGGGTTAGAAAAGTATAGGCATGTCTTTTACAGACTATCTGGAGAGCTCTTCAATTTCTCCCCTCCACTCAGTGAGCAGTGAGGTCACACAGTGTATCCAGTTTATCTTGTAGAATGAAAAATCTACACATTCTGTTCTGCAAAGGAAAGCTTTGAGAACAAGTGGGGAAGAAGGCAAAACAACTCATGTAACTTGCAGCAAACCTAATAAAGAATTAAAGGGTGCTTTTTCTTCACACTCTTGTTTCCACAGGATTGCAGAAAGCTAAAGTAAGTTAACTCACTACTTTTCATTCTTTGTATTCATTAATAGTGACTCCTCTCTGGATAGGGCACATGCTCTGGAACTAGAAGAAATTTTAGCATGTCCAGCATACTCTGCTGTCTGATCATACTTTATATTAAGTCTCATGCTGTGGTACAGCAGTGCTACCCATGGTACCAGCAACTCGCCTGCATTCTAGTCTCAAGACGAAGAGTTACTGCAATCTAAACTAAATCACTGGTGCCTTCTCTACTTTTCTTTGCCAAACTTGGAAGCATTCAACTTTCATTTGGGGTCTTCTCTCCACAAGCCAAGGCAAGTTAAAGTCAGATTTGTACTTTAAACTGTGCTTGACATTTTACCACATTTGAGGAGAGACAGGTCTCTCACCAGCGTAACTGAGCATCCAATACAGTCACAGAATCATAGAACGCTTTGGGATGGAAGGGATCTTTAAAGGTCATCTAGTCCATCACCCCTGCAATTGGCAGGGACATCTTCAACTAGATGAGGTTGCTCAGAGCCCCGTCCAGCCTGACCTTGAATGTTTCCAAGGATGGGGCATCTACCACCTCTCTGGGCAACCTGTTCCCATGTTTCACCACCCTCATCATGAAAAATTTTTTCCTTATATCTAGTCTGGATCTACCCTCTTTTAGTTTAAAACCATTACCCCTTGTCCTGTCACAACAGGCCTTGCTAAAAAGACTATCCCCATCTTTCTTGTAGGCCCCCTTTAAGTATTGAAAGGCTGCAATAAGGTCTCCCCACAGCCTTCTCTTCTCCAGGCTGAATAACCCCAGCTCTTTCAGCCTTTTGTCACAGCAGAGGTGTTCCATCCCTCTGTGCATTTTTGTGGTCCTCCTCTGGACCCACTCCAACAGGTCCACATCCTTCCTGTGCTGAGGACTCCAGAGGTAGACGCAGCACTCCAGGTGGGGTCTCACCAGAGCAGAGGAGTAGAATCACCTCCCTCAACCTGCTGGCCACGCTTCTTTTGATGCAGCCCAGCATGCAATACCATCTTCAAGACTGGCATACAAATATAAATCCTGCAAATTTGCAGCTAGATCTCATTTCAGTTCTTTTCACAAGTATTAAAGCATTTTTATTGGCACAACAGACTAAAAACCTCAGGTTAGAGCTTGTTAGCAGACACCAGCTGGCTACAAGCCTGTCGCTGCAACAGCATTTCAGAGAACATCCCATTGTACTGCACATCTCCAGTCACTTCCATTAGCACCAAAAGAAAACATAGACTGTAGGAGAGAAGAGCTGGACATGACCATACAAAAACTGCCTGCTTTAATTACATTCTGTTGAAAACCTCAGTCATCTAATGGCTGAACAAACCCAATCATTAGATAAATTCCCAGCTGAAAGTATTTCCCTAAATCTTAAAGGGAAGTTAAGTAGTACTCTCAGACATGGAGGGGGAAGGGAAGGACGCTGATTTCCTACCACCTTTCCCTCAGGAGTTACTTTCCAAATTTAAACCTTTCAAGACAACTTATGAAATCCACACTATACACGTGCACAAATATAAGATGCAGGAATGCACAGGTGAGGAGTGGGACTGTGTGTTCTGGAAGCTGCTGGCTGTTAGGTCAGCTCAGTTGTATCACAGCACACCTTTTGTGAAAGAGTGGGTAGAAAGAGCTTTAAGCACTCCTAGATTCCAGCAGTCAGCCTAGAACAGAAAAGAAACCTCAGACCACTAGTTATAGGACTAAAATACTCCCATTTGAATTACAAAAGGTCACTGTATCTTGATTCAACGTTTCAAATACATAAGTGCCAGGAACCAGAGGGAATTTCATTGATCACAGGCTGTGCTGCATACTTATGAAGAAACAAAGACTATATGGATCTTACCTAATCACATCTAGCTTTAGCCGGACACTACAGATGCAATGAAGTTTCCAGATTCTTTTCAAAGAGATGTGTAGGTGTTACTTGTTGAGAATATTCATAGGAAAGTCTCCCAACCCAAATCAGATTGCAAGTCCTTACGTAAAAGTGATATCAATCAAACATTCACTAAGCAGTAACAGTTGTCTTGTAAAATGCTTTCAAGTTCAAGCATTTTGAGGCCAGTATTTTAGAGAAAGATTCATACCGGAGAAGAGGAAAGATCCCAAAACAGCACATGTAGTTTTGTCACCATTTTTTGTTTATGAACAGCCAGAGCCCTTAAGAACTGCTGTTATCAGGAAGCAAGTTATCTAGTGTTTGACTGAAACCTTAACGTGTACAAATGAAACTTGAGTAGCCAAGAAACTAGATGTGGCTTACAACAACATGGGACACCAGGGATTCTCATCATACAACCAACTTCAAGTACTTAAATTCTTAGTTTAAGAAACAGAAACTTTCAGAAACTTCACTGGAAGAAGACTTTCACATGAAGCTACATTTGTATGACCTACTTCTATAACTACGTACACAAGTCAGGAAATCAAGTGCCTATTAAATGAACTGTTGTCTAAATGAGCTTGACTTTGACAGACAAGTTCTGTAGGTGCACAGGAGCCCATCACCCCAAGCAAGGTACAGTCCTGGCTTCTCTTCAGTCACTGGCAAAGCTCGCGAAGTGCCAGAGCCAAGGCTTCACCCCCCTCCTGCGCACGTGGTGGGGCTGAAACAGCATTCCGACCCGGGGAAGTGCTTTGGCAGCCTCCTCTCTTCCCCTCCCCCTTGCAACACTGAGGCATAGCATTGGCCTCTGCATTTAGGGTATTTTTTCCAACTCTACCACTGTATTTTACAACCTAGTTGTACAGTTTCCCCATATTGTAGCATATTTTCTTCTCCCAACTTGAGTTTTGGATTAGAGTAAAAACAGGGATCAGCTTTTACGACAGATATGCAGATCAACAAGCACAGTTGAGTCTGTTACTGAATACAAATATCCAAACAGGATAGATTTAACTAGTCTAGAAAGCAGTATTTTTGTATGCATGCTGCCAAGCCACAGATCCAAGAGTACAGACTCAAGCAGACATTTCTCTTTCTTTACACCCCAGTTCCTTCATTATCTACAATTTTCTTTTTGCCACACTACCAACAAGGACAGGTTAAGTGTATAAAGACACATGAGAAAAAGAAAAGTATATGGATCTATAATACAGATAGATTTATGTATACATCTGTCTCTTCTCCTTCACACAGGGTACAGACCTCACTTTCACATGCTTACACTCAGAAGGCAGATGAGGGACCAAGGAAGAAAGGCTAGCCAAATTCTACTGCCAGTTTCTTCAGTTGGTTTGCACCATGCATTAAACTCATCAACCCTAACAGCACTGGCGTACACGTGCAAAGAAACACACAGATTTGTGATATTACTTGCTGACCACAACCATTACCAGATTCCATTCTGAAAATACAGGATCAATAGAAGGAATGCGCAGATGAAAGATTAGCAACATGGGGTGCAATAAACCAAATCTTTAAGCAAGAAGTACATCTAAATTACCATATCCAAAAGAGATTAAGTGTTCCATTCCTGTTGGGGGTTAAATAACATTTGAAAGAAGTGATTAGCTTACTGTAAAATGCATTCAGCCTCGAAAGCCAGCTACAAGCAAAGTTCTTAGGGGATCTCTTTGCCTTTGTTGCTACGAAACAACTTAGGAATAGCCACAGTTATTGCTGCCCCAATGCATCAAAGCAACACTATGATCTTTGAATTCCTTATGTGTGGAAGTCTTACAAGTAATATAAAGCCTGCCAGCATACTAAGTCTTTCTATATACCTTGTTTTTTAAACACACAGGGTTGTCTGCCAGCAACAAGTCATTTGAAGCTAGCTTAGAAACTCCCTCCTACACACCAGTGAGCCATGCTCAGAATTCAGATTACAATTACCTAAGACTTTTTAAGCAAGTTCTGCTTATTTATGTATGTCGTACAGCAATGCAACATTTACTGCTTTTTATTCTGAAAAAGAGCTTAAGAGATGCTAAAAAGCTAAGATGACCATCACAGTTCTGCCTGTTTAGTTTATGTCTAGACAACACTTAAACTGCAGAGGGTGGAAAGAGGGAAAACAGCCAAATATGATTCAATCTGCTTTAACTTGTGACTAATCTCCCTACTTATTCTCAGGGAAGTTGGCACTTGTTGTTGCATCTTTAACTTGTGCAGAGCTATGAAGCAAGAGAATTTCTCTGACCTCAACAAAACCCAAAGCAGCTTGCTTTTGCCTGTCTTTTCCCTTTGCACAGGAAAACAAAAAAACCTGTAAGGAACACTGAAGTTTACCCCACAGTATGGGCAACTGAAGCTTAAATGCTGCTTTAAGAGCAGCAGGAGACTCAAATGCTGGTCCAGATTTATCAGTTGTCAAAAGACTTATCTACAATATAGATCAGACCCCCTTGAAAAGTCTCCTGCACATGCAGGATATATCTCACCACACCTTTATGAACAGCTTTCTCAGCAAGGCAGTGCTAATTAAACAGACTATTCTGTCAAAGCAGAAGAGCGGTACTTCTAAACAACAACAAAAAACAAGCTACATTTGAATAGATACAGATTCACAGGTTTTACAGAGAGGATCTACTTAGTTGAAAGCTTTATCTAGCTGTTGTCACGTTAACTTTGGTTTTAAAAGCAGTTTGTCTCAGCCTGTGGTTTCCTTGCCAACAGTCTAAAGTTTTCAAACAAAAAGCCTTGGAGCTACCTTTTCCAAGACATGGTAATATGAATTAAAAACTAACCATACAAGGCTGTAACCTCCTCTTCCACATTAGCTATTTCTTAGGATGAAGTGTCTCATACTACAATCTTACAAATTGCTTTTTAACAAAGCAAATGCCTGACCCGCAGCTCTCAATCTCCGCACCTGCACTCATGTAGAGTTTTTCCTCCAAGGTTTCATTTAGTAACTCATATTTTTTTCACAAGGCAGTTTCTACTTTAAGTTGTCACAGCATCTGGACCCATCAGACTTGCATTCTACCTCATATGCTCAAAACTGGTCACAGCACACCTAGTACGATCACACTTTTCTACTGAGAAATCTTAAGTGAAATATTAGCATTTCATAAATTACACACAACTTACACAGAAAGAAAAGCACTGGCCAGCAGAAAACTACCCCCTTATCTCATAACTGATCATACCTCTCCTATGTTTGTTTCCAAGTCCAAATGTCAAGAAAGTTTCTAGGTTTAAAGGTTAGTATTTTAACAGCTTTGATTGAAGCGTCAGATACAAAGATTATTCAGAAGCGTCAGATACAAAGATACTCAACAGGAATTCTCCCAAAACAAGTATACTAAAGTCCGGACACAAGCAAAAAAAGCCAAAGTAACTTCTTGTCAATACCACACGGTCCAGATACACACTGCCAGCCAGCACACAGTACACTACATTAGGAACAAATAAACTTCTAGGTCATGGACCCTGAAGCACATCCCTCTCTCAGTCTCAAAAGTCAGAAGAGAAAGTGACAGAGCTTCCAGCCAGAAATACTGGCGAGATCTGACAGCTTCTACAGAAACCCTGCTTTTTCCTGGGCTACCGGTAGATCCGCAGTGGAAGCTAGCGGAGTTATGCCCAGTTTTGAAGGAAAGCAAGCAGAAAAACGAAGGCGAAGCGCCAGGCGAAGACCGAAGCCCTGCCGCACCCGGCGCGCCCCCCTAGCGCCCACCCACATCCTCCCGGTACCAGGTCCCTGCCTCCGAAACGCCGCAGCCGCAGGCGTATTCCGGCCCCCCTCGATCGCGGCTGCCGGGCCCGCCGCGGGCCACCGCGGCCGGCGGCGGGCGCCGAGCGGGGCGAGCCACAGGCAGGCAGGCCCCGGGGCGGCCCTTCCCGGGGCGGCCCGGCAGCCGCAGCGCCGCGGGCAGGGGGCGCGCGTGCGACGGCCCCGGCCCCGCGGCCCTTCCCGCCCCCCCCCCGCTCCCCGGGCCTCCCCGCCGCCGCTGAGGCGGGCGGCCCCCGGCAAGGCCCGCCCGCCCCGAGGCCCAGGCCGGCACCCTTCTCCCGCGCGCGGCGGCGGCCGCCTGCGCTCACCATGTAGAGGGTGAAGGGGAAGCCGAGCAAGAAGAGCCACAGGTAGAGGTGCAGCGCGTTGACCCCAGCGCCCTGGTGCGGGTCCTGGTACCAGCCGCCGCTCAGCGCCGCCCACACGCCCTGGCGCAGGATCTGCAGCACCTGGGAGCCCATGGCGGCCCCGCTCCGCCGAGCCGGCCCCGCTCTATCCGCCCTGCGAGCCCGGGCAGAGCCGCGCGCCGCCCGCGCTCCGCGACAGCCCGCACGGCCGCAACCGCCGCCGCCGCCTCCCCAGCAACGCCGCCGCCATCTTATGTCCGGGCCCCGGGCCGGCCGCCCGCCCCCGCGCCGCCGACAGACCGGCAGCCCTTGCGGCAGGGAACACCCGCCCCGCGCTCTGCCGCCGGGGAGGGACAAGGCCGCGGGGGCGGGGGCGCCCGCTGCTGCGCCTGCGCGCCGCCTCCTTGCCGCCCCCTCCCCCCCCCCCCGCCGCCGCCGCCACCGCCCCCTGGCGGCGCGGAGGAGGGCGGCGCGGCGCGGGCCGGCTCGGCGCTGGGCGGGCGAGCGGTGGCCGCCGGCCCTCACCCCCCTGCGGGGCCCCAGCGCCCCCGGCGGGCGGCGGCAGGCCGGGGGCCGCCCGGAGCGCCGGGTGGAACCTGTCCCCCGGTCACCGAGGCGCGCTCACGCCTGCGGCCTGGCCGGGGTGGCCCGTGCCCTGTCGGGATGCTCCTAGAAGATGGAGGGAGACACAGCCGTCGCAAAGGGCCCTTCCTTCCCCTCTCCCAGGGCCTTACTCCTGGCGAGGTGCGCTGCCCTCTGCTTGTGGCAGGGCAGGAGGACGCTGTCCCATCGTACACTGTAATTCTTTAAAATTAAAGCAAGATAATTACCTCGCTGATTTTGGAGCCCTTCCATTTACTGTCAATACATGATTTTACCAAAACCCTTGCGTGCCCATCCCCACCCCAGGGTTTGCGTTGTTGTTGCTTTCAACACACACAAAGCCAGAATCACTTGGGTTCATTAGAAAGGAGAACGCAAGACAGCAGGCCGTGGGTACACCACAAGTCTCTCACAGATTTAAGTCTCAACTTCCACATGCACAGATTTTTACAGAAGGTCACTCGTTCTCAGCAAGTGCCAGCTTTTCAAGCTTTCCCCTCAGACAAGCACATCCCAAAAGTCACGCGTCAGATAAAAAAGGAGCAGATTAGGGAAGGAGTTTTGAGAGTGCTGTCGAGCAGGGGAAAGCAGTCTCTTCCTTCAACCCTATGAATGAATAATGCTGAGGATCCCTCCTTAAATTACCTGACTCCCCAGTCATATTTGGGAAAACATAGCTTTGAGGGCATGCTATGATACTGTCGCTGTGGTGGCAGAAGTATCCCACATAGGTTCTGTCCTGAAACCAAATTACTGTCCCACTCCAGCATATACAAGCTGGGGGAACAGCACCTTCTGGGTCTCTGCTGCAGAGGAATGAAATAACCCGAGCACTCAGTCATGACTCATGATGAGCACGCATTTGGGCTGGTGTTTTCAAGAGGCTGCATTAATGCCACAGTCTCCACAGCATTTTTCTCCCTGACAGCGAACCAATGGCAGCATTTGGCTATTCTTGGAAAACCAGAAGACAGAAGTGACTGACTCAAAGCAGATGGAGATCATCTTTTTTTGTTTCCCCAGTGGAAAAGTAGGGAGAAGGGATGGACACAAAACCCCAACCATGATGGCTCTCTCCCCCCAGTATAAGCAAATAAACCATTTTAACTTCATTGTCTCAGATGGTGCATTTTCAAATGTAAGACTGCTAGCAGTATTTTGCAAAGGAGCATTTTTTTTTTCACTCTGTCAAACAGGATTGAGATATGAAAGGAAAAAAGGATGCAGGGGGGGAGGAGAGGGGAGGGGGAAACAAACCAACAGAGAAAGCCTACAGAGGATTATCATGGATGGGGAGGGGGGAAATTCCCTTTATCCTTTTGGGATAAAGCCAAGCATGACAAGCCTCACCAGTTACAGTAGGCTCAGAAAAAACAAAAACTATGAAGCCTGTTTCAACTACATCATTTGCCAAAATACCATTAAAAACTAAATTTACAAATACAGCTGTTAAAAGCTGAAGTTTTTAGAATGTGTTATCCATAAATATACTATAATACTGTAACGCTCAGGATTATGAAGCGTTAGTTCTTCCAGCAGCTGTTTTATAAATGTTACATAAAAGCTGTTCACCTTCTCCACAAAAAGGAGGAAAGAGGGATAACATTCATTAATAACATGTCTGAAGGCTGTAGTAAATGCTTTAAAAACCTTTATGCTTCTGTTTAGGAGCCATTGATTAAATCTGGACAGATTAGCCTCAGCCTCGTAGTAATGATTCATGTTAAACAGTGCCCCTGTGTGAGAGGCTGGATGCTGTGGAAGCTTATGGCTGCTTCCCCAGCCCTGCTCCTAGAATTCATTGGACCAGCCATGGAGTGCTAGAGGCTTGGGGGGGTTAAAGAAAAAAGAAAAAAACCCAACAACAACAACAAAAAACCCACAAAACAAAACAAACCACCACACCAAACAGAGGAAAAGCATGGATATTACAGCCTCAACCCTGATCCAAAACACCATAACCTAGTTTAGCACAGATAGCCCTGTTCAAGAGCACTTCATCGTGGGATGATCTAGTCTGCATCCAGTAAAATAAGCAAGAGAATATCATGTGCTCAAGAGGACAATTAAATGTCATTGTTTAGCTATTTAAATGCAGACAGGCTGAAAACATTAGGACACAAGATGGGAAGGTAAAATTGATAACAAGCCCAGTTGTAGGCATCATTAACAAAGCAAGAAAAAAAAAAAAACAAAACAACTCATTGTTAGCTTTTAAGAGAAACAAACAAAAAATCCACATCTGGATAGAAAGTAACAGCAGTAGACTCAATCTCTGCGTTCAATCTCTGCAATCCAACAAATAACTAGCTTATCTTCTGCACTATACTTTATCCTTACAGTACTTCTTAAGGATGAGTATTACTCTCTGTACAGGAAAAAAGTGTGCTCTAGGAAAAATAGAGCACAACATCAGTGAAGAGTAAACAATCTATTAGGTAAAATATTTAAGAGAGGGGACATTAAATCAAATGATTGGAGATCAACCTATTTTTCTCCAGCATTTCTCTTGTAATTCAGTATGCCAAGACTAAGGCAAAGAAGTAATTTGCCACATAAGCCAGCATTACACAGGAGGAGACCAACTTGAAACTGTAACTGTTATTTTGGCCAGACAATACTTCAATTCCATTTTCCCTCACATTCTTTATATATGTACACAGTCAAGTGCTCTCCTTACAACTGCAGGCTATTGGGGAAACTTCTGTAGCAAATCAATATTATGGGCTCTCTTAGGTATGCCATCCTATTAAAGATATGGCTGTTTTGACTTGGACTTGGCCAAGGAATAATGATCTTGTACTCGTATACAGCAACTTTTTTCTTTACTTCATGCCACAATCCAGTGGGTTGACAGGGCGTTTGGAAAATCAGGGCAACGCTGTATGTGGTACACAGCAGAATGTAGGTTATACTAAACACTCAGATAAACTAATTGCAGTTTCTTGACTAGCCTTATGAGCACACTTTTTCTAATACATGATATTACAAGAACAGGAAGTTAATCAAAACAGTAACAAAACACTGAAACCTGCCACAAAAATGCTTCAACATGTTGCCATTTCTAAGAGTAACATTGCAGCACGCTTTGCACCATTAGCAGTCCTTCAGTCTTTCGTATCTTCTCATTCAAGAGAATGAAGTTCTACACTTTCCCTCCAGACATCTTTTGTGGGATACCCAAAATTATAATTTTAAAATTAGTTATCAAGAGAATTCCTAAGTTTTATGAGAACATAACTTAGATAATTAGGACAAGAGGTGAAACAGAAAGCCAAAAAGAATATTTCGCCTAAATTAGGTAAAAGTTATTATGTGCAGAAACAAGCTTATGATTGGCACTTCCTTGTAATTTTTCATTACAGTAGTCATCACAGTATGATACCAGGCTGTAAGTAGCTAATAAAACAATCATCAGAAAGTAACAAAAACACTGATTTACTCACTTTACAGTTATGAGGGCTGGCACTTCTCTCTCCATGCTGGATACAGCATATTTTTTCAGATGAAGATTGACAAACTAGGCCTTAGTGGCTCACTACCAACTTTTATTTACTTCTTCCTATTGATTCCTTCTCTCAGGTTCTATAGTTAGACAGCAGCATTTCAACCCCAATTTTTGGATCCTGCTGACACATACTACTTACTGTGGATTGGATACAGTATCCAAAGCAGCAACTTTAACTCCAAAATGAAAGAAAGAAAAAGACAAAAGTCAATTTTCTTTATAATTGATCCGCCTAGGAGAGAAGTGCACCTACCTTTTGATTTCCTGAAGAAGCAATAGTTAAAATATATACTTGCTACTCAGGCATTAAGAGTCTTTACATAATTTTCAGTCTTGACTTTTTTTTTTCCCGCCAATTCCCTACAATTGCAACCTGGTTAAAAAAGGGTTTATCTGAATTCAGAACACTGTCATAAATGGTGATAAATATGTTTTATTCTCTCATTATCTCATATGAGAATTAAGAAGTAGGCTTATTTACAAGGGCAACAGAAAGCAGAAAGTCATTCTACAATAATATTTGTTAGCCTGGTTTCACTGTAAGATAGCTAATTTTCTTATAAAACCTGTCAGGAGGTTGTTCTAGATTTGCTTTTAATTACAGTAGAGTGGTTTTCGACAACTGCAGGACTCCACTGAACGTGATGTTGCCATCACGTTAGCATCTGATGGCAGCTTATCTGCTATTTGCACAGTTTTTAAACAAAGTTCTAAACAAGAGCCAGACCCTTTCCCAGATCACACTCCCTTTCTAGCAGAGAAGTCACACCACATTCAGCCTCGCACACTAAGAGATTGCTATGAAATTACTCTGTGAAACTTAGTCCTGTATATTACCCCTCCTCCCAATTGGAATACAGCCTTTAGAGACAGTGAGAAAAACAAGCCTATTCTCTAGGGTTTCAGTACAGATCAGGCACAGATTTACCAGCAGGAAGGTTACCTGGCAGGGGACCTCCTCTCCCTGCTGGGCTGGCAAGCTCACTGCTTACAGCGCATGATGCAGCCCCAGCTGTGTACCAGGATACAGCCCGCACCCACCTCTATCACTGCCACAGCACTAAACACACTCCCAGATCCACCTGCCCTTTCACGATACACCCTGCCCAGCATCCCAAACCATTCCCTCTCTCTCAGTGTGGGAAAACATAGTTCTTGCCCTCACAAACCAAGAAAGGGGAAGAAAGTTTTGGGGGTTGGTTTGGTTTTTTTTCTTTTTTTCAACTACCCCTATGACTAATATACCTCTCCATAGTACTTCACAGTGCTACTTAGGCAGAGATCAATGCACTGGGTGGAGGATGCTAATTACTGATCTGCAAACAGCTGAACCATGAAGCTCACAGTCCCATTAATCCTGCTCTTGCAGTTTGTCTCAGCTGCCTGCTGCACGTTTTGAGTATGTAAGCTCTTTTCGTACGCTCTCTGAGCCCTGTGGTTTTCTCAAGACAAAATAAGCAGACCAAAGCGAGATTCTCCCCAAAGAAGAGTACTTACATAAGTTTCTTATTATCAGGGAGTGCTGAAAGGGGAAAACAGTTTAAAATAGATTCACACAGACAAAGAAGTCCCATGACAGCTAAGAAAAAAGAATTCTTACCAACTTGTTGATAGCAACCTTCTGTAAGTTGCCACTAGAACAACAGCATCTTCAACTCCACTCCTTTTCTTTGTTGTCTAGAAATTGTCTCTATACAGCTTTCTGCTGTACATTTTTATCAGCTATGTGGGCCTCAGTCTCACTATGCTAACCTCTTGCAGCTGCTTCAGCATGGCTGAAAAAATCAATTGGAATGGCTTAATGCTCCCATTGCTAGAGACAGAGTGTAGTTTGAAGACGAGCTTTCCTCCTAGAGATGGTTCTGGTAGCGTTTCTTGCAAGAAAATTGCAATGGCATTATCCACTTTCACATTACAGGACCTAATTGTGTGAACGTGTCCATACAGAAATCACACAGAGAAGCATCATCAGTGTCCCAGTGACCACAAGGTCTCTCTGAAAAAGAGGAATTTGCTAGCATTGCTGGTACAAGAATTGCCTAAAAACACCATGGAGATGAAACATAATAAACAAGGCTAAAATTAGAATATCCAAACACCGAGCTGACAGTATTTTAGCAGCATTTATACCACATTCTTTAAAGTACAGCACAGTGGTGCCTCACTGTAAGAAATTTCTACCAAACAATGATTCATGATGCTACTGGGATAAATTCCTATTTAAGATCTTTGTTCACAGTTAAAACTCTCTGTCTGAAGTACAAAGCTCCCATAACATGCGAATGAGTCCTCGAGACCATCTTCTCCATTTTAAAGGATTTCTTCTCTCTTATGGCTCTCTTTAGCCATTTTTCTAAGAAAGTTAAGCCTTTTGAATTGGTCAGTCCTTGTCTAGGAGAGGGTTTCTGTTTCAAATACATTGTCAGAGGCAGAATTTAAAAAATATTAAATGCCTCCCAATTTCAGGGTAATGAGAAGAGGCCAACATTAGGATCCCCAAAGAGGAAATGTCAGCAGAAACTGGAGAATAGTCTTGAACCGT
Organism: Theristicus caerulescens; assembly: GCA_020745775.1. Classification (NCBI taxonomy): domain Eukaryota; kingdom Metazoa; phylum Chordata; class Aves; order Pelecaniformes; family Threskiornithidae; genus Theristicus; species Theristicus caerulescens. The sequence continues at coordinate 32,460,998 of CM036564.1, forward strand.
CTGTCTTATCAACAGGCATGTAGTTTCATATTATTCACAGTATGGACCATGTCTTGCACAGTTAGCAGGCCAAAAATGCGTAGAGAGGGAACATGGGTTAGGGCGATTATTGTGGGGAACTGAGGAAGTAACGACGTTGTGGTGAGGGCCTGGGAAGAAGCTGAGAGTAATGTGCATATGCAGGGACTGTGGAAATCTGTAGAATAACTAGTGGAATTGCAAGGCAATAATGTTGTAGGGGACATAAGTCACAATTTCATGTGATTGGATTTCATACAAGGACAAGGGTCCACTCAGGCAGATTAGCTGAGAGGCCCTGCAGGCCTTGGCGGTTTCCCTGGATCTTTCCTGGATTTCAGCTTCATTCTGAATAAACAGAAGACTAACTTTATATTTCTGTCTGATTTCAACTCCTTTGCTAACTGTGTATGTAAGACTCCTCACTGAATACAGCCTTGTCTGAAGTGGAATATGGCAGTGACTGTGTGCTTTAGTAGGAGGTGTGAAGAATAATTTTGACATTCAAGACTATTGGAAACAGTATGTAATTCATTGCCTTGAGATGGAATGTGGCCATAGTTAACAACCTGAATTTGAGAAAAGAACTGCAGAATCTCAGTTTTAAATCCCTTTTGGAAGGTAGCATCTCTAGTCACACACTGCTTCAGCACCAATATAGGTCAGTCGCGGCAGAAGCAGTGCTATTTTTTAAACAACCAAGGTTTAAATTCCCAGAGATGTTGTATGATTTACACTGGCAAGAAACCTCGGCTGCCTCACAAGATCTGCCCCTTCCTGTATTCTTCTTTCTGTTCTCTGGAGGTCTCCCAGATAAATATTGAGCAGGTCAGACCTGCTTAGTGTAGAAGATCTGATGAAATCATGCCCTGAGGTGTTGTGACTACTATTTTTGTATTTGCTTGATTTGGCAGTGCCTGAAGGTACAGTTGACAGATTTCAGGATGTGAAAATGATTAATCTGGGGGGAGTGCCCTGAAACACTGCCACTTTATGGCAGATCTAAAGTAACTTGGATTCCAGCAACCTTTTAAAGAGTTATTGAAGAAGAAAACCCGTATGAGCTACCCAGTGAGTAACATTCCAGGAATCACAGAGACACAGACCCAGGCTGTCCCAGACAATCTTTCCTTTTTCTCTAGGCCATGTTTTCTCTAAGCACTAGCTTAAAGAAGCCGTCATCCTACAGCCGTACCACTGCATGAACCAAATGAAATCAGGCATAAGTACAGCAGAATGAGGGAAGCCTGAAGGAGGTGTGATGAGAGCTTTATTAGAGAGGACATATGGCTTTTAAAGAAAGGGTCTTTGGCAGCCAGCTGGAGGTGGCATAATTATTCATCAGGAAAACAACAGCAGCTACAAAGATCTTCTTCCTCCCCTGCTGGCTGAATAGATTTGTTGCAGCCGTTCAATGGGCAACTGGTTTTAACCTACCCTCCATAAACAGCATTTCATGTTACGCTGCGTTAGGAGGAAGCTCTTACTGTAAAAGAAATCCATAGCTATACGGAAACACGCACACACATTCAACTCAGCCTCTCGTTGCAGCCCCTACTTTCAGCTAGCTCTTTGCTATAACCCGGTAAGACAGTCCCTGTGAACACAGAGCACGCATATCCATGTATATAGACCCATATGTTCATGTACATATATGGATATACCACAGGTTCTGAAATAGCACAATTTTTCATGAAAATATTCTTTCAGCTGCATTAGCTGATAGTCTTCAGTCTGTTTTTATACCAGATTGTGTTTCACTTTTTACATTTATCCTTGTATCCATGAGGTTTGTCATCAGAATTCTTTGCTCTCATCTGTACAGGTGAGACCTGATGATCCTCCTCTACAGCAGCAGCACAGTGGCACCACACTGAGTAGGGAACCATGTGCAGTCAAGAAAAGTGGACTTAAAAATAGATTCACTTTTTGCAACTCCATGTTATCTGTTAAGTGGCACTGATACTAATGCATGTGTTGGATATAGTTTTTTTATCTGTGGATGAAAGCAACTTGCAAAGGAGGTATCCTTAATTCCTTTGTACAGGTGTTAAAACTGTTGCAAATTGAGTGATTTACTCTGGTTCATGACGTAAACCATTGACAAAGCCAGCACCCAGATCTCCCCGGTCCTGATCCATTAATCAGAGTGATGTTTAACACAAAGAGCATCCATACAAACTGTCACAGCTTCTGCAGAGTCAGTACTAGACAAGTGAGCTTTTTCTTGGTTCAGAGACAAGGCAGTGGGATGAAACAAAGGCTATTAATTCCTCTATATTTATTTATCACGTGAGATTTTTCCCCGCTTCATATCAACAGCAGATACTGAACAGCACAGTAGCGGTGGAGTTCACAGATCAGAGAACTGCAGGCAGATTCATTCCAACTCTCAGCCAGCCTGAAGGTTTTTCTATAAACACTGCTTGTTGGTCCATTCCTTCTGTGGAAAAACCCACAGGAGATGCTCTGAGAGGCTGGATCCATGAGCAACCCTTTGCAGAGTTTCTTCCTGATCTTTTGCTCAGGAGTGAGGGATTTTGCCCATCGTGGAGCAGCCTGTAAATCCCTCATGGCAGATTCTTAGGGATCTTCAGGCATCCAGAGGCATCTGTGTTTCCCAAGGCCACTTACACGGATGCCTTGTGCAGCTGCTAGGTTCTTGGCTCCAGGTTTGGCTCCAGAGCACTGTCCATATTAATAGCATTAGTCTATTTATTTCATTAGTGCATTCTTTATCGGTCTGCAGCATGGAAAGACATATTCAGCCGCTTGGGAAATCTTTGATGGATTAAGCAATGAAAATGAACAGGGAGAAAACTGTTAGAGAGCAAAGGAATTAGATATAGGTGTATGATGCTGATGACAGTCATATATTTCTGACCACATTTGCTGGAGAAACATTTAACCTTCACCTTTTCATAGGCCTTCCCAGAACAGTGATGACTGCAAAATGGCCTGGAAACACTTTTCTGGAGATAAACAATGGAAATTATCTGACATTAAAAATAACCCTAAGGGCAAAAAATCAGAAATGACTTTGAAACAAAGGAAGGGTGGAGTAAGCAACCCTTTTGGAGAGATTTATACCCTGCTTCGTGTTGCTTATAGAACCCAGAAATGCCAGTGAAGCTTGGATCAGAAATCTGTAAGCTATATGCCTATAGCTGTTATATACAGTGTTCTAAACATTATAGAAATTAGTGAACCTATTACAAAATCTGCAGCAGTTAAAATTAGATTTGGAGTGATTTATCTTTTTGCCATTGTTTCAGCATGTGACATGACATGAAAAGAGGAGGTTTTGTTGCAAACAGTATTTTAACCACAAAAAGCTATTTTGCAGTAGAAAATGTACTTCCAAGATTTAATTCAATACTGAGTGTTACACAAATCTTATGAAAAACAGTCTCGCTGTGGTAACAGCAGAATTAAGCACAGGTGGCCAAAGTATTTTGACTCTTGGACTGAATTTTGAATTTCTGGTACACACTGCTGCTTCGCAGTTATGTTGGTAGCCATGCAACTAAATGCTTTCTTGTAAATCTTCAAACGGCATATGATGGAAAACAAGCAAAACATTTTAAATTTTAAAAAAAGAGGTATAAGTCAAAGCTTCAGGCATAATTTTGCAAGCTATATATTGAAAAGCATCTTTATTCACAACTATTACTTCTACTGACATCAGGAAAACTGCACACAACTTGACTCTCTCTTAATGCAGAAAGTCTGTAGGATCTGGGTCTTACAAGTAGACAGTTCAGAGCTTATAATAATCCAACTTTTCACTAGCCTCCCTTCTGCCTTACTCCTTACAACAGATCTAAACAACACATACTTTCTCAAAAAGACTTCTATGTGATTGGTAGGCCTGGTAGGAACTTCTGTTGGATGCTATTCTCACTAGCTAATTGCATCTTCTGGTTCCATGAACCTCATCATCTCATAAACTTTAAGAAATTGTCAGATTTGCTCATAAATACAACAGAGAAATTACAAGGGACTGAGTTTAATGGAGTGATGGAAGAACATCAGCTCCAGGCTTAAAGTGTTTAGTAGGAGTGGGACTGATGTGTCCAGAAAATCCATCAAATTCAGTTAGCTAGAGTGACCTTCAAGCAAATTCAGTAGGAGGTGGCTGCACAGGCAACGCGTGTGGCCTTGTGTAGTCTACAGAAAAAAAGAGAGATTGCATTACTGAAAGCTTATCCTTTACAATAACACCTCATCTTCTTCCCACCGATAAGATAGCAACAACCATTGTCTTTGTGATCCATCTGTCTTTCTAACACTCTCTATCCGAAATAAGGGTAGAAGTGTGCTGAGAGTTAGTCAGTCTCTGTGGATACAAACCGGGAAACTGTCATGTTCTCTGATCGGTTGGTAGCAGAGCTGAAGAAAAAGCCAGGAGTCCTAGATGTGCATGTACAGTTACATTTGAATTAAGATTAATTTAAGTGAAAATTAATTAACCTGCCTCCACCTACTGCACAGTTGTTAAGAAAAAGAAACAAGATTACATCCCAAAAACATGTGCTTCTTTTTTCTCACCCTTACAGCACCCTCAGGATTTGTAATGGCACACGTAAGTCCCAAAGAAGATTAAAAAGGGCAAACTGGAGGGCAAACAGGAAAGAACTGAAATCAACCCCAGTTTCAGAGGATAAAAGGAGTTGTTCTGAGGGGGAAGCTAGAGGAAAAGTGTGATAAGAGTAGTATCTTAGAAGCATGGACCACGAGAAGAGGTCTTCCAAGGAGGAACTGGGTGTTTAGGGGAGCCTGTGGACCTAAGTCTTCCAGACCTCCTTGCGGACCTAGATGAGGCTGGGTTCAGTGGTGTCATTCATACTAAAATGCAAGTAAAGAGAGTTTATGCTTCTACTGAGGGCAACCGTGAGATCGTTTCTCGTATATGCTGTGAGATGACTATATTCAGTTCTGTTTTCGGTGATATACCCCTGGCTGGGTTTACTGGCTGTGGGGTGTAAACAGGGCCTGGCAAACTCCCTCCTGGATGGGTGAGAACTCGACCAGATGAAGTGCTCATGAGGGAGATGACTCACACTACCTCATTCCTTCACTATTATGCAACTTGCTTTTTTTCCAGAGTAAGGTTTTCTTCCACATTCTTTCTGTGATTTTTTTTTCCCCTTCAGTAGAAGCGCCTGCCTTTGTCATGATTTCACCCTGAAATGGGCAGGGAATTCAATAATGCAACCTGGCAGGGTATCAAAGGTCCATTTTCTCAAGGGGAACAGGAAAAGGTAATAATGGTTTGAGGAACTGGAAAACAAATATGTCCTATGTAGACTACAATTGTTCCATCTAAGTGAATAAAAACAATGAGCTTTGAGCCCTGAGGAAACAGCGTGCGGCTCCAGCAGGACCGAAAATAGCCTGGGCGAGAATTTCTTCATTGTTAACTGCAGAATGGAAAAATAAGCTGTCTCTACAAGGCGGTGCTGGCGGCGAGGGGCTGGACGGGCGTCTGCAGCGCTGCGGAGAGCGAGCCAGCAGCGTGTGGAGGCTCGGCGGTGCCGGTGGGCGGGCAGGCCGGGCAGGGATTTTTACCCTCCTGAAGTCAGAGGTTTCATCCTTCTGCTGTGTTAATTGAGACTGGTGAGAGTATCAGTGCCAATTAGTTACAGCTCCTGCTGGTGAGGTGATCTCGATTCTCCTTCACCGGTAAGAATGACCAAAAATAAGTGCTGGAAGGGCACTGTAAATGTCAAGTTATGTCTTGTACCTCTGGAGCGGGTCTGAGGAGAAGAGACACTGCCCAGGGGCTGGCACTGCAGCTCCTCAGCACGGGTGGCATTCCCCTGGCACACTTGTAAGGAGACCAACCTCGTTAGAGATCCTCCTCCCCAGCCAGCTCTGGAGTTTGTTAACCTTTCCTTTTTATTATCCACATAAAGAAATTCTGGCACAGTATTGACAATTTAAAGATGGATACCTTCTACTAGGGTTAAGCAGGCAAAACAATTCATACACTAAAACTGGATAGAAAGGAAGCGTTTTTCTTTGCTGGTAGTGAAGCAGCTATGTTATACCAGAAAGAATGAGATAACTGTGTGAAAATGGGGAAATGAACTTTTTGTAGCCATCAAAATAGTCTCACTGTAACATATTTTACATATGCATTCAAAATAATATAGGCAAATAGCATGCTAGGTTTTCCTGAAGCTTATTAGAAAATGGTGGGTTCCGCTCAGTGTTTCAGTCCCACCAGGTACCTCTCTGCAGTCCCAGGGAGGTGCTTGCTTGTGTTATAGGTTTTAGGCCTTTTAGACTCCTGTAGGAGCACCATGGAGTCTAGGAAGAGTAAATACTGTTATGGAGTAATGTAAAGGCTCTGCTGGCATGAATTTGAGGTGAATGCTTAAGGAGCATTAAAGCTGTGAGTGAATTATGTAGCTCATTCTATTGAGTGCTGGTTCATCGTTACCCCGTTCCCTGTTAGCTTGACACAAGTTACAGAAAAATAGAAATAAAAAAATCTGAGAATTGCAAAACCTCTTATTGTGACTTCTTCAAAGCCCCTCTTCCTGTAAAGACAAGTCTTACTTGTTTTGAATACAAGGGTCAAAGCTGACTTCAAGAAAGGTCTGATTATTACTTGTCTGTCCATAAACGTTGTAGGTAGAGTCTTACGTGAGATCTTTTGGGATCAAAGCTGAGCCTCTCTGCTTCCCAGTGGTACGAAACTTCAGATTCTACCAGCAGTGGAGCAGGAAGACTTATGCTTAACCAATATATATGTGCAGAAAGCCTGTCATTCATCCATTAACAAATCTTACTCTTACAGGCCCTTTCAGCGGCATAATTTAGAGGGAAAATACCACACTATGAGAAAGAAGGAGGCATGTATCCTTCAGAAGTTAATTATGTTTAATGATGTTATCTTTTGAAAACTACTCAGGTACCAATTAGAGTCAAAGACACTCAACAATCTGCAGTCTGGGACGGATCTGTGTAGGCTAACTCCATGAATCATGCTTCTCATTCTACAAAAGCTTCAGCTGCACAGTGAACTGTACAGTGCCTTGACAGTGTGCATAACCAGAGCCCACCAATTAAGACTGCCAATTGGGGGGGGGGGGGGGGGAAGTAAACAGATAATACAAATTAATTCTGGAGTGTGTCGTGGTTTAACCGCAGCCAGCAGCTAAGCACCACGCAGCCGCTCGCTCACTCCCCCCACCCCAGTGGGATGGGGAAGAGAATTGGGAGGGTTACAGTCAGAAAACTCGTGGATTGAGATAAGAACAGTTTAATAATTGAAGTAAAATGAAATAGAATAGTAGTAATAATAATAATAATATAATAATAATACAATAATAATATACAGAGCAAGGGATACACTATACAATTGGCTCACCACCTGCCGACCGATGCCTAGCACGTCCCCGAGCAGCGATCGCTGCCCCCCCCCGGCCAACTTCCCCAGTTTATATACTGAGCATGATGTCATACGGTGTGGAATAGCCCTTTGGCTGGTCTGGGTCAACTGTCCTGGCTGTGCCCCCTCCCAGCTTCTTGTGCACCTGGCAGAGCATGGGAAGCTGAAAAAGTCCTTGACTAGTGTAAGCACTACTTAGCAAGAACCAAAACATCAGTGTGTTATCAACATTATTCTCATCCTAAATCCAAAACACAGCACTCTACTAGCTACTAAGAAGAAAATTAACTCTATCCCAGCTGAAACCAGGACAAGTGTAAAGGCAGACTCCTTGAGATGGTTGCAACAGTGTAACATGAAATCCCTGCTCAATGGGTTGATGACTCTGGCTGTCTATGGATCTGGTGCTGCCAGTACTGAGAGATGGCATTACAATAAAAACATGACGTGTCTCTCTGCCCACACTTAACTGAAAGATCAAAACAGAACTAGGTCCATTTCCATGTAAGTACAAGCATATCCCCTTCCAGTTGCCTTATGAAATATCGAATGAATACAGTATCATATTTGAGCTTAGTCACCAGGCAAAGCGTAGACGCTATACAGGAAAATCAAGACAAAAAATTTCCCGGTAAAGAGTCACACATTTTTTGAAAGAGGCTCCTCTAACTAATTCTGCTAAGGATTTAAACTGTGATTGCAAATGAAATGAGACAGCAGGCAAACGTTGCCTATTCCCTCAAGACAACATGGAAAAAAACAATTACTGCTGCACTGACCTAGTTGGTCTTATTTTAGATTGAGGTTTATTATTCTGAATAGGAAGTTAACTTACTGAATACAAATTAGAGAAAGAAGACATCAGCCTCAATCAGCAAAAGGATTATTTTACTCCAAATGAAAAGGCTATCTATTTTATGTCCATAACTTTGTAATGACAGGAGATTTAGTAGAGTTATGATTTGGCTATAAAGCTATGATTTGGATATGAATGCTGGTATCTAATGGATGTTGTATGTCTCTGCATGCTGTAATTCTAATACACCATTAGAATTAGGAATAAAGTTTGCATTCATCTCCTATGGTTTGAGTTCAGATACAAGATTCTTCATTTTTGTGTTGTGTTTCTGAAGGTATTCAAGGGTGGCCTCAGCAACCTGAACACTGGCCCAAATGCTTTGTTTGACAATCTTAAAGCCTAAAACAAATCATGGACTAGCCAATATCTTGTTTTCCATCTTGGTTTTGTTATTTCCAAACAAAACCTCGTTACCCTCACAAACAAGGGAGACTTGGTCATTCCTTGGGCAGAAGGCCTTGAATGGGAGCCGAGGTGGCACAGGCAGTGCAAAACACTCTGAGCGAGTGCTGCACCATATGCTGGCTGTGGCACCAAAGGGTACTGTGCTGCTGCTTCTTTTTTCACACAAAACATAAAAAGGAAGATTGAGGCCACCAGCACCTATAAAGATTTCAGAAACCCAAAAGGTTTCCTGTAGTATCTTTGCTGAACTCTGGTGGGAGCATTTGCATTGCACTAATCTGAGTTCCTCTATTCAAATAAGTTAAATTTTTGTTCCCCGCACTTGCAAAACTGTGGCACAATGTTGCCGATCTGGCAGTGTGGTTCTGGTGTCCTCTACAGGAGCAGCAACTCAACCAATGACAAATTAAACAAGAGCTATAAATGTGGCTTGGATTGAGATAATACACAGTATGCAAATGGTAGTCGTTACTAAGCCAAAGTTAAACATTATTTCTGTTAGCTGTATATCTTTTAGTGTAGGCAGAAACGTCATTTGAAAGTCTTCCTTGGGTTTATTTTTCTTACAGAGATGCTGATAAATGTACGAATGCTTCATGTTACATGTGAAATTATGCTGTGACCTGTAATAATAGTCATGTAATCATTGCTATAATTTATTATCAAAACAAATTCAAGCTAAATTTAAAAGCCAAATCTGTCTGTGAAATCTACTGGAAGCTCCCAGATTTTGGCCCAGAATTTCCACTCTCCAGTGTTTTTAGTCTTCTTTTATTTTCCAGGTCATCTGTTCTATGGAGAAAGAAGATATAGCCATCTGGGAGATTAGCATATATATTTTATGAAGCAGAGTAGAGCTCTCTCTTTTACTGACTCAGATGCTAAAGACCCAGATTCGCAGCCTGCCTCCTAACAAGCACAGCACAGTTCATAAAGCTTCTGTTGCCAATGGCTTACCTCTCTTCCCTGCATGAAGAACAAACCTACACTAAAGTGATGTTGGCAAGGCAGCACTGTTCTAAAGTGGGGAAAAAACCACAGTCCGACTTTACAGCCATGCAGAGAGGCAATTTATAATGACAGAAGGATCCATTTGTCAGTAAAGCTTACATTGTTTGAGGAGAGATTATCAGCAATTGGTCAAACAAATCTGTCTACTGGCATGAGATACATCTCCAGAGTGGTGTATATGGTTATATCTGTGGACAGAACCATGGAACAGCTGAGATATATCCTCTGAAATGTATAAAAGCCAAATGAGAGCATTAGTGCTGGGTTAATTTAAGATGCAACATAAATTACCATGGGATGTAAAAGAAGTGAGCTGCACTAAGCAGATGTGCCAAGGAGCATCTCCTTAATCTTTTATACTTTCTTACTGTGCTGGTAGAGATGTGCTTTCATCGTAGCTACAGTTGAAGTACAGTGGTTTTCTAGTGCTGCGGTGTAGTTGGACTGTGCTGCTACTTTTCTTCTTTCTGGACGTTCCTCTTCCTTTTTTTTTGTAGCATTCTGGTTTTTTCGCCTCACACAGCACAGAGACTAGGAGCCTAGAGTGCCAACATTTTGATATCTAGTGCAGATTTATAACTATGGACTGGCACAGTGGTAACATGTTGTTATAGAGCTGCTAAGTCCAGTGAAGAAAGAGGAAAGGTATCCATTGAAAGATAGAGTACTAGTTTAGTAGTCTGAACAAACATCTAGAAAAGACAGGGCAAAAGCGGAGATGATCATCCTAAATTTATATGAATAATGGAATTGAATAAGCAGAGTATTTTCCATAGCTTCTTAAAACAAGGGCTGGGGATAGGCTGGCCTTTTTGTTTATCCTCTAATAATTTGTTATTTTTTTTTAAATGTAGATGCAAAAATGAGCCTGAATTAAAATCCGTGGTCCAAAGTTCCCAGTTTGGAGGAAGTTTGAACTACATTCAGAGTATCATCTGCACTCTGCAGATTAGACTCCCCTTTTTAAACATATTATAACAAAATCTATATCCAAACTTTGGGAAGCACTGAGTGGGTATTCAGATACAGACTTTGAGAACTGGATCTGTTATATCTAGAATCTAACTCCCATTATTCAGGTCTGCTGAATAATAATGGGAACATATACAGTCTTATTAGAAAATGCATAAGAAAAAACCTCTGGTGTAGCATTTAGGCTATATGTTCACCAGAAAGGCATGCACCATTTCAAAAATCTTTCTCTATCTTGCAAATGCTAAAATGTCATCTGTCACAGACTGCATGCAGACAGTCTTTAATGTTCTTTTCTTATGCCTTTTGCCAGTTACTGAAATACGAACTTAACATTTACTGACTCTTCTATTTACCTTGATCTTAAGAACAGCCTTCCCATCTGGCCAAATCTTTTCATTCAGAAACCGGTCTCTGACATGGCTGGTAAAAGATGCCAAGAGAAGTCTGTGAGAATGGGAAAATCCTATCATGGCTCTTCAGAGCATTTCCCTGGATGCTCTCCCAGCTCCAGGCACTGGCTGCTCTGAGCTTCCTGAGCCAGTCACACCGTCTCTGTAGAAACAAACACATCATTGGTGAAAAAAAAAAGGGGAGGAAAAAAAAAACCCAAGATGTCTTTGAGAAGCAAAGCTGACTCTGTGCTTCAATATCAAGGCGTTCCACAAGATGGCAGGGTTCTGTCTTGGCAGGTCACTACAGCAGGCAACCTGAGCCTCTGCACAAGTCATTTTTCTCCCACCATACTTTTCACTATCGGTACTATAACTCTGCACTTTAAATATTTCAGTGTTCTATAGCAGTGATCAAAGTAAGTGTCAAACAGCTGAAAGATAGGAGACCTCTTTTTTTATGTCTCACTAAAATTTTTATATTACTATTTTTAAAGTATTACATTCACATAAAGCATAATAATTCCCCACTGTGTGAATTAAAGAAATAATTTTTTCCCTAAATAAAATTGGACAGAAAAGTATTGCATGCAGCTGAGGCTGTTTTAATTAGGGACATTAACATCAGTTGTTCAGATTCCATCTCAATCATCTATTATTTGAACTCCAAAAATTATGAATGCCACTATTTTTCCCCCCTTGGCTTCATGATCAAGACAAGGTAACCTAACTCTGGGCTGCTGCTGAAAGGGCCAGGTCTGCTGTCCCTTTCACCCTCCCTGTCCTGCTGCCTTACGTTGTGCTGGCTTTTATGACTGTGCGTACAGTCGTAATGCAAGTCAGATCAACCTAAAAAGCTGATTGAAAACTAGCTGCTTTTACTTGGCAGCTTAGCTTTCAATTAGATAAATGAGCTGAAATGACTCTACAGCCATGCAGTCACCACTGCTGCAATCAGGAAAGCGGGTCAAGCGTGTGGCAAGGGGCAGGAAAGTCCCTTTCAGCAACAGAGTAATTTTGGATAAGCTTATGCTAATTGTGAAAACACACCCTTAAGTAACAAAAGAATAGTGGAGACGATGCATCCTCAGCTCCATCCTCACTGGCAGGAGGAGATGGAGATACAGGAGAAAATCTGAAGCTCATTTGTTAGACAAGTTCAATTTGAAAACTAGTGCTGCAGCATGCCCAAATCTTGCGTATGTCACATTGAAATGTTAGTTCTGACCTCAACTATATATATTTTGCTCTTTAATTTATTTGTAAAATACGGATATTAATATGACAGCTCTTTCTAGGCAAGATGTTTTTGGTTTCTGTCAGAAATAAAGGCTGTGAGGTTTGTGAAAAAAGAAAGGAACTAGAAAAATTTTAGTTCCCTGCAGGGTTCTCTGCAATACTTGTTACTAAGTTTCAGTCGGGTGGTGGTGTTTTCCCAGAAAGTAGACAGGCAAATTCAAGTATTTTACAAACAACAATAAGGATTTTGAATGACCTCTTTAACTCAGAGCACGCTATTCTTAAGATCTTCATCATTCTTTTTAAAGGCGAAACCCTGGTGCTTCCTAACAGAGGGATAGATAAATAAAGTCCCACTGCACAAAATGTAAGAACTATTAGCAGTTACTTTGTACATAAAACAAAACAATTGCCTCACTAGGGAATGGAGAATTTTTAAAAATTTAATCTTGCAGAGAAGAATTGTGTAACTCCACTTACAAAACACTAAAGAAAAACTAAGCCCAAGATCTTACGTAAGTGGGAAGACGTCATGTGTGGTCAGGGTACCTGGGATTCTCATTCGGCATCAGCTGGCCTTGTTACGATGAAGCCTGAACAGAGAATTTTCATTTCCAGTTTTAGCACTGAAAATCGAATTAGCATCTTAAGTAAAGCTGGAGTGAAAGGAAAGAAAATCTCCCTTTTATATCAGTAAGCACAAACACATTCTGTTCACAAGGCCTGGTATCTTCTCAAGCTGTGAAAATGTTGGTTGCAGGGAGAAGGAATTTGTATTTTCAGAACCAAGAAGGGGTACACTGATTACAAGAGTGAGAAATAAATTCTGTTGTTTAATTTTTAATGCAGGCATTCAGCAGGGACGCATCCATGTTAACCTTGTACAAAATCCAGGTAACGCCCGTGCTGAAGCGCAGGCCGACGGGATGGAATAACTGACAGCAAAGCCTTCCCTGGCCCCCGCCTTGGTCTGGTTGCCGGCCTGAGCCCCTGTTCCAGGCGACAGTGGAGCTCTGAGGGTCCCTCAGGGTGCGGGAGGGACAGCGGGGCGCCGGGCCGCTCCGGTGGCCCAGGAGGAGCGGGAAGCATGCCAGGACAGGCAGCGCTGCCGGCACTCGGCCACCACCCGAAATCCCACCCGCCTGCGCCCGCGGGAGACCCGGCCGGGCTCAGCGCCCCTCGGGAGGCCCGGGCGGGACGCCGGCGCCCGGGAGCCGGGGGAGGGCATGGAGGGGCGGCGGAGCGGCGGTCCCCTGGGAGGGCTGAGCCGCTCCCCGGTGGCAGGCACGGCCCGGCCCGGCCCGCCCCAGGTGCGCCGCCCCAGCGCAGCGGCGCCCGGCGCGGCCCAGCCCTCCGGCCACTGGCGGTCGCCCCTCCCTCGCCCCGCTCCCGTGTCATGCCCCTTTCCCCAGCCAATGAGAAGCGGCGTGGAAGGGCGGAGCTTGGGGCGCTTAACTGACAGGCGCCGCGAGGCCCAATGGGAAGCGAAAGTTGACGAGACGGAGGCCAATCGGAGGGGACACCGGTGAGTGCGAGCCTCCGGGGCGAGGGGCTGGGCGGGGAGGGGGCGTGGCCAAGCGGGCGAGGGCCCTCAATCAGGTGAGGGCGGCGTTGACGGGCGGTAGCGGCGGCCAATGGTGGTGAGGAGGCGGAGCCTCCCCCCCTCCCGCCGCCGAAGCTGCCAGAGAGTCAGGTGGCTCCGGGATGCGCGGCGGCGGCAGGCGGAGGCGGGCGCGGAGGAGGCGGGGGGGGATGCGGCGGCGGCTCGGCGGCCCGCGCTGCCTGCCCTCGCCTCTTCCCGCGCTGGGCTGAGGCGGCCCCGCGCCGGGCCCCCCCCCGGTGGCGGTACCTGCTGCCGGCGGGCGCCGGGCCGCATGAACAATAGGCGGCGGTACCGGCCCCGCCGCCCCCCCGCAGCGCCCGGCTGCCGCGGGCGCCTCCCCCTATGGAGCAGCCTCGCCATGGAGCCCCTCACAGAGCTCAGCCAGGAGGGCGCGGGCGGCGGGGAGCCGCCGGGCGGCGGGCCGCTCTGGACCGCCGTCTTCGAGTACGAGGCGTGCGGCGAGGACGAGCTGAGCCTGCGGCCGGGGGACGTGGTGCAGGTGCTGTCCCGGGACTCGCACGTGTCCGGCGACGAGGGCTGGTGGACGGGCAAGATCGACCAGCGCGTCGGCATCTTCCCCAGCAACTACGTGAGCAGCGGCGTGCAGGGGGGCGGCCCGGAGCTGCGGGCCCGCTACCCGCCGCCCCCCGCCATACAGCGTAAGGCGGCCCGGGGCGGGGGACTCGGCGCGGCCCCTCGCCGCCACCCGGCGGGGGGGAGGCGGGGAGAGGCCCGGGCCCGGCCCTGCTCTGGGCCAGGGGGCGGGGCTGGGGCCGTCGGCGGTGGCGGGGAGAACCGGACCGGTGGGAGCCGGGACTGCCGGGATGGTGCGGGGGGAGCCCCGGCCCGGCCCTCCCGAGGGGAGGCGGGACCGCCGCCGGCGCGGAGGGAGGCCCGGTCCGGCCCGGCCCTTCCGTCGGCCCTGGCGGGAGCCGGGACCGCCGCGGCGGGGGGAGGCCCAGCCCGGTGGGCAGCGGCTGTGGGAGGCCGCGGGGCCGGGCCGGCGGCGGATGGGGCAGGGGCGAGCGCGCCCTGCGACGGCCCTTGGCGGGGGAGCGGAGGGGGCTGCCGCGGCCCGGCCCCTCACGCCCTGGGGCTGCCCCGGGCCGGCGGCCCCGCTCGGCTGGGCCAGGGCCGCCCCGGCCCCGTTCTCCGGTCCGGGTGGCTTTCCCACCCGCAGCCGCATTCCTGCTGCTCCAGTGCCCTTCTGCCTTCCGGGCCAGCGCTCCTCTCCGGGGAGGCCCAGCCCAGCTCGGCGTGCTGGCGCTTCGTTGGCGCCGGGGGCTGTTTCCCATTGTTAAGTCCGGGGTGTCCAGGGGCTGGTCAGTTTTCACCGAACGGCTGAAGTTTGGTGGCTAGGCAGTGGTGGGGTCACCGGGGGCTCTCCCTTTAAGAATATCCTTAAGGAGAGGTTGCTGGATGGGAAGCAGTTGCTTTCTGCAGTGTCGATTCACTGCTAATACGTGTTCGGTATCTTCCTTTCTCCTAACCAAAAGCTTATTACTTCTGACTTAAACATTCCTAGGTTGGCTTGTGTTACCAGGTGCCTCCTTAGCCCTTTGCTTTCTTACAAGTTCTCTTCTAAAATACCTGTGAATGAGTTTTATCCAAGTTTGGATATCTGGGCCTAGCCGAGGGTTGCTTGACTAACTTGTGATGCTGAAGGCACGAAGGGATCGTTTGTTTCTGTGAACTTCAGTGCAGTTTTGAAGCCTTTGTTGGAGCCAGAGAATAGGGCCATTTCACCTCCACATTTTTTTTTAGGCACTATGTGCAATTGTGGAAAGAGAAACAGTGTGGAATGGCTGTTTCTAGATCCTGCTTATCCATCACTAGTGACAATTCAGGCAAGGATAAAGCTTTTTTTGGAGGGGCAGAGAAAAATCTTCAGACTAGTAGGCTTTTCTAGAAAGTAAAAGGAGTAAAAAGATGCTTTATCCTATCTAGGACGTATCTCCAAGGAATACAACTAATAGCTTTTTTCTTATTCTGTGTTCTGCTTGAAAGCATTTAGGTAAAAACTCAGTAATTCGTAGTATTGCCATTGGGATTGTGAAGGGACTAGGTTGGGCAATGGTGGTGCTTTCTTTCATGCTGGAACAGTATAGATAATTTATTTTTTTCCTCACATGCAGAAAACACTGTGAATGCTTATTAGGTTTTGCGTTTGAGATAGTTAAGAGAACCATTTCTACAGAACTTCTCGAAGCCTCAGCTCCCCTCCTGTTTTGACTGTTCAAGTACAGGCTTTGTAACTATGGATTCTCCTGCCTTATTGCACTTTGTGTGGTTTGATAGTGCAGGAACAGTTGTGGAGTTGCACCTTCCCCCTTTATCCTTGTCTTACCCTTCCAGTGCCACAACAGGACTACACTACTTCTGTTCTCTCAAGTCAGCAACCATATGTTCATGACAGGGTAGAATTTATTGCCCTCCAATAAGTTTTTAATATGCTAAAGGAGTATGTTTCTTTTTTAAAGAAACAATGCAGTTTGGACAGGGAGGTAAAGTTGGTTGCTGTTGAATTGGATTTTCAAGTTTAATGTTAGAAATCCCTTTGCAAGGAATGATACCCACTTTTAGAGCTGGTGATGTTAGCTTCATGGCTGTTTGGGATAACAGTCTACTGTTAACTTGTTTATTGGACTATGAAGTATTTGCAGGAGAAACGAAGGTGTCATTGCATTTGCAGATGTCATTGCGTCATTTGCAGGACTACGCAGTTTTGCAGGAGTAATGCAAGGCGTCATTCCAGACGTGTGCCCCTCAGTGCAGAAGCTACTTTTAGTTGCTTTCCGAAAGTTTGCCTTCATATTTGATGAAAGTGGAAGCAGAATCTCGAGGACTTTAACACCGAGAGCTGTGGTAGTATAGCTAGTAGTTGCATGCCATCCACATAGCGTGCTTGAATCTCACCTCTGTGGGGGTACCATGAATGATAAAAGTAGCCTGTTGAGGCTGTCAGTGGTGGGCCAGCTTGAAGGACCCTCATTGCGCTGTGGGCTCTTACACACTGAATAAAATAGCTCAATCGTACGGCATAATAAATGCTGATTAAAGAGCAGCTACTTTGCAATTGTCAACATGGCCACTGGTTCGTGGTGTACAGGCTCTGTAGTTCCTTATCGGCCCCTGGGGGAATGACAGCACTTCAGTTCTTAAATTCTAAGGCAAAAAATGCATGTTAAACATTCCCATTGCCCTTACAGTCCAGTAGGCGTGCCTGCCAAATAAAACTGGAGTTTAGAAAAGGAGCTAGTGTGTTTAGAAAGGTGAAGAAAAACAAATATTTTGTGCACTAATGTGGCTATATAACTGAGTCTGTGAAAACAAAGAAACTAATTCAACACATAATACCTTTAAAAACAAACAGAACTTTACTGAAGATTAGGATTTTTTTTTTTATTCTGATTAAGCTACCCATGAGGGTGAGCTGGCCAGTCTGCCTTAAAGAAACATGCATTTTCAAAGTAAAGCTAAGGTCGTACTTGCAAATAAGAGAAAAGTTTCTTTGCAACATAACACATTAAATTTCAGCTGGAAGCATAAATCTCACGGTTTTATGTCCCAGAGTTGTTCCGGTTCATTTGTGCATCCGGCAGGGCTATGTTGTTGGTTTTTTTTTTCTGAAGTAAAACGGGTGACAGCATACAGAACGAGTTTTGCTTTCCACGTCTTCGGTTTTCCTTTGCCCGTCCCCTCCTCCTGCCTGCCGCCTTCCTCTCGCACTTCTTTTCTGCACCAGCGGCTGGGGGAAGCTTGGGCGGGCGGGGGGCGCTGCCCGCCGGGCGGGAGCCGCCGGAGCCGCCGGAGCGGGAGCCGCCGCCGGAGCTGTCCCTTCAGCACCGCCGGAGCCGCCCGCCCAGCGGCGGGCCGCGGGGAGCGCTGGCTCGGCCCGCCTGTAACGCCTGCTGAATCGGTGAAACGCCCGGGGAAAAAGGCTGGCTGTGAACACCGCCGGAATGTTGTGTGTCAGGAGCTCGGGGGACGGCCCGTCAAGCTTGCTTTGTGGCTTACGCCTTCCTTCGTTGTCCGGCTTTTAATTGACCCTGTCCCTAGGAGCGAGTTAAGTGAGTGTTCTACCGGTGCTAGAATTCTACTGACTGAAGGTGATAGGACTCAGCATCTGATTTCTTTAGCTATTTTATCACTGAGAAATACCAGAGCAGCTCCTTTTCTGTGTTCTCAGTGACAGGTGACTCTGTATCTGGAGTTATTGTCATTACAGTCTTGTTCTAAAATTTCGGTGTTGCTGGTCAGAATCCACTCCTTCATCTTTTCTAGTGATCTGTAGCTCATGAGCATTTGAACACCAAGGCTGCTGTAGGAGTGAAACCTTCTTTGTTGTGTAAATCCCTGAAGCTCAGAGTGTTACCCAAAAGATGTACTCACAGTACCAGACAAATAAATTCTTCTTGTGTTCTGGACCAGAAAGGGCCTTTCCTCCTTTTGGAAGACTTTCTCTTGGTCAGTTTTCTATCTTGTTTCCCATTAATCTTTTTTTCGTGGAACACTAGAAAAAAGAACACAGGCATCCTTATTACACTAGCTAAGGGTTCGGATGTATTGGCTGTACTGCATAGGAAGGTTGATGATATAATCCCTATAGGTAGTCCACTCCTAGCTCATAGGTTTGACTGACTTACAAGAGTAAGCTAGACTTTTTAAAATCATGTTCATGGAAGACACAGCTCAGTCAAAAAAAAAAAAAAAAAAAAGTCTGCAATTGTGGACAGCAGAGTTTGTATTAATTCCATACAGTTTTGTGACAACCTCTTGTACTACAGACTTATACTTAGGAAAGACATTTGATTGGAATAACTAAAATATTTTACTTAAGTGGAATCTAACCTGCTCCCTTCCATTATATGACAACGTAATTTCTTTTAAAAACAGCGCAGAGGTTTATATATACAATTGATATCTACAAAACTCAGTAATATAGTACAGTACTCTTAATTAATACCTACATCAAGTAAGTCTGTTACAGGCTTAACTTCTTTCTCCTAGACAAAGCAGGGGAACTATGTCAGATTTGGCATTTCAGATGCAGGAAAACATTAAAAGTCTTGGTGACTTTCTGCTTAGATACTTGCATTATGGTGTCTTTTCCTTTAAAACTTTAAAAAATTTCTTTGTCCGTAATTGGTAACCACCAAAATATCAGACAGACTAGCATCAATGGTATTTCACCAGTGGCCTACCACTGCTGTAAATTCAGCCATGTCAGTATGTGGGTTTTCCATTCTACATTAGTCAGTATTGGATGGGTTCTTTTGGCCATCTGTGAGCATAAACTATGTTTAGTGTACAGTTGTACAGGATACATTTTCTCACATCTTTTGCTCCAGATGTAATTTATATGCTGAATTAAGACATCTGCATCTGCAGATTTTTATTATACAATGCCAAGTAGCCACCAGTTACTGTGGCAGCCTGTAAAGTATAGCTGTGAGTGCATGCGAATGGAAAATGATGATTCTGTTATTTCATATAATTTCTGTAATAAAAATGCGGTATGCATTAATCAAAAAATGTTTTTCTCATTGCTAGCTCTGCATACTCAGTATGTGGTCTGATCCATCTGTTTGTCACACTGTCGTCAGTAGTGTCAGAATTGGTTAGCAGATCTCGTGGGGAACAAATCTGCAAAGCTTGTAGAGATGTGGAAGAAAAAGCATGATTTGGGAAGGACTAAAAGATTGTTAGTGGCAGTTGAATGAGACATTCAAATAAGGGACAAATGCAGGAGCAGATGCATTTTGTGTTGAATTTTAGCTGTGTCACAATAAGCACTGTAGGGAAGTCAGTGAAGATTAGCCCGTGGGTGTTTTTTTCTTTTTTGGAATCTTGTACTGTGATTGAGGGCAGGAAATTAGGGTTTATCCTTAAGGGGGTGTCAGTGTTATAAGGGTTTAAGTGTGTTAAGAGGAGGCTATTTTACTAAGTGTGTCATTCACCACCATTAAGTCAAATTCATCACTGTTCACAGTGAGTACTTCGTACAGGTTTTATGATACCGCACGATCTGTTTTATTACACTATTTGGCAATGAAAGATTGTCAGAAGGGACTACTGCTTTCATTTGTATTGTTGTGGAGTGAAAATTGGTCATTTCTCCAAGGGTATGGGTGAGGTTGGGCAACATGGACCTTCAGCTGATATACAGGCTGTGTAGCTGCTAAATGTTTACATCTTTTTTTTTCCTCTTTCCCTAGTCCTGGAGATCGACTTCTCAGAGCTTGTTCTGGAGGAAATCATTGGCATAGGGGGCTTCGGAAAAGTGTATCGAGCTGTATGGATAGGAGATGAGGTTGCTGTCAAGGCAGCTCGCTATGACCCTGATGAGGACATCAGCCAGACCATTGAGAATGTCCGCCAAGAGGCCAAGCTCTTTGCAATGTTAAAGCATCCCAACATCATTGCTCTCAGGGGCGTGTGTTTGAAGGAACCTAATCTTTGCTTGATCATGGAGTTTGCCCGTGGAGGATCTCTGAACAGAGTGTTGTCTGGTAAAAGGATACCTCCTGACATACTAGTGAACTGGGCAGTACAGATTGCGAGGGGAATGAACTACCTGCACGAGGAAGCAATTGTTCCCATAATTCACCGTGACCTGAAGTCCAGCAACAGTAAGTGGTACACAGTGAACAGCCAGGGTGCTGGGATAGGGTTTTGGAAAGAAATTGTACAAAGAAAAGAGGGGTGTAATGTTAACTCTAGCGATCCTTTCTTGTGAACCACTGTATCCTCTAATTCAATCCCAGAGGGGTTTATTTTTCTACAGTACGGTGCTGCAGACCACAGGAAACATGGAAATGCTTTCACTTTGTAGAAGTAACTTAAATGATTGGATGCAAAACCAACTGTAAATGGAGCATGCTTCTCTAGTAGTTCATATATATGTATATATATATACACAGTGTCTCAGTTTTATTGGCATTTCAGCAGGCTCCTGTATGTTGGAATGTCTTGTTGAACTTAAAATGTGTATTCTCCTTCCACTTTTTGGAAGGATAAATGCTCCTTTGGAAAGATAAATGCTCCCAAGCTTTCATTTTGCTTGCTAGATTTTGCTCTAGAGATGAGATGCAAGCCTGTTTTTCTTATGGGAGATTTAACCCATCCCTGCTGAATTGGATCTTCTCTCTATCCCCCATAGAGCTGCTGTTGACATTAACTCAGGCAAATGAAATGTCCCAGTGGGTTCCCTTGTACACCCAGGACTTCAGCTGATGTTTGTGGTTCTTTATATGAGATGCAGGTGACCCATTAGAGCATGGGGACTGAACTTTGGTAGTTACGATTTTGGAAATCATGGTGAATAGCTACTGTGTAATACTAATAGCATTATTGTCTGCCACTTGGGTATTGTTTTTGTAGTGTGTCTGTTTTCCCCAACTTAAAATTGCCTTGAAGTCAAACGCATGCATAGAACATTGTTTACGAGTGTGGGGGCAAACTGCTGCAGTGGTTTAGAGATCATAATCTCCTTTCCTGATGCCTGCATGCAGCTGTTTGCCTTTCTCTCTGCTTGTCTGTGTCTAGATGGCAAGAGCAAACACGTACCTGCATGTTGGCTGCAGTGATTTAGATAGGTGTGTTAGTATGAACTCATTTTCATTTATGCCTTGAGTTAATAAGAAGCGCTATGAACTGGGTGGCTGGGATACAGGCACATGTTCTCTTTTGCTTTGAGGGCAGTAACATCTAGCAAAGAGGTCTGACAGATGGGAATTTTAATATCTTAAATAGATTCACTAGAGCTAGCATTAACCATTACAATGCTGTAAATTTCCAGGCCTTGCGGTATCTTCCTGTGGTTTTTTGGCCTCAAATCTTGTGGTAGTGAATTTACGTAGTTTGTTGTGAAGGAAAAAAAAGTAGTATTAATTCTTGTTAGTGAGCTTGAAAATAGGAACTATGGGAGCTTTCAAATTTAGTTTCTATAAAAATATTCTTATACTATTAAAGTTTCCCTTTTTGTTAGAGTAAGGCAATCTTAATGTCTATAAAGATATCCTAATATCTAAACCCTTCCCTTACAGATAGCAGTATATATGGGCATATTGATAAATGCTGTAAAATGAAGGATTGATTGGCTTGGTTAATGGATGACTGGCTGCATCTGTGAATAAGAAATAGTTGCCTTTAAGTCCTGGGCCTTTCCTTCTTACCGAAGAGAATATTTACTTGCTTATTTTGATAACAGGCCATTAAGACTTTATTGCTTAATGCTATCCAAACATTTTTGAGGTTTAGAATGAAAATTATTTCTAAGATAAAAAGCTGTTAGCTCCTGGTATTTTACTGTTTTATCAGTGAAATGATATATCAGTTTAGAGACTGCTAAAGGGAAATGTATCAACCAGAGAACCATCCTTGTAAAAGGGAAATGTATCAACCAGAGAACCAGCCCAACTAGAGGGACACTAGTGCACAATGTCATCAGCCAAACATAGATATGGATGCTAGAAAACATCTGTGCTGTCAGCAGCAAGAGTAAATGTCTCTTGTCACAGTGAATCAGCAGTACATAATCGTGCTGCACTGTAAATTGTCAGTGAGAAGTTGAGGGTTTTGCTATATGTGGTACCAGAATTTTCCTCGTTTGGGAGGAAGCAATAGTAAAGGAAGAGGAAGAATGAGTGGGAATGCCAGTGGAAGGATGCAAAGACATCCTACGTTTGGAGGGGAGAGGCAGGGAATTTACATGGTGGTCTTGACCAAAGATACCATCAGATCTAGTACAGAAACGGTGGGTATAGGAAAATTCTAGCCCAGCTAAGTCTGCAGAAAGCAGTATTACATTTGGGAAGCTAAATAAATGTAGGAGCTGGTACTGGAGGGAAGGACTTAACATATTTTAAGGAAAAGTCATTGTTTTATAACTCCGTTTTGAAATAAGATGAATTAGTAACCTGAGGTATGGGCTTGACATATTACAACAGCTGTTTAGTTTGGCAATATTGAGTTCTTCATTCTGTGCTGTGTGGTGGAAGAGAAATTTTAAAAAATGAATACTATTTTAAACATTTGAAAATGTATGTTCTTTTCTGGGTGTATCTATAAAGCAAGTATCATAAATATTAGAGTATGACAATGGTGGAGCTTTTTTTTGGTGGTGGGGGAGGACTGTTGGTCTTTTCTGTTTGTTTTTTGTTTTGTTTTTCCCCAAAAGTGTATATTACCTATACGTGCAGGTAGACTTAACTCATGGTTACCTGTAGGGTAAACAACTCCGGACTGCCCAAGTCATGTCTTTCCTGAATACTCTGTCACTGCGCTGCTGAAATCCCTTGACCATTATCTGTAATAAGCATCCTTGAAATTTCTCTGCTCTGTTTTCTATGGAAAGCTTTTTACAAGTTTTCTAAGGATTAGTGGACAAAGTATGTTATTGCGTCCTGATTTATATATGGTTTGTGTTTTCTGTGTTTTTTCTGATGTGCTTGGTTGTTTCAGTTACTGTGGATAATCGAGAACAGGTTATGTTGTTAGCTTTGTGCCTGTAGAATTATAAGCTCGTAGCATTTTCTTTGCACAAGTTACCACCCACCAACTGAGAGACAGTAATGTGTCTCTGGAGAAGGAACATCTTCTGCTTGCAAGAACTTGGAAAAGATTCTTGCAGACACATTTCTTTCAGGTACTAAGCATCTACAAGTACTGTAGAGCTGTCATAGGAGCATCAGCTGTATTGATCTACTGATTGGTACTGCCTGCATTTAGTAATAGATAGTGATTCTCATACATCTCGTCTTGCCTTCAAGCACCAGCTGGGACCTGCTCTATCCATCTGAAGCTGCAGGATGAGTTAGTTTGGGAGTTAGGGAACAAGATGGGGGAGTGGGAAAGAACAGAGTTGCCTTATTTTAAATCCAATTTTCTACTAGAATAGAAGAAAATCAGAGAATGCCTTGCTTTCAGATGTCTGCCTATATTTAGGCAGATACAGAATGCACAAGGACAGTACTTCATGATGAACCTTTTAAGAAGGTCATGTTACATTTTGAACAGTCGGCACCTTAATACAAGTCTGAGAAATTACTCTATTATATATGCAAGAGGATTTGAAAAAAAATCCTTTTTAATCTAAACTATTGCAGCTTTGTGGACCCAAGTAGTAGGTACCAAACCAATTCTCAACTTTTCTGATGGCATAGTAAAGAACATAAGGTTTTGATTGCTTTGGGAGGTAACTTCATCTTGTATAGGGATTGAACTTCAGGGGATTATTTGAAGATTCCAGAAGGTGTCTGTTTCTTGAGATTCTCCTTGTCAAAAAGCACTCTCCAAACCAATTGTCTGTTTTCCTTCTTTTAACCACAAAACGTGGACACTTTTTCTGTTCCATCATTTTTCTTCTTTTTTTCTCCTTTTCATTATCATAACTTTACATTTAATGCTAATACATTCAGAGTGTAGGAAAAGTGCCCTGTACATTTTAAGTATTGTGTTTGCGTGAGGCAGATTTTTATTGTAAATCTTGGAGGTTCTGAGGGCTGCCTGTTTCATTGCTTTGGGGATGCTATCAGGAAATGAGCACATAAAGATCTTTACAGAACAAATCGCACACCTGTGATTTATTTTTGGAGACCCTGAAATTCTTTTGCTGAGTGTCAGAGTCAGTCAGCTCAGTCAGTGAGTCTGGTAGGTGAGTGTTCCAGTGGCATTACCAACTCGCATGGGAGTCATGTAACTACACAAGAGAAAGAAGATAACCCAGGAAAGCTATTTTGTTCTCCTGTGTGAGGAGATAAGTATTCCTCTTTTTTTGGCATTTGATTCAAGAGATTTAATTTATTCCATATGAAAATTAATCTTATTAATCTGTCAGAATCCTCTCTGGCTTCTTTTTCTTCTCTTGATCTTGTGATATTGCTAACCTTTCCCTCTTCAGTTGCATGTTGGTACTCCACTGAGCATATGTTACAGAATTGGTAGTAGGCCTCTCCCAATGTGAAGGCTCCTAAATAATCTAAATGCTAAGCTACAGAAAAAAAGCAACTAGGAATGCCCACTGAAGTCAACATCACTATCACTGTGTTCAGCACAGCTCGTAGAGTTTCCCTTTCTCTTATCTCTTATCTGTGATTTGAGTCTCATTTCTGGCCAGAGGAAGGTGCATGGCATATAATGCTTGGGATCAAAAAGGGCAGTCCCGTTGGTTTTAGTGAAGTATTGTAAATAGTGAAGCTGGTCCTGTTTGTTTCTATTTGTCTGTCAATGTTAGATATGCCAGCATTGCTATAGGAATAATGCCAGTTAACTAATGCTGCAGAGAACTAGCAAAAGCATATTTGCTCTTTTTTTTGACTGGCTCAGCAAAATACGTTTGTTATTTGCACTACGTTGAAAGATTTTGCTGAGGGTGTTCATGCCAGTTAGCAAAGTGCTTTATAAAAGTCACCATGTTTGTGTTCCACAAAGTGGCACAGAAGATTAGCAGCACAGTGACATGGCCAAGGTCAAAGAAAGAGGTAAGGACAGAGCTCAAAATAAACCCCAACAGTTCTGATTCAGTCAAGTCAGTAGTTCTTCTCTTCTAGTTCTTTGAAGGTGTTCACCTCTCCTACTTTTTGGACCACCAAGGTAAGCTTGTGGTATCCTGAGATTCAAAGCTCTAGCTTTCTAAAGAATTCCAAACTCTGCTATAGCTTTGCCTATGTATTTTATGCAGTTGTTAAGCCTTTTTCTGTTCATAAAGATGCTAATAGAGCTGACTTTCACGTGTTCTCTGGATAGTGGTTCCTAGAACTTTAGAATATTCCTTGTCCGTTTGTTTTTTTTTTTTAAAGTATGGGCAGCATTTAGAAGCAGGGATTCCTTGTGACTAGTTCAAATCCAACCCAAGGACAACAGGACTTGAATATTCCATATCAGTCTTGATAATGTGTTTAGTTATCTCATTCCTTGTTGCAGTATTCATATCCCAGTCCCATTCATAATTGACACTCTTCTCTTGGTTTTTTTTTTCAGAGAAGGAAAAGTACGTAATGTAAACCTCTCCCTCTGTCTGGCAGTGTCGTAGAGGAGAGCTCTTCCAGGGTCTGCTTAAAGTATGTTGGCAGAGCATTTTGGAAGTCTGTACTATTATTGCTGCTTCTGGTACTTCAGCATAATTTGCTGACTAACTCTCCAATGTTGTACCTTCTATCAGAATGGATTTCCTTTGTCAGTGCAATTAAATGAGTGTGAGTAATGCTTCATGTAAAGTATAGTGAAACTATTTCAATGGCATCTGAATGCTTTACATTGGGTGAATAATTGATCTGCCCTTAGTTAGGTAGTCCTTTGCTCTGTAAGAGGAAAGTGATACAAATGTGAGATCTGGGGGGGAGCGACGACAACAGCTGGGAGATTAATTTTATGTAGATGTTCTCTGGTTCAGTTCAGGGAGCAAAAATCAGTAAGCTTTTTTTTTTAAGATTTAAAAAGTGTGTACAGTAGAAATCAAACCTTTTGAACAGCCTAAATATACCCCTAAAGGTGATGAAAGATGACTTTTCAGGTTCTGCCCTTAAGTGATTATCTCATTCTATGGACATGCTATATGATATTGCTAATGGTGCATCCCTCCTAGTACTGGTTACTCTGCTTATTTCTCTGTCTCCCCAGAGTATCAGCCTTTGTGCTGATATCCTGGTCACTTGTATTGTGGTTAAAAAAATTCCAAACAACTATAAATTTTGTATGTGGTAATATGATGAAATTCATACCAGTAATACTCAACTTTTTGTTTGACAGAATGAAAAAAAATATTTTAATTTCATGTGTGATTGGTTCAGAAGATGTAAATTACACCTGAAAGTGATGTAAATTTTTAAGCTGTTGAGAGACCGGGAATTCACAGAAGTACGGTGACAGTTTACATCGGGGTATTTTTTTTTTTCTTAGCTTGTCTAAATTAGTGCAACTGCTTTCCTCTCTGAGAGGTTTGACAGATGCTTTCATGTTGCAGTCTTATTTTCAGTATGTTTTAGCAGATTTCTGAGAGTTCCAAAATGAAAATACATCTCCTGTAAATAGTTTGGTTTAGTTGAATATGAATTGATGTCTTCACTGTTAATTACAAGTCAAAAATAGAAAGACTTTATGGAATAAGTTTGATGTCCACAAGAACACTTTGGTATTCTCCTGCCGACACCAAGTAGCAAAAAGGCAATTTCACAAATGGAATCCCTTATCTTTGTAGACAAGAATGGAAAGAGTTCCTTTCATTTTTAAGAAGTGAAATTGTGCCTATTACTTTTAAAAACCTAGCTAATATCCTTTTCATGTCTTTGTGCTGCTGCATATATTTTTCTGCAGGATTCTTTCTGCTTCTAAGAAAAAAATAACCAAGAGTTATAACATGAAGCACTTTCTCCAAATTGTGCATATGGAACCACAGAACAGATATAAGCAGACCTGAGCACCATCATGCAGGAGATGTACTTAGGCATCTGTGTGCTGCTCCCATGAATTCACTGTCTGACCATCTGTGACAGAGCTGGAATAAATCTGTATAAATCTGTATTTTTTCTGAAATTTTTAAGTAGCAAGTCAAGCGTGAGAACAGCCTTGTTGTGGCATTTCCAGGAAGCTAGAATAACTTTCAGCTCCACTTTTTTTTTTTTGGTTGTTGCTCCCATGTCAATAAACTTAATCTGAATTTTGAGAGATTTCTGTCAGCAGCTTCACTTTTGCTTTTCTCATCAAACAATTCCTTTCAGAATTTCAACATATCCCAAGCAAACAAACTCACTCTTGGAGCATCAGAAATTAAGCACAGTCTTGCTCTTCGAAGTGATGATTCATCACCCAAGATGATTCCTTAATTTTAAGTAATATCCCATTTTGAAGATGGCGCATATTCCCTTATGACAAGACAAGGAAAGCCTTAAGCTGTTGGAAAGAAAAAAGGATATAGCACATGATTTTAAGAAGCTGCTTTTTTGTACATGTTTACTTTCTGATTCTAGGATAGCTTCAGTTAGATTGGTGTGACTTTGATTTCCAAAAGGTTGCCAAAGTTGACTGCCAGGTCTGGTAATTGCTTCTTAATTGTCTGACTGTTAATGGAAAGGTAAATTCAGCCTTCTTCAGACCTGAACTTTTTCCAGATATGAAAAAAGAGATAGTAACAGAACATCATGCACTAAGAGGAGAAACTATTGCAATGTGTAAGGATTTATAATAGTGTTGTTTGGTTTCGTCAGTGTTTCTTAAGATCAGGGAGAAGAGGACTCACTCGCATAATAGTAAATCTTTGGGTCCCAGTCTGTAGGAGAGTTGTTATGGTGGTCATGGCAGCAGTTTAGGGTTCTCTTCAGAAGGAAGTAGCCAGAGGACAGACAGCCTTCCTGTGAACCCTTTGTGCTACTACCATGCACAGCCCTTCCACTCTGCTTCCTAAAAGCATTGTTATATCATAACACCATTTTTTATTAAAAACAAAAATACTCTCCCAAAACACCAAACTTTATATAATGCACATGTAGATTCCAAATTATCTCTGGAATCCTGTATGTGCTTTGAATGCTGTACTACTTAAGGCCTGGGATGATTTTTAGAGCTACAGGCCAAGCTCCTAGTTAGCTGTACAACATCTTCCCCTGATGCTTCATCAAACAGGCTTCTGGAATTTGCATTGGCTGTTGAGAAATGTTAAGATTTGCTGTTTGTATTACAACTGGAAACTTTCATTCAAAATGTGAGCATGGCTTCAACCTTGCTGATTTATAGACTTACTGTTTAGATGTGTAGCAAATGATAGTCGGTATGCCAATAGCTCCGTTTACTAGTAACAGGTAAATATTTCTGCTGCTAAGATTTTGCTTATCGCAGCAATTGCTGTGCTTGGTGATTCCTGGAGGGTTCTTGGGGTACTATAAAGAAGTGCTAGTATGGATAATTGCTGTAAAGATGGTACGTGTGAGGGCAGTGGGATACATGTGAACCAGGCCATGTGGTCCACGTGCCACAAAAGTATTACAGAATTTCCTACTGTTTCTCTTCTTTTGAGTATGGGCCTAGGAAAAGATGTTAGAGAGAATAGTCTTCAGTTGCTTTTGACTTTGCATTGTTCAAGGATCCTGAAAATAAGAAAAGTCCCATAACTTTGATTAATAGAACTCGATATGCCTAATTCTGCTTGTTGAAGTGTTGTCAATCTTGCCCTTGGATTTATTGATTTGCTTTTTCTTGTTTGATATAATCAGTCACATAGTGTGGCTTTGGTATGATTATGGTCATCTGATAACTGGGGGATATTCCTAATGCTTCATCAGGGTACTGTGTAGTCACATACTCTTTGATCACAGAGTAAGCTAGGGCAGAAAACTAACAGAAATCTAACACATCAAAAAGTGAACAGCTTTCTGATAGCTTTACTGCATGAGCTGTTATCTTGCATGGACTTTCATGTGCAACAGTGAAGGACTACCCTTTTTCTCAGCAGCTGGCAACTTGTTCTGCTCAGCTTAAGGTAAAACTCTGCAATATTCAAGAAAGTCTGAATTTCACTGTTGTCAGCTGTAGCTTGGTGCTGATTGTGCATCTCGGAGCCTTTTAACATTTGTTCTGATGAATGGAAATACACCTCTCTTCCTTTTCTTAAGTTTTTTTTTAATTAAATCTGATTAAAAAAAAACAAAACACAAACAAACCACCAAAAAACTCAGCTTCTGGTGTCGTTTGTGCTGCTGCCTGTGGAGTTTTTGTGTCTTCCTTACCTTCTAAATCATGGAGTACCAGCCTGTTCCAGGAATGAATAGTACTTGGTGTTATTGACTGTTTTGTAGAGACATCTTAATTGAAGCCAAAGCAAAACAGTTCTGCACTACTTTTTTCATCATGAATTTCATGCTTCTATTTGCTTGGAAATGGCTCCCACTGAACCAGCATTATTATTAAATCTCTTTTCAGACAGTCTCTTGAGCGACAATTAATGACTGTCATACATATGATTCTACTCTTCCCCTTTTTTGTTGTTGCCTAATACAGTTCTTGATTTGTTGCAAGCTGTCAAACTGATATGATTTGGTGAAGCACTGTGTTGGGTACAGATATAGTTCTATTTTTTCCTTGGAGCATTGAACTGATTATGAAGAGTACAATAATCCATGCCTGAGCTAGAAGGTTGTTCCAATGTAAGCAGTATGGTAGGATTTAGTCTGAAACCAGAGCTGAACGGCTCCATTTTTCCAGGAAACTCACCGGAGTGTTCTCCAGGAGCATTCAAAGTGTTTTGTACGAGATCACTAAAGTGATAAGACTTTTTTTCAGCTTGGCTAGGTGAAAGGATCAATTCTGAATATATCGTGGCTCTGGAGGCCTTTCCTATCCCCTCCCCCATTGTGCATTAGCTCTTTAGAGTTACTGTACTGCACGGCTTAAAATCCAAGAACTGCTGTGCTGTCACATCCATCACCTCCTCTAGGTTGATAGAAGAGGACAGTCGGCCAGCTTTATGGATTTGCTGAACCCTCACGTGTAACCAATAATTAAAAAGCTTTTGTGTCCAAGGTATATATTGTTTTAAATGTGTTGTTGCTGGATGGTTAGTAATAAAAGAGAGAAAATATTTGCTTATTACTAGATACAGTATTTGTATTCTTTGTTTTTCTTTCTAAGATGTGAAATTTTGAGTGAGTCTTAAATTCTGTGCTCTACAGGATCTTACGCAACACTTAGCCTTCTGTACCACAAACAAATATTAGAATAAAGATGCAGTCCTACTGAAATGAATGGCAGAGTACCCAACAGAAGGTAGGTAAAGGCTGCATGCAGAAAGCCCAGACTCAGTCCATGTGCAGATCTGTTAATCACTTTAAGTACTTTGAATGCAGGATCAAGAGCAGATTGCTCATTATCTGGATACTCGTGAAGCAAAGCTGTGCAGGCTGACTGTGGAAGGTAGAGCTAAAATTGCAAATTAGGTTTTGGCAAACCACTACAATATGAGGTCTCATTTTGGAGTGAGTTTTTGAAATCCTTTCCCAAAAGCTTAGTTCTGTCCTCAAGGCAGCATGCCAGTGTACTGCCAATAGGACTTAATAATTAAAAAAAGGAACACCTGGCAAGCTCAGTCCCTTGTCCCCTTTGCAATAACGCTGCTTTTTTTGACTTGTTAGGCAAACTGCAGACTTACTAGCTAGCTTCTGGCTTTCTGAGACCATGACTCTCAGACAGTGCAGCAGCACGAAGCAGTGTTTTAAGGCTATCTTTTTATGTAACATCCAGTATTTCCCACCACCACCATCTGAGGTGAAGTGTGTCTTGGGGAGTCTGGCTTATTCATGGGAGGGGAAAATGGGATTGGAACAATCATAGTAAGTTCAGTGAAGCCATCTTCTATGCAAGAGCTTTTTTGTTTGATCTATGGATACTTTTCTCCTTCAAATGAGGACTGTTCAAAAACTATAGGACTATGGTTAATATTTGCTATTACTATAGTACCTTCTAAATAAGAATCCTGAAGATTTCAGAAGGCATTATGTTTCTTCAGAGTACAGTGGAAGTTTTTATTCACTTTTCAGATAAAAGCAAGTATAAAAACTAATAATTGGCCCATGTAAGAGGCGAAAGATGCTTATCTCATTTTTCTGAATTAGTCTCCACTTAAAAAAATAAATCCACATTTGCATGAATTTCACAGCCTCCCAGAAGTTGAAAGTGTTTGGACTGGAAATAGATCTAGAAGGCAGTCAAACGGATTTGGACAAAGCAAAGATTATACCTAGATTGTGGGGAGATGAGTACAAAAAATACTGTAAACTGAAATTGGCTGTCCCAATTGTGAAATTCCAAGATTTGTGTGTCCGGGAAGAAATTAAATTTTAAAGTGCAGTATTAATATTTTAGTGTTCAGTTTAGTGGCTAGGAGTAGAAGTTCTCAGAAGGTGCCTTCAGAGCTGTTCTAGCTTGGATAACTTTATTCTGTGGTCTGAAAAACAAACCCTTAGAAAATATATGGGTTTGAGTGAGGAGACTCTTTGTTCAAGACAAGGTTTCCTGTAACAGATTGGCTCGGTTTTGGACACATTCTGCCATGGGTGGGTGGGAGAGGCTGGATCCTGTGATATTAATCAGACTTTTTTCCTCTCTGGCATACCTTCAGCTTCAGTAAGCCTTTAGCAGACTTCTGAAACTTGTGTAAAACAATTTTTGATAAATTTGGAATTATTTGGAAATGGGAATATTCTGTTTCCTTCAACTCTTGTACTTGAGACTTCTGCTGTATTGCTGGCAGGGAGAAGTTTAATGGTAGTACCTCCTCATACAGGTCTGGATTGCTCTTAAATCCTACCATAGAAAAGACTTGCAGCTTTTAGAACTGAAACCCTGCTCATGTTTTGCATTTAAGGGTCTTGGAGCGAAAAAGTACTGGTTTCCATAAAGGTTTTACTCTGTTCTTTTCTTTCTGTAAAGCTCTTGCACCTGGGATTTGATGGACTTGGTATCTGATACATCTCCTTACAGTACTTGAATTATCTAAATGGAGGAAGTGGATGGGCTGATGCTTATCCACTCTCTGGTAAAACTTTTGCCATTTTGCATTTTGGTAAATGAAGCCACAGTAAGCTGTTCTGCTTGCAGGATGGAGGAAGAAATAAAATGTGTCCAATATTCCCACCCACAGTGAGTACTCAACTGCAGCAATGGTCTTTCACGCTCCGGCTATGACAGGGTAAGCATTAGTACCCCTTTTTGTAGCTGCCTGTTGACCTCTCTGCTGTTGAAAACAGTGATTGTACAGTAACAGATGAGCAAAGGCCTATGGGAAAACAAATCTGGTACTAGGCTGTTGTATCTGTAGGTGGTTGAGTTGCTCTGGAGTGATGTGCAAAAACACCCAACTGCAGCAAAAATGCATGGTATTATCCTGGGAAAGAAAAGTTAGGTAGAGTAGTGTCATTCTGTGTGAGTTTGAGTTCCTTTTTGCCATTTTTCAGCCTTTGAGGTCTTAAGTAGTGGTCTTCTCACTTCTCTTCAATCTAACAAAATAAGAATAGATAAGGTGAAGCACTGGGACTAAAGGGTCTAGAGAACAAGTCTTAGGAGGAGCAGCTGAGGGAGCTGGGGTTGTTTAGTTTGGAGAAGAGGAGGCTCAGGGGAGACCTTATTGCCCTCTACAACTACCTGAAAGGAGGTTGTAGAGAGGTGAGAGTCGGTCTCTTCACCCCAGTAACAAGTGACAGGACGAGAGGAAATGGCCTCAAGCTGCGCCAGGGTAAGTTTAGGTTAGATATTAGGAAAAACTTCTTTACTGAAAGAGTGGTCAGGCACTGGAACAGGGTGCGCAGGGAAGTGGTTGAGTCTCCATCCCTGGAGGTATTTAAAAGACGGGTAGATGCAGTGCTTGAGGACATGGTTTAGTGGCGGACTTGGCAGTGGTAGGTTAACGGTTGGACCTGATGATCCTAAGGGTCTTTTCCAACCTTAACAATTCTATGATTCTAAAGGAGAAATCTAGTTGAGATTCCAGATAAGAATATGGGGAAGAAACTTCACTAAGTCTTTGCGGGTAGTTGGATGATTTAAATACCAGAACTAAATATTTCTACACCAAGCAAAATAACAAAGATGACATTTATCATATTTATAGTCCTTCCTCTTGTCACTCTCACCCACCCATCTCTGTTGCTGCCATCTAGCTCTTGGACTGTGTAACCAGCTGATGTGGCTCTAAGGAGACAGAGTGCAGCACAAAATAATGAGTAAGGGCTCTTGGGAATGGGGTGAGTGGGA
The DNA here is from genome assembly GCA_020745775.1 of Theristicus caerulescens. Classification (NCBI taxonomy): domain Eukaryota; kingdom Metazoa; phylum Chordata; class Aves; order Pelecaniformes; family Threskiornithidae; genus Theristicus; species Theristicus caerulescens. The sequence continues at coordinate 32,494,636 of CM036564.1, forward strand.
TGTGCTTGCAGGCTAAATCGTTTTGCTGGAGGTTTTCCTCATGTCTTGATATGCCTGCTTTCCTCATTCCTGGAATCTTGGATGGCAAAGCATTCGATGCACAGCTGTGCTAACATTGGTGAAGACTGAAACAGAACTACTGAAGTGCACTGACACTTAACAGGTATTCAAAGGTTTCCACCACCTTTGGGTTTTTCATGCCTTCTCAACTCCACATCATCAAGTTGCTGTGTCTGTTTTGTAGTTCACTGTCAGGGCCTCACCTAGGACCTCCACCATCCCCTCTGTCTCTAGGTCCAGGAGCTCCCTTTAAGATGAGGCTAACTTGAAGTACCTTCATAATCAGATTTTCTTACGTTTCTGGCAAACAAGCTTCTGATACTTTCTTCAGATTGCTTCCAACCTGTTTCAGAGCACCACTTTCCACCCTAGCACGCTAGAAACACTGTTAATGGTAGGCGTCTCTATGAAGAATTGATAAAGCCTCAAAATATAATAATAGAATACATGAGTTAATGTTGCTTTATCGCTAAGTAGTAGCCCTGTTGTTTCATGGTCTGCCCAGAACTGTGGTATTTAAATAAAAGAATGGCAGGTAGTCTGGCACTAAAATACTGACTGTATTGTCTCAGTTGGGGAAAAGTTATATGGAAGTTAAATGTGAAGCCAGCAATCATCCATCAAGTCAGAGATATATCCCAGTGTACCACAGACAACAAATCCAGCTTTTTTCCCCTACACTAGGGTTCCTTGACTCCTAGCCTGCTCCCTTCCATATTTCTTCCTGTATGCTTTCAGTTCTCATTGCACTTAGTCCCTCTCTTATTTCTTTTTTATTTCTCCCTTCACTTAATGATTGTAACCATTTCCATCAGGCTTGATGTTCATTAGCTAATAGATTTCTCTTCTTGTGTGCCAGGCTTACCAAATAGCATCATGCACAGGTAAATGACTTGGTGTGAACTGTAAGCTGGACTGTACAAGAGACTGTCTTGGATTTTTTTGCAATTTCTTTTGTGTTTCTTAATACACACACACACACTCTGGACTGGGAAAGGGAGCATGAAGTTGCTGATACAGCTGTTGTCATGAAATATGGGGGTGATGGGCAGTTTGGTAGTTAACTGTTGTGGTGGTATTGAAAGGTAATCTTGCTTTCCTTGATATTCTGTTGTTATCAATTTTTTCTTCTTAAGTGAGGAAGTTCTTTATTTTCTTGGTGTGCTGTGTGCTAAACAAATTGGGAATACAACAGAGAGTAGTTGAAGAAGCTGAAGCCAGTACAACCAGAAAACTTTGGTATGCCTGGCTGTTCGTCCTGTTTTGTGCAGTAGACGGCAGCCCCTTTCCTCTACCATCGTATGTAAAAATGGGCTATTTTTGCTGTGGGTGATCATGCTGTAGTAGTTCCTTCCTGAATGTTGTTCTGCTTCTGAAGTGATGAGTCAGCTTTTAGCACAAGTAAAGCAAAGCAGTATTCTGTTCAGCATTGCACAGGTAAACCTAATCCTTTCTCTAGGCTGAGAAACCAGGAAAAGGCAGTTATATGACCATATTTTGTTGCCTTGTCACTTAATTTTGACAATAAGATGAAATAAGGAGCCACTTCCTACCAGTTCTTTGATGTTACTAGCAACTGGATCAGCATGGGTTAAAGTGTTTATTTTTCCCTACTTGCTCTTTCCTACTGCTTTGGCCTACTGAAGTCTACGAATGCTGTCCAGAAGTGTAGCTGAAAACTAAAATAACCTTCCCAAAAGATACAAGCAAAAAATCTGCCAGTGTTACTGCCTTCCAGGGGAAGTTTGTGTTTGTGAGAGGAGGTCATAACACGTTTTCTGGCTCCGCTGGTGTAATATGAGCAGAACAGAGGATTAAAACAGCAGCTGTTAATTTTGTTGCCAAAAAAAATTTTCTTAATTTCCCTTGTGAAAACTTTCCTCCCGTGAAAGTAATCTACTACTTTGAACTATCTTTTCATGCATACTGGAGGTAGTATGGTGCTGGATGAAAAATAGGAGGTTTTATAAAGTGACCAACTTAGAACCTAAGTAAAGGTTTATCATCTTTGTTTTAGTGATTGGATTGAAAGATTCAGTGCAGATAGTTTATCTGTTTATGTAGGGTAGAGGAGTGTGTTTGGAAGAAGAGTAGATGGGTTTGAGAAGAAGAAAATTAAAGGAAAGGGACAGAAATGCATATATTCTGGCAGAAGAAAAGACATCCAGACCAATTAGTGCTTCTAGCATAATTGGAAAGAGGAAAGAACATGTTGTAATAGAAATAAGTTGGTTTAAGCAGAATGAAAAATAAATCAACAATGCAGTTATTTGCATTGGAACACTATAATAAAGTTGAGAATATTCCCAAAACAAAGTTTGTTCAGCAGTTTTAAACTTCTTACTGCAATGGCTAAGAAGCAGGGGTGATACTGACATGTTAGATGTGACATATTAGATGTCTTAGGATTTATTAAAATGTAGGTACAAGTAGATCAAAGGATATACAGCTTTATACCCCTATCTTTACCTTGTCATGGTGTATTTGTATATCTGCTCTCATGTGTTTCTGGTAGATGCATGAGAAATGAAAGTACAGCTGTTTAATATCTGGAAACAAGGTCTTCCTTGCAGTAAGGCTTTGTGTGTTCGACAAAGATGTTCACCATTGACTTTTCAATTGATTCAGTGATCATTAAGGTAAGTAAGTGGTGCAAGATGCAATGAATTATGATCTCCAGCTGCCTTTGTGGGCCAAGGGACAGTCTTATTTAAGACTGATTCAACAGTAGTACCAGTTTGACTTACATTAGCTGTCCTACTAATAGAACAATATATTTCTGAAAATTTAATTTAAAAAAAAGTTCAGAACACTGAGATAATCTTGCAACTATGAGTAAATTGGTTTTCACCAGATGGCTCTCTAACATCTGGTGTGTTGGGGAACTTCTCTAATTGAAATTGCTTACTTATACCAGACCACAGAGATTCATGTGGTTTGAGTTTGGGCGCTTAACACAAATGTGCCTCTAGTCAAGAGAGGCTCCTGTAGAGAGTAATTCAGAGCATGTATATTAGATATGCTTGGAATCCCCTTCTGGAGAGGCTTTGTCTTTTCTATGTTTGGAGCCCAGTAAGACTTCCTTCTGAGATGCTGTTTGTTTCACCCAGGCCAGTTTTCACTGTAATGATCCAAGGGGAAGGGAAGGAAATTCACCTTTTTGAATATGTGAGGCTGTGGTAGGTGTGTCTTGCATGCTATTTCATGCATGCAAGACAGAATTTCATCTCTATAGAAATGTTTATCACTTGCCTCCAGGGCAGCCCTTTTGTAGTTTTATCTTATAGTTTATGGCAGAGTTGAAACTTGGCTAGCATTTAATCTGTTAATTTTTTTAACTCCAGTCTGTATTCCTTCAGAATTCATTTGATCTCTGTTTTGCCTGCTTGGAACTCAACAGTGGTTTTGGGTACTAGTACAGAATGTCTTCAGTAACAAAATTTTAAAGCTGCAGGTTTCAGTGTTTTTACTGCAGTGATTTCTCCTTCTGAAAGGACATAGAATAGCGCTAGATACATACAGTCCCAATCCTAAACCTGCTAGTGCAAGTTCATGAGTTGTTAGTGAAAGTTCAATGTTCTAACGTGAAGCTCCACCTTTGGAACCATCCTTAAATGTCTCATTAGACCAACAGCAGCCTTAACTCTGTCCTCCTATTAAATAATCCTGCACTGTCTAGTGCCCCACAGAGCAGGCATCTCCATAATGACTTGTGATGACAAGACAGAACTGAAGATCCAGTAGTAGCAATGACATGAAGGCTGAAGAATATAATGCTATCTTAGAAGTCTTAATCAAGTTGCTTTTTGTATTGCTTTGAATACTAAGGCAGATGTTTTTGTCTTTCTAGTAAAGCATAATAATGTGGAATGGGGTGGAGCAGGAGGAAGAGCTGACTCAGTGTCAGATACCATTGTGTCAGTCATACTTCAGTGAGTCTGTTTCTGTGAGGTCTATTTTCAGTACAAATCTTTGTTTAAACAACAAAAGCATCTGAGCGGGCCCTGGCTCTAGAAAAAAAACTTCATTCTTCTTGATGTCACTGATACACAACTGCGACTCATGAAACTGAGAATCATCCCCTTTGGGATCTGTTATCACTGGGATCTGGGTACTTCTAAAGACTTGATTACTTTCAGTAAGACTGACATTGGATTCTGTCAAAAGCCTGCTAGCTATTTTTACACATACAGAATGATACTTAAACTGGAGAAGGTAAACTGGCTTCACCTGACCTCAAGAAGTTGATTTCCATCACTTCCAACTCTGCTAGAAAAGCTGCTAGCTCAAATCACAAACAAGGATAAGGATAAGAGGATCTTGGATACATCATCAGTTCTTTTCCCCCCCTTATTAACTAAGAAATCGTCTTTAAATGGTACCAGCATTGGCTGAGTTAACTCCCCATCACTCTTTGTGTAGATTGAGACTGGAATGAGAAACTCCAGTTGTATCAGGAAAGTCTCTAATGACACTTCTGTTTCAGCATCTGGTGTTGCCTACGAACTGAAGAGTATTAGACCTAGTGAAAGGTCTGGTTAATGGCCAGCATTCAATGATCTGCAGAATGTACTGAAGATGCTCTTTGTAAACTTCATCAGTCTGCTTTGGCTCTGGCCTCTTCACTACTGCTTCAATAGTCAAAACAACTAAATTGAACCATATCTTAAGCACCTGGACTTGTTCTTCTGAAAATTATACTCTTCCACGTTACTGTGATTCTGAAGGGGTAAATGCCAGGACTTGTTGACTAAGGATGATTCTCTGATAATATGGATCTTGATTGTTGAGTTCACTCATAGTAGCAAAGACAAATTAAAGAACACAATTAAGAAGGGCTGTTTAGTAGCTGGGATGGTCTTACAGGCCTGGGTGTTGCAGTTAGTACTGTGTGAGCATGATAGTAATTGTCCACGAAGTATCAAAGTCCCAAGCATAGGGTATCCTAAATCTTCAGAGAGTAGGCTACCATCTGCCACCTATAACTGAACTACTCAGAGCTACTCAGAGACAACTGAAAATGCTATAAAGTTAGCGATGAAAGCAAGCCACACAGTGCTGCCTTTCCTCTTTGTTACTGCAACTTGTTTTATCCTGAGCAGAAGCCAAAGCATGACATACATGGAAACCTGTGTTCAAAAGTACTGAAAATGTAATGATGACAAGTTTTCTTATCTCTAGCAACACACAGTTGTTCGTTGACTTGCTGTAATGTCAGACAGTATGACTAAGGACGGCACCAGACTGAGTCTTGTCAAATGATCTTTGAATTCTGCCTTATACTACTCAGCTAGTTAGTCTGTCTCATCATCAAGCCTGTAAGGGTTGGCTTATTGCTTTTGGTTACCTAACCCACTGCTTTGCTTATATGGTGCCTACTTCTTTCTCTGTACTTCAGGAAGCTTTCTCACAAGAGTCTGATATGAAAATATCCTTGATGCTTCTTGCAAGGCACCAAAGATATTCTCAAAGAATATGGAGGAACCTCAGCAGACATTTTCATTTCAAAGAAAAAAGACTGGTCTTCATCATAACCTAGGTAAGAGGAAGCCTAGTGTTTAATTTCTGCCTTTGTATCTCTCTAAGCTTGGACCTAATGTGTCTTGATTGACTGTTGTCTTTCAGTACTTGCAGTCTGCCTGGCTCTCAGGAAGTTAAACAGTGGGGTCAAATCATTACCAGTAATGATTCTTGAGAGTACTTGTGGTAATAAAGTTCTTAAATTCTTAGTAGTTGAAATTACACATCTAAATCGTATGTACCTGTATCTGGATGACTGCCTGATCCAGGGAAGGTCTTACTAGGAGATACCAAGGCCTATTTGGATCATATTCCTTTCTCGTTGTCTCAGCTGGGACACTGAGGTATGGAAGAGCTGTCTTGCTGGACAGAATTCATCTGAGCTGTAACTATTTTCTCATTGTCAAATGCTTATTTTCCGGAGGATAAGTTCCAAGGAATACATGAAAATGTATGTGAGCACTTCTGGATTATTACTCGTGTAAGCACACAGGTTCATGATACCCTTCACCTGAAGATGCTAACAGTTTTTAATGCTAGTTTAAGCCACCATGCTTTGCTTTGCACTTGCAGTAGGCAAAGAACATGGTCTTGGTGATTTGCTATATTAAGTTGTTTTGCTGTAGCAGTTGGATCCTCAAAGCTGTCTGAATGTGCTTCTAACACCCAGTTTGCTTCACTGGTCCCTTTTGCATGCTGCCAGTTGGCTCCTACCCATGCTACTTAAGATGAGCTTTTAGCCTGTGCTACAGAGGAAAAAGATGGTTTTGAGTTGTTAGGAGCAGTACATAGCACACCTTCATCTACAACTTGGCTGGCTCTGTGCATGCATACAGGAGGAGATTTCTTGCATGGGCCCTGCTGGAATGGGGAAATGGTGATCCACCACTAACAAGCTGACACACGTTCTGCATGTTCCTGCTGATTCAGCTCTCGTTCTTCCCTGGTTGCCTGAAAACTAGGCCCAGTATTCTTGCTGCCAAACAATTTCTGTTTTTAAGGCTGGGAATGTGAAAAATTTTAAATTCAATTTTCTGCCTTTTTTTAAAACCTATTTATCTCATGCAGATCTTTTAAATCAACAGACCAGAATGAGAAGATTTACTGCCTTGGTAGATTAGCTGCATTTTTGGTGTAGCTGCTCTATATTTGTGTCTGGATTTTTTTTTGTTAGGCTGATCATCTGGCCACTGTTAGCTCTGTCCTGAGTGATCAAATCTATTCAAAGATGGAAAGGTATGTTAACTCCATAAATGTAGGAAGTATATTGCTTATTTGTGTTTGTGTGGTAGACTAATACGAGTGGCGAAGAAATAACACTTGCAGAAGAGAACTTGTGCTCAAAGTATCAAAGAAGAGGCAATAACTGGTTGTAGATAAAGGTCACAAGCAAATGAGACCATGTTGATTAGCATGAGTAAAATGCATTTGCAGTGTCCTAGCAACCTGGCTTGTGTTCTCCATAAAAGAGACTTTTAAGGAGGAAAGTGAAAGGAATTCATATTTCACCTATTTACACGATTCTTCGTTGAAATACGAGCAAATGCAAGAGGGAGAGTCAAGGTTTTCGGTTTGAAAATCTGACAGATGGGCTAGGAAGACTCCTAGCAGTTACAAGTGAGCCTGTTGATACTGACCAAGATAAGGAGAAGTGAAACAGATGCTGGAGAGAGATATGATTCTTAAAATTAATTTCTACAATTTTGGGTTGCAGGCTTATTATCTCAAGCAGTTTTTACAAGGAAATAGGGGGGGAGCCAAGGATGTAACTAAGGAATCAAGGACTTGCAATAAATCCAGCTCTTTCATTGTCCTTCTCTGTGGTCTTTTGTCATGGTAATTTATCTTACTTTGCCTGCATCTGACAAAAGAACAAGTTCATGGATACAAAAGATCTGTGTAAGTACTAATTATTTTGTTAGAACTTAATACAAATCAAGTTAATTAGATTTAAATAACCTCTTGCCAGGAAGGTATGTACAACCCAACTGTGCTATCTGGCGCTCTGTCCTGCTACTGAGCTTATTCAGACAGAATATGGTCTACCTTGTGAACAACAAATTTGCTTGTTGCTCGTTGTGCTTATGGAGGGAAGCAAAAAAACCCCAAACCCATGGTTTTTTGTTTCAAAATTTTACCTTTACAACTTCACTGTATATCTATATATTATTGCATTTAAATTTAAAATTAGATTTTATTATTGTGTCAGCTCTTTAGGCAGAGTGGGTACATGCTGGAAGAAGAAACTTAGTACATATATTCTAGGAAGCTTTTCGCTCTTGCAATGAATGAGTGACTTCTTAGCAATTTCTCTTAGCAGTTCTTCATCTGCTAGAAAGAAGGAAAAAAGTTAGGCTTACTCAAAGAAGAGACACAAAGGAAGCCTGTTTTGTTTCTTGTGGTGGTTCTGTTCTACGCTGAAGTGTGGCTCTAAAAATACATATGCGTTTGCGCAAATGAGGAGAATAGTAACTCTAGGCCTCAAACTCCTCCTTCCTCTGCAATTAGGAAAACAGAGCATTCAGTAATGTTAGAAAGGAATTTTGCAAAAGAAGCAAGAACCAAGAGCTTAACCATAACTAGTTCATTCGCAACTTGAGTTGGCCCACAAAAATCTATAATGAAGTAGTATTTTGTGAATTCTGAAGCCTTGTAGAAAGGGTAGCTGATTTTCTTTAATTTTCAGAGAACAGTTTGTTTAATATAAGTAAATGCAGTATTTTAACATTCAGATGTGTATTATTATGCAGAAGGGTTCAAATAACACATTTGGCTTTTATTTCATGGGAAATCCTGTTTTGATTATTGGAGGGAAGTACGATAATGAATTAAGATTTCTGGCCCTCCCCGCAAAAAGCTGAATTAGCTTGAGACTGATACTTGAGTCTTTTCATGGACTGCTAAAAATGGTCCTGAAGATGATTTTTATATGTACTGTAATTTCTGCAATGCTTTTGCCTTTTATAGGTTTCAATCCATGATTGTTTGGCTGTGTGGTGTGTTTGGGTTTTTTTGTTGTTTTTTTCTTTTTTTGCAATTCACACACATACATAGAAAGGGAAAAAAAATGTCTTGTCTTCTAAGAACCTGTGTCTGTAATAACATTAAAAACAGAGTTGCTGCATAATGATGGTGTATTAGTGGCTTGACATCTTTTGCTGTGAAGTCATTGGACTAATGGTAATACAAATATTTTTTCTTTGTGGACTTTTACGAAGTGGCTGAAAATCATTTCACAGGCTTATGGCTATGTTAGTTATGGAAGTTTAGTGGCCTATTATAGTCTCTTGCTTGATTTTACATTGCTGGCGCAACTTATGCGGTCACTTTACCTTAAGATAAAGAAAGAGGATAATGAAGTGCTGCTAAAGCAGAGTGCATACTTCTGGCCTCTGGTTTACACTTATTTCACAGTGGTGTGACAGTACAGCTTTCTGGGTAAAGAGGGATATGTGCTTTATACCAAAGCATTCTTGAGTTCTGTCTCAAGGCTTTTTTAAAGTTCTTGGGTATAGACTGCTTTGCCACTGAAACATGGTAGAAGCTTTGGCAGCTTAACTAAAAATATAGTTTCATAATGATGGGGGAAGGAATCTGTAACATAGTGGCATATATGAAGTCTTGAATTGGGCATGTTATTACTGATCATCAGTCTTTTTTTTTTTTTTTAATTGTGTTTTAAAAAAAAAAAAATCTGTGTACGTAGAGCTTCCACTCCTAACACATGAAGGGTATATATATACAGCCTGTGTGTGTATCTGGACTTAAAAAAAAAAGTCCTCTAAGCAGTTCAAGAAAAAGATGCTATTACTGGCTTGCTGAGAGAGGATTAATTAGGAAATGTCTTCCCTTATCTGGATTTCTAGAAGTTACAGTGGTTCACTTCCTCTTAGCAGGGAATTATTATACAGAATGACACTAGGTACTATATTAAATAATTATGTTATTATCTATTTGTTCTCTGGGGCTTCATATTTCAGTTAAATTTGAAGTAATTTGCTTGACAGCTGTTCACTTGTCAGATGAAGAGATCAGCTTGAAGTAACTTGTAATGGAGTGTGGTACGTTTGAATAACTAAAAGTCAGGGGGAATCTCGAAATCTGGGAGATGTCCAGGAGGATCTTTTTTGCATAAATACTAGCTTTACTCTGCATACCTTTTATTCCCCCTCCCCCCCCTTTTCTCCAGTACTGATACTCGAAAAGGTGGAAAATGGAGATCTGAGCAACAAGATACTGAAGATCACGGATTTCGGCTTGGCCAGGGAATGGCATAAAACTACCAAAATGAGCGCAGCTGGGACATATGCCTGGATGGCTCCTGAGGTCATCCGCTCCTCCATGTTCTCCAAAGGCAGCGATGTGTGGAGGTATTGATTTGGCATTAAGTGATTGGATACTAAAGAGTAACTAGACCTGCCAGGAAACCTCTTTTATGTTTAAGAATGAGTAATGGTGAATCAAATATTAAAATTTAGGTCTTAAGAAAACTTTATCCATCAGCTTTCCATCTATCAGACTCTCAGACTACTTTGTATTAATTGTAAACATTTTTTTTTTACTGTAGAAAGTGGTGGACCAGTTCCTGCATGCCTCTCAATTTTTGTTGTTCTATAAGTTTACATTCAGATTATCCTAGGATTCATAATCCCAATTCCCTCTGCTTTATCTAAAACAAACTTTTTGTGCTTATTTGGCTATTGGCTGACATAATAAAAGGCCATAAACCAATCTGTGAAGTACTTAAAATTACTACTTCTTTACTGTTTTACCAACAGTGAGATCATTTTATGTTTTCGTAGTAATCTGTTACTGAGGTATATGTACACAAACACACTGTACCTAATCAAATTTCCTGTACAGTTTCAGCCTGAATACAATGTTTTTCACTTTCATAACAATTTTATGAATTATTTCCACCCTTCTAGTCTTTCACATAAAATAATAAATCTTTTCTCTATGTCCATCTGAGTATGCAATCCATAAGTAGTAATTTGCACGTATATATTGTCTTTTCCATTCATGCACTGGGATCTTTGAGAACAGGAGCTACTTTGGTGGGAAGGAGTGTAAGGGTCAGCCCATAGGCTTCCAGAAATTGAGTTTGAATATGACCATTAAGTGAGTTGGTAAATCCAGAATTCAGTAAATAGCTCTAGGACAGTGACTTTTCTGGATGCTGTGTGACACAGAATTAGTACTGAACATCTGAAACAGATGAAGTAGGTGGAATTTAGTTTTTCCTATGGGGAGAGAGGTTTTGAAATGTCAGGGTGACTTCATCTTTAGAGCAGTAAAATTCTGTCACTGGCCAGTAATGCTCCCACACAACTGTGTGCATGCTGTGAAATCTGTCAGGATAAAAAAACATCCCAGTTGACAGAATTGTCTGGTTGTTATGGCAGAGATTTGGTGTGGGGATTTTCATTTTCCTTATCCAGTTTTGCTGAATAGATAATGTATTGCCTTGTGATAAGTCTGTGAACTTGCATTTTGCACACTAATGGTGTGGAAAAATTCTGACTCTGTAATTAAATGTGGTAGCCTTTGTAGTTAATCTGAGATGAATTGAGCAAGAACAGGCTTTTATTCTGAATGAATTCTGACAGAAGTTAAAACCTCAAGGCTGTGCACCTTTTCTGTGCACATGATGACAGTACTGGTTTGTAAACAGCTTGTCAAGCTCAAACCTCAATTTGCTCTTCTCTGAAACAGTGCCAGGAATGGCCTTTAAGGGTAACCTGGGGGAGAGGGAGAAGGGAAGAGAGAAACCATTTCCCCGTGATTGTAACTTTACTAATCCAGGCATGCTGTGAACAGATCGGTAGATGTTCTGTACTGGTATGACCTCATTTTTAAAAAAGATAAGACTTAATGGGTCAGTTGGTGATTTTCATGAAGGTATCTCAAGTACCTGTGCAAAAATACCAGTTTGGTCATTGTCTTAAGGACTGTGAATCATTTCAGGACTTAAGGATTGTAAATAACTTAAATCATTTGTTAGTTTTTCAGAATACTGTATTTCTATTTTTAAGATTCCTTCATCACTTTCTCTTTCTATAGTTACCAGTCTTCCCTTGAAAACAGGTTGAGTTCCTCTCAGTGCTCTTCCTTAAACAGAGGGTCATTAAGAGAGCTGTTATACTGTCTCTGAATAAGCCTTCTCTCACTGGTGGCCAAAACCTTGAGTCATAGTTAAATAAGCTGAAAAGAACATGGTGTTTGAGGCATGTATGCAGAGGACAAATACTTGCCAGTGTGGTCACTACTAGTGTGTCAATGATTGTAAGCACTGGATTTTACAAAAGCAGTCATGGACACGTGTAATAAATCCTGTCCCCACCGAAGAATGCAACTTGAAATTCTTATCAGGATGAACTTTTATCATATTAAACTTGTCCCTCCTCTTGTCCACTTCAACCTCTTGATTAATCACTGGAGTCGAGGGAGTTTTTTGCCTGACAACCTTCCAGTTAGTCTGTGCGGCATCAACAAAATTGGCTGTCTCTGTCTCTAACATTCACAAACCCTTTTATTTCAACACCTTTTCTTTAAAGCTTATTAGAATAATACTTCTGGCTGAATTATTGCCCAGCCTTTTAACAAGACTCCTGTTCTGCTTGTGTTCTCGCTGCACGAACAGGTGAAGAAGATGCTGAAGAAGATGCTTGCCAGGACTGAAATTTCCTGAGTCAGTCTTATCATAAATAACTGCTTCATGCAATTCCTTTCAAAACATGTATCAAGCTCCATTTAAAAAACTCAATCATCTGGGGTTTTTTTTGTTTGTTTTGTCTTGTCCCACTCTAAAGGAGGGTTGGCAAAGAACTTACAAGGCTGAGGAATGCTCCCACACACTGGTGTCTATCACCAGGGTCCGGGCCACTGTAAAGCTTGTTGATAATAAGAGTACTTAGTACATCTTGCTAGTGAAAATTTGTTGCTATGAACTTTGCTGTGCTGCATCCGCATGCTTTAGATACACAGCAGAAAACTTGTGCTTATATTGCACAGAGGACAAAGAAGCTATGGTTTTATTTAAATATGTCAGTTCCTGTAAATCTATTTATATGTTTGAGAGGAGAGTTACATATTTGCTTTGGATTTACAGGGCTGGAGTTGAAGCACAGATATTGCAGCTTATCCAGTACTGTACAGCATGCTAATGTTAGTAGGCATATAATTCAAATTTCCCTGTCATTTTAACTGCTTAAATGTATTTCTTGTTTGCTGCACACTTCATTTTTGACTTATTCTGCTTAAAAGACAATCATGTTGTCAATGTGATTGGTATGCGGAATATAAAGCCACCATGCAACCTCCATCTGAGTTCCCTATGTTCCTCAATTTAGATGCTTTTAAGATGTATCTACTCTGAGACCAGTGAAATAATTAGGAATTTAATTTTCATTTAGAAATGGAATACCAGAACTACCTAAAACCATCTGATTAGCAGATCAGGATGTTTCAGGCATTCAGTGGTGGGTGTAGGAACTTCAGTCATTAGAATATTTCATTTGAATCAAGTGTTGGCAAGCACTTCCATCCACAACTGACTGCTTGCAGGCTTCTGTACTCTTCTGTGTGTAATGAAGCACTGGCAAGACTTCAGTACCTGGCAGATAAGTGTTGACTAGCAATATTGGTAGAAGCTCACGTGGGAGAAGTGTACGCAACTGACTGTTGTGAAATAAGCAGGAAATGTCATCTCTGGAACTGCCAGTCCGATAACATGCAAAATGCTAACTGTTAATAGCTGTTAAAATGTAATGAAGTTTTTTTCTTAACAAAAGTAATGTTCTAGTTTCTGTTGTTGCTGGGATCTCCTTGTTGGGCTGATAGTTCCTTTCTCATGGAAAGTGCTGAACCTAGGAAGGTAGATAAGAGGAACCTATGGTACAAATGCCATTGAACAATAACAGTGAGAAGAAATTACTGGTTTTTTTCTCAGTTCAGACTTACAAGGGAGGTGGCAAAATCACATGTGAAATCCTGCAGACCTCAAGCCTCCCTCTCCCTGAAAATCCAGTGTGTAGGATTGAACCTGATGTTAAATGGCTTAAGGGATTACTGGATCACTGGGAGATGGTTAATTATTCATACAAGTGTCAGTTGACTTGGATGCATGGTCTGTATCACATGGTTCGTTTCGTAATTAAAGTCCAAAAATTACTGCTGGATGCTGGAAAAGCAAGTGAGCTTGGTCAGTTTTTCTTTCTCCCTGTTGAGAATGAGGAGAGGCCCTTGATTCTTTCTTCCTATGCCTTTTTTGTATAAATGTCTTCTGTCTCTGGCTTTTTCCTTTGTAATTCCCAATCCCCTGCTTGAGAGTTAATGCAAAACACACTGTTCAGCACCTCTCTTCCTGTTTAATCACTTGGGATGATTGTTGTTCAAATGCCACAAAGCAGTGTTTCCCTAGTTCGGTGGAAGCAGTATTCTCAGCAATGAACTCTTAAGTACATGAGGAAGAGGTGGCATGCAGTTTTGTCAGAAACAAAGTGACCTTTCCTCCAATATATACTTTTAGCGTCACGCTAGAAGAAACATCTATCTGTCCATTCCTTTGTCTTTTCAATATTACCCTGCAGAAGAAATGCTTTGAGCACATAAACTGCTTTCCTAACCATTCCATTAAGAGAAATACATAATACATGTTTTATCCAGCACTAGTGGTAAAGTAGTAATAACACAACTCTTCAGTAGTTTTTCCTGCCTTTTGATATTGACACTCGCATCCGAACTGAAGAGTAATGTGAATGATCAATCAGGTTTAGACAGGCCAAATATATATTCAGTCCAGTATTCATTTTCTTTGAGTCTCTTATGAATCCTAGAAGGCCAAAAAGAAAATGGGAAATCCTTAAAGTCCTCTTTATTTTTTTTTCAAATGAGGCTCTTGAGACAATAAGAAATTGAGAACCTTGATGGAAAGCAATAATCAGTTATAATTATCATTATAATGTCAAGAGTATGAATTACATAGGAAAAATGCAAAAGATTGTATAGGTGAAAAAAATCTGATATTTTGCTTAATAAAGTAAACTGCTAGCAGCAAAGGTGGAATCTCTAGTGACGGAAATTCCATATCTAAATAGTAGAAGTAGTATTAAGACTGTCCAACTAAGGTGACAGCAGTTACAATGAATGTTAAAGACTTGGCGGGGTGGAGGGGAGGTTGCAAGAGTACAGGTTGTGATAATGAAAATTTTGATTAGTCTCAAATGGATAGGGCAATTGCTGCTTTGAAACAAGAAGAGATTAATCTTTTAGCTTCAGAAATGACTGTTTCATGGAGCAGCTATTTAGGAAGCTTTTAGGAGGAGAAGCAGTTTTTCATTTGGTCTTCAGGCATGCTTAGGAAGCCTTCAAAATTGTACAATATGACCATGGTCAAAATATATGTATGCTTAGATTCAATATCTTTGCAAGAGCAATTAAGAAAAATTAGTCCATTACAGTAGTGTTTACTCTCAAGGAGATTAATGACAACATTGAGGAATTTTGTGTAAAAACAACAAAATGGGAATGCGCAACATGGATATTTCTTAAAGACACTAAGTTAAAGCTCAGAGCAAATGCATAAGAAAGACCTTAAATGAATGAAGATGATGATGTAGAGGAGACTACTGCAAGGCATCCTTCAAAAAGTTGAACCTGTATCCAAATGAGGAAAATCAGGCATGGACTTAAGTGCTGGCAAGTTGAATGTAAAACACTCAAGAAGATTAAAAGGGTTTTGAGGAGAGTCTTGCAAAAAGCATAAAAACAAATAAATTGCTTTCAAATGCAGCACAGGTGAGAACCCTGCAGGAGAACATACGGCTCAGAGGTGACCAAGATGTAAGAATGAAAAGAAGATAAGACTGTAGCAGAAAAAAACTTAGTAAGTGACTTGTGTCTGCTAGAAAGGAGGAATGAGAGGCTTTTTAAGCTGAAAATTTCTCTTTAAGGGAGCTGAGCTGGAGGACATCTCATACTGAAATACTGTCCACTGAGGTGTTAAAACTGACTGATAAAATGAACAGTAACAAATTGCTGGGATTTACAGTAACACCCAAGATTTCTACAGGAACATGAGAGAGCCAGCTGAGATAATAGCTGTGCTGTGTAATCTGTTGCTTAAAGCTGCCTTAATACCAGAGAAATGGAAGGCAGCAAACATGATGACAGGTCTTAAAAGAGCTTCCTGAAGATGAGCAAGCCTGATTTTCAGTTCTACTAAATGGTAGAAACAGCACTAAAGAGCAGGGTGCTGGTGGACATATGAGCATATCTGGGGAAGAGTCAGCTTTTGTAGAAGGAAATCATGTCTTGTATAAAATGAAAATTCTTGAAGGAGTTACTGAGTATGTGGACAAGGAGTAAGATTGCTTATGCCATATTTGGATTTATAAAAACTTTCAACAAAATCTTTCATCAAAAGGTTTAAAGAAAGTACATTGATGTGGGAAGAGAGGGGAAGTCTTTTCCCCATCATTTAGTCAATTCTTAATTACTAAAGGAATAAGTCAGTCTTCTTGGTGGGGAATTCTGTGTTCAACATAATCATAAGTGATTTGAAAAAGCAATAAATGGTTAGGTAATATTTGTTGATGATACCAAGTTATTCAGGATAAGAAAATTAATCTGCGGCAGAGAGCTGAGGAAAAGTTTTACTATGCTGAATGATAAAATAGATGAAACGGTAAGGAATACAAAGTAGTACCCATGGGAGAATTTCACATGTACAATGATGGGCTCTGAATTTTACTATTATGATTCAGTAAAAAGATATTGGAGTTACTGTGGATAACCTACCTCGTTTTGTAAGGAGTCAAAAAGGCAAGTGGCAAATTAAAATTTAATAGGAGAGAACTAAAGAAGAAAACAGGAAATACTGTGCCTCTCCCCATATCTTTAAAACTTCATGTGATTTGGGTCATTCCAACATAAAAGGCTTAAATGGAATGAGATGGTACAGAAGATGTCAAGGTCAATGGAAGATATGAAATGGCTTCTGTTCAGGAGAGTAACTAGATTAGAATTTAGCTAGATTAGGATTTTGGGGGCTGGAAAGAAGATGATTTAGGCAGGATGTAGTGGGAGCCTGTGAAATCATGGATGGCATGGAAGGAGCTAATAGGGAACATATGTTCATTCTTCCTTGTATTGAAAGAACTACAGGGAAGCAAATGAAATTACCAAATGACGAGCTCAAAACAAACACACAGAAGTGTTTTTTTGGCAATGCATCATTAAATTTGTGGAACTTACTGCCACAGAACATAGTGAACGGTAAATGGGGTTCAGAAGAGAGTAAGACAGATCAATGGAAGAAAAAACGGTCAGGTCACTAAGTATGAAGAAGCCATCTCTGGCTCAGGTTTCCTAGAAGCAGAGAGAATATTCTGAGGATATGTTGTTTGTCATATACCTGGGGGGGAGAACAGTCCTGGAACTATTTCCATAACTTCGTAGTTAATATTTCATAGAACATCTTAAGAACAACTTAATTCTGAAAAAGTATTTTTCACTTATTTTTAAAAATCACAACCCACCAAACAACCCTCCTTCACATTTTTGAGAGTTTTACTGGGTCTGGTTTGAAATTTGCTGAATTAGTTAGAAGATTTATGTTAATGTTTTTCAGATTGTTTCCAGTGAGAAAATGATTTTTGCCTAAAAGGCGAAAATGGCATCTTATTTCAGTCTTATTAAAAAAGCAGGTAAGATAAGGCACTTCACCAGCTTGGCAGCCATAATAAGCTTGTCCAGAAATCGGCAATTTCTTCAGTGTACCAGACTTACCCTGATAGGTTCAGGTACTTTCTTGTTGCTCAACAAAGAATGTGTTAGTCAAACACCTATTCTCTTTTCTGTTTTCTTCCTGGTAGTTACGGTGTGCTGCTTTGGGAACTGCTAACAGGAGAAGTACCATTCCGAGGAATCGATGGTCTTGCAGTAGCATACGGTGTTGCCATGAATAAACTTGCCCTTCCAATCCCTTCCACGTGTCCAGAGCCTTTTGCCAAACTCATGGAAGGTAAGCAAGCTGTGGTGTGAGTATGGTTTGTGCTGTTTCTAGAGTGCCATTGAGCATTGCCTCTTTGTGTTGGTTTTGATACCTAAGAGCACAGATTTCTCAAATGGCTTTATTCAATGGTGCAAGTTCTTATGGGAGCTAGGCTTGGCTGTTAGTGTGCTGTGACAGTTACTCTATTACAAGAGTAGTATGTGAAAGACATTTCCCTGCCATTTTTTATCAACTGGCTTTATAGGAAAATGGGGGCTATTGCTGTTATCATCTAGCTTGTTGTTTTCTAGTAGTGAAGACTCACCAACACCAAAACTTCACATATTTTGGTCTAATTTGAAGTCTTCAACTTGTTTTGAAATTCATGGCTTGAACATCTTGCTGGGCAGTGTCAGATTGATTTGGAATGAAACTTTATCCTACTGACATTTCAGGGAGAGGGTTTAAATGTGGCTTTGACATTTGAAAACAACCCAAATTTTCAGTCAGAATGATGTGATTTTCTGCTTTGCGTGTGGAGATAGTTCATGCCCAAGGTGGGCTACATATGGATGCAATAAATACAGGAGTTTGTCATCAGAGCTGCTGTAGTTGTTAAAAAGGATTCTGTGAGTTAGCTTTTGGAGTGTACCTATGTGACCTGCTCTGCTGGCTATTGCAACTACTTACATATCTCACGAGCTTTGGTCATTCTTGCCTCCCTTCTTCCTTCCCTTCCTCTCTCACAGCAGTACCTTTAGTGGTTTTTTTAGTGCTCCTCTTCCCAAGGATTTCCAGATGTTTATATGTAATAAACATTTTTATACCTGTCTGGCAGAAATTAAAACTGAGGTAAAGAGAAATCAAACATGTTTTATAGTCTTAGTGAGTAAAGAATGAGTCTGAACATAGAACTGATATTCTGTGGCCTCTGGTGGTGTTTTTAGCCCCAAGAAAGGAATTTGATTTATGCAAGAAAATGTTTCTGACTTATTTCTCTGCTTTTAGAATACTTTTGCATTTCCCTGGTCTTTTCTGTAGGTTACAGGCTTCAATTAAGTTAAAGCAGAAAATTTAATGTACTGTTGTTTTAAAAAAGAAATATTCTACTGGATAGCAAACAGCAGCAGACTTGCAGGTATAGTAGCTTGGGAGCAATGTAAAGCAAGAAACCGCATCTGAAAGAGTTAATGGAACTACCAGCTCAGTGTTGTGCCAGGGCAGTTTATTTTGACATGGTTCCCTAAAACAAGGACCCTGGATTTCTTAAAGATAAGTGAGGTATCTGCTGCTGGGGTTAAAAATAATGCCCTCTATTGGGAAAGTCAGGTAGAGGCATATGGCCTGCGCTTGAACCCAGCAGCGCAGGGGTCAGCACCCACATGGCTTTGCAACGCTTGGCTTCTCCATGTGCAAGAGGAAGAAGAGAACAAGAAAACAATTACTTTCTGCCTCTTCACCAAAACTGTTTTTCAAATAGGCTGTTTCCCGTCTCCGGTGAACTCTTGTTCCCCTAATGCTGCTTTTACTTTTGAATTACTGCCCTGGTGGTCTTCACTGAGACAACAAAGCTGAACTTTCCCTCTTCACAGAAAAGACTTGTATGTTACAACTGTCCTCATTAGTGCAAATAATGGCAGATCTAGGCCTGGGGAAATAAAAGCCATGGGCCACCTGCATAGTTATCCTGTTCACTCATTCATGCATTTGGCTGGCTGCAGCATTTTGTTTTACTTTGGGTCATGTTTGCTTTGCCATGCTTAAAACTGGGGTAAAGAGGCAGGAATTATGGCACTGACAGTCCAGCTGTATCACCCATTGCTACTAATTGGTCAGCAGCAGGGGACCTTCACAGCACTCTAACATCCTCAGGTCTCTGTTTTGATAAGAGAAGCAATTTGAAATCCATAAACACAAATGTGTTGCAGCTTATGCCTCCTGGAACCTGATCAGATGCTTAAATACCAGCATCTTGATAGCAGCAGTTTTGAAACCAAAGCTCCCAAATGCAAAATCTCAGTAACGCTAAAATCAAAGAAAAGACCTGCAAAACCAAGCCTCAGCAGTTGCACAGATTTTGTGAAGTGTTGTTTATTTTTAATTACAGCTGCTTCTTGATGTATTTCAATCCACAAAACTGATGAATAAATATCTTTCAGGACATCACCAAAATTTTAAGAATGTTTCCTTTTTTCCAACTGTGAGGTCTAGAAAACTGTAGAACATTTCTATAACTCTTGCCTTGTGCCGCAGTAATGTGTCTTTAAGTCCAGTGACCATTTAGAGCAATGATAATATGAATATATTGAGAGAGACCCACGTGTTAGTTTCTTCCATTCATGCACAAAAGCTGTATTCCCTAGAAATATACTTGAATGCTAAGTTTTTCTGTTTGGTTCTTCTCAAATTTTGACATGCAGGAGTCTAGCAGTACTAAAGAGAATAAGGATACTTGTTGAACAAGAACCTGTGTAAGTGCCAGTACAGGACAATATAGAATGAGAAAGTGATGTTTTCTGCAGAAGTAGAAATAAGGGTGAAGTAAGAGGGGAGGACTGAATGAGTAAGAATTTCCTATTCAAAAGTGTTGTTAAGTGAAACATTTTGACTTAATGGCTTTTTAAAAACATGTTCTTAATGATTTCATAGCTTGATATGTTACTTCATACCATTTCCTATTTCCATTTCTGTTTTCAATGTTCAATTCCCATCATTGTAAAAGGAGTACCTTTTTGTACTCTTGCTAGTTGAGTTGTCTCATGTCTAAGATGGGTACCTTAAATTCTGCATTTTTAGAGCAGAATTGTAATTGGGTAAGTCATTGCATTAGATTGTAAATTAAAAAGCTTGGTTATCTGTGGTTCTTCTTAAAAGGAAAAGAAAAAAGCCTGATCAAGCGATTTTCTCTCAAATAATAAAAAAGAACCCTTAAAAATAAGAAAACTCCAAATGCACTATTTGATGTAATTATTTACTTGAATCTCCTATTTTCACTCAAGCTATGCCCAGTCTGCTTTGCAGGAGAGAATCTCAGTTCTGTGGAAGAGATTCATAATGACTCAGCTTAGTATTAGAGTTTGGCCTTAGAAAGAACTCTGATAGATATCCTTCTGCAGTATGGCTGTTAACTCTGCAGTGTAAGTGTGATAAAAGAACTGTTGGCAAGAGTCTTGCATAGTATCTCATCTCTGTGAGCACATGCAACTTAAAGCAAAATATTTAAGGAAATTATTTATGATTTTTTAGTATATGATTGAGAATGTAACCTTGTGTAAAGTTAGTCAACCTCTCTTTTACTTGGCACAGTATTGCAATAGAATCTAGAGACCAGGTAGTTCAAGATCTTAAGCGATGTTGGATATTGTATATGCATGAAAGCATGAATTCCGTATTTGTCTTATGATTGTACAGTAGTCAATGCAAGTGGGAAATGGGAAAGATGGGGTAACACAGATAGTGTGCATGCCACTCTTAGCCACTGGGGATCAGTAAAGTACTACTCATCTTCTCAAACCTCCATACTAAGAGATGCTTAACAGCTGCTTGTCTTTGTCCTATTCTAGATTGTTGGAACCCTGACCCACACTCACGACCTTCCTTTGCCACTATCCTAGACCATCTCACCGCGATAGAAGAGTCTGGTTTCTTTGAAATGCCCAAAGATTCCTTCCACTCCCTGCAGGAAGACTGGAAACAAGAGATCCAAGAGATGTTTGATCAGCTCAGAGCCAAAGAAAAGGTAAGTAGAGAAAAACACTCCATGCTTGTGCTTTCTGGATTATAATTTTCCCCATTTCATAATTCAAAAAGGGATGATTGTTTAGTGCATCCCAGAGTTAATTTTGTATGTGCTTTACTGGAGCTTGTAATAAGTTCCTGAATCAATGGTAGGTTATAATGCACACAAGGGCAGAATCATGAGTAAAATAAATATCTGCATCCTGAGCTGCTACTCTTTCTAATATTGTAGTGAGCTTCCATTATACGCTGTGCAAGCTGCTACGATGAGTTGGCTTCATTGTTTAATGCATCTGATAATTATTTCACTGTTAGCATCTTAATTGAGAAGCCCAATGATAAGTGTTAACAGTAAAAGTAGGAGGGGTAGTTTCAGCATATATACTCTAACAAACATTGCAGCTTTGGTTCTGTCAGATTGTGTTTTCCAGGCTTTGAGCACAGCCAAAGTGGATAGACTATAATAAACATGAGTGCTACCAAGGGAATGGTCCAATAACTGTTATAATTGCAGTCCATCTGGGTAAATAGCAGGAAACAAAAATGCTAGCAGGAATAAAAGGAATTGTGATCATCAGCCTCAAAGAACAGAGGTGAAAAAGCTGAAGTTTTCTTCAAGTATACTTGCAGAAAGCACAGACTGCTTGCATCTATGTTAAGGTCTTTACAGGGACTGTCTTTACAGTCGTTGGTATGAAATACCGCAGTGGAATCACTACAGTAATAATATTTTTCTAAGTAGTTCACCGTCTCTTGCCTAAAAATAAATTCGTAATAAGCAGCCAACTTGATTTGGGCTCAGAAGTTGGGTTTAGGAAGCAGAGAGAAAGAAAAGGAGACCTTGGTGCAGGGGAGAGAAGTCCTGCAACAATACTTAAAACATTTCTATTCACATATTATAGTAGCTTTTGGGAAAAATAAAATAGCTAATGGGCATTTCCCTGCTGCTGTTGTCCCGTGGCGTAACTGTGTTGGAACAGTTTTTGAAAACCAGAAACTTCAACAGACAAACAGAAGACCAAACAGTAGTAGCTAGACTGCCCTCAGGTTTTGATGAGTACTGTATTCCTCTGTAGCAATGAGGAAAGAGGATTTTATATCCTATTCACCTCATGAGTAAAATGTACCAAACCTCTGTGGTGATGAGACAGGTAACAATGACGTTATTAAAAAAAAAAAAAAAATTAAAAATCTAAACTAAAATCTATCTGATAATCTATCTGAAGTTTAACTTGAATTCTTCAGTTTTTACCTTCTGCAGTGGAATTAGCCAGCTGGACATAATTATTCTGAGTGCTGAATTCTTTTGTCCTTGTGGTGAGAGGAGTGCAATGAGAAGACATTTTGAGATCTCAAGGACAATTTCAGTTGATTCATTTTGTCAACAAGGAAAAGATTGAAAAGTTTGCCTTGTGCATCTTTATGCCTAAGGAGCAGCCATGCTTGGTGGAAAATGATGGGAATGACCTCCTGATGATGTTTTCTTCATTCAATTTTATGTTAGAGCTGTGTTTTTTGCTGTTTTATGATGCACAAGATGACAAGGTTATTTTTAAACAGTTCAAGTCAATACTGAAGTTAGCATAGGTACTTACTGAACAGGAAAGCAAGGATTAATTCTTTACAAGTTATGAATAAATCTTCCAAAATGGGTTCCCGTATGCATGGTACTCTCCAATGGCTCTTGTAAACATGTTCATGTCAGATATGCAGCATATTTTCTCATGACACTGAATTTAGGATTCAGTGCCTTTTCACAGAATCAGAATGGTTGAAGTTGGAGGGACCTCTGGAGGTCATGTGGTCCAACTCCCCTACTCAATCAGGGCCCCCTAGAGCCAGTTGCTGAGGACCGTATCCAGATGATTTTTTAATATCTCCGAGGAGGGAGACTCCACAGCCTCTCTGGGCAACCTGTGCCAGTGCTCAGTAATGCTCACAGGAAAAAAGTGTTCAGACGGAATCTCCTGTGTTTCAGTGTGTGCCCATTGCCTCTTGTCCTGTCACTGGGCACTGCTGAAAAGAGCCTGGCTCTGTCTTCTTTGCACCCTTCCTTCAGGTTTTTATGCACACTGATAAGATCCTCCTTCCCCCCCACCCAAGCCTCCTTTTTGCTAGGATAAACAGTCCCATCTCTCTCAGCCCTTCCTCATAGGAGAAATGCTCCAGTCTCTTAATCATCTTCATGGCCCTTCGTTGGACTCTCTCCAGTACGTCCATGTCTTTCTTGTACTGGAGAGCCCAGAACTGCACATAGGATTCCAAGCATGGCCTCACAAGTGCCAATGTCCAAATTTTAGTACTGATATGAAGGCCCTTAAATGGCAAGCATAGAAGTTCTTGAGGATTGTTTTGGGGTTTTGGCTTTCCGCTGAGCGTTTAAACAGTGGCGCTAGCAGTGCTGTGAGCACAAGTCATTTTTGCTGTACCTTCAGAATAGGTAACGTTGTCTTAACCTGCAGGTCACAAGGGAACTTTTCATTTCTCCTTTCTTATCTCCCTGCAGGAGCTGCGCACATGGGAAGAAGAGCTGACTCGTGCTGCTGTTGAACAGAAGAACCATGAGGAGTTGCTACGAAGGCGGGAACAGGAGCTGGCAGAACGTGAGATTGACATCCTGGAAAGGGAGCTCAACATCATCATCCACCAGCTGTGTCAGGAGAAGCCTCGGGTGAAGAAACGTATGGGGAAGTTCAAGAGGAACCGGCTCAAGTTAAAAGATGGCAATCATATCAGCCTGCCTTCAGGTTGGTGACATGTTAGGCTGTGTTAGGCGAAATGGGAGGAACAGGTGAACCTGTAGCTTTGGTAGCTCCTTTCTACTGATACTTATGCATTAGAAAGTGTTTGTACTTTGGGAAAAACATGCCTCTTTGGGATCAAGAAACTAAATTTGATGCTCTTGTGGCTAGCATTCCCCAAAGTTCCAAGTATGAAGGCTAGAAGTAAATTTGAGATGTTATGTTTTTGTTAGTCAATGGCTGTATATGGTTCACGGTAAAAATGTTGGTGTTGCAGTTTAACATGTTAATACTCAAAATGATCAGTTTAATAAAGGATGTATATTAAAAATGGTGGAGGTTCTTGCTTTGGGAATATTTTACATAATGCTGTAGCAGAAACCATAATCTACTGGATTTCTTGGTGCAAGAATCTAAAAATTATCAAAAATATGTTGATAGCTGTGAGACTACAGCCCTACATTGCTAGTTTGTTTGTAAACTCATAATAACAGACAAGTGACCTCTAATACTACCTTTCTGGAAGAAATGTTAAATATTGGTGAGGTGTCAGGGAAGTCACTCCTAAGAGTGAAGATGGTGATTTTCAGAAATATCAAATCCTTAGCATTTCTTCTGTGGATTCTGTATGGAGATTGAAATTTGTAAAAGAACAAAAGTGTGGGTTTTGTAAATCACCTAAGCCTCATCATTACCTCAAGGATGATAGCTTACACTAAATTCTTTGTTTTCTGAGAGAGATTGGCTCTTCAGAAGAGCAATGATGATAAAATGTGCATGTTAACTATGTCTTTCTTTAGGTCTGTAAACACCTATTGCTGGTGATTTTGCTTAGCTTAAGAAACTGAGAGATAAGGTGAAAAGAATTTATACAGTGATATACTTTGGCATAAATGACAGTCAATACATGGGGATCTGTGTGTGTATGTATCCCACCCGTACACTAGGAAGATACGTCTTCATGAGTGTGAGCACACATCTCTGTTCTGAAGTAACTGCATGTACGATGGGGGGATAGCAATTAGCTGTAAAACTTCATTTCTACATAGATCCTGTAAATTGTGCTCTTTGAAAGTTACCATAAATTATTATTTCTTTTTTCTTATATTAAAAATTAATTTTAATTGTGTCTTTCTGCTTTTGTTTTGATTTTTTTTTTTTTCTTTGGTAAACAGATTTCCAGCATAAATTCACTGTGCAGGCTTCTCCAACGATGGATAAAAGGAAGAGCTTGATCAGTAGCTGCTCTAGCCCTCCTGCAAGTCCTACCATTATTCCCAGACTCAGGGCCATACAGTGTAAGGAGCTCAATGTAGTATTGAATTTGGGAAATGTGCAGTCTGTCAGCGTGGTAAGATGCCAAGATTCCATATCTAGGACAGGACTGTAGAAAAAGATGTTCCTAAAATGTTTGCCTTGTGCCCTGCATGTATGCATTTGGAGAGAAAAATGGAGTGTGTTGGTGTTGGGGGGGAGTATCACCTTCTTTGGAGTCCAAACTTTAATTACCCAAGTTCTTGAAATATTGCTATTTGATTGTATAGAAATTACATTCCTTAGGTGTACAGGTTAATTTTAAAAAATACTAATTTGCAGAATAGATCTGTGAAACATTATTGAAGTGGATTAAGTTACTGTTGGAGGGAAAGAAGAAAAAGGACGCTTGTCATGAAAATAGTGTTCCCATAATACAACAGAACTAGGCAGACAAGCATGTATTAGAAGTATGAAAGGGATGTTAGTTAATGTGTAGTGTTTGTATTGGATATCATGACACTTTTGTGTCTGGTATCATCAAACTGGTGGTTCTAAAAGAGAAACCAGTGATGGAATAAAGCTGTAAAGCCTATCTATACTAATTTTGAGGGAATCTGGTTGTTAGATCTGTGTTGATAATTGGTCAGAATTATGGAAAAGAAGCCTGAATGGATGTTTTCATTACTATTCCTGTTCCGGCCTATGTTTTATTCTTTATGTTGCTGTGGAACCAGTTCTTTAATTTGTGTATCTCTTTTCCTTTCCTATTTTCCACTGTTCTTCCCACTTGTGAAGTGACTCCTGCTGAAAGCAGTAAAACTTGGGGACGAAGCTCAGTCCTTCCAAAGGAGGAAGGAGAAGAAGAGGAGAAGAGAGGCCAGAAGAAAAAGGGACGCACTTGGGGACCAAGCTCACTTTGTCACAAGGAGCTGGGTGCAGGAGAAGATGGGTAAGAGAGGGCCTGGAACCAGACTGGTTTCCAGGTTCTAAAACTGGGTATGAGCTGGCTCGCAGGAGATTTGCGCCTATCCTCTTGCAAACACTTTTCTGCTTCCAAACTTATTTGCTGTACCAGAGATGTTAGAGATTCAAAGCAGATTACAAAACTGCATTGCATTCAGTCCCTCACTAGAGTTTCATCACTGACTGATGCTTTCACTGTCTGCTATTACCTTGTTATGTGTATTTGTAAGCAGTAGAATTTCTTGGCTGTGCAAAACTGTTTCTCTAGTAGCTTTTCTTTATTTTTTGGGCTCAACTTTCTTATCATACCTGAAACTACTTCTCTTTTACAATTCTCAGCTATGCTTTTTCTTGTCTTAAATGCTATTATTTAAAAAGTATCTGATAGGGCCAGGCTTTTGAAAAGGACACTTACCTTGAGTGAATACATGCTTTCACACATTAAAGTGATTTTTGCAGAGATACAGGTTGTACCTCTTATTTCTATAGATTCTTGTTTTGTGGCTTCTTTTTTTTGTGTGTGTGAATTATTTATACCAGGATGCCAATGGATCATTGCCGAAATGCTGCTTTAAACATAGGAGTATTTTGATCTTCTAAGAGGTTTGAATGTCTTGTGATTTTTTTTTTTTTTTTTTAGTGGAGTTTACAGCTTTTTTCCCCTGCTAAATTGATAGTTTGACTCTTGCCACATTTTTTAGTAGGGAAAATAAAATAACTGGTTATAATTTATCTTTAATATTATGTGCTCAAGTGTGAAATTCCTGGAAAATAGATGTTTACACAATGCATCACTATTGTGGTCCTCTGCAAGAGGGCCTGGATCTAGGTGTTCTAATGACATTAAAATATGTTCTCCCTCAAAGGTACTCTTGACATGTTAACAGGGCAATGTGGAGGAAGCTTCTTTGACTGCTGCCTATGCCTTACCTATAGTATAGCATTCTACAGAATTAAAACAGATGTCACACTTTACAATCATTAATTATATGAAAGGACAGGAGATCACTGAAGCTGGTAGAAAAACACTTCTACCTTGAAATCATGTTCTTAGAATTCTGGGAGTAAGACTCTTCAGTTTTCTGTTCATTACTGTACAGTCTGAAGCACTGAATTGCTTTTGGGCACAGACGGATGGAAAGGAGTTGCATGCTAACCATCTAAAACTATCCTGTTCTCTCCACAACTGAGATTTTCTATAGTATTCATCGCCTTTTCCAGGGAGACTCAATACAGCTATGGCATTTTGCAGAGTATCTGAAACATGATAGTGTCGCTGAGAGGGCAGTACGGTTAACGTACAATGAACTACTGCTTCTTACTGAGATCATGCCAGACTGCAGACTTTAATTTAAATGGAGCAGAGTTGCAGTAGACGTTAGTGACTCTAAAGATAGAGTGCTTGCTGGTTTTGGTATTTTTTAATTCTAATTTTAGAGAGTAGGAGGATAAAAATTGGGGTAAAGTGAAGAGCTAACCTTAGGATAGAAAAGTCCAGTTCAAGTCTTCTCCATGACACTGTTCTGGTAGCAGCAGTGTTGCTATTCCAGCTGCTTACACGACTCTGTGATCAAGGGACCTTGAATCTTCATCTTTTTTATCACTTTCCATGTGTTCTTCACAGGAGGTAATTCCAAATTTATGCAAGAATTACATTGTGGGAATTGCAGTGAAATTCTCTAGCATGAGTAGACTGACCTATAATTAACATCAAGTAAAGGCAGTCATGAAAAGATTATACAGTGATTATTCACCCTCCTGCATTTATCTTTGAGCATAAGGAATATGCACAGCAGCAGAAGGTTGCTGTGCTGAATTGCAGAGACTGGATGAAGCTTTATGTTGGACTAGTGTTGTGACAGTTCAGTTGTGATCTTATGGTATATCCTGAAGGATATATGGTGAAGTCTTAACTGTCTTTAAACTTGGCATTGATCAGTCTGATTGTTACTTTACCCTGTTTAAGTTTTCATGCTGGTGGGGTTACTGATTTCATAGAAGGTGACACTGGATGTCAGGTAGTCATAGTCCTTTAGCAGTTATCTCATAAAAATCTTGCAAGCTAAATAGGGGTAAGCCTGGGAACAGACACTTTTTATTCATGACGCTATTGTATTAATGCCTCAACATGGTGTTACAGAATGGTATTAAGACACCAGAGATGCTGTCTTACAGTTGTAGGGAAGTTTTTTGCAATTTGCTGAGCAAATAAGCCTTGTCACCGTATCACTCCTAAAGAGAGGTGCTTTTGACTTCCCAATGGAAACGGCAACAGAGAAGTAACTCAACCATAATACAACAAACAGAGTAATAACCTTCCTGTTGTTTAATCTAAATAGATTATAGGTAAGAAGTCTTTAGGTTTCTGAATTGTCATGCTGGTGACTGAAATAGATAGTTTTGCTGCTAGTGCTTTCAAATCATTCCAGTTGCTCTTTCCTTGGAGCAGTAACAGATAATACTGCTGTAGCAGGAATGTACTCTAAGTCAGCATGTTTCGAATTGTTTTCAAATGCACACTACTGTCTAATTAAGAGGATGTGCAGCTATCCTCTGCACAGGTCTTCAGGGTCTGCTTGTAATTTTGGGGGAAAGAGAGAGGAATGGAAAATAAAAGGGAAGGATGACGATTTTATAACCTTGAGGCAGACGTAACAGGCCTTGAAATTATTCTGGTAGCTATTTATCTTTCTATTCAGATTGAGCTGCACTTTGTCAGGAACAGCAAATCTTCAGTCTGTTGTTTGCAAGAGAAGATAGCTCTGAGAAGTCATGAGGAAGCAAACTAAGTTGATGTGTCCTGCTGTACAATAAAGGGCAATTCCCAAGACCCTTTAGATAACTATGACTCTAAAGTGAAGGCTAAACTGAAGATTACTGCTGCCTATCACTTACAACTTTGCTATCTCTGTGTATAGAGAACAGAGTATGTGTTTTCCTGGCTCCATGGAAATCTCGCCTTTCTCAATAGTTGCCTACCCATATTGTAAAAGCTTTGACATTTACTGTTGGAGGTGATCACACTGCTAACATGGTTCCTTTTCACTCACCAGCTTTCCCTTAATATGCTGCTCTATTTATAGTATTTATCTTAACTATGCATGTTTTACACATGGATAATTTAGATACCACATACATTATTTGGTGGGTTGTGTTACATAGCTGAGTGTAGTATGGAGGGAGTAAATCAGAACAGACCCACACACTGAATTGCATCTCTGTTGTAAAGCCATGTGGTTGTCTGTCTTGACAAGCAGGGTCTAGCACTGTGCTGTCACTGTGCTGTGACTGAAGTTCATAGCAGAGAACTGCATGTGCCAGAATGGTTAATGGCGGGGAAATGATGGACTTCCAAGACAGTTGAGAACTGTACAGGATACTTTTAGCGTAATGCCTATAGCACGGTCATCAACCAACTGAACATGTGCTGAATCAAGTTTAGTCCTTGTGACCTTGCTATAGCAATATAGTTTGGTGACAAGTAGGGCATCCCAGTTAGGTAGAGAATAGAGGAAAAATATATACCAAGGCAAAAAACCTGATATAATAAAATTTTGAAATCCTGCAGTGGAAGCCATCTTAGAAGTGCAGAATGATTCTGGTGGAAAATAAGAATCATGAGAGAGAACTTCTATATGCTCATATACTTCTTTCTCTGTCAGGGAAGGATTGTAATGGATTATGTGTCTTACCAAAGAACAATGCGAGTTAGTAATGGAGCTGGAAGAGGTCTCATCTCCTAAGTTTTCTGTTCTTTCAGTAACAAGTCGATGCTCTTGTGTGTCCAGCTGAGATCATTCAGACTATCCACAGATCTTTTTGCTCCTTTCATTCAATTCCTGTCTATCCTAAGGGTATGTTAGCTTTTCACCAACACTGTGATGTGTTTTATGTTGGAGTTTGGAGAAAGGCACCAGAAATCTCCCAGTTCAGACTATATTGATAACTGAACAATAAAACTTTGCTGAGTGTTCATATGTCAGAAAGTTGTGCTGCTTACTGAAGTTGTTTCTGATGTCATGAAAGCACTGCAGGGAACAAATAGGATGATGGTAATGAATACCTACAAATGGGGACTACTAATAAGCTCAGGCAGCTGGTGACATACCTTTAAATGCAGGTGATGTCAAAGTAGGGGATTTGGGTTTGGGTTTTTCACTTGGTTTTGTGGGTTTTGGGGTTTTTTGTCTGTAAGTAAAAGAAACAATGACATGATTTATGATTTTAATTACCTGTTTTTCCATAATCTAGAACTTAGGCTTTTAATTGTCTGTACTTCAATGCAGTGTTTTCTTTAGCGGAGAAATATTGGGGTTTATAATATAAAGGCATGACTTTGCTGTTATAATGACTTTAGCATATTATTGTCCCAGTGAGTGATCTTTGACTTTCACTGTTCATTTTTATTTCGCATGGAAATGTTTTTGGAGATATTTTTTTCCCTCCTCCTGCTGAGCACTTTATTTTTTACCTGCCATGGTAGGCTTGCTTTGGTTTAAAAAGAAAATGTTTCATCTGATTTTTGCAGTGGTGCTTTCTAGTATTCTGCATTCATAGCTGTTGGTTATCAGCAGAGTTCTTGTGACTGCCATGGTATAACAAATGAGGGAGGGACTTCTTGACTTTTCTTGTATTTGAAGGTGCTATAAAGATGTTGCAAAATGTCTTGCTATGGGACAACTTCAAATCTATGTAATTAAGAATACATGCGTGCTCTAAGTAGACCAACAGAGAATATAGAAGGGGAGAATGAAAATCAGTTGTGAACATGGTACATTTTCTCTCATCTTTCTACTGTTTCAGTCTGAAAGCTCTGGTAGAAGGATACAAACAGTGGTCATCCAGTGCACCGAACCTTGGGAAGATCCAGAGAACTGCGCCTGCTTTTCCAGGATTCACCAGCTTAGCAGAGATGGGTAAAGGAATTCCCTGGACTTTATATTCTCCTCCCCACTTCCATTCACATTTGAATGAACGTCTCCTTTCCTGACCTTCACCTGGTACCCTACCACCAAAATGAAAACATTGCTGTATCCGTTTTTCTTTTATTCTTTGTGAAGTAACTACTTTCTCCCTCTGGATTTTCTTTTTGTTCACCTCTCTGCTTGTGCTTCTTATCTGTCAAGCTAACAAGCTTCTCTTACTTCCCCTCTAGCTCCATGCCACCTCTCAGCTCCTTTCCTGTTAACGATATTTAGATGCGCAGCATGGTTACATCTTCACTTGCAAGGAGAGATCCTTATAATTTTCCTACCTTTCGCTCCTCACTCCCAAACATATAAATTTACTCTAGAAGTAACTGAGGTGTAGATGGCTTCTGAAAGGCTGTTCCGCAATTGATCCCAAATAGATTAATATGTCACTAATTTCTTCCACTTTGATAGTGTTTCCAGTTACTTGTCTCAGCCTATCTGCTTTGGAGACAATAGCCTGTGAGTATTTGGCAGTTGGTGAATGATGCTTTTGATGAGGACAATTGCATCTTCTGAAGAGAAGCTTATTTCTATGTATATTTGTAAGACAGTGAAATTCTCCAGTGAGAATGTTATATCCATGCAAAGTCCGTTTTAATTTGCTTTCCAGATGATGAAGACAGCGAATGTCTTAATGGGGAGGGCAAAGTGCACCCTTCACCTGGGCACAATCAGTCATACCTCTGCATCCCATTTCAGAAGAATGAAGACTGGGATGGCCCTTCTAGTGATGCCAATGAGGAGTCCACCCCTGTGAACTCTGCTACTAGCACCCCACAGCTGACACCCACCAACAGTCTCAAACGTAGTGGCTCCCACCACAAGCGATGTGAGGTTGCATTGCTTGGCTGTGGAGCAGTGCTTGCTGCTGCAGGCCTGGGTTTTGATCTGTTAGAAGCAGGGAAGTGTCAGCTGCTGATTGAGGAGGAGCCAGAGGCACCTAAGGAAGAGAAGAAGAAGCGTGACAGCATTTTCCAGCGAGCTGGACGGCCACGCAGGAGCACTAGTCCACCTTCCCGAAAGATCTTCAAGAAAGAGGATCCCATGTTGTTGCTAGGCGAGCCATCCACATCCCTTACCCTTCTTTCCCTGTCTTCCATTTCCGAATGTAATTCCACCCGGTCCCTGCTGCGCTCAGACAGCGATGAGATTGTGGTGTATGAAATGCCTGTCAGCCCAGTGACAGTCAAGGCTCCCTTGCCAGCCATTACCAACCCACTAGTCAATGTCCAGATCGAGAGGTTCAAACAAGACCCCAACCAGTCCCTGACTCCCACACATGTGACGGTCTCTTCCCACACCCATCAGAGCAGGCACAGGCGCACACCTTCTGATGGGGCCATCAAAGGGAGTGGACTAGTTGTCAATGGGTGCCCAACCAGTGGATGCCCTTCCAGTAGCTGTTTAACTGGAGCACTGGGAGCAGGTAGGTTTTCAGCCATCTTCCTTTTCCTCTTCAGAATAAAGACCTAAACAGTATAATTACTTGTTAGGAAGTAAACATGTTGCTTATACAGCATCCATTGTAATGGTCAGCCCACAAAAAGAGCTTACGGATGCTATCTTTACACAAGTAATGAACAGAATAACGCAGTAATGGCCTCTGTTCCAGCATCTCTGCGCTAAGGAGTTCTCTCTGCTCCCCCGTGCTGTGAGGCAGAGCGTAGTATTGTTTCTTAGACAAAGATGGTACCGAAGTACAAATATTGCGCATTTTTAGCAGTTCCTCGGGATTCCATCTCCATTTCCTTTATACACTTGTTTGTGTTGCTGTTACAATTTCAAAGTAAATTCTGATCTTTAAGGCAGTGAAAACTGGATCTCTAAAGCAGTTTGGGGCTGTGCCACTGTTGCTCTTACTCCTTTGCAAGCAAGAGGGATCTCCTAGGTAGGTAGTGTTCTCACTGTTGCAGTCTTTAGGAGCGGCTGTGACTTGATAACTTAAAAAATGCTTTCCTGCTTTCTTGCCCTAGTAATTCAGAGAGAAAAAAAAAGTCTAGAGTAATAAATTAAAACCTGATTTAATTAGACTGTTCCCAATGGTAAAACAAAATGTGAAGTTGTCTGTTGAATGGCAGTCTGCAGTAAAATGTGGGTTAATGCAGCTGAGAATACTCATTAAAATGGTATTCATGAAAATTGAGAAGTTATGTTGTGTTTATAAAAAAAAAACAAAACAAAAAACCCAAACACCATCCCCCACTCTTAAAGGAAAACAAACCAGGAAGCATCCACAGTAGGCAGTGTTAAACGGCTCTTCCAGGAACTTGGTCCTGCTCGCTACAAACAGGTGTCACATACTCTGCTGTGCAAGTGTCTCCCTGATCCATTCAAGCTGTTAATGGGTAAGGTGCCCTCCGAAGGATTTGGAGAGTCCTCACCTCTGGTAGGAGGTCAAATCCGTGCTCTCCAGTCTGAAAACTGAAGAAAGCAAATGAGAGAATGAACAAAACTTGCTGCTTGTGCTAGGTCAGTGAAACAGGTGTCTTGCAATGTGCTGAGAACAGCATAGGGATAAAGAAGTCAGTTATTCACTTCAGATTGGCATAATCTTGAAGATACGGAGTTTGTAGATTCTGAATGGAGGCTTTCTGCTTTGAAAATGTTTTCACAGTGTACGTACAATAAACTAAGATCTGTTGGAACCATTTAGCAGTGACATCTAACATGTTTCCCTCTTCTCTTACATTCTCTGTTTTGGATAGGTGTATTAAAAACACCTAGTCCAAGTAGAGATCCCAATGAGGTCCCTCGCCTGCCAGACCCCAACCTTGTTTTTCCTCCAACCCCGAGACGATGGAATGCACAGCAGGACCCCACACTGGAAAGACCCAAGACATTGGAGTTCCTGCCCCGGCCACGTCCTGCAGCCAGTCGGCAGCGGCTTGATCCCTGGTGGTTTGTGTCACCCAGTAATGCCAAGGGTGAATCTTCTGCCAACAGTTCAAGTACTGATACTCCAAGCAATCTGGACTCTTGTTTTGCTAGTAGCAGCAGCACTGTAGAAGAGAGACCTGGACTGCCTGTACTGCTTCCTTTCCAGGTGGGTCTTCCTGTAGAGGAGCGGACACTGTTGGACATAGACGCTGAGGGGCAGAGCCAGGACAGCACCATTCCGCTATGCAGAAGTGAACTTAACACACACAAAGCTGCAGCATATGAACTCAAGCAAGAATTCTGGTCTTAGTATGAAATCTGCTGGGGACAGCGAGCCCCTCTAAATTCAGTCCTACTTTTTGCACTGAGAATGCACTTTGAAGACAGATGAGATGGAGGGATGCTACAGAGATCATATGGTGCTGCCTCTGCTGAAGATGTGTTGTTCAACTGCCTGATTTTTGTCTGCAGTTGGATGAAACTTGGCAACTCTGAGCTGCTGACTTTTGCTGTGGGGTTTTTCTGTAGTCTTCCCTGCCCTCATATTGCAGTTTGAATCTGCAATGAGCTAAAATTATCATATCAAAGTCTTTGTTACTGACCTTGTAGGATTTGGCACTTGCAGTAAGTATATTGATATCTATCCTGGTATTAATCAGTATTTTCAAAACTCAAATATTACACTACAGCAGACACCAGTGTTTGATGTTTTCCCAAGGAATCCAGGACAGAAACAAGTAAATATCTGGAGACTACCTTCTCTGAAATGTATTCAGATCATTAGGTAGCCCTGGGAATAATGGTACCCCCACTGAAGGAGCAGAAGTAGCCATCTTAGACTCGCTTGCCCTCTTTTGCTCATGTGAATAGTGCAAGGTGGAACAGATTGCAGAGGAAGGGCATGGCATCTCCACTGATGGAGGTCTTTGAGAACAGACTAACTGGACTGTTGGGAACGAGTAGGTGTAGTTGATTCTGGCTTCAAGGCAGGTTGGATGGACTTCAATGATCTCTTGAAGTCCCTCTCAGCCCTATTTTTCTATGACCCTGTGCTTTCAAAAAGATGAAGGCTTATGGTATGGCTGTTTACTCTAGCTTGCTTTTTTGTTTCAAACTTTGGTTCCATCAGCCTCCTTTTCCCAGCCCCTGTATCCCAGGCTCATAGTTAAGCTGCCTCAGCTTTGGGAAGGGGATTAGCAGGAACTCTTTCTGTAAAGCTGTTTTGGCTTGCAGAAGTAAGTTACGTGTCCCCTCACTCTTTTTTGGTTGGTTTTTTTTTTTTTTTTTTCCTTCCTTTCTTACGCTTTTTAGGAGTGGCCCTTGAAACCCAAGATTGTTCTTATGCGCGCTGGTACTTGTTTAAGGCTCTTTTGAAATTGAGGCTTAGTAGTAGTTGGATTGTGCAAACAGGAATCAGAACATCTGGATTGTGTTTTATTTTGTCACTGACTCACTGTGTGACCTTGGGCAAATAATGTAACCTCTGTGCCTGAATTTCCCCATCTGTAAATAATAGGAATAATACCTACCTCACAGGGGGAGGGGTTGGGACATATGTAATAGGTATAAAGTCCTTTGAGATCTTTGAGTGAAAGGCAATATAGACATGTAAAACTTTATTCTTGTTCAAATATGTAAAAACTCCTAACTCTGGAGCAAGAACAGAGCCCTGTCTTGAAGGAGGAAGTCACACAAAGAGGCGGTGCCTACGCTCACAGTTTTCTGTACAGAGACTGCAAGTGTTTCTGTGCCTCTGCACGTATATCTTATTGGCTTTAATGAGAGCTTCACTCTTCCCCAGTTTTGGCATTATAAATAAGGGATGTGGCCTTTATATGAGTGTGGTAGGGTAGTCTGCTTTATTGCAGGGTACAGCATATCTGTTCACTCTTTTTGTAGAGATCTGTGCTCATTTTGCTAATCTACTGACCATTTGGGTGCAAATAACTGATTTGATAGTGCTGCCAATGCAGTGCTCAACCTGTTAGGGCAGTCCAGTCCTGTTGTGAAGGCAGCGTAGCTGAATACTTTCTTGGCAGCTGTCAGCACAGAGAAACTGTGTGTTTAGATGTTTGTAACCTGATGCTAAAAACCAGCATGTGCGGGGAAGTACTGTACTTAAGGTTTTTTAATTCTGTTTGAGGGCCAAAACCAGCATGTTGCTGTTAGTCACGTGCACCCTTTTTTTTCAAGCAATTACAGTATGTTTTCGTGTAGAAAGGTCACACATTTCTTGTTTATTACATTCCATGAAATGTGTTTAATGGCAGAATTACTTTTTGCTGCCTTCCCCATTGAATGCTACAGAGCTAGCCTTAATGATGCTGCACTAGCTGCGGAAGCTGGATAGACTGTTGACTGTGTAGGCAAGGTATTCTGATGTGAGGATAAGATACTTTAAAAAGAAAACTTACATTTCTGACACTGTTGTTAAATGTAGACCTTTAGCATTATTGATTTCTTAAGCATTCATCCTTTTGCTTTCCATTTCTGAAAACTCAGTTTGTGATCCAGAGACTAAAAAAAAAAGGCAAACCCCACCCAAACAGATGGTTAATTTCGATTGTGCTATAGAAAGAAACTCAAGGAAAGCCCAGTCAGAGGCTATGTCAGAGGGACTTAAAAGCAGGAGATTAAAACTGTTTTTCATAGTCTCCCTTACCATTTTAAAAAGTTTGAAACAAAAGTGGATCAGCTGTTCTGAAATGTAATGTTTTCTATCCAAAAAGTATCATTACAAATGTCATAGGAAGCATCATCTGCTCTGCAAAGACATCACCTGGAATAGCTCCATTTGAACAGAAATCTTTAAAATCCATTTACTTGCGTGGAATGGGAGGTTACCTTTCTAGGTCACAGCCTACTAAACTTCCTGATAGTTGGCCAGTTCTTTTCACCAAGTGAACCGTAAGGGTTCTGTCAAGTTCCCAGCAGGCAAGACAGCTGTAAGGCCAAGTTGTTCTGTCACCTCTGGCTTAGGAAAGTTGAGGATGAAGTATCAAAACACCTTGCCCCTCTCTTCCTTTTAGATAATCACTTGGTGGAAGTGGTGTGTAGTTGACCTGTTAGAAGTATTTTGCTCCAAAAAGCATCTTCCCTAACACCAAATGGACATCGCCACATCAAAGGAACTGGGTAGGACAGATGACAAGAAGTCAAGGATCCAGATCAGGGTTTCCAACCTAGATATTCTCTATTACAAAGCTGCCAGAAAGACTAGGTAGAAGCATAATGTTTGGTGTTTGGTTTTTTTAAACACTCCTTGGATGCAATTATCTTCATTGAATCTAGCACGTGAAATAAAATGAGGTAGTCTTTGAGCACCAAACCATAACTGTCTTCCAGTTGGGAGCCCTGTGGCTAACCTGAGGTATCAGGCAAGAGGAGTCTGTTCTGGAAACAAAGCTGTTGGCTTTAGCAGGTGGTGGGGTATTCTCTGACAGGCAGAGGGGGCTTTCAAGGCAAAGAGTTGCCAGGTGTTTTACCTTAAGCATCCCAAAAGCTGTTGCAGCTGGTGTCCTGAGGCCCAGAGGCTATGTGCATGTTTAAGCTAGCTCGTAACCTCTCCCTATGTCCATCTATCCCATCCTGGCTTGATTTCTCTCCTTTCTTATTCCGTTGGGTTTTTTCCTTCCCACTTGTGGGAGCTGAGGTGCTCCAAATCTTCAAAGGAGTGCTTCACTGTAGTCCACTAGATACTGAGAATATATGAGCCCGTCAGCTCACAAATCTTTTTTTCTACTGGTTACTATTCCCATTTGTCAGGGAGACAAAAGTTTCAGAATATGGTTGGTTCTTGAGGAAGATGGTGAAAATCTTGCTATAAAAAATTCTAATAAATGTATTGTTTCCTAAATATCTGAATGAGTTGCACTTTTTTTTTTCCTGAGAAAATGAGAAAAAGATAACATGAGAGCACAAAATCACTGAGCAGTCTAAAACATGACAAAAGAATGGGGTAAAATGTGTTGAAGTAATTACAGGATTCACAAGAGGAAGGGACACATTTTTTAACTGATAGTAATAGTAGTGAGTTTTGTTGCTGAGAGAAATATATATGTATTCTCTTTTAAATAGTCAGCTGGCAGTATGTATCACTAATTTATGCAACTGATGTGCTGATTTAGAAAATAGAAAAAAGTTTGCCAGCCCTTCAAAATATGCTATCCTTGTAGCCTGTTTGTTTTTCCTGTAAAATTGGGGGGAAAGCACAGACATAGCAACCAGTGCAAAAAATGAAAAATTTTTTGTTAAACTTCTACTGGTTTCACAGAAATTGAGTGTGGGACAGGTAGAGAGAAGAAAGCTTTTGTGTCAAAACTAAGGAGATAATAGTTATGGATTTTTTTTCTAATACTGTTGCTTCCTATGGACTGCACAATGCTCTGTTTTGCCAGCAAGTAGGTCTTATATCCTTTTAGTCCTTTTCAGAGGTGCCAATGTAACTTTTTATAGGTATTATTTTCCTTCAGATTATTATTGCAATGGGTTGATATTCAGTACAGGGCAGGGAACCTCAGTGAAAATATTCTTTTTGTAATGGTTTTCTAACAAAATGAGTATTTTCAAAGTGAATTTTTCATTATTCATATGGAAAGACCTGTTCTGGTTTGGCATGCTTTTATGATGAAGTATTTTTCTGTACCTCTAGGAATGGGAGTAGTTGCCTTCCTCTTCATAGCATGCTGTTATCTTAAGACTTTATGGACAATACTGCATAGAGATGTTGATTTGTCCTGAAACCGGATACCTCTCATTCTGTTGAAGGTGAGGCAGTCATGGTTAAGTAAAGAAAGGTCTTTGCCATCTGGAGTGTTCTGTTAAATAGAAAATTACAGGAAACCTCCCATCTTGAGTCACCTTTCTATCTTGAGCTTAACTTTTATCTGAAACTTAATTCATCTCTGTGGGGTGAATATGGGAGCTGGAGTCCCATTAGATGTATGGAACCAAACCTAATACTGTATCCCCAAATTAAATGATAGCCTGTTACTTTCGTAAGTAATTTTAACCTAATATTAATGGGTTTGTTTCTTTGGGTTTTTTGAAACCTTTCTTCTTGGAAAAAGTGCTTATTGCTTTCTAACCTTTTCCATGCGTGTTGGAAATATTCTCAAGAACTCTTACCAACTCTATGGCAAATAAGAAGGCTTATATCTTCCACAGTGATACAGGTCCTCCTTTTGGCTTCACGTTTTTCAGTATGAAACAAGGACAGCTATGTTGGGAAATGAAGATTTCTGATCCTTATCCTGTTGCTGCAGAACAGTTTCTTAGCTTCCATATTTATAACTCACTTAAGGCTATAATTTTGGTAAAACTGGACATTAAGAGTGAGGGAATAGGCATGTGTTAAAACATATTTGCAAACAAGCAATAAATAGAGCATGTATGTGCAAAGAGAGCCAAAACATACTCATGCTGTCACAGAGGATAACTTTCAGACATCATAAACCTTTGGTTGATCATATATTTAAGATATCTTTAGGAAAGAATGCCTTCCTATGTTTTTCTGTGAAGTTTCCTATTGTAAGATTAGAATATGGTGGTTTGCACAGCCTGTTGTATCTAGCTAGACAAAAAGGATCTTTAACCAAATTTTTATCTTTTTTCTCTTTCCAATCCAGTTTGTGGTTTAGATTTTCCTTTTTTGTGTGTGTTTAACAAACAAGGGAGTCTTAAGAAGAACTTCTGTTTATGTTTCCTGAGCCCTACTTTCAGTTTCGTGAGGCAGTATAGAAATGCATTTATGGCTTGTTCTGCTGCTCCCTCTATTGAACGTGCTAGTAGAAAGTCACAGGCTGCAGTTAAAATGTGCATTTGCTTTTGTTTTTTCTCTTGCTCAGCTTTTTTAAGCAGCTTTGCCATTGGTCAGAGATAAATACAGCTTCTGAAATGACTACATCAGCTTTATTTTTGTATGTTAAAAATAGTCATTCCCAGGCTGAGAGGTGTGTGTGCTTGCTTAAAAGGTAATCTCCCACTGGTGACTGGGTGGTGGGTCTGATGTAGCTGCCAGAATTATTATTGCTCCTCTCTAACAAGGATCTCCCTTTTTGCAACTGGAAAGTCTTCAGCATTTCGTCAATGTTTGTATAGAAACACATTTCATCTCCTTCTGTACATGAGTGAAAAATCTTTTTTTTTTCTTCAGTTTTAAATGACCAGGAGCATAATTTTCCTACTGAGAATGGCTTCTTCGCCTGTTTGGGGTGGGTTTTTTTAAGCCTGTGAAATACATATGTGTTAGGTGCATCCTGTATTCCTAGGTGCCTTCTATCTCACATGCCTCCTTGCTAGGACCTGAGGTTGTTTTTTGGAGGGAACTCCTGATTGTAGCTTTCAGTACTGTAGTGTTCTTCATCATACATCAAGCCAAATACCAGCACAGTAATCATTTCATGTCCTTCCATTTACTGATGTGTGTACACCCGTGTGGAAGGAAGCGTGCTATCACTGGCTCTCCTTACCTCTTGATTAGAATTCGGCCCCTATCCCATCTTTATTGGTTAATTCTTGTTACCCTAGTACTTGGGGGCATAAGACAGAAACCAATACATGTTTTAGGTGTGCTTTGACCTAAAATGTTTCCAAGCTAGAAGCATAAGACACAACTGGGAGAAATGAAAGCAGAAGTTGGCAGGAAATGGTGAATAAAAGAGTGAAATTATCCTTCTTAACGTAATAAGCAGTTGGAGGACAAAGGGATACTAGCTGCTTGGTAATCTCTTGGAATCATAGGTAAATTGGATCCTAAAGAAGAATTTGAGGAATGTGTAGTTAATTAATTTCTGGTTGGTTTGTTTTATTTTACCCTGAGCTACCTCATTTGTAGAGATGGAGTGGGAAGAAAGCATAAGTTTTGGTAAGAATTGCTCTAGGTAGGCAGTTGAGGCTGGAATGATGGGAGGACAGAGGCAAACACTTGTATTTGGCTCTTTGACATGCAAATTCCTGATGGAAAAATAAAACCAGCAATTCAGTTTTATAAATTAAGATTATACTTGCTTTTACTATGTATGTCTCCAAAATAAACAACAAATGACAAGGCAGGGCATTTTTCTTGATGGTTTCTGACCTGTGGAAGAGCTGATTGTCCACAGACCAAAAGGTGGTGATTTCATATTGGTCACTACTGCTTTTAAAAGTGAAGGTCTGTTTTTTGAAAACAGATTTTTTTTAAATAATCTCATGTGCTCTTAAAGTGGACCTACACACAATCCTGATTGTTTCCCTGTATTTGCAGTATTCCCTTCCTAATGTATCAGATCCTAATACAGTCCTTATTGTGTTTGAATGCTAATTATGTGCAGACAGACCAATATAGCTAATATTAAGAAACCATGACGCATTTTTAGTGTGTAGTGTAGTGGATTTATAAGCTCAGCTTGAAGTGGGCTACTGTTAGGCCTGTAGCCGATGGGTCAAATGGATGTACAGCTAGCAAAAAGGGGCTTAGAACAAATCTGCAGGAGAAATGCCAAAGTTTTATTTGCTTAAAATAAATTATTTGAAAAATAATCATGTTGGGGGGGGGAAAGGCCCTTCATTATTCAGAAATGCTTTTCTAGGATCTTGTCCATGCTCAAATTTTAGCTTCCAGGATAGCTAGTGAGAACCTACGTTGTGTTCAAAAGTTGTTGGCTGAAACCCCAACATAAGACCAGAATAATGCATTATATCTATGCTATTTCAGAGTGATTGACACTGTCTCCCTGTTCTACCTTGAATGTTCCAATTTAGCATTTTCTCAAGAACAGATGTTGAGGTTGGATCAAGCTAACCTCCTTGTCTTGAAGAGGGGCGTGTGGGTCTGAGAAAGAAGAAACATTGTTCCAGCCATGTCCTGATGCGTTTGTCTCTTGCTGTCTTAGCAGCAGAGGTTATAATGGAGCAGGAAGACATGCTGGTGTTTTTCCAAGCTTCATTGATAAGAATGCTGCTAACAGCAGATTTCAGTATATAAATGAACAAGTTCTTTGGGAACCCTCGTACTTGGTTTCTCCTCATTGAGTTTCAGAACAAACCTGGCCTCTGATTACTGTTTGGCATAGCTCAGTTGCACACTGAACTTCTTGAGTTCAGCTACAGCTGAAGGACAACTGAGCTGCTTCCTTGGGTTCTTCTGGAATTTGTGGATGTGACCACTTCTCAACTTGGGTAATGTGGTTTTTTTTCCCAGGCCCAGTCTGTGCCATAAAATGATTTGTCACCCTAGACTGATTGCCCAGATATTCATAGTAGGCTTGTTCTTCTGTCTTGCACGCTTTAGTGAGCAGCTCTTACAACGTCAACAGGGTTAGCATTTGTATCTGAATACGGCAGCTAATACCTTTGAGCTGACTTTTCACAGTACATCTCAAGCAGATGTTACTGCATCAGTTCTGCCATTGCTGTTTTCAAGGTTTTCTTGACGACCATAACATCCAGAAATCCTAGACTGTGAAGAATAAAGCCAAAGCAAAAAAAAAAAGGAAGAAAAAAAGAAAGCATACGAGTGTTTGCCAGTTGAACGGTTGTTTGGCCAGTGCTTGTTGCAGAGCGTGAAACACATTCTTGTGCAACATAGGTCTCTTTGGAAGATGGCTAAATTCAAAGTGGAGAATATGCCTAGATCCAATTAGTCAGTAGGCACCAGTGCCCCTCGTATTTGGCAGTTATGATAAGAAACCATGTAAAGCCAACAACATCTAGTAGTAAAAGTTCATATATAGAATAATTAACTTTTAACTTCAAAGAGAAGAGGCCGCAATTCAAGAAAGCTCTTCATCACATCCTTAAACATCACTGAAGTCAGTGGAATGTATCTGTGGGTCAAAATGCATGAAACTCCAATTCAGCAAAGCGCTTTTAATGTAGATTGGGGGATTGTTCTGTAGAGATCAATGGTGAAGGACCAGGCTCCGTACTTTGTCAGAGGAAAGAGTCAGTTTACCTGAGGAAAGAGTTCCTTCACAAGCCTCTGGGTAAATGCTGGTTTGATTGCTGACTCTTGTGGCCTTTCCATGACTGCACATGCCATGCCTATTTGACTGCTAATTCTTACCATAAACAGGGTAAGCTTTGAGAATGTTTTCTGACACAGGAGGAAAGAGCAACGACTTCTGCATTAGCAGATTGCTGGCTGTAAAGGGGCAGTAAGTGGTGCGTGGAAGTTGTATGTGCAAATGTCAGTTTAACCTGAGGCCTTTTCTCAGGTGTTTTTTCTCATTTCAAAAATGCATCCCTCCAGGCTGGTGGACAGACCTGACATGTTTA
Source organism: Theristicus caerulescens (assembly GCA_020745775.1). Lineage (NCBI taxonomy): Eukaryota > Metazoa > Chordata > Aves > Pelecaniformes > Threskiornithidae > Theristicus > Theristicus caerulescens. Next base: position 32,538,018 of record CM036564.1, read on the forward strand.
GCAGTGATCAACATCCACCACTGTTACTAGAGTTCTTTGGTTCTTGTTTGTCAGCTGTTGGTGCAGCACTTTGTGCTGGTATATATGATTTCTTTGTCATAAATTCAGGACAAGCTGGAAATATCCGAGATATTTTGCCTGACTTAAGTTGAGAGGCTTACATGGAGTGGGCAGGGCAACAGTGGTGGAGAAATCAGGGAAAATACCTGTGCTTTTAACAATGTCTCTTCTGTGGCTTTGAAAGTCCAAGAATTTCTCAGCCAGAGAATGTATTTCCTCCCTCTTTTTATAAGCTACTTCTTTCTTCTGCCTTATTAATCGTGGATCTGCTCCTGCTTCTATTTAAAGCCAGATGCAAAAACCAGTGACCTGACTTTCATAGGTACAATGTTGTAAATGTGAAGAACCAGGTGAGTAGATTACTCTAGTGTAAGATCATGTCCCCACATCTGCTGTTTTGAGATATGAGATAGTTCCTGCTTGTGTTGAAATCACTGCGTGGAGGGTGTTGGTAACTCTGCAGGACTGGGATTCATCTTACAACTTAAGTATTTCAGTCTGGTTTTGGAGACCTCTGTATGTCTTCTCTTCTGTTCATGGTGTTCAGAAGTCTGTTGCTATGGAAGTAGCACCTGAAGGTATGTTTTGCCCGAAGAACCTGCAATGAAGCAGTTACATTAGCAAATGGTAATGTACCCCAGAGTTGAGTAAAATAACGGAGGCCACCAAGCTTTTCTTGTTTGTGTGATGAAATGTTGTCAAATCAAGTGATTTGTTGGAGCCTTCCTTTAACTTCTGTACAGCAGTAAGTTTAGAGGAAAAGAAGATTGCATTATTTTTTAAAAAGCTTTATTTGTGACCCGGACTTGTTGCCTCTGACCCTCTTGGGCTTAAATAGCTAAATTATATTAATGTCCAGTTTGTTTCACTGTAGGTAACACATCAATTGAATACTCTTGTGCATAATCTACTGTATCTTTCCTCTGTTCTGTGTCAATGTATTATGTGTATTTGGATTACAGTTCTTTTTTGTATTAAATTATTTTATGTTATAGAACAATATTTAAGTGAAGCAAAGAGCTAATGAAAGTTGTTGGCGTTTTGGGATTTCTTTTCTCTTTGCTCTTTTTTTGGATGTACTGTAAATTGTAAACCAAGGATGCCAAGCAGGCTTGGTTCAATGGCTAAAATTATTGTATTACAGTGTAATGCTGATCTAGGCCTTGTCTCAACACTAGAGCACACAGACTTGAATAAAACTGTTACAAAAGTGATTGTCTTTAGGCCTTGAGTTCTTGGGTTTGTGCTTCAAATAATTTTGAGCAGGTATTTAGAATAGCAGTGGCATTACCTTGCTCTGAGGAATTCAGAAGTTTTCCCAGTGCCACAAGAAGTTTGTTTTTCATTGCTAGGCATCTCGGTCCTGGTCAGCTATTCCAGCTCTGGGCCCTCCATAGGGTTTTTAAAGTCTGTTTTTGCAAAACCCCAGACAGCTTAGTATCAGTCTTGGCACACAGTACCTGTCTGCTAACTCCCTTCTGGCTTTTCTCTGAACAGAGTAATTAATTGCATACTGTTTTTAAGGTTAATATTTCTGTTCTGTTAGCTTAAGATTTTTCTACTCTTTATTTAGTATCCCAGCCAGAATGTGAATCTGAATGCCTGGATCTGGAGCTAATGCAATAACACGTTTTGTGCATGATGACATTTAACAGATGGTTTAAATTCACTTCTGATGCTGTGCCTTTGTCCCTGCCACATCATTCAGTGAGACACAATATCCTTGCTTGAACAAGGATATTTCCAAGCTGTCTTTCATCTGCTGTCGGTGTGAAAGCCAGAACAGCATGGTTTTGATTCCTAGGCTGTGTGTTTGGTTCCTAGGTTATACCTTTGCTCTTCTCTGCCATCAAGCCATCATTTCACATTTCTCTGCTTTAAGAAATGCAGCTGCACTGATGAAGGGCTATGCACTAAAAGAACTAGAAACTAGAAGTTTCATAATTTCCATTGAAAAGAAATTTTTCTCTAATGTGGTTATGTGCAAGGAATCCTACTCCCTTCCAGCAGATACGGAGACTGAACAATGCATAGGTAGAGTATCATTAGTCATATATTCCATTCAAACTGCTGTGGTGATGGCAGTGAGAGGCTGCAAGGAGAGTGGACAAGCAGTCAATTAAGTTTAGTTAGAAATAATGGCATGCAAAATGAATCACCTTTTCACTTGTTTTAACAAAAGGTGTCTTGCAATGGATTATCTTTCAAACTCTTCCTCCTCCCTCCCCCCAAATCCTGAATGCCTCAAACTAAAGCAAATATTTTATTTCTACATACTGTAATGTTTTGCAGAGTAGGATTCTGTTCTAAAAGAGTCAGATTTTCCAGGTCTATTTACTCACCTGTCAGAACCATGAGGTTACGATAATGTTCAAGCTGGCTTCATCAGGAGCAAAATTCTAGATTCATCATGGCAGATAAATTTCTGCTGGCGAATGCAGTCTGTGTAGAAAATGGCAGGAACACAAGGCACTGGGGCTGGACATAAAATAAAACTAGAAGTTTTCTAAGCAGCGGAATCTAACCACTTCTAGCAGAGAGGGAGGATCCTGAATGAAAGCTGCGAGGGTCAGCACGGATACAGAAAAAACCACACCAGCAGATGTTCTAAGCTGAGTAGTTTTTCAGTTGTTGATGTGTAGGCAAGGGTTGGGTATACAAATTCTACAGCACAAATCTTACGTAGGCTTTCAGCTGTAGATACACTCAAGTGAGGAAATCATCGTGTGTTACATTATCACGTTCCTCAGATGGCACGTGCTGGAATAGTACATGTAAGTGGTGCTCTGAAAGCCCACTGCGTACCTTGATAAAACTTCTGATAGCCTTCCAAGGCTAAGCAGATTAAGGGGAAAGAGCCCAGGCTTTCCTATATGATGCAATTGCAGCTCATATGATAAATTAATCTGTTGTTTCTAGTGAAATTTTGACATGCTTGGCCCTTCTTACATGGAAGAAAAGGGAGAGGCTGTCCCTCTAAAGCTAGGCTTTGTAAGAACCTAATTAATTGTAACATGAGAGATTTGCAGGCAAATTGGTATCAGGCTCAAGGAGACCAGGCTTTGGAAAAAATGCTGGAGTGAACATGGCAACGGCAAACATTGGAGTATCTTAACATGGGTTAACAAGCTTTGTCTTCATGCTTGGACACAACTGACAGTACAGTTTGCTCGGGAAACAATTGTGACTAAGAATGAGCAAAGCTGTGGGACTTTCAAGTAGACTTCAAAATGCTTTGTGGCTCTTTACTGCTTAATCTGAAACCTTATTAAATGGCATGTGATTTACTTTCTGTTAAGTCCTCATTAATTTAACAAAGAACAAATCCAAGTAGAATGAAAAGAGGCAGGATCAACTGATAGCACTCTAACACAAAGTAGAACATAATCATGTTACTAAATATAACCAAAGCCTGTACACTTCATGCCTGCAAAATTTGCTCTGAAGTTTATTCCTTTCTACCAAAATCACGCTCTAGTATCATAACTTTAATGATAAAACATGGGTTTGAATATTCAAAAAAGCATGAATGGTGTTACCTGTCACAGATTGCAGACAATATTAAAAGAACCAGCTCTGATGGATGTGGTGCCTTATGCCATCATGTTCTCCAACGGAACCCTGAGTCAGTAGTTGGAGAACTGATGGTTGTACAGAGGGCTTACTGTTTTTGCAGTAGCCTGGCATTTTTGGTGATCTCCCTGCAGCTGTATCTGGCTCTTTAGTTTTTTCTACAGATACCCCCATCTCTATGACCAGATGTTGCAGGACCCAGTTAGAGGTAAGAGGATCTTCTAAGCTGGTGTGCATTCTAAAGGAGAATTGTTCTTGGTATGACTTGTGATGATGACTTGTGACTGGAGAAACTGGGGCAGAGGAAGAGTTCTGAGCTGGGGGGAGGGGTGGGGGTGGAGGAGGGGAAAGGTGGGAGATGGTTTCTTTATGTTTGTCTACCCACAGAAGAGAAGGGATGGGAGGAACAGGAACCAACACCGAGACTCGGAGCTTTGCTGGGGTGCTACAGGAAATAAGGAGAAACCAGCATAGTTGCTACAGAAGAGGAAATACCCTGGTTGATATCTGATCATGCAGCTGGTTTCCACCAGCAAAACAGAACTTGGGGTCCTAACTTCCAATCGCTCTTGTCCTAAAGACCTTCACATTCAGCAGTCTCAGTTTCGTCTTTATCCTAAGACAGAGCCCTCACTCTTTACAGGGGCTGCTTCTCTGCCCTTTTCCAGTTTTCTGTCTTCCACCCTGTCCAAGGCTGCTGCTCCCAGAGCCCTCCTGAATGAGCCTTCTAGGTCCATTGCCTTAAAGTCTCTGTACTTGCCTCTGCTGCTGTGCCATCCTCTCTCCATGGGTAACCACTCCCATGTTAATCTGTTGCAGCATCAGTGGAGGAGAGTCCAGTTCCTGCTCTGCTGGAGCAGAAAAGCAAGCCAACCCTGAAACACTGCTCTGCTTAGGGTGATTTTGAAGCCAGAGAAAGGAGGTTTCCAAGAAAGACCAAACCTAAGGTTTTCATGCCCTATCTGGTGTGAAAGAGAGGTAGAATTTGCATCTGTCTGTGTTTGAGGGTAAAAAGAGCAGGGTAAGTGACTAGAGTGACAAGAAGCAGGTATGGCAGCAGAGAGAAATGCCCCATCATCAGCTTCAGGTCTCAGCCCCTGCCAAACTGAGTGAGAACCTTGTCTCTATAGGCCCAATTATCTCACTGCATCTTCTTCCAAACAAGCAAATGTCAGTGGTGTCTCTGGGCAGGAAGAGACTTTCAGGCAGGCTCTGTATCACAGCTGTAATTTCTGCTGCTTTTGCATTTGTTATTTCTGGGGCAGCTTCAAGACTATCTCAAGTCAGCACTGAAAGGATTTTAAGTTCAGACCTGCCCAAGGCAAAAACAAACTCCCTCCTTAGGACGTAGTGCACCAGTAATGTTGCTAACTCATGAGCAAAACTTCCAGGTATACATACATAGCTTTATTAATTTAAAAACTTCATTCTACTCATCTAGTAAAACCATCCATGTAGTCACACAGCACATGAAGGTTTTCTGAAGAGCTTGTCTATGCCATTGCTGCTGGTGGCAATTATCTTCAGTGGTATCAAGGTTATATCATCTGTAACATACTGGTTTCCTTAATTAAGTTGTATCTCTCTGAGCTGTCCATGACCCCCAGCAGCCAAACCTGTAGAAGGGGGGAAAGAAGTTACAGAGGCCGTTGGGTACTCAGGGGGGCAGACACCTGTCCAATGGCAAATCCACTATAGCTCATAATTATCTTGGTTTGTGTTTGCCTAGTTCTGTAGTTCATCATTGTAATCACGTACAGGTAGAGGAAGAGAGGAGGGCCAGGACCCGGGAGCTTTCACTACTGCTGGGGATTTCAGAACCTCAGCTTTTGCCGAGACTGGTGGAAGAAGCAGCTCCTGCACCCCCAGTGCTTAATGTCTCCAATACAAACAGCTGAGATTAAAAACCCTTCTCTGCTGGCTTTCTCCTCCTCTGTGCAATTTTCCATCTTTATAATCCAAGCTCCTTTTCTGCAATCAGAAGGCTTTCTCCGGAGCAGCCTGTCATAACTGTGTTTGCCAACTGATTTCTCACCTCCATGCAATTCTGACATTAGGACCATGCTGTTCTTGCAGCCATGTGTCAGCTCTTCTGGGTTAGCCTGAAGTATTTTTCCCTTCATAAATTACATGCAAGGTAGGGCAGCCACTTTTTTTCTCCCTGATTAGACACATACCTTCAAGCAGTGCTATTTCAGGCAATGTCCATCATTCCCCTCCTGCCTAGGATGAGGAATCAACATTGTCCATTCTTAATTCTGAAATGGCATCACAGCAACTTAGTCTTCAGGGTTGATCAACTTAAACAGCTGTCATAAAAACTGTTGCCTACCTCTTGATCACAAATTCTTTCCCATCCACCTAAACGTGGAACAGGTTTTTAAAAAATGTTGTTGGACAGTGCAAAACTGAAAGTGTCTGGAGAGCCTAGGAATTTGCTGTAATAACCTGCTACTTATGCAAGTCCTTTCTGGACTTGTATCTACACAGTCTTCAGGAGGTAAGTGCTATCTAATATATCTCTAGAACAACAGGGCTTTCAGGACTAGGAGGGCCAAGGCAGAAGCTACTATGAGAGCCTTTGAGCATCAATAATGTTACGTATTGGGTAAGTAACCGGTAAGGGCATTGGAAAAGGTTTTCCTTTCCTTATCTAAACCGTGCAGTGGTTGGGTAACAGTTGGCAAGCTTGCACACAAGCTTTCTGGAATGAGAGCAGAGCTTTGGGACCACGTGGCTAAAGAAATCTGAGGACTTGACCAGCTCTGTGCAACTCCTGCTTTTTTTCATCCAGTAGAAAATTCCTCTTGGGGCTTCATGACACATCCAAACCGCCTCATTTTGATGCAGTTCTTACTACTTTGGGCTCCATCTCGGACCGGTAGTCTTAACCTTGTGGCAGACCCTTTGTAAACTTATTCTTCTCCAAAGGTTTTGGTGAACATCAGGATGTTGCCTGTATATATTCTAAACAAAACCAGCTGAGAGCAAGGCATGCTGGTCAGCAACATCCCCATCAGCCTCTCTTCTGTGACTGAAGCACTAAGCAAACCATCACTTTAAGTGCCATCACCTGGTCCTGTAGCTCATACAGCCATTTTCTGTGCCAACAGCTCTGCTTCAGTTTGCTAGTATTGACTGCCAAGATCCACCATAGGAGAGCAGACTGAAGCTGGGAGACTTTAGAGCTGGCCGAGTGCTTGGGTGCATCTTCCTGATGTTTTTCCTACATGGTTCATTACACCCCTCCTTTAACTGCTTTTAGAACGGGGATGTTTATTACACACATACTTCTCAGTAGACCGTGGTGCACCGTATACCAGATATTTTTTATTTACTCTGTGTGGGGGAGTAAATGTGATTTAGATTATACAAGACTCTTACCTTTATTCGGTTTTGTTTTATCTAAAGTGACCCTTTGCTAAATTGACTGAGACGATAGTTGAGTGTTTCTCTTGATGGGTAGCTAAAACAGAAGCTGTTTGGGTTTGTGTCCTTGGTGACCATGCCTAGGGGGAGGCAAGCCTCTCTGCTGGCATCCCGACAGGTTTTGCAGGTGCTGTTTGCCACCCGCGTGTGGGTCTGTTTGCATCCCGCCCAAGGCTTTGACAGGACAGCGGGTTGAGCTGCTCGGGCCCTGCAGCTCCCCCGAGAGCTGCGGGGGTGTGGATGGGGCCCCCGCCCCACAGGGGTGTCTCCTGGGCAGGCTGTGCCGTGCCGCCAGGCAGAGCCACGGGTGGGAGCGCGGAGGGCACCACTTTTCTTGTCGTTCAAGGGCATTTGCCTGGTACCTGCCACCGTTATACCGAGGTCCCTGGTGGACGTGTCTAAGCTTTTCAACACAGGCAGGGGAGCAGAAACGCAGCGGGACTTGGCCAGAGGTACTTGGTGACCCTGAAGCAGAGCCCTTGACTTAATCACTCTTCTCAGGTATGTGTGCACATCACCAAGCCTGCAAGCAGCACCGAGCCCTCAGTAAGCGCAGCACACCTGTGTGTTTCCTTTGCTTGCTCTTGCCTATGTGTGGGATGGATAGCACACGTGCGTGTGTGGCGCTCTTACTGCGTGGGCTGTACTCCCGGGGTGTCACTGTTAGCCACAGCTCGACCCCATGGCATCAACGCTCCCTCTGTGTGTCTGGAGCTCTCCACCCCAACCTCAATTCTAATCAGGAAAACAACAAACTGGGAGATCACTCTGAGGCCCACACCTGGGCCTGTGCAGGTGTGCAGAGGGGCTGGCGATCTAGCCACGGGTGACTCAGAAATGCACAAATTCTTCTTGGCATTCTGCTCTATGTCAGTCTGACACCAACCTCCTATCCCTCAGAGACCTCGTTCATCCTCACAGGTGTGTCCCTACCTTTGGCTTTTAATACAGCTCAGTGACTGTGCCACATATTTGTTCTGTGATAGGTCCTGGCATCAGGTTGGAGTTTGAGGGATGTGTCTTAAATTTAGAGTTAAAGGGACAGGCAAAATACATGGATTTGAATGTGCAAGGTGTATAGGATTCTTCACCAGTTGTGCTAAAGTGTGGATTAATTTTATCCTCACGACATGCTGGGAAAGAGTCAATACTTGATCTCCCTGAAAGTCACCCTTCCTTTCTAGAAGGAAGGGTTTTGGCGAACACAGTGCTGCTGCAGCTGCGAACAGGGCTTAAAATAACACCAAGGCTCCGGCTCAGATTGGTAGCCTCTGGCAGCTGCACTGTGGATTGCCAGGAAGAAAGTGTTTACAGCCTCAAACTGTAGGGGATGTTCCTACCAGTGCAGAAATACTATTAATTGCTAAGTGCTTTGTCCCATGACAGGCTGGTAAGGAGGTGGATTTTCCGTAAAAAAGCAACCCAGGGTATGGACAGCAAGTTTGTGCTGCTGTGAGGCTGGATGACTCAGGCTGCGATGCTCTGTGTCCTGCTTAAGAACCTGAAGGATGAAATTTGCTGCAATGACTGTTTCATTTCGTCACTTTAATGCCCAAGAAAATTTACCACATCTACATCTCAGTGCTATGCTGTGTCAGTGATAGACCAAAAATAAAACTCTTCCTTTACTGCACGGGCATTAGACAACATGGAAAAGAAGCCTTGCTCAGACAGGCTATTGGGTTTAACTTGCTTCAGGTCATGCAGTAACCAGCAGCCACTCTTGGGCACCGAGCACTGGGTGGCTCTGTGCTATAGCGGTTTTGGTTCCCCTAGTCAGTCACAAGGCAGAAGCCACCACCCCATTCAAGACCTGTTGTACACCCGAAGGATGTTTTATCTGGGCATTACAAAGGGAGCATTGCACAGACCTGCTCCCAGCCCAGCCTCGCCATTGCTTGGTAACCCTCTGTTAATGCACGTGACCCTCTGTTTTCCTCCCTGCAAGCAAAGGGCTCCTGCCCCCTCTCAGAAGGCTTGTGAGGATAGAGACAGGGAACATCTTGTCTCTGAAGCCTTTCCCTTTGCTGGTAGGTGTGATGGCGGCAGTGCGTTTTAATTACAGCTGATTACATGCTCTTTTTACTGCTAGTTGCCTCATTCCTGGGCAGAACTGAAGGACACTGCCCAGACAGGCTGAAGGCATCTATAGAATCATAGAATAGTTTGAGTTGGAAGGGACCTTTGAAGGTCATCTAGTCCAACCCCACTGCAATGAGCAGGGATGTCCTCAACTAGATGAGGTTGCTCAGAGCCCCGTCCAGCCTGACCTTGGACGTTTCCAGGGATGGGGCATCTACCACCTCTCTGGGCAACCCGGTCCAGTGTTTCACCGCCCTCATTGTAAAAAATTTCTTCCTTATATCCAGTCTGAATCTACCCTCTTCTAGTTTAAAACCATTACCCCTTGTCCTATCACAACAGGCCCTGCTAAGAAGTCTGTCCCCATCTTTCTTATAAGCCCCCTGTAAGTACTGAAATGCTGCTATAAGGTCTCCCCAAAGCCTTCTCTTCTCCAGGCTGAATAACCTCAACTCTCTCAGCCTTTCCCTTTCCCTTGTGGCCCTCCTCTGGACCCACTCCAACAGGTCCATGTCTTTCCTGTGCTGAAGGCTCCAGAGCTGGACGCAGTACTCCAGGTGGGGTCTCACCAGAGTGGAGTAGAGGAACAGAATCACCTCCCTCGACCTGCTGGCCACGCTTCTTTTGATGCATCTATCCCAGGGCTGAAAGCTCCTTCTCTTCAGGACCCTGCAGCAGCTCTGAACATCAGCACAAAGTGGATGTGCCCATCTTGCATAACCTTTCTGGAGCTTGTATTGGAAGACTCTGGGAACATGTGTGTATTTTCTTTCCCATTTCATGTTTTTAGTTATATTCCTTGCCCCAGTCCCTCATCTTTCAGAGCACTCAGCCTTTATTTAAAAATAGATTAAGGGTTTCTTGCATGATTATTAGCCAAGAAGCAGTCTCTGATGTGGCTCACTTGGTGAGTTCAGTTGGTTCAGTTCAGATGAAGGGGAAGTGGGAAGAACAGTGCTAGCAGGTGACACGTCATGAGGGGCCCCATGGGTGTCACAACTCCCTTTCTGTTTAACACCCCTTGTCACTCGTCTGAGATGGTTGGCGAAAGGGCAGGACTGTTCCCAGGGTGTTACGCCAGACAGCAGTCTCACAGCTGATCTGGGCAGTTTGCCGATCCCAACCCTGGACGTAGCACAGGGTGAGGGAGCAGCTCGGGCTTTTCTAAGGTTCACACAGCTGCATGTGGGCAGATAAGGGCTGGGAACAGGAGTGAGGCTTAAACGTGCCTGCGTCTCTGATGTCTCCGGCTGATAGAGAGACCTGCTGATTGTTTTCCTGTCAGGATCCACATGCCTCTCTGGCAGCTGAAAGATAAAAGGGCTTCTGTGGATAGAAAGGAAAACATCCAGCGCCCCATCTAGGTTCTGCACCCTGAACCGCACTGGAGCGGGGCTCCACAGAGAAGAGATGATGCTACAAAGGATCTTGGGGAGGAATCAGCTGGGCTCTGGCCTGTGTCACTCAGGCAGGGTGGGGAGCTGCGGGTCGGCAGGGAGCGGGTGGGTGCTCAGTCCCTGCACCTTGCTGCCCTCTCGTCACCCGGCATGCAGTTTGTGCGGAAATTGCATTTCACCGAAGGCTAGAATTTTACAGGAGTCATTTGGTGACTCGCCAGCATGCACCTACTGCCTTCAAAAGCTGCAAAATGCCGGCTTTCTCAGGTGCCACCAGGCTTTTGGTGTTCCCTGTTCTCACATCCAAAGCAGCCTTACACATAGGTCAAGAGCGAGATGCCTGCACATGCCAGTCTGGTGACTGGCCACCATGAAACACTATGTCCCATTGCTAACTCTGCGAGCGATGAGCTCCCTACGTGCTCACTATATACCCTTTCCGTCCTCCTCTTGCTTCCATATGTAACCATTCAGTTTCCTGATTCCCACCCAGCCTTCTCAGATGCGTTTCCAGAGCCTCATCTGCCGGCACTCAGTTGTGCAGCTTATGTGGCTGTGCCTTTTTCTGTATTTTCTAGCGGATGAGATACTAATTGGTGTAGATCACATCTATTTCCAGCTGAGCTGACTTTCTGTATTTATAGGTGCCAATCACAGACTGGTAACTAGGTACAAAATAATAACCAAGGTGAGCATATGACCGTCGCAGAACTGGGCTTTGTTCTTGCAGCTGCTTACATTTGATTCTGTAATGGCTTTTCCTTTCTGATTTTTTTTTCTTCTGCTTCTCTCTATCAAGGCTCAGCCTTTTGCCAGTTTTGTCCCAGGCACAGGCTAAGGCTTGTGCTGTCTCCTCTGGCAGTGAGCATCAGGATTCAAATACAAAATTATCTGTAGATTATGTGCTTCCAGCTCCTCAAAATGTCTTCCTGGCTCTTCTGGTTTCTGTAAGTAAGTTGTTCACTGGCTAAATTACCTCGGTGAGCTGTGAATTGTATTTTGACTACCCTTACACATCTTTGAGGTGGTTAAAGCCATAACACATCTCAAAACCAGGAACTTTTGTTCTTTCTAGATTCAAGGAGAGAGCCAGGTAAGTGCAGATTGCTGAAGCAAGTTGTGTTCCTCCAAGGAAAGGAACTGCATGCTCACATCTACATGAGGATGGTGTCTCTGACTCAGCAAGGCCATGCAGCACGTCGTCGTTCCTGGCCTCGGGTGCTTGAGCTGGTGGAGGCAAAGCAAAGCCACGTGCTGAAGGACGAGAGATAACTGGCGTATGCTGCAGGCAGGAAGGCTGAGAGATGGCAGCAAGCGACTCTGACAGTAAGGACATGAAACCATGGCAGTGCACTGCTGTGACCTCCTTTCCAGCCATGTGGCCCAAGGATCAGGAATATTTGGCAACTACACAGAGTCATTGTGGAGCAGGCATTTCTACATGCTAGTTTCCTGGGGAAAATGATCATCCCCTCGCTATCTTTCCTATTAGAATTGCTTTCCTAACATCCACTACACATGTCTCTGGCTGCAATTTAAAGGAGTGCACATAATAACTAAAAATGAAGAAAAATTCATAAGAAGAAAAATTTGAGGATGGAGGGTAGGAGAAGAAAATGGGTAGAATTGCCATTTTGGGATGAAAGATTAAGGGGCATAGGAAGTACAGACTGACTTTTTTGTGTGTTCACTTAGCACCTTAAATCCAGAATCTTTGCAAACAATGTTTAGTATTCCAAACAAGCCTCTGCCATGGGTCATTCTACAGTTCAGAAACTGAGGCAAAAGGAGGTTAAAAAATCTTCCCAAGGTGCAAGCTCTAAGCAGGACTGAAAGTAGAGCCTGGGAGTCCTGCCTCTTGATTCCCTTTTCTGGCCACAACTCTCTTCTTCAATTTTCTACAAGTGTTTTTTGCTTGAGGTATACATTAGCTTTCTCTCTTGGACAATTACATTCAGTTGTTAGCAAAGATAATGACATTAAAACAAAATGGCTGAATATCTCTAGAGGTCTACAGGGAAGCACAGGATGCTTCAGTAAGAGCAGCTCTACCAGGGAAGTGATGAATGCTATAGCTATGTACTGAGTAATGTAGCACAAGAACCAGCCTTTTAATGGCCCATTAAGAAGAAAAATAACATACAGAAGTTGAGGCTATTTTTGGTTTGCGATAATTGTTTCCTAAGCAAATGTTACATTCTACCCAGAGAAGCAGTCAAACATTTTGTTGTGAGTTTTGTGGGCTTTAGCTAATAAAAGGGAAGTTACTGACAGGTGTGTGAGTACAGAATGATAAAGCATTTCTCTTGGTCAAAGCTTAAAATATCCAGTGAGTGTCAGCATCCCTCAGCAGTGCTGTACGTTACACGTAGCATCTCTGAACCAGAGTGCTGAGGCCATGTAATCTGAGCGACGGGTTCCCTTATGCACACTACCAGAGATGATCTCTGTGCAGTGTTTACTGTCCCCGCTGTGTTAGGGGTGGCAGGGTCTCCTGGCCCTTCGGAGAAGTGCCTTGGGCCTCCTGAGCCCACCAGACCCGGGGATTCAGCCGAGTGCTGGTAATCTGTGGCAGATGGTGGTTATCTGCCACACAATCTGGTGGGCAGGGTGAGTGACCTGTCTTTAACACTGGTGAGCCCCGAGAGGACCCAAAAGATTGTGGGATCAGAGTACATGAGGTCTTTGCTTCTTCTAGTTTTCACTGCGTGTGCCAATACTTTTTAATCCTTGTTCTCACACACTCTGGTCATATAAAAACAACCAAATCTTAATGCCAGAGGCTCTTCTTCCCCTTTTGCCCTCTGTTTTGCTGACATTTCCGAGGGACAATCCTCAGCATACAGGAGGTTCCACTGGAGAAGTCGGTATTGGTACCTCTACATCAGTGTGTGTGGAGACAGGGAGGCGGTGGCTGGGAGGTTGCCATAGGATGTATAGGGAGAGGATATAGATGGGTCTGAAGCTTTCCTGGGGAAGAATCATCATTTTTCCTTTTAGTGCTCTCCAGGAGGCCACCTATATGCCTTTCATCCTCTTACTACTACACTTTGGCCATTTGCCTGATGTTACTGACCTGGGAAGACTAGACAAGTCTGGGCTTAAAGTGTCCTTTTTGGGGCAGGTACCAGTCCTTCAGTGTATGATACTGGTACTTCTTACAGCAGCATGTTACACACCAGTGCTGATATCCTGCAGTCAATGCTCAGACCCTCTTCTGAATAAGCAATACTTTAGATAAATTAGGTGGAACTAATGAGATTGGATATACTGGGAGGTAGAGAGCTATCTAGCTGGACATCTCACATGCCCATTGCAAATATTTTAATTGAGAGCATCTTCCTTCCTCAGGACTTCATGTGGCTGTAATCAGACCTGCATAAAGGACAAAGCTGGGTAATATCAGTGTTTGAGGAGAGAGGAAAAGTATGCAGATATGAAATCTATGAGCTGCAGAAAAGGTAAGGAATCAATAACATGCGGTTTAGTGAAACAAACATAGTGTGATTTAATGTTTTCACTCCATACAATATTTACTGCTCACAGTAATTTGCTCCAGATAGAGGCCGTGATCTGGAGTTATTCACAGGCATTTGAGGATGCAGTTTCTATGAAAGATGCCATCCTAAATAGAGCTGTATTGACTCAAAGGAAAGGAATAAGCTTTACAGACATTAAAGGAGCAGGGAAATGCTGGTTGAGAAGCAGAACCTCAGAAAAGGATCTGAGGCTGGAAATAGTTGCTTGTGGATTAACAACAAATGCTAACGTTAAAGGGAAAATGGGAAAATACCTTTTGGTGGAGAAAGGGGCAGGGCTCTTCTTCATAACCTGAGGAAGAAAAGTCCTGCTCTGCTGTACAGCTTAACACCACTTAGGGCCCAGCATAGCAGCTAAAGGAGGTGAATGATACAGCAGAGATGGACTTCAGTCATGAGCTGTCATTGTAAGTTAATGTGTCCTCCACTGAAGGGGAAATGAGTGAGGGGACAGGAGCCCAGGGAACTAAAGGTGCTTTCGCCTTTGTGCATGGTTTATCCTGGAACAGCCCTTACCCTGGAAGCGGGTCTTTGATGCTCTTCTGCATATTGGAGATGGGCTTTACTTCGTGAAGTACCAGGCATTTGTAACTGCTACTCGGTGCTGATTTCTAAGCCTTGCTCCCATTTAACGCTCCTCTGATTGGCATTATGGGGTGAATACATCCTTCTTATACCCAGTCTTTTTGCTGTTCTAGCTCTAGCTGGGGACAAGAAGAGGAAAATAATTTCTGACCTCTCCTAACGGGTAGATTGTTGGTGTGCTAGATAACATCCTCTCTTCTAACTGTGCCTGTAGATAGGAAAGAGAGAGGCAAGTCAAGACCTTGGCACAACTTTAAACTCAAGGAGAGAAGAGAAGCATCTGGCCTTGAATGGCAAGGGGAGGAAGAGATCCCGTATTTTCCTGGGCACGTCCTTCTCTCCCTACGCCCTTTCCCTCTCTTACCTATGTGTGTTCAACAAAGACAGATGATACTCTGGTCATCACTCCAATAAACAACCTCGGGCTCATACCAAAGAACAACAAAATGTAAAAGGTTTGGCACTCCAGTCACATTGCCTAGGGGTAGGGTTGAGGGCAGAGTGGAATAGCTGAGCTGCTGAGAAATGGCTGAGGAGAGACATGCTTCTCTGAGGTGGAGAGCAGGGGCCATGCAAGAGACCAGGGATCTGTTGGTGTTGTTGGGTCCCCCAGGTCAAAGCAAAAATTGATTAACTTAATCTATGTGAGGGGAAGGCTGATGCAGAACTAAAATCAGTTTAAGTGAGGGAGAAAATAGCCAAGGGAAGTCTGGAACAGCTATACACTGAGCTTCAGAGGCCAAGATTCAACAGTTTCCTTTTGCAGATAAGATAAGGTTGAGGGAAATATAAAATACCTCTAAAGCGTGTGCATGTGCCTGAGCATTCACGTTCTTTCCCACACGTGCACCCAAGCATGTGTGTGTTGGGGAGGCATCCGCACCCAGCTCAGAACAGCACATCCATTCTTTACAGTTTCCGAGAGGGAGATACAGCTGGTGTCGCAGCAGCTGCTAGAGAACAACCCAAAGCAACTGCGTTACGCTTCTCAGCATCACGGAATTGTGAATTAAAACCAAAACAAAATTCTCTCCTCGCTCCTAATGATATTAACACTCCTAGTAACACTTGCTCATTATAGAATACAGTTCTGAAAAAGGCAGTTTACTGTTGCTGATTTCTCTACACTTCTAGGGAATATCTGTTTTCAGGCTGTAAGACTTCATTTAGATTAAATGCGATGACAAATGAAAAAATAGAAGTAAAGCATTTAGCTGCTTTCTGGATCATGCTGCAGTAGTTTGCTTTCATAAAATGGCGGGTCCTCCTACAGCTAAAAATGTGCAGTGCAGAGATGATACAAGCTCCTCCACTCCTGCTAAGTCAGTAGGGTTCAGACTGAACTCTGGAAGTAAAAAATGCCACCTATTTCTGTCATCGATTGTGGATATAATACAGAGCATGAAATCTGGGGAGGAGGTTTCAAACCTGATAGAAAGCCCAAGGTACCCCTGTAAGAAATACTCTGACAGTGGAAGCAGAACTTCAAGCAGAGCTTGAAGACTTTTTGCCTTAGGAAGGGAAGGGCTCTGGCACTGTGGGAAAAACCTGCAAGGGGACCAAAACGTTTCTGTATGAACAAAGAGTGCTCTGAGAAGGAGGTTGTCATGCTTTCTGCCCTCGAGGCTGCGGGCTGCAGCATTTCAGTAAGCACAGCCAAGCTATGATCAACCATATTCTTTTTATTGCAACAGATGACAAGACAGTTTTTCAGCAGACATTCAATTATTGTACAAAATAGATGGTTGAGCATAAGGGGAAAGTTCTCTTTTTAGATAAAGCTGCTCTTCACTTGGGACTCCTGTAATCAGAAAATGTATTTGTAGCTGCTGGATACTCCTGCCTCTGCAAGATTTTTGGATCTACATCAGAATTTCAAAGGTACAGGCTTCTTAAAATGTCTATGAGATACTGGACTCTAATGTCAGACTAAAGTATGTAACATGCTGCAGTGTAGGTAAATAATAAATAGCACCTTTCCAGCACTGCCACCTTCTTAATAGGAACAGTAAAAAAAAAAAAAAAGTGTTCCTTTTCTGCTAAATTTATCATCTGTCGGTGACTGCTGGGTGAAATCCACTGGTTATACAAGGAGTGAGAATTTACACTCCCAGTGTCCCTTCTCGCCTCCTCACCCTCCGCCTCCCCGGCAGTCCCTGCCAGCTTGCCCGTTGGCCCTGGGAGCACGCCACCAGCCTGCGGGGACATCTCTCAAAGGCCAGAGCTCCTCGTGGCAGAGCGGTACACCCAGCGCTGCTCTCTGCCACTTTGGCACAGGCCGCGGGCTTGATGATAGCTGCTTTCAGGTTTCTCTGAAAATTTGGCAGTGGCTCTTCCTGCCATGCTGAAGTTGCCTCTGATTCAGAGTGAGATGTTCCTGTGCTTTGAAGGCCACATTGGGATTGCCTGCCTGTGCTGTTCCAAGCAGGTACCCTGCTCACCTGCTAACCCACCTCTGCCCTGGAAGAAGGTTCCTTACTGTTAGAAAATGAAAGGATTAACCCCTTCTTGGTCATTTGGTTTTGTGCACCTTACTTTTCTCACATGTGTTTGGGAGACAGGGGATGTCCAGACCCTCTGGGTCCCAAATAATGTTCCATTATCTTCTCTGCAAACCTGCCAGGGCAATGGCAAACCCACAACTAAGTGCAAGTGTGGATCAGGATGAACAAGTACAATGGCAGTGCTGATCAAGGTAGATCAATACTGATCCAAGAAAGCAAGCCACCTGCAAGCTTCCTGTATTAAATAGTGAGGTGTTTTAAGTAAAAGTCTCCAAAAAGGAGTACATGAAAGAAAACTAATGAGAAATGTTTCCAGTGATGGGAAATACAGAGGTTCTTGAATTCCCTCTATTGTTTGTGGGATTCAGTGGTAGAAACTGGTGTAGAGTTTGCATGGAATTGGATTAGCTGTTTAAGGTATCTCCTGCAAGCCAAATCAAACCAGATTATTCACTGTAGCTATCCTGCAAGTATATATGTGTATGTGCCTATCCCGGAATATATTGAGAATTTCTGAGATGTTAACAAAAAAATTCTCACTGCAAAGTCACTGTGTATATTCAACCTGAAATATTTTCCTCACTTCTGGTAGAACCAGCTCGTATTGACTAGCCAATGCTCCGGCCTCTACACCGTCTCAGCACGGCTTCAGTAGTGCCACAACACAGATACACAAACCGGCCGTCTCATCTGCAGCCACCCTGAAAGACAGGTTGGGGAGTTATGGCTTCAAGCGTCAAGGAAATGAAACTCTCTCAGTGTTTCCTGAGGGGGCATTGCAGGCAACGGTGTGATGAGCCAATTTTCTGTTGTCTCAAAGGTGACTGTAAAAATGGCATCAGAGGGTTTCTGGTTCATTCCTTCTCAGTGTTGCTTCCCAGTCAGATGTGTTCAGCTTGCAAGTAAACATTGCTTTGTATCTCAGTAGCAGGAAGGCACCTCAGAAGGTGAAAACTTGTTCAGTCTGTCTCTGACTGTTACCGGCAATACAATTTCTACTGTTAATGCTTAGGTGACCAGATTACGGAGCTAAATCAGGGTGTCGAAAAGCTAAGAGCTGGTTTACTGCATTGCTGAGTCTACCTCTGTTTATTGCTGCTGTATTAACTCCTCCAGGCAGAATCTCATGGCAAGTTGTTTGGATTCTTTCCCATTTAAATACATATATGGATAAGAGTAAATGGATGGATTTTCATCCCGCAGAGCAAACCCATGCCTGCTGAAAGGCCTTTTCTTTCTCTGATATTTAATCCTTTCCTTTGGCAAAGTAAATAATGAGACACTTCTACAGATCTGATTAAGCTCCGAGTCCCTTTTTAAATGACAGAAGATCAATACTATTACTAAATCCATTAAACAGTTCTTCACACTTCAGTTGTGCTCTCTGTAGGATATATGAGAAAGAACAGAAGGGTATTTTGGCTATTATAAAGAAAATGCATGATAAAGCCTCTTCTCATGTTCCACTTTCTCTCCCTGGCTCCAAGCCGCCCATATCTTCCAGACTCCCAATCTCTTGAATCTGGCTCACAGGCCAGAATTAGCCAGAGACCTGGGATGCAGGCGGGACTTTTGTCTTTCAGTGTCTTAAGCCAGGCTTCAATATGTCAGTAGTATCTGGAAGTTCTGGGTTTTGTTTACTCTGATGACAAGTAAGCTGAAGTAGGTCTCAGGTCCTGGTTTAGTTTTTGGTTTAATGCCTGTTTTTTGCTGGTACACTGAAAGCTTTCACAGTCCCCGGACAAGAATCAGGGCACCGCAGTTCTGTGCACATAAATGACAATACAGTTTTGCAGCAGTTTTTGAGGTCTCATATCCATTTTCAAGCCAATGATTGACCATGTGTGAGGAAAGGGTATAACCTTAGGGAGAGGAATGGGTTTTCTTCCCAAGCCAGAGCAGAGGGAGGTTTTCTGGGTGATTTGATGAAGAACGGAGACTTGGCTCTAGAGCTCCCACACCGCAGGCTGGGCTCTGTGCTTCCTGGTATCTTTTGTCAAACAGCTCTCTGAAGTAGAGAATCTCCTTGGCATTTTAAAAAAATTCCACAGAAAGCTTTGATGTCCACATGGCACATTTGTTGGGAATCAGCAGCTCTCCCTGTTCCTCCTGTCAAGAAAAACAGTATTGCTGTGACAGGTCAGTACCTCCCTGTCAGCACTAGTTACTGCTTCTACACTCTTACCAGAAAGGCCATGTACCAAAGAAGCTGGGGACATTGAATTCCCTTTCTCCACCAGAGGTGGTCCCTCCATATCAGATAGTCCTTTGATATCTCAAAGGTTAAAGGCCAAGTGTTATAATAATTCAGAAAATGAAGTATGCAACCCGACACACATCCGTGCTTGTCTGTGGCCTGACGTCACCGCCAGCCAACCTGAGCGCTCCATCTGTATCCCGCTCCCTGTAACCACTCTGTAATTATGTCTCATTGTACAGCATTTTTGTTCAACAACTTGCTGGCTGTTTTTCACATCGAATGAATTATTCAGCAGAAGACTGTGTTCTTGTTTCTAACAACAGCAGCAACAATAC
The DNA here is from genome assembly GCA_020745775.1 of Theristicus caerulescens. Classification (NCBI taxonomy): domain Eukaryota; kingdom Metazoa; phylum Chordata; class Aves; order Pelecaniformes; family Threskiornithidae; genus Theristicus; species Theristicus caerulescens. The sequence goes on from CM036564.1 coordinate 32,557,722, forward strand.
TTCATGCTCATAGAGTCCCTTCAAAAATGTGCTGGAGACATTATTTGCTGAATTCTTCCATAGCCAGCAACAGAAGATGGGGCTAGTTCAGTGCAGTGAGAAATGAGGCTCAGCACAGCTCTCTGACATGGGCCAAGTAAAAGAGGGAGCTGTAGAACTAGAAGTCCAGCTTCTACTGCTCTACGCAACTTTTCTTCCCCTCTGAGCTACTTTTCAGCAATGTAGCCATGTGTCAGATCCTCAGCTACTTTAATCAGCATTATTTCCTTCAGTGCCTTGGGGAGATGCCAACATTTGTCTGGATCCAGCCTACATTTTCAGGCTAAATTCTCATGGATTTCCCATGGATACTTAACATTTTTTTAGATGTCTTTAGCTCACTGCTGCCATCAAGAGTGGTGAGTGTTTGGATTATTTCCTCTCTGGGCAGAAGCTGAACCCCACCATGTTGGGTTATGAGGACAGGCTGAGTTTGTATGTGCAACACACTATTCAATGAAGGTGGATGCTGCATGTTAGTGCCTGGCCACTTCACCTGCACTTCAAAGGTGTACTTGGAGCCTGTGCTTGCCTGAAGATCTCACATAGCAGCATATGTAACAGGCTTTATGCCGTCACTGGTAGTCTTGAAGAGTGAGGGACCGACCTACTCTGCAAGCAATGATCTGGTCTCAGCAATTAACACCTTTTAACATGAACTTGGGCATGGAGCCCGCAATGCGTAGGGAGTTCCAGCAGCATCCTACAGTGTGGTTCAACATAACCAAGCAGCTACAGATTTGACTCTGCTCTTGCCACAGGTGTCCCATAGAGTATCAGATCCAATTCAAAGCTGGCTTTGTCCTGGAATTACATGTTCAGTGATATGAGATCTCTAACATCACTTCAATGCCTTCAGAAACTTCATACTACTTGTGACTTGTGTGGGACACGTTTCTTCAGTGTTCATTAAAGAGGGAAACACTGGAATGTGTGCATTTGAACCCTATGACCTACCAAACCAAGTCCTCTGTTGCACATGCTTTCTACTGTTGGGAAAGAGCAAAGAGCAAGAAAATATCTTTCTGGATGAGCTACTCACTACCTGTGAGTACAGGATAAAAATCTATGAAGAAGAGTACCCAAAGCATAATATTCATTGGAATCTGGACATAGATTAACAATTTCCTTTTTTTTTAATTTCTGTTGAGCATCTTCTGGTTTTCTGTTCATGGTCAGGTGCGTGAGCTGCTAAAAAACCAAGACGCCCAGGAGAGCTAGGGATTCAGATCTATGGGTTGCATTGCCTGTGATCTCTGCCTAGAAGGTTTTGAAAGAAACATCCATCTTCTGTCTGACTGGGGCATGCTGGGGAAAAAACTTGCAGGGTGTGGTGGACAACACAATAGCTCTCGATATTTGTGCCATTGTTCTTGAATGCTCCCATCTTGCTCAGGCATTATTAATCCTACTTGTTTTGGATGATTGGAATGTGCCTGACTTTGCAAGGTAACCTAAAAGAGCAGAAGGAGTTTCTTTGCCTGGTGAAAGAAAAGCATGAGTGATGTTCCCAACAGACTGTGACTCTCAACTGCCAAGTAGTGTTTTTCTTAGCTGCTAAAGCACTGCAGAGCTTGGGCAGCTGTAGAACGTGTTAGCAATACTATAAAAGTGGAACAGGTATATTGATTTCCGCCCTCCCTCCCTTCCCCCCCCCCCCCCCCCCCCGCCAAGTTGGTACTTTATGCCGAGTGTTATTTTTGCTTTGTCTTAAAATTTGACCACATGTATCCTTTAAAAAGCAGAGAGATGCAGATCTGTTCTTTCTGTGGAAAAAGAATTGTAATTTCTGATTTCCTGGAATCTAATTGTTTCTCGGTCAAATATGATGCAACTCAGTAAGGAGTGTTGGCTGCACAGATACAAAAGCATCTGATGGCAATACAGCAGAAGAAAAACTGGGATGAGTCAAAACAGTCTGGGGTGAGACTTGAACATGAGTCAACGATGTCTTGTTAGTGCAAAGAATATATAAGTAAGTAGGTCTATCGTACATAGAACTTCTGAAATAATGCTTCTGCTCTATCTTGCGCTGGAAGCCCACACCTGGAGAACTGTCCTGCTTTCAGCACTGCACTCCAATAATGATGTAAACCACCTGGAAGAAATCCAGAGGAGAGTGAGGAGAACAAGCAAGGAGCCAGAAAACTTGCTGAGTTGCAGAAATGTTGATGGAAGCTGAAAGAGCATAGTCCTAGAGAAGAGCCTTTCACAAAGATCAGGAATTGCGGCAAAGCGAGAGAATCATTTTTTGGTCATATCTACTGTAGCTGAAACAAGAAGTAATTGCCTTAAATCACTGCAAAGGAGACTTAGTTAAGCTTTAGTAAAAAGTCTCTTAACTTTCCATCTATGAAGGCAGTGGTATTCTGTCATGGGAGGCTTTTAAGAACAGGTTAGATAAACATCTCTCAGGAGCAGTTTAACTTTATCTGACCTAATTGCCTTAAGGCAATGGGGTGATGTAGATGCTCTCTTGAGGATCTTTTCCAGTCCTATTTTCAGAGTTGATACTTCCTCAGATTTATGGTGTGAGATGACGTGGCTTGGCTTGCTCATCATGAACAGAGCTGTGAAGTCCCTGCAGGGAATCTGTATTTATCCTGGTGATGAGTGAAAAGGAGAGATCTCATCTTTTGTTAGACAGCCGTCTTTCATTAGTTAATTGAGTCTATCTGATATTGCATCACAGAGGTGTAAACATTTGGGATCCCTAGAACTCCACATCAGTCTCTAGACTAATAACAGGCGGAGTGGTAAATGGCTGTCCCGCAACACTGAAAATAAGAGAGATATCTCTGAACAACAGCATGTGTCTTAGAAGAAGATGCATTGCTTGAGAAGAAAAATGGCACTCATTTTATAATGGGAACCCGTACTAATGATGCTGTGGGGTTCCTCATTTTTCTGTTGATTTGAATTCTGACTGTGTATGCTATAAATTATAGGGTTTTCCTAACTGACAGTATTGTATTCCCAGCCACTGATCTGAGATTCAAGCTGTGCAGTTACCTGTAATCTGTAGATTCAGACACTATTCCTGTGTAGAGCTTTTCATCTTCTTCTCTCATATGGAAATAATTTTCCAGAAGTCAATCAAATCTCCCAGACTGACAGCCTTAAGTCTGCTGAAGAGCAACTTGAGCTTGCCAGGTTGAGGTGAAAACTTAAGTTTGGGATGCTGCTGTGACGTGTTGGTTTGGTGATGTTCAAAGCAGGCTTTTCTCTTGCTCAGTCCTTCCATTTTGCTGGGCCACTGACTAGATGATAACTATTTTTCTGTGCTTATATGAAAGCCCAGGCCTGTGTGATACATCAGCAGGCAGCATTGCCTGCCACAAACATTAAGAAGAGATGAGCTGAGCCCCTCTGAATCATGAGAGCTTAAAAAAACCTCATGGATTTTTACAGTTTGCCTGTTCATGTTTGGAGTCCTTACTATGCAGGTTTTCAAAGGGCTTTTAGAAACAGGGACCTACCTCTACCTCAGGATGACAGTGCAGTCCCAGCGCCAAAGACTGGGAGAGTCAAAAACCGTGAGAGTTGTTAGCAATGGGGATATGCCAGTCAGAGGTCAGCCCTGGCTTCATGAGCTACCCCTGCAGCTTGCAGAGCTGATGTCAGAGATTGGCCTCTGGACCACAAATGGGTCACACATCTGTTCTGCCCGGCTGATGCTGAGACCTGGCTTTTTGTGAGCATCCTGGCTCAGCCCCCATATCTCACTCAGCCAGAGGCCATCTAAAGGACCCTGTGACAGGGCTTGCATCTTGGCTTGCTAAGCTTATTTCAGGGAATGGGCATATGTGCTCTCCCTGAGTCAATGCTTAGAGCTTGCCAACAGGCAGCCGAGCCTCATAGATAACCTACTGCATTCAGCAAGCTGTTGGTTGGATCTAATTCAGCCCCAGAGAGATGCAGGAGACCAGCTCTGAGTGTAGGAATATGCCATTTGCATGTGGCCATTTTTCTAACCAGAAGTTTGTAGGAGGCAATAATGAAAGAGCTGGATTTTATCTGACGCCAAAAGGCTTGCTGTAACCCAGTATTGCTGCTGTGTGAAGTGGAGGAAGTCTGCAGCTCTATCACCGGCCCATTTCAGGGAGCTGATACCACAGTCCGTCCAGCATGTGACTTTCCCCTGAAGCTGTTCCAGGCCATACTAAGCTGCTTTCTTTGGGCTGCCATCACCAAATGAGAATAACACTGGCAGCCAGACTGGCTGAAAAGCATCTATTGTTGGTTAAGAAAGTGAAAATCCTTGTGTTCCCAACTGTAAATCCCCCAGCTGTCTCTGCTAAGCAAAATCAGAGAAACAGTTAGTCCATCTGTTTCATTCTGGGTAATCTGAATACTATACTTTTTTCCCTAGTGGCCATTAAAACACACTTTAATTGTAGTATTGCATGCTCAGCAACAGTTTCTGTCTAGAACAAGAGTTTAAGATGCTGCTGCAGGAGAAACATGGTGTGACTGCATCTGAGTTTGGATTGCTGCTGAAGCAGAGGCAAAAATCAGCAAAAGAGAGACAGCAAAAATCTCCCCCCACCAAACTGGAAGAGCAGCCTGCTTTATGGACAACTTTGGCAGAAGGGCTGGAATCTGAAGTCATCAAGAAAATCAAACTCCCTTATCAGCCTTGGAAAAAAAAAATCTCTCATTTGCTTTGTTTCAGGTCTCAAAATAACTCTGTCCCCAAAACACATAATGAAGGTGGGTTACCAATTCCAGCTAATACAGGTCTTAAAATGATGAGCTTATGCATGTCATCCGCGTCCCCCCCGCTCTGATGCTGCTGTCGTGTTGAAAAATGCATTAAGGCAAGGCAGTTGGTCTGTCTCTTGGTTCACCATATGGAAAGCAATACAAAGGCAAAAGAAAGGGATCAGCATTTAAAGGTCCAGCAGACAGCTGCTGCCTGACATCTCCTCCTTGTGTCCTCAGGAAGATATCGATCTCACTCTTCCTCCCTCTGTCATCCAGGGTCAGAGCTGTGGTAGGGTCTGATCACCCAGATGCCCAAGTCCTACTTGGCACAAGTCCTGCTTGTGTCACAGATGGGAAAACTTGCTACCAGCGCCATCTTTCCATTTTTCTACCATATTCCATTTCTCTATTTCCTCTTTCTCTTGTGTTTCACTCCTTGCTGTATCTTCCATTCCAAAAACCCCTCCTCCACTCTGGAGTCAGAGCTCCTGCCGGGCCCTTCAGTCTTTCAGCTTCTCAGTTCTTTTCAGATTTCTCTTTCTCCTCTGTTCCTTTTCCCACCTAAACTCTCCTTTGAGATACTCTCATTCTCCTTTCTCACCCAAACAGGATCCTGGGCTGTGAATTGGATCTGCTTTGATTGATTTGTCGTGAGACTTTTCACTTGGGCTGGTTTCCACATTCAATGAAGCTCTCAGTTCCCTTTGGATGTCTTCTCCCTCCTCTCACTCCGCAGGGAGTATGTGTAAGCAATGTTCACTGCAGATTTGCGGCCAGATGAAAGCCTTGGAGAACTGGGAACTCATAAAAGCAGTAATTGGTAACCAAACATTTGCCCTGTTCTCATTTCAAGAGTCAAGTAGTCAGTAAAAAGGTGTCAGGACTAGTTGAGCTAGAGCAGGTCCTGCTGTGGGATGGACTGGGCAGCAGGACAAGGTCTGGTCCAGCTCTGTCTCGTACATTTCTGCCCTCAGGGCTGCACCCCACATGCACGCACGCACACTCACACATGCATAGACCAAGAAATGCCTCTGTGAATGCTGCAAACAAAGTTGCTGGTCAAGATGTTTTAATATTAAATCTAGCTTCTGTTACTAGGAACCAGGTCTTTTTCCTTTCAAAGTGATTTTTTTTTTCTTGGCAGAGTTCTTTATATAAAGCTTTGCTGTCATCTTCATTGTTCATGTTTTGCATTTTGGATGCCAGTATTTCACAGTAGTTAACACCAAACCTTTACAGTACTGAGGTAAGCTGGGGTCTAATATGGAAAATGTACAGTTTCATATGAATCACAGTTTTGATTTGTAGCTCTGACAATAGACAAGAGAACATATGCTCATACGCTTCTGTTAGCTCAGCTCTGGGGAGAAAATAGTATACCGAAGAGAGTACACTGGTGATTCACCCTTCCTCTGAGCTAATCTCCCATCGCCTCTGGAGGCTGTGGTGGCCAACAGGGAGTTCTCGTGAGTGCCGTGTGTAACAGGCGTCTGGGCACGTGTAATCACTGCAGATCTGGTGGCACTACTTGTACGAGGATCTGTGTTGGCCCCAAAGCCCTAGCCAAATTTGTCTTCTTATTCCCTAGTGCCCTTGCCAGTTCCACCTGGCTATGTTATAGGGTCCTCACCACTGATGAGGAGTTGCCAGAGGTAGCTACGAGCTGGCATGGGTTCGCACTCCCCAGCGGGCAAAATTGAGTGAAGGGGAGTCCTCTGGAAGGAAACAAAAGTTGTGGAAGTTAGTTGTTGCACAGCTGCTGCTATTTATAAAACTTGGCTGGCAATAAAGGAAGGTGAAAGGCTGCAGGCAGAGCCTGTGAAGTCAGCCTCTCTTATAGAGCAGGTTCATTTGCCACTGCCGTGGTTGAATGGTGCAGTACTCAGGGCTCACAGCTACAGCCAGACCTTTTTCCCTCACCGAAGATAAATAGTAATTTTGCTACATAATCTGCTTGTTCAGCTTGTGTGCCTGCGCTACAGCACAGCTGTAGCAGGCAAGAAGCAGATCTGGAGCCTGTCCGAAGCAGGCAGCGGGGAAAGCAGGAGGTCCCGGGGCAGGGAGACACGCAGTGCTGGCTGCTGCACCCGGCAGAGGCAGCCCCAGAACTCGCTGCTCATTGCAAAGTGAAAGAGGAAAATTCAGGAGCGCAGCTTCCCGCTCCCAGTTTGCAGTGGACAAGTCAACTTGCTAAATGGGTCCTCATATTAGCAAGTGAAAAAGATTTGGAGGCCATTCAGTGAATTTGCTCCTCTATAGTTGTGCTAGGAAGAGGGGAAAAAGGTGTATGGTGTTTCTTTCCATCCTGCCTCATTCCCTCTCCTCCCCCTTGCCCTCCTATCTGTCCATGTAACATAACAGATGCTTTCCATAGGATAAGGAGTGAGCATGAAACTGGGGTAACAAGGTGTGGTAGGTTGACCCTGGCTGGATGCCAGGTGCCCACCAAAGCCGCTCTATCACTCCCCCTCCTCAGCTGGACAGGGGAGAGAAAATATAATGAAAAGCTCATGGGTTGAGATAAGGGCAGGGAGAGATCACTCACCAACCACTGTCACAGGCAAAACAGACTCAACTTGGGGAAATTAGTTTAATTTATTACCAATCCAATCAGAGTAGGGTAATGAGAAATAAAACCAAATCTTAAAACACCTTCCTCCCACCCCTCCCTTCTTCTTGGGTTTAACTTTACCCCGATTTTCTCTACCTCCTCCCCCTGAGCGGTGCAGGGGGACGGGGAATGGGGGCTGCAGTCAGTTCATCACACGTTGTCTCTGCTGCTCCTTCTTCCTCAGGGGGAGGACTCCTCACACTCTTCCCCTGCTCCAGTGTGGGGTCCCTCCCATGGGAGACAGTCCTCCATGAACTTCTCCATCATGAGTTCTTCCCACGGGCTGCAGTTCTTCACAAACTGCTCCAGCGTGGGTCCCTTCCATGGGGTGCAGTCCTTCAGGAACAGGCTGCTCCAGCGTGGGTCCCCCGCGGGGTCACAGGTCTTGTCAGCAAACCTGCTCCAGCCTGGGCTCCTCTCTCCATGGGTCCTGCCAGGAGCCTGCTCCAGTGTGGGCTTCCCACGGGCCACAGCCTCCTTTGGGCGTCCACCTGCTCCGGCACGGGGTCCTCCACGGGCTGCAGGTGGGTATCTGCTCCACTGTGGACCTCCACGGGCTGCAGGAGGACAGCCTGCCTCACCATGGTCTTCACCATGGGCTGCAGAGGAATATCTGCTCTGGCGCCTGGAGCACCTCCTCCCCTCCTTCTTCACTGACCTTGGTGTCTGCAGAGTTGTTCCTCTTGCATATTCTCACTCCTCTCTCCAGCTGCAAAATGCGCAGGGTTTTTTTTCCCCTTCTTAAATATGTTATCCCAGAGGCGCTACCACCATCGCTGATGGGCTCGACCTTGGCCAGGGGCAGGTCCATCTTGGAGCCAGCTGGCATGGGCTCTATCAGACATCAGGGAAGCTTCTAGCAGCTTCTCACAGAAGCCACCCCTGTAGCCCCCTGCTACCAAAACCTTGCCATGCAAACCCAATACACGAGGTAACTTCCTGAGCACTACACAGTCTACTTATTTCCTGATTCCCCATCACAACTGCTACTGGAAACAGTTGCTGTAGGCACAGCTCTCCTGGCTGAACAGAGTTTGAGCTGGCCCCTTGCTGTGACAGAGGGAGCACTGGCCTCTGGGAAGCCAGAGAGAGGGTTTTTTTTCCCCTTCCTGAATCTGTGGGACCATGTACACCCCCTTCGCCTCACAGGCTGCTAAAGTCATATATTGCCACAGGTTTCCTCTCATCATCTTACCAAGTATCTGTGAATTTACCTTCCTTAAATTGTAGCTGTGAGAGGAGCCAGGAGGGTGTCTTTGCTTTTTATCACCTTCATTGAGGCAGCATTGAGACTGTTGATGGTGCGGTAGTATAGCCTGCAGCATTTAGTAACCAAGGAACTCCTAAGAAGATAAACTCAGAACAATCTCTGGAAGCCATCTCATACCAGCTGCAGCAATACAACGTCCTACTAATTGGTTATGTGAACCCATGGATAGTGTTAAGGAACCTGATAATTTACTGCAGCCTCCCAATCATCCCATCTGGGTGGCAGACTGCCCCACCACTGTTCCTCCTTATTAAAGTAACTCCTGCCCAAACCTCTAAACTACTGTGCAGAGCAAGGAGTTTCACAGTAGAAACTTGGGAGGAACAACAGTGTGCTTCAGGGTGCAGAAGGAAAGGTGAATAAATGAGCAGAGAAGAGGGGCAGTCAGCAGGTCCTGTGTGAATTTGGTTTGATTTCCCCTTTGCTCAGTGCATACCCTCCCCCTTCCTTTCTCCTGCCCCTTGGAAAAAGAACAGAGAAAGGGCATCATCAAGGGATTGAGCATAAAGAAAACAACTCAGACAAAGCCTCTGGAGATCTCATGTGAAGCATCACAAGAACACAGCCACTCCTAGGCCTGCTGGGCTGTAGTTTGGGGACAACATTTACACAGATGAAACTTGCAGAGAAATTCTGGGAAAGCAAAATGGAGATGCACAGCTAAGGGGGTTGCTCTGCACTCAAGATCCTCCTCTTCATCTCACAGGTTCCTGGGTTCACTAGCAAGCAAGGATAGCCAGACCTTTGTCTTCCTGTCAGTTCTGGAAACCAGTGATACCCTCTTCTTAATTTAAACAGAGACATCTCCACCCTGTCCAGGACACTTTTACCAACTGCAATGGTTAACACATATTTGGAAAAATTCTGCAGCCAACATGTGTTTCTCTTCTCCTCACACTTTCAAAAATGATTGTGCTGGAGGAAGGAAGCCTCCCCCTCTTTTGCCCCCTCCAGCTGGAAAATCACCTCTAATCTTACTGCCCTTTTTCCTGCTATGTATCCTGCCAATTAAAACTGGGTCTTGTTATGAACTGCAAATAATGTGGCTAAGCCTTTGGCCAGGTTTTTTTCTAGTTCAATTCTCATTCTGCTCATGAACCTAGCTAGGTTTGGCTTGGATTTTGCATCCCATGATCAGCTCATCCCTCTCTCATTTCAACCTCAGTTTTTGCTTGCTGTCAGCTTTCCTACTGCTCTGCCTGGCATCTGCCATGCCATTTTGTTCCTGCTATTTTCACATGTGATGGGCAAATGGGCTCCCTTCCCATTGCACTGGAGACATTTTAGCCCTACTGGGTACCTGGAGGGGCCTGTGTTTACTGCCCTATGTACTGCATGTTGAGGACATATGCATATACCACCTGGCTGAGATAAAGCCTTGTTTGCTTGTTTTGGCTTCCAGGATGTGTATTTTCACATTGCCATTTGACTGCTCCATGGAAAAATACCATCAACTTATAGTGCATATGACCACCTCTAACAGAGTGTCCATCTGTCTCTCCAGCTCTCTACAGCAATGGCTGGGTAACTTGGGTGGGATTGGATGGCCTCTGCCCACACCTCCACATCTCACTTTTAAGGACCACTCACTGGAAAAGGTATATAACTGTATTTAACTACAGACTCTGGAGGGTCTTGTTGTATACATAGACCTCTTTCTTGGGGGTTTGATAATAGGTTCTCTCCTTTAGGGCCAATCCTTATTTCATTCTTCTGTTTCCTGTTAGGGCAGTTCTTGGACAAAACCACAAGTTTCTCCCTTGGCTATTCTTAAATTCAGCAGTGGCCAGGAGATAAACTTGCCCATGGTCTTTTATGGCCTTGCTCCTCTAGAGCTGAAGAGCACCTTGATGTGCTGGAAGTCAAATATGCCTTCTCTTTCTTTCAGCAGAAGACAAAGCCTTTTAGGAAGTTTCAGAGGCTCTTCCCTACTGCCCTGATACATGCAGTAGAAGTGGTGATGTGTCTGCACGTCTTTCCTATTAGACTGCAAACTCTACTGAGATGTTTGATACTGCAAGGCAGAGCTGGCTAATGGAGAGTGCAGTCCACAGGAGCTCTGTTGGCTTCAGTGGCGTTGCTGCTGTCTCTCTCCCTGATATGTGGAGGGCCCCCACCTGGAGTTTTGTCCATGTTTCGCTCAAGCTCTGTGTCACTGTGGAAACATACAGGTGCTACATAGCTGGCAAAACAGTCCCTGACTCTGTTTTCTCTTTGGTGACTTCCTTCTTCCAGCTCCTGGTGTGAGTGTGCACTGCTTGCCTGTACCCTGAGTGTCCAGCTATGTAAGGACAACCATTTTCTGCAGAAAGGAGGTTGTTGTGTAGCACCTGGAGGCTCTCTGAGAGCTTTTCATATGCACATTCACAACGTTCCCACTTTCCCCCACACTTTGCAGTGCTCCTGGAGGGAAAGAGGCTGAGAACCGAAGAGACTGTATTTTGGAGTCTGCTGTGCCCTTTTTATACTGATGTATACAGGGGACTGATGCAGTGACAGTATGTCAGTGAAGCCATTGTGAGGGCTAAAATTGTTTCCAGACAAAGTGACAGTCCATGGACCTACATCTCCAGTGACTGGAAAATGCCCTTTCTCTTACATTAAGGTCATGAGTAACAAGCCTGCCTCTGCTTGCCTGAGCTTTCCTGAGGCAGAGACTGTTTCTGTAGATGGTGTCCTCTCCTCCTGCATGGCCTGCAGGATGAATCCTCATTGCACTCCTAGTGAACAGACACATGCAGCTGTGGGATAAATTGTCATGAGCAATATGAAGTAGGGGGGAGTCATCTCCATTTGAATTTGCTATGTGCTGTGATGTATTTAGGATATGGAGGACGGCAGGCACCTGAGAACCGGCATCTTATGAGCTCTGTGTTTTATACAGTACCAGGTACACCTTACATGCACCCAAGCACACCTCTGCCTAACCTTTTTTTCTGGTCTAGTTAATCATCGCCTACAGAATTCCCCTCGCTTGTCCTCTTTGTCTTTAACTCAATTGTTGTCCTAGCAGCAGATGTAGCCTCATTCATTGCTTAGACGTGTAGTGGTGGGCAGAGGTCCTTGCTATTTCTGGCACAGATGTATGAGCCATGGGTCATCTGAAGAAGGTGACTGTGCTGCCTCCAGGATGCAGCCCTTTCCTTCACAATAGCTGCACACAGTGTTCCTAATTTTGGGAAGCAGCTGCTTTCTACCACCCACCTGAGGAACATGAACTTCTGGTGCCATGACACGTAATACAAGTTTCACACAACTGATGTAGGTCTATCTTATCTCAGAGACTTCTATGCCACTTTAAGATGGTCTCTTCACCACCCCAATGTGGGCTGGATGTGTCCCAGAACTAAAGAATACGACTTCAATTTTTTCAGAGACAATGATAGAGATTTGCCTTTTCTCTTTATGTTTCTCTATCAGCTCTTTCAAATTTCAGCTAGAGAAAAATGTGGTGAGATACCACAGCTGGAATGCGGGATGCCATAGCCAACTGTCTGCAGACACCACATCTGCTGGGACCAAAGCACGCAGCACTTGGCTGAACTTTGTCTGTTCAGCTCTCCGTGTTTCAGTTACCATGTTTCAGCTGAGGGCCAAGTGAAGTATCTCTGGGTATGCTCACTTCACACTGACCACCATGGGATGAGACCACTCATGTACATCCTGCAACTGGGAGTGTGTCCCTGTGGGCTGCTGATGGGGCAGTCACACTGGAAATGTGTTTGTGGCACTTACTGATCCCATTACTAGCAGTTTCAGAAAAGGACCCTTGAGCCAAGGAGCCTGAGCTCTTAGAAGTGATCAGACTGCTGGAGGAGGTCTAAACAGGCCCTATGGGCTTCTGAAACAGGCTCCAAAGCTGTTGGTCCTGCCCTGTTTGTCAGCACCATGTTCTTCTACAAAAGAAAAAAACAGGACACAGGAAGCACCAACACAAGGTGGGAGAATCAAGACCTCAATCCAATGTACTAATAATACTTAGCACTGTACATCACTGTACTGTTACTTACAAACATTAACTAATACATCCTCACAACACCCCTGCGAGGTAGGGAAGTATTATTATCCCCAGTGTACAGATGGGGAAACTGAGGCACAGAGAGGCTAAGTGACTTGCCCAAGATCACACAGCAAGGCGTTGGCAGAGCCAAGATAAGAATGGAGACGTCCCTTGTTCCCCACCCCATGCTGCCCCCCACTAGACGATGTTGCCTGTCTGGACACGGGGAACCCAAGAGGTCCCTTCGAAAAGCAATGCCTGGACTTGTTGCCTATTAATAATTTTTATTTGCCTTTAATGAATTATTTCACAGTTTTTCCCTCACACTGTACACCATGCTTTCATAGTCCATTCAGCGTTCTGTGGTAGCCCACAGCCTTCTCCTCCGGCACCAGGACAGCTCTGCGGGGGGGTTCGTAGGGTGCTCTGTGCTTTCATTAAGAGGATGTTTAGAAACAGTTTTCACTGGCATTAGACTGGGAGCGTGTGAGCTCTCACTGGAGGCTGATAACACACACTGGAGAAGCAGGCAGAGGGAACTGATGGTAAAAAGGCATTTGCTATCCCCAGCAAAATGACCAGTGGCTCTCTTGGTTTCTTAGCTCTTCCAAGCTCCAGTGATCACTCAGAGCAGAAACTGTTTGTCTCCAACTTGCCTGGTCAGGAAGTCGTTGTTCTGGGGGTTGCTTCCCTAAGGGTAATAGGCAGTCAGCTCAGGACCAGAAAGGTCCCCCAGCATTGCCTACTCCAGATGTGTGACACTGTCTTGGAACAAGGCTGGCTGTAGCCATTGTGCTCTCCTGCCCCGGGGAAGGGGTATTACCATGGTTGGCAAGCAGCCATATCCAGCGTCTGTCTCTTTTTCAAAACTGGGATTCAATGAAGAGCAAGGGAGAGTGGATGGATGAGGAGATGAGGATGAGGCAGAGCAAACAGGAAAATCCACCAAATGGGCTTCTAGGAAGGAAATGTTCCCCCTTGGGCACTTCAGCTGAAGCGGCTTCATTTTCACAAGGCTTCTTTCTCTCTCTGGGAACATCTGCTGAGCTTCATCTCTGTCAGCTGGATATATCGTATGACATTGGTATCTGCAGGGAAAGAGCACACACATACACGTACTACAGTGGTTAGAACTCCCTGTGAAAGACACACTGCACCTTCATCCTTGGTGCATCACCTGGGGAGCGACATGGCTCCAGCGCTGCCTGGTTGGAAGGCAGCACTTCCATCAGTTGGAAGGGGCTCTGAACCAAACCCTGCTGCTTTGGTTTTGGAGGACCTGGTCTGATTTGTGCTCACCATCCCTGCTGCTCACGATCTTGCCTCAGCTAGTTTTTACCTTCTCTCTGATTACTCTTGGTCAGCACAGTTGAATTCACACAGTTGAAACTATCCAGGTCATCCCTGCCTGTTCTTGTGGAATGGCACCTCCGTTGGCTTCCCTTCCCTCAGTGCCTGCATGCAAGCCCCTAAAGACATCTTGCATAGTTATGTTCTGCCTTTTCACCCTCCTATCCCTTTTACAGCCTATTTCACCCTTCCCACATTTTTCCCTGAAGAGTTGAATTGGGAAGAGCATCCTTCACATCCTCTTTGTACCCTTGCTTTCCTTAAATTTCATATTTGGAAGTCCTTCCACCATGCCACTCTATCTGCATTTTTGTCATATGCGCTATGCTGCACACTGCCTTGTCTATCCTGTCTAATGAAGTTCCTAGGGGCAGAGAACCACTGTTCCATCCCTGTAGAGAGCTGTGAGATCCCAATACTGTGCAGGTGGGAAGCTGAGCCCTCTTTTTCCTTCCAGTATTTCAGTGCATCAACACAGCACACAGAACATGTGAGTTTTGTTTTACCTCCTGGCCCCAGCAGTGAGGGAACTTGTTCACCCTGAAGCACAGATTGATCTAAACAAGTATGTATCCCCAGACAGACCTTGTGATTCTGCAGTCATAGTCAAGCCTTTCTCAAATCGTGTTGATTTACTATCACGAGGGTGGCTTCCCACGCACATGGCATCCACATAGTGGCAAAAGCCATGTGGTATCAGAAGCAAGCAAGCAAAAAAATAGCCACTTTCACTTATGTATTGATTGAAAAATGGTTCTTTGCTCACAGCCTTACTCAGCCAGCCAACCAGGGCCAGCTTAGTCCATTTAAGTTCTTAGATCCTCAGAAATCAATCTGAAGTGCACTGCAGCCCACAGTCAGAGGGCAATCTTGTCTCCTCCTCATCCAAACAGTCATGTGCCCCACACCAGCTAGGGAAATGAGAAGTGCTTGAGCTTTCAAAGAGATGAGCAAATTACTGGTAACACATCCAGCAAGCGTGGGTATTGCACCCACCAAAGCAGTTGTCGGTGCAAAGTTTCCTTTAAACGTGAGAAGGGGACATCTCTGTTGTGCCCTCAGCCAGAGCTGAGACAGTGGCAGATGGATCGGTTTCCCTGCACACAGAGCTCTCCACAAACATGCCGTGGGGCAGCAGTGGGCTGTGGCAATGCTGTTGTGGCTTCTCAAGCTGTCTCTGGTGAGGTGGGTCTCCCTACATAGTCTTCTGCACGTTCAACTGCATCATCCTAGTCAGTCCAGAGGGTGGGATTCAGTGGTTATTTGCCCCATTTGGGGCATTCTTAATGAGCCAAGAAATTCTGCTGTTGCTTGTGTTAGACAAGGTGCACCAGCACCCTGGGCTGTTCATGCATTAGCATTTCATACCAGCACAGCAAATTTTAAAGCAGCTTTTTTAAAAACAGAATTGGTTTTAGTTGCACAGCCTCTCAGAGTGAAGAAATTCAGCTGACAGGGTAGCCCTGAATTTTAGGCCTAAAACAATATCAGTGCACGTGGCAGGCAGGTGACTAATGCCCAGCGGTGTAAAGGCAGAGCTGCACCTCACTGCAGTCTCTCTGCTCTGTGCCCTTCTAGACAGTGATGGGCTGCAGCTTGGGTAAACGTCCCTGCTGCTGTGGTTCACACTTTGAACGTCTGCCCAGTGCAGGTGAGAAGCAATAACTGTGTAGGCATGTTAGGAAATCACACCTGCCTGGGCCTGCAGGACTCAGCGCCTGGCTGAGGGGGTGAGGTGGGTTCAGTGCATAATTGGGCAATGAATGGTTGCCAACTCCCTTAGGCTTGCAGGTAAGGTAGCTAGCTGCTGATAGCACAGCTTCACTCACCTGGGAGATTTCCACCTGATTGGGAAGCCAGGGCAAAATAAGGTGTAGCCTGATAGAGGGCAGGAGATACTCCCATTGCAAGTTAGCTATAAATCTCCCGGGCAGGTTTTGGCATGTTTTGCTTCCTTTTTGAGGGCCACTATTTTACCAAAGAGAAATAATGAGAGCAGCGTTCTCTTCACAGAAGTGGAACCCTGTCTTTATCAAGTCTTTTCTATCAAATAGTATTGCACCATACTCTGCCAGCAGAAGTATTTCAGTTAAACATAAATGTTAATGAAGAGAAGACTCTCATCTCTCAGTGAGGAAGAAGTGATCCCCTTCTGCTGATGTGAGAACAGGTGAGGACAACTTAGGTGACCAGTCAGACCCATACAAAGAGATGCTGGCAAAGCTGCAATGGGAACACCTCCTGGCTCTTAGGACCGTGCCTGTGTCCTTGTGCAGAGTAGCCTCCTGCCATTTTAAAGGTCATTTCTGCTTCTCCCTGTAGTTTCAGAGCCCAGTTGCTTTTCTGCTGTGCAGACACCGTGGCCTGGGTTTTGTTCCCAGGACTTCTGAGTCGCAGGTGTTCAGGAAGGCAGCTCCACACAGCATGGGAAATCTGGCTTGTATGTGCAGTCTGTGTGATGTCCAAACGTGAGCTTTCAGCGCAGGGCTGTGGGTGTTTGCTGTTACCAGGTGAGCCGATGGTCTGGTCTCAATCCCAGTCAGCGCCTACCTCGATGACGTGGCCCCACCAGTGGGAAAGAGCTGAACAAGGCTTGAAGGTAAGGTGTATGTTTGGCTGCCCATGCTGCACCAGCCTCTGGACACAGAGGTCACGGAGGGCTGCATGTATGCTTTGCACAACTTAACAGCGGCTTCCCTCTCCCCTAGTAAGGAGGGTTATACAATTATCTTCTGTTATTTCCACATGCTTTTGTGATTTTTTTGTTTGGAGGTAGCATAAGAAATCAGGCCAGACCTAACCCTCACCCTTGACAGACAGTAAATAGCCGTAAGGGATTTGCTGTGCTGACAGCCCTTTAGAACAGTAAACCCCTTTGCTAGCTAATTCCTCTTTACCATTTAAAATCTCCCCTACCAAAGAGAATAACTGCCAATGATTTGTGCCAAAAACATTCCTTATTAGAAAAAAAAAAAAAAAAAAAAGTCTGTAATATATGACTGTAATAACAACCAAGTGTTTTTACCAGTGAGCATAGTGAAACCTCAGATAAAGGAAAACAATCACATTTTGCAGATGGAGACACTAAAAGTGGAGACACTCACTTATTTCAGGTCATATAATGATTCTTGATAGTGTTACCTGATTCCTACTGCTGTGTTTTAACAGCCGCATCCTTTCTTACTGTATGTATGTGCTTCTTTCCCCCTGAATACCCTTCAAGTTTTTCCACAATCATAAATAAAACAGTGGAACAATGGCCTTGAATGGTCTAACAACAACAGGGAAGAGTCTCTGATGCAGAGCTGAAGGCCGGAACTGTTTTTTGTATACATTAAGGGCCTTTGGGGACACTTTCTGGTATGTTTTTGCAGCAAGCTGTGTTATTTGAAGCTGTTGCTGTTGAATAAATTAGTATTTATTTCAAGAAGCAATAAGGGATCCCAAATAAATAGTATTACTGGAGGGGGTGGGGGATTGGAGAGCACAGAAATACATATTTAAAAAATGGAAGCAAAGTGGTTCAGCTAAAAGGACTCTTTCATATCTGAGCCTAGTCAGAACCTCAAGGTTAAGATAACTTCTCATTTTTCACCATCTATTTTTTTCTCTTGCATAGTCTTCTCCATTTCCTGCTTCTGGCAAGGGCTGAAAGCAGAAGGGCACACTGTAAACTAAAATAGGCTAAACTGAGCTTTTAAGCACATTTGCTCAGGGAGTGTGGGGTGCACAGCTGTGCTGTCAGACTGCCGGGAGCCCACGGCCAAGTGCAGCAGATGGGACCCGGCATCCTTACGGAAGGTGGAAGAGGAAGGAGATCCCAGCACACCCCTAAGCGCACCCTCCCTGGTGCTCCGCCGGGGCACAGCCACCGCAGGAGCCCTGCAGGGCCAATGCCTGTAGGACACCAACCACCGCCAGCCCAGCCGCCCTTGCCTTCTCTACTTCAACGAACATCAGCTCCACTGTGCTCTGCCAGGGCCCAGGGTCACTCCTGTTTCATGCCCAGTTCTCTCTTCCCTCTCAAGTTGAGGTGGAAGAGCTGCTCTGTGGGGTTTTCTTTGCACATGGCTTCTATTTTGCCTTCTCGTGATCCTTTAATTTTTCTTTGAGTATTAGAAAATTCTTTTAACAGAAATGGTTTAAACAACAGTATGGTTTTATCTCCCTGTTAGGCAGTTCTTTGAAAAATAGAAGCACCATCTCTGCATCGTGGCCTTCTACCCACTTTCTGAGGTTGGGTAGGTTAGCATAAAGGTGGCTGCTCTGGCAAGGCCAAGGTGTTTGAATATATAATTTCTTTGCTGTCCCAAAATGAATTGTTGGGTTTTGACACATGGATGACAGATACTTGGCTGACTTCATAGAAAAAGCTGAAGCATCCTTGATGAATGTTTTGTGAGTAAATGTCTGTCTCTTTGATCAAATTAAAATACTAACCCTTTACTGAGATGGTGGAAGGCATGGCTATTGAGGATTACAAATAGTGTCCTGACTTTGCTAAGGAGAAAAAGCTTGTTCTCAGAGTCAGAAAATGTAAAGGTCAGGATAGACTCTTCCCCATCCTGCTTTCTTCTTCAAAAATAAACTAGTGAGGGAAAGAGAGGCAGGATCCCCTCCACACAGATGGCATTCTAGCAATACTGTTATCTTCCAGGTTGTGTTGCAGCCTTGGCAGCGGTTAATCTTTGGGCAACCTTTCTGCACTATGAGAGAGTGCTTGAAGGGGAGTACGGCTAAGGATACCGGGAGTCATGCTCATCCCTGTGGAAATCAACGCAATCAAGTCAGGGACAGATGAAGTATCATGAAAAGAAATGCAAAAGTGCCCAATGCAAAGCCATGTTCCCACTCCCCCCCATACCTGTCGGCTGGCGGGATCTTGCCTCTTTCAGGTAGTAGAGGGCCTTGTTGAAGTCACCCAGGTGGTAGAACGCCACTCCTGATCGATAGAGCGCCTTGAAGTTCTCGCCTTCTTTCTGAAGCACTTTGAGGCAGTACTCCTTGACTCGCTCATAATTCACCAGCTCAGCCTGGAGCAGGCAGGCTGCAGGGGATGGGGATGGAGTGGGGGGGACACAGACAGACAGACAGGAGAACATTAGTGCCGTATTTCTCCTTGCTCCTGCAATCTGCACGGGGGAAGAGAGCAGCTTAGGTGAGGGAAATGACTCAGACCGGTGATTCAGAAAGGGTGCAGTCATATGGATTGTTTGCCAAACTCGATTGTTCGCAATTTAAATACAAACGCTTCTATTTTTGGCATTGCAAAGTGAAGAGATTTTGTTTGCTCCGGGGGGGGCCGGGGGGAGAGAGTGAGAACGTAAACATCCCTCCACAGAGCGGAAACGCCGTATGGTCTCGTGGCTTCGTTTGTAGTAAAACCGCTTCTCAGACTGAGGGCTGGAGCTCAAGAAAGTACAAAAAGGCAGTCAAACAGGTATCTGACAAGGAAAAAAGGGACAAATTGGATCAGATTTTGCATTTGGCTTAATCCAAGGCTGTTAGTTTTACAAATAATATGTAATTGCCTTTTATCCAAGAGATCCTGTATGGAGTTTTGCTATAGGAAACAAGGGGCTCTGCTCTGTCGGAATGTGCTGCTAGCAAACCAGAGACACCTGGAGCTGTAGTACAGGGAACAAACGTGCTAGGCTGTGTGCTTTCTGCAAAGTACTGCAACACAAGTTCACCCTGAGCGGTCAGTTCTGCTGACTTCCTAAAGGAAAAGGTAAAGACAGTGAAGAAACAGCGTGCTGAGGACTCTGTGTGCTGAAGGACACTTCTTGCATACATGTTAAGGAGCTGAAGAAAATCCCCATAGTGAGTTTCCCACAACTAGAAGTGAAATAAAGAGGAAAGGGGGAGATCCTTGAGGCAGGTTTTACAGCCTTGTTTGTGGCTTACTGTAGTGCTTACTCTGGTGGGCTAAACTTCATTAGGGGTATTGGGCATTAAGGATGGTTTGGGGAAAATTGACAACAATAGGACATGGTGCAGTCAGTCTCTGGGGAAATGAAGAAAGTTGTGCTGTCCACAAGCCCACCTGTTGCTGCAACCCAAGGTAACTTTGGGAATGACACGATTTGGGGAAGGCAGGCAGGCAGGAGGCTGCTGCAAGGATCGGTTCAGAGGCTGGCAGTGTCAAGTGCCAGGGCATGGAGAGAAATTTCCCATGGCAGGTGGTGTTACTCAGTGTGTCTCTGGCAAGGAGGAGACTCACTGCTCCTGGAAATCCAAGTTGTCACAGTTCAGGTGTCACCAATGAACAGCCAGACTTCATTTTTTGCATGGTAACAGCAGCCTGCAGCTGAGAGGCTATGATTCCAGGTCAGGAATATGATACAGTTCTTGATCCCCTTCCCCTGCAGCCCTAAAGTAAGCCCTGCACCCTCTCTGTACTTTACATTTCATGAGCAGGAGGTTGGCTAGATGACCTCCAGATTGCTTCCAACCTAAATTAGTCTGAGTCTATGATCAGTTAACATGGCTAGAATACGTTCCTAACCCAAGTACACATTTAAAGCTTAAATAGCTAACTGGGAACAATCATAAACAGATTTTTAGCAGTAGAGAATTGATGGTAGAGATGTGTAGAGCAAGGACTGCAGAACTAGCCCCACTGCTGGTATGTTTGGTTCAGTGACGCAGTAATTACTAATGAGAGCTTTGTCCCATTTGCTTTAATGATGGACTCTTAATATACTTTAACAGCTCCTGCCATTAAAGTGCATAGGTATTTCAAAGGCGTCTAGTCGCTCGCTATTTGATTGCCAGTTAAAAAACACATATGTTTCTAAAAGCTTAGCAGCATTTCCTTATCCAGAATTTGTCCCTTCCTATTTGTCAAACATTGATTTTTCTCACTCTGTTTCTAATGGAGCTTGAAATGACTGTGCCTTGTTTTCCTTTATTTTTCAAAGCTATTAAAAAAGATGGCTGTGTAAATTTACTGCTGGCTTCACAGCCCTGGAAATGGGACTGCTTTGTTTGTCTGCTGACCAGTAGCGTGTACAGCAGTGGCAGTAGCTTTCTGCACACTGCCAATCTGATCCAGCCTTTCACTTTCTGTGAAACTGCCTTTCAGAGCAACTGGGGGGGATGGATTTCAGTCTTTCTGTTCATTTACTACTTGGTATTTCCAGTTAGAGTCATAGAAATGACTCTCTGAAAAATGACAGGCAGTCTATTCAGGTATATTAACTCCATAATTCCATATTGGACTTGCTTCATGGATTGGTTTAAAAGAAAAGAAAGTCTCCTGCATCCTGCTAATTCATAAACCCAAATGGGCTTCCAGATATCCAGCTGGGTTCTCTCTGTGACTCACGCTCACAGTAAAGATTCTGCAGGGCACCCCACTAACTGTGCACGCAGCAGAGAGAAGTCAGTACCACATGGCTAGCAGGAGAGGCGCGTGTTTATCCAAACAAAGCAAGCAGATGGATGTGCAGGAAACAGTTCTGCTGGAAGAGTTGGCCATTTGGAAAGCCAGTGTTGGAAGCGGCTGTTAGAAATCAACCTGGAGGGAGTATCTCCCTCATAAATATTTAGAGGTGCGTGCTTTCAGTTCTTGGTGGACTGAAATCATCTCAATGGACTGCGATTCAATGCAAATATTGAGGCTGTTAGTAATTCAGCTTTCAGAAATGGAAGAGACATGGAATCCTTGTACTTCCTACCTAATTCAGTCAGGGGAGAATTGTTCTGAAAACGTGTTGCTTTCTTAAACAGACATCTCTGGCTGGGAGTGTTTGTTTACCACATCAAGCACCTCATCACCCTCCTTCTCGGTTCATAATAGGCCCCCAGTGAATCCTTCTGAGGAACAGAGCTCACTCAAAGAGATGGAATCGAGAGGTTTATCCAGCGCTGCCTCCTCCTGCTTTCCTGAAACTGAATGGACTTGATCCTGCACAGCACCATCTCTAGTAGCTCTTTGGCGATTAGAAGTGTGCCCTTTACCTGCAGATGCAAACCTGTAGTCATCCATTCCCTGTCAGTCTCATTCTCATTGTAGTACAGCATCCAGTGGCTACATCTCTCCAGCTCAGAATGTAGGGTGTTCTGCTTCCCCGCAGCGTGTGACGGTTATCCATCATACTTGGTTATCCTTTTCAATTTGGCAGCTGATTTATTGTGTCAGCTTAAGCAATAAGTAACTCCCAATTTTTAAAACCTTGTATGTCACATGGTGATGAAGAGTCCCTGTCTGCTGTAAAAGCAGCCATTTTGAAACTACTGGGTGAAATGTGCTATGGGGAAGGGGAGGAGGTTAACGCTGTTAGCTCTAAGGGAGGGGCCCTGTCCATCATGTTTCCCAACTGACTGTTGATGTTTAAGCAAGGAAATAGGAAGTTTGGCTGGTTTTCCTCGTAAGAGGAGTGTTAAGCCTAGATTTCTGAGTTTTAATTTGTGGACTCAAGTCTATGCCAGCCAGTTCCATGAGTTGCAACAATTTGAGAGGTGAAGTACAGATCTGGTACCAGTAGATAACTGTACTGTTAGAGCTAATTTGTGTGGCCCTGCTGAGCACAAGGTTAGGCAAAACAAAGATTGAAGCACTTGTAGGGCCAAAAGACATCTACACCTTTAACCTTTACCAGGAGCTGTGGTTAGCAATGGTGGGAAGTTGTAACTAAAATCCTGGCAGTTGAGGGGTTTGGATTCTACTTTATTGTACCCTGAATTAATTTTGAATTCCAGATTATCTTTCAGGAAGATATCTAGGCTTGACCGGTGCCAGTGAGAAAGGATCCACAACAGCCCTTTTCTCCCAAAGGTTAATTACTTCCATTGTTTAAGGAATGTCACTATTTTTCTATACTGATATTTTGTTTAGCTGCAATTACTAGCCATTGGTACAATTACTAGCCACACCTTTGCTACCCTGAAAAGCTCGTGTTTGCTTGTTGCATTGGAGACTCTGATCAAGCCACTCCTTCATCTTCTCTTTAACAGCCTGCATAAAGAAGTGCCTGGAGTTTCTTACTAAAAAAACGCATATTTTTCAGCCTTCCTCACTTGTATAGCTGTTCTCTGAGCCCTCAAAATGAAGTTCAACTGAAAGTGCTGTCAGTTAGCATCTTACCAGAGAAACCTCTTCTGTGTGAATACCTCTGCAGGTTATGCAAATAGCTCAGTTTGGCCTGAACTTTTGGCTTCTAATTTTGGCTGAGCTAAGAACTAAGCCTGGAAGTAGGATGTATGGGTTTTAACATGGAGATTTTGAACAACAATATCAAGAGCCTTGCCTACCTGGCAATTTTTACCAAAGGGTAAATCTGCATGCCACAACAATCCTCCAGACACGGTTTATACCAGTGGCTAAATTCCCGCTGTAGGCAAGGCTCAAGACCTATCCATGTTACAGAACACTTAAAGAGAGTGAGCCAAATTACTGTGCAAACAATGTTAGCATATCCTTGCCCCGTGGCATGTTCCTTGGGCTCAGCATGCTGTGTTAGTCATAACAGGAATTCCATTTGCTGTTGTTCTGGGAGATGAAAATGCCCTTGCCCTACAGGAATATCTTGGGTTGCAAGTTCATATTTCACAAACCCCTGTCTTGTTTGCAGTTCGCTATTACCCAGGTAAGCTGGTAGCGCTGCCCATTTTTAAGATTGCCTTGTGCCTTCCATTGGAGGAGTCAGCTGCTTATAACTTTGTTGGTCTTTTAAGTTTTTGTATTAAAATATTCCATGTGCAGTGTCTGCCTTTGATGTCTGCTTGGGGAAAACGTCAGCCAAGACTGTTCAGGTACTTTTGAAAAAGAGGCTAGGGAAACATACCTTATTTTTCCCTTGTTAAAGATCTCTGGTGACTGTCTCTTCGGATTTGTCTCATGCCTTCTCATCGTTCGGCTTTGCGAACTGAAATCTGGCAGATATCATTTGTGTCAAGCAGGTGCCTTCTGTTATCCCCAGGGTAATCTATAGCTGGCCAACTGATAACCTTCTGAAAATAAAACCTCTACAGTACTGCATATACTCAGTAGAGATGCCTTAGAATTTGGTACCCAAATCCACTGAATATTTGGTCCACCCTGGGCACAATCTGATCTCGGAAAAAGTGGGGATTTGTAAACTTCAGAGCAAGAAAATTCTCCTATTGGCTCACTGGTCACAAGAAGAAAGAAGAGCAGAAAGTGGAAACCAAGCTGAGAGGGGTTGTCTTAATTATGACAGAAAGACAGGGAGACAGATATTTGCAAGGGGAAGAGACTGGGGCTGAAACACACATGGGGACAGAGGCACAGAACTGTTTGGGGTGGTGAAAGGGGTGTATGAGTGGGGAGTTGAGGTCTATTGAGGAGGCAAAGTTGGGGGGGGGGAGGAGAAATGAAGTTAAGAGTTTGGGACAAGGTGCTAAGGACATAGAGACACAGTGCAGCTAGCCTGAGGACCAAGAAGAGCATTTACAGCAGTGAAATCCAAGCAGAGGAAACTACTCTCCCTAGGCGTCTATGAGAGCAGCTCCTCTAGCAGATCACTTAACCACAATCACATTCCTGCTCTGAATCATCTTTTTCTCTGCTGAGTCTACTCACCAGGGGATGTTAACCTGCAATGCTTAAAGCTAGCCCTTGCAAATATTCCCTGGAGACTGGAGCAGGTGTCCTATGCAAGAGCTAATAGTAAGTCACATGGTTGAACCACTCTCTTATATCCATGCAAAAGGGTCTGAATCCAACTGACCTTTGCTTTCCACCCCTTAGATTGAAAATTTAGGGGATATTAGCTTTGCCTTCCAAAAATGTGTTAGCGCCTTCGGCCCACTTTCACTGGGGAGGTTACTGCGAGGTGGGCAAGGCTAACAAGACTGTTCCAGACAACCAGTGGTTTAAGAAAAAAACCAAACCAGCCTGTATTGATTTGTTTGGTTGCAAAGCAGAGGGAAGTAGTAAACTCATTACTGCTTAAACCTGAAGTGGATATTCTCTCTTTACTGTATTTATTCTTGAATCTATCACTGGAGTTTAACAGCCTATGTGGATTGTTACTCCTTAGTTAAGTGCTAGGTACTCCAACCACTACAAACTCAGTGTGTATTTCCCAAACTGACCGTGTCATTCCCAGAAATAACTACAATTAAACTCTGCACAATACTTTGCTTTCTGATATGATCTTGCCCTAAGTTTAGCGGCCAGCAGCTCACTTAAAATCCATTTAAATTGCAGGAAGATGGTGCATATTCTTGCTCTGGTTCTATTTTGGAGAACAAATGATTGATGCTTTGATATAACTGCTTCAGGGTTTTATTCAGCCATTTGATTAAGACCTTTATATATCATTGAACAGGCTTTGTTCTCATATCTCTTTAAGACTCGAAATAATAGGGCAGACTAAGAGATTCTCATACTTCTGTTACCTCAGAAAGCTTGGCATCCTTCATGGTGATGCTTTTCCTCAGAGAAGAGGGAAGTCATGATAGTGATAAGTTTTGGGTTGATTTAAGTGCTTGGGAAGAAAAATTACTGGGATATAACATAAAAAAAAAACCAGAAGAAAAAAAGAAAAATGTTTCTCTTGGAGTAGACAGTGATCGTCTAACCATGCCACTAATGGATGTATCACTAATCTCTGCGTGCTGCAGTCTGTGTAAATGGTGTTTACAATAAGGGCATGGAGCTTATGGTGTCCACTGGAGGAATTAAAGGGGATACCATTACTACATGACATTGAAAATTTCAGCCATATGTTAATAATTTAAATTGTAATTAACTTCTAAAATGAATCAGGTAAAATGTTTCATAAGATGATGCTGAAAAAGTAAAGGGTTATCTTAGAATAAAAGTCACCTTGGGCTTAAACTACTCTAATTTTAATGTACAGCATAAAAAGATCTGGACTACTGGAATGCTTATCCAAATTTCTCTGAAGCTGAAGTTATTGATCCTGAATGTGCAGACGGCACAGATTACATGTGGCTGGCACAGCCCAATTTTTAACCTATGTTTTAACCTGTGTTAAATTTTCAATCTGGATTGGCACTAAAAGGAGCCATATAACATGTGGGAATGTAAGAAGCCTACACCAAGGGAACAGAGCAGAGGTGGTAAAGCATCCATATCTGCACTGAGCTCCATGTGTGCTGTGCCTTTCAAGAATGCAATTCCCAGCATTCCTCAAAAGAGGATGTTTAAAGCTTCTTTTTTTCAGACAAATGCTGCATGCAGTTTCACTACAAGGCTGAGACACTAATTAGGATCTGCAGTTTCCAAACAATCTCTTCCATTAAATATTTCTCTCCTTTCTCTATAGTCCAAGCTTGCAAACAAAGAGGATTTTCTGGCTTCTCACCAATAAAAAGCTAATTATAGACAGCTTGATAATGTCTGGCAATAATCTAATCAGCTGACTCCTAGTTCCCGGACAACCTTAATGGGATGAAAAGGGAGTATCAGAATGACAGTACAACTTTCCAGATAGTGGCTCTCATTTATTCCTCTCCAGGTACCAAAAAGGCCTAAATATGCCCGTATGTTTCTGCTTGCGGGGAAATGCACGGAAAATTAAAATCCAAACTGTATGACAGGTTGTCTCTCTCTGTAGGGAGGGATTAATGCTAAATGAAGTGTGGATCCACAAATGTTTGGTGAGCCCAAAGAGAGCCACCTCTTCCAAGCTGCCTTCCCCTTCTTCCCATCCTGCCTTGTTGGCCATACCTTCCTCCCAATACATAGCATGGTCTCCTTCCATTCTCTGCTGCTCTTGCATCCTTCATATCTCTTCCAGAAGAAAGACCCTGACTTCACAGTTCTAATGAGATTTTCTAAGAGAGAGACAGTAGTAGTGACTGAAGTATGCCGATGCTTCTACCATCATGCACATTAAGAGGCATCAAGCAGTTCTCAAAGGAGCTGCTGAGCCTGGATGTCAGGCATTTTGTGGCTGGCAGCCCACCCTAGGACTCTGCCTATTGCCATCCCTTGGAGTGCACAGGGCTGGTAACAAGGAGATAAGTAATGGCTAATGTGAGCTGTCAGAACAAATCAGTTTAACTTCAGTCTGCAATAGGGTGATCAATCTTGAAGATAAAGGAGAAACAGTAGATGTTACATATCCTGGCTTTTACACTAGTCAAATGACAAATTCATTCTAGTGACATTTTCTTAAGCAAATTGAAGGAGAACAGTCTAAATTAATAGACTTAACTCTGTTAACAAAGTGAAAGACAATATTAAGTAGGGTTCTGCACTGATCTGTCCCAGGCCCCCTGGTATTTGGTATTGTCAATAAAGACCTAAATGACAGACTGCAGGCTGCCTTCTCAATTTGCAGATAACACCAAGATGTGAGGAGCTGGCGTATGTTGGAAGAGGGCTAGAATTCCAAAGGACCCCCATGAACTGGTGGTGTCCTGATAAAAATAGGATGCAATTTGACAGGGGCAAGTGAAAGGTCCTACAATTAGGCAGGAAAAAAAACCACTGTGTAAGTACAGCAGGGGAACAGTTGGTAGAAGAGCAATTCTGCTGAAAAGAATCTGGGGAGTGAAGCTGATCACCAGCTAAAGTCAACAAGGCTATACTGTTAATGAAGAAAAATGCACACCAGCATGTATGAAAAGAAGCAGTTTGCAAGACATGTGAGAGTACCGTGTCTCATTTTGGATGCCAATCTTGAAAGAAAATGTGGATGTAATCCACAGGAGGATCCTGACAATAACAAGTGGTCCAGAGAAGACAGAATATAAGCTCTCAAGAAGACGGTAAGGGAAGATAGGCTAACAGTGTTCATATATGTAAAAAGAAAAAAAAAACAAGCTGTAATGCAAAGAAGGGTATAACCAGGATACAATCTGCTCTTGTACTTGTAAGTAAGAAGAGGGCTTACATTTCAGCTAGGAAGAACTTTCTAGCAGTGAAGAGAGTGAAGCATTAAGAGACTGCTTGGGGAAGTTGGGAAGGATGTTAGCTCTGGAAGTGCTTAAGAACAGCTTAAGCAAACATTTCCTGCGATGTGTCTTATCTGTCCCCTTGTACCATGCATGGGTATGGATAGAAGACTCTTGAATTGCTGTTCAGCTCTGCAGTCCCATTATTGATTGTCCTGTTAACACTCAGTGCATGAACGGTCCTCAGTTCTCCTGGACGGCTGCCATTTAGTGCTAATTCCTATCAGAAGGTCCTGGTGGAGGATGTCAGAGCAACAGCCTAGCCAGACATGTGAATATGTAAGCACTTAAGTAAGAGCAGGCATGAATGATTTCTGCCTTTGCTGTGTGTTTATGTTCCCATATTTCAGACTTCTCTAATTTTCAAGAGCACAGTTCTTTACAAGTGTTCATTACTTCTAAACGATTCTTAAGCTACTTTAAGGCAAGTTTGGGGTGATTTATGCTTCTTTTTTGTCACAAATCCAGTGACGTAACACTGCAGTTTTCTTTCAAAGGGCCAAAGCTTTGAGAAGCAAGGAATTTCAGCAAACTTTTCATCTGATCCTCATAGCTTCTGTTTTGAAAGAGTATTTTGACCTACCAGTTCCTGTAGTTACTGGTCCTTCAAATCAAAAACAGAGGCTTACTGAAAATTATTAGCTATGGTAATATTAAAGAAGTAGTTAAAACCCAGATGTCAAGCAAACAAGAATTGTTTCCTGAACTCAAAACCTGCCCCCAGCTGTGTACCAAAAATCTTTATTCTACCAAAATAAAGAGCTTAAGGTGGAGATGATCTTCATATTGCATCTCTTAATCTCCATGCCTTTGATTTTCCCAGCTAGGAGAGGTAGGAGCAAAGTCCTAGCAAAGCACTGACAGAGCAAGAGCTTCAGTCAGCTTTTAACTACTAGATCATTTTGATTCTATAATATCCATAAATACTAGCTCCTCCTGCAGCCATGTTAGAAGAGATGGAAGTCCCTTGTTTGTTTTTGCCAAGGCTGCTATTGTTGATCTGCCAGGTTGAATCCCCTGGAGGTTTCCTCCTCTCTGACTTTATATTTATCTAGTAATCTTTGACCTGTCTTTATCTTTTAAAATCAGCACTCATCTAGTCCAGTCTAGTCCAGTCAATATGACGTTAGATATGTTTGGCCTTCAGATCTACTGTTCCAGTTGCTATTTATTCCACTGCCCCTTCCTTGCTGTTTGCTTTCGTTCACCTTGTGTTGCTTTATTCTCTTACTGTGGCACCTTCTCTACAATGTACCTTCCTCCTCTGGTCTCCTGTTGCTATTGACACCCACCGGGGGAATCTGGTCTCGAGTTGTTTTCACAAGGGAAAAGTACATAGAATTTTATCAGAGATCAGCAACATCAGATGGTGACAACCATCTGGTAAGTGCCTGGAGTTCAACAGCAGTCCAACTCTAGCAAGTGCTACCAAATATTTTATGATTCTTACCAGAGTATATTACACAGTACAATTAAGGTCTTAATGGAATGATGGGGGTTTTTTTAACCCATCTGAGACAAGGAGGGGATTTCTGTAAGTAGGGAGATGCTTTGGAGGAAGTGATGGATTTCAAGCTGCCTTCTCTGCTGAAGGGTAAACCGTCCTTTGCTCATAGTGGTTCAAACAACAGACAGCAGTACTGTGAAATGCAGCTGGAACAGCTTGAAGGCTCTCAAATGAAGTCACTGACAGTTGTGCATACCACGATTGCCTCAAGCCTGGCTTACTGCAGCATGTTCAATTTGGGATGAGAGCTAGTGCTTTGTCCTGTACCACAAACAGGGCAGGATGACGTGGCTGCGTAACATCTGTCTGCTGTGCCCTGTGGTGGCTCACAGCTCGCCTCCCAGGACACGTGAAAGAGCTGACAATTGCAGAGTCCACTAAGGGGTGGAGAGCAGGCTGTCTCTGGGGCCACCTCCTTGTGTATTCATGCCATGTATAATTGATAGGGACTGAAATGCTTTTGGTTTTTCCTTGAACTCTTCCTAGCTGAAAAGACTCATCTGGCAAGATGGAGAGGTCAAATAGGGAGGAACATTTCCTTCATTAAAATAATAACCCATTCACGTGTTTTATCCAGGTCCAGTGTAGCCCAAAGCTTTTCCATTTTAATGATGTTTTGAAACAGAGAGAAACCTTTATGGCCTCTGTGGGAGGGATGGAGAGGAGAACAACTGACAGAATCAAAGAGGCAGAGGATGCCCGAGTCAACTGTTTTCTAGCTAATTGCAGAGAGAGAGGTACATGCAAAGCTCTTGAAACCTTATTTTCCTTAAAAATGCACTAAAACTTACACCAAAGAGTGGTTTGTCAGCAACAGAGCCAACTAACACTGGCTGTGTCACCTGGCTGAGCTCTGATAGACTATGTAAAGTGGGCTTAAGCACCACCCCTTTGTGTAGTTGGGCCTCTAGTTTCCTTGCCTCTTCCCTGCTCTCCATTTATACCATATAAACTTAGTACCGTTGAGACCAGAAGGATGATTCAGTATATTACTTGCTTGAGAAAGTCAGGGTTTGAACAGTGCAGGAGCATATAAACCAGCCCTCTAATAAGATGTCTTCTCTTTAATATAAACTGTGGCAAAGTGCTTCAGGTAAAGATCTCGGATCATTCCCAAACCCTTCATAAACTGCATCTGTGCAATGCATTGCTGGCAGCAGAGGTACGAGGTAGGAGTGCGTGTCTGATTTGGAGCACGTGGAGCGTAACTTCCACCCCAAGTAGGGAGCTTGTTTTCAGGCACCAGAACACCCAAATCATTGTACTGGATCAGGCCAGTAATACAATTCTCCGTCTTGATTGTGCCTTTTCAGTTAAGCTAGGGAAGATGAAGATACAGTGTAAGAATTATGTGGTGGCTAAAGAAGCTGAAATGGGTTCTGCTGACAAGCATATTAGTCTGTAAGTAGAGATCACTAGTAGAATACCTCAGGAATTAATTTCAGAATTGAGCTTGGTTAGTGTTTTTGTTAATGCCCCTGATGTAGGAGTGCCCTACTGACAGTGTGAAGTTGAAAGGTACTGTTGAAAGGGATGACAATGACAATGTCATATAAAAAGAACAACATGACCTGGTGGACAGCAGTAAATTTATTTGGGATGGAAATCAATAATACAAAATTTAAGACCATGCTCTTTGGGACTATATAGGAATTTCTGGTAGAATTCATGAGCTCATGAGCTGGAAACAACCAAAGAGGAAAAGGATGTGAATATGCTAGCTGATCACAGGATGACTGAGTCATTTATGTGACATGGCCGTGGACAGGGAAATGAAAATCTCGGAGAAGTATATTCATAAATCCAAACCAGTTAGTAGTGGTTCTCAAGCATGAAAATGTAATATTTGCTTTACAGTTTTTATCCTATCTAATGCAGCAGTGAATGTTCTGATTAGTTATATGTCTAAGCCTTCTTTTCTAACCTTATTAGGTTCTTTAACTCCATGATACCTTCTGGCACTGTACTCCATGTTAATCAGCCCTGGGCTTTAAAAATTATTTTGTATTAATCTATTAATTTAATTTACCCCCCCACCCCATGAGCAAAGCTGCTGAGATGCCTCAGTTTGAGCTCCGTCACAGTAGTCAGAGAATGCGTAAAGGAAAATGAATACATTTTCTTTGTACTTCCAATATAGGTGAGGATCTTAGGCTGCTCTGGTTTCCTTGCAACTTGAATGCACTACTGTGTCTTAAGCAATTAATCACTGCAAAGCATTTAAGAGGATAGTATTCTAGGATTTGAATTATGCTAGTATTAAAAAATATGGTGACTAAAGGAGTTAAGGCTTAACTTTGCACCACACTGCTTGATGAGACAATCATTGCTATCTGATTTGGTTCTTTTTGAAGGACTAGACAAGAAAAAAGGTGCCTTTGCAGAGCAATGGCTAGGGCTGACTTATGATGGTTTTCCAGAGCATCATAACAGACTCCTCTCATCGTTCTGCTTCTGCAAGATTAACTGGGTGGGGTGATGACCTCCCCGGGCAGCTCCTGTTTGGGAGAGGCTACGGCCATTCCATGGGGCCCATTTATTCTTGGAAAGGGTGGATGAAACATTGATCTTTCTGCCCTCTTCCTTTCGGGGAGCAGGAGTGGAGCAGAGGAATGCAAATTCTCACAGCTTCTTCCCTGCAGTTCATTGAAAGATCGTTCTTTATATCATGAAGACATTTGTCGTATCAGGGTGAATTTGTGGGTTAAATGGTGACTGTAGGGATAGCACAGCACACCGGAGGTAGCCGTTTGTTAGTCACATCAGCCCAGGAATAGCCAAAGGAAGCACTAAAGGTCTGACATAAATTTTCAAGTCCCAGACACTTCCTCTGCTTTTAATTTGCTTCCAGGAGTAAATTTCCTCTCCCACACACTACACTGGGGAATGTGCAGGGCAAAGATAGCCCTCTGCTTGTTTTGTATTCTCCTCTCCATCTGCTTCAGATAGCTGTAAAAAGCTCTGCTGCCTGGAGTCAAGAGCTAAGTCTTTCAAGTTGGAAAAGGCCTAAGATAAGCAGCATTCAACTGGGCTGATCTGAAATCAGTGTTTGCATTTAGGCTAAGCCTTACAGATGCATCAGATGGGCAGCAAATTTCCACCACTGCCTGATTAGGTTCTACCAAGTGGGCCCTGAACCCTCTTGCTTTACAGAATAAGGTGACTTACAGCAAGGTAGATACCTCACTTGTTTCCTCAAGTAGGAAATGAGCTGTTTACATGTCCCTGATGTGGCCAGGCCAGAGTAACACCAGATATGTGAAAAATGACAGTTGTAATCAGGGCATCACAGGAG
Source organism: Theristicus caerulescens (assembly GCA_020745775.1). NCBI lineage: Eukaryota > Metazoa > Chordata > Aves > Pelecaniformes > Threskiornithidae > Theristicus > Theristicus caerulescens. The sequence goes on from CM036564.1 coordinate 32,590,400, forward strand.
CTTTGGAATCAAAATTTGAGGAACACTAGTTTGGTGGCTCTTTGCTGACTGACCCAGCTGCTCCTTTCCAGCAGCTCCCAGGCAACTAGATCGATGGCTAGATTAGCAGAGTTTTGCTGCCTGCCACTCTGATATGAAAGGAGTTGCTGTTGCCATCGATGCAGAACAATCTACATGACAGCCCCCTAAACTGGCAGCAAGTAAATGCAATGGGCAGTACTCCTATTAAAGAAAGAAAGGGAATACTGAGCAGTGGCTAGAAAAGTATTCACTTTAGTAGGGCAGGGATTTGACTTGTCAAATGTGGATGTATTGAAGAAGGGAAAATGCTGTAGCCTTGCAACCAACGATCAGTGTCCTGCATCCTGAAAGGCTCATGCAGCAGCCTAAGGATGGTTGTTCTCTTCACCTAGGGACATGTACAGAGTTGCAGTTCCTGCCTTGTTGATGGTACATATGAGTGAATAGGACTGAGATGTCATGATAAAGTCGGGAGCGTGGGACACAGGACCTGTCAAGTAATTCTGGGTTCTTTGGCAAACAGATCCACAACTGCTAAGGTTGCAAACAGCATGAAACTACTTTTCCCCCGACTCCTGTCAGGAAGCTGTTGCAGAACCATTCTGGGGTGGTGATCTACACAGTCTAGGACTTTAAAGATGAGGATGGTGCTCTCACAGGCAAAGTTGTGATCATGGCTACACAGGACAAGCATGTGTTAAAATTCATGCCCCTGATCAGAAGAGTTGGTAATCTATAAAGGTGAATGACAAAGGATGTGAAGATAGGGAATACAGTCACATGCTTGCGCATGTACACGCTGTTGTGGAGAGGTGCTCCTCCTTGTTATACATAAATAGGTAACCAGCACCAAATGACGGGCTTCCTGTAGGTGTCACAGCAGAGACGGGCCTTGAGGAGAGTCAGGAAGGGAGAGAAGGTCCAGCCTGAACTAATACACCGCAGGCAAAATCAGCTCAAAGGAATTGGGCACACCAAGGTGCTGTGGGGCAGAGTATGAGAACAAAGGGGACGAGAGGACCTCATTGGCGGAACAGAGATGGGGGAAGCCTGGAAAGGGACAAAACTTTGTCTGGGAGGTCAAAAAGTCCGATGTGGCTGCATTGCAACTGGGAGAGTGAGTAGAGGAATTCAAAGGGGGAAAGGCACAGACTGCGTAAGCAGCCCTGAGTCCTGAGCTGAGACATGTGATGGGCGAACTGGGTACACAGGACAAAGCCAAGGAGAAGCAGATGGTGCTATCCAGCCTATGAGCCTCAGGGCGATGGTGTGTCAAGAATTTTGGTGAGTGGGGACAATGGAGTGGATTTTGAAGTAAAGATCATGACATTAGCTATTGCCTATGGATAGTAACAGATGAGCTCTGGCATGTCAGGCTATGACAGCTAAAGATCATTGCTCCCAGCTATCGCTTCTGCCATGGGTTATCACAGAGAGAAAATGTGACTGTGCCTAATTCATTTCCATGAATTGTCTTAGTATTGTTTCTAGCAGTGTCCTAAACTCCGAATGGCTATACTGAGACAGATTTTCTACTCCAACCCCACCTTCAATGGCTGCCAATGCCTAGGTAAGCATATAAGAACAGGGCAAGCTACAGTGTCCTACCAGCACCTCCCAGCCTCACACAAGTGAGTGTACCCCAGCTGAAGCTGCCTTCAGCAATTCCAGCAAAGCTTCCAGAAACCGCGCTGACTCTACAACCTTTGTTAAAGAGAACAGAATAGTAACGCTCCACACCACCACAAGAAGATTTACCTGCATTCATCGATCAATGTCCTAAGCTTACCGTTTCCCATCCGAGATGCAGCGCAGGAATGAACAAAAGGAGACAGATTCCTGAACAGCCATTAGTAACAACTTTCTAGTTAATTATAGTTAATATCGACTCTTTTTCAAAGGATTTTTAACCATCAGTATTAGTCACTGGTATCATTGCCTGAGTAAGCTGAAAACAAGATTAATAAACAGTTGTCTTCTTTCTGTATCAGTTTCTCATCCATGAAGTGAGAGAACAAAGAAGAAAATAAATAGCCAGTAAATTTTCTCAAAACTTCATTATGTGTTTTCTCCCTTTCTTCATTTTGTTTCCTCAGTTTCATAGTCCTTTGTATGTTATTTTCTGTGAGATGGCACAACGTCAAGAAGAAACTGGGACCTGGCAACATTTAGATCTCCCCTTTTATACTGTTTACTTTTACTGTTCCTTTCCTCACAGTGACTTCGTTTATCAGGTGTGCATTAGATCTCATCCTAAAATCCTAATGTGAAAACCTCTGATGACCCTCCATTCTTGGAGCATCAGTTGCACTGCTTAGAGGATGCTGATGAGGAACTGGGGACGTGCTGCTGAACTGATAAGCAGTTCTAGGAGAAAGGCCGGAGAAACAGGTCTGGAGTTGGGTTAGAAATTTCTGGGTCTGAGCCTAAGTGAACAGGAGGAAGAGAAGGATGCTCCACCTGCTGAACCATGCAGAGGTGGCCCAGCTCCCAGAAAAGGAGGTAACCATGGAGCTCATGGGTGTATTTAGCAATAGACTGGGAACCAGCTTTGATTTTGACACTAGGTTTTATTGAACCAGGTGAACCATCTTCAGCACAGCACTGATGGAAACCTGTGGAGGTGTAAGAGGCTGTGACTCACTGCGGGACTTTTGCTGGAGGAAGCTCCAGGACAGCACTGCAGACGAGGATGGAGTAAAGCTGGCAGGATGTGCTATTACAGAACTCTCAGAAAACACACCAGTGTTCTCAAGGTGGAGAACAACCAGTACTCTTTAGGTAAACAAATTAACCACCACATGGTTCTTGAGGAAGCTTTCTGATTTTTGACATCTCCTGCTTCATCTCCCGTGGTGAGCTGTAGCTAGACCTGGATGGATCTCAGCTCACCAAGCCTGCAGCCCCTTGGGGCAGTCTGGCAAGGGGCTCTATACCTTCCCAATACTCTCTGTTCCAGGCAAATGGTGACAAGGTCAGCTGGGACAGGCTTCTCCTCATGCAAAGGGAATTAAACATGTGGTAGAAGCGGCTGCAAAAACAACTCCACCAGAGCCTCAAGTTTTGAAAAGACTTGGGAAGAATAGTGACATATCTAGAGGAAAATGCACCTCCTGCCTCAGCGAGAGAGATGCTGTCAGACACGTATCACTTAAACCAAGTTTGGAGGCAGCTTGCCATCCTTTTCCTCCCTCCCGCCTCCCCCCAGCATCTGGATGGATCTCCATCCCATCCTCTCAATGTACAAGAAACTCCTCCCTGAACAGGGAGAATTTTGTCCTCCAAAATAAAAGGGAATAGGTAAATACAGAATATTTCTAAAGAGTAATTAATGACAATGGTTTCAAATCCCACTTCTTAAATACATGTCAGAGTTTGGGCCTATCACTAAAAACCCACACATAGTCATCTGTGTTTATTCTCTGCTGCAATTGCACCTACCTGGAGCAGCAGTTGCATCAGGCCTGTAAAACAAGATATTCCCATGCACTCTGGCTGGGTAGACGTATCTAAACCAAGAGTGTTGGGCAATTCCCACCTCAATCAGTGGAAGTGCAGACCACATCCTGCTCTATTTGCTGCTGTCTCTCTTTCTCATTGCATGGCATCCTTACAGAGGGTGTTTTTTGTTGATGCAGCACATAAAAAAAAAGCTTCACATCAAGCAACAGTCCAAGACTGCTTTAACACCCACAGCACCATGTGTCCTGGTAGAGTCTGTACTTGTTAACAGCTATATACTGGGATGGGATTTTAGCAGAGACTCCTTGTGAGGAGTCCTAGTGGGTGGTCAGTGGAGACAAGTTTTACCAGCTTTTCTCACGTTTAGTTATATTTTTACTTGGATTAAGTATTATAAGCATTTTTACTTGGCTTTCTCAGTGGGACTACTCACCAACGTCTGTGCAACTGGTGACAGCTGGGAGTAGTACCCACACCCCGGTCTGGAGCCCGAGGGTGCTGGGAGGTTCCTATACCACTGGAAGTGCCGTGTTTTGTGGGACTGTTGCTATGACCTTTGCATAGTCATGAATGGTACCAGTGCACGTTTCTGCAAGTATAGGAGGCCAAACCTTATTATCCAGGCTGAGATGTATCTCGGATGGCTACATTTTGTAATACTCTGTGCAGGTATGTGTGCCCTCCTGCCGAGACTCCTGTACTAAACTAAACATACCTGAACAAGTATATAAATGCATTACATTCATGTAATTAACAAAGCCTGCCTGTACTCCCAAGAGGTCATAAACGCCGATGGATAAACTGAGGTTTGAAGAATGAAAAGACGGTGAAGACAATACAACTGGTTAGCGCAAAGAGGGAGGATTAGAAACCCAGATCCCCCAGCACCACTCCTCGTCCCCAGTTCTCTCTCTGGTTCTGTTTCTCCTGCCAGGAATAGCTCTTGCATTTCTGCGTGCCTAGGAAAACCAACAAAGGTTTGCTTATCGCACTGCAACATTCCCTCACCACAACAGCTTAAAACTACGCTTACCCTTAGCATTTTGCTGCTTTGGAACGACTAGGACTTGTTTCTTTCTGCAGAGCAGACACAGTCCTTTTGATCCTGTGAGCTTTTAGGCAGTACTGCTGGAATAAAACAATCATTGCATTTAATGAGAGTAATGGTTGTATTTGTAGTAGGTAAATGATCCCTACCTGAATGCAGTCCATAAAGCATTTAAGCTTCTTCTAGATCAAAGATGCCATAGGAGTGGAAAGGAGACTGAGACCTGAGGGATATTTGGCCAGGTTGCTTTTCCACAGGCATTCTTCATACATTCATCTTTTTTTAAAAGAACACAAACCACTGACTTAGGGGAAACTCGGTTGAATGCATCATCAAGATGAGATTGTGGTCCCTCTTCTTTATTTTTCAATAGGGCTGAGAGAGGCAAAAAGGGGTCAAGTGACTTCCTCAAGGTCAGAGACCATCAGTGAGTCATAAAGAACGGACTGTTCGCCTTACAGCCCTGCATTCATTCCGCGAGGCTCTATGCTGTTGGCAGGCTTTTTCTTTGCCTACACCAGCAACTTCTGGGAGCCTCGACCATGCTTCTGTTCTTGCGTCTGGTGACATTTACCAGAGAGGCTTGTGGTACACTGAAGGGGTATCGGCAGGCCTGTGTAAGAATGCGGCAGCACTGGATTTTGCAGATGTGAGGGGGAGTCCCTTTAAGGCAAAACTCTTGGAGCTTAAACAGAAGCCCAGCCAGTAGCTTAGTGAAAGAAATGTGAGCAGCACTGCCAATGTCAAGCAGTGAAAATCCTAGGCCGATTTAAAATATAAAAAAAAAAAAATCACAAGAATTTAAAAAACCAGCAGATTTAGGATCCTTTGGAACAGCCTAAATAGTTTAGGTTGTGGGGGTGCCACACAGCTCCACAACAGGGAACTTCAGAAAACACACTGAGTATTGTGGGGCTCTGATTAAATACAAGCGTTGGCCACCTCACCTTGCAGTATGAGAATTGCCTGCTGAAGGGGCTCTACAAAAGAAGCGGAGCTAAACAAGAATCTGTGTGCACGTTTGTGCCTAAATTTACATTCGGCAAGGCAATACAGGCACTGACAACAGTTTAATGTTTGCCCACATGTTCTTACTCATCTAATCAGTTGGATTAAAAAAAACCAAACCAACCAACCCCAGCCTTCACCCACGAGACTGCCCCAAATCCCCTTTGGGTGTATATTTCTCACCTGCTTTTTTGGCTAAGTACATATTTATCTGCAGTTGATGCTTTCCTCTGACCGGTATGCTGCATTTAAACAAGTAATTGTGTATGTGTGCATCTGTATTTGTGATGCAAAACATCTATGACAGGGGGATGTGTGGTGGCCACATGAAAAATGACAGTGCAAACGCAAGGTGGGCTTCTTAAATGCTAAGCTTAGAGAGTAAGCGGAGGTGCTAAAAGAACTTGATAATAAGGACACTCAGATGACAGCTGCTAATGCTACCGGCTATAAATCAGAGCTAAGTGAAAAACTGCCTTCTCTAGAATTAAGATGTACTCCTCTTATGCTCTCTGCACTACGCAGATTTATTTATCTTAAAAACAGCTCTAGGCACCCATTCAGGGCTCAGAAGCAAAACTCCCTGCATCTCCTCTCCTCCCCATGTCGAATAACACTGACTTCAACACTGACAGTATGCGCTGGTGCCTCTGCTAGAGCCCACTGTGCAAAGAAACCGGTGGCTTCTGCTGCACCACGCTTAGAAAATAAAGTCCCACTGCTGCACCTCTTGAAGTTGCTGTTAGAAAGGTATACTAATTATTATGACAGTTCTGGGGAAAGTCCCTCCTGCCTCTTCCCTTCCCTTCAGTCACGAATTCACAGATCCTCCTGCTAGAATGGGAGCTATGGGACTGGGCTAGGAGTAGCAACACTGCAATTGCAGTTTAACTGCACACTCCCCTCTCCAACATGCAGGGCATTTCTTTAAAATTGCTTGCAGACAGCCCAGCAGACATACATGAAGCTCCGCATTTCCGAGACAAATGCTGTTCTCTGCTCCGTGCGTGCCACCTACTGAAAACATGTGACAACCGGCTGTGCAAAATGACACCTTGACCTGCTGTGAGGTTATCCCAGGAAAAGCACTGCTTGCAGCTCCCGGGTTAGTTATACTCATCTCCTACTGTGTTCACACTGGTTAAATTTAGAAAAAAATCTGTTCAAATCTAGGTTAAAGATGGAGCACGTTTCTCACACTGTCTGATTGCTACTGCTGACAAGATCAAACACAACCAACAGTGAAAAAAATTCCCCACAAAAAACCGAAACAGTAAATAAATGAGCTGGACAATGACCATCACACAGGACAACTCCGTCAGCAGAAGCGGACACATTTCTAGCAGGTGGAACCTGTGTACTCAGCAGAAAGCGCCACAGAAGCAAATCGCATCCCTCTCTCCCACTTCATTTACCTTCTACCTACCACATCTCATTTGTATCTACCAGAGATATTTCCTGCGAGTACTTTTTCAAGCCCAGGAACTCGCCAAGCTATATTGTTCAGAGTATTATGGGCTCTTTGTATAACCCTGCCAATCTAAATGATCCTTGCCAAATACAATGGATTTTAATAAGAGACAAAATTACAGCTGTGCAATTATGGTTTCGCTCTGGAATCTCACCTGCCTCTCCCTCTATGCGATTTCAACAGGCTTTTGAAGGAAGAGTATTTGAAAATATGATGAAAGGGGGCTAAATTGTGTCTCCCATTACATCCCAAAAGGCACATCGAGTAGAACAGACTGGCATGGATTTAAGACAAGAGAAGATTCTGGCTTGGCGCTTCAAACCGTTTGCTTTATTTTGCATCTTTTTTAGCACTAGACAACAGGAAACAAAGCTACCCAACTCTCTCTAGAAAGCCAAAAGCCAAGTGATGGTGACAGCTGACACACCAAGGTGCCATTCCTCCCCCCCAAGAATATAAAGGCAAAGGAGTGACCCTTCATCCTTCTGGAAAACAGCAGGGCTTTATTGACATTGTCATTTTGTGCACCTTGTTCAGGTTATGAACGCTCACTTCCTTGTATGTACCTAGGCACAAGTTTTGTTTTAGAGATGCTTTCAGGCTTGGAAAGAAAAAATCCCTGCGCTGGTAGGGACCAAAAATAACCTCTGTTCCTGCAGTTCTTGCTTGGGCAAAGCTCCTTGAAGTCAACAGGAGTTCTGTCTCTGTAAGGACTCCAGAATCAGACTACAAAGTAGTTAACCCCCCCACTCCTCCCCTCCATCTTCCTGCAGCACTTCCAAACAGATGGCAGGGAGCAAAGGGAGTGATGAACAAATGTCTACTGACCACAGTGGTGACTGGCGGCCAGCGAGAAGCCAGTACTATATTTGCTTTCAACTTTCATTGCTAAGAGGCCAAAAAATTCTTTTTATATCTAGTACTATTTGGAGCTATTGCAGCAGCGCCCAAACCCTTCTCCTTCCTTACATCAAATGTGGTAGAAGGAGTCTCTCTCTCTGTAATACCGTTAATTACAGGCACCAGAACTGGAGCTGTGGTGAAGGGACTGAAGGACATCTCGGGCTGAGGGAAAAACGCAGCATGCAATCTCGGCCAGTTCATGAGCCACAATTTCTCTAAGTGCGAGCATCCCACGCAGGCACCGCTGCCTCTTCACCTGTCTCCCAGGGAAGGGGCCACGGGGAGCAATCAGCGGCGGCGGGAGCAGCGCCGGGGCAGGGCCGGGAGCTGCCCCGGGCCAGGGCCGGGGCGGCGGGGCTGCAGGCGAGCCCCAGCGCAAGGAGCGGCCTGGCCGTGCGCCCCCTCCCCAGCGCTGCCCCAGGCAGCCGGGCACCGAGCCGGGCACCGAGCCGGGCACCGAGCCGGGCACCGGCAGCGCTTCGGTGCCAGACGTGAGAACAAAAATAAAAATGGAAGACAACGGAAGGAAAGGAGGTTAAATGAGCAGAGAAGCGAGGCAGGGCTATGTTGCGGAGGGGAAGGGAGGTGTGCGCGGCGAAGGTGGGGGGACCCGCCGCCCCACGCCCCGCGGCCCCGCTGACCTGCCAGGCTGTTGTAGCAGTCAACCTCGATGGCCTCCACCGCCTGCCGCTGCTCCTCGCTCAGCCCGGCGGCGGCGGCGGCGGCGGGAGGGCGCTGCCCGGCCGGCTCCTGGCTCAGCAGCAGCAGCAGCGCCTTGAGCTCCAGCAGGGCGCGGTGGTACTTGCCGATGGCCTCCCGGAATTTCTTGTCCTTGTAGCACTGCGCCCCTTCGCTCTTGAAATCCAGCGCCCGCCCGATGAGCTCGCCCGGCTCCGCGCTCCCCGCCGCCGCCGCCCGCGGCTGGGCGCCCCCCGCGGGGCCGTGCCCATCGCCCGCCCCGCGGCCGCCGGCGTTCAGCTTCCCCGCCGCCGGGCTCGCCCTCTCCATGGCCGCGGCGCCGCCCGGCTCCCGCGCCGCCCTACGCGGGCGATGCCGCGGCGCCCGCCGCCGCGCTGCCGGCCTTGCCCCCGCGCCGCTCCCTGGCTCCGCCGCTCGCTCCCATCCTCTGGCGGCCGCCGCTCCTCCTCCCCCGCCCCGCGACCCGCGGGGCGCCCGCCTCCGCCCGCCCCCGCCGCCAGCCGCCCGCCGCGGGCACCGCCGCCCCCCGCACCGCCGCGACCCCCGCCCAGCGCGGCGCGGCGTGGGGCGGCGGGGGCGAGGCCGAGGTGCGGGGACGCACCGGCTCCGCTCCCTCCTCTCCACGCTGGCCCGGCAAGGGGCGAGTGCCTGCCCAGCTGGCCGGCCCCGCAGACCCCCCACCTGCCCGCCCGCTCCCCCTCAGCCTGGGCTCCCTCCAGCCCCCGGTAGCCGAGTCCCTTCCCCTCCCTGTGCCTTGCCCTCCTGCACCTTAGGGTCTTGTGTCCGTGTCTGCAGGCTGGGATCCCATCTCCTCCTTTCCCCTCCTCACCCCGATTTCCCTTCTCCCCCGCCTCTCCCAGATCCCACCCGTGGCCATCCACCCCCTACACCTGCTCATGGTCCCTCAGGGTGTTTTGGTGTGTGTACTCCATATCGATGGGCAAACAAGCGGCAGGCAAAGCCTGCTGTGTCCTCTGCATCAGGGCGGCAAAAGCGAAGGCCTGGCAACTGCCCTGGCACCAGCCACTCGGGGACTTTGATTTTCCCGAATCAGGTTTTCCCATGTGCAGCTGAAAAATGGGTCGATGCTGACCGATGCCCGGAACATTTCCTGGCTTGGGGGTATCAGTGGGGAGTGGCTCTCCTCGTGCAGACAAACAGCGGAAGGACTGCTCTCAGCACCAGGCTTTGCTTTGTTAGGCCAAACACCGTGTCTGTATTGTGTATCAGAGCAGTTTGATGTATTTTGGGTGCATTGTTGTGCCAAGATATTTTGTAGGTCGTGCCTCATGCTTAAAAATTAGATGATGGATGAAAATATAGTGAGGGTTTTTTCTCATTAATATATTGTGAGGCATCTTACCCATGTAACTTTTACATGGTAAAGCTGCAGCTGTGGTACAATGTGTTCAAGCTTCCCTCTGCAACCAGGAGGACATTTTAAAAATGGAGACTTGAGTTTCTCTTTGAGATATGTCCAGCCTGGTGTGATGGCATGTGGTGGTGCAGTGCTGGGCAAACTGGGATAGCTGTGCAGTGCGGCTCCTTGTAAAGGTATTAGTGCAGGTCTGGAACTGGTGCTGGGATAACTCCTCATTAGCGGGGCTAGTAAGTGGGGCTTTATGCATCGGTAATGTGAGTATGCTGCTGCTAGGTTTCTGGACCTTGCTGAGGTTCTGGTCACAGTGTGGTACAGACATACCTCTACTCACTTGAATCCGAGAGCCAGAGCCTCAAGGAGAAGCAAATAGCATCACACTTGTGATAAAAGTATTGTTTTGAAAATACTTGCATGAGAGAAATTAGAGCTAAGATATTCAGCAATGATTACATGATTTCAAGTGCTTTGATTTCCAGGTGCCCTACTAGACACGTCTTCACAAAATCTTACTTTATGAAAATAGATGCTCAGCATTTTCAGGTACCTCAAGCCAAGATTAAGATAAGTTGCTCACAGATCTTGCTCAAAGTATGCGTGATCTAGAATCAGGAAATCCTGGGGGGTGGGTGTGGTGGTGGTGGGTATTAGTCACAGCCGCTAGAGTGAAATTGATGTGTGGAACCTAAAAATTAAGGAAAGAAAATTCCTGCTGGGTCATTTTTTAATCTGTCTGATAGTCATATTGCACAAAGTAAGTTTAAGTAACTTCAGAGGCTTTGTCGTACCGTTATGGATTGCTGTTCAGGAGAATTCACAAGGACAATGTATGTCTCTTGTGCTGGAATGCTGACTTTGCCAGAGGAAAGGAGATTGCCACAGAGGTTTAATTCCTCAGATCTGAGCAGCTGCAGAAGCAATTGAAGAAGGGACTGGTTTCTTGGAGGGTGGTGCAGCAAAGTGACATTGGGAGTTGATATTGCTTTCCTCTTTCAGAGTTTGCTTGAGCCCATGGACATACATGGTATAGGAGGCACTGAGACATAGGTGACTTCCTTCTCTCCCCCCCTATGCATTAGTCTTAAGGAAATCTTTGAGATTTCTTCCTCTGGTTACTGGTCATCAGTGGATGCCTGAAACAAGCTATGCAAAGCTGAAGTTTTCTTACAGAAGAGTCTGGCAGTGGTCACTGCCAATAGGGGTGTAGAAGTGGTCAGAAAAGGTCACAAAATACTGGCAAAACTGGGTGCTCCTTGCATTATGAACTATACTGAATATATCAAACTGTGGCTTAGTCCCGAATGTTGTCTAAGCACCCAAGTGAGTTTTCCATCTTGTAGTTCTTCCAGAAATGTCCAAGCTCTCTTCCTGACAGATTGCTGGTGAATATGAAGAGGAATGTCACAACTGTGTAAATCCCAAAATAGACGATAGCAGAAATGTCTGAATGATTGCTGTTTGTTGGCCAACTTAGACTCTATGTTGATACCAAACAGTATCCCGCAGCTGAGAGCTGGATCTCTCAGCCAGTGAATTTAAAGCTGCCGTAAGATTTGTGCAAGATGACTGGCAAAGGTCAGTTTAGCCCATCAGCTCCTTCCTCCTGGGGAGGAGCTAAGAAATGTGTTGGCTGCACTAAAATATTTAGGAAACATCACAACGTCAGTCATAGGGTCACCACATTGACCGTTCTTGTAAGGGACCACTTTTGTTTGTTTCTTTTTCAAGGGGAATGTGGTGCTTGAGGAAAAACATGAGAAGCTATCGCCTTTCCAAGTCGGACAAGATTTGTACTTGAGAGATACTTCACATTTCATTTAACGTATGTCATGATGTCCAGATCTAGATTTCAGCTGCCTGGGGCCCACTAGACTCCCCATACAGCTTTGCAGATGGTCAACACCTCTAATGATATCCAGCTTGAAAACCTGACAGGAACCTGAAAGCATCAGAAAGAGTAGGTTTCTATACTATATAGATACATTGGACTGCGAAATAAGGCATACAGGCATACATTCAGATAAAATGAAACCAGTTTGCAGTCATTATCTGTATGCCATGAGATGAGGTCATAGTATTGGTCAGTATTAGCTGTCATGCCTGTCTTTTGTCGAACAGTGAGGTTTTTTGTCCGTAGAAGCAGAACATGCTTATCTGTCTCATTCTGTAATAGATGGGGCGTGCCTGTCTGTCTGGATGCCCCTAGGTGCCGTGAGTGTCTAAAACTGCCTGGGTGTGCCTGTCTCTCCTCCTCCACACTGAGATTTCCTTAGCACGTTCCAAAAGCGTACACTTGCATTGCTTTTTTTAAAAAATTATTATTATTATTATTGATGATGATGATGATGCAGTGGTCACATGCTTTGTAGGGATATTTTAGGATCTGTGACTCACTAAACCATAATTTCCTGCTCACAGCTTACCTGAAGAAAATTGTCTTGTGGGGTCCTGTTCATGGTTGCGAGATGTGTTCCTGGATGAAACTGTAAATATTGAGAAAGATACTGGACACCTATCTGTGAGATCTTCAGACCTTCCTCTAGCTGTGATTGTTTGTGTCTGCCCCATGGGATGATTAATTTACAGGCAGGTGTAGGACAGATTCCTCGCATTTCAGGACAGTGCTATAAGGAAACTGGAAAGGCTTCTGAGGAGGCTGGGCACCTGGGCTCTGGTGATGCATTTTTCTAGCTGGATGTGAATTTGCTGTATCATTTATGCTGTTGGGTGAGATTTTTAGAAATTGAAACTTTAAGGGCCTCTATGAGGACTCAAGTCTATATACATTCAAAACCAGATATCAATTTGGAAAGCAGTATAGCCTGTAAGGCCTCAGTCCAGTTCTCCTTGTGCCTTCATTGGCATTGGTGGGACTGCTGGCCATGTAAGAATTGTTTCATTGCATCCTTCATGAATAATTATAGGGGTAAACCACAAGCCTTACCCCTTTCTGAATGGGCCAAAACCAGATTGTGATGAAAATGGTGTCAAACCTTCATGAACGGGAGAAGAGATCCCTTGCTGCCTCTGTTCAGCTGCAGAATTCCCAAGCTGCAATGGGCTTCCAACATACGCAGCTGCTGCTGCTGCTACAGTCTGTCACCAGCTTAGTCAATCATCCATTATTTATTTCCAAATCGTATGTAAAGCTCTGCACCGTAGCCTTTCACCCATGTACAGGGAAAAGAAGAGACAGAGCTTCTGAAAGACCTGGGGAAAACAAAAGCAGAGAAGCCTCTGAAATCCTTTGCTTGGGTGATTGTCTTATGTAGTTATATCTAAGGAAGAGAGGAAAGGGAAATAAAATCATATGCAACAAAAGGTTGCCATCTTGGTACAAATTCCTTTGGTCTCTCCACACCATTTATTGCAGTTAACAATTCCTTTTAGCAGAAGAGATCCTTTGTTTACAAGTGTTCCTCAAATGCACTTAGAAAGTGTTGTGCATGTGTTTTCTTCCAGAGTCTGGGTTGTGTGATTGGTCAGTTGATCCTGCTGGGCTGTTTGATGGCTGCTGGTTGCCTGGTTGAGAATGGTTAACCAGGACTACAATACTATTCCCAGGAATAGTGAACAGAAACGTTCGCAGGCAAATAAGAGCATCTCTGTGGCAAGCCATTCCTTGGGCGTGTATATGAGCAGCGTCTTTGTCACAGAAATCTTTGCTGATAAAGAATATTAAGAGGTAGATGGTTAAATAGAACAGCTGTTCAGAATTAAAATGACTGTTCCAAATTATGGTTTTAACATACTGGATTCTTTCTTTCTTTTTCATAAAGACGATAACAAACTGCTAACTAAGAGGCTTAGCCATGGAGGCTAAAGGACCCAGGACAAGCCAAATCAAAACCATTTATCCTCATTCCCAGTGTTTCTTTTTGCGCTTTAATTAAAAATGAGTACTCCGATTTGCAGAACGGTCGCGCTGGAAGGGAACGCTGCCAGCAAAGTTTGAGAAACACTTTTAATCTCTTAAAATCAGTTGTTGACAGCCCACCTGCAGGCTGCAGCTATAATCTCTCAAGTGAACCCCAGCGTTCTGGGAGAGCTCTTGCACTTTACTCAGGCTGGACTGAAGATCAGCAAGGTTGATTCCTCTGTTGTGTGTGAAAAGAGTAGATTTGGAAAAAAACCCACCCACATCTCTCTTATCAGGCAGATATTGAGAATTGCAAAGTAGGCACTCCTGTATCTTTCAGACCTCATTTTTCCTCTATCTTATCTACCAGCATCCAATGCTGTCCTAATTCTGCAGGCACATCTACGCCAGGCAAAGGAGCATGGTGTGAGGTTTTTGAGTTAGCAGTGACCTAGATTTGACTTGAGAACAATGCTTTTACTGAGACCCTGAGGAAGCAGACCCTCGCTCCGTCGTCCCAGTTACTACTGCCCCAGGGAGACCTGCAGACCTGCTTAATGTGGTGCCACGGCAGTATGGGCTTAAGTTACCGTGCATCAGCTGCACCACCACGACTGGCAGGGTGCCTGCTCTGACCCTTCACGAAGGTGAAGACACTCATTCCTGTAACACTGAAAGACTGCATGTTGTGCAGCATTAGTGGGGAATAAGAGACTGCACAGAAGCAGTTACTGCAGGGCTGCTCATGTCTGGCATCCTCTTACTGCCCAGGTAAATGGCAAGTAGTTCAAGGTTAATAAAGATCACTCAACTCCAGGAGGTGGACCAGGTGACGCTTGCCGTTCAGATCTGTACAGGAGTGTGGAGTAAGTCACTTGGGTTTGAGTCTAATCGGACAGTATGTGAGCGTAACTGGAAATTGAATTACTAAATGACATAAAGAGAGATGTAAAATGCACTGACTCCCCATAAATCTTGAATTGCTGGCGCTCAGAAGAGAAACGCCATCCAGTGACCACCAGCAGTAAAGCCTGCTCAGTTTATGCGTCCACATTAGGACTGTTACCTAGTCTTTATGTCATGCTTACACCTTCAGGATCAAGCAGTGATTGCAACTGCACTCCAGGATAAGTGCATATTTATCATTATTTGCCCATTACCTACATAACTAACACCAGCACCCCTGGACTGAACTCATACATATGGCTGTAACTTATTCAGCTGAATTCTTCCATGGTAACATATAGACACACATCAAATGTGCATCTAACTACCCCTAAGCTTGAAAAACTGTCTCTCTCTCTCAGTTTTGTGGCTCAATCTCTGTTTATGAGATTAAAAATGAAGCGTGGGAGCAAATGGGGACGCTCGTGCTTCTAATTGCCTGCTTTGTGCGACAGCCAGATAGTGTGAGGCACAGCTATTCCCAACCCTTCTTACAGCTGAACTGCAAGAGGAAAACTGTGAGCACTAATTTTACAGAGCAAGCAGACCTGCTAGAGAAGCGGCTGCCTTTTTAATATCTGTTCCAGCGATGCGCGAAGGAATTAAGATCTCACAACAAGCAGAGTTGTCTGGAAAGTTCCTAGTTTGGTGACGTCTTTGAAAACCAGGGCTTACATGAATAGTCTCGCATGTGGCATCTGTTTTTGTTGTCTTATGTCATGGAGCAATCTTTGCTGAGGTGAAGATTCAATGCCTACCAACTTCATTGTGCTTGGTGGGTACCAAAGCCTGGCCGCTGTGCTAGATGTACCTGACTGGGCTGATGTCAAAGGGAAAGTTTCTACTGTTTTCCTATCTGGTCTCAAAAGTCCCTGCAAGTTGTAGATGGTGATCAGATGAGTGGCCTCCAAGGAGAAACAGGCTATTTCAGGAAGTGTAGCTGATGATGCAGTAAATGGTACTCTGCCCTAAGAGAGTACTTAGCCACTCTGTCGGCAGACCAGCAGGCCCTGCAGCTCAGTTAGCTATACTATCTTTGGAAGAGAGGTGAGATGAAGGTGTTTTACGCTCCTGACCTTTAATACACTTCTGCTGTTATTGAGTTTGAAGTGTAAGCTGCAGGGCCTGGGTCAAATTTCAGTGTAAATGCATTCACACTTGCTGTTCCAGTTGGATATAGTTATTCTGCTTGCTTTTCTCTCTCTCCTAACATGCTGAGGGTGCTGCAGTGCACAACTAAGCAGACGGCTCACTTCATCCTAGAGACAGATCCATTTCTGAGCATGGGGATTCTTGTATCTAAAGAAGTGCTTGAGTGAAACCACTTGAGTGAAAGCTGCAGTGGAAACTGGAGATCTTGAAGGTCATTTAGCACATGTACGGGTGATCTGCTCACGTGAAAGCAGAAAAAGGGAGAAAAGCTCTGAAAGAGGAACGCTTCTTGCTGCATCCCCAACGTTCATCATCCTGCAACATGTGGGGTTTTCCTGAGGACTTGCAATCCCAGATTTGCTAGAAACAAATTTGTGAGGTCTGGTGAGCACAAAGCCCCAGACAGCTTGGTCACAGGCTTACCATCTGTGCATGATCCTAGTAGCATCAGGCCTGAAGTTCACATGTGAGGTTCTTGGCTCTCTTCTTTTGTTGCAAAAATGGTTCCGTTCACCATCCAGGCAGCTCTCCAGGCCAGACCTCATCTCCCAGGACACTGCAGTGATGGAAGGTGGCCAGTACGGTGTGGTATCAGTATAACTCTGTGTATACCAGGAGCTTAAGTGAACCTTAAGTGAGGAAACATCATTGCTTCATCCTGCGAAGAGAAGAGAAATTCTAATGGACCTTGATCTATGAAAGGCTTTCAAACTCATTTAGAGAGGCCACGTGATATTGCAAATCTAAGGTCCCAAGTGTGGACATGTAGAGATTAGCACTATCACTCTTTAGTCGAAGCTCACTGAGGATTTCACTGCAGCAAATTTATTTAGTGGCTCCTGCAGCACACTGTTGTTGCATTGTTATGCTCTTTGAAAAGGTGTTTCTTTCCCCATAAGATGTTGTCCACGGATTATATGAACAAGATCGCCCTGAGGAGAGCCTGAAGAGCGGTCTTTATGGCCCTACTTGTCCACAGCTGTCGCAATAATTTCTTAGCCCTGGGCAGGGGTGTCCTGGCAGCTCAGGAAAGGAAGGCTTCCTGGTGTTGAGGAGATTTTGGCTGCTGTCTTGGCATTTGAGTTTTCTCTAATGTTTTGAGACTTTTTCCTTGCTGCTGCCTGCCTTGGGCCTTTTCTGTGTCTTTTCTATGATTTCCTAATTCACTTCTGCATTTTGTGTGACAGTGAAATGTTCCTTGGCTTGGTGGCTTGGCTCCCAAACATCATGGACATGCAACGTGTGAAGACTTCTGATGAAATGTCCTTGGTGAATGCAAAAATGCATGTCCTGCATATGTATACGTGTATGTGTGCTTACACACACACGAATTAGAGTCCTTAGCTAAAAAAGCAGCAATGGGAATACAATCCAAAGACGTTGGTTCTTAAAATAAACAGTTGCCATTATAAAGTATCATTTTCAGCATTGCTTTCATGCAGCTCTATTTGGGCTATTTCTAAATTAGGCCATCTAAAATGTGGGCAAGCTGTAACATGGGTCAGTTTTGCTCTGGAGAAAGTATCTTGTACAAATTGTGTCCCTCAGATAATACAAGGTTAAATGACACAAAGTTTGAAATACTTCGTATATGACTGTTAGGGCAATGTAAAATACATTTCTTCGGAATACACAGGTAAAAAAAGGTAGTTTCAATGCAGTGTTTCCAAATTTCTCAAAAAAGAGAGCCATTGTAAGCTATATTCATGATCCTCTTTCCCCACCCTGCACTTGCCTTAGAGGATCAGAGTATGAAAATAATTTAAAAATATAGCCCATGTTCTCAGAGAACTATGGGAAAACACTTCTTTGAGCATCTAAAGCTGGAAATTCCTTTGTCTTGGACGGCAGCTATGAGCTTCCTGTCTTGATACATTAGTAATGTGTTCCCTCCTTCATAATGTCGTATTTAAAAACTTTAGTATATACAATATATAGTATTTACTAAAACCAGAGATATAGTCCTGATTAATGTTGGATGTAAAGGCTGGAAGTAATTTTTTATTCCAACCCAATGTTTCTGTAAAATACTGCGTGGCTTCAAGGCAGATAGCAGTTAAATACTAGCTAGGGAGAGGAGAAAATATATTTCTAGCAGGGATTTGAAAAATGGAGAATCAGTGGTCTAGAGAGCATCAGATGGATGCTCCAGAGAAAGAACTGAAGAGGAGCTTTGAAATCAGAGGTAGTGAGAATATGAAAGAACAAAGACAGGGTGGAAACAGGAAAAGATGAACTAAAAGGGTGTCATGGATGAGGAAGAAAATGGAAAATACTATAATAAAACCAGTACCTTTGGACTTCAGTGAGGAAGCAATGGATGTTTGAAGATGGAGCCGGTGCAACTTCTTGAAAGATGAGCTGGTGGCTGGAACAGCCGTACAAATCAGGATTTCTAGAGCAGGGACAAACAGAGGCCACAGCAGCACAGGAGCGAGGAAGCAAAGCTAAATGTTGGTGGCAGTGAAAAATTAATGTTGAGGCATAAACAGGCAAAATGTGCAAAACCCTTTTTTCTGTCATCACCCTACAGGTAGCATTTGGTATCCAGATGACTGTTCTCTGGAGAAGCCAATTTAATCCTAAGTTAATTAAAAAAACGGCCAGCCTTTTTTTAGTAATCCATGTGACAGGAATAGCAAGCAGAATTTGTCTGAGCCCTGAGTCACTGTTTTCTTCAGACAAATCTGTGAAGTGACGTGCATTGATTGTTTTCCAGATTGTACCAGAGGTGGATTGTAGTCAAGACTCCAAAGGCATGGATCTCTACAAATAAAAAAAGGAGATACTATTCCCAAATGAGTAACCAAACCTGCCAAGATGGGCACAGTGGAGAAAGGGGGTTAAGGAGAAAACTCATTTTCTAAACAGGGACAACAAGTTGTAGGGGCTTGATCTTGTCCGGCTAAAGGCAGTAAGATACCCCTTCTACAAAAGATGGATTTGCAAAATCCCTGTTGCATAAATTTAGAGGTCTGTGCAGTGAAGTACGTGGGCATATGGGACAGAATTTCTGAGACCCTGTCTGCAAATCTGACAAATCTACAGTAGATTACAGACTTGGCAGCTCTCTAGGATTTTCTCATGCCAAGGTCAGGTGCAGTGTGTAAGGAATTAATCTGAAACCAGGCTTTTCTTGCCCTCATTATTCCCATAATTTAAATTAACCAAATCTACACTGACTGAACAGAAAGAAAATGGACACTTTTTCTCTAAAATTAAAATATCTGTATTAATAGAGATTTATGAAATTACTCATTGACCATGCCTCTGTTTGCTTCTCTGATTGCATCTCCCATCAACTACTCACTGACTTCAGTATCCAGATTTCATTTAATTCTTAGTCTATTGGTTTTCAATTAAGGATGGTTTGCTCATGAGGATCAGCCTAGAAAAATCTCTCACTGGGCTGTTGCCTTCCTTTATGGAGTTGCACAATTATTTGACTGTTCTCATCACAGTGCTAGGCTTAGAAATACCAACACTGAAAAATGCAGAGCAGTTCAAAGAATAAGCTATGCTTGACCTTATTAGCAAGATTGCTCATTCTGTATTGGGAGGCTTTGGGGATGGTGGGAATTGGGCCAGTCTGCTGGGAGTAATGGGGTATGTCGCAATTGTCCTTGTGTTGTTTACTTGCTAACCCATTTAGTATTTGGTTTAGTTTATTGATTATTCTTTTTTCTTTGTGTTTAAGGGTTCTTCCTACAGTAACTCATATGTATATATCCCTGCCAATTGCAGGGGGGTTGGACTAGATGACCTTTAAAGGTGCCTTCCATCCCAAAGCATTCTATGATTCTATGATTCTGTAGCTTATGTTACTAAATGTGAAGGGCTCCGCGTGAGCCACACAGTTTACTCAGATTATTCTTAGGTGATGCCCTCTGTAGATAGGTACCCATGAGAACAGGAGACGCTGCCACAAACCCATCAGCTGATAACACAGAACGGGTGAACATATGCTCAGGAGCAGCTCAGAGCTCTCGAAGCTGCTGATTTGAGAGACTGATCCCTGCAGCATGCCAGGGCATTAACCTTTGGGAGCATGATCCAGGAGAGGTCACAGGGGCCCGAGGTGAAAGTCCAACCTCTTAGCAACACCTTTGTGCATCTCAGCCGAAATACCTTCCCACCTCTCTCCTCTGAGTCTCTCCCACTTCTCCCAGTGACCCAGCCCCTCGAACACGTCCCGCAGCTCCACCTGCTGGGATGAGGCTTCTCAACTGCACCTCTCACAGGGGGCTGGGGTTTAGGGCCAGTATCAGTGTAACTCTGAAGCCACCTTAGCAATGTATGATGTGTTTTTTGCATTTTCCTAGTGAATGAGGGAATGAAGAGATGACAGGCATGGACAAAGTACTTGGAAACTTGCTTCTAAATATTTACCATATGGATTAAGAGTGCTTTAAAATTAGGATGGATGCTGAAATGAGATATTTGAGCCGCATTAAGGATATAGGAATTTATAAAATCATTTAGTGGTGTGCTCACATTACAAATCAGATCATTGTGTAACAGACAGTCTTCTATAGATTGAAAGCAAGCAGGTCACTTTTATATCACAGCAAATAATTTATGAAAAGGTTGATACGTGGATAAGCAGCATCTTCGTAGCTTCATAGATGATTCTTTTTCTTCTGTTTGAGAGGTGATATTCTGACATACCCTTGCAGTCATAAATCTAGTGTTTATCTGCTCAACTGACTGAGGTCTCATGGTTACAGAAACGAGAAACACCGGTCCTAAAAAGAACTAGGTTCTGGATGTCATTGAGACAAGCTGTTGCGTTGAAAATTGGTATAGGATATGCTGTGGTCAATATCTGGAAAACAAATGCCGTATATAGTCACTTCCACTCCATCAGCAGTGAAAGGTAGTCAGGCTTCAGAAACATAGTATTCACAAATGGGAAACTCAATGTTTCCTGACCTGAAAGGCCTGAGATCTTTGGGGTGAAACCCAAGAATTTACAACATTTAATATATTCTGTATTTTACCTGTAGACAGACTGAAAGAGATTTTAAAATATGTTGATAAATCTGATAAATAATGACTATAAAACATAGGTAGACATATGAATTATAACAAATGCAACTCATACAGAGAAAGAAATGTGTGATGAATACAGCTTTCCACATGCACCATTGTAAATGTTCAAAGACAGGGGAGACATTTGATCTGCCATAAGAACCACTGTGGATGAGAAAGTAGAAAACCCATGAGCGACACAGAAATTCAAGCTACAGCTTCTGTATCCTTGATAATCACCTGAGATACAGTTTGAAATGACCAGTTATTCTGCCCAGAATGGAGCCCAAAGTTTCGTCTCAAAGGCTAGTAAGTCAGAAGCCATAAAATGTTCCTCTCTGCTCACCTTTCCCTTTTAGGAAGGAACAACCATCCTGAGTTGCATAGATGGATAATATGGATGGAAAAGATACTCCAGTCAACCTGGAGCTTAAGTCTGAAGGATATTGCTTTCACCACAGCTCTAATAGTGGATTTACAAAGGCAAAGAAACTCATTTAGCTCAACCTTCCTTAAATCTTGTTATAACTTGGAATGGAAAAAAAAATATTGACATGATTGAGAGATTTGGTAAAGTGGCAGAGACTGAACAAGGGTTAATGATATATTTTGGGGCTGGGTGAACAAGACCGTATAGCTTGGTAGGGGTCATGATGTTCTTTTTCAGTACACAGCACAGGCTGATTATGTAAGGGCATTTTCTGCTGGGCAGAAATGCAGTTTCTTATGGATGCAATTTTTTACAGATGCAGTGCTCAATACGTGAATGAAACACTTCACTGCTGATCTGTCCCATACTGGGGAAGCCTGTCCTGGAGAAACAGCCCTATTGATAGAGGGTGCTCATTGCCCTGCCTTACTTTCTGTTCCTTCAGACAACAGTCTACACTTCATGGCACCGAATCAAGCTATGAAGGTCAGTCATGTGGTGTATTGCTGATGGTAAATGTTAATTTTTGACAGATTTGTAGGACATATAGCTTGTCTGTATTCATCTCCTGATGTTCCTATTATCATTATTTATCACTGGATCATGATAGCTCCTGAGTCCCAGTGGAGCTGCACTGTGCTAAGTACTATAGAAACACATGCCTGGCTTTGCTGTTTTGGCTTCTCTCCAGTAGATCAGCTATATTCATGCATCTTCTGCCTTGCTATTCTGATTTTTTTCCTGTTCAACAAAGGGGATATTTAAAACACTGGGGAGAGGAGACTGGGGGGATTGATCACGTAAGATCTTTTGCTTGTTAATCTGTAAGTGTCCTTGCTCCGCTTTCCATTGCACTGACAGAAAAACATGACTGGCTCTTTGCTGGATGTGCAACTATCCCAGCATATTCTGTTAGTTGCCACATAGCTACTGACTTCAGTATGATCTGCAAAGCAGAGAGGTGCTGTGGCACTTTCAATTATACAGATGAAGCTCTGGTATCAGTGCAGGTTTGTCACTTGCTTGAAGCACATGCTGAATCTCTGTGATGTGAGCTTAATTAATTTAACCTACTCTTTCCTATCAAAGTGTCCTGGTTTCAGCTGGGATAGAGTTAATTTTCTTCTTGGTAGCCGGTATGGGGCTGTGTTTTGGGTTCAGGACGAGAACAATGTCAATGCTAAGTACCGCTAAATAGTCGCTAAGTAGCGCTTACACTGGTCAAGGACTTTTCAGCTTCCCGTGCTCTGCCCGGTGCACGGGGGGGCTGGGAGGGAGCACAGCCAGGGGCGCTGACCCAGACTGGCCAAAGAGTTATCCCATACCACATGACGTCATGCTCAGTATATAAGCTGGGGGAAGAAGAAGGAAGGGGGGGACATCTGGCGTGATGGCGTTTGTCTTCCCAAGTAACCGTTACGCGTGATGGAGCCCTGCTTTCCTGGGGATGGCTGAACACCTGCCTGCCAATGGGAAGTAGCGAATTAATTCCTTGTTTTGCCTTGTTTGCGTGCGCAGCTTTTGCTTTACCTATTTAACTGTTCTCTTTTATTTTACTTCAATTATTAAACTGTTCTTATCTCAACCCACAAGTTCTCTCCCTTTTACCCTTCCGATTCTCTCCCCCATCCCAAAGGGGGGAGTGAGCTCGCGGCTGTGTGGTGCTTAGTTGCTAGCTGGGGTTAAACCACGACACAAAGTCTGATGTAAAATACTCACAACTGGCCCACTCTTGGCTAAGCTGGTTGAGAGAATATCCCCAGGTGGAGATTTATCTCATGCAAGATGTACTGGAAAGCGTCCTCTTGCCAAGCTAGGTTGTTTCCAGCTTTGTACATTGTGAGGGCAGGGTCACAAGTACAGCCTCTTTAAGTTTCTGTGAAGTGGCAGAGCAAGGCTAATCTCCATCTCTGATGATGGAGAGTGCAGCACCAGCATGATGGGCTGATATTTTTCTGATACCCAAGGGATCAACCTTGCTTCTTTGGGACCATACTGAAGCCAAAGATGAGATAATGTGTATTTGGGGAGGAAAACCCATCATTTTCTAATACAGCCTGGGATAGGAATTTTGCTACTCCTGCAGGAGAAGGGATGGATACTCCTGAGAATGGGATTCCTCTTCAAATTGCAGTTCAGAACTATCTGAGCAGACTTATGCACCTGAATTAGTTCCCAGAGCCCATGCTGAGCACTGTTCACTAGTAGTTTCGTACCATGTAGAGGACCTTGTAGCTTAAAGGCTATAGGGCAACAAGGGGAAGCCTATAGTGATGCTCTCCACAGCAGCTTCTGAGTGGAAAGGAAGAGGAGCCCATACCTTCTTGGCCACACTTGCAGTGACTGAGTAAATCCCCCCTCTGAAAATACCTTGTGCAGACTAAGCAGGCAAAAGCCGCATGGAGCTGTTGAGCTGAAAGGCCCCCATAAACCCATGCCACCCGTACCAAACTGGAACTTTCCTCTGCCCAAAACAGTGTCCAATTACCTCGCAAATAACCTTCAATAATGCAGTATTACCTGGCAGAGAAGGAACACTTTGCTATAGCTCATTTTTCACAGGCCCAGCAAATGCACCGAGTTCCCCACCTTAGGTTAGCTCAGTCGTTGGTGTTAATTCTCTCTCTCCAGGCCCGGGGATGAGCAGCCCTGGCTATGCGGAGATAGCTAGCCTGGGGTCAATGCTTGGGTGACTTGTCTGCCTTCAACATTGCATAGTGTGGAGGCACAGATGAAGAAGGGACATAGCAGTCAGGATGGAAGTAATGTTTTTTTTATCACTACCTGTTGAGGGGAAACACATAAAATTCCTGGGAAGGAAGCAGAGATGTTAGGGTTACCAGGCAACCACCAGTAGGAAAAAATAATGTGAAAAGAGAGCGGGGAAGAAGGGATCCAATCAAGGACCTGCCTGGCCAATTAGGTGCCTGAGACAGTGATGGAGTGAGAACATTAAGATTTCATAGTAGGTGAGGAAATCTGTTTTAGGTAGACAGAAGGTGCAGAGAAAAAAGGTATGTGACTAAATGGACAGAGCAGAGATGAGAATTCTTCACTGAAATGGAATAAACCCCTTTATTTTAAGCATTGTAAGGCCTGGGGTTGTTCAAGCAGAGAGATTTTTAGAGGTTTCGTTCATGTTCTGCCACCAATGCTGCTTGTTGGATTTTGCAGTTCTCTCCAACCTTGAAAAAATGAAATCAAGCGTTTCTTTTTCGCTTCCTGATCTGATCAGCCTGTCCACGTTTTGCATCCTCCCACCGGGTAGCACAGGGCTCACTGCCAAACCAAAGCCCTGGTTTTTAATAGAAAATACAGTAAACCAGGAAAGCAAGTCCTGATTTCATTCATCAGACTAGAGAGACTCTTATTTTATTAAAATGTTCTTTCAGATCAGCCCAGTGCCTGACTAAGGGCAGAAAAATCAAGGACTTCACAATTTGGCCATATTAGGGTTTGTAACACATGGTAAACTGATGGCATTTAAAGCTTACTGAGAGGTATTCTACAAATGCTAAGTCTGTAGTGTGGTCTGGATATTGGTATTATTAGATTATTAGGCATGTGCAATACAGAGGATGCACAGGGAGTTGATTACTTTGCTTTTCTTCCCTTCCCTCTCCCGGGCAAGCCTTGGCTGTAAGTGGTCACTCACTGCCTGCTTGTTGGCAGCAAGCGGGGCCAGGGCTCTGCTCCAGGGCTCTGATCTTCCCTTTGGTAACTGGGTGGAAATAAAACACCAGTTGACTCACAATCCAGCAAACAAATGCAGACAAGTAGAGCCGTGCAGGATGGAGGCCGTGCTCCGGGGTTATCTGACAGCTCCCTCTGCCCCTTCCTGGACATCGGTCTGCGTCTGACTCGTGCGGCTCTCAGGACATGGGGAAGATTCTGCTTGTCCCACCAGTCCCCTCTGAATGATCCAACACCTGCAGGCTGGACTTGTTGCACCCTTCTCTATCGTGGGCTTTTGTGTTGATAATGCCAATGCAGCAGCAGGGATGCTAAGATCAGAGATGCCTGCAGAAACACAAAAGCCAGCGTGGTTTTAATATGTGATCATGTGCGAGATGACATAGCTGGTGCTTCTTTCCTTGGGAGCTCATTTCCCCTCCTGCCTGCAGTTGTTAGCAGCCATGTGGCATCCTGACATTTCGTCTTTATTAACTTCTTGACAGATAGCCTTTTGGGGTTTATTGGGAGATTAATTGTTTTCAGGAAGCTTTTAGACTGTTAGCAAGGTTTTATCTTTTTTTTCCCCATCCCTTCGAACAGGTGACTCTAATAACGCACTATGAGATGTATTAAAATGCTCTGTGGATGCCAGGAGCATTACTCTTCTCACTGTTCCCCAGCTTCTCTGCTCTTTGCAGCCCAGAGCTGAGAGCAACGAGGGGGGACCCACTTTTGAAGAGGGCACCAGCTGCAGCCATCGTTGCAGCCACTTTAGTTAGATCTTCACTGTGGCATTTTTCCAGGAGAAAAAAAGAGCACACAAGCCTGGCTATTTTTTTCTACAGTCAATGCATGTGATTAGCGGTATTTATAAAAGCTGTGCAGAAAACAGCATCTCAGGAAAAGGAAAAGTACAGGCAGATGCACTGAACGAAAGGAGAAATTAACAGACTTTGAAGTCAGCAAAAGTGCCTGATTAAGGATTTAAAAAACAGAATTTTGCAATTTGGCTGTGCTATGGGTTTCTATAGCACGACTCGATGGCTTTTGAGGCCTACTGGAAGCTATTCTGTAAATGACTGCATGTGTAGTGCCATCTGAAGATACTGGTAACGTTGCCATTGTTTTCAGGGTGGAAAGAAGGAATCTTCCCCAGCAAAAATATTAAAACAAAATAAGGGGGATGAACTCATAGTAGCCCACTCAAACCTTCCCTTTCCCCCCTTTAAAATTTTGTGATTTCAGCATTTTCCTTGGGTTGCTCATAATGTTCTATCACTGGTTTGTTTATTTTTTGATGTCTTTCCCCCAAACCAGAAGATAAGCATTTAAAAGAACATTTTCCCATTCCTATTTACTATAAAACCAGTAGCAAATCGCTCATTTCATAAGTAATTCAAGCCCAGCAATTTTGCATTAGCATAGGAATTTAAATCTCCCTTGTGCTTCACTGCAGAACTAGATTTGCCCAGAACATGGAATGGGACTTGGAGCTTTTTACTATTAATCTGCAAGTTCAAACGCAGGTTGGCAGAATCCAAAGCGCTGTGATGATCTCCTTGTTCAGCAGCCTCTAGTATGTTTTGGAAACTGCCCAGAGTATAATGATAAGGATACACACACAATACTTTTCACCTGATGGCATATAGCTGGTTTATTTCTTCCGTCTCCACGGACTGCTAGAGGTGTGCACGGAGACGGTTTTCCTTCCATTTGTAGATGTAGTCCTCTCAATTTAGCTGTGTTTATTTGAGACTATAAAGGGAGTCCTTGGTAGTGTCCCCACTGTACCCATAACATGATTGGAGTGCTCAGCACTACCAATCTTGCATCCACTGGAGATAACGAACATTGTAAATTAGGGGCAGTCTCTTTTGGTACATGTACGTGTAGTGCCTAGCAGAGGGGGGCATAGTAGGATGAGATTCCTCATTAGCTCTGATCAGACTAATACATAAAAATAATTCCACTGGGGGGGAGGGTGACACTAAATGACATCCAAACACCAGGCATGAAAAGGTGCTAGTTTTTATCCAAGCGTTTTATGCATTTTTAAAACACACAAATGGAATGAATATGTCTAAATAGTCATTGTGTAAGGTGCCTTTCTTTGACATTAAAAGCGGTGTGCATAAATTCCTCATTTTACCTGATAGCTTTCATTAGCTCTCCATCTGTAATCCACACCTCCTGCTAACAAGGACAGAACCGCAATACTCTTTAGGACTCTCCCTTTAGAGGAAGCCGAGTGAAAAAGCCCTAGACTTTTATGCTGCAGTAGAAGGTGAAAATGTTACCAGATGAACAATTTTTTCCAGCAGTGCTTTGGCTAGTCTCACCATGTAATTGAAGATTTATTGTAAGCCATCAAACCCTATTATTTCCCATCCAGGAATCTTTGCTTTTCAGCCCCTCACTCATCCAAGGACACAGTTGCTGAGGAGAGGTGCAGAGTCAGCAGGAAAGATGGACAACATGAATAATTAAAATGGAGGTTGAGTTCCCATTTGCTACTGAAAAGAAATGGTTTGCACAAAAATAGAATGAGACAGGGCATCAGAGATGTTCCAGAAGGGTGGCTGTTATGTCTGTTGGCATTTCTGATCTCTGGGAGGATTGTTCATGACAGGGATATTTGAATATTGGTTTAGAATGGCAACCCCTATCATAATTTTATTCGGAAACACTCTGTTGTGGATAACGCTAGAGAGGTGTGTTTAGCAAAGGTAGAAACTGCTAACAAGTAGCAGTTAACTAATTAATGGGGATCTGCAGTGTGTGCACATGTGAATTACCCAGTGGAAAAGTATGTTATACAGAATATTATCTCAGTAGCAAAGACAAGCACTCAGAAATGAGAAAATTGAAAAATTAAACTTAGCTTTGATTTTAATGTAGTTGTGCCATTAAAGACTATCAAGTGCCTTGTTTCCATGGCTTCCTTCTGTATTAAGTGTTAAGGGTGGACAGTGCTCACCTGTTCAGTATTCTGTTTTCTTCCACTGTTCAATCTTTTTTACTTATTTTTTGCACATTAAGCAAATCCTTTTTTGAAGAGGGGATTATTAATTTCCTCATGACACTAACCACCTCAGCATCACTATATTTTTTCAGACATTATTAAATTTATTTTCATAAACCACTCAGAGCTAAGGGACCTGTGATCACCCCCCTTTTAGAGATGCAGCCTTGAGGCACAGAGATTACAAAAATCTTATTTTGAGTGCTTAAACTGAGAGAGATTTCAGAGAACTTGACTTCTCAGAGTGCAGAGAATTATAAAACACACAAAGCATGACCACCATAACTTTATTTGCAGTGAGGGCTCAGCACATCTATAAATCGGATCCCTGGTGTCAGTCTCCAACAAATGAGAAACTGAAATTACTGGACAACTGTGAAATGTTAGGTTGAAAAAAACTTCATTAATATAATGTACGACTATATCACTGGCAAGAATAGAGTCCAGTTCTCCAAAGCAGCATTCTTCCGCCTTAACTATTTGCTCTTGTCACTTTCTGTAACCTTCACTTGGTACCTTGACATCTTTCAACGTCTGAAACACCTAAAGCAAGTGTTCTGCAGCCAGCTCTCCTTCACAGAAAACAAACCCAGTATATCCACAAGTCATGTAATGACTCTAATATATTGAACAAGACAGGAATCCTGGGGAAAAAAATAAAGGAGAGTATGCAGTTATGCAATTAAAGTCCATCTCCTAATGCATCAGTACAAGAGGACTGAATAAAGAGCACAGAAGCAGCGTCAGCTCTGGTTTGTCCTAACTTTTTGGTTGCTCTCATACAATAATAATAATATCCCTTTCCTGTACTTTATGCAAACTATACATGTCTCTAACAGAAGGCAAAGAAATTCCATCACCAGTTACCACCCCAATGTGCCATCAGCGAGGTGATAACCTCCATGCTCACTTCACAGACCCCGTGCTCCCAGTGAGGGAACGGCTGATACTGGCAGCCCTCCGCAAAGGCTCGGGCGAGACAGGGGCATGGAGCTACGCTAGTGGGACACGGGGGTACTGGGCGCTCTGTACAGCAGTTTGGTAGATTGTGGCTGTCAGTTTTGATGAAAAGCTTGTTAATCTTCAGCATATGGATATTCATCCACCCACTGAATGGTGTTCTTAACCCTATAAATAACTGGTGATATCACTTAAGAGTCAAAATGCCAAGGACCAAACCTCAGGACAGGAACCGTGCAGTGTTCTGATGGTGTGATCTCAAGCATCCCGTATTATTCCCTCATGTAACCTAAATCAGGGCTACCCCAGCCAGCTCGACCAGGATGGGTGTGATGCTCAGCAAGAACCTGCAGCCCACATCTCTTTCACTTTGAAAGCGACCGGCAACTACCAGGGGGCCAAGATGTGGTGAAAATGATTGTAAAATGCATGTATGTCTGTTTGTGAAAAAACACTTCAGAAGTAGCATTAAAAATACGTTTAGTTTTCATCATTAATGCTGTCATTCTGGTTATGCATCCCTCATGGGTGAAGAGCAGGTGACCTGGCGGTTGTGCTGGGAGGCTGGGGCAGCACAACCCTCCGGTTCTCGCTTGTGTTGTCCCGGCCAGCGGCTGTCTGCTGGGACGAGGGACGTTCTCCCATCCCATCCCATCCTATCCCATCCCATCCCATCCCATCCCATCCCATCCCATCCCACCTCACCTCACCCCACCCCACCCCACCCCACCCCACCGCACGGCAGGGCTGGCCGGGGACCGCCCTCACCCCGCTGCCCCCGCCCCTCTGCCGGAGTCCCCGCCCACTCCCCGCCTCCCGCCCCGCCTCCCGCCCCGCCAGGCGTGGCGCCGCTC
This sequence comes from Theristicus caerulescens, assembly GCA_020745775.1. NCBI lineage: Eukaryota > Metazoa > Chordata > Aves > Pelecaniformes > Threskiornithidae > Theristicus > Theristicus caerulescens. The sequence goes on from CM036564.1 coordinate 32,620,318, forward strand.
TCGTCTCCCGTCTCTGTTGCCGGCGCCGCTCTACCCCGCTTCCGGTCCTCGCCACCTCCCCCTGTCAGGGCGGCGGGCGGAAGTGGGCGGTGCGGCCATGGCGGCGGTGGATATCCGAGGTAGGGCTGGGGGCTGTCTGGGTGCTCGGGGCTCTCCGCTAGCGGCCCTGGCGGGCGGGGCGCGCTTCCCGCGGCTCCAGGCCTTGGGGGGGCTGCCGCCTCCGTGTCGGGCTGGGGGCCCTGCCCGCTGCCCCGGGCTGAGCTCCGTCGGGAGCGCGGAGGGATGAGCTCCCTCCGCGGGGCAGAGCGCGGCGGGCCCGACTGTCCCGGGCAGCTGCGGCTGAAGGCGGAGGTCGGTGTCCAGGCTCCGTCCTGGCTGGCCGGAGGTTGCTGTGCTAATAGTGTTCGCTCCAAGGAGCGTCCAAGTTGCTGGTGCGGCCAAAGGTGCGAGGATAATCAAGCTGCTTCCGTTATTAGTGCTCTGTAGGGGTAACGGAGCTCCTCAGTTTGCTTGTATGTCTTTGAAAACTCTGCAGAAGAGAGTTCAGTAGCGTTGCTAATGCATCTATGTCATGAGAAGGAACCGGGAGGAAAAACTGACAAAAAAGACGTTTTCTTGGGCATGAGGCAGGCTAGGGGGGTGTGTTCAGGGCCGCCTGGGAAAAACGAGCCTCCCTTTTGGTACGCTTCTGCCCTTTCAGGTGGAATAAGGAGGTCCTGGGGTGAGATGGTAACATAAGGGAACAGCTGAAAGAGAGAGTTTTAGCTCGGAGAAGTGTGGAGGAAAGTGGGGAACACCGGCATGTGTGGGACGTGCACGAGACCAAAGCAGTGAGTTAGGCTGGTAATCTTAACAGCGCTTCGGGTGGATGTGATGAGGCAGGCCAGGTGTTAGAAAAGCCAGAAAGCAAGCTGAAGTACCTGAGAACAAGAAAGGTTTGGGTGAGAATTCAGGTGTATGAATAGAAAGAGAGAATGTTTTGAAGAAGAAGGGGTGATATTTGAATGAAGTATTAGAAAAAGTTTACATTGTAAACAAAATACAGCTTAAATTACTGTGAAGAGTTTGAACTTTGAGAAAGGAAGAGGGGGTTGAGAGGGTATGAGAAAGGAAATTATTTTTCTCCGTAAAAGTGTCTGAATGGAGTCACACCAAAAGCCTGTGTGGTGGAGTTTCAGGGAATGACCAAGAGCAGATATTTAGGGAAAGCCCATGAGTGATTAATTTTAATAATGCCACAGATGTCTTCTGCTTTTTTTTTTTTTTCCCAATTGCTTAGTTAATGATGTCTGCGGCCCTGTTTGGTTTTCTGACTGTTTTGTTTCAGATTGCAGCAAGGAACTATGTGGACAGTTAATGGTAGGAGTGCTGTATTAAGTTATTAGCTGGTGTGACAACCTTCTGTCTTAATCCAGATCGTTTAAGCTTCCTCAAAGTCTTGTACCTAATATGGCTCAACATACTGAGTTTGAAGCATACATCTATTTTTAAGCTATCAAACTATTTTACTGTTCCTCTCAGTTTGTCAAAGCCTGGCGTTGGGCTATCCAGCTGGCAAGGCCAGGTACAGCACATTGTGTGAATTACTCTCCTCTTATTTTTTGCCATGGTTTGCTGACTTGTATCCTAAATTGTCCTGACATTCTTGGCAGATTGGCAGTATTGTCACGAGCACTTTACTTTTACATCTGTGATGCAAATTCCACAAAAATGCTTTGAACAAGATGTCCTGTTTTTGAAAGGAACAGAGAAGCAGGAACACCATCCTTTCTTTCTCATACCCAAAATAAACAGAAGTACTCCCTTCTTAGTGGGAATAACAGGCGTGTCAGGTTCATGCTTGCTTTTGTTCTTCCTCCCCTTCTTTCCAAGAATAGTTTAAGAGAAGAATCTTACTAGTTATAAAGGCAGTTATAAATATTGGCACTAGGCAGCTATGGATACTTGAGCCTTAGAGCCCAACTTTATATTCCATTTTATGATACTGTATATAGATTGATAAATGTATTATAGCTATATAGATATATATGAATCTTGCCTGACATTCCTTTTGAGAAATGTAGTTATTGTTAATCATACAAGCAAGAAAAGTTTGTATTTGAAATGTAATATGAGAATTTATTATGGCAAGAATGCAAGCACTTAAGATTTTGGTTTTGTTGGGAAGGAAAGCTTGTCTTTTGGTTTTGAAGGGCATTTAGGATAATCAGCGCTACCACAACTTAAGTGCTTAGTAATGGATCTTAGTGCTGTGTTTCTGAGACTTCCTTTTTTTGTAGTGAGGAGAGAGAATAGCGTATGTGAAATAACAGGAGTGCCTCTAGACTGTGGGGTTTTTCCCCCCCCCCCTCTCTATGGAAGAGTTAGGCTGGCAATTCTGAGATTAATGAGGCAAAATGATTTACATGTGACTATTTATGCTGCATTTTTCCTGGTTTGCTGGGCAGCTAGTGTTACTTTATTAACTGTTCCTCAGAGAAGCTGCTAATAGTATATGAGCTGACATTTTTGGAACTGATCCAGTCTTCCTTGAACATGCAGAGTTGTCGCAGAAGTAAAATATTCACAGTGGAATGATAAGTGGGAGTTCTTGATATGTATATAATGCGCGAACATAAGGGAATGGTTCTTGTGAGAAGGGAATTTCAGTTCTGCATTCAGTCTTCGATGGCTTCTCATCATTTAGTTTTTTAATTCTAAACAATGCATGCCTTTGTTTCCTGCTTTCTCATGTCTTGAAAATTCTATTTGCTGCTGCTGCAATTTAAAATGGATGAATTTCAGGATGCTTGTCAAGGTGCTGGGCATCGGTCGGCGGGTGGTGAGCAATTGTACAGTGTACCGCTTGCTTTGTATTACTGTTCTATTTTTATTTTACTTTAGTTATTAAACTGTTTTTATCTCAACCCACGAGTTTTCCCCTTTTGCCCTTCCGATCCTCTCCCCCACCCCACCGGTGGGGGGGTGAGCGAGCGGCTGCGTGGTGCTTAGTTGCTGGCTGGGGTTAAACCACGACAGTGCCTCATGGATCTTCAATGTTAGCAGATTTGTTGACTGTGGAACCAGTTGTTGACAGTGGTTTCTTTAGTCTGCTTGAGGAACATCATTTTGCTGCAGTGTGATAATAAAATGCAGGGATTTTAATTCAAATGTCCCCAGATCTGTAGGAACTTATCTGGCATATAATGATTTAAAGGTTATAGAGTATAGTTAATTTAAAAAGCTTGCTATTTCATGTAGTTGTTAGTACTCTGTAGTTAGATTTCTGTAATGTCCACTTGAGTTATGGAATAAGGAATTTGCTGCAGGCAGTTTGGCAGATTTAATTGTAGAGTCAGGAATAGAATCTGTTGTTCAAGACTACTGGGAAACATCTGCCCAATGATAGCGTCTTTGTGTCTGCCATTTTGGGGTTTTTTGTTTGTTATAGATTTTACCCATATAAAAAATAATTTTTGAAACACAACAGTATCAACTGCTATGATATCATACAGATATGTATTTTAGTAACAGAACATCTTAGAAATGTTAACAATGCCACTATTTTGTTTCACTCAATAGTTTACGCGTTGACTTTAGCAAAAGAAAACTCTTGGTTTAATTAATAGATCTCTACAGCGGTTTGCCTATTTTCAGTTTCATAGTTTACAGCTTGGAAACTATTTTTGTAAGAAATGAACTGTTCTAAACTTGACCAGGCTCAGATTTAGTGTGGGGTGTATCACTGTTTTGTTCCCCCCCCCCCCCCCCCCCCCCGTAATGGATCCTAACTTAATTTAGTAAATTCAGCTTACTTACCAGAGACCTAACTTTCAATAGGAACCATGCTTTGAATTGTCTTTCTACTCAGCTCTGTGGTGCATAAAATAAACTGTATATAATACTACTGAGTAGATGTAGTATGGTAATATTGTACTGTATGTAATGGTACATACAGTATAAGAGCTAATTAACTTCCACCAACGCAGCGCACACACCCTGCTCACATCCTTGACACATAAAGGTATGCCAGCAGCTAGTGGTCAAGGAAAGAAAAGTGCAATAATAAAAGATTATATTTCTATTGTGTACCTACAACAGAACTGCAGAAGGTTAAAGGATATCAATTATTATTCGAACTCTGTGAAACACATTTTTAATTAGAACTGGTTTGTGTGAGGCTGTGTTCCACTTCCTTACCCTGCTATAATCATTAACTGGTGGCAATTTACTCTTGCAGGTATTTGTAGTGTTTCTGGCTGCTTTGGTACTCAGTGTAGATTTCTCTTCTCAGATAATCTCTTGGGAATTTCCTGGGTTGACAGCTCCTGGATTCCAATATTAAACAATGGGAGCGTGTTGGACTATTTCTCAGAGCGAAGTAACCCGTTCTATGACCGAACATGTAACAATGAAGTTGTCAAAATGCAGCGGATGACCTTGGACCATTTGAAGTAAGTAGTAACTTGGAACTGCTTCCTGTGCAGTGTCCTTTGCCTCTCCATCCAGAGGCTTTGATGGTTGCACGGAAGCATGCTGGAAACCTCCTTCTGTTCTGTTCTTTTTAGTCCCACTGCTTGCCAGGAAGCCCAGCTTTTCTTTGTATTTGATGTCTTCTACTTCCTCTTATGCCATTTCAAGGAGGTGTTAAGCATGAAGGATTCTATGTATATCCTGAGATTCCAGTATATCACCTTATAGATATTTCTCTGAATTAGAAAAGCTGTCTTCTCTCATCTTCTCAGCTCAACAGAACCCGAGTAATGGTAATGTAGTTAAGTGTCTTTCTGTGGTGAAAAGGGTTTATGTTAGGGGATACTTAGGGTTCATAGATAGTTTGTGTTTCCATATTCCGCTGGCTGTGTGCCATAATTAGTACATAATTCCTCCAAAGAGCTGGCTTTTTAGTATGGATAATAAAAGTAGTGAGTGTTGTAAATAAACTGATCACACATGGTTGTGTAATGAGGTTGCAGCATGCGCAAGTTAACTTTCTTTGCAGTTCCCCATCTGCTACACTGAGCACAAGTGAGGTATTTGAGAACTATTTAAAGACTCCACAATATGATAGGGAGTGTGCAAGCTGAGCTAAAAGTTCATTGGTAAAGTTGCTTGTGCTCAGATGTGGTTGTGGAGGGAATTTCACATCAGACGCACAGATGGTCACGCTGGTCCTTTGTTTCTTTGTTTAAATGACATCTCTGTGATGATAGTGTGTTGTCTTTCTTGCTATTTATTTGTTTGCTAACATGTTCTACTTAAATGTTGTGTCAGGTTGTTGTAACTCCCTTTGTGTATGCAGCTAGGTTTTGATAGCTAGCTCGGGAAATCCTATGCCTCTATTTACTGCACATTATATAGAAGAGCTTCCAAAGCATCAGAACTTTGTCCCTTTACTGCCAGGCCATTTGGTAGGTCTTCACATCCTACAGATTTTACTTAGAAGAAGATATTTATTCTGGTTGCTTCTTTTTCAGCCAGATGGTTGGAGTGGAGTACATCCTTCTTCATGCTCAAGAGCCCATTCTCTTCATTATCCGGAAACAGCAAAGGCAGTCTCCAACACAAGGTAAGGTCACTCGGTTCTTGTCACTGTTGAGAAGGCCAATCATCTAGTCACTTTTGCCTGTTCCTAATTTGTGTTTAAGCACTTCTGGTTCCCCTTTTCTGTCTTTATCTTAAATCTAAATAAAAGGGTATGAGGCTTTGTGGTGGGGTGGAGATATTTCGTCTAACGGTGACCTCTAATGTGCTAATAGGAGGGATTGCCATCTTGTGGTGAAATGTGAAGAGTGCAATGAGAAAGTGCTGCCCTGTGGTATATTTTACCATGGTAAATTGATAATGGCATTCATGCCACGTCGTATTTATCTGTTAGGCTGTGCAAGAGTTTTCATTTTAATTATTTGAATATAAGGCTGACAATATCATTGCTTGGGGCTGATGAGCTTAGTTTAGAGCTAATCATCTGAAGTGGCTAGTATGCGATTTATTTATTTGTTTATTTTGCTGAACCATGATTTCCACTAGTTAGGGAGAGGGATCATTCATGCTTCTGTTTGTGTCATGTCACTCTCTTATTTTGCACTATTTCCACCTTCAGCTGTGGGTTGGTTATACTGCTGAGTAGGTCAGTAGAAGACAATGACCCATGTGGAAGATGACCATGAGATACTGCAAATGCTTGTTGGTTTGGTTATTCCTCTGAGAACTGAGTATTTTGGAATCATGAGGGAATCTTGTGACAACAGCACCACTCCTTCTTACAGTGTCACTGATGACCTTTCCAAGTTTTAAGTGAAATACCTTAGCTTTTTTTTCCATTGCATGCAACTGGCTTCATTATTCCTTTTTAAGCTTAAATTTGTTTATGTGTGTGTGATTAATTAAAAAAGTAACCGCTTTTCAATAGTTATTGGACTGTCTTCTGTGTTTACTGCATGTATATGTAAAATAAGCTGGTTATTTCAGAGTAAGCTTTACAGAAAAGAAAGGCAGGGTTAATGCTAGGTATTTCTTAACTTTGTTTTTTAGTGACTTAAGCTCTGCATATGCATTTTGGTCTTGTGCAGGATTTTGCCTTGTCTAGCAATGCTTCTTATTTGCTTATATCAGGTAATGGCCTCTTTATATTGCAGTTTCATACTGAAAAAGAACATATATGATGCCTTCTTTTAATAGATTTGAGTTGTTTCTTTATTAAAGGTTTTGAACCTTTAGGTTTGACCTAAACCTCAAGGTTTTCAGGCCCCTGAGCTGGGAGATGGAGACAGGACACAGAATGAAGTCCCAGTTGTCAAAGAGATGGCAGTCACCGACCTGCTCCTCCACCTAGATGCCAGTCTAGGGGGCCAGATGGGATCCACCCAAGGATACTGAGGGAGCTGGCAGAGGAGCTTGCCAAGCCACTCTCCATCATTTATCAGCAGTCCCGTTCAACTGGGGAGGTCCCAGATGACTGGAAGTTCGCTAATGTGACACCCATCTACAGGAAGGGTCGGAAGGAGGATCCGGGGAACTACAGGCCTCTCAGCCTGACCTCGGTGCCGGGGAAGGTCATGGAACAGATTGTCTTGAGTGCCATCACGTGGCATGTGCAGGACAACCGGGGGATCAGGCTCAGCCAGCATGGGTTTATGAAAGGCAGGTCCTGCTTCACTAACCTGGTCTCCTTCTATGACAAGGTGACCCGCTTAGTGGATGAGGGGAAGGCTGTGGATGTTGTCTACTTGGACTTCAGTAAGGCCTTTGACACCGTCTCCCACAGCATTCTCCTGCAGAAGCTGGCTGCTCACGGCTTGGACAAGTGCACTCTGCGCTGGGTTAAAAACTGGCTGCATGGCCGAGCCCAGAGAGTGGTGGTGAATGGAGCCAAATCCAGTTGGTGACCGGTCACGAGTGGTGTTCCCCAAGGCTCAGTGTTGGGACCAGTTCTGTTTAATATCTTTATCGATGATCTGGATGAGGGGATTGAGTGCACCCTCAGTAAGTTTGCAGATGACACCAAGTTGGGTGGAAGTGTTGATCTGCTGGAGGGTAGGAAGGCCCTGCAGAGGGACCTGGACAGGCTGGATTGTTGGGCTGGGGCCACCTGTATGAGGTTCAACAAGGCCAAGTGCCGGGTCCTGCACTTGGGTCACAACAACCCCAGGCAACGCTACAGACTTGGTGCGGAGTGGCTGGAGAGCTGCCTGGCTGAAAAGGACCTGGGAGTGTTGGTTGACAGCCGCCTAAACATGAGCCAGCAGTGTGCCCAGGTGGCCAAGAGGGCCAATGGCATCCTGGCTTGTATCAGGAACAGTGTGGCCAGCAGGACCAGGGAGGTGATAGTGCCCCTGTATTTGGCACTGGTGAGGCCGCACCTTGAATACTGTGCTCAGTTTTGGGCCCCTCACTTCAAGAAGGACATCAAGGTGCTGGAGCATGTCCAGAGAAGGGCAACGAGGTTGGTGAAGGGTCTAGGGCACAAGTCTTACGAGGAGCGGCTGAGGGAGCTGGGGTTGTTTAGTTTGGAGAAGAGGAGGCTGAGGGGAGACCTTATCACTCTCTACAACTACCTGAAAGGAGGTTGTAGTGAGGTGGGGGTCAGTCTCTTCTCCCAAGTAACAAGTGATAGGACGAGAGGAAATGGCTTCAAGCTGCACCAGGGCAAGTTTAGGTTGGATATTAGGAAAAACTTCTTCACCAAAAGGGTAGTCAGGCATTGGAACAGGCTGCCCAGGGCAGTGGTTGAGTCTCCATCCCTGGAGGTGTTTAAAAGACGTGTAGATGTGGTGCTTGAGGACATGGTTTAGTGGCGGACTTGGCAGTGTTAGGTTAACGGTTGGACCTGATGATCTTCAGGGTCTTTTCCAACCTTAACAATTCTATGATTCTGTGAATCTAGCTTTCAAAAGGTGAGTATGGAAATATCATGCAGCCCTTAATTTCCTGTTTTGACACTTTTTAAATCAAGAGCAGAGTTGGGGCTTCTACAACATGTGTGTTCAGACTTTCGCTGTAATGCAAATGTATGTTTGGTGGAACTTAACTGGGACTATTTGGTAACATTTTTCCTGTTGTGACTGTACGGTTTGTGCTAGGTACCTTGCTTGAGTCACATAGTTCCCTAGCTCAAATGTTACCCATGTGTTTCATTTTATCATGGTACAAATATTGGTGTATTTGAGACACGAGAATGGGGATGGAAAACTAAAATTTAGTGAGTTCACAGCAAGTGTTGAGTACTCAGGTAGAACTGGTGCAGGACTGTCTTAGGACTTCCATGTGTTTTTTTTTAAAAAAGTATATTTATATTTTAAATTTTTAAGCCAAGTTTTTGCCTATTTGAAGTGGTTTTGGAAAAGTCTTTAGATCCAATGACTAGGGAGAGTTACCTGTCTAGGAAAATAGGCTGCTCTGGTACAGAGCTGTGAGACAGTAAAGCTGCTGTTCTGTGTCTTGCTCCAGTTCTAAGGAAATGCTGAGAATCCTCTTTCTTTTGAGGAGAACTGGGTACTGGCTGTAATATGCACCCAGCTATCTTGGTCTGTTAATTTAGGCAGGTGTCCAAGCTTCATAAAATGCAAGTACTGGATGAATTGGGTCCTGTCAGTAAAAATAAGGACTGACATTGAGACTGAATATGTGTTAGTACAGATGGAGGAACTGGAACAAACGTGTGCACAGGTAAGATCCTTAGGAATGTGAAGCTGATAGCATCACTATAGTTTCTCAACTGAAGAATGTTTGGCAGAGTATTACGGAGGCAACTGTGACGTTCCTCTGCACTGCAGCTCTAATGAACAAGAATTTTTGTTGGGTCAGTAGAGGTTCCAAATCTGACTTAGCAAACGCCTTTGGAAGGTCATCTTTTTTTGGCAGAATGTTATTAATTTTGAAAGGCATACTCTGTGTGTGCTTAGATGCCATTGGGTCTGGGAAATCTAGCTAAAGAGGACTGTACAAGTTGAAGAAAGCTGAGGCCAGAAGAGTGAGATCTTATGTTGTGGTGGGTTTCTACCAGTAGCAAAGGCAAGTGGAACTACTTCCAGTGCAGTTCACTTGACTCCTTTTGTGTAGCTCTGAAAACCTCAACTCTTCTAAGGTCAATTATTTGTTTGCAGTAGGACAGGACTTAAAGCTGATGCTTTTCTATCTGTAAAGCAGACCTTGGGTTTTTTTTTTTTTCTCCTTATCAGTCTGTGGCTAGGGTGCAAATAAAGCACCTTGAAGGAAAAAGTTAAAAAGAGAAAATTTGGCGATGAGATGAATATTGCAATTTCTGCTGTTAACTACTGAAATTCAGCAACAAATACAGAGTCTTCAGCCAGAGCTTAAAACTGATCCTGCTTTTTTTTTTTTCTCCTTTCCCACAGTTATTCCATTGGCCGACTACTATATTATTGCTGGAGTGATTTATCAGGCACCCGACTTAGGGTCTGTCATTAACTCCAGAGTTGTAAGTGTTCTGTGCATTTGATGTATACCAGTTTGTATCTGCTTTTACTTTTGGTTGTTCCTCAGGCTGTTTCAATCCCTCCTTCACTGTTTTGAGGAAAGATCTTGTGTAGTATACAGTAACTTAAAACAAACCCCACTGGTTAATATGGTGTGTATCCCATGTGGAAATGAAAGATCCTGGGAGGGTGCGATATGATCCAAAAAGTAGGATACATTGTTTAAGGATGAAGAATCAGAATAACTGAAGCCACACAATTGGCGGAACAATATGAGTTCAAATAATCAAAAGAAAAACTAAATGACAAATACATATGAAATAATAATTAAATACATATTCAGTGAAGCTTGCTTTGGAAGGTTAAAGTCATGTAATATTTCTCTTTAAATGAGGCTTGTTTTTAAGTTAATGTATTTCTTTTTAAATTGGTTACTTGGGTTTGTTTTGATTTCTTCTGTTCTGGTAAACTGCTACTTTTGCAAGTTTTTCTCTGTCAGTTAAGAAAAGGTCTTGTAAGAGCCTGTTAAAGAGATTACATTCTTGGTCCAAAACTAGATGTCCCAAGTTCCCTTCCCAGAACAGAAATGAATATAGAATACTAATTTTAAAATCCCTGCTTTCAAAAATTTATACTGTATTTTCTCCTTAAATTCTGAACACTGCCTTATGTTCTTGTTCTGAAAGCTCACTGCAGTGCATGGAATTCAGTCTGCTTTTGAAGAAGCTATGTCCTACTGTCGCTATCACCCGTCCAAGGGCTACTGGTGGCATTTCAAAGACCAAGAAGAACGAGGTATGATTCCTAGTTGCTCCTGTGTACTTTCGGAGCGGGAAGGTAATGTAGGGAAAAGCTTGAGGCAATGCACAGTGATGGTGCAGAGATGAGGTAAAGTGTCCTTCTGTCTGAAGGATAAGTTAGTGCTTTCTATCAGGTGGAAGGAATCTTGCTTTTCTGTGCTGGTGGGGATGAACATCAAGGCATGGGTGGGAAATGAAAGTGGTGAGCCATGTGTCAACAAAGTGGGCAACTCTTCAACCTACTGGAGACCAAAGTACATTTTCAGAAGCCAAACTAGTTTGTCAGGAGGTAAGAATTGTCCTTAATCTGTCTTCCACAAAAAAAACCCCCTGATGTCAAAGGGGAAATGTAGGTGAAGTTTAGAGGAGAGACAAATACCAACTTGTCATACAACAAGGAGCTGCTAAGAGAACAGAACTTTTTTTTAATACAGCTTTCTCTTATATTTCTGACTTGCAGAGAAAGCTAAACCAAAAGCCAAGAAGAAAGAAGAACCAAGTTCTATTTTCCAAAGGCAACGGGTAGATGCTTTGCTTTTAGACCTAAGACAAAAGTTTCCACCCAGATTTGTTCAGGTATGACACTTATAAGCCATAGTATTACTGTAACTTACTTAGAACTTAAGGCAGTCATAAGTAATTGAACAGCTGGAACTGAATGGGAATTTTGTGTGCCTTCTGCAGTGGTAACATGGATTAGATAATAAATTTGAAATGGAAGGCTCTGATTGGAGTGTAGGATTCGCATTTGTAATTGCAGGAGTCATTAAAATCTTGGCAAAACTATGAGGGCAAATTTTATTATAGAAATTCCTTATCTAATCACAGAGGGTCTGTTCTTGTCAGCTATCAGATTTTGCTGCTGCTTCCAGTATCCTGCTTTGAGCGCAATCAAGCCACCACAGCTATTTTGTTTTAGTCAATCCATTGTTCTGGAGGCTTATTAATTAGTGTGGAAATTCTTGGCATTCTGTGAAGTTGTTGTGATTACCTCTGATTGTCTCTAGTAGCCATTTGTTCCACCAGGTCTTCTGCTTGGGAGCAAAGGAAATTGTTTACAGCATCTCACAAAACTGTTTATTCTTCAGATGTGGGAAAGACTGGCTAACTGTATATTTCTTCCTTTAGTGCTTTTCAGTTGTTAGAGGAAAAACTGGATGTTATAAAATGTTAATTGGATTTTGCTTGAAGTGTATTTAGTGATTCCTTCTACCCTCAACTCTTATGTATAAGGGTGCATTGGTTTATGTTCCTAAGTGAATAGTAGGAAGGGGTAAGAATTAGGACTTCGGTTCCACTGATGTGTGGTTTGTTTTTTTTTTTCTTCCTCCCCCACAGCAAAAGCCTGGAGAAAAGCCTATACCAGGTAAAACTCTAATATTCTCACAAGACTTAAAAAATAGGCTCTACATAGCAGTGTCTTCCAGTTGCCATATAAGCTCCTTGCTACTGAGGTGGTTAGGAATTCTGGCATTGCCTAATTGTGCAAAGTACTAGGTAAGAGTTCTCTGTGACAGCCAGAGTGAAATTGAAAAAATGTGTATTCTACTCCTGCCCTTTCTGTCTGTAAAACTGTATTGCCTGAAGGTCCAAATGCAGGAGATGGTCTTTGAAAGCAGGAGGAGGGTAAAAGGGTGAATGAGGGAAGAGTTTGGTCAGTGTAGCATCTTAGTGATTTTGCATGGTACTACAAGCTCAAGAAAGCATGTGGAGGCTTTGAGTTGATCATAAGCGACCTCAAAACAGGAAAATCATGAACTGTATCTTTTCAATCTATTCCACTTTTTTACCTGTATAGGTATGAATTTAGTCCTTGGTTATTCTTACACCTTTGAAATTAATTTTGCCCCTTTGATGTCAACAATATTTTCTAAGTACTCTGAACAGTATTTTAGGAATAAAAACTGGAGGTTTAACTTTCTTTTGCTGTTACTTCTTAAGTGGATCAAATCAAGAAGGAACCAGAACCAGCCCCTGAAGCTGTCAAAACAGAGGAAAAAGAGACTGTAAAGAATGCTCAGCAGAGTGCTGGTGCTAAAGGACCACCTGAAAAACGGATGAGACTCCAGTGAAGGGAGAAGTTGTTACACATCTGGATTAGTCAGTACCTGGAAAACAGGAGATTCTTGCTCCCCTTTCTTTATATTTAAGCTCTTCAACTGAGACTGATGATTCAGGGACTGAAGTCCCTGTAACAGCTTTTTTCTGTAGAAACCTGTCATGCAAATATTAATGTCAGGATGTGAGCTGTGTCAAAGAAGGTGTTTTCAGTCTTCATCTTATTTTGAATGTTGGCTTCTGAGAATGGTTTCTACATGGACATATTTTGCAGCCTCCTGAAATCTTTACAAACTCTTGCATCCCTTGTGTCTTGGTTTCCTATGTAAAAAAAAAAAAAAAAAAAAACTTTTATATAAAAAAAAAAATCTGAATTCTTGGCAAATAAAACTCCTGGCTGCTGGAATGCCTTTCTTAAATGCTTACTTTGTTAGTAGCAAATATGCCATATGTGCTGGCAGCATTTTTCTGCTTAGATATTGGAAAACATTGTATGCTATTTTGAGGAAGAAAAGTTCAACTAAAGGATTTAGGCTGCCTCCTATAAATTGCTGTGCCTTTAGTATGCTTGGTATACAGATAAAAGATTTGATAACTGGAGGCTGAAATCCATGTAATTAGATGTCAGACTGCTCCCAGTCTCTAAATGTTCTTAGGCACTCATTTTACTTAATGGCTAAGCTGGTCTTTTATAATAAAAGCTAGTGTTCTATGAGAGAGATTTATGATGACATCAAACAGGCTAAAAAGTCTTGCTGTTGCACACTCAGTGAAGCTGTTTATATTTCTCCTTTTTTCACTGTAACTCAAATGTATCAATTACATCTCTTCCTCTGTGCTTCTAGCACGTTCTTGCTGCATCTGATCACCTTGATTAGTCATCTGCCTTTTAGACCTGAGGAGGTAGGGCAGTGGAAGAGAAACATCACTGACACTATACACTTTGCTATTTAAGCACGTGTCTTACACACACCATTTTATTTTTTTTGCAGAAAAATTTGAAGTCATCCATTGCAAAGAAATGACTATTGGTTTGGTTTGGTTTGGTTTTTTTCATTGAAGTAATGGAGCAATCTTTGACCTAGCTTGCTTTCTTTTCACAAGTGTTACCTGCTTTCTTGTAGTAAACTGTAATAAGCAAGAAAAAGGTCTGTACATAGCAAACAAAATGTAGATATGAAGGAGGACTAAGATATGCTTAATAGCCGTGTCAGATTTGTGTTGAGGTTATAAGAGACTCTCTTTCTGTTTCAGTAACTAATAAACAGCTCTGGGTAGCTGTTGGATGATGGAAAGACCCATGTAATTTTTGTCCTGTAATCCAAAGCTGTAACGTTAAAGATGTAGATAAGCCAATAGCTGTTTGCTGTTGATGCAGATACAGACCTTAAATTCATACATCGGTGTACTTAAGTGTGTATTAGCTTTATTTCATACCACGTGGGTCAAGTTTGAACAGCTATTTCTCCAAATGTTGATAGAAGTAGGTAATAAGCTAGTGTGAACTCTTAAATCAAGTGAAGATATAGAAAGCAATTATTCTGGGATGCTCAAAACAAGAGAGAGCTAATTATTCAGCATTGAATAATTACAAGGTAGTGTGAATACACTTAGAACAAAAGGGTGTTTATTCTTTCTTGTATTAAAGAAATTCCTCTGAAAGCAAGGAGCTCAAGAAGCACCAAAGCTATCACCTCATCCACCCCCATAATGGAAAGGTGGATGTCCAGAAATGGGGCACGAGTGCTGACGAACCTCAAGAGTCCTTCCTGGATTTTTGATCTTCAGAATAAAGTCCTTGGAAATGGCCATTAAAGGAGCTGAATTTCTCTATTCATATTACTAAGAACCTGTATATCATTTGGAAAAAAACTTAAGCAAGAAAGATGACTAGACTGCGCTGTAATGAAGATCTAGGGTGGTGGGTTTTGGATGGTTTGTTTTTTTTTTTTTTTTTTTTGAGGGAGAAAAATTACCTACTCATACACCAAGGAAAGATTTAACGTTACTAGCAGAAGAAAGATATCTTTTTTTTATTGCTGAAGGCACATACAGCTGTGGTCAAAAATGGACGCTAGAACACAGTATGAGCAAAGTATTCTATCAGTTGCTGGACTTCACCTCAAATAGTGTGTTGTACAGCTCAATGTCTGAAAAAGAATTCTCCTAAAGTAGAGGGATTTGAAGGGGGGCAATAAAACAAGTAGGAGAAAGTTTCTCCTATGAAGCCACTGGGAGGACCAAGACTTTAGTTCCTTAGGAAAGAAAAGATAAAAAGAGTCTTTATAAAACTGAGTACTGCGAAGCAAGTAGGAAAGTAGAGAACTCTTGTTCTGTCTTGTAGTACAAGAATAGAGGGACAAGTTAATGAAGCTGAATTGGAGTTACATTTAGACTGAATTGTTATACTCCATGCTCAGAATTTGAGCTGATTCAGAGATGAGGGTGGAACTTGAAGGGGCAGACTGTCCTCACGTCTGTATTTCTTAACAGCCTTTTTGCTTTCTGCATAAATGGCTGGTTCTGCAGTATTGGCTGGTGTCAGAGGGCATTAAAAAGGATGGACTTCTGCTCTGATCCCATCTGAGTTAAAGTGCCTGCATCTAAGCTATTGAGAGGATAGAAAATGGCTTCCATGCATGAAACAATGCATTTGAATATGATAAGCCTCTTCCAGGGGAATGATCCTTTCCTGAGAGAATTATATTATAAAGCAGTAAGGGATGTTACCAAAAAGTGTGTTGATTTCTTAGTAGCTGTCCTTCAATGCTGAAGGTTTGCCATATGAGGGACTGAAATATCTTCTGATCCAGTTACTTGCTGACAAGATATTCTAAAATAATTTTATCAGTTAAGTGAGCTTTGATATTAACTTACTCAAGTGACATTATGTCAGATATTACTGTTAAACTTCAAGTAATTTACTGTCAAAAAGCTGTTAAGCAGCTATCTTCTAGTCAGTAATGTTTTTCAGTGTATAAGCATCTAAGGCTTTTCTCTCTGGTATTTATACAGTGTCTCTTGGTTTGGAGCCTGAGTGCCGAAGTCCAAAGTCCTTCAAAGGACCTTCAGTATTTGTAAAGCTTATAGATGAAAGGGAAATACGCGAGCAGTTCCAAAATTTGCCCTGTGTGTCACTTTCTTTTGTGTAAAGGAGACATTTGGTTGTACATGAGAGCTATCTCTACTTTTGCTCTTTGATAATAACCATTCAGACTTCAAAAGGGCTTTTCTTGGCCTAAATCATGGGGCAGCAGGAGCTGAAAATGACCTAGAACTCTTAATAGAAACGTTCTCCTGAGAGCCTGAAAGTACGTATAAATGTGTGTATACACATGAACAGATATGCATACATATATATATGTGTGCGTATATATATGCATACATGCAAAAATTGTAGGCCAGATTGTAGGAAGAAGGGCAGGCTAGCTACCTCAATTCACTGTGTAAAGCTAGTGGTGTCTCAGATGCAGCAGAAATATTGTCTTTTTCAACTCTTCACTAAGTAAGGTCTGACCAGGCTATGTGTTGTTATCGTCCACTCCTCTTTGCCGCTGCACCGCCATACTTCATATTTTGGTAACCTTTTCATAGCAAAGAAAGTTAGATGCTGTTTGGGCAGTCAGTACGTGTTGTTTGCCAAAGCAAGCTGTACTTGGAGCAAGGTTAGAAGGCTATAGGCAATAGGAGGGACAAGGCAAAGGGGAGAGATTAGCTTTGAGACATGGAGGTTCCCTGTGAGAAAAATGGTGAAGATATATTATGCAGATAGACTGTGGCTTCACTGAACTAACAGATGGCTTCTGAACAAAAGCTGATGTGATACACTTTTTCAGGGTTTTTTAAATATTTTTTTCAATGGCAAAGCAAATGATGATAACTAGGCATTCAAGGTCCAAGACAGTTTTTCTTTTTTTCTTGGAGAGGAAGGTGAGTTTTTGGTAACGTGTTGCTTTGGTCCTGTAATCGTGCACAGAACAAACAAATGGTCACTTACGTGACAAGTGTCCTTCTGTAGCCTAATGTGGATCATAGATGGATGGGTGGCGGGGAGAAATTTTTGCAGTGGGATGAGTTATGATGTATTATTGATCCAACAACCAGAAGGCTTCATTTCTTTCTGCTAGGAAAGTGGATTTCAACCTGTGGTCCACAAGGCTGCTGGGGGTCTGTGACCTGTTCCTAAAGACTCAACAGAAGGTAAGCGAGAAAAGTAAACTTCTTGCTGGTAGGATTCAATTCCATAGGAGCTTGCACCTTCACTGGAAATTTTAGGGGGCTATAGGATTGAAAAAAAATTTGAAAAACACTGATGAATCATGAGAAAGCCAGTTACACCTGCCAAACATGTTTCTGCAGTTGAAGTAGATATGGATTGCTGCTCTATTTTTTCTCTGCTCTACTGTAAGGTCAGTCATTTTTTCTTCCAACCTGTTCCTTGTCATATAATGGGAATCTTTCCCTCCCTCCCCTTTGATCTTTACCTGATCAGAGTAAGGAGGTACAAGGCTCTGGTAACCTGAACACAACAGTGTCATCCCTTTTTATGTAACCTCGATACTGAAGGGCTTGCTTAGGTGCTCAACACAGTGTCGCAAGCTTATGTTGACACTTCCCCCCAAGAATAACCTGCCATGAGTTCAACAATGGAACCAGAGTACTTTCTAGTCCTAACTATATAGTTATGTTTATATTAAAAGAAAAAGAAAGTAGTAGGCAACTTCTGGGGGGGTTGGGTAAGACATGTCTCTAGCAAGTTGGCAGAGTGATTTAGTAGCCTTTTCTGTAACTTATGGAGTGGTCACACAGCAGAAGTATGCATTTAAAAATAGCACTACAGACACTGCACACAAAGATTGCGTAACAGGACTTTTCTATTATAGTTATTGTGGTCTGAGTTATATTTATTTCAAAAGACATAATCTGACTTAGGTCACAGCCCTGGAATGCAAAACTGATACTTGAAAAGTAGCAGACAATTATTCACCAACTAACTGCACATAAAAGACTTCACAGAAAATAGTGTCTATAATTTTAAAATTAAAATTAATAAGAAAATAAATCTAAGGCTAACACAGGTCATGAGTTTGTTCACTTTTAGGTAAAGCAGTAATAAATTTCAGACAATATACAATTACGGATATCTAGAAAGTTCTTTACAGATGGATATCTAGAAAGATCCTAATAGAAGCAGGTGTCCTCCTGTTTTTGTTCCTGTAATCTGAGGTATTGTATTACAGGGTGTACACGACTAATGCTGGCCACACTTGCAATGAATGAGCAAGGTGCCAGTTCACAGAATCTGAAGCCCCTTTGGACAACTGTTGGTAACCTCCACCGCTGTTGGTTAGGCCTGCCACGTGCTGAGCTCAAGGTACCAGCCCACTCAGGACCCTGGGGCACGAGGCAGCGGAGGGAGGCTCTGAGCACTCTGCCGGCTGCTTCTCTCACTGCTCAGCCTCTTGAGGGGCAGTGCCTGTCTCTGGCTGTTTGAAATGTTAAGTGTTGCTGCCTGTGCCAGGGTGATGGTCAGCACCCAGAAGTTGGTGCCAAAAGGCAGGATCCCTGAGGTGGAGATGGAGTGGTGGGAGGGTGCATGTCCTGCAACTGAGAAAGATAAGGGCCACAGCAGGTTGGACTTCATCCCAGACATGCTTTCAGTGCTGAAAAGAAAGTTGTGAGAGTTCCCAAAAGGTAACAGCTGTGGCTATGTCGAATCCCAGCACTATGTGCCAAAAAAACAGCGCATAGCTGTGCTGCACAGGACATCCTGTCTTACCACAATCCAGATCACTGTCTTATAGCTGTGTCTTGATGGAGCTGTTCCCTAAAACAGGGATGGCAGCCAAGTGGTAGATGTACCTGTAAGCGCTCTCTTCCCAGTGCTTTGCAAGCACAAACCTTTAGAAAGGCCATGATGTGGGAAAACGGCTGTTGCATCAGTGATGTCTGTGATTAAAGCACATTGCTGTAGGCACGTAGCAGCTGTGGCATAGATAGGCTTTATGCTTTTATACTTGGTGCTATTAGTTTGCCTCTATGTTAATGAACGGAGTGGAAGTGAATTCCTCCCTGGTTCTACCTTTTTTTCTTGGCGTGTGTGTGTATAACTGTAGTAGCTATAGTAAGGCACGTGCTAAGAAAGGGCACCGAGGAGTGCTATGTCCTAGTAACCAGCCAGAAGACTAGGATTTCTGGTACTTTTTCATTTCAGAACCTAAGCTTTTCCAAATATTCTTTTGAGCTGAAATAGTCTGTTCCTGATCTCCACTCACAAATTATCCTTTAATAAAAAAAAGCGAACAACGCAAAAGCCAGCCTTTGAGCTATTAAAAGAGATTTTCTTCCTTGTAGTCTAACCAAATGATCCCTTTGCTCAATGCAAACATCCGTGACAAGGAGTGTGAAGCTGAGCTGGGGCCCCTCCTCGCTATGTCTGCCCAGTAGGAGAAACACCCATTAATTTGAAAATGAAGATTATAAAAAGCTGGGAATGTGCTTGTGGTAGACTAATTTATTTGCTCCTCCGTACGTGCTCAAAGAGCAGGGGACAGATGTCTCAAGGCGCCCTTGCAGCCTTCCAAGTTGTACCCCAGGCAGCGGGGTGCCATTTCCGCAGGGGGAAGGCAAAGGGGGCTGCGATGCCGCTGCTCCTCCCCAGCTGCGGCCCTCCCCGCTGAGGGGCCGTTGGAGGCCTCAGGGTGGTTCTCCCCGGGCAGGGCCCTTCCAGGCTCACTCCCCTCACAAACCGGGGCGTGGGGCGGCACTGGGCAGCAGCGATGGCGGCGCTGCTGGGGCTGCTGGTGCTGCTGGGCCTGGCGGGGTGCCCTACCGCCGCGGGGGACCTGTCTGGGGAGCTGCGCGTCGCTGCCACATGGGTGACGGTGCCGCGGCAGTTGAGCCCCCGGGCCGACACCAACCCCCTGGCCGTCTCCTACTGGCTGGAGGTGGGGGGGCAGCCGCGGGTGCTGCGCCTGCGGCCCAGGCGGGGCCTGGTCTCCCACCCCTTCACCTTGGTCACCTACGGCAAGGACGGGGCCCGCTGGGAGGAGCACCCCGTCGTGCAGGACAACTGCTTCTACCAGGGCGAGGTGCAGGGGAGCCCTGGCTCCCTGGTGGCCCTCAGCACCTGCGGCAGGGGCCTCCATGGCGTGCTCTGGGTGGAGGATGGCACCTATGAGATTGAGCCCATCCCCGATGATCCGGCCTTCCGGCACATCCTCTACCGCATGGAGGAGGCCAGCAGCCCCGCGGGCCCCACCTGCGGGCTGACCCCAGAGGAGCTGCAGCACCAAAAGGCTTTGCTGCCCTGGTTCAAGGTTCCCCGGGTGGAGGAGGAGGAGGAGGAGATGCTGAAGGACTGGTGGACACACATCAGGTACGTGAAGATGGTAGTGGTTGTGGACAACGTGCGGTTTGTGAAGTCGGGCAGGAACGAATCTGAAGTTTTGAGGCAAGTCATAGAAATCATCAACATTGGGGACTCTCTGTATGAACAGCTTTCTGTTCGTCTGTTTCTTGTGGGATTGGAGATCTGGACCAAAAGCAACCTTATAAACATTACTAACTCTGTCAACAAGGCGCTTGACGACTTTAACAAATGGCGGAAGTCAGACCTGTCTCTACGGATGCGCCATGATACCGCTCACTTATTTGCATTTCAGAGCTTTGGAAGGAGCCTGGGATTGGCATTTCTAGGGTCCATGTGTGATAACCAGTGGTCATCAGCAGTTGCTTCCTTCACTAATAGGAAGTTGTCCTCATTTATTACCACATTTGTCCACGAGCTGGGCCATACTCTTGGGATGCGCCACGATGAACGAGGCTGTAAATGCAGACGAAAGAAATGCATTATGTATGAAAGCGATGTTGACACCGATGCGTTCAGTGACTGCAGTTACAAAGACTACTTTGACCTGCTTGGGCGTGGCGCCGGCTGCATTCGTCAGCCACCAGCACCCGGCACTTTGTACACCATGAAGCGTGAATACTGTGGGAATAAGATAGTAGAAAGTGGAGAGCAATGTGACTGTGGTTCAAACTGCAGAAAGGATTCTTGTTGTCACCTGAACTGTACGTTTACTGCAGGTTCAGTCTGTGCTTCTGGAAAATGCTGCAAGAACTGTCAGGTCTCTCCAGCAGGAATGCTCTGCAGAGCAAGTACTGGCGACTGTGACTTGCCAGAGTATTGCAATGGGACTTCCCCTCAGTGCCCGCCAGACGTGTACATGCAAGATGGAACCCCTTGCGAAGATGGTGCTTATTGCTATCGAGGAAAATGTTCTTCCCACAGTAAACAGTGCCAGCGTCTCTTCGGCAAACAAGCCAGGGCCGCTCCTTTAGGTTGCTTCAAAGCAGTGAATACTCGAGGTGACCGGTTTGGGAATTGTGGTATTCGTAAAAATATCCATTTTATAAAATGCAGTATTGAGAATATCTTATGTGGTAGGATCCAGTGTGAAAACATAGACAAATTGCCTTTCTTGCAGAACCACGTAACGCTAGTCCAAACCCCTGTTGGAGATAAAAAGTGTTGGGGTGTCGACTATCACGTAGGGATGCCAATAGCTGATGTGGGGGCTGTGGAAGATGGGACGCCATGTGGTAGTGATCTGCTTTGTATCAACAAGACATGTACCAGCATATCATTGCTGAACTACGACTGTAACGTGACAAACTGTCATGACAGAGGAGTGTGTAACAATCGTAAGAACTGTCACTGCCGGTACGGCTGGGCTCCTCCGTATTGTGAACGGGAAGGATTTGGAGGTAGCATTGACAGTGGACCCCCTCCATCCAGGGAGATTTTTCAGAGAGCAAAAATAGGAGTAACACTCCTTGGTCTTCTTGTTCTGTGTATCCTTGGAGTAGCACTTACCGTATGTTATAAATGGGAAATAGTGGGATGGCTTAGGAGGAAAAAGGCCCAATTCCACAGAAGAAGGTAGCAGGTGTTTCAAATACTGGAAATGGTGGCAGTTCCTAAAGGAGAACGCCTGCTGGTGAGTCAAAATCCACCACAAAGCACTCGCCGAAGACCAACAAGCAGTAGCTTTGGATGCTCCTGGGGAAATCTCCCTTGAGCAGGGCCAGCTGATAACTCATCAAAATAATTCAACATGTTCTGAATAGTTCTAATCTCATGTGATATCATTAAATGCAGAGTAAATGTTATCTTTGTTTATTTTAAGTTAATAAATGCAGGCAGCAAGGCATGCTGTTCTTTTTTTCTTTGCACCTTGAGCTCTTAAACGGAAGTAGTTAGGTAAGCTGTAGGTATAGCTTTTATGCTTCATATCAAGTTTACAAATGTAAACTTCTTAAAACAGGTGTAAATAAATTATTTGCTCCAACTTACTCCTTTATCTAATGTTTTCTCCAATTCAGGGAGAGAGAGGTTTGTGAACATCTTGCTTCTGTCATTCATTAATAACCAAAGAGAAAAAATTGCTCTTGCAGTCTCCATCTAATTCTCACCTGCGACACACAAGCAGGCAAGAAACAGGTATTGCAGTGAGATTGCCGGTATCTGTGGCATAAGCCCTTCCAGGTGTTTCCAGGGAGTGGCCCTTCAGGAGGGAGGTAGATCACAGGGAACAGGGTCTTCATCTTGTGAGACGGTAGAGAAGTATTACCCAGATCACGCCAGTAAGTAAGTGTTATATTTCTGAACCATCAGATATACGTCAAGAGTGTAGTGACACCAGACCTGACATTTCACAAGAACAAATTGTCTGTCTTTTCTGGATACTTCCAATCCCTTGACTGCTGGGTTCGTCTGAGAAGTGTTATGTATTTTATTGTTGCTAAGAGGAGCTGTCTGTGAGGCTGCACAAGTTAACTGGATTTCTAAAATACTTGGAACTACTCTGCAAGTCTCCCCCAACCAGAATTCCTGCAGTATTTGGTAGATGTTTTATCTAACTATGTTGAGAAGGGGCGGGGGGGAATTCTCTGGGTTTACTATGTGATTGCTTTGTAGGCTATTACTGAATGTGTCCTTGCAGCTCTACGGAATGCCATGCAGAAGCATCGTATTTTTCATTTTTTAACAGGAGATAAAATGTGTCTAACTTATGGAAAAAAGCAGGAGGGATGTGGAAATACCATTCAATACATTTTATTTTTGTTATTTATATTATAGCAGTGCCTAGATCAGCATAAAGAGGAGCCTGTAGTCCAGATTTACAGTGAAAACTTTAAAATAAAGGACTGGTGTTTCTGGATTAAGGGCTATAATGCACTTGTCTCCTACCAAAAGACTGACTTGTATTTGGAAAGCAAAGATGGCATTTTTAGCAAACATTCTATAAAGGCAGGATAAGTACCCCAACACTTGCAACATTTGGGAAGATGTTGGTGGCTCTACAAATGATGACAATAAACTCTTGCTGCCTCCCAAGTATGTCATTTATGTTTTTAGAATGCACATTTTCCTGTATGTTTTTTTTTAATTATTGTGTTCTGCATCCAAAAAGGGCAGGTTATATTATGATCGGATGTGAAATACAAAGGATGTGATTCACAGTTCTTCAAGGCTTTTTGTCTAAAGCAAATGGATCCTTAAACTGTTACCTGTATTCATCTGGGGAGATGAGGTAACACATTGTTCAGCAGTCTACACTTGGTATCTTGACAGAACGTGGATGGTTTTGATAAGATTAAGCTTTTGCTTTTTCAATACATAAACATCAGTGCCAGAAGTCCTAGGCTGCCACCTTGATGGCCTGCTGTGCTGATTGATAGTATACCATAAATTGCCGAGTATAGATCTATGCTGAGACCAGAGAAATGTTTAGAGTTGGAGAGTTCTTATTTACAGACCTGCATACTGCAGAGACAGAGGTGTAAATGAAACACGGTTTAGGCTAGAAAGCTCACTAGCAAATGCAGTTTTGGAAGAGACAAAGCAATAAAATGCTGTAGTTTCCATTTTTCTCTATGCTTAAAGATTGATCTAAAAAACCATGACTGTTAATTGGGAGGAGGCTTTCAGCAAGCTTTGGACAGGAATATTTCTGTATGCTTTTCTTCCATTTCTGCTTAGGCCGCATGAGCAAGACAAAAGTGCATCCTAACAAACCTAGTCTGTGTTTTATAAAATGTGTGAGCTCCCTTGCTAAGGTTTTCTTCTTGAAAATATTGTTTCTGATTTCACCATAGCAACGAATAACTTGATACTTGTGGGGGTTTGTTAGAAATGTCCCACTACTCTGTTGCGGTATGAAGGTGCAAGTCTTAAGTTGTCCTAATCATTCTGGCTTCCCCCCTGTTTTTTTCTCCTGATTTTAATTGCCTTTTTTAATGTTTTAAATGGATGCGAGAACTTGGCTAATGTAGGAGTCACTTCATCATGGAAGAGGCAGCCTGCAAATGCTGCTGCACCATTTCCCAAGAGATGTTGGTCAGTCTAGTATGTGAAACGATGCTGGGGGCAAATGTCTGACTGTGAAGCCCCATGAAATGGTTTCTGCCAGAGCACCAAGGTATTAAGTCTTGGGTAGCTGTTAACACGTGGTGGGTAAAGCCTGGAGCTGCCTCCGAGTAAGTAAAAACAATTTACCCATGTTTCTTGTTTGAAATCTCTTCCTGGCTAAACAAGACTTTTAGAATTAATATTGCAGTTATCTCAGATCAAGATGAAATTGTTTCTCTTCTAAGCCAAGACTGTCATCTCTAAAATACATACATAATGTTCCTTAGAAGCAGTTTTAATCTTCACGGAGTGTGCCAAGTATGGTATTAGTAGAACCTGAGTTTGGAGAAGAAATAGTTGATGGCCATTTTACAAGTTTTGCTTTTCAGTGTTCTTAACCATTGGCAAAAAATAAGTATAGATATCCAGGACAACACAACTGTGAAAATTGGAGTGAAACAGGTGTGAAACTGCATGCTGGGCTTAAATGGTTTAAGAAGTCCTCCTGTGATAGACAAGCCATGGTTTTGCTCATCTTTGCAGGTGTAATGGGGGCTTGAATGCTTGTCTCCCACCTCTGAGGCAGGTGTTGTAACACTCAGCTGAGCGCTAAGCATTAATGTTGTAGCAGTAAGGCATGTGGCACACTTCCTCTAACCCAGAGATCCAGCACCCAGGCTGGCTCTCCCTGTTAAATTCAGGTATCCAAAAGTGTAGATAATCTTGGAATGAATACAGTCAAAAATATGTCATCCACACTGCAATACAGAACAAACAAATCAGTAGTCCCAAGTTCAACACTGAAGACCAGAGCACTGTGTAGACATGGGCATCCCAATAGTGCCAAGCAGTTAGGTCATTAAATTGCACTGGGCCCTGTTCGTTGTTCCCTGTTGTCATTATCTGTATTGCCACACTTGTAGCATGTGCTGAAATAGATAAGGATAAATAAGGAAATAAATAGGGATAAATTTTGCCTTGCTGTCTCTTTGCCAATCATCTATTAGTTCAAGAACTCCCTGAGGTACAGGAGTCCCAAGTTCAAGTGGCTGCTCTGTTAGACAGAACATTGGACTATTTTGCCTTTTCTTGCTAGGTCATTATCTGTTCTTTTGAGTTTTGAGGAAATTGAACATCGTCTCCAGGACACAGCTAAGTATTCACTGTTCCCCGCAGTGTTGGTCAGCACAGCGGTTCCATGTGCTATTTGTGCTTTGGAATTATGTGATAACAGAGTTACTACACACCAATTCTACCCCTGTACTGCACTGCAGGATGACTAGGAGTTGGCATGGACGCCCTCTGTGCTACCTAGCTGCACGGGGCTCTTGCTGCTGCCCATCGCTGTCTGATCAGCTTGTCCATAGTATGTTGTGTGGCCCACCGGCTCCAGTTAAAAGGGCTGGGAGCAGGTCACACATCTCTCCATTTATCTGCTATGCTCACCCTAGAAAAACATCACCCTCTCCTTAACCTTAAGGAGAAACCCACCTCCAAGCGTGCAGAGCAAATGGAGGCTGGGCAACCGCGCCGTGCAGGGGCAGGGGGCTGTAGGCGGGAGGACGCTGTGCTGGTGTGGAGCCCTGGCAGGCAGACGGGGAGGGTTCCCCAGGGCCCAGTCCTCTTCTCCCTCTGCGGCGGGAGCCCATCGCAGGGGCCTTGGGGGGCCGGAGGGAGAAGCCCCGCTCCGCAGGCCGCCGCAGCTCCCGGGCCCTCCGCCCGAAGGATGTACCGCTCCCCAGCCGTGCCCTGGCACCGCTGCTGACGGCGGGGCCGCTGCGGCCCCCCCGCCCGGCTGTGAGGGCCGGGGCCCGCGGCAGAGGCCGGCGCTGGGCCCCGGCGCTCCTCCCCGGCGCGGCTGCCAGCGGCGAGCCGGGGGTGCTGGCTGGCAGCGGGGCCCCGACCCCGGGCGGCGCGGCCGGGCGCGGACTACAACTCCCAGCGCTCCGCGGCGCGGCCCTCCGGCGGCGGCGGCCGAGGAAACGAAAGCGGCTGCCCCGGGAGCCGACTTCACCGACGGGCCGCAGCATGAACGGCAGCGTGGCGGGCGGCGGCTTTTCCGAGGAGGTCATCAGCCTCACCCGCAGACCCTCAGGTAAGGCGGGGGCGGGCGCCGTACCCTCGCCGGGCCCTCGGCGCCTCCCGGGCCGGGGCAGCCGCGCCGAGGCCTGCGCAGCCCCCGGCGGGGCGGGGAGGCCGGAGTGGGAGCGCGGGGGTGGTGACGGGGGGGCCCTGGCGGGCACTGAGCCGGCGGCGGCCGGGGGTCCCGGCGGTGGGGACGGCGCCCGCTCCCGGGCACTGGGCGGCAGCCCTGAGGTTCGCGGCCCCGGCGGCCCGTGGCGACGGCCCGTGGCGACGGCCCGTGGCGACGGCCCGTGGCGGATACGCTGCGCAGGGAAAGCCCGCGACCTGCGTGGGGGAGAGCTGGCTGGGCCAGGCTGTGTCTTCGGCGAGGAGAGCGGCCGGGAGCACCGGCTGCGGCGGGACGGGGGTGAAACAGCCCAGATCTGGTTTTCCCAGGAGCTGCCATCTCCAGCGCAGCTGCTATTGCTCTCAATTGAGATGGCAGGTGCTCGGCGCTTGGTCCTGTGGGATACCCAAGATTAGGCGGCTCTTTGGAAAACGTTGGTCAGAGTGACTGTACCCTGTACTGTCAGCCTCGCGTTAGTTGTTCGGGGTAGCTTTAGAAGGGGCTTCGGGGTGGCGAGCAAGGGAGTGCTGGCTGGAAGGGAAAGGGAACAGGGCCGCCTGTGGGGCACTTCTTCGGCTTTGCTTTTCCTGTCGCAGCAGCGGGTGCTCTCATGGAAGCCTGCAGACGCCTGTCCGCCTTCGTATTTTTACAGGATTTACGATGCTATTCAAATTACACCTTCAGAAGTGCAGCAAGTTAGCACCAGACATATGGCTCCAGAGCAAAACCCTAGCTCTAAAGAACCGCAGGCTCCGGGGAGGTTTTGGAGCTAGAGCTGTACTTTGGTGCTCAAGCCCTTCTCTTTAATTAAAATGAGCATGAAAGAAAGCGCGGCAGCCCTTCTGTCCGCACAACTGCTGGGTGCGGCTGCTGGCCGGCCTTGGCTCCGCGGGCCCCCCAGGGACCCGCAGCACCCGCATCCTTGGCATGTGTGCCATTTTCTGTTCTCCAGGCCGGAGGTTGTTCCTGTGCAGGGCTGGGGTCGGTCCTGGCCCCCGTGCCAGTGATCGCAACCCAAAGGGTGAGTCCAAGTGGGCAGCCTTCTGCCTCTCCACTTGCTGGAGCGGCCACCGGTCTGAAAGCTGCATAGCCCTGCCTGCACAGCCACGAGCTCAGGGTAACGAAGCCATGCTTGTCAGTGAAAATTATTTGCTGAATGAAGCTGATTCTGATGGGAAAGCTGTTTCCATACGTTTGGGAACCTAAAGTTTTGAGGGAGGTGGAAGGAGATGTTGGAAGGGCACAGTTGAGAGGTCTTGAATGTGGCCATGGCAATTTAAATCTGACTACCTCGAACGGCATTTGTCCCATCATTAAGATGGGTTGTGTATGTTTAGAGTTAGGTTTCTAACTATGTCACTTGATTTGAAGGTCCTACAGCCCCTTACGACCTTGATGCATTTACCATGTGAATTATTAATTTCTGTGGAAGGAACAAAACACTGTTATCTGTAAAGCACAGTGTAATCCCGTAATCTCTTTAGTCAGA
The DNA here is from genome assembly GCA_020745775.1 of Theristicus caerulescens. Taxonomy (NCBI): domain Eukaryota; kingdom Metazoa; phylum Chordata; class Aves; order Pelecaniformes; family Threskiornithidae; genus Theristicus; species Theristicus caerulescens. The sequence continues at coordinate 32,648,189 of CM036564.1, forward strand.
GTTTTGACTGCAATTTTTTAAAATAGGCCTGATGCTAAACATCTCTGGCAAGACTTTGCTGAGGAGGTGAACGTATTTACAGTGGCAAAACAGTGTGTGTACGTCTGTTTTCTTTTTCAAATTTCCTTCTGAAGTACTAGGCTGAAATTAGGCAGAAAAATCTGTTTTTATGGAAAACTAAATAATTTAATTGGTTCAATTTGCAATATTATTCAATCTCTCTTTTCCTAATCCTGCCAATCATGGGATTTTTTTTATGTCTTTTTGAGGGACTTTTTGTGTTTCAGGGGGGTAAATGAGACATAGGGAGGTCTGCAGCCTCTGGGAGCATCAGAAGGTTAGCCCAGAGCCTGCTTTTAAAACTCTGCCATTCCACTTCTGGTCCCTTGTAGACAAGGGATTTAGTGCCATGTGCTCTCTTCTGCCCCTTGCTTCTTTACTCCTGGTTGTGCTGTGTCTCTTTCTATGGCCACGTAAGCTGGAAGGGGGAGAATAGCAGAGAGCTGAAGGAATGACAGGGAGATATTTTTAGCCAGAGTGGAAATTTAAGTGCTGGAAAGGAAAGACACAATGAAAAAGCCCTGTGAATACTTAACTTGGTCTGGCATGTACTGCTGCCTCTTTTTGTCACAAAGATCAGCTCCTATCTCATGTTGCCTCTACTGATGAAAGCTGGGACTTTTGATTATTTTTCCAATCGTGGGTGAAAACTTGAAAAATGTATACTTTTTTCATTTATATATTTTTGGGGATTTTTATATATGTGAGAGAGAATCAATGTACTCTGAAACTGATTCCTTCTTTCTGGCTTTTTAATAAATGTTGATTAAACCTTATACTTTCTGTAGTATTGATTCCCCCTGTTCCCAGGTTATTGGCTTCATGGCAAATAATTTTTAGGTTTGTGATTTTTTTTTTTTTTTTTTAATTCCCATCAAAGGGTGTGTTATTGTGCACAACTGTCACTTCTTGGAATAGATATTAGTCTAGCTGAAATGTCAGTGTTTCTTCAATCTGCTGCCACTTCCATTTTATTCCTTGTTTGTCTGAAGCTGCCAGGAAGGGGAGGGGGGGAAAAAAAAGGTGTGGCAAGATTGCTGTTAATATTCCTTTACTTCCCAGCTGTAGATGTGCACTTAAAATAGCATGACTCATCTTGTACATCCTTTGATCTCCTATGACTGGTTTAAAATGCTGCTTCCTGGCAGGCACGAGGCGGTTTTACTTTCATTTGCAACTCTCTTTCTCAAAGTTTCTAGTCCCAACGTTGAGAGAAAGTCAGAAAGCAGGAGAAAATAAATAAATCAGCCTGGCTGGACGTGGGGAGAATTTGCCTTCAGCTGTTCTTGACAATAGGTTTTGGATGACTGGTTTATGTCACAAAAAAAAGGGTTTTTTTTTTTCTCCATTTACTTTAATTGTATATTTGTTGCTGTTTTTTTTTTTTTTCCTTGACTTTGCTTTCTTTTTTCACTGCAGGCTGCTTCTTAGGGAATCTTCCCCACCCCTTGTCACATATTGTTATTATTTACAGAGAAATTTAGTTGCCTGTGCAATGGGGAATGTGCTCTTGTAACATGTGGTTTTCCACATTTTGAATTCAGTTTGTTCTTCTGGATTTTGATGAAACAAGAAGTCTTAATCTTTGACTGCACTTTAATCTAGCAGCTGGTTTCAGCTAGAGATCTGTAATCGAGGCTTACTTTAAAAAGCAATATGAAACATAACAAAAATGAGAAGCGGACATCAGTTCTGTTTAATGTATGTGCATTCCTTTTTGTTTTGCTTTAAATTTGAGAACTTTGTCTTTATTTCCTGTCATGTTTTGAATTTCTGAAACAGAACAAAGTGATTACATACAATTTGAAGTAGCTGCATCTAAGCTAATCTTATTCTTGGAGGCGAAGGACGCCAGTTCCAGCTCCTTAGATGTGCAAGGGGAGCCTTCCGAGCTCTAGGTGCCCTCGAGCTGGTAGCACAGCTCCTCTTGCCTGTTTCCTCATCTGTAGGCAGCGTCTAATGCTCCTTGCCGTTCCTAACTCTGTTTCCCAGCTCATGAAACACTTGTTAGGCATGATTTCTTGTTGCTCAAAGGTAATGATTTACTATAGCCTCCTGTGAAATGCAGAATGCTTTCCTTTCCTTTCATGCTGTGCTGAAGAGGTGTATTCCTGCTGAGGGCTGAATTGGCATCTCAGAAATGATGGTGTGTCCCTCAGTATTTCCAACACCCACCTGAAAACAGCTCATGGATGCTTTATGGAATTGAAGCATCTGGGCCCTCAGGCATTCAGGGTCTCTCCTCTGCTTTCAAGATGAGTTTCATGAGAATAACTTTTCTAGACAGTGATGGTGGGAAAGAATGATGCAGATATGTGTGCCGTGAGTTTCAGTATTGTGGAGAAAACAGGACAATGTGGGAGGGTACAGTCCCCAACAACCGCAATGATGTCTGAAGCTTTGAGCTTTTTCTCATCAGCTTTCTCTTTGGCTTACATTAGGGCTGGGCTTCAACATTGTTGGTGGGACAGATCAGCAGTACATTTCCAATGACAGCAGCATCTATGTCAGCCGGATCAAAAAGGATGGGGCAGCTTACCTTGATGGCCGATTACAAGAAGGAGATAAAATTTTAGCGGTAAGCCCTTTCTTCTGTTGCCCCGTGTGTTCTTGAAGTGCTGTGATCAGCGATGTCATATGAGATGCAGGTTTGCCATCGCAGTGCCCAGAGAGGAAGGTTGTGATTAATGCAGCTAGATGATGCTGAGGAAACTCCATGGAGGGAGCTATCTTGGGGGTCTGGGGACAGCTTTGAGCACCAGGGAGATGACTGCCTCTACCCATGGGCCCATCTCTTCTGCCTTCTTGACTTGTCTCAGAAGCACTCCTTGGTGCTGCATTTGTATTGCCTCTGTGACTTGCTCCCTAAGGTTTTAGAATTCATCAGACCTTCTCTTGCCCACAATGGATCATCGTTTACACACATGTAAATAAAGGAATCAGCCTCTCACCTCTTAAGTTTCCATTTTTTGACTGGTAGTCAGTGATTACTGATCCTTTTGCTCAAGGGGATTTTTAGGCTATAAAACTTCTAGGCCATAAAACTATTCATTGCAGCTCATCAGGAATAATACAGGCTGCTTCTCCTTTCAGAAAAATGTTTTAAAGTGACTGAGGTTCAGTTCCCCTGGTTCTTCAGATAGTTGGCAATCATACAAGACAATATACTTTACAAAGCGATGAGTGAAGAAGTAGCTTCTCCTAGTGTGATACATGATCTTTTAATACTCCTTAATTTTATTTTGTACTTGCTTATTATGTTCCACATGTAATCTTTTTAGCCTCTATAGAGTGCCTTGCCCTAGTTGGAGGCTATTATTGACCCAGAAAATGATATTAAGTTAAATGGAGAATCCTATCCTATCTTATCTTGACAGTTTGAAATTTATGTACTTGTGTTTGGCGAGTCTAAATATCAAGAGAAGGGAAGCACTGGATGTGATCTCAGGGAATACAATTAGAGGCAATGGGGATGAAAAAGAAAAATTAGGATGAATATCATCAGTTAGTGAATGAAATCAAGTAGGTTATAAAAACTTCTGCCATGAGATATTATTTTAAATTCAGAAAAATCCTAACACTTTTAAGTGGATGCCAGTATGCATGTGAGTCTTGTTTTGTTTTGTTACATCAATATGCTTTTAAATGTATGTTTACAACACTTTCAAACAGAAGGGTTTCAAAGGTAGACCAGTAGAGGGAACAATGTGGGGAAGAGACTCATAATAATTATTTTGCTGTAGCTGCTCTTTTATTTTCATTAGCTGTCAGAATTACACCTTTGATTTGTTTCCAGTAAAGCAACAGCATAAGAAGCTGCTTTTGACACAACTGTCATCTTATATTCAGATTTTGCTTCTAGGTAGTTTTTTTCCGTACCTCTGTGTTTTGGCTTGGAGTTTCTCGTGTTCTCTCTCAACATATAAAAATATATCTGTAATATGAATGGATGAATATGGATCTTGCTGATTATAGTATCATGCCCCAAATGCAGAATTTTGTGAAAGAGGAGGATTTTTATCTCCTATCCTTCCTATGTTAGCCTGCATCATTAAAAATTTGCTTTTTGCCCTTCAGCAGCTGGTTCTTCTTTTTCTTTTTTGCTAGGTCAATGGCAGAGACTTGAAGGATTTGCGGCACAAGGATGCTGTGGAACTGTTCAGGAATGCAGGCTATGATGTGTCTCTGAAAATTCAGCGCAGGGTATGTTTTACCTGTTTGTTAGGGTTATTTCTGGCTCAGTCAAGCCTGGTTTCTATGATTGATAGCTCTCTATTTCATGAGGCAGAAAAATACCATGTGCAAGTGCTCTGTGTGAATGATGCATATAAATATTTTGTTAGAACTATGGCCTTCTCTAGCTGACCATGGCTGTAATCATCCGTGCATTACTTATTTGTAACAGTATCAGTGAAAAGGTGAGTTTGGAGAAGTCCCCAGGTCTTTGTTTTGCTGGAGTATGGTGTGTTTTCTCACAGATCTCTTTTCTCAGAGGCAAAGGTGTGTCTGTGAAGACAGAAGCTCAAGTTCTCCAGTTTTGTTTCAGAGGCCAAAATCTTACTGGAGACAAAACTCCCCTGTTGTTTCCAAAGTCCTCTCTCATGTTAGCATTGAGATGTATGCACAGCCCACCACAAAGGAACAAATGTGGGCTGCTATAGTTTAAATATACTGGCACCATTTTGGATATAGAAAGAGAGGAATCCTTAATCCACTGTTGTAATTTGAACATCCTTGGCTAGCATTGAAATTGGCCAAAGAAATACTGATCAGCCTGAAGCTGATGGGGAGTGGTGGGTTGAGGCCCTTTTCTACTCTCTTCATAAAAGGATTAAATCTGGACCAGTGTACAGGGCAGGTAAGGAAAACAGAGAATTAGTGATGCCCTTTTCCTGGTAAAGACACCAGGAAATGGTGTGGTGGGAAGTGCATCAAGGGATGACCGGGTACGTGTGTGTCATTGCTTCTGCTGTATGAGACGTACCCTGCTCCAGCTGCTACAGTCCTAATTTACAAAGTGGCAGAGAAACATGAGGATGCCTGGTAGTGACTGCAGTAAAGCTCAGTGCATCCAAAGCTGTTCTAACCCTCCCATGTGTGCAGTGTACAGGTACCTGGGGAAATCATCTTGCACATCCTTACAGAACCACCTGGTCCTGACGCAGAACTGGGGGCTCTCCTGTGATGGGCTCTGACAGAAATGCTTTTTTTCCCTTGCAGTTGCAGCCACAAAATGGCCCTGTGGGTCATCAAGGCGATGGAGAATCAGGTGGGCTTCCTCTAGCAGCCATTCTTGTGCCAGGCCTGGCACTTGCTGCGGCAGCAGTCTGGATCTTGCTGAGGTATCGACAGCGGATGTGAAGAGTTCACGTTTTGGATATCACTGCATATTTTACACAGCTATGATGTAATTTAAAGATAGAGAATCAACGATCTTGTCACAGACTGGTGCCAAAAAGGATCATTGCCTATCATAAAGCTGCTGATGATGTTCTTTATATATTGATTTTGTTGCAGAGTGGATGGAAGCAGAGAGGAAAAGAGGAAGGGAGATGACTGTCTTCATGTATAGAGTGGGATAGCTCAGTTTTTGACTAATCTGAGGAGGTTTTGCCATCCCCGTCTATTTTGCACCATGAACTTTCAAACACACTCATCTATTCTGTGTTTTAAGATTTGACTTTTGGTTAAAGGAGGTGGGGGTTGGGGTGGTTTTAAATGAAAAACATTTATTAGAGGCTTTGCCTTGTTCCCACTGAATTTTTCTTGAAACTAATGATCCCTGTCTGAACCATCAATAAAGAGAAGCAATGTGGAGGGTATATTTTTTTTCCATTGAATTTTTGGTGGCTGTTGCTAAATAAATGCCTTAAGAAAAATGTATAAAATCTAACCTGTGGTTTCACAGGTAAAATCATCAGTGTAGCTGCTGATTTAACAGGAACATGCAGTATTGGTGAGGTATTGTACCAGTTCTGGAAAGAGAGAAGATAGTCTGCTGCTAGAAAAAGACTTGGATTGTCAGAATGACTGCTCATTCTTGGGTCAGAGTTGTAAGAGGAAGCTTTCACAAAATGCTAGCATACTGGAGAGAGACAGGCAGACAACTGAATCACAAGGATAAGCAGTGGCAAGAGATTTGGGCATGCTGAAGCTGCAGAAGAGTCTTTGAATTAGTAATGAAGCAATAGTCCCTCCATCCGTCAAGTGGGTTGAAGTCTGCATCTCTCAGGTTAAAAGTCTGTTTCAGGGGTTATTTTTTGCATGGGGAATACTTTAGATAAAGTTTTCTGTAGCAGCTAACTTGCTTTCTGCAGTCAGAAAATCTTATGATGATGGAAAGAGGGGAGCCAAGAGCAGGCTGGGATCATCCTGGCTATTGCTCATTTGTGAAGGCTGATGTGATGTTCAGGAGATAGACTGGCAGGTATAAGCCAGGCTAAGGCTTAGCGAGTAAAACCAAAGGGAGAGACCCTTGCTCTGGAAAGCATGTTGCTGAATTTACCTGCAGGGTCTCATCTCCTCACTGTGACTTCAATGGTTTTAAATGCCCCAGCTGACATGAGCTCTGTGGGGTAAGAACTGTTTCTCTTCTCTCCAAGAAATCAATGTGTTTTGTTGTTTTTGTAAAAGAAAAGCAAAATGCATGGTCTGGTCTGTATGATGCCAAAAAAAAAAAATCACATGCAATATATGTATTCAAACAAAGAAAAACTGGTGTCTCGGTGCTTTACTTATCTCTATTCTTTATTATTCTAGCAGGACATTGCTGATGTATTTGGAATTGTTGAGTGTTTGCTCAGGGCTGTATTCCTGCCGTCTGCTGTTGTATGCTGTTATACATGACGCTCCTAAATCACCATGGAGTTTCAGAGCACTTAGACCACATGAAATCTTGCTTTGGCCTACAAACTGCTCTAGTGTAAGGGGAAGAGGGAGCAGGAGGAATTTTGCTCAATGTTCTTAGGGGACTTGGGGAACAGATGAGGTTTGGTGAACATATATTGGTGTTGGATGGCCTGGGCTGATGCATGCAGTGACTTGCCTTGGCCTGCAAACCAGTTATGCCTGATAGCATAAGGGCTGCTGTTCGGACAGATCTTTGGAGATGCAGCATGAACCAGCTTGCTTGTCTGTAAACTGCTCCGAATATTAGGCTGTGGTGTCCACGTGGAGTACACGTGTGTATTAAGATGGATGATTAGAACTTGATGCTGTTGTATCCCAGCCATCAGAATAAAGATGCAGACAGTAAGAAAAAGGTCTGTCTGGGACAAACCTCTTGTTAGTCCTTGGCTGAGTTGAGTTTCTGTGAGAGGGAGTATGTGGAACAGGCTAGGAGGATGAGGATTTGCAGAAGGGAGTGGTTAGTTTTACTCATTTCCCATGGAAGTAAGCAGAGAAAGCAAAGCCTTTGGGTGTTTTTGTATTTTTTTTACCTTTCGGCTTTGGGACTTTGATACTGTTCAGACATGATTGCCATCCATGTTGCAGGCAGTTTATTATGTGGGGAGGGTTATATCCAATGCCCAGATAATTGATGTGGCTTACTGAGCAAGAAAAGGCCCTTCTGGTGCATACTGTTCCTTTGGATTTCTTTTCACAATTACTGAATAATTTTAATACCACCACATTAACTCAGTGGCTTTTCCAGAAGTCTGAATAGTAGTTTTTACTCAGAATTTAAACTATCCAGTCTAACCCTCAGGAGCACCTTTCTGTGTCTGCTGCCTTCAAACGAGTGTCTGAGGAGTACCAAACAATCCCTTTTCCAATCCCGAGCCACCTCTTGTAACGTTTATTGATAAAATCCTTGTGGAAAATACACCTCAACCCCAAACTCTCCTGTGAACTGTCACTCATATTACTTTCTCTCAGCAGCTGGGCTGTCTCACCTAAACTTTGTGTGTTTTCCCAGGTCTTTTCCACCATGTGGTTTCTGTAGCCTTGAGTTTCATCTTTGCACTGAACGCTGTATATACATTTTCTGTCATTGTGGAAGAAGTGAATTAAAAAAAAGATCTAATGAGGACAGCTTGTAAATGCAAGTGATCAGAAAGAGTTTTTGCTTTTGTTACAACATATATCTCTGGGTTTTGAAAAAAAGAGAAGTTGAAATCTTGAAGACAAACATAAAAAGCATCCTAACTGTAATTCATAAGTTTGTTTTTTTTAAGAACTCATTTGCCATTAATACTGAGGGCAGCTGAAACTCTTAAATCCCCGCGCTTCTCTCCCATTCTCATCTGTTCCCTCAACCTTATTGTGAACTTACTGACCTGCTGAAGCCTTGATTTTCATATCCATAGTTTAAAGACAAATCCATCTAGTTTGACTTCCTGCATATTCTAGGCATTTGTGTCTCACTGAGCCTCCTGAATTGTATCTGCTAATAATATGTATTTGACTTAGGCATAACAGTGAGAAAGAGCAGCCAGACTTGATCTGAAGATAGGAAGATGCACTACTTCTGGCACTTTTTAATTAAAACAAACTAGAAAGGAGGGTGTGGGAGGGAAAGGTACCGTGCTTTCAGTTTGCCTTTAGGTTCCAACGACTGGTTTGTTAGGTTGTTCGCTGCTAGATTAAAGAGGCCTCTAATAACTGATGGTCCCTCCCCGTGAGGGGATTTGTATGTTGTAATTGCTTTACCTCTGATGTTATTTTTAAGAAATGAAGCTAACTGAGCCCTTTAAGATTCTCAGGGTAAGATACTTTCTCTCTTGGAGTAGTTTCTGTGGCTTCCTGCACCCTTTCCAGTGTTTCTGTATTGCTTTGTAAAATGCAGACACCCCAACCATGTGCAGAGTCTCATTATTGAGCATACTAATGCCATATACTAGAAGTTTTCTGTATCATTTTTATCTGCAAACCCTTAACCTTTTTTTGGTGAAGATGCAGATACCTGCAAAGCAAATTTAAGCCAACACCTAAGAGCTGGCTTTTCTTCAATAACTTACAAATCTCTTACAAGTGGTATACAGCTTTTCCCCTCTTTGTTTGCTTTCTCAAGTGCCCAAAGGAACCTGTAAACCACAGAATAAACACCATTGCCACATGAGAGGTAAATTCTCTTAATTCCAGTTTGTAGATCAAAAAAGCAATCCCTTTTGGTCATAGCGTGACACTAGAAAGGAGTGTTAAGTGCCTGTAAATTCTGACTTCTAAATCCTCGTCCATATCCAAATGTGGCCTGCATGGTATGGGTGAAGGTGTCTGCCTTTTGTTGAATGACTGCATCTCCTATTTGAATTGGCTGTGTGCACTGACAGGCCCAGATTCCTCTCTCTCTGCCTTCTCTGCTGTATTATTTACCAGTCCACTATCTTAAGCAGTACCCGTTTTGACTTCTGCCAAATCACTGGTGAAAATACTGAATGGAGTTTGGCACAGAGGCGACTTCCCCCCATGGTTATGATTTTTCAGTAACTGTTGGTATCTCCTAGTTATTGGATTCTTTGCTTAATGGATTCATTTTGATGGTGTATAGCATTATTTTTTTAAAAATACATGTATCAGCATGTTGCATAATACTAAGTAGATTATATCTGGATGGTCAGTAAACTTCATCTGTTCTCTTACTGGCAGAAGCTGATACAAGGGTAATAATCAGGTCAGGTGAGCTTTATGAGCCAGTCTCCCTCCCCTCCTCTTTCCTAATTTATTGATGTGGGTTTTACCTCTGGAAGTCGGTTTCCTCTACTCAGGTTGAAGGAAGGAGCAGGTAACTTACTGATGGGACAGTGTCCCACAGGCTGGGGGCCCAAGGGAAGGGTTATGTGGAGAAGCCTGAAGGAGGGCCTTAACTATCCCCTTGTCATCATGACTAGCTTTAGGCAGACTCATGCTGCATACGTGCTGCTGCGTTTGGTACGTGTCATCTCTGGAGCTCTGCACTGTCTCTCCCCACGTGCAGCTGAGGGGGACTCCGGGCCTTTCAAAGCTTCCTTGAAAAAGGATCCATGTACGATGAGAATGTACACTGTTTTAAATGAAGAGCAATGTTGTGCAGACTCAAAATGGCTTTCCTTGTCAAATTTGAAAGCTTTTGTCCTTGCCGCTGCAGCTGTAACTGATCGCAGGCAAACTTCACCATAGAGCAAGCTGTGTATCTCCTACCTGCTGCCAAAACCAACTTTCCTAGGCTGGCACTTTTAGTAAAGAAGAGTAACTGTGCTAAGTATGCAGGGTAATTATTCAAAGTGACATGTGAATGATTGGAGATCATTCACCAAGCTTTCATGCTTCTGTTTGTGTTCAAGTCTTCCAGCCATGTTTCCCTTTGGTAAAGTTCTCTTCCCTCTCATCCCTCTTCACCACCTCTCAGCAGCCTAGCATTTGTGCCTGGCTTACATTTTTTGACATGACACAAAAGCAATTGTCACAGAAAAATTGCTGCTTTTGCTCTGTGTCAGCAGATACTGATATTTGTTAATTCAACTGTGTCCCCTTCGTTGCTCTGAACTAGCTATTGGACTTGGTGTTACTTATTCCTTTGCTTTTCTCCTCCCTTTGGAAATGAATGTTGGCAGTTAGTTCTGTAACTGCCATCGTTCTGGCTGGTTTGTCAGGTGTTGGAGGACAGATCACCAGAACACCAAGCATGAGCGTGGTCTCCTCTGGGGTAGTGGAGGCTGTACAGTTAGAGCAGTAGGAGGCTCTGATCGGCTCCAAACTGAGCCCAAAGAAGCCCTAAGAGCTTCACACTGTGATTATGTGGGCACTAGAAGCTCTTGCTGAGTATCAATATTTTAAGCAGGATGGTCCAGTTTTTACAGCAATAAGGGCTGGATTCCAGTTTTGGGAATGCCTCTGAAGACCTGTGTTGGTGTCATGACAACTCCCAGCTCCAGGCCTGCCCTCTTTGCCCTTATGTGTCTGTCTCACCTTTCCAAGTTCCTAATTGGGGTGGTGCTGGGAGAAAAGATGTTTCCAGTTGTTAGAGCGTGGCATTCCACATTAGACCTGTACCTGATGTGGGTTGGATGGGCAGGATAGGCAGATCTTAAGACTCACCAGCCAGATGACTATGTATCTGCTACTTGAGAAAGCGCAGCAGAAGTGTAGTTTGTGCTAAGCATGTCATTCTTCTGCCGGGACCAAGTATCGACAGAGAAAGAAGAGAGAAAGAGAGAAAGTTTCGCAAAGGCAAGCAGAGTTTTGGAAACACAGCGGTACTTGTGCTGGAGAGCAGGGTTGTCTATATATCCATGGCTAACAACATCTCTGGGAAAAGTTTTTGGGAAAGACTTAGAGTGGATAAGAAAGGCTGAAGAAAACCTGTTTGGTTTTATTCATGGTGAGTGTGTGAGGAAAGTGTGCTCCTAAAGAAAAGGAAATGAGATTCAGAAGAAATGATGGCTGACCCTGGTTCAGGAGGGCTGCTTGGGCTGGGGGGAGGCGGGGGGAAGCCGGGGAACACAGCTGGGGCTGGCTGATTTAAACACAGTCTTGTCTGGGAATGGAGAAGTAGCAGTGTAAGGTGTGAGCCATGCTGTTTTTTCATCTTTGACACAGCCACCTGCTTCAGCTACTTTAGTCTAACTAGTAATAAGCACTTGATGAACCATTAGAGCTACTCTGGATGTTAATAACATGCATGCAAATAGACTAGAAGCTCTGTTTCCCTGAATCACTTAAAATTTAGAGTTCATAGATAGTTTTCAAGGTAGATTGCTGACATTAATTGAAGGACATCAAGCTGTTAAATGGGAAATAGTCTAAGTTAGATGGTTCTGTGGTTATTTAACATTCATTAGTGCAGGAAAATGCTTAGGTTCTTGAAGGTGTTTTTTAAATCTAGAATGATTGATATACTAGCAATCTGGTGTTAAAAGTTGTTAGCATGGGGATTCCCAGGTGGAACTGGAGACTGTATGAAAGAAATTACTTGCTTAACTGGTGAAATATTTCCTGTCTCACTTAAGTGCATAGGCTGTATGGGAGTCCAAATGCAACACATGAAATAGTGGGTTCACAGTTACCCAAATAGCCTTTTGCATTCATTGCTCCTCAGCATGTTTTAGTAAACTTCTAAATCACTGAAACAATAAAACATGGAAGGAAAGGGGATAAAAGAATTGTAATATTTAGGGCTTCTTTCACTTCCTTCTTTCTAAATATAGCAAGTATAGTACAAAGTTTGAGAATATAGTTCAGAAATTTGATTTTAAAAGGTGAGTAGTAATCCATGATTATGTGGATTTTTTTCTTCTTTCATTGTGTAAGTAATACTCTTCAGAAGGGTTTCTAGTGAATTTAGAGAAGACTTTATGCAGCTCTGCTTATGCTCCTCCACAGACTGTTGTCAGCTGATGCACAAGAAAGCATGCTGGTCATGCACTCTAATGGCAAAGATAATACCTTTGGCTGTAAAGTGCTCTTACACACGGGAAGTTTTCATGTATTCTTGGCTTTGCCGTGTTGGGGTTGCATGGGAAGGGAGCAGAAATCAGGTAGGAAGAAAGGCCAGAAAAGGCGCAGAGGTCTTGCAGAAGCAGGGCGGGTATCAGTGGGACACATGGCAGCGATGGGGTCTGCCTGACATAGCAGTCCTCTGCTGCGCTGGGAGCTTCCCTGCAGAAACCAAGCTCCTCGGCCCCTTCATCCAGCTCCCTTGCAGCAGTGTGGGGCTTTTGAGTCCCAGCTGAGCTGTCATACGCCATGTGGCTGAATTGCAGCAAGAGTGCTGCAAAAAGCCAGTTTGTCTGCCAGCCCAGCACTTCAAGATCACAGTTCTGCAAAGAAATTTCAGTCTTAAGTCCTTTCTCTTAAATTGCCTGAACTTTTTCCTTACTAGTGGTACCAGCTTTGCCAGTTAACTATAAACCACTGAGGAAGTGTTGCATAGACATTGTCAAGAATCTGATTAAACTGTTAACTTTCTTCTAATGGTTTTTAAAAGGGAGTGTTTGAATCTGTACTGAAATTATACAGCACAGTGGTTTATGGGCTCCACTGCATTTCGCTCAGAGGTTGAAACAGGACTTCAGATGTTTTTGTGTGAATATTTAGACACGCTGGGATGAGGAGCAAAAAGCCTTCCCATTCCATATTCAAGTTCTCCCTGCTTGGCAAGCTTTAATTAATATCTCCTTGAACTGCTGATATGTCCCATTTTGGCTACTTAAATTGTTTGTAGTGTATAAATACTTATAAAAATCCTAAACGGAGGATGTAAGAGCACTGATCAGCTGAATGAGAACACACGGTTCTGAAGCTGTGGTATGAAGCTGGAAAATAAAATCAAACACAATTCAGCACACGGACTTCTGTGGCTGTGGTTAAAAAAAAAAACATAGTCAAAATGCTGCTTCAGGGAAACCCCTGCTACTGCTGTCTCTAAGTGCTATTTTAAATGCTGGCATCAGAACACGTATGGTGGTGTTCAAGGTGAACACTGCAGTACGGAGATGTGGGCTGGATGTGAAAGGCACTGATTATAAAAGATTGGCTGGAGAGCGAGAAGGGTTTGGATAACCTCGAGGACTCAACAGTTGTTGCTGAAGGAGGAGGTTTGGGCCACCTTGTGGCACTGTTTGCTGTGCCTCGGTCAATGTCTTGTGAATATCTGCTGATTCTTTGAGAAGCAGGCCCTCCTTTCCCAAAATGCAGGCTTATTTTTTGCATAAAGCCAATATGCCCTTGATTTTAAAGTGGTTAAAGTTAAAGGGATTTGCTTTCAACAGCTTCAACTGACTGAAATAGGTTCTGACAGTTGTGATATTTAACATTTTAGAGGTGAGTTTGTAGGCTGCCCTTTAATAGGGCAATGTCTTGCATTGAGAAAAACAATGTTAGGCCGGTGTTCCCACCATGCTTCTCCTGGCAGTGGGGGCAGGTGGGAGGAGAAGGAGGATGGCAGAGAGTTGTCTCTCTTGCTTATCAAATGCTGATCTATTTTAAGAGCACTGAACTGGAAACTGTTCTCTGAAACTTTGCTTTGCTATGGCCTTCTAGTGATTTTTCAATGCCTGAAATATATTGTGTTTTTGCTGGGCCATCAGCAAAACATATGTGACCTTTCTCCACCTAATTCTGAAGGTTTTCTGCTTGTCAGGAGCCCCTCCATGCACTGGAAGGGCACAAGAACTTTTTCAAGCCTGAAATGGAAACCACAAACTTGAGGCTAAATAGAGGCTGATGCATCTTCTCTGAACTTAACTTTATTATGTTAATCAGATTGACAACTTGAGAGAGAAAAGTGTTTTTTCCCTGTGGAGAAGAGATCTCTATTTGCCCTTACTGAAAGGCAGAGGTAGTTATCACCTGTGGGACAGGGATGGGTTAGCAGGAGGGAAATCCTAGCGTGCCTCAAAGCTGTCCTCTTGAGATTCTGATTCAGAGATTAATTCCAATTGCTTGACTTGCCTTTTAAAGGTATTCTGTACATCTCCCGTATGGTTTAAATCTAAGGTGTTGAAAGTAGGATGCTTGTTTTGTGTAAATTCTTTCCGATGCATAGTATTTGTGTGGTTTAGCCCCCATACTTTTCATGAGGGCACTTGATATACTTTCTCTATCTGAACACATTTTTAAATGTGTAGTAGAGCAGGGATGAAAAAATGAAGTAATACTGTATACACACAGAAATGATCCATCTATACAATCACTGCCTGTTGAAGATACAATCACTGAGCATTAGTGATTCATTAGCAATTCTCAGTTCATTGGTTCCCAAGATGGCAATATCAAATCAGTGCAGTGTTCTTGGTTATGATCAGTGGCTCATCTAAATACCTGTGTTGATGGTTGTTGTTTTAAGGGGAAGGGTCAGACAAATGTTCCTGCAAGTTGGGAAGCATGAATGCTAAGAAGAATGTGGAGCAAGGAAAATGAGGGATTAATGCAAATGACATGTTGTCACAGATGGTGAAAGAGCTGAGTCAGACTCGGGTGTGCTAATAGCTGTTATTGATGAAAGAACTCTTTCTCAAACAGTTGTTAGTATGGTTTAAGCTTATCATTTGGGGACCTGTGTATTTATCCCCAGGCTTTAACAACACAGACTGCTCAAGAGCTGACGCTCATAGCCACTTGTTCACAGCTGCTTGCACACATGGCTGCATGAAGAGGGTCTCCAGGAAGATGATCTATGCCAGAGTCAGTGACTAGCTGTCTTGTTTTCCCTTGGCTAAGAAGATATGTGTCGATTATTGAAATAACCTTAAGAGGGCAGAAGAATGGAGAGCTTTAATATTTTAGCCAACACATCTTCAGCTTTGCAAACCAGAACAAGTGGCACATTAGAAGTGTCTAGTTATACACACCAGGAGGAAAATCTGCCTGTCAGTGGAGTTATCTGTGTCGAAGAGAGAGGATGTTCTTCTTGCCTTTCACTTCTTTCAGCGTCTAAACTGCAGTGCCCCCCTTTTGTAAGAGGCTGCATTGATTGTGCTTCTTTCAGGATGATAATAATGAACTTTTCCATAGGAGGGACAACTCCAAACTAGGGAACTGGGTCCAAACGTCATACAAATTCAAATAGACATAGCTGGACCAAGCGTTTGTTCAGAGTGGAGACTTTGAAAAGCTTATTTAAGTGGACAGTGCCACAGCTCTCTAAATAATAGTTCATAGATACTGACAATATTCTAGGACTCTGGTCTTTATCCAAACCCCTGCTGTTTTTTGATTTGCAGAGCTTCTGTTGAGGTCCTGCCCTGTCTCTGAATCATAGAATCATAGAATTGTTTAGGTTGGAAAAGACCCTGAAGATCATCAAGTCCAACCGTTAACCTAGCACTGCCAAGTCCGCCACTAAACCATGTCCCTAAGCACCACGTCTACCTGTCTTTTAAATACCTCCAGGGATGGGGACTCAACCACTTCCCTGGGCAGCCTGTTCCAGTATCTGACTATCCTTTCAGTGAAGAGGTTTTTCCTAATATCCAACCTAAACGTCCTCTGGCACAACTTGAGGCCATTTCCTCTTGTCCTTTCGCTTGTTACTTGGGAGAAGAGACCGACCCCCACCTCGCTACAACCTCCTGTCAGGTAGGTGTAGAGAGGGATAAGATCTCCCCCCAGCCTCCTTCTCTCCAGGCTAAACAACCCCAGCTCCCTCAGCCGCTCCTCATCAGACTTGTGCCCTAGACCCTTCACCAGCTTCGCTGCACTTCTCTGAACACTCTCCAGCACCTCGATGTCCTTCTTGTAGTGAGGGGCCCAAAACTGAGCACAGTATTTGAGGTGCAGCCTCACCAGTGCCGAATACAGGGGGACGATCACTTCCCTAGTCCTGCTAGCCACACTATTCCTGATACAAGCCAGGATGCTGTTGGCCGCTTTGGCCACCTGGGCACACTGCTGGCTCATATTCAGCCAGCTGTTGACCAACACTCCCAGGTCCTTTTCTGCCAGGCAACTTTCCAGCCACTCCTCCCCAAGCCTGTAGCGTTGCATGGGATTGTTGTGACCCAAGTGCAGGACCTGGCAGTTGGCCTCACTGAACCTCATACAGTTGGCCTCGGCCCATCGATCCAGCCTGTCCAGATCCCTCTGTGGAGCCTTCCTACCCTCCAGCAGATCAACACTCCCACCCAACTTGGTGTCGTCTGCAAACTTACTGAGGGTGCACTTGATCCCCTTGTCCAGATCATTGATAAAGATATTAAACAGAACTGGCCCCAACACTGAGCCTTGGGGAACACCACTCGTGACCGGTCACCAACTGGATTTGACTCCATTCACCACAACTCTTTGGGCCCGGCCATTCCAGCCAGTTTTTTACCTAGTAAAGCGTACGCCTGTCCAAGCCATGAGCAGCCAGTTTCTCCAGGAGAATGCTGTGGGAAACGGTGTCAAAGGCCTTACTAAAGTCCAGGTAGACAACATCCACAGCCTTTCCCTCATCCACTAAGCGGGTCACCTTGTCATAGAAGGAGACCAGGTTAGTCAAGCAGGACCTGCCCATGCTGACTGGGCCTGATCACTTCTAATGTGCCGGTTTCTCAACAGGGAGAGCTAGTGGTTGAACTAGCTAAGTGATACTTTCTACTAGACTAGAGGCTTAGCAGAAGGGAAAATTAAGCCATTAACTAGAAAACCTGCTAAGTGATTTTTATGTTTTAAGCTTGTATCCAGAATGAGCTGAGTATATTATTAAGTCCCAGTTATCGCTTCTTGCTGTACTTTTACCTGTGCTGAATTTAAAGTTAACTGGTTGCTTAATAAATAAATGAACTGAATTTCTGAGCTGTGGGAATTCATCCTGCAGGTCAGGTATGTCAGCACATAATGTGTTTTTCTACTAAGGGGCAGATGCCTGTTTTGAACCCTGACTACTACTTCTGTTACTGGCAAAAGAAATGTAGTAGTGGAGGCACATGGGTAAAACCATCTTTTTATAAGGTGATATTAAAAAAGCCTATGTCAGAAGAAGAGTCAGTGATGATCTAAGTAGAGTGTGTATCGTGAAAGTAATAGGGATAGAAGCACCGCTGCTCTGGAACAGTTCAGAGATCCTTCCAGTTCGGGCCTGATTCTAGTTCCAGTCTGTGTCTGGGACCAGTATTGGCTGTTTCAGATGAAGATGGAATGGACCTCACAGGAGGCATTGAGGAGATGGTCTTTTTTATAAACCTCTGTAATAGTCATTACCTTATGTTTTGAAGCATCAAGGTCCATCTGAAAATCCTCCTCCTAAATACTGTTGCTGGTAGTCCTGTTAGAAACATCTTTATCTGCACACACAAGTATGGCAAGTTTCATGGGGAGATGTTATTATCCTTTTATTTGATCAGCTAATAGAATTGAAAACAGACAGGCAGGTCAGAGGCGAGTTAGCATGCCTAGATGCTGGCTGTTTTCTACCAGCTGTATCCATTAGTCAAATAAAAGGTATCACCTCCCTGTATAAAATTTGTTTTTCTATGTAATGGTATCACTTGAAATGCTGTTATCGTATTGCTTGTCTTCTCTTGCAGTTCATTAGCACGTATTTTAAACAAAATACATCCAAGTGTTGAAAGTTGATGGATCCTGCTGTTGACCTTCTGTCATTGAGGAGAATTGTTCATTTATTCCCATTTTTCTGCACTCAATCATAGATCAGAATGGTCAAATTGTACTTCTTGCAGCTCAAACAATTATTATTCATTATTGCACCATGAGGAGCTTTGCTAGATGCCTTCAAAAAATAGAAGTTGGTCACTAGTTCTCTCC
This sequence comes from Theristicus caerulescens, assembly GCA_020745775.1. Taxonomy (NCBI): domain Eukaryota; kingdom Metazoa; phylum Chordata; class Aves; order Pelecaniformes; family Threskiornithidae; genus Theristicus; species Theristicus caerulescens. The sequence goes on from CM036564.1 coordinate 32,666,414, forward strand.
TGCTAACTGTTTTATTGATAAACCCAAAGAATTATAATAGAGGATGCTTTTTCTTTGCACTGTAATCCTGCAGGGGTGTCTTTAGGATTCTGCTTTCTAGGAGCTATTCAGCTGATTTATTAAGAAGGTGAGCAAGGTCTAACTTGCCCAGATTACTATCTGAGCCTTTTAAAATTAGATAAAACAAACTTGTTTTCCAGTTCTCTGGAAGAGATGCTGGTCTTAACTTGTCACTTGAAAGTTCAACATCTAGGCCTCATCCTTTGCTGCTCACAGTCCAAATCCCTTTGGGTTGTTTATACTAAAGAAATTGAGGCTAGAATTAGGAATCTTTGATGTTACCTTCCAATGTACAAAAATATTCAAGGTCCTTTTCTCATCTGCTACAGCAGGTAGTGTCTGTGCTCTCTCCTTATCTCTTTCAAGGAGATACCCAGATCTCACCCCAAAACTTGCTGAATTGTTCTCTGAGCCGTGTTTCTGCTTGTTCTGTCATTTTTTTTTTTTTGCTTTCTTCTCCTGTTCTGTGCTGGTTCCTGTGGTATTGCTCCTGACTGCTCTCTCACTCTCCTGCAGCTGTGTACATGCAGCCCTCTAAGAAAAGCAATGTACACCTTAGCCCCTTTTCTAGACTCCCTGGGCAGCCCCAGAAATGCCTTTGTTTTGGACAGTGATGTATGCTTGTGTTTGGAGTGGAGACTGCTAAACTCTTTCAGATAGCATCTTAAATAATAGGTCCTAGTTTTTCTACTAGTTTCAGTATGTATTATGTTGATTACGATAGGTTCTTACCTTTATTATCAAGCTTCAAGTCAGCTAAAATTCCACACATGGAGATATTCTTCAGGGTGCTGATGTGTCTGGCGATGTGTCATTGATTGCAAAAGTTGTTCCAAAGAGAAAGCTCTGGTCCCTCCTCCTGCAGGTGAGCTCAGGGTAGAGACTCTTAGTTGCTTCACTCCTCCATGAACTTCAGTTTTTCCTCTTCTCTCACCGCTCAAATTTACCAGGAGGAAAAGTAAGACTCTTTCTGCTTACAGTTCTCCAGATTCCTCCCTGTGCCTTTTTGGAACATCATACAGTGTTTTCTCCTCTCTTGTCCTCCGGAACAGAAGCTGATCTTAAGATATAGTGTGATTTTTGGTTGAGATGCCAAAGGAAAGCTGCACTAACTCTCTAGTGGTTTTGCTGATGTTTTGCAGGTCAGAAGAGTTCCAACGCAAAAGAATCCCTCTGGAAGGCACTGTGTTTCTTTTTAAGGGACTCTTCTGGGCAGCTGGCAGTGCTCAGCTCATTGAAAAGTCACTGGCTGGGTTTTTGTGACTCCCACAAGCTCTGAAATTGTATAGCAGTCAAAGCCAACCCTTTACAGATGGCAGCACCCAGAAAGATTCAGGAAGGAGTGATCTAATAATATTGCAGTGAAGCAAGTGGAAGAGCTCCCAACAGGTAGTGCTTTGTCTTCTGGGACAATTTAATAAAGCTATAGCGACCCTATACTGTTGGGGGAGTAATACATGCATCCCTTAGAGGTAGTTATCTTATTTCTGTGGAGAACCGAGTAATTAGTGGTGTTCTAACAGCTCCTTTCCATTTCCAGGTTGTTCCACTCTTGTATCTTGTTTAGAATGGGAGATCACTTAAGAATATTGGCAGATAAGGTTCTTCTATTCACAAAATGCCCTCTCCTTTCCTTGTCTTTGTCTTTCCCTCTTTCAAACATCAACAGTTATGGCAACAGGAAGGTTGGAGGCAAAAAAGCAGCTGGCAGTCTTCCTAATGGGCAGAAACACAGGCTGGAGTCTCTCCTGAATTCAACGGCAGAGTGGTAGAATCACAGTAGCATTGCTAACAGGGACACAGAGTGCATTTTGAGCTCACAGGGTAGCTGGATTTAATGAGGTGAGATATTGCTCATGCTAAACCTTCTACCAGAGCTGAACAACGTGATGCATCCAAATGCAGAAAACATGGTCTAAGGTTTTAAAATTACTTTCCTTATTTATTTATTTATTTTCCAGAGCAAAATGGTAAGAGATGGCCTGGGTTGCAAAACTAGGACTGAAAGAGCTGCTTAGTTACTGATTTCTCGAAGGGAAAAAAGAGGGATATCATGGTTACCTCTCTTATTTGGCTTTAGTGCAATGCCCTTCTTTTAGCCTAGCAAGTTTTCCACAAATGAGAGGCGGGGGAAAGAAGTAGGTTTGACAACTATGGAGTTAGATACTAGTGTTCCAGGGTTTGATTTCTAATATACTTGTATCTAATCCCTCCTGCTCTTGGTGTCTTTTGTTGGACCCTTACTCTGCAGACTGTTTTTCTGATATATCTATACTATGCTTCAATCCATTCTTTTTTTGTCTGCTGAGAGTTTCCTTAGCTCTCACTGTTCCCAGTAATAGGATAAAAAAAGATATTTTACAATCAATATGCCAATAAGGTGAAAATGTTTGGTGACTGTTACTTTTATTTGGCCCCAGATTAAATTGTGCAGATTTATCAAGTCTAATGGGACAGATTCATTCATGATGTGATTGAAAGGCATTGAAAGGCTGAATATGTCCTTAGTTATCTGTGGATGGAGGTGAATACTCCAAATTTCAGATCTCAGTCCTACTCTCCTGAAGAAGTTTTGATTGGAGTTTCAAACCAAACTCCATTGCTTAGCTTTATCTGCCTACTGGTTTGAAATGAACCCAGAGTTGAAACACCCTCCACGCTTCAGGGTGGTTCAAATTTAAATTTCAAGGATGGGGAAGATCAGGAGGAAGGCAGGAGGGAAGTCAGTGGGGTTCCCTAATTGCTAGTAATGTTTTAATTAAGTGGTGTAGAGCTACATGAGTTTGATAATCTGAGTTCCTCTTTAGAATATTGCTGTCTATTAGGAGATACCTTCACTGGAAGTGGTTCCTTTTCATAGCACCACAGTTGTGTAAGAGCCATTTTATCCTGTCATTTTTAATGAAAGTTAAACCAGGAGTAATAGTATTTGAAGGCTGTCACTTCTGGCTGACAACTACTTCATCTCTGTTTTCATGCAGTCAGCTTTATATTTATAAGCATCCCCTGCAAAGGTACAACTTCTGCGTGCCTGGACTACCTACAAAATCCATTTGTCTGAGAACTGTTCAAAAGTCAACATTTAGGTGTGCAAGGTATGAGAGTGTGTGTCCATGTCTGCGTTTGGTGACAGACTTTGAATTTAATCCTAAAATACCTCCCAGGCTGCAGCTATAAACATGACTGTTGTAAGCCATAGTGGGTAAGGCCAGCTCAGCATGTGTCAAGTTATATGGTGGCATGTGTCAACAAAACAGCTCTTCTATAGTCATAATTATTTTTAGTGCTTGGGTATCCCAGAATACTGCAGCTGCTGCTGTCTGCACTGAGATGCTAAGGGCTTTACTTTGGCCCCTGTTAGCTCCTGCTCCTGGAATCTCTTCTTCCTCCCCTGTGGTGGAGTGGCCATGCAATGCCAATCCTGTGGATGACACTGAGTGCCCCTGGGTTTTGGTACACAGCCATCCAGAAGCAGAGCAGAAGGAATCGGAGTCTTTACAGCACTCTGAGGTTGGAAGGGCAGAGGAAGCGGAGACTGGGGCTGTCTGGACCTGCGTGCCAGTGAAATTTTACTGAATGGACTTTGTGCAGTGCTCAGAGCAAGCTGTCACTGTGCTCCAGGTTTTCAGGACATGAAAAGGAATTACAGTCTTTATGAGCTCATCTAAAAAGTGTAGTAGTGCTGCTCACTTACAGCCTGTGAGTCAAAGCCTCACGGGACGCGTGTTTGCAGTTGGGGATCAGTAGAGGCACCAACAGGGATCACCTCTACATAGCAGCATGTGCATGGTGATGCAGTCTGTGTTGCATGACAGAGGGGCTGCTGCTCAGGGCCTATTCTGTCTGGCCCCCCAGAATCATGGCCACATCCAGCCTTTGCTAGTGTCTATAAAAAGCGTGGTGAGTTCAGCTAGGCTAAGTGGACATCAGCCAGTGGGCACATGCTGAAAACTGCAAGAAAGCCTGGTAGCAGGGAGAACAGGGGCATTATTTCTTCTTTTCTGGTGGGAATCATTTGCAATTCCTTTTTAAGAGCATTATATTACAGGGGCATTTAGGCTTCAGCGACCAGAGACTTGGCACCACAAGGTGTTCTCATGGCTGTGCGAGAGGCCCTCAGCACCTTGCAGAATTGGACTGCACCTCATCACCCACATTAGACTGGCACATGGGCTCTTCCTTATTTCCCCACACCTTGCATTGCCCTCCGAGTGTGGTAGGACACTTACTCTTTCCCCCATGCCATAACTCCCAGACCCGTGAAATTGCTGCTGTTTCTTAGCATTAAAATCTGATCTGCTCCCTGTGTCTTTTGGGTCTGCTTTTGCTTCTGAATTCAGTGGGGCTTCTGTCCATAGTTTCAATATATTAGGAGAGGGACATTGTTTTTAAAAAGCAAAGCAAACAATATGAATTCTGAGCAGGAAAGCACTTTTAAGGTGTAATTCATTTTATGGCAAAGTGCTTTGGAGCTGTATATAAAATAAACAAAAGTCCTAAAAAAATCCTTCAGCTACGCAAAGCAAAACAAACTTGGCACATTAAATAACGTGTTAATAAGCATCTATAAAATAGATGATGGTTTCAATCTGATTTATTTTTCAGTCCTGTGGAGACAGCTGATGAATCATACATGGTTATGGCACTTGTGAATTGTAAGTCTCCTCACGACTGAAGGTAAATGTCAAAGACACCATGTGTTAGAACAAGATATTTTGCTTGGCAGGTATGGCTTATTCAGGAAATAGGCTTCTGTTTTATACATACACACTCTACGTTGCTCAATTGAGTGTATCGGTTCCTTGAGCACCCATCCTGTAGCTGTCTTGTGTGGTTGAATACCTCCTTCTCATTTAGGTAAATAGCATTTTCTTTGGTAGCGGAGAAGGGAAAGGGTACGATCAGTGAATCCTTTCTCTTTGGCACTCTTCTAGTAAGCAATAAGCAGAACGCATCTGTCACCTGGGTGGTTCAGAGGCACAACGTGAGCTGGGTTAGAACTGAGTTGCCAGAAGGCAAAGTGTTTGTGGCCGTGTCCTCTGCTCTTGCTGACTTTGACTTCGTACCTGAGTGGGAGCGGGTTTCTGTCAGTGCTCAGAGCTCTGGGGCCTTTCTCCAGCAAACAGAAGTTTCAGACATTCAGGCTGAGCAGAGGATACCTGATACAAAACTTTCATCTCCTGACCTTCCAGGGCTTCTCTGAGAGAGGCGAAGGCTTTCTTAGAGGACCTGGCTCTGAAATGGTTCCCTGAAGAGTTTTCACATCTCCTGGTCTCCTCTAGCCTCTCACTGCTCTCAACACAGAGCTTATTCCAGGGATAAATCGAACAGCTTTGGTCCTGACTTTTGAGAGAGGAGCAGAGAGAAGTGCCCCCCTCCCCCCGCCTGCCTTTTGGGCAGGGACAGTTGCAGTCAGCAAACTTTGCTCAAAGGTGAGCGCTGTTCTTGTCAGGCAGGGTCTGTGTGACTGCGGACTGATCAAAGGGGAGGTGGGAAGACGATAGAAAATGGCATCATGCTTGCAGCGCTGCTAGTGGAGCACCCTCCAGAGGATGCTGCATCCACCAGAAACACAGCACAGAATTTTTCCTACTGAGCCTATGCATTTTCTCCCTTCACCTGAGAAACTAATGTAGTCAATGAGATTGGGAGACTCCAGGTACATGGACCATCGTAAGTCTAAGACGCATGTATCGCTGGTGTCTTACTGACTGTGTATGAAAGAACAACGTATGCTTTGTGCCAGGCACGACGGAAGGATGGGATTGGTATGAATGAGAGCGAAGGTACTGGTCTCCTTGTAGTTTGGCCTCAGCAAGTCAGACATTGGACAGGGAATGACCCTTGTTGAATACATCTGAAGATTAGATTACCAAAGTATTTTGACTCTGTTCCAGTAGAACACACGTCAAGGAAAATTGGAGCTTCAAGATGTGACAAGCACCTGTATAAAGATGCATGCGTAGTAGTCCTGAGTGGACAGAGGTGCCACTGTGCATGGCACAGTGCATAGCGCTGGTCTTCATGCACACGTGAAACATGCCTCTGGTGGCTGCACCTTGATTCCTGTAGCTCCATATTCTGTCTCTTTCCTCCAACATCCTTGCCTCTTGCCTATCTGCTCTACCTACAGCCCTTGACTGCCACTGCTTTGCTGCTGTGTACCACAAAGAAGTTGTGGTCCTGAGCCAATCTCTGTAACCAAAGGCACCCTGCTGGATGGTGGTTTCGAACTATCCTACTTTCTTCTTTCTGGATGCTGCATCCCTCACAGATTCCTACAGCTGTGATGAGGCAACACAGGGGAGTTGACAGGGAACTCTTTCATTGTAGTCCCAGGGGAGGTAATCTCATCTTTGGCCAGTGATGAGTAATGGAGTGGATACAAGGGAGATGGGGATGTGGCCCTGATGAAAACCTTGTTGGAATGGAAGGTAGGATTATTCCTGTGCTGTTATGCACCCTTACTGCTAGCAGTGAGTTTCATAGATGCAAAATTCAGGTGTTCTGAATTGTTCTGAGTTGTTACAGGTGTATCTTGGCAGAAACACAGCTGAACTGGTGCAAAGGATATTGTTGACTCTCCCTCAGCTGCTGGGGTCAGGATACAATTGCAGGTTGGATGAGTTTGACTGAGTGGCAGGGACAGGGGATGCCACTAAGCAGATTTTAAGAAATTTCCTTTAAACCAACATTTTTCAGAATCCGGCATCTGAATCTCTCTTCTCATACCATGTACGAGAGATGTGATTAGCAGAGAGATTTCAAAAGCAATGCAGTTCAATATAATGGAAAACACCTGACCTGTATCTGATTCCATTTGGGATCTCAGTAACAGCTGCAAATGAGACCAAGCTGAATTCCATCAGCATAGTGAGATCTCAAGAGCCCCTTTGCAGTATGCCCGGAATACAAAATACAGCTAACCCCCTTGCATTCATTAGCATGACAGCTCTCTGAGTAGGAGAGAGAGGATGTCTATACGTGTGACTTGGTGGCTAAAGGTGGAGTTGTGCTGCTTAAATTTGTAAGGATGAATTCGTTGAGGCCTTGATGCTTGATGAGGCTGGGATGCTTTTAAGCTGGGGAAGGAGAAAGGTTGAGCGCCTGCTGGGATTCCATTTTGCAAGCAGTTCCTTTCTTTATAATGACTGGAGTTGTTCTGCCGCAACGTGTTTTTAGTAAAAACTGTCTTTTTCATCCAAAAGGCTAGGTTGTTTTTTTTTTTCCCCAGGCAACATTGATTTCTCACTCAGTCTCAATGGGATTTACCAAAAGAAGCAAATTCCCTTCTTCTCCTTGTCCATGGAGAGACTTTGGGGAGCAGGTAAGGGGATTTTAGCAAAGTGAGAAGAACAATGCACTGAACTCCTTGCAAAAGTTGAATTTTTTGTATGTTTGTGAATCTATATGTATAGATGAATATACACCTATATGCATATATATTTAATGAAACACCTTTGAGGAAAAATGGGCATGCCAGTATTTTTGGTTTCATCAGACTTTCCTTTTCAGTTCTAATAATCCTGGTTCCTTTAAGGATGGTCAAAATCTGCACCTGTGACTTCACCCTTCATTTGGCTTCAGTCTTTATGTTGGATCAAACCCTGTTTATTGTCTAGCCCCCCTCTCCCTTGTTCTCTGATGATGTTTTGGGCCTATAGCCCCTGCCTCCTTGTGTGCTAAAATTGGTACAGTCCCCTGAGTCACGGAGGGGCCTCCAGAGCATTACAGATGGTCATTCCGGGGCAGAATGGGGAGGCCTTGATGAATTTAAATCATCTGCTTCTCCTTCATTACCCTCCACCCACCCAGTTCAACACAGCAGATCTTCCCCTTGTATCTTTTAAAATTATTTTTCTTTTCTTTTCTTTTTTTTTTCTGCCTGTTTAGGCTGTATCCTTGGCTTAATCACTCCATAGTGCTTTCAATGTCAGGAGCATGCCCTTGTGTTATGGCAGAGCCTTGCATGGCTAGGCTCAGCTGGTTTGGCACTGGGAGAACTGTCTCTGCTTTCTCACCCAGCTAGCAACATTTCCCCTTGGTATAAATACGTTAATTGCAGTCTTTGCTGTTTCCCACTTAAACAGGTGTGTCCTAGGCACCAGCAGGCTGGTGTCTCTGCAAGCCAGGGCTCTCTGCTAGTAGTGCTAAGGTGGCATAGTTCTCATCTGTGACTTTGGCACATCTTAGCCAACAAAGGGTTTGTGCTGGTCTGTTATTGCCTGCCAGCTGTTGTCCTCTGTCTTACTTAGTGGCAAGCAGGAAATTATATAGGACACACCATTTGGGTCTGTGTATCCCATCAGGCTTTATTGTCATGAAGAATACAGGTGGTGTTGCTGCAGTGCTACAACTGAGGTTTTTAGCTGTTGAAGAGGAAAGCTAGAAGTAGTTGCCATTTCCACGGCTACTTTGAAATGTTTTGGTTTCTAGATCAGCAAGGACTGACCATTCAACTCAATTGATTTGCAACCCAATTGATTTATTTTCCCACCATTTTTTTTATTTCATCTAAAAATAAAAAGAAATTCTGCCAGCAGCCAGATTTCCAGCAGTTCCCTGCCCTTCATCAAATAATAGATAACAAGAACTAACTGGAGTTCTTAGTGGAAATCAAGAGAGAAGTTGGGACCAGACCAGAAGCTAAGCCTCACCTCTGAAAAATCTAAGACACAAATGTGCCAAGACTCTGATAGGATGGGTTCAAAAAGGGTCAGTTTTCAGCTGCTGCCTCCCCCCTTTTCCTTCCCCTTCCCCTTTTCCCATCAGCTTCTCTGTAAGTCATCTCCCTCTCCTGGCTGTTCCAGGATTACAGAAGCAGAGGAGCTGTTGAGATCTGTCCCATATCAGCATCAGTTCCCTGGCCAGGATTTCCTCTTGGACTCATAGATGGCTTCTATGGCAAGAGGAACCTGGGAGGAAAATGGCTAAGACTAGAAAACAGAAGAGCTGAAGGATATTGTCTTGTCCTGCTGGTGAGAAAGGACAGTGGTGCTGGTTGGGGGGTAGGGGTGATATCTGGAGGCTATTTCTTCCTGCACACTTCTTACCCCAGGACTCTGTAACAGACTCTGTGGGAGCCACATCAGCCTGTCTCCTACTCAGCAAATTCTGCCCAGGAAGAGGGTTTTGCTCATCTCCTTTTCTCTTGCCACAGCACTGTCACTTTTTTCTGTCATTCCCCACATCTGAGATGAGGAGTTAGAAAGGAAGAGAGTTGCTGGTCTGGGAATTCACAGCCCCCTGCTAGGAGAAAGGGATATGGCTGAGGGAGGGTTAAGACCCCTCTGCTCCAGTAAGTCCACAGCCATATGAAGTACACGAGTGCAGCCTGGGTGTAACGGATATCTTTGGAGCCTTAGCATAAGGACAACCATTTTGTCTCTTGAGTTAAGTGCAATGATGCTGAGGTTTTGCTATATATTCTGGAGCGCTGGTGTCACTGCAACAAAAGTGCATGTGAAATCAAGGTAGTGGGTGCGACATGCTTTAAAGATCACAGGGTTATCCTATTGGAGCAGGTGAAAGAGCAGATGGCATAATTTAAGTTCCCAGGTTCTTTAGACAAGATCTGTTGGAGACTGAAAGGTACAATCCTTATATCATTGTAAGGCATGTCATAATCTGAGGTTTCACACATGACAATCAAAATGTAAGTCATAAAGCATGGAAAAAAATTATGCTATACAAATAGGAGTGTCAAATTTGAGAAGCTGGAAGATTTTGCTGTCTCAATCTATTGTTGTCCTCCCAAGTGCTGTGTCTTGTACTTACCCTGCCTCTATTAGAATACTACTAAGGGTGTATGTTGCTTTTCAATAAGGAGTCATTTTCTAAATAATAATCATGCAGGAGCTTTTATTCTAGAAACACCTGTCCTTCAAACTAACATCTTCACCCTAATTCAGAGCTGGAGATCCTTCCTTGCAGTTACTTTATACATGAGAATTATTGTTGTTATAGAAGGTGACTGTGATTACTGCTGTGCAGAGATGCAAGTAAGGGTAAGGCAGGCGCTATCTATTTTTTCAAGACACACAGAAAGAGAAATGAAATCTCTTTCTGGAATCAAATAACTGGAGACAGTGGGAGTGACCAACAGGGAGCACACTCTAAGATGGGGCCTGAGCAAGGCTAAAGCATATGGTCCGGGAATGTTTTAAAATGCAGAGAATCAGAGGCACATGTATGTGTGTGTGTGTGTGGGGGGGGGGGTCGGTATGAGACTGAGAAAGAAGGTGTCAGGAATGATGCTGATGGAGCAAGGCACAGAGTTCACTGGGAGAAGCAAGCCTGCTATGGGGTTTTGCTTTGTTGGCGGAAATAGGACTTTGTGTATATTTCTGTGAGCCAGCAGGACTGTACCTGCATAACACCTTTACTGGTATCATTTTTTCCCAATAGGAACATAAATAGGCCTCCAATACTGGCATTCTGCTTAGGCAGAGTAGACAACACAGGAAGAACGATGCTATTTTATTTTATTATTTTATTTTTAATTTTATTTCAGGGCTTTAAACAGAAAAAAGCAGTTATCACTGTCTGTTAGGCTAGGTTATGGCAGTAGGTGGGAATATGTGTGCTTTAGTGTTCATGACACCTACAGTGAGGAACTGGCAGAACAGGCAAAGTCTGATATATGACTGAAGCAATATTGACATTTTTATACACTTACTCCATTCCTTCAAGCAAGGTTATAAGGATGAGCAGTGCTTCAGAAAAGTGGGCTCCTATCGCATCTATTCATTCCAGGACTGACCTTGCAAAATTATATATTAGGCCAGTTGCCTTCAATTTTTTCAGTGATTGAGGGTTGAAGAAATCTATATTAGCCATGGAGCTTGTTGATTAGATCACCAAATTCACTTAATTAATTCCTATAATAATAAGCTAGTCCATTAGCCTGCAGTGCCACCTAGCCTCCTCATCCTTTGGAGAGCAGAAAGTATGGCGTGAATATTTAGAAAGATAAAAACAACTTGGAAAGCATTCATGTAATGATCTGATTTCCCCTTTTGTTTAAAGATACAATCATTCAATCTCATCAGAAGATTTTCATCAGCAATCTGAAAATAGTTGCTCTGGTATTAGCCAGTGGGGGATAAACAGGAGAATTAGACATTTTCTTTAAAATGTTAGTTCCTTGTTCAATGCAAGTATTACTCATAATTTGTAAGGTCTGAGCTTGGTAAGGAAGCAGCCAAGCTGGTGCATGACTATTAAATATTTTAACAGTCTGATTCATCTCAAAGTGATTCAGAGACTATTGATAGTAGTCCTGTCAGGAGTTGCCATCTCTGTGGTGAAGTTGGAGCGGTAAGTGACATACCAGGAGTGCTTTGTGGCATTTCATCGCACTCACGAGTTAAAAGTATGTGGGGAAATTAAGGCAGTAAATGGAGTTCTGCTGGGATGCTGATATTAGCATCTCTGCTACCTGAAGAAGTCATGTAGAATTGGCTTCCATCCATGGGCAGGTCCCAGGGCAGACTGCTGAGGGGAAAAACAGCTCTGGGAAAGGGGAATCAAGGCTGCCTATCCTGCCAATGCATGCCTTGGGGAGCCAGCGCTGCTGCTGTCCCATTCCTTCTTCCCTGGTTCTTCATGGGGTGAGAGGAAGTCGGTGTACCTGGGTTTGGAGACTGTCTACTGCAGGATAGTCCTTTGGCTGTGTTTCATGGGGAGCCATGCTCCTGGAATTGGAGGAAGAGATTGAGACATTAGCAAGGATGCAGGGTGGGAACAGCATCCCAAAATCAGGTTGGATGCAGGAGGTTAGTGAAGGGTAAGAAGCATGTCCTTACATCCATGAACTCCACCAACTCGTAAGAGGGCTCTGTGCCCTACCTGTCAGTTGAACCTTCTCCATCACTGTTGCAAGACAGAATTGTTTTTTCCTCACCCTTTGGCTGGCTAGGTTCACATTTTTTGCCTGCTGTTCAGATGTTGATCTGACTTCAGTGTTACAGGATTGTTAATAAGTGATGGGGAAAATAAATTCAAATAATCCATTTCTGACCAATACACTTCCAAGACATCTGTGATAGCTTCTGCCTTCCTAAATAACAAATGTATTTAATCTGAAGCCTTGGTTTTCTGTAGCCCTGTAGAAACAAACACACAGCTTTTTGTTTTGGCACCATTAACCAGAATCTCCCTGCATTTAGAGTTTAGCACATAGGTCCTTTGTGAGAGACTGCAAATGGTGACTAAACCTGGGGCTACTCTCATGGTGTGAACAAAACCAGGCAGCAAATGGAAAACGTGTGCTGCCACGGGCTGCCTTTGTGCAGTGGGCTCTTTCAATTAGTTTGTCATTGCCAAGTGAGACCTCAAACTAAGCTCCATGAATGTGGGTGGGAAGGGACACCATTACTGATTTTGTTTGATATGGATTTCAGCTTACATCATAGCAGTATTTGAAAGCATTGGTAGCCAGATTATGTTATGTGTGCCACAGCAGGCTTATGCAAATTCAGGGGTAGTAGGAATGAGGGGAAAAAAATCTATTGAGTTTCATCTTCAAATCCTGCTAGACTTTCCCCTTTATCAACAGACATTCCTTCGTTGTTTGATGATCTTTTTATATATGAACAATTTTGTTTGAGAAGGTACTGCAGTGGATTTTGGCTTGACTAAATAAAGAATCAGCTGTGTAGTGTACACATGCCTAATGGTTAGCCACAGCCTGTTTGCTCACACGGATTACCTGCAAGGGCCTGTTTGAGCCCCTCGGGTATGCCTTACAGAGTATATCCGGTTAAACAAAACCCATCACTAAGCCTTGTAAAGCTGTAAAATGCTATCCACATTCAGAGATCCAATGAATTGACATAAGGGTCTAACGCTGAAGCCATACCCTCCTGTTGTTTTGAGGGAATGAGCTGCCCACTGTCTGTATCTAACCAAACAAGGGATGAGGTACTCCAGGGGGATTAGAGAGCTACCAGCTTTGCTTAGGCACAGATTGATATCTCGCTCTTTAAAATGAACAGAGGTTTTTGAGTGGCAGGGGTTAAAACTTGTCAAAAAATGAACCAACTAAAGCTGGCAGGGAGGTACCTATAGGTGGTGCTGGTCAGTAGAGCACAGTAGTCTTGAACCTATCAGAAGGCACTTGTGGATGCACCTGCCATCAGATATGGGTTTTGGTGTGTTATTCTAGAAGCTAAAAGGTTGCTTGTGTTGTCTGGATGCTATAATAGCCCCCAAGAATCACAGCATACCATCCAACATGAGGCTATGGCAAGTAAAATAAGAAAAGGAAATTAAGTTTTTGTATTCTGAAAAAAAAAATCAAACAAGCAACCACAGCAATTTGTAAAAAAATTAATACAATCATGGTAAAGACAGGGAGCACTTGTAGTTACTAACCACTGTTACCAAGCTGTAAGACTGCCTTGCAAGTTGTATTTTACCATACTTTGCACATACAATTAAAAAAACCCAATGTAAAAGTTAAAAATTAGGACTAGTTTTGAGAGACCTTTTGATATTTTTGTGATTTCTTCATTTCCTTTATGTTCAGGTTCTATGAAAGGACTGTACAGAGAGGCTGACGTATAGAATAAGGAATACCTAAATTCTGTGAATAGCTTATGATGCTTATATGCATCTCTGTAATGAATCTCCTGTACCACTAGCTTTGATAACTCTTCTAGAATGACTGGACTGCAGCTGTGATGCAGCTGCAGAATATGATACTCAGCCTGACTGAAAAAAAGACATAATACCTGGGCATCTAATGCCTGGACACTAATCAATAAGCATCTTGAGGGTGCTGGAACAGTGTAACTTAGTAGCTAGGGAACATGTCTAGGAGCAAGTGCCGGAGCTCCCATCTCCTTTTCTGTGGATTGTCTTCACCCAATGTTAAATGCATTTGGGAATGGAGCCCAGGGGTCTTGCATCCTTTGCTGTGTGGTGAGCAAGAAGGATGTAAGGTGCCTACACCTGCTCTGTAATCTGAAGGTTTGGGTGCTCTCCTTCATGGGGTGAGCTTTAAATCCGGAGGATTAAGAGAGCCCAGGTTTCCAGTTCCCTGTAATCTAACTAACAGGTGATTATACAAAAAGCAGTCAGTGGCCCCAGCAGTGTGTTTCTGAAGGAGCTTGGCCTTTTCTTCTGGATTCTGTGTTCAGCTGCCAACATGTGGTAGGAAGGATCAGAGCGTATCAGGTAGACCAAGTTATCTGGGGGTATTATGTGCCAGCATGCTGATTTTCTGGGTCTCTGTCAGACCGCAACAGGAGTGAAGAAGCACAGTGCCTTGGTTGGGGTAGTTTTGGGCATGCTCAGCAGGGGGACAAAGATTGTCTTGGGCCAAGAGGGAGGCAGCTTAGACACATGCATGGTTAAGCAGCGTCTGGCTTTTTGGATCACAGCTTATGATGTCAGTTGCTGTCTCTGTGTAGAAGTGTGGCATTGCACCTCGCTTCAGTTATCTTTGGTCCTGACTGTACAGCAGATTTGCTGTTTGGCTGAAGTCTGGTCACTTTGCTTCCCCATACCTCTATGACACAGGGTTGATGATGTTTCTTTTCTCTTGCCATTCACCTGTACCGTCTCTTTAAATCGCCACCTTTCATTGAGTAGGTGCAGTCACCTCCTGTGTGTCATATAGTGTCCAGTAACACGGGTCCCTGCTCCCCCCTGCAGCTTCTAAACATTATTATAACGTAATGCAAATAAATAATCTGAAGATGTTGCTGATGGAAAAACCCTCTGAAACTAAACCTGCTTAGCTCCTCAGATGTACAACACAAATTACTGTTACTGTGTACTATCCCGTTTAACTGCATGCATTGGCTGCTCTTGAACCATTATTGTTTGTGCTGTGAATTTGTAATAATAATAATAACAATAACAACAACTACTACTGCTACTTGCCTAATCCTTAGCATCAGAATGAACATGAATGTTCAGCATTTTCATCCCAGTTTCCAGGCTGAAAGTCTCTGTGTACATTGCTTGGCTATCAGTCGACAGTGTTGCTTTATGTAAACAGAGGTGATAGAGCCCTGTACTCCTCTGGGGTCTGCCCATGGCCCAGGAGCACCATTTCAACCCAGCCCAGGGCCATAAGTCCCTGCCCCAGTGATGTGGTAGGATGCTGGTCTCCAGCCCAGCCCTGCTGGGCCCGACCCATGGGCTGACATCCCGGCTTGACTTTGGACCTGCCTTATCCTTATGAACTTGCCTGATGATCTGGACTCTTGGCTGAATGTGGTGGCCATCTCCAGGCCTGCCCTGCGCACCTTGCTCATGGGCTGTGGGACAGGGCCCTGGATAGTGAAGTCCCTGCTCTGCCAGCCATGTTATTGCACTCAGGTCCCCATCCCTTCAGGAGCTGCCAGCCTTCATTGCTCCCCAACAAACAACCTAATATTCAGAAGTTGGGAAGTATAGCTGCAATGACAAGGGAGACAAAATGCAAAACCAAGAGTGACTCAATGAGGAATTCAATGCAAATGTTAACTTTGTTTCCCCCAGCTACTAACATGCACCTAGCTTTCAGCTACAGGTCCCCACAGTCTTGGATAAAATCTTTTAAATGGTTGAAATCATCCAATTTGACTCTCGTTCTTTCCTTTGTGGTGCAATCTGAAGTAGTTCACATATTGCCTTACATAGGGCAAAGCACAAGCCCTCTGCCATCGCTGGCATCCTGTGCTGATTTTCTCTCCCCATGTTTTCCTGTACCCCACACTGAAGTCAGACCAGAATCAGTCAGCTCCTTCGTATATGCAAGTGTCTCAGGTAGAAGTGAGATAAAACTCTTTCAATCAAAATGCCTCCTGGAATAAGGCTACAAAGCTCCAGCACCTACCCAGGAGATGATTTATTGTTGTAGATGGAGGAAGGGCAATGCAAATCTCTTTACATTCTCAAATACCCTCCACCTTTCTCAAGGACCTTAAAAAATACTGTCTCTAGTTTTTAAAAGGCCATTTTATACTTCCTTTAAAAAGGATAGTCTTGGCTAATGTACTCAGAATGGGATAATAATGACAACTTGACATGGGCAAAAGCACTATATACAATCCAAAATGACAAGTTGTCGAAAAGTATAATGGACAGCCAGGGGAGGTGTACCTGACGTGGAGACAAGACCATTACGTGTCTTGAAGTTCAAACTGGGCAGCCCCGCTGTGAAACATGCTTGAAAGCCCCGTTGTCTACTGGGTTGCTAAGGAGCCTTTGAAAGTGAATGAGGGTAAATTAAGGAAAGGTGTTAATTTAAACTAGAATTCCTGAATAGCAACACAAGTAGACAGACCCTCAGATACAACCATCATCTCTAATACATCCATTAGTTCTCTCTTGCACTGCTGTTCTTTTGTTCTTGTCCCCATGGGATGTCACAGCACTGTTTACAGTGCCCAGCACTGCCATTTTTGTGACTGGGACCTGGAGGAGGTGGCTGAAGCTCTCATCAAGGTTTAACCAGCCTTGGTTCATGTACCAGGTAATTACTGAAGGTTGTACCTGATTCTTGGTTTTGTAATCCATGTTGGATGGTGGCATTATTTTCCTTTCAACCCTTTTCGCTTCACCTCTTTCTTAATCTACACACATAAGACCACTTTGTCAGCTTTAGACAGCAACCCTTGAAGGTGCCCGCTTATTTCTGTCATGAATAGTAAATGTAGATGACCACAATTAAACTCAAATACATGAATCCCTTTGAAGGGAGTGCTAGCGATGTGAAGAATCTCAGCAAATCAGGCCTTGCAACAGGCTGTTCAAATGTGATGGAAGGTGTTGTCTACCTTTAGGCATATGTATGGGATCAATGTGTGTTTCTGCTATGTCCTAAAAGTAGCATAAGTGATTAAAAGAAGAATTCAAAACAGATCCCAAAGCTCTAGTTCCAGCTGCTCTAATCAGTAGTAAGAAGAATCTCCCTTTTCCTCTGTATTTGCAATTCATTTAAATTTTAATGCTTTTACAGGGCACGACTCAGACGATGGTGCCTGTTGGCAGCAGGGCTATCTGCAGGATTGTACTTAAGCACCCGAAATAGAACAGTTCAGTTTCTTGACTGGTATCAGCCTGAGCTGTTGATGAAACACTTTAACACAGCCCAAAGCAAACCAAGCCTTGTAAAGAATTTATGTGACTGTTTAACAGCTTATATTAATGTTAGGACATTTGTATTCAGACTGATCCCTTCTATCTGGAGTTACAATAAGTCACCTAGAATAGAATGGGGTAGAAAAAGGAACATTCAAAGCATCACTGAAACACTGATGAGGCTAAGTCACCACATGGAACAACTTCTTTCCCTGAAGGGGAAGAAAGGGGAGAATAGAGCAACGACATTCGTAATGTAGCTCCTGCAGTTACGTTTCAAGTTAGGTGGAGTGAATCCAGGTCTTAATGTGCAAGTGACATTTACTGTCTCCTACAGCAAAAGTCCTTTAAATAACAAATGCATATTTAGACTGGCTTTGATCTCTTAAAGCAAGAAGATGAGTTTAAAGACAAACTTTTAGCTTTGCATTTTTTTTCCTCTTCTATCTCTAAAATTCAGAAGTAGAATTCTGGTCTTAATTTATAGCTTCCCCACCCCGCCCTGGCTGATTATTTTAGAAATGTTTACAGGACAAAACATCTAAGCTTGTGGCTGCCTGTCACCTTTCCCAAATCCTGTGTATATATAGATGTTTGTCCCTGGAATGTGTCTTGATTTATTTTAGTGAACTCTGGGCACAGCAGACATTGGAGTTAATTTAGCAAGTAAGCATGTGGACAAGTGTGGGAAGAGCTTGTGTGCTGCTTTTCTTTTCCAATTACATCAGTTGCTCTAATATCAGCTATTCCCTCTCCTTTCAAGTCCCCTTAAAACATCACCATCACCAGAGGAGGACACGTACCCAAAAGTGACAATCTCAGGGTATCTCTGACAGTTTAGCAGGAGCCCTGTGGGATTCAGTAGGAGGTTTGGTTTACAAGTTAGAGCATGAATGATGGTGCTTAGCCCCTTACAGAGAGAGCTTTTCATTGCTTCACAGTCTCTAAGATGATGATAGGGGCTCAATCTGTCCTCTGAGCAGTATCTAGACCCTGAGATGGTAGGGTGGAGGAGGAGGCATCTTTGCCCACCTGAACAAACTGCTCCTGCTGAGTCAGATGGTTAAAGGAGCCTAACAGGGAAGTTGGTGGGTTGGAGGGCCTGGGGGTGGGTGGGATGCTGGCCTCACCCCTGTGCCATATGCGTGGAATTGCCTAGCCCACCCATGGAATGACTCGCCCAGATGAAATTACTGTGCTGGAGTCCCTGCCACGCTGCATGCCCAGGCTCAAGCTGTGGCTTTGCCCTTTCAAAGTGAAAGTGCATACCATTAGGGCAAAGCAGTTCTGGGTCTTCTTTGGCACTGGCTGGGGGAAAAGTTTTATGTCTGACTCTGTCAGGCTGGCACTTAGCTATGCAGGACGTGGACTCACTTTCCTTTTGGGCTGCCTGCCTCCACCACAAATCCTCCTGCACGCTGCGTAACAAGTCATTCACAAGGCTGCAGCACTATGGTCTTGTCCTTCCATGCCTGACAAAGGGAGGTGAGCCCTTCTCTCGGACGGGATGGTTCCCATGTAAAAAAAACATGTAAAAAAAACTGAAAACAGTATCGGGAAGGGCTGGGGCATGCTGGGCTTTGCTGATGTAACGGGCTCCCTGCAATTTTCATTCAGATCTGGTTGGCTGTGAGCTGGCAGAGAGCCTCAGATACGCCTCCAACTCAGATGAGGTCATCCTGCTTTTTTTTTTTTTTCTTTTGGGCTGTTTCAGAAAGAGTCTGTGGTGTCTGAACGTTTAAGGTCAGCGTGCTAATTCCCGTACCACAGCAAATCTCTGGGTGCAGGAATCCCGCCTCCCCCCCCCCCCCCCCCCCCCGCGGCTGCACCCTTTCCCAGCACCATCACAGACCCTGCTCTCCCTTTAAAGAGAGAGGAGGAGCAAAAGGAAGATGAGTTTACCGCAGTGGATTTTATAATTGACTCTCGCATCCAGGTCAGAGGGGAGTGTTTGCTGGCAAGACCTTGCAGAGCTGCCCGGGCCTAACACGAGTGTAAAGTAGCTCCAGGACGGAAGAAACTCCAGACCCTGCCGCTGCCAGAAGTGAAACTACTCGCCCTGCCCAGTCGCTTCGTCCCTTCCCCGCCCTCCCACCGTGTGCCATGCAGAGATGCATCCAGCCAGTGGAGGACGGGGTAGGTACCCCCGGCTGTCAGTCAGTAGGGGCTGCCCGGCTCGGGACGAGCAGATCCCGAAATAAGGACTGACCCTGGCGGAGAGCAGAGCACGCAGAGCTGGGGGTGCCCAGCCCCGGCCCCGCACCGTGCCTGGAAGCATCGCCCGCTCGGCATCTTCCTCTCTCCAGCCCCGGCGCCGGGAAATCCCGCGCTATCTCCCGCGGAGAACTGCCCGCTAACTTCGGCGCCGACGCCAGGTCTGCCTGCGCGGCTGCGGGCAGGATGGGGGTTGCCGCATCCCCCCTCTGCCCCGGGGGCAGCAAGCCCCTTCCTCTTCCTCCTCCCACCGCCGAGCCCCGCGCTGGAACCCCTCTGGCACAGCCTCTTCGCCGTGTCCTGCCAGGGGCGGAGAGCCCCCCCCGGAGCGCCTGAGCGCGGGCCGAGCCCAGCGCCGCCGCCAGCTCCCGGCGGGCCGAGCCCCAGCACCGCGGACGGCTCCCGGCTCCGGCGGGCCGAGCCCCAGCACCGCGGACGGCTCCCGGCTCCGGCGGGCCGAGCCCCAGCACCGCGGACGGCTCCCGGCTCCGGCGGGCCGAGCCCCAGCACCGCGGACGGCTCCCGGCTCCGGCGGGCCGAGCCCCAGCACCGCGGACGGCTCCCGGCTCCGGCGGGCCGAGCCCCAGCACCGCGGACGGCTCCCGGCTCCGGCGGGCCCGGCCGCGGGTGCCGCTGAGCTCCGCCCGCGGAAGGGACAGCGGTGCCCGTCTCCGGACCCTGCTCCGTGCCTCGGTGCCCCGGTTGATTGCGTATTGCTGGCAGCTCTCTGCTGTAGCAGCACGCCGCTCTGCCGAGAAGGACGCCGAGAGATCCACGCACACACGAGTACCACCCGCCTCTCTCACGGAGCCAGAAGAGGGCTCGGAGTCTGTTTGTCTTCTGTGGATCGGGATTTACAAGCTTGGACGGTGCCTGGTTACAGTGGTGTATGAGTCTACAGACCCCGAGGTGTGCTACAGAGTTAGAAAGAAACCTCAGATCTGTCACGCTGTGGAGGGGTAAAATAAACCCTATACAACCAGCAAACCCAGCCCAAGCCTTCCTGGCTCCCTGTAACCAACTTTACCCCCCCCCAGCTGTGAGAATTCCCTCCTTTCCTCCTCCCTCCACACTCCTTCCTTCGGAGACTGTAGGATGAGGCATTTCCTTCTATCTGGCTCAGGGTAAAAGCATACCCTGGGGGCAGCAACACACATCTGGCAGGGACTGAAAGGTTTTAATCCAGCCTCTACTGCAATCAACAATGGCAAATGAACCGGTGATTCTGAATGTTTATGACATGGTGAGTATGAAACAGTACTGACTGGGGGGGGGGGGGCAGTGGGGCCGGGTGGGAGTTTGTGCTTGGAGGCAGGCATTGTATGAAGAGGAGCCAAGTACAGATCCCCAGAGAGGCTGATCTCCACCCCCCCAAACTCCTCATCCAAGCATGTCATGTTCTGGCTGTCAGAGATGATGCTGACCCTGGCTCTTTTCTTTGAAACGTTTAGCTTATTGGGCCAGATTACAGGTAAAGCTGTGCCCGATTTTCTGCAAGGTCTTTCAGGAGCAGTAGTGGGTGAGGGGAGGACTTTTTAATTTCCAGTGTCCCAGTTAAGGAAGGAGATGTGATCACCTCTCTCTTTGTTGGAGCTAATTGTCCTTTAATTTTGAGTGAGCAAACACTGGCAAGCTGTGGAGAAGGGGTCAGGATTTCATCCAGGGAGGAGAAACAACCATAGAATTGCAGTGAGGACATAGTTTCTAGGCTAATAATCTGGATCAGTACCTCATATGCATAAGATTGTAGTTAATAATTTTCTCTGAAGGTTAATTGCAACAACAGGAGTAAGAAATTGTCTGAACTGGTGAAGTTTCAGTACAGGGAGGAGCACAGGGACATGCTGCTTGGCAATGTTTCCTGAAAGTTCACAGTGTAGCAAGTGGCTTTCCTTGCCCTCCTCTCACAAGGTGAAATGTGAGTGGGAATTATCTGTGCTAGCAAATCAGAAGATCCAAATCCTAGGGGGGCACAAGCCCCCAAAGAGAAGAAGGCTTGGCACAACCTGTTTGCTTTCTGGTCCGACAGAAGCTTAGGAGAGGCGTGTTCAGATAAGAAACATTTTCATAATGATGTACTGCCCCTCTGTTTTTTGTTTGTGAACTAATGAATAAAAAAAAGTAGTTTTCAGATCTTCCAAAAAGGTAGTGAACTCTTCTGGGGAAATGGTAAACTTACGAGGCCCAGGTGCTGACTGAGCTCTAAATACCTACCTCCAGACCTTTAAGATTATGGCATATATTTGCTTTTTGTCATCAGGCAGTGACAACTTTCAACAGAAAGCCCACAGAATAGTGTGGGTTTCCCTATTGGGGGAATCCAGAGAATAGACACCAAAGAGATTAGGAGTGGGTTGCTGTAAATGTCAAACCTCTTCTTATTACAAAGATTAAGTGATCTTTTGTTGACTAAAAAAGCTGAGCTGTTTTGTGAGGGAAGAGGGAGTGGTAAGGGCTATTTAGGTAGGGCTGTAACTGTATTGAAGGATGGTCTGAAAAGCCCAACTACAATGGCTTGAAGCTGCCTCTCCCAGAGGTATTATTGCTAAAACTGAGCAAGTTGGTGTAAAAGCCTTCCCTAGACTTTGGTCTTGAGTGTTTAATGGTCAGTTGCTTGGCAGCCTGAACTGTGAACTCTCCCAAGCTGTTCTTCAACCAACAACAAGTCTTCAACAGGTCTGGTAACCCAAGCAGGTGGTAGCTAGTGCTTGGTAACAAGGGACTGGCATTGCAAATGCACGCACAAGAGTTTCTCTTTAATATTTTGAGGAAGATCATGGGGTTGTATTGCCCTTTTATTATATCCACTGTCTTCCTTGCAATTTTTTTAGTTTGTTCTGCAGCAGGCTGTGGTCTGAACTTTCCTCTCTCAGCCACTGTTGAGCTGTCTCAGATCAGTGAATATTTTGCTACTGAGCTGAAGAGCTCCGAATACTGGATGGACTTGGTCTTTGTCTTTCTTCATGTGATTGACACCAAAGATGAAGCCCAAAGGAATTATGGGAGAAGGGACTTGCTGTTCATGGTCACTGTGTTCTGAGATGGACACCCAGACACAGTGAACTGAATTGAGGTCATCAGTTTAATTCAGACTGAGTAATTTTTGCTGCTTAGCAAGCCATGAAAACCTTCATGTGTGAGTACTAACTCCATGGGTTAACCACAAGTTAATGCTCTGTACATAGAAACCATTCTATTTTCATATAGCATCTGTTTGACTACCACTGAGTCACCTCTAGTTCAAGCCCTACATTATGATTATTGAGGCTACATGCTTTTCCATTGCTGCTATGATTTTAACACCACGGAGTCTGGAATGTAGCCATGCAAAATCTGCACTTTGTTACACTGTGGTGGGGAATTGCGGGGGAACTGGGAAATGAGCACATTTGCTTGAATGACTGTTGGAAAACTAGTCTCAATGAAAAAAAAAAAGACAGCTGGGGATAACAATTAACTGGATGTAAAGCTCTGCTTTCCTGACAAGGAACATGACCCCTGTGTGGCATCTGGAAGCACTTACACTGCAGGAAAACTTACCCCTAGGGCAGAAGTTCAATTATGAGCTTTGTGCAGCTATGAAATACTCACTCTCTGTAGTCATGTGTATTCAAAGATTATAGCCATTTATCCTTTTACCCATTGGATATGTACCAGGCTTCTTTAGGAAAAAAAGTGCTTCTATTTAATGAGGTCTTTTGCATGAATAGCTGATGCAGGTAGATCAATTTGTAGACTTATTTTCTTCAGCATAAAAGAATTGAGCAAAAATCACTGAGTATTCCAAGTGTTCAGAATATCGTCATCAAAAGCAACCTCCCTCACCCCCAGCACACAGGACGATTATATCCTGTTTCATCTGTTGCTAAAGAGCTTCTACACACCTGTACACTTGCAAAACAGACAGGGCAGGAGAACTTTGCTGCTCAACCAGGACATTTGAAAGAGTGAATATGCAGGATATTGAACTCTGATTTAAAGTGTAATTGTGAACACAGAATAGCAACATGAATCACAGGTTTGATCATGGATGAATCTCTTTCCCAATCTGAATCCAGCTCTCGCATGGACTTACTCTAAGCCCACAGCTGTTTGGAGACCTGCTGAAATAACTGGGTCTATAAAATCTATGGCAGAGTTTGCTCTGATCAGTCAGTGATCACTTTGCCTTCAGGGGATAAACCAAATTCCCCTTCATAACTTGCAGCTCTCTTCCCTCCACTCCGCCTTAATAAGCTGTTTATCATGGATCAGATCTTACTTAGATCACAGGGCTGACTTTCTTCAGCCAGGATATCATCCTGTTTCCTCATCGCTTTAAGTCTTTGTGGCTTACTTTGGAATAGTTGACTTAATCACTGTACATTAATAAATGTTGCCTACTTAAATCAGACAGAAGAGTAACTGCAATTATTGCCTAGGTTTAAATCTTTAACAAGCAAGCTAAACACATTCCACTAAAAATAGTTCATTTGGCGAAGATTCAAGTTCGGGGCTCTCACAATATTTTCAGCTTATTGCACAGCACATTCATGCTATCAAATTAAAAGCAAAGATATTCATATCACTGCTGTCCCTGTTCTATTACAGATACGGTTGTCCTGAATTTCCACTGTCTTCGTAGCTGATAACACACAAAACTGTCGTTTTGATCTACTGGTATTTTTTGCTTACTATTTATGCTGGGGAAAATGAGCTCCTGAGATGTGCTGCAGAGAAGAATGAGAGCCCTGGTCAGCAGGGAGCCAGGGAGCAATGATGTAGGGTCTATTTGGACGAGAGGGGTGAGTCTCTTTCTCAACCTTGATTCCACTGACATTACTTGTCATCCTCTCTGGAGTGAATGAGAGGGAAATAAGATTCAGGTCACTGTAGATGCACTAGCTCTGAGATTTTTCCCTGTGACTTCCAACTTCAGAGAGGTAGCCCAAATGTAATTATTTATAATGGTCCTCCCATATTCTTTCAGTTCCTTATATGATTTATATCATTTGCCAGCTAAATGGCTGAAGGCCAATGGCTGATGGCAAAGGGTGGCCCTGCAGGTGACTGACTGGGGTCTCTCTTGCTTCACTGATCAGTGGGTGATGGTGCTATTGATTTGATTTCTCCATCACACCACTGAGTGGATCATCCAAGCGGCCCTGGCAGAAAAACAAACACAATAGCATTCTTGTCTCCACAGCAGTGATAAAGGCCCCTGTTTTGTGTTTGTGATATTATGGCAAGCCGCCTGTGTTGAAGTAGGGGTGGTATTTTGGGCTGAGGATGTAAAAGCTTAGAGTCATGCGTGTAGTTTCTAAGAGTTCCAGGAACATGAATCCCACTCCTGATTTTTACTGGTGCGGTGGAGCAGAGCATCCTGGGGGGCTGCATCTGCACAAAGGGCAGCATTTCCGGGGAGGGAGAGAAGGGGGAAGGTGGTGTTACAAACCATAAGGGTTTGTAATGAGTTTATCTTCCTCCGTGAGAGAGGAGAAGTAGTTTCAGCTGTACCACCAAGAAACGTTGACCATGCTCTGTGTAGCCAATCAGCTGGTGGTCTCCCAGCAGAGGCTGATCAGAAAATGATCACAGCCTGTGAGTGGCTTAGGTGGGGAGAAGAGCTCTGATGAGGTTGTTTCCATCTGGCTCTACAAATGTCTGTCATCTTACAGTTTCTTCTACATAGAGCTGGGCTCAGGGACTGAGGGCTGGCAGGAGGGTGCTGGGTCAAGAAGGAGAAGTTGCAAGAAGCAGGCTGGCTTTTCTGTCAACCCCAGGAGGGAGGGCAGTAGAATTTTTGGACAAGCAGTTGTGGTGTGGGAACCTGTATGGGGGGCTCTGTAGCAGACCCTGGGACAGGGTAAAATTTGGGGTTTGTTTATTTTATGTGCTCTGAGAAAAGGATTGTGAGGGAGTCCCTGCGTGAAGAGGACACACTAGCTATCTGTGAGGAAAGACATAAAGCTAGAGGGTCTGTATGGCCACAGAATAAATGCATAAAACTTCAGTGCTTTAAGCCAACTTCTCTGATACAAAATAGTGTTATGGATGTGGGAATTACTTTTCCTTTTGCTCTCTTCAGCTCTGTCATTTTCAGCATTTTACTTTAACATCCATTGCTTACATGTGATTTGGAGGTGATGACCTGTGTGTACCATTGAAAACCAGCACAGACTTAACATCCTAGCATCCTTTTTTGGCTTCATATGCAAGTGGAAAAGAAAGAATGAGACTCTTGGACACTATAACTAAATGCTTTGGGACTGAAGGAATAGAGGTGCTTTGTACCTCTAGCTTCAGTACATAAGGAGCCTTTGAGTCTATTTTAGAAGCAGCAACAGGATTGCAAGCAGAGCACTTCATTCTGTGAAGTGATTTTTTTTTAAGCACTGACTAGATCGTGGAACATTTTACTCTCTCTCTGGAGGAAAGAATAAGTCTAGTTATTCAGAAAAATGTCAATGTGTTTGTGATTACTGTTAGTAGAGGTCTCAGATGCTCTCAGCTTACTTAGAAGAGTGAGAAATCCTATTGCAGGTGGTGGTCCCATTTCTGCACTACTCTTTAGTTGTTTGTGAGCTGCTATATGCAGAGAAGTGCAGCATCACCTGACTCTATTTGGTATTCGAAGAAGCCACTTGGAAAGCAAGGGGACTTTTTCATCAAGTAGGTTGATAGCTGTGGAGATTCTTGCTGTGATGAGCTGAAGAGGTGCTCCAAGTCAATAGAGGAACTTGTGGTTCCTGCAAGATTAAGTGATAGAGAGTCACTATGATCTCTTCTTTCTTTTCCTCCTTCATATGTTGGCCAAACTGAATGTATTTAACAAATGGAGAGCAAAATGCGAAATATTGCCTTTGGGAGATTTTAGTTAAATTCTGGCAACTCCTAATATGTATGTAAAAAAAGTTGTTCTGAAACAAAATCACCAATTTTTAAAACACATTAAATGAAATGTTTTGACTCTTCCTTAAAACATTTCCAATCATCTCTGGCCAAAACTATTTGCCAAATCTGAATCATTTCAGTTCTCTAAAACACGCTGTTCACTTAAAAGTTTACTATGTTCTTGGAAGGGCTTGGTAGGTGTATCATATTCTTATTTATTCTGTGGCCACTCTCAAAGCTCATAAGAATTCCCTCTCCTGTGAATAAGCTCTAGCTAAGGAAGGTTGGGGGTCTTGTCTTCTTCACAGGCTTGCTGTGGGGGTGAGGTCAAAGGTAAATCCTTAAATTGCTGAAGGAAAAGGGGAAGATTTTGGTCTTGGGATTTTACTTTATCACTGACTCTTCATTTATCCAGAACCTTGTTCTGCTGTCTTCAAACCGTATCAAGTATAACGCACTGGGTAGCAAAACAGAATGGTGAGGTATCAGGTGCCTGGTGTCTAGTAGTGGGTTTCCCCACAGTGCTATAACGTGTCCTACATAAGTGCTAAACTGTCTTTGTTTCTAAGAGTGGTTGAACATAGTGTTAGTCATAAGCGGTAGTGTGAGGGATCACATAGATCTCAGATGCTTGTTCTCTGTGCCTTCCTGGAGCTTTTAACTGGCCTTCTGTGCTGGTTTCTTTGTAGGACTGAGTTTCAAATATTAAACTATGCTTATGCTGCATAATAGGTCTGGGGTTTACAACCAGTCAGGTATAGTAATGGTCCTGCTGCAAAATCTGTAACAGTACTGTCATACTAATGTCTGTTATTATGGGCCCAAAAACTCTCGGGGAAGACTCTTGATGAGAGGCCAGAGAGACCAGACAGACCACTGCTGTGAATAAGAGAGGAGGCAGAGAAAGCTGCTCTCACTGGATGTCAGCAGAGTCCTGAGCCCAAGATATGAGAGGGCCATCCAGACTGCTTCAATCTTCTTGGATGCAACATTTCTCAGTGAAAATGCTCTTGACTTTAAAAAAAAAAAAAATCAAAATAAAAGGTGTTATCGCATATATGATGGCAGGACGTTAGAGTTTTTCAAACAAATCAGGCTGAGCAGCCTGGCAGTGTCTACAGGTAAGGAAGACTAGGCTTTGTTTCTGCTTCTCTTTTCTTCCTAGACTGCATCAATTTAATTTGAGTGACAATAGGCTGACCTCAGCCAGGCCAGTCATAGAGTAGGATTGCTGCCTTGCCCTGCTTGAACTCAGGAGCAGAGGGAAAAGGAAAACAGTTTGGTGATGCAGAGCACTGTGTTGTAGCCAGGGCCTGGTTCAAGCCTGTGAGAAAATGATGAAATGCAACTAGACATCCCTTCTCTCTTGTCTCTTTGGAGAGAGGAAATCAATTGGAGGAGAAAAGACAAAAAAACTAATAAACTGAGCTGCAGCTGAGTCCATTCCTTCAAAAAGAAGGAATCCAAACATGGCATCTGATCTAAACCAATTAAGAAGCTAAAGCATAAGTGGCATGGCCTGGGTTAATAAGTCCAGTGATGAAGTGTGTCCATTTATGCATAATAAATGGATTTTTTTTTTTTTTTTGGTCTTAGCAACAGCCTGGAGATGTGTTATCCATCAAGGGAACAGTCTGTTTTGACGTTGTCAGGGTGACAAGCTGGCTACCTGTCCATGTTACTGCTGATCTTCTCCAGCACTGCAGTTCTTTAGCTGACTACTCTATGCTTATACATGAGATGTTTTAAGAGCTGTCTCTTGACTGTACACAGAGCATTGCTATCCCCAGCTACGACATTCATCCCATCAGCAAGCTCATTGAACCAGTGCTCTCTTGCCCAGTGGACTGACTTGAACTGACTCATCCAGGGCAACGTGTGAGTTCTCACTTCTGCTAGTCCTGCATGCACTAGGAAAACTGCTCCACAACATGCTCTCCTTTACATTAGCAAATATAAGAAACCCTTATGAGTGAGGAGAACCTAGGAAAGCTAACACAGCGTAAAAAATGTGTGAACTCTGCTTCTGGAGCAAAGCTTCACCGGTCCTGTCATTAGCCTGGTTCCCACATCAGTGCTCATGAGTCAGTTCCTGCAGATGACAATCTCACTTAGCGTCTCTAAAGCACTCATTTCAAGGCAGCCTGAAGTCTTGTGGAGTGAGGAGTCTTATGGGCAGGATTTCAGGTGTAAGCCCAGGGGCTCAAGGTAAGGTCAGTCTAACCTAAAGATACAGAAGACTTTTGCTGCTACTGGAAGTTGTCCTTTAACCCCAGCTACAGGCGAAGTCACAATCCCCTGGCCTGTCTCTGAGCAACTCTGAGAGAAAGGATTGTTTCCTCTTGAAACCATATGGAACCTGCTTTCCAGTGAATTTTTCTCTGGCACTTTTTGGGGTTTCCCCAAACAGCAAGGCAGACTCCTTCTAGAACATGACACTTCTGTCAGCAAGATGTAGCCTCTGGCTCATTAGGCTGTCAAGGTTCCTAATGTCACTTGGCTATTCTTTAAAACAAACAAACAAAACCCAAACAAAACCCTCTTAGTACTGATGAAAGGTGATGTGTTGACAGTACTGGAGACTGTCACTCTCCTGCCAAATAAGTTTATGCTGGCAGTAGCAAAGCAGACCCTTCTGCCTTTTGTACCTCATCCCTGGTTTATAGGTTGAGCTGCTCTGGTGTCACGGCTCAGCTGCTCATCCAGCTCCCTATTGAGGCAGCCCACAGGGACCAGTTAGGCATGCGGTGGGAGCTTCTGCTGTGGAGAGCTGAGCACTAGTGATGGAAGCAGAGCTACTAAGTTGGAACAGCTGTCAGATCCATTTCTAAGTGTGGTGATGGGCAGGTATGCAGTTGTGCATTAGTGCAATGGACTGAATTTAAATGGGCGTCCTACGGCCGAAAGCTATGTTGGTGACCTGGGTTGCCCTTATTCTAATTCTCTGTTTGTTTCAGTCTCTCTTGTTTCTGTCATTATGCCAAGATGACGTAGCTGAAGCTGGGGAGGGAGGCAGGGATCAATCAATACATAAAATCTATATTTCTGCTGGGGAAGAGAAGAAGTAAATTCACAAGTCTAATGATTCTTTCTCTAGCAAATGGACTCAAACTGTTAGGAAAGAAAAAAACGTTTGATACTGTTCTAGGTAAACACTGGATATTCTTGAGTATGAAAAATCTAGAGGAGTGAAAGTAGGTATCTCCTTACTTCAGAGCTTTATCTAAGCATCACACGAATCTGTGAGACGTCTCGTCTCAGAGAAAAATATGAGGCTATGTCCTAAGAGTGGAAAATTGTTTTAATTGGTAACTTAGTTTTTCAGCAATTAATCTTAAGGTGTCTGGAAAAGCAATGATAAGGGAAGAAGAAATGCTGTGAGTTACAAATGATCTCTGATAGGTAGGAATGCTTATCTACAGAAGCAAGTGTCAGATACTAGAAATGCTGAAAGCATTTCAGCCTGTTTAGTAAGTGCCTTCATCATGTGGGTCAACACCTGGGTCGAATGCCATGTGACTACTGATAGAGCCACATCTCTGGGAGACGGAGGACCTGGCACAGCGTAAGCTCTGTTGATAACAGTTTGCTGAACCTTCAACCATGGATCTGTGCTTTCCATGCAGTCTTACTTAAACCCATAAGGAACTAACAAGCCCTTTGCTCTTCTCTTCAATATCTTCTGCTAGTGATTGATTTATACTGGATACTGATGCAAGCAAAAAAAGCTTCCTAGACGCTGATTGCTGCCTCAGGGTTTAGAGTGCACAAGGAGCCCAGTGTTGCCTTCTAGAGTGAATTACAGGCTTTGCCATAGGTTAGCTTTCCCTAGGTACATGGTGTTCTTCTAAACATCTGTTCTTGGCTCATCTGTGTGTCTTGCTCTGTCTGGGACTACTCGGAGCAGATGATTTTATAATTCCCTGTATTTGTCATTTCCCCCAGCTCTGGACTAGCCTGGTGAAAGTGTGAAGTGACAGAAAGAGAGGACCAAGAAGTTAAGCATGGAACTAATCTGATAAGTCATTACCTCTGTCATTAACCTGCACCCTTGGGCAGTACTTGGGGCAAGAGCCTTAGCAGGCTGCTTCTAGTTACATAAGAAGAGGCCTAGGTTGTAGGTATTTCCGGGCAGGGCTGAGGTGCTTTCTTAGCAAATCACTTATCTAGAAAATGAAAGGCTCCGTTCAGCTGCCTAAGCAGAGACATCAAGGGCCATTTTAGGATATCCATCTGACCTCTGGCTTCCTCTCAGGGAAGGTCCAGGTCTCTTCCCTCATGGGTCCTGTTTCATAGCTATCAACTTTGTAGAGACATCTTGAATATTTTAGGGAATTTGAGATGGCATAACATGCCTAGAGGTTCTGAAATGAGTGGTACTTATGTGCTGGGGGAGGATCAGTAGTAGTTCTGCATTTGACTTCTACCATCTAGTGTGCTGATGCATCTGGAATGATGGAGACCTGGTTAAAATCCCTGAGGGACTCAAACACAACTGCCCCTTCACGCAGGTCTGCCATAGAAACAGGCAGCAGGGAATTCTGGATTTGTTTGTTCTGGGTCTCTTGCGTCAAAACATTTAGTTTGTGTTTAAAATGTTCACTTAGCAGAAGAGTGGATGTTTCCAGTGGATCCTAGCTGTTCCAGGAGGGTGTCCAGGCTGGAGCCAGGCTATAGTGTTACTCACACTTGTTCTCTGGCCCACTGAACATTTATTTTATATGAAAGGAATCTTTTCTTTACTTTATATGAAAGAAAACTGCTTCACCACAAAGGACTGATAAGGCCTGACTCCAGATACACTATGAGAGAGTGACCAGGCTGCTTCCCTGTGAGGCAGGTGGAGAGCCAAATCCCCTCTGGCAGGCTGAGGTGGTTAGAAAGTTGGTCTGTACCCTCCTGGACAAGTGTCTGGACTCCTGGTTATCAGGTACAAGCAGAAAGCACTTGCTCCTCCTGGTAAGTAGAGGCCAACCTTGCTCTTCCCTTCTCCTATTGCTTTGTTTCCATTCAGGGTGTTTTTAGACAGATGTCAGGCTTTGTTGACCTGAGAGGATCGCTTCTGCCCTCTCCTCCTTAACTGGCTACCTAACCTGGAGAGTCAGTTACTTGTGCAGCCTTTTTTTCTGAGTCTGTCCCAACACTAAGAATACACAGGCTAGTGCATCTTTAGAGTACCCCTGTGATGGAGGCATTGTGGAAAGGTGGGAAGGCAGTGCTGGAGGTTTCCAAATCTGCGGAGGCCAGAGCTAAAAATGCATGTCCAGAGCTGAAATCCACCCACCATCTGTCTCCAGTTCTAACATTCATTGTTCTTGATTGCAGTGCCATTTGCTGTGCCCTTGTTCACTCTAATTTTTATGGCTGCTCGTTATCCAAGGCAGCTGGCTATCTTCTCTTTGGCAGTTCTTTGGGATGTGGAATAGACGTCTTCTGTTTTCTGCTGCTGGAGCACTGTGCCTCTTGTGCTTGCTACTGCGAGAATATTGGGGGCCAATGCATTGAGGAATGGGTTGTACTGAACTGAAACAGAACAGATTAATTCCAGTGTAAGCCAAGAAGAAACAGATCAGAGAGAGAGGGGCAAACTAAATGGGTCCATTTCAAACTCAGGTGTTCTTGGGACCAGAAGAAAGGAAGTACTATGAATCCTTTTTTTCCCTATGGGTCTCATAATATAAGCAAGAGAGAGCTGTGACTTCTGCTGAGCAAAAGCCTCTGGAAGGATAAACAAATGCAAACCATGTGGATCCATGCAAATTTCACTTGGTTTTATTGTCTGGGCCAAATTCTGTCTCCTCCCTTGGGCAGAGTGCTGCTGGCAGGAGACGCTCTGCATCATGGTAGCCAGAGGCCTTGGCAAAGCCAGGCAAGCAGGCAGGACACCCCCTGGGGGGCAAGGGAGGACAGAACGGCAGTTGTCCCAGCACCCTGTTAATTGGATTGGTCACACGTCCCCCTGACTGCTGAGCATACTCTTCTGTCCCTTGTATTCAGGCAGAGCTAATGGGAGGGAACACTTCATCTGAGAGCTGCATCGGGAGGCAAGAGAAAAGGGAGATGGGGAAGGTGAGACTCCTTATACTGCCCCCCTTTCACAGTCTTCAACCCCACAGGACCAACCAGAACTTGAACTTTTTCAAGAGTTTTTAAAACACCCTCTACTTCTGAGAGAAAGGCAAGGAAGCAGGAAGCAAGCTGGAGTAAAAGTGACATGCTATCATCTTCCAAATCCATCTCTGCAATAAAGCTATGCTAGGAGGCTCACACGTCCATCTGTGGCTTTTTAAGTGCTGTTTGTAATATGGCATGTTATTGAAATGCTTCAAGGATTCCCTTTGTAATGTGTAATTACTTTGAGATGTGCAGTTCAGTGCCTATTGCAGCTGCTGGTTTGGATAATCTTGATACAGTTAAAGCTGTTGCTGGATCAAACAAACTTATGCAGATGGAGATTTTAAAGTTAGTGTAAAGAACCATTTTATAGTCTCTAACACATCAGGTGCTTAAAAATCCTGTACTTGGTACCTCTGAACTTGAATTCTACTTCTCATACCCACAGGACTTTGAAGCATGTTTCCAGCTGTCTGTTACCTCTCTTGAGGTCTCAGAGGTGTCTCATTAAAGCTGATGTTAAAGCCTATTAAATACATGAATGTATCTTCTAATGATGCATCTCATTTAGGTGAGTTGTCACCAGGAATTGGCAGGGATCATTGCTGCTCTGGTCCCCCAGTGACTAGGGTAGTGAAAGCCACCTGGAGAAGTGCAGGATAATACTTCTGTGTTGGGAGACAAAAGGCAGTGTCCGAAAAGGCTGCTGACTTCCAGGGGCACACCAACCTCGCCACCTTCTCACCCTACCACCTCCCCTCCCTCCCCCCTGCAAAGTGCAGCCTCAGCTCCCAGAGCTTGCAGATGGGAGGCATCTGTCCTTGGGCTCTCAGTGTCTCCAGCCATTTAATTATTAATCATCACGATATCCCTTATGTCAACCATCTGAACTGCCCATGAAGCATGGAGAACTGTTTTATCGGTAGAGTCATAAAGGTTTTAGTGCCTGCCACTCATTATTTGTAAAGTTGTTGTTCTGTCAAAGAACTTAAGCACCCAGAAGAGATAGTTATCTCATCTGAGCCCCACACCAGATGACCTGGTGCTAGCACGGGCAATAAATGTGTGAATTGGGAAACCAGAAGAGAAAGTTAAGCTTGTATCATGGATCCTGCAACAGTACTGATACTGTACCACTGGGTATGTTTAGAACTGTAATGCTACTGCAGTATATTGCCCATTATGAGCACCTACTAGGAAAAACACCTAAGTATTTAGCCCCCTTGAAATGTACCTGGGTGGGCTCTTAAATCCTGGGCGGCACAACTAATGTTGGCCTGTAATCCTGTGGCTGTTTGCTGGCTGGCTGTTGTGCCTCTCTTTGGGATGCTGCTGCTTACCATTGCTCTAGAAACAGTGAGACACATGAGACTGAACGGGACCTAGGGCTTGCCTGCTCTCTATATTCAAGTTGTAGGCTAGTCTAAAGGAGAGAGATTGAGCAGAGACAGACCAGAGAGTAGGCATGAAAGAAGAAGAAAATCAGTCAGCTTGTATCAAGGCACTTCTTACTGTTGGGAGTAATCAGACATGAGAACCTGACCCCCGGCTCCTTCTAGCTGGGACTATTCTAGTGGCAATGGAATAGCACTGGCACTTTATTTCTCGTTTAGTTTTGATAACATACATTGAAGCAGATCTGAAAACAACAAACTAAAATCCTGGCTACTTTCCACTCATCTGCAGGGCAGTTTTTACAAGGAACAAATTTGTTTCCTTCTGCCTGGCTGCAGAAGCAGTGTTTTAAATAATGTCATACTCTCAGGATCACCCAAATAAAAAGAAAGATCCTGAAGTCTCTCTTAGCAATGTGGCACTAAACTCTTGTGAAGCCTGCAGATGGCCCATGTCGCAGTGGTAGCTCTCACTAAACACTGCCAGCCTCTGTGCCCTTTGCAAAAGTTTTCCGGAGTACTCCGAAGGCTCTCTCCAGTAAGAGCATGTTTCTAATGAAGCTGACAACTGGAGGCAATATTACACTTTCCTGCCACCATTTAAAATCGTACTGTGGGAAGTCTTGTGTGATGCAGGTCATACGCATGACTTAAACTGTGCTCTTTAGTGTCTCTATGACATGATTAGGTCCTCAGGTACTTCTGTATTCTCCATCCTTCCTTCTATGCCAGGATGCCTTCATGCAGAGTGAAAGAAATGATGGTGGATCTGACAGGATGCTTTTTTGTCTCAGTAAATTGATGATAGATCATCACTAATTAGCACAGCTAGGGTCAAGCTCACTCTTATTTCATTCTCTACTAAGATAGCATGATTGTAGGAGACCAACTCTTATTTACGTGTAATAATAGATGGAGATGTTTTTTCCTCCTTTCAGTTCAAGCATAACATCGTGTTCAATGACACCACAATGTTTTGTGAAAAGTACAAGTGATTTGAACATGTGGGAATCAAAAAGCTCTAAATAGATTGTGTAGTGCTGCCAACAAAGCATGTCCTTGGACCCTAGCCGAGAACAACCAAACCTTCATTTCGAGTAAAGCACTGGATGTTGAAAAAGAGAAGTACCAAAGCTTTAGTCCTAGCTCCCACCTCAATCACACTTCTAGCAAGTCACTTCAATCTCTTTGCCTCAGGTTGTCTCACCTGTAAGAAGGGAAAGAGTGCTCTGGTTGGGGTGGGGGGAGATGCTTGTGGGATGCTTGGGAGGTTAAAACCCTAACCACTTTTTGGCATCTGAGATGTAACTGCCTGGGTTGATGTGACTCCCATAGGAATGGGAGGCAGCAGCAGGGTTTCTGGGTGGTGGGCTGAGGGGCAGCAGCCCTGTGTCCTGCTGGCAGCAGCCGCCTGACCTGTGCCCAGGTGAGCACATGCCCTGTTGCAGCCTCACTCCTGCTGCCTCGGTGGCTGTCCCTGGCCTTCCTGTCAATTAGGAGGTGGTGGTCCCCCTCCCTTCCCCACCAGAGCCTCCCTGGGGAGTGTTGGGAGGTTCTGCAATCAGTCAGCCCTCCACACCTGCTCCTGGCCTTGGCTTTTACTGCCCTTTGACCGCATACAGCAGATGAAGTATTTAGAGGCAGCTGCTATTTCTGTCATTAGCACCCAGACTTCCTGGGAGAAAACTGCTGGCTTTGTGACAGCTGAAATCTGATTCAGTGGAAGCTTTTTACTTCAGCATGTACAAAGGCAAGGGGAGAGTGAAGTAAGGGGGAGGGAAAGACAGCACTCAATTTGCTATTCATTTAATTCTGTCAGGAAAGCCCAAGCAACTCGAGATGACGGCGTGCAAATTGCAGACACGCATGTTGCAGCGCAGTGGATATTGTTCAAGGGATTGAGGATGCTGAAACAGTGGGTAAGAAAACAATGCAGCACGAGGGGGCTGTGTGCCGTGCTTCTTGAGAGGATACATTAGCTCCCACTGAGCAGTTCTGTGCTCTGGAGCCTGCTGATGGTACTTGCCAGTTTAAAGCAAATGTGAGTATCTATCTCCATGTTGTGCTGCCATTGCAGGTGCTGGAACAGGAGGGTACCCAAGAGATCTGCCTAGCTTTCTCCACTCCAGCGCATGATCCTTTCTCTGTCTTCTCCAGCGTACTTCCCAGTATTTCTCTGGAGATGGAAAAGGCTGTAATTCCCATTCTGCAGCTGAGGCGCTGGTATGCAGAGAGGCTGACTCATCTGATTCTAGGACATGTGGAACTGGAATGAAGCTGTGTCGGGGGAAGTTCAGATTGGACATCAGGAAAAAGTTCTTCACTGAGAGGGTGGTTGGTCACTGGAACAGGCTCCCCAGGGATGTGGCCATAGCATCAAGCCTGTCAGAGTTCAAGGAGCATCTAGACGACGGTCTTAGTCATTATGGTTTAGTTTTAGGTAGTCCTGCGAGGAGCAGGGAGTTGGACTCGATAATCCTTATGGGTCCCTTCCAACTTGAGATATTCTGTGATTAGGTGCCTTGTTGCTGTGCCATCTCTTGGGTTTCGATGTGGAGATATGTTTGTGAGACTGTTCTTCCTCTTCTCCAGCTGTCGCTGCTGAAAATGCTCTAATTTCTTTTTAAGGACTGTGACAGATGGTTCAAAGCAAAGTGTTTTATTGAGGCTTCCCAGTTTACCTGCGCTCGCGTTTGATGGAGTTCAGATAGCTTCCAGCACTGGAGGGAACTGCGGGTCAGGAGCACTCTTCCAGTGCTCAGTCTTTTTAAAATGAAACTGCAGGCTTTCTGTTGCTATCATGATTTCCAATTTGAAAGAAAGCTCCTAGGATTTCATGTTGTACTGTGACACCAACATGATCAGAGATGGTTCTTCCCAAACCAGTTAATTTACAGAGCAGCTTTGGTAATATAATTCAAGAGGCTTTCTGAAAAGATGTCACTTAGTAAATAGGGGTAGATGAGTCAGAGCATGAAAGGTTAATGCCCCCCTTGTTTCCCATGACTCTGTACAAGCCTTGGACTGAGATAGGAAGAGGT
Source organism: Theristicus caerulescens (assembly GCA_020745775.1). Classification (NCBI taxonomy): domain Eukaryota; kingdom Metazoa; phylum Chordata; class Aves; order Pelecaniformes; family Threskiornithidae; genus Theristicus; species Theristicus caerulescens. Next base: position 32,703,189 of record CM036564.1, read on the forward strand.
AAGGAGAAACAGCCAGTCCTAGTTCTGCCCAATGATTCAACAAGAGGATTGCATGCATGTTAATCTACCAAAATTTATCCTCTGCTGTAGAAATAAAAACAGTTGCTCTGGGCCAGCCTGAAGTCTTTATGCTGGCCAGTTTACAAAGGTTATCATTTAAGTTGATGCCCAATAGATTTGAAAATCTTCTTGTGTTTTACTTGAGACTTGTCAAAATAAAATGCTACCTCGGATTTTGAGGGGATAGGAACAGAGTTACATTACACACTAGGGTTACAGGAGGTGATGTGGTTAAACACTGCATGCACATATGTGCTGTGGGGACAGCTTGACAGACTGCAGGCTTTTGGAAAGAACTAGACTAGCAAAGGAGGGGGGAAAAAGCATCTGTCAGTAAATAGATGGATAAAGATGCTCTGTGCTGCTTTTAAGAAGCACCAATCATCTTTATAACTTTGACAGGTGGCAAAGGGGCAGGGAGGGGAGGAAGAGATTCAGAGAATTGTGTGGGTGGTGAAGAAATTAATCCTAATGAATTGGAAGAGCAAATCCACAGCAGTCAGAAAGCTTTGGATTTCTGCCCTGCTGGATATGGATAAATGCAAGAGAATCCCTTTTGCACGCAAGAGCTAATTGGGCAATTACAATGTAATCTCAAAACCTTTGCTTAAACTGTATCCTGACTATCAAAGCGTGAGGCAGATTCTCTTCCAGTTGTTCATAAGGCTTGCCCAGAGTCTTTCAGATGGATGTTTGAAATAGGTCCTCTCATCATCTTTCCCTCTCTTCTGGGAAATGAAACCCATTACATTTTTTTTTTTTTTAAATCACTGTGTTATGATGGGAGAACTCATTTCCAAAGCTTCCTTTCAATGTTTTCATTCTTCTTCACACAGAAGAACACACGAACATAAGAATGGCCAAACTGGCTCAGACCAAGGGTCCATCTAGTCTGATATTATTATTTTTCCCTTAGTGCCTGCTTGTGGGCACTGTTGGAGAGAGTAGCACGAGCATATATGACATTTCCTTCTAACACTTTCACAGCTTCCAAACATTTTCAGCTCTTGGGCTTCTCTGAGCTTGCCCTCTGTCTCTTTACTAATCCTCGATGGCTCTTTCTTCCATTCAGTTCTCTTGAACAAACATAACCTTTTGTATCAACATCCCTTGCCAGGGAGTCTGCAGGTCTACTACTTAGAGGTAAAAGCCAAGTCCTTTTTTTTTTTTTTTCCTTTTTTTTTCTTTTTTTTTTTCCAAATTACTTCCTTTTGATAGGTTTTATATCTGTCAGAATAGTCAATTCCTATCTACTTTTTTCATGCCACCTGCAGAACTCCATCATATCTCTTTGTCTCATAACTAGTTACATCCTTAAAGACATTTTCTGAAGAATGTAATCAAAAACATTTTTGAAAGAAGTTAACTATGTCAATGAAATCACTGATTTCTCTGAAGAATACCAAGAGATGGGTGTCACAGGACCTCCCCTCGCAGAAGTCATGTTGGCCCTTACCCAAAAGATCATATTTATTGTCCGTTAATGCTATCTATCAGTCTAGATGCCAGGCTTGCAGACTTGTAATTCCCTGGGTCTCATGTGGACCTCAGTTTGAAGATTAGCATTACGGTTGCTATCTTCTGGTGCTCAGGTCCCAGAGACATTTTACATGAGAGGCTGCTCATGATCATCAGTAATTCAGCTGTTCTGTCCCTGCAGTTCTTCTGTTACTCTTGGGAAAGTGTCGTTCTGCCCCTGGGATCCTCCAGGGCCAATTCTGTCTGCCTGTATCACACACTCATCCATGTCAACTTTAAACAGAACCTCTTCTGATTTCCTCACACTTCCTACTCCTTCTACAAAAATAAAAGTGGGAGGTTCAGGCATGGGAATCTCACCAGTTTTCTTTTGGTGGAAACAAGAAAGCTCTGATGCAAAAATTTAATTTATTTTCTCTGTAACAGCCGTGTCATGTCTGAGTTCTCCTTTTACAGATTTGCTATCACTTGGCCCTACAGACTTTTCTTTTCTGACATGTTGGAGGAAGGATTGAAGAAATAGCTAAATGTTACCGGAGAGGCTGTCCTTCTTTTTTCTAGGTCTATCTAGAAGCTAAAAGTGACAATGTTTTCATCTGCTTTTGAAAGCATAGGGTCCTCAGACAATTTGGATGAGGAATGATCAGTAAGAGAGCGCTCTGTTTGCAGTGCTGTCTGCTGGATACCTTGGGGTTTTCCCACCCCTAATTTCTGGGTTCATGTTGTCTAAATCTTTTATGTGAATGTGCTTGAACTAAGCTTTGAGTGCTACAATGCACTCAAAGTAGTTCCACACTCCAAAGAAAAGGAGCGTCTGGGTGCTTCCAAAAGCTTCGGTGCTTTTAAGGCTTTAAAACTCAAGACTGATTCCTGTTTACTTCAACCATCTTCCAAAGGATCACTTGTGACATGGAGCATGTTATTCTCCGTCCCACCTCTCTGCTGAACCTAGTCAGTATTCTTTCTCTTGGAGGGAGTGTTTTTCTTTAGAACTGGCACCAACACAGCGATTCAGCATCAGGCTGGTCTTGCTCACATCCATTGTGTATTGCCAGCTGATCACACAGATGAAAAACAGCCTGCGCCTTGCTAGGATGGAGTTGGAAGGGAAAGCAAAGAAGGTATTTGCAAGCATGGGTGCCCAAACCCCAATGGTATTAGCATTCAAGTGAGGTAGCAACCATGGCTACAAGATTACACAAAATAGAAATGAAGCTCATGTCACAGTGTGTGGTGGTTTTTTACAAAGAGAGAGGAAAAAGATGCATTGGTGACTAGTATTTATATATCCAGCACTTGGTTATATATATATAACCATGTTTGGTTACCTGGACGTTGCTGCTGCTGAAGGATAGCAAACCAAGTTGTGTATTTACTCTCATGGTTCACAATGTACAAATACACCTTGGAAGATAAAGTAAGCTGGGAGGGAGTTAAGACATTTGCCTCTTTTTGTAATTTACTTGCTGAAGGAGGCTGTCCTCTGAGCAGGCTAACTATTGCCACAGAAACCATAGACATTTCTAGGGATTCAGCAGCACTCCTGTGCAAGTGACCATGTTCTGGAGGAGGATGGCTAGTAGAAAATTGTTCCCATAAGGAGACTTGCCAAGGATAAATCTATAGTGCTGCACTTTTGTTGCAATACTGGCCCTGTTTCTAGGCTTGATTACTAAAATAGCATATGTGAAGGGAGGACGATTGTCAGTCTATCCATGGTTGGCTTTGTACACACTCTTGGGCATGTTTGCGTATCGCTAGCAGAACACCTCATGTAAACCAGAGAGTTAAAACGCTGCTGTTCTCTAAGACTTCATTGTATATGTACAGACTGTATTTATGTTTGTACATGTGATGCATGAGCAAATATATCCTATTGGCTTCTGCAAGTTTTATCTGTGTTCTCCTGTGGAATGAAGTAATGCTCTCCTGCTTACAGCATGCTGGTGTCTGCCTTGTCTTGCTGTTAATGAATTATTTGTGATACCAACTGTGAGCCCCAGCCATGAACTGGGATTCCACCATATTTCATTAAGATATTGTATAAATAGGAACAAGAGAGAGAGTTCTGGCTCCAAAGAGATTATGAGCTGCTTTTCATCTAGATCTGATAGGATGCACGCAAACAGAAATTGTTTCTTTAACTCCATCTGGTGACCCTTACCCTTTCCAAGATGAGATCTCCCACTGATGCAAACATTACTTTGGTCATAATGTTTAGTCAAATACAACTTTGTTTCCTCTGTGAAGTTTTATACTGACTAATTTTTTTTTATCTCTTTTTGGTCTCTTCCAGTAAGAGAGGCTGAGCAAGATTTTTGAGGTGTTAAAGGGAAGTGCAGCAAAATGAATTATATAAATGTTACCGAACTCATACTTCATAGAGCAAACTAAAGTTTCACATAAGATAAAATATATCTCAGGCTGCAATGCTGATCTTATTTGTTTGATGAATCTGTTTACCTCTTGCATGCATCCATCTAACTCATGAGAAGGCAGATATATGGAGTGGGAACTGAATGGTCTCAGGCCTATCCATTCATCACTTGCATGATGCATCACTTGCATGACTTTTATTGCTGGAGTGTCCAGGTACTTCACTGTTATATAGGAATAGAAATCTTTCTTTTCTCTTGGTCTGTAGGATAATTAGCTTAATTTATAGGTTTATGACCATTTGTATTCCCTAGCTTGCATGAGTGAACTTAAAGAAAATCAAGTCAGGAGAACTGAGATACACATCTGTTGTACAATACCCTTCATCTCTTGTGGGAGTCATGTCCATATCTAAGCTGGGCTCAATTGTACGGAGTTCTGCTCTTGTTCTCCTGCCCTATGGATCACTTTGGAAAGAGTGTGGTGATTTTTTTTTAGGTCTCTGGTTCTCTGGGAAGCATTTTTGGGTGAGTATGGAATATGAATTATGTGTGGTGTCCTATTATAAAGAGCATGGGCTCTTATTTTTGGTACTAATCAAATGGGGGTATACCTGGAGTGTGCTTCTTCACTCCTAGAAATGAGTTACAATCTGCTTTTGAGAAAGGTGGTGGGCCATGGTCAGCTAGAACTGAATAAGGCCTTGTTTTCCTACAATAGATATCTGGGCATCTAGAAGGTTCTTAAAAGGGCTAAACCAGGGCGATAGTTTAATCTGAGAGCAGATGTTTTTGATATTGGAGGATGTTGTGAGCTAGATGAGGCATTTACAGTGCTTACCTCTTTCTCCTACATTAGCCTGGCCACAGTTCAGATTAGATGTCTACTCTGCATGCAGGAGAATTTTTTGTCAGGTCTCTGAGGGATCTGGCAGACAATACCATTTGCATGCTGTGGTACAAATATAAAACCATTTCTCTTTTCACTAAAATAAATAGGAGCCAAGATGCAGTTACAGTATCTAATGGATTTTTATAGAAAAAAATACAAATGGGGGAGGAAGGGGAAGAAATATTCCCAGTGAAACCTGCTACATAAGGCAAACTCTCCTCCTTGATCTTACTGAAGTATTTCCTCTTCCCCTTCAATCCCTGATCTCACTGGGTACATTTCAGATGTGGAGATACTGTGAGATGCATGTCCATGCAGAAACCAGTTGGCTGAATCACTAGGGTCATTTCAGGTCTGTTTCTAAGATATATGCAACACACAGTGGACTAGCACAGGAGTTTTGTTTTAGCACAAGTGTAAAATTATTGCTGTGCCCAGAAGAAGGGAAATATTTAGGGCAGCCGGAATGATATTCCAATGCTGGTCTCGTACATGCTGTGCTGTTTAGAGGGTGGGGGCAAGGAGAAGTAAGAAAGGATAGATTTTGTGTTTTCCAAAGAAGCTGCAGTGGCATGTTTGTGCCTCTCCCTGTGCAAGGGTGTGTGTGACCCTTAGGAGAAGCAAGCACAGAGGCTGTCCCTTTGAAGGGACAAACACCCACGTTTTAATCTGAAACGGTTTTCACCCAAAACAGTATTTTCATAACTAAATCATCACTGAACGCTGATGATTTGTTGCCAGGCACTGCTGCTAACCATCATCTCTGCCTTTCAGCAAGAGATGGCTATTAAATGGTATTTCAGAGCTGCATGTCCAATGCTGCTCATTAAATAAAGACAGTGGGAATCCTTGGGGAAAAAAAAAACAGAAATGAAAAAAAAATTTTAAAATCCCCTGTAGCCCCCAGACAAACCACAGCACAGCACATTACATCAGAGTCATTAAGATACTCCCACAGCTTTTAAATTTTTTCTCAGCCGTCATGGCATGCTGCACATATTGATCATTCTGTTGCATCTTCATATGGTGGGGTGGGAAGTATCCTTAAAGCAGTTTGTCAGCATCCAATAGCTAAATGCTGACAATCAGAAATGATTACTCATTTCCAAAACTATTAGTGGTTAGTATCTTTGGTCATTTTAAACAGTGCTAAAATCACTCAGTATAGAAGCCCTTGGGTCATAGGTTATAAATTAATTTCTATCTGAACTTCCCTTATTGCTATTTTTATATCAGTTTTGTGCTTTGTAGAAGATAATTATTCCAACAACCCGATTTGGCATTGGGCTAGGTTATACAGCTGCCTCTTCTTTAGACAGTTCCCTTCTCAAGGAAATGATCCTTGCTCTACCCTTTTATTGTCTTCTTCAAACCGGCAGAAACTGGGTTTTTGGGGGAAGGTGTATTTGAATCTCCATGGCACAACAGTATTTTATCATTGCTATATTCAAGTCCCTTGCTTTCTGTTTTATCCCTTAAATTCTAATCTGGAGACATCACTGCAATGTGATTCTTTGGTAATTGTGCTGTAACAGCAGAGAGAGTGTATGATTATGGCAAAGATACACTCATATCCTTTTTCTGTGGGAAAGATAATGCAGAGATGAGACACTGTGTGAAATTGGCACTGTATTTGAAGAGTTTTATCCAAGACAAGACAAAGCACTGCAGGGGAAAAAAGAACAAGTCACTAGCTGAGAGAATCTGTATTTCCCAGTATTTTTTTTCTAAGCTAAGCTGGTTAGGCACACTGCCAGCCAGGCATGGCCCCTGGAAACTCTCCAGGAAAAAATCTCAGCTCACATTGTGAAAGGGTTTCCCCCATCCATACTGGAGAAGAGATTCCCTTCTCAGAAGCTTAGAGATAAATATTGATCCCCCCCAATAGCAAATTAATATTAATGGCACATAGCCAATATTTATCACGGGCACCGTGAGGTATTTTGAACACAGGCCAGCAAAAACAGCATGGAGTATAGATTCCTTGGGTGCAAACAGACCCCACCTCACTCTTTTCTGACGCTGCTGCTGTTGACTCACAGGACAGGCACAACTGTTTTTGGCAAGTGAGTGGGAATGAGACAGGGAGTGAGAATTTACATGCCTATATGACATGGAAGCGCTGGACTGGATTTTGGCCTTACATAGCACGTTCACAGAGAGGAGATAAGGGGAGTGTTACTTTCTTTTTTATTTTCTGTAGGGATCCAGATTCGCTTGTGGGTAGGTTTAACCCCTGGCTGTGAGGTGCTATTGCTGCCATTAGGAATCCCAGGGTGAGGCCTATGTCCAGGGACTTCCAGCAGCAAACGATCAGTGCTGGAAAGGAGAGCTGGGATACCCATCTCTATTGGGAATTCTCATTATCTGAGTATGGAGCCCACCTGTTTTAGATGTAGTGGAGTGGGAGGGTCTCGCATTCAGATCGCTGATACTGATGGTGTTAAACACTTCAGGGTAAATGGGAATTTGAAGAATTTGGAGGATCACAGTTTTGAATTTGAATGTAGTAACATCCTGATGCAACTTTAGTTTTGACCTGGTCTGAAGTAAATCTGTAGTATGTCCATAGCAGAGCAGGGAATATGAACTTCACAAGCCCTTGTTTGACATCCTAGCTATGGAATTGTCCTCCATTAGTAGTTTGTCTATGGATGTTTGAACATGCTTCCACCTCCTGTTTGAACCCAAGCTTTTTTCCCCTGCTTTCTTTGGGCAATAATTTTCTTTCCTTTAATGTCTTTGTGCCTCTCATTTTTAATTTTTTTTTTCTGCTGCAGATGTCAGCTTTTGTCTAACAACTGTAAGCCTGCCAGCCTGCAGATTCCTTTGAAGTAGTCTGCTGTCTCCCTTGGGTCCCTGCACAACAGGTTGAAAACAATATGTTGTTGTGCTCTGCATTAATGGGATGGAATAAAAGGACTATTTATTCCATTGCCTGTGGTGTTCTTGGTCCTTCTGTGACATCATAAAGAGACTTCTTATCCCTTTGTGCCGGCTGTAATTGCAATGACTTTGTTGTTACCTCAGTCTTCTCCAAGTAGTTATCCATGTAGGAACTTGGCATAAGTCAGAAGTTGTTTTAACTAGTTTCTTATACTTTCTTGGTATAAAGAGAGTAGATGTCCCTGCCTTGTGTATCTAGGAGGCTGTTGGCCTTGGTGAAAGCATTAAAGAATCAGGTTGTAAAGCAAATATGAGTACAGTGTTGTCAATAAGAGGTTTGACTTTTAAGGCTAGAACTCCTCAGGAGACAATTCAAGCTGAAAAACCACAGCTGAAACTTTTAAAAAGCCTCCTCCATACTCTTCTTCTCTAATTCTATTTGTCAAGTAGGATGGTAGTTTTTCAGTAAGTTATAGTCTCTTTGGCAAAGGAAGCCACTGTGATATCCATTTTCAGAAGGGGAGCTGTGGTGGATGAGCCTCACTTCTTTCCACTTCAACAAACCTCATGACAGTCCTGTAGATCACTTCTTTATGGTGGGCAGTGTGGAAGCGTTGTTGGATTGTTAACATTCGAGCCAGGATGTTGAGCTCATCTCTGCTCCCAATTTGCTGTGTCTTCACAGTCATAGCACAAGCTGTATGCTGATATTTTCTTCTCCTACCTCTAAAACGAAGAAGGTCTTCCTGCTTCACACAAATGCTGTGAGGCTTAGCAATTTAATGCTTGTAAAGTATTTTGAAATCCTAGGAAGAATTGCAAAGTAGAGAAACAGAGTCTTGTTGAATCACCTGATCTGAGACCATAAAAAAAACCAACCCCAAACCAAACCTTTGAGTATATCTTTAAATTTATAGGAAGTGTATACTTCAATAGTTGCCTTCTCTGCCATGCATAGGAACAATCTTCAGCCTCATGGTTTCCAGAGTAGCAATTCCTGAGAGACTCTCCCCTCTAGTATTACATCAGAGAGATTTACTTCTCCAGGTATAGGCAAAGAGCCAGATGATGATGAACCTGCTCTCTCTTGCTCTCTCTCTCTCTCTCTCCTCAGTCTGTTTCTTTTTGGTTTTTAATCCTTTCATCTTTACAGAAATTTCTAGCTCTGAGTCAAGCTTGATTCCTAACTCCTTCCACTTCATAGTCATCTCTCAGAGTTTTTCTCCCCACTCCTGTTCTACCTCGGCACAGTATGCCTTCAGATGGGAGCACTTATGGGAATGTTCCTGCCTGCATGCAGCTGATCAAAATCTTCAAGGTCATATCTCTGACAATAGGGGCTTTATTGTTAGTCTATTGCATCGCATCCCTTCAGGGTGGTCACAGCCTGGCACTTTGGAGATGATTCTGCCTTCCCCTACCACTGACTGGATGTGGTTGGGAGAAAAGGCAGACTTGGCAGGTAAGCAAGCTGTATGAAATGAGGATTGAGTATGTTTGTCTGGGTCACCTGGCAGGTCTGAGTAACTGTCAGAAGATAACTGAAAGAAACATCATTCAGGAAGAAGAGTAGATGCTCCAGCCCACCAAGCCATGGAGCTCTGCCCCTTGCTAACAGGATAAGCAGACAGACTTTTTTTTTTTCATAGGTATTAATTTTTCTCCGCCAAAGATGGCTGTGCCTATGAATTGGATCCTGCTGAGCGATACTTTGTTCCTGAGTTACTTATGAATGGAGATAGCATAGTGGAGGGTGATTCAAACTACCGTGTTTCAAACTATGCCATAGTTTGAAAGACATTAGTGTTTTGGATGTTCTCATTAAAAACCTGAGAAGACATCCCAAGAAATCTGCCTTAGGTGGTCAAGCATGGACTGTTGGTGTGCCTGAACTAGCCAAAGAGTAGATATTTGTGTTTGGTCAGGCAGGAGCACCTTGAGAGAGCAAGCCAGTGCAGAAGAATCAGTGTCACATTAGTATTTTGCTGCTATGGGAGAGAAATTGAGGAACCTGAGCAGGGATCTAGATGAGCCCTTGGTAGGAAAGTCTTACCTGCCAGTTCATTTGGTGTCATGGATCTCTCTGTCTCCCCTGCCGGAGCTGTTTACATGTGCATGCATCACTTCAATGGAGAAGCTATAGTTGGTGATTAGGGTGTTCATCTTCAATATGACAGGCTGAAGTTCAAATCCCTGCTACCTACCTGCCAGAGCAGAGAGATGGAATGTGCTTTTCAGCACTTCAGGGATATGCTACAGCTGTTAGGCAATCAGCCGTTCTGTGGAGGGCTTGAGGTGCATGTGACCTGCAGCCTGGTTCTCTGAAAAAAGGCAGATGCTTTGGCCTAGGCAAGATTGATACGTGGACTGGAGTGCATTTTCAAAGGATACACTAAATGTCTATTTTCCCTCTGTACTGCTGGACATTGGGACAGGGCTAGTCTCTTCTTTGGAGAGAAAGACTGGTAGAGGTCCACGGAAAACAGCAAGGATCCTTACCAACAAGGAGAAGGAGGCGTTAATGCTTCTCGGTCTGAGCAGGGCCTAACCACAGCATTACTCCACATCTGAGAAATCATTTAACAGCCCTATTTGTTAATTATTACAGATCTAAGTTACATCTTTCCTGCAAGATGAAGGACAGAGAGCCCTGAGGCCACAATTTTGACCCTACCAGGCATGTCAGGGCCAAGCTAGTTCCAGAGTAAAAGCATCTGCACTGTGCTTCAGATATCTCCTGGTGAATGATGGTGTATATATCTCCCTATGGTTTTTTTGAAGTCACCTGAATCCTCTTTGATGGGAAGCCTACTTCCTGACATGCTCTGAAGACTGGGCTGAGGGCTCACAATGCACATAGATGTGCAGGGTCTGAAATATGCTCAAGTGAGGATGTTAACAGCCTCCTACACATTAGCAGAGGAAAACATTTCAGACCATTCAATGTTCTGTCCTGCACAGGCACACTAAGGCTTTCTTGATATCTGGCTTTCAGTCATACAAATGTTTTCTTGTGCTTTCTTACTGCCAGAAACTTATAAACACTTAGCCAAAGTCTCCTTTTTAAGCTGAGTATATTACTCCTACTTGAATCCTTTTGTATAATTCTTAAGAAGTCTTCTCCCATAATTCATGTCAGCCCTTCAAATGTTTGCAAATTTGTCATCTGTAGTCATTGCTTTGCCAAGCTATTAACTCTTCTGAATTAATGCTCTTATAAGTCAGTCTTGCCATTTCTCTGATCATTTTGCTGCTGTTCTTTTTGAATACCTCTCAATTTGTCATTGTGAATGCATCTAAGGCAAAGGTATTGGCACTTTGCTAAGTTTATAACACATCCAAGTTTCTCAGGCACTTTCCCTGAGTAAATACACTTCAGTGTAATCCTGCAAATGGATATTTTTTTTTCTGGCTCCATATACTTGAGATTAAGATTGTACATGAAAGTTGTCAAAACTAAGGAGATACAGCATGTGAAGTCATGTGCAGCAGCATGGATAGTCCTTCTGCAGGGCTTATTATGAGACCACTGTCTGGGACAGGCTGTCAGCACTGGCATATGCTGCACCGATCTCCATCAACTCCCACTCAGTGATTTCTGTTTGATGCCCCCAGTCCCACCCTAGCCCCTTCAGCTGACTCCTTCAGGCACAGTCAGGACTGAGGTTAAGGAAAGCAGGTGGAGGTTGGAAAAATGGCATATTGCTTCTCATATGGCTCAAACAATCTACTACAAATACCATGTTGTGTACACAGACACCCAAGCTGGCCCATTAGTGTCATGACTGGTGTGACAAATCCTTGGGCTGGTGGATAAACTTCTGCTGGCTTCTGTGTGAACTTGCAAACAGAAGAGACAGGGATGTTCATTCTGCAGGGACAGAAAATAGTTGCTTAATTTAGCCAGCTAGTTGCCCTATCTCTCCATTGGTAAGGCAGGTTCCCACTCAAGCTCTGAAACACAGGGTGGATGAGTGTTCACTGCCCCCAACAAGAGTCAACCGTATTTAATGGAGAGCACGCTGGATCAGCTACCTTCTGAATAGCAGGCTACTAATGTGCATGGCTTGAGGCAAAAGATACACAGTGGTAAAATTCCTCCCAGATGTGGCTGCAGGGAGCTCTGCTCAGGACAACGCCTGCCCTCAGTGCTACAGGGTAGGAAGTGGGACAGTAATTGAGAAAGCTGAAAACTGTAAGAGACTTCAAGTAATACCTTGAAGTAATACTTCAGTATATTGAGCCAAGACTGCCTGCCCTTTTGTAGGATGAGGCTGAAAGTGGAAACACTGAAGGTATCCCGTTCTCACAGCTAAATCTTGTTTAAGATTTTTAATTTAAAATACTCCAAATACACCCAAAAGTTAACTGCTGAAACGCATACTGTTTTCTTTCCACAGCATGATGAATATTTTCTTCTGTCCTGCTATTCTTCCAGTAAAATCGCATTGCGTCACAACACTGAAGCATAAGTAGATTTCCAACTCTCCCTCAGCAGCAGCATCAGTTTTTAATCCACACACAGTGTTTCAGAAGCCACTGAAATAAGCTCTTTATGCTTCGTGATTGCAAAGATTTTAGTGTTGGCTCATGCATCAGGCAATTCAGAAGCATATTATAATGTCTGAAAAGCCACGGCAACCTCCAAAGAAATTCCTCCGGAACAGACATCTAAGGAATGTATTTAGCTCAACCTGAGAGGAAAAGATCCTTTGCAGGGCAGAACCTGGCTGAAATAGAAGAGCTGCTGAGACAGAGTTGGCTGTTGCAGACCTACGGAGGCTTGGCCTGTCGTTCCTCTCAAGGGTGCAGTTGAGCATCTTGCCTTGTGTCTCTTAGCATTTGTGGGTTTGCGTGAGGGAATGAGGGAATACGTTTAGCAGCATAAGTTGTAAATTTCAGGCTGTCATTTCCCAGGAAATTCCTGGTCTATTAGAGTGTATTAACCTGAAGGATGGAGAACTGTCCTCAGCAGAAACTCCTTTCATTCAAAATGCAGCAGAGCAGAGTCAGTTGCATGCCAAGAGATGCCTTGCATTTTTCTTCTTTCTGTAATGTGACCCTGCTCCTTGGGTGTCTATTCTTCAGCCAGTTCTCCCATCCCAGTCTGAGTCCGATGTGTCCCAGTCCAAATCTGAAGTGGGGGCCTTGAGTGGGGTCCTTGTATAGTCCTGTATCCCTGCTTCATCAGAGCTACATCAAGCTCTCTGGCTGCTTTGAAGCTGCAGATTTCTCAGCACTTGGATGCTCTCCTGGAAGAAACCCTGTAGTTCCTCAAGCTTTGATCAGTTCTGCCAGTTGGGTTGTTTGCAAATATGCCAATGACCACACTGAGAACTGTTTTTCTTGAGACTTGCAAGCTATTGCCTATTGCAACTGGAGGCCAAGCCTGTTTATAAACAGAGACTTGCTTACTGCAGTATTTTGTTTCTTTAACACCATCTGGCATTTTCAGTGAAAGTTAGCATACCTGGCTAAAGCAGGCACTTTTGGCTAATTGGATTTGGAGTGACCTGACAGGCTGTCACACCCTGGCCTGTGACTTGCAGATTGATAGCTTTTGCCAGCAGCAAAGAGGACCTGGCACAGGAGGTGATCCTCCAGCCAGGAAGAGCAGTGTTCTGCATGTGCTGGAGTGAGGAGCCACCCAGATAGCTTTTCCCAGGTATGAAGTACCAAAGACAACTCTGTGTCATCACTCCACTTCTCAATATCCTGTTAAGCTCCTTTTTTAGTTGCTGTTCTGCCCACGTGCATTTAAATCCTTTCGGGCTTAATCTGTATTCACAGTATATTAGGAAAATAGCATTTTAGGCTTGGTTAATACACAAGCCTTGGACCTCTGGAGAACTGAGTGTAAGAGAGACACAGGTCACACTGAAATGAGCTTGGGTCTCATCCAATTGCTAAAGAAAACTTACTAATAGCAGCCATGCTGTATAATTTGATGTCATTCCACATGATAGTGAGTTTTTATTATTAGAGCTCCAGGCCAGAAGGGGTGAACAGCAGAAGGACTCAGACATATTGGCAGAACTGTGTGCATGCCTAGGGCTGTGGGACATAAATGAGCGCTGCTGCAATATGACTGAAGCGCCTTGGCAAAGATCTGCGGGAAGCCCCGTGTCCTGCATGTCTGTAGTTGAGGTAATGTGTTCTTCACCACTGCAAGCATTACTCAGGGAATAAAGTCTGTGATCTGTTTTTGACTCTCTCCTTCCACCTCTGTGGGCCCAAGATTCTGGGTCCTGGTTTAGAAAAATGTCTTGGAGGAAACTGAAACTCTTCTGAAGTTGCTGAGTGTTTTGCACTTGACCATGTAGGGCTGGGATTGCACTCACTGGTTTCCTGAAGTGATGTTCTCTAGCTTCATCTTTTGTGCTCTCACGTTTCACATCTGGATCAACACATCTCAGAAAATAATGCTGAGATATTACTTTGATGCTTCCTGGCTGGTCTCCTGCATCAGTCTGATGTTGTCTTTAATACTGGCTTTTGTATTGAGCTTTAACATAGCAGAGGATTTTCCTGGTGTTTGAAATATGATAGATCAGTGCATTTATTAGTACACACACTCTCATGAGGCTGCCTAGGTAAGTTGATCGCAGGGGCCAAGCACTGCCAAGCCCAGGACTAAGCCTCTGGGAAAAGACTTTACACAGTGTATCCAATAAAGGCAGAGGTGTGAAGAGATGCTCCTTGCCAGTCTGACTCCTTTCATGGAGCACACTACTTAGCATCTGGAGCCCTGGGTGTCCTCTACTTGGAGCTGTTGAGCCAAAGGTCTCTTCTGCAGTGAGCAAGCTCCCCGATCCTACAGGGAGGAGACATCTCTACAAAGGAGAGCTTGGTGTTACAGTGTGTGACTTGGCTCTCAAAGAGGAAAGGATTAAAATCAAGCCTAGGTGGTAGGGCAGTCTGTTATTGGACCTGTGTTGCCAGGAGTGCTCCATGATCTGAAGACTAGCAGAGGGTGAGGTGATTTGGCCATTTCCTTCAGTCCCTTAACATAGTCCTTGCTCACTAGCAATGTCAGAATAACATCTGTAGCTCTGGTCCCCCTTTACTGTTATTCTCTTGCTCCTAGAAACAAAGCCTTGCCAGGGAAAAGGAAATAATCCTACTGAATTATATGCAGATGGTGCTTTGAGAGAAGATACAGTTAAGTTAGTTACTGGTTCATCATTTGCACCCATCCTTGGTAAAGGTGTCTTTTTCAAAGAAGTAGTGTGTGTGGTCATGCACAGACATCAGAGCTATCAGGCTAGGTCAGAACAAAACCCCAATCTAGCCTGGTATTCTGGCTCAGATGATGATTGAGTGTGATACCTAGTGAAGAGCAGAAAGGCATAGCAAGGATCTACAACACTTCCTTTGAATACTGAGTTTGCAACTATTTGCTGAAACCAGATTTGTTTAGCAACTCCCAGTGGATTTCTTTTCTGTGTGTTCATACAGATCATAAGAAAGGGTGGGTGAGTGTCTGTTCAGCAGCGGTTGGATGTGGTGGAGTGGAAGATCCAGTCTGTACTGGAATGTAGTGGAATACTGTAGTGGAATATTGCTTAGTGTGTGGGCTGCTCAGAGAAAGTAATACCTGAGATAGCAACAGATGTGGTCTTGTCTCCAGCCTCTAGGGAGCTGGTTAGTCAAGCTGCTCAGCACAGTTATGCAGGAAAGATTTTGGTGATATACCATGGAAAATAATGGTCTGAGGTAGGGAGGTAAAGAGAAAGTTAGTGATAGAAACTTCAATGTTATGATATTAATTGATGGTAGAAGTTAGTGGTTACATGGATGGGCCTCTCCTGTCTGGAAACCCATGTTTCTGGTAGGAGTTCCCAGGAACTCCTGCTCTGAAAAGTCCCAGGATGACATAACCTGCTAGTATCACACCATCTGCTTCTCCATCCTAGACCTACCAGAAGCATATCGATATAATGAAGCTTTTTAGTTTCTTTCCTTTCCGGAAAGTTAGGGCATGGTACACTGTCCCAGTGAGCCTTTCACTTCTACCTCTGTGTGAAAGATGGATAAATGAAGTGAATAATACAACAACTGACTTAGAGTATCTCCCAGAATCTAAACTATCTCACCAGACACTTTGATCTCTGAACCAAACCAACCAGGAAATCAGGGAAGGCTTGAATAAAACCTGGAAAATTTCAAATTCTACTTTGTCAGGGACCCGCATTAAAAGCTCTTAACCGATACACTACAAACCGTAAATGCAAAGAGGTTCCGCTCTGGGTCTGAACTTTGAGTCCTGAGCTATCTGCTGCTTTTGTGAAGCAGCTGCACTTTGGTTAGCTTTCCTCCCTGCCTCTCTTCGCTTCTGAGCTGTTCTCTGTCTCTGAAGATGCAAATGAGACAGAATGCTCCAAGTCTCTTTGTGTAGAGTTTACGGCACGATTTTGCAGGCAGTATGCGATGCAGGCATGAATCACAGCTCCCTTTAAGATACTGCTGTATTTGATTCCCTGGCTCTTCCATCTGACTCAGAACAGGCTGCAGATTTTTGTTTTTAATCTAAGCAATAGCCAATTTACTCCAGAGATGAGTATTTGCTGACTGTTGCTGCTGTTCTTATGCTCAGAATTGCAAACCCCTTGGAAAATGAGGCCAGCTCGTGCATGTGTGTACAAACCTGGTTTCAAATCTGGCTTGGATTCTCTCTTCCAGCTCAGCAAGTGACTGACATGTTCACTTTAGCATAGCTTCCTCCGGAGACAAGCCGTGGGCTGTGCCAAAGTGCTGTGAGGCGTTCACTGCGCGTTCAGTCGCACACCGGAGGCAGATTCTGCAGCACCCTGGAGACAGGGGTGAGATGAGGACAGTGGCAGCCATGATTCAGAGCTGCTTTGCATTTTGGTCTTGCTAATAGATATAGTACTGAAAATTTTTATTTGCAGTGAACGAAGATGCAAATCAGATCCCACTTCAATAATGTCTTTGTGTTATTGAAGTTATCTGAAAGAAAGTACTAAACCAGTACAGCTTCTGTTCAGTTCAAATTCAGGTATGGCTGAGGTTGTTGCAGTTCAGTCCATAATAGTTCATTAAAGGGATTCATAGTGAAAAATACACCATTTAAATACAGAAATGTCCACATCATGGTCATAACACCTGGTATCAGCCAGAGAAATACTTTTGCTCATCTCTCCCTTATCTCTGGTGTGGCCTCCTCATCGTTTGTGTTTCCAGAGCTGTCCTGCAGCCTGGCTCTTGGCTCCTTCAGTTGGGCAGGGTGAGTTTCAGGGGTTGTTGCTCTGTGCAAGGAAGAAGAGTGGTGCAGGCAGATGGGGGGACAGAGAGGACTTGTGTTCTGGCAGTGCTGTGCACATATGAGGTGAACAGGTCTCTGTGCATGATTCTAACATGGTAATCAAGGAGAGGTTTGGTTTTCCCTGCTTGTTTGCTTATTTGTGGTTTGGATCCAACATAAACTTTAACATGGAAGAAGAAAAAGCTATAGCTGAAAGTGGCTTTCAGTTTAACTTTCTTGTTTGAAATACAAAGCCTGATGCAGACCAGCCTCTGCAGATAGCTCTGACTTTGATAACCGGCAAGAGCATTTCTCATTTAAAAAGTCTCCCTTCTCTTCCTGTTAGTTACTCCTCGAAGCAAAGCAGCTGGCGTGACCTGGGCATGTTGTGCTTGTATTGTTACTGTGAGACAATAGCTCAGCCTGAGGGAAGAAGACAACCTACTTACCATATCCTCTGGGAGTGTTACAGTGGGTCTCTGTAGAAACCAGTGTTTCTCTGAAGCTTACTGAGACTATCTGAGAGTCTGAGGAGTTAACCCATGAGATCTGGGAGATCAAAGAACTGAACTGAGGGCTATGTGTCCATGGGAGACAGGCTTTGGTCTCCCCAGCAGATGTGGCTGCTGTCATATGGACTCCTGTATGTAGCCTCCACCTCTGTATCTTCTTCCGCAGCCAGAGCAGGGATATTCCTGCTGCAGAGGACAGGGCAACAGAGATCTGTGTAGAAGGGCAGCAAAAGGTAAGGGCACATCATGCCCCTAAATACCAGGCATGATGTTCAACAGAGGGTTCACTGCTAATGCGCTGGCAGAGGTTGAGAGCTACCTGACCTAGCTCCAGTCCAATGCTCTGACGTATCCTAAAAACAAGAGTATGCATAATTCAAGTGAAGAGGTAAGTGGAGGTTATACAAGGTCTGAAGAGAGCAGTGGGCAGGGGTCCAGCTAGGGTCAGGTGGTTTGCTGCCTTCCTGCAGGAATACATCACTTGTGATACCAAAACTCACAAAGAACAAGAAGCATTACAGCATTTTCCAGAGGGAAAGGGAACTGTTGTACTGCCAGAGGCAAGCATTTTGGGGGACATGGTTTAAGGTATCAAGACTGGCCATACATTAAGTCAGGATTGGGACTGCACTCTTCATATCAAAGCTACTGTGTTTTTCCACACTAGCAGTGGTCTCACAGAAAGCATTTCTAGGTGATCTACAGAGCTACTGCAGTCGTCAAAAATACATAAGCAAGCAGTGTGAGGAAAGTAGATGGAGTATGCCAGACCTCTGGTTACCTGACAGCAGAGGGGTTCTCGCTCATAGTGTGGCAGCTCAGTGACACCAGACACCAGGGAAGGTGCAGCTTATTCTGGCTCCACCAGAAGCAGCTACCAGACCCAAAAGAGAATTTTAGCTGAATGAACCTGTCATGTCATTGTATGGGGATGAGCGAACAACACTTGCTTTTCTTGCAGTGCTTGATTAAAGTAAGAATTCAGTTGCTCTGAGTTACTAGAGATGCATCTTCACTGCACAGTAGCTGTAAGTGAACTGTAAATATACCAGGCACAGGCAGTTTCCACTCATTGCCTGAAAACATCACTTCTGTAGCAGCAGAGGTCTGCAGCTAACCTAAGAAATACTGGTGCTGAGCAGGGCTAATTATCTCCAATGCAGCACTGCCCTGGCACGGCCGTGTGGCTTCCCGCTCCAGAATTAGCTTAGCTGGGACTTGTTTGGGTGTCTGCACTGTCCTTCATGGTATGGTGGAAACAATGAGCAGTGCTTGGTGGAGGAGTGTCGCTTGCATGCACTGGACTGCAGTATTCCACTGCTCTAAATGTACCGGGGAGGTGCTGGACTCCAGAGCAATGAAGTCACTTAACAGCTCCTCTTGAAAATTTGTCTTTGAATTGGGTGAAGCTGTGGTCACCTTGGACCTAATTTTGGAGCAGCAAGCCCTTGTCCCTTCTGGAAACGATGCTTGATAGTATGTGATGCCTCTAAGCAAAATGCTGACTAGTATGCTCAGAGCTTCTTTTTTTTTTTTCTATAAAGCAGTTACCAGGGTCGTATAGATAATTACTAAATGGTGCTCCTCTGACCTATGGGAGGAATGGATCTCTGTTTCCAAGATCTCATTGCCTAAAAGCAACTTAATAAAAAGTAGATGTTGGGAGGTGATGTAAAATGGTAAGCAGAAAATATCTGGGGATTCTTTAACTCAAGATTTTGAAGATCAGAAAAGACAAGTGAATTGGTAAAACTGGCTCAGTGTCAGCTATTTAAGTGAGAAGATAGATAAATAATCACACATCCTGTAGCAGCTGGATTTATGGAGGTTCTGGTCCAGTTATATCAGGGAATACAGGGAAATACCTTACGTGGAAAGGACTAGATGAGCACTTTTTGGAGACCTAATCCCAGTCAGCTGTATAATCACAGTGCCCACTTCAGTTGGTCTGTAAGGAGTCTCAATTTGTTTGTCTCAAGGTAATTTCAAAATCACTCTTAAGACAAGTTTCCCTGAGGACGGGAGATGGGGGATATATCCTAGGCCAAGATAGTTTGTTTCTTTTCCACTAATGCTTCCAAATGTGGCTTTTCTCTTACTGTAGTACTGGATAAATGAATACACCTCCACCTTGGGGATTGGTGTCTTCCACTCTGGCATCGAGATCTACGGCAGAGGTATGAAGTATTTCCTTTTCACTACCTGCAGACCATGGGGACAACTGTATGGCTAGTCTGATGTGGAAAAGTACCCCAAACTTATAGCTTTTGGCAAGGAATGTTTTGAGGAGTGAAAAACGCAACGAGTTCTCTTTTTAGAGTCCATTGTGGAGTCCAGCAGGAACTCATGCAGTTCTGTCATGAACCATGTAGTCCTTCTTATTTTCAGCATGTAACTGCAGCCTCTATAGCTTGTGCAGGTGTGTAGCAGGATGGCAGATAGGAGGGACCAAGCAATGTTGGGAAGCCATTCTGCAGTGAAGGAATGGGAGAGAGAAGGGCAGAAATGGGGGAAGGGGAAGAGAGAGGCAGATCAGTGTTGTCTTGTGAGCTGAATATGCATGTTTGTGCTAATTCTGTGTCAGAGTAAATCCATTTTGCAGTAATTCTTTATGAATGTCTGTGGTCTAGAAATCTTGCAAGCTGGATTTCCAGATATTGGAAATTGTTCTTTTGAAACAGCAGAGTTACAAGGAAAAGAAAATGTCTCATAAGACTACTGAAATGGTCTGGATGGGGTCAAAGCTGATTAGAGCAACCATTGCAAAAGGAGCAGTCAAGGGATCTGGGAAAACAGCTGTAGTGCAGTGAAGGCCAGACTAGCATCACAGACTTGCCATTTCCTCCTTCAGCGTTAAATGGGAATGACTTGAGATATCTCACTCATGGTATTTTTAGCCAGTGCCATGCAGTAGATAAACCCCCTGGGGTACCATGTTCCATCTTGAGCACGGAAGTTTTCACAGGCCGCGTGAGATGGCGTGGATGATGCCGTGAGGTCTACAGGCTGTGTTTCACAGGCCATGCAAGACAGCCTGTATGACATGGAGGAACCTCCTGGCTCGACTCGTGTGCTGAGGCAGCAGAGCACAATCAGCTTGGCTTTCTGCAAAGAATTCCCAGTCGCTGCCTGTAAATCCCTCTGGAAGAAGACGACTTGATTTCTTTCTACTCTAGAAAGACTTCTTCCAGCTCAGTACCACCACCAACAGTCTCTTGTAGTGTTTCTAGATGCCTCCACCACAGAACCTTGCAATGATAGGAAGCCACCTGGATGGTCACAGAGACAGACTTGAAGAGTTTTCCTGGTGCTGTGGGAAAGCAGTAGTGTTATTATGGAGGGAGGCTGTGAGGGTATCCTCAGGCTGACAGGTAACCGGACAGAGAAAATGGCTTTCAGAGTCTGGCTGAAATCAATGTTGGCCATGGCCCAGCCCCTGGTGCTGATGCTGAGCTGTGCAGACAGCTGCCATAGACTTTTTCCTGACATTGCATTCATTCAATTACTCACAGTCTGTTTCTTTCCTTGTCAGAGTTTGCCTATGGAGGGCACCCCTACCCTTTCAGTGGGATTTTCGAGATCACACCTGGCAGTGCGGTAGAACTTGGCGAGACCTTTAAATTCAAGTAAGGGCCCTTTTCTACCTTTTCCCCTCTCCCCTCTGGTAGCCATCAGTATAGGGGCAGCAGGGAAGTCCTCTCCTCTGGGTCCCCCTTTCCCTCTCCTCATAAGCACCCTCACTGCATCCTTTACATGATCCTGGTTTAAAAGCAGCCCTGCAGGAATTTTGGATGTGGATAAAAGAGCATGTATGCCAAACAGGGAACAGTGCTGAACTGTGTTGGGCAGGGTTTAAAAGCATACTTACAAATGAAGGCAGTTCTCCTTTCCCATTTTCTTTGTTTTCTGCGCTCCCAGTTTCACCTGTCAGCAAGAATGGGAGTAACTGTGTATTACATAGACCCAGTGCACAGGGGAAAAAACCAAAACCTAGTCTTTTTATGAGTATCACCTATTTATGGATACTGCACAGAGTAGCAGAAGTCATCTCATGTGTTTATTGCTACTCTGTCACAAGGGACCGGCCAGCTGCTAGAGGAGTCTGAGGGGATGCTGCATTAACGTGTTGTTCAAGGTGCTCAGACTGTGGGGCTGTGGGTCAAGGAACTGCCCATGGCAGGTGGGGCTTGACCTTCCCAGACTGCCAGTTTGTCAAGGGTTGTCGGAGACTTTTAGAAGCATGAGCGCTATTGAGTGAATACTGGGAGAAGCAATAGATTTCTGCATAAAGGTCTCTGTCTGCTCCTCCTTGGTCCACCCCAAGAAAACCTTCTCCATCATGATGAAATCATCTCCTCTGTCCTACTGGAAGTTTCTATTGAGGGCCGATGGGCAGAGTGGGAGCAGACCCCCAGAGCTGATACTTCCTTAGTGGTGAGCAGGAAGCTCTCGGGGCTGTTGCCTGTGCTATAACCTGCTTTGTGGATAAGCTGGGGATATTACTGTGCCATTTTGTTAGTGAGAGTCTCTGATAGCCCCAGACATGCACATCCATGTTTTAAGCCTGTCGTTCTTGTCAATGTCTGATCCTTTCCTTTTCCCTGGGTATGTATCACTCGCTTCACTCTATCTTTCCATGTTTCCTGTTGTGTGTTTTGTTTTTAACTAGAGAATCCATTGCCTTGGGCACTACAGACTTCACAGAAGAGGACGTGGATAAGATCATGGAAGAGCTGGGCAAGGAGTACAAAGGAAATGCATACCACCTGATGCACAAGAACTGTAATCACTTCTCTGCTGCTCTGGCTGAGGTGGGCACAGCTAGCTTTTTTTCTTTTCTTTTTTTTTTTTTTTTTTTTTTTTTTCTGCTTCAGATCTGTAGTAGGGCTTGCAGAAAGGGAACTGGGGTCAGCACAGCCTGCCAGGCCAGAGCCCACAGCCACATCTCCCATCTCTGCCCTTAATATTTTTGGAAGCTCTTTGCTGTTAAAACGGATGGGATCAGGAGGTGGAGATGCAGCAGGTTTATCACACGTTTGGTCTAAACTGTGTGGGAAATTAGGATTGCCTGCATTTTGGTTCAACAAATAGGCACTGAGCAAGAATTGGAAGGACAGACCTGGCTAGCATGCAAATGTGCATCATTTTAATAACAAGCACAAATAACCCTACATGATCTGCAAAAGAATAAAAATGACTTATCAGTGTTCTGCAAACAATAATTTGCCGTATTTAGGAAGTGGGTGTCCCTTTTCCTTATTTAATGTGCACCATCCAAGACCAATTAAAAAAAAGTATTGATTTTCTCATAGACATCTTTGGTGCTTATTCATTTTCATGCTCACAAAAACACTGTGAATTATAAGAGAGCTGTTATTTCTCTTCAGAGAGAATCGAAGCACAAATTTATCCCAATTCTCTGCTAATTTGGGATATTTGATTTTCGGTTCCTGAAGATCTGATTATTTTGGGGGGAAGCTGCCTTCCTCCTCACCTTCCAGATGAGATGTTTAAAGTGCATTTCAATTAAAGTGTAAGTATTCAGCACTTGTGTAAATCTGAATTCAGGATCTTGACCCAGTGTCAGAAAAAGACATGAAAAGCACAAAATGGAAGTCACCTTCCATAAAAGCTGTTTCTGTGCTTTCCATAGGTGTTTTATGGCAAAGGCGAGGAGAGAATATTGTTCTTCACAATAGAGTTCAACTGCTTTAACAGTGAAACTTTTATTTCTCTTTCTGGGGTCCTCATCCTCATTCATTACACAACTCTCACCTTTCTTCATCACAGGGGGAAAGAGTCCATGCCAATAACCTCTTTTGCCACAAGTGTCCATTCATCCCCAAACAGGCCCATCACAGATCCTGAGTGAGATGAGATCTGTAGAAAAAATACTGTATGATTTTGTAAGAAAATCCCTAGTGAATCCAAGAACCAGCAATTCATTTACAAGGGACCTGCTTAGGCTCTTAGGAAAACCAGTTCTCTATCAGTTTCATCCTTCCTAATTATAGAAAGAGAAAATGACTGAGTCCTTTTGTAAATGTTAGCAAATAAAACCAAAGGAATAGTATTGGTACAAACAGAGAATGAAGTTTCAAGCAGTACAGTGATCAAATCAATGTTAGCCATGCTACTGGTTTGGAGTCAAAGAATCAAATTACTACACCAGAAAATGGGAACTTTAAAAATTATGAAGGAAACCCAGGAGAAAGCTGTGTGATTATTAGCTGAAGCTGAAAAACCCCCTTTACCTGCAGCAGTGAAATAAGGTCATTGCTTATTACATACTTTGATATGTAAAATTTCTGTCTCATGTCCAAGCCATAAGGTCAAAGCCATTCTTCCTTGATTCTGCTGCTACATATCAGTGAACCCCTCACTGCCCCTTCTTTGCCCAACCTTGCAAACACAAGTCAAAGAAGAGATCTTAATAAAAAACTACTAGGGTATTTTAAATTTTGCTTTCAATACACCTTCAGTGAACATCTTTACAGGAGTGGAATTTAGGGTTACGTTTTCCTGGAAGAGCTTTCTTGGTGGATTCTGCATCCTCATTCACTGCCCCATAACCTATCCTGATAATAAAACAAAAGCCTAAATGGCTAGTTATGACACTTCTGCTGCCACAAGCAGAATTTACTCAGGATTTAGGTCAGTTTAAATAAACCCTTCCTAGGCAAGCAAGACTTTTTTGTTGCTGTTACTCTTCACATATGCCTGTGTGTGTCGCCTCTCTCTAAAGTATTACAAATGCAAAACCAGAGGTCCAGGAGCAGAAGGCCCTGGATGGTCTCTAGCATCAAGATACAGAAAATGGGAGCTGAAATTCTTAAAGAAATAGCTGGCTTTAAGATACTAAACAAAAGTCCTAGCCATTCGATGTGCCTCAGTCAGTAACATGAGAAATACATGTGGCCGCCTCATAACAGATATCTCCGTCCTTTCTGGTAAACCCAGTAATTTGGCAATCACTGCGTTTTGGAGCTGGGTGAGAAGTAGCACAGCTTATCTTGGGATACTTTTCCTCTTGGAGGAAAGGCTGCTTGAAATCTGTTGAGACAGAACCTGCTTGAACTGAAAGCAATCAAAGTTTCTATTCTCATTTCCCAACATCTGAATGCTTACTTAACTCTACAGCCTTAGTGCTTTTTTTTTTCCTTCCTGTAGTTCCCATTAAAACAAAAAAACAACCCCATCACATTAGAAAGCTCCAGACCCTACCATATAGATCTATAAGGTACAGCCTTACAGTGTGCAGAACGTGCTGACTACATGACGAGTGGCTCTCAAGACTGTGTAGATATGTGTCACTATAGAGGGCAGAAAACAGAACTGATATTTGTGCCCTAAAAGCAATTATGAGATGAGTCTGTTTAGGGTTTGTATTGCCCTTTCCTTCAGACTCTTCATCTGTGAAGCAGCAATAATATAATTAGCATGTATTTATGCATGGCCATGTTATGTGGCAGTTAAAGACCAGAAACTGGAAAAAGTATCCAAAGATGTAGAAATTTTGTCCAACGGAATAAAATTGCTCACTGGAACTGGGATTTAACTCCAGCCTGCAAAAGGCAGCCAAGGATTTTAAGTGAGTATAAATTTGCCTAAAGGTGATGCTATCAGTACTGCAATGCCCCTTCAACACAGAAGGGGGTGGGGCTGGACGCTAATTTTTAGCATGAAAGAGGGAATGACCAGCTCTGCTCCCTACAGCCCTTTAGGCCTTTCTGCCCAGGGACATAAACAGTGTGGTGAGTTCAGGAGATGGTTGTTCTGAGCCTCCTGACTAATGCCAGACAAGTCACATCCCTGCTCTGTACCCAAGTATCTCCCCTTGTATGCTGGGTTATCTCCTGACTTTAAAAAGGGCTCTGAAATCTTTTGATGACAGTTCTCTTATCTGCCAAGGTTAATTAGCTGGTTTATGGCTTGTATTGTTCTGTGTCAGCATAAAAACCAGAGCTAGAGCTTTATAGCTGTGTGGTGATGTATGAGTTAATGTGTGTTTACACAAATCTGTCTGGCAGGCCTTGCGATTTGGCTGTATGGCCATGCGCTCGGTAGCTGTGTTTGGCCGCCTTAATTTCCTCATCTGGCTGTGGGCTTGCTAATTAGTATCCATACAGATGTTGTGCCGGTGGCTGGGCCATGTGTTTGGAAGATACCATCTGGTCACATGGACTGAGGGCAGATGCAGCCACGTGTCCTGCTGGTTGAGGTCACGATTCTGCAGAGGGAATGGGAAGGAGGTACAAGGCTGGCTCTCCCTCCCAGATCAGCTTTCTCAGGATCACACCGTGAGACAACAGCCGCACGTCCAATTGCCAGGACCTGTAAGCCAGGTTCCTGGTCCTCAGAAGGACTGCTGAAGCCACAGGAGTCAGACTTGACTCTCAAAGTTTTTGTTTTCTTGTCCTTTATCAGTGTTTTCTCAGCAAATAGAACATCCATCCAGAAATCTTTCATCTATCAGTTTATGAATGACTTTTCTGTTAAATTCATGTTTAATACAATGATGCCTCAGGTCCCACCATGATAACTGGTAACTGTTATCTTTAACAGTTATAAAATTTGTGGTCTAAGTAGGCAATGCAGACCGACTGCTAATGCTTAGGGGCATGTCCAGACCTATGTTCATGACTATGCCATTTGGCCACGCATCTTGAAAAATCTCTGGACTACAGCAAGTCCAGCACAGGCAGATAAACTCTACTTAACCACTGGGCTTGACTTTGACCTGCTATCTACCTCCAAAAAAACTCACTTTGCAGTGCTGTTGCAGCCTAATTGCTTGCTGCTGTGGCATTGAGCCTCTCCCTACAATGCCATGCATCTCTTCTGAGTCTTCTGATCTTTCTGCCCACATTCACTTGTAAGCTGCAAGGGGTTTTGTTACGCCCTCATTGGCACTTAGCTCTGAATTTTCCTTACTCCCTACTGCAGACTGCCAAGCATATTAATACTTGCTCAAGACTTAGATCTCTCCCTGCTTTGCCAGTTCCCTATGGACTTCTAATGAGCAGCTACTGGATCAAAGAGACATGGCTGGGTCTACTCACAAAGCAGCTCCTGTGGAAAGAAAACAGAACGCCCCGGTTTCAGCAGCAGCAGGTCAGACTTCATCTTCTCCACTGCCATTTTATGGCAGCTATCTCAGTGAGCGATTCAGTGAACTTGCTGCATGATCAGGAGTCTCTTCCTGTGGATTTCCTGTGGAAATTCTTCTTCATTGGGGAACTTTGGGTTATTTAAGAATTCAGGAACTACCAGAGAGCATAAGTCTCTGCCTAGTAAGTGCCACGCATCTTAATTAGTTTTGAAGAAAGTTCTGATGTAAAGCAGGGCAGAATTTCCTAGTGGATAGTCATGAGAGAGAACTCAGATGCACCCCCTGTGCATTTGCCCAGCTTCAATTTAAGGCTGCTGGTACACACACCACTTAATACACCTTTGTGGTCTCCCTTTACTCCCACCATCTATGTCAGTGTGGGAAGGTGAGGGAAGCTTGATCTAAGCAGTGAAAATCTAGTTAGGATTGCCTCAGCCACTCTGACTCCTGCAATATGGTCCCATGGTACCTATATTTATAAACCACTTAAGCAAATTGTTTGCGGTTTAAAATGAAGAGGTTCATCAAACTGGGATTAGCAATTTGCCTACAAGAAGCTTGTTCATTTCATGTTGTTTATGTTGACAGTCCCCAAAATCAAGCAGTATCAGTACCACCCTCTCTGAAGAAACTGTCCAGGAGGATGGGCAATCCTTTTGGGGGACTTATGCCTGCAATTTCTGCAAAGAAAAATCAGTCGGGCCATCAGTAGCACAGCCCAAACTACCCATCCTGTTCTGAGCTTCTGTGCCTTTCTGCGTGTCAGTACTCCAGGCAGGTAACGCTGCTGGCACACAGCAGGGATTTGGCATTCTGATAAGGTTATGCATGTGTGGGGAATTCAGTTAGGACCATATCAATATTGGGTGAAGTCCTTCTTCCTTCTGTTTGATCATCTGTTGTTAAGTCACTGTGTTCCTAACAATCCTCCATGTATACTTACATCAATATGTTCAAATGGCCCTTCAAGGAATTGCAAAATATTTACATTCTTTGAGTTGCCCTGGCTGATGAAAGAGGTTATTTAAACTCTGCCAGATGGAAAAAATATTGGCTTTTGAACATTAGAAAAACCTTTTAAAACAAAAAGAAAGGCTAAAATAATTAGTTCTTTCCATGATGTGATTTGTTGAATTTCCTGATTTTTCAGAACAAGATGATGTGAGATAGCAAAAGGACAGAAGTTACAAATTGCTGTAAAGCAGACATAAAGGGAGAGGAATACATCTGTGCTTTCAGGAAAAAGCCAAACTCAAAGTAATTCCTGGGCTGTAAGTTCCCCTGCGAGGACTGGCAGGTTTGAGGTCCCAGCTCTGCCATTGCTTTGCAGGAGCACTTGTCACTGCAGCAGTGGGCTACAAGGAGGTATGCCATGAGGTGCCAAGAAGGACATGCAATTACATACTCTTTATCACCAAGACTGTTCTTTGGGCATAGGTAAGGGTAGGTGCATGCAGATACAGGGAACTGTGAAATTGCTGTCAGAGGGCTCTTCTCAATATGAGATCATGGCTCATGGTTGCCCTGCAACTTGGTTGCCCTGCAATACAATTTGGGCTTGTGGAAGGCAGATACTAGGCAAGGCAAATGCAAGCTTGGCACAGCTTGTACCTACAAACACGTGTAAAGGAGAAAGGTGGACTGCCAAGGGTTGAAATATGGGCATATAAGAATATAAGCTCTGCTGATGTGTAGGCGTATGGTGAGTGTACAGTGCCTGAGGACAGCTTCTTTAGAGAAGATAGCAGTAACTAGAGGACCAGAGGGAGGATGAAGGTTTTCTGCTTCCAGGTTCTTCTCCAGTCTGGCGATATTCCTCAGTACTGAGTGTAAGGATCACACCGTGTCACTGCAGCTTAAAGACTCGGAAAAAGCTTTTGCGGCTTAGCCCATTCACAAACAGAAGATGACTCATTTGACTTCCCACCAGCAATTTTCCATGCTTCTGAAGTTTCCTGTCTAAGATAAGCTATGGAGCTGTGTTCTTACCAGAGTGATGACAGTTGCTACAGCATGTCTAAGAAAAGGGCAAACCACTGTGGGAAGGGAGAAAGCCACCTTTGAATCAGCACCAGAACTGGAAGATAAGTGGAATGACTCAAGGAAATCGCTCCTTCTCCCTTCATCAGTGTGATTACTGCCAAGCAACTGGAATGATCCCTATTTAAGGAAACTCTTCAGCACCTTGCTATGGGACACATGACAAATAATTATCAAAGAAGTGTGGCTTCTGAGCACCAGGGAAGATAGCACCTTTTATTCCCCAATAGCCTTACCAGTGGTGGAATAGCAATAAGGTCAGTGGGTCTTATGGGCCCTTTTGACAAGATATGAAGTTGATGCTCATCATAATTAGGAAATTAATTGAGAGGCACTGATTTGATTTACCTTAAAAATTGTTGATGGTGGAACTTTACCTCAGGACAGCAGTGCCAGAAGGTTTTATTCTTTTATCATGTCTTTCCTCCCTCTTCTTGAAAGAGGAATGATTTCTTTCTGATTCGTATGCGTAATTTATCTAAGTACCAGAAAAGGTCAAAACCCTCTGTATTTTATAGCAGTTTCCCAGCCTGGAGTTATTTATCTGTCTTGCAGCTGCTCTAAAACTACTCTACTCTTTCCTTTTTTTTTAAAGGAGAAGGCAGGCAGGAGAAGGCTGAGTCTGTGTTAGTAGGACCTGTCTGGATCTCTAAGAGCATGGTCAGAGAACCTGCAGCAGCCCCTGGGACAAACCTGGCTCAGAAACACCTGAGTGATCTGGTATGAATTCCCCTAGAGTCACTGAAAGCAGAATTTGGCTGTATGACTTGAGGTATGGTGAAGCATTGTTAAACACCCCTATTTGCTTCCAAAATTATCATAACTTTCTCTTATACCCAGAGAAAGCTATTAAAAAAGACTAGAACCAACTCTGAAATTGGTGCGCATGGTTCACATCCACATGTGATCATTCTTCAGAAGGCTCTTTAAGGTCATTTAGATTTGAGGGATTAACAATCCTCGAGGAAAACAGGTTGGTATCTCATTATCCAGCTTCCTTTTGTACCCACTGATCCTTTTTACCCCTTTATTCCATTAAATATTAAAGGATCTGTTTACTTATTGCTCAGCATTTCTTGATCCAAAGGATTGGATCCAGGGGACAGTGCTCAGAGATGCCATCTGGGTAAATGGCTAAAATTTGAACTAATTATTAGAGCTGAACTAGGATTTTCAGAGTAAACCAAGTGATCAAAAGCAGAGCCTTTTAGAGGGATCCGACAGTTTTATTAAAACTTTTGCTAGGACATTTTGTGGGTTCAAACAGAACTTTTAGCTGGTGAAACATACTCATCCACAAGTAACTGAGAGCTTCCTGGATAGAGAGAAGCTTGCTGAGGTGTGGGAGAGCAAGTTGGACTAAAGATTTATTTACCTTTTCTCCTATATTTCAACAAAAAATTCTCCTGAATATCAGCTACAAGATGTTCTGGAGCAGGGAGTCCCTCAGCCTCTCCTGTGGGAGCTATCCTACTTTAATTATTTACATAAACAGAGAGATAACACATTTCAGCAGGAGAAGAGAGAGGTCTAAATCAGAATTCGTGTGTTTGTAGTTTTAGAAACTCATTTTGAAGTTGTAGGATTTGCAGAAATTTCCAGAGAGAGAAAAATATTTTGGGGAACTGGGGGTCTTGTTCTTAGGCTGAAGGGGCCTTGGAAAATAGGCCTGGGGGTTAATGAAGTGAGCTTGATCCATTCTTTGTTGACACAGGAGGGGAAGAGAGTCTCCTAAGCATCTGAGGTGGCTTAGGTCAGCCGTGGAAAATTCTTTAGCATCATAGATGAGGCTGGCTCCTACAGGGCAGGGATTAGGGACCCTGTCACAGTCAAATGCTTTGCAGCCAGAGTCTTAGAGCTGCAGCACTGCAATGCTCAACCTGGGAGGTAAATAGCTCCCAGTCTCCCGAAGTCAGCAGGACTCTCTCAAATCAGCCTAAAAGGATGGTCTCCAAGGGCAAATACCTTGAAGATTAACAGATGGAGTCTGCACAGTGAATCCTGCAACCTGATGGTTACAGAGGACTGAAGTAGGCATCTAGCATACCCACTATTGATGCTGACACCACAGCGATATTATTAAACCTGCATGCCAGATTGGATGGAAATGCTTGGTGAAGCCACACAATCTGAATTTCCTTGGGAGGCAGGGGATGATCTTGGTGCAATCAATCAGGCTTGCTTGCATGCAGATCATATCTAGGCTGGATGCTGGGGCTTCTTTCCCCTTTTCTTTGTATTATTGGTAAAGATCCGTCCCATTTATAGTAGCAGAGAGAGGCTTTGTCATTGTGTATCAGTGTGATAGCAGGAAATACGCATCTCTTGTCACTGAAGTGCAGCGTAAGATATCTCTGTGATTGGCTTTAGAGCTATGTCTGATATGTACTTCCCTGATGGTGCAGCTGTCTTGGTTGTCCCTTGTCAATGTGATTGGAGCTTTGGTAGAACAGAGGGATCTTACTTTACTGGTAGAGGGTGTGGAGCTGTGCTGAAGTGACAGGAGATGGTAGCCAGTGCATATTCTTTTCTCTCTGGCTATTCACTTGTCCTTTTTCAGCCAAGGCAAAACTGACAGCATTTAACAAACCTACATCAGAATTCTGCTTTCCTTAGAGGAGCTTGACTTTCAGTAAATTCTCTGAAAAAGGCAGGTTTGCTGAAGCAAGGACCAAATGAGGGCAGTTTTTTAATCATCAGTGAATAATTCAAGCCTAAAGCTTTTCAGGTCCATCCCCAGGCACACGTGAGTTCTCATCATAATGTTATTAAAAACTAGGAAGCTCTCCTTAGCCTGAAAGCTATCAGAGAGAAAGGATTAAACACCAGAGAAGGGAGCTTCAGGTGGCATTTGAGTCACAGCCAAAAGCAGCAGAAGCTTTTATAAACCAGTCTTCAGCAGATCCTAAGTAGACAAGTAATACCCATGTTTTCCTTAGTCAAGAATTGTTTTTCAGCTGCCCCTGTTGTAGAGGAGGAGATAGGTGTTTTGTTGCGTAAAAGCCTACGTGCGATTCTGTTAATGGCAGGGGACACAATGCTCCCAACAGACAGAAAGAAGAGAAGGAAATGAACAAACAAACAAACAAAAAAACAACCACAGGGCATGAAAGAACATTAGGAAAGCTTTATTTTCTGGTGCCTGAGCCAGTCCTCACTGAAGCTGATGGAAAGACATGCTTGTACTGCAGCAGCTTTTGAATGTTGTCAGCTCTATGGGGAACAGGCTGTGTTTGTTTTCTGGTTTTTAACTGCCACATACGTTTAGAAGCAGCTTATTAATAAAGATGTCCTGCACCCATAAATTATCCTCATGGTTTCAGGTGGATGTCATTTTTTCTCTTGTTTCTGCCTGTAAGTATGGACAATTTTGACTGCATGTGGTTAATAAATTGCTATATTGCATTCCAGATGTGGCTTCTCTGCAGTAGTAAAATGAGATTTCTAGGTGTAGTTTGAGTATTAGTTGAAATTTATGAACTATTTGGGAACTCCTTAGAATGAAGGCTGCTATAAAAGTATAAACTACTTTTTCCATCATTAACCTTTCTAACCTTGCTATCCAAGATGAGTCCTCTAGCCCAACAAAAATGATTAGTGGGATAACTCTTATATGCACCTTTCAGCTCTCAGTTCATCCTGTTTCCCCTATCTATGTACTTGTGCAGGGGAATAGTATGAGGTGGCAAGTAATTTGACATAGAAATCACACCACCACCACCACCCCCCCCCAAATGGCAAGTTTTTAGCACATCATTTGTTTTTTGAAAAAGGGCTGATTTTGCCGCATGTGCCTCTGCAGTTATTTCAGGTTTTCCCTTTAAGGTGATCTATCTGGCCAAAAAGATTAAATGTGAAGATATTTTAAGAGTAAATTTGAAAAAACAAAAGAAATCTTAAGCGCTCTGGGGCTGGTGTAAATATGGGTGTTTTGTATCATCTATTTTATTTTATTTGCTTTTTGCATCTGTCTTACCAAACCAAAAACCCTTATCTGTTATAAATAAGCATAATACCTTGGAGCTAAGTTAGTTCACACTATCATCTGGGGAATTCATCTCTAGTCATCATGGAGCCTTTGAGTCTTTGTGTGTGCAAATGTCTGAGAACAGATGCCTCCTTTCCACGAATGAAGATGGCGAGGAAAAACCCTGTCCTTTTTCCCAGCTGCCTATTGATAAATGAAAAGTGTCAGGAGTGTAAATGAACTAAGTGCGTTGATAGGCTTTAGAGACTGGAACCTTTTGCTTAGGAGTCCTGCCACTACTGCCAGACAGAAGGTCTCTCCCTGTTCCTATGAGTTCCTGTATTCTCTCTTCTTGTATCTCCATCCGCAGTAACCTGCTGCTCACTAATGTTAGGAAACAAGGCTTGAGACTGAAAGACAGGATTTTCTTGGTTAGCTATTCAGGAAAAAATAGATGCTCTTGATGTCCACCCCGCTGTGCATACGGGTTGGCCTGGTCATGTTCAGCATGTCCATAACACTGGAAAGGACGACCCCATTAGGCAACAGCTGTTCTCAGCCACTGGTCTCGAAACAGCACCTGCTAGGAGAAGGCAGCTCCTCTTCACACCATCATGATAATATGAATGAATTGCAGTTGCTCATTCATTTGGTGGGAGAGTCGTTATTTTAAATGTCACTAACAAGCCCAGACTTAATTATACTTAGTATTCCCAAAATGGTCATCTCTTATGAGGCCACTGGCTGCCTACCTTGTCATCCTGCAGCTGCTGGCTGTACGTGTAAGTGCTGGTTACAAGGAACTTCATGCTCAAAGAGGGTATTGCCATACTCCAGTGTTGGTACATAACTAACCAGTGATGCCACTCAGAAGTCAGCTCTGAATGTGGTTCATCAAGATGTCACATTTGCAGCCACTGTGCCTCTCCACTGGTGCCCTGGCCAGTGAAGCTGAAATAGTGCTGAGTGCTGAGGTGCTATAAGCCAGCTGTCTCATTTGACCCGGAGCTATCTACTCCATCGTCTCTGTTCTTGGCATCTCTCTGCTTGCAGACTCCTGCATAGAGGCAGCTCTGTCCTTCCGCCACAGGACCACAGAGGTGACTGACACGTTCCCGCTAGCATCACAAGGGGAGTAAGACCGTGGGTATTAATCCCTCCTTTCAATGCCTTCCCTTTTCCTCACTCCTGGCTGGTCTCGGGGAGATGGTGCAGATGCTTCATCTGCTTTACATGGGAGAAATGCCTGCAGTCCTGGGGAGGACCCATAGGAGTGGCAGCACCCTGCCTGCTGTGGAACAAAAAGGGATTGCATAGGAGAATGGGGGCATTTTAGACAGTTGCTTAAATTCATTTAAAAGATTTTTCCCTTCCTGCCTTTGACTCGGGATGCTACCTCCCAGAATGCAGCCTCATTACAGAGCTCATTCAGCCTCATCTGCAGTTTCTCAGCTGTACCCTTTCCTCTGCAAGATGCAGGCCATTCCTGGCTCTGCTGAATGCGTGCTGCATGCAGCTTCACGGCCCAGTGAAGCGGCTCCCCTCATCTATTCTGTTGATCCCCACAGGCTAGTTATATTCCCTAGAGTAGAAATTGTCATTTTTACACAGTAACTATACAATAAATCTGTTTCAGGCAATTGATCCTAGCATGCCAACTCCTCCAAGCTGAGACTGGGCTTTCAGGTGTGTTGCGAAGGCTGTATGTCCATTCTCTTTCAGGAATGTTATTTCCAGTGTATACACCATGTGCAGCAGCCGATCAGGAGTGCAGAGCTAGAGGTATGTTCCTCACTGAGGCACTCAGACTCCCTTAGCTCTGCCAGCACTGGGCAGTTATACTACCAGTTTAGTTTTTGCAAGGTGGTAAAGGATGTCCCTGTACGTTGGGTTAATGGTTTATTCCAGATGTGTCCAAATACTAATTTCATCGTGTTGTCATGCTTCTCTTTCTACATATGGGTTTTGGTTGCACTAGCACAGCCTGCAAGCTTTGCCTGGGCAGATGCGCTCGTTTGTATCTAATGGCCTTATTCTGAAATTCTGATAAACATCATCTATGCTATATTGTCTAGACCTCGTAGGAGCCAACTCATGCAAACACTGGAAAGATTCCCCTTGGGGCCTAAAGGCTTTGCTCTTAAAGTGCTCTGGGGTGTGTGTTAGACTCCTCAGGTGCCAATAAAAGCCCTTTGCATTCTCTAAGACACACCAAGGGGAATACTGTACAGTAGCTCAAATGGATACATGCCCCATGTGGATGCCACCTCACTTCTAGCAAGGCTGCTAAGTGGAAGTGGCAGTGGGTGGTTCAGCAGATGTTCAGTGCTGAACTCTCCGAGCCTCAGTTTGAAGACAAGAATTGAAGTAATTAGCATGTATTGTTTGAGGAATGTAATGTTGTCTCTGCACATTTTGATTTTCATGGATCAGAGCACTACATGGTGCCTTTGGGAGGGCTCACTTAAAAAAAATTCCTAAGTGCCTTGAGTTATACTTCTGTGCATGGCCTGAATTGCCCCAATTGCATCATCCAGCACAGCACAGAACCTATTGCATTTGAGAGCTTTCTCTTAGGATCTACAACTAATCAGCCCTTCACTTTATTTTGAAAGGGGCTCAGCCTGTTAGACTAGCTCAGATAACATCTAGCACGTGCCCATAGACCCAAAGCCCTCACAAAGTGGAGCGCATTGATAGCGTTGTCCTCTAGAAGGCAGAAGACTCAGGTTCTTCCATTGTGGCCTTCCATTTAAACCCATGCTTCCCAGCTGCTAGGCTGCTCCCCTGCCCACAGTAAAGCTTTACGGGGAAGCTTTAAGGCCTTGCTGAGCAATGAAACCTCGTTCTTAGGGCACTTAGGGGAGGGGAGAGTGATGGGGTACAGTCCTTACTCCCAGGGCAGTTTGTACATTTTAACCAGTGACTGTTTAATGCAAAACAGCACAGCTTAAGATGCTCAGAGGATCTTTTTGTATCCAAAATTAGTCATTTCTTGATGTGTTGAAATCCTGATGTGGATTTGACAGCTGCCCGGAAATAACACCCACACTGTCAGGTCCCATTTCTCCCTCATGTTTGGCTTCAGCCACAGATGTCTGAACTGCTGTTTCCACTTGAATCTACAGATGCCAGCTGGGTCATTCGCAGCTCTCAGGCAGAGTCCCCAGAAGAAGCTGCAGCTCTGGGCTCTCTATCACGAGGTGCCGCTCAGTGGCAGCTGCAAGTACATGCAGCCTCCGCCGAAGTTTCTGCCTGCAACGGGGACAGGTCTCTTGGCGGGCGATTGCAAGCTGTGCTCGCTATCCCAAATGCTGCATTTCAGTCTGTGACAGGGACTAGCTGGCTCTGTGGGGTGGGCAGAATAACTCACACCGTCAGAGACCTCACAGTCAGAGAAAAATTAGGAAGAACTATGCTCAGCAATGATAGCTAGACACTGTTCACAGGAGGTTTGCAAAGCTTGGAGAAGCCCTACACGGGCTGAGGTGTTCCCAGGCTTTGCTGCTAGTAGTCCAGCCTCTCATGTGCTCTGCAGGGTTTCCCATCCCAAACACTTTTCTGCCTCAGATAAGCTATAACTAACCCCCAGCTACCTTTCAGACTTATCTCTCACATAGGCTTAGCCCTTCTGTGACTCTTCATTTCTTTAAAGTTCCTTCTCCAGTCAGCTACCTATCAAGAGGCTCAGCTGCTTTCTTGTCAAGTGTCAAGCTCAGGCTCCACTACAGGTATGTTAAGTTTCCTGAAGGGATGGTAGCAGGACAAGTTGATATGATGGTCAGAAACGGTGATTTCTGACCCATAACAATTTATTGGCTTAGTCAGACAGGACAAGTATGTGACCCATCGCGGAGAAGTTCACCCCCTTCAAAAGAGAAAAACCCACTTGTTAGGAAAACAAGAAAAAAAACCCTGAAATCCTAAACTCTAAAAAACTCTAAAAAAGAGTTCTGCTGATGGAAACAATGGATGGTAACAGGCTTCTGGGAGTTTATTGTTCACCTGAGAATTGCCCTGAAAAGCTGCAGTAGGTAGATTTTTCTGTGGCTTCATATGCAATTGGAAAACACCCACTTCATCTTGCTTGTACTGTTTTATTTAAACTCAGTTGGCTTAATCCCATTGCAGCCAGGTTTATTTGATGTTTCTCCATTAGTTAAGTACTGCTGGATTCTCCAGCACAATACGCTTTATGGCAAGGAGCGAAAAACACAGGAGCAGGCTGTAGTGTTAGTGGCATTCCCTGCCGTTGCCCTTTTGCTCCTGTTGAGCATTGTGTTTTGCTGTGAATAGTAACAAGGCTTCACTGACAAGAGGCAAGGACAAGCATGACTGAGGAAGGGGAAACCACTTTGACTTCATCATTATCCTTAAGCTCCACAAACTGCCCTTTGCTGATTGATGGCCTGATATCCACACAGCTCCATTCTTTTTCTGGCTCTTCCTTGCCTCACTGATTCATTCTGGGTGAAGAAGCTCCCATAAACAAAAAGCAAACATCTCAGCATTGCTTCCACATTGGGAAGTGCTATTTCAGTTGCTAGGGGATCTGCTTAGAAAAGAAAGCCAACTCTTAAAAACAGTATTTCCATTTCAGGCAGTCTTACCTTGTGCTGTTCTGTTATTTCAGCTAATTTTCCAAAGAATCCTACCCTGGTTCTGTTTTCCTATTAATATCTGGGGGGAAATCTTTATTAAGACTTATGACTGCTTGAGAACTAAACTCACATGCATGCATACATCACAAGGAGCCTAAACTGAGTCACCTTCTACACTGGCAATATGTTGCCTAAGTTCCTGGAGAGGAAGAAAGAGAAATGCTACAAAATCTAGAGGCAATTGTGCTGCATTTTTTGGCTTTGGCTCAGGTTCAATGTTCAAGCAGAACATATTGAATACAATTTAAAAAATTCAGCAGTATTCTTGTGAAAATGATCAGGTATGTCTGGTGAGAAAATCAAATGGATTAGCAAATTTTGTATGAATGAGTCTTAAACACAGGTGGAGAGGTCATCTGCTTATAGGCTCAGGCAATAGCTCTAGCAATGGAAACCTGGGATCTGGATGGAGATAAAGAATTGCTAATAAAGTAATTGTCCTCAGATTAAAAAATTCAAAAGTATAGATTCATGTAGCTGTATCTGAGGTTAAGTAGAATGCAGCACTGGTAAGAACTGAAATAAAAGTCCTTGGGGTGTATTAGATAAAGAACAGTCTATGCTTGCAAGTAATTTTAGCAGCTAAATGGCTCTGCTCATTCTCTGATACCTAATGATAATGTCTTCAATTTCACACATTGATTTTTAAACAATGCATGTCAAAATAAAGTGAGTTTCGTAGTCAAATTAGCACGGTCACAGGTTTGCCTCTTTCTCCGCACCTCATTAGCTTGCTCCAACAGCGTGGAGTTTCCAGTTCCCTTATCCTCAAGGTGACTGTTGGAGTGGGGCTTAGATCGTTCTGCCCAGGCCATATGCATGAAGGACCAGCTAGTCATCAGCCGTAACAACTATAATGCGGCACAGTCCATCCTCTAGCAACTGCTCCAGTCGTGCTCCCTGAAAATCTCTTGAAACCTCTAAGCACTGCACTGCCATTGTCAATAACAGACATCTCGCCAAATAACCTCCTTAGTGGATTACAGACAAACACCCTCTTAGGTTTTGCAGTAATTAGTATTAAATTAAGTGTAGTTTTAGATGGGAAGAGGGTAGGAGGAAGAGCAAAGGAATTTAGTGTTGACAGAAGGTGGAGTATGGACAGCCCTGGAACCACTAATCCACGTAAACTGTGGGACAACGTCTGTGGGGTGGAGTTTCCTTCCTGCCTGTTTTGCTTCATGGGAGACAGCACTGGGAGGGAAGAATTTGGGTATTATGACTAGTGTACCTGCCACAGACTTCAGGCTCTAGTATACTGGTGTAGGGCCACACAGGCAGTACATTTACTAAAGACAGGCTCTTGAGGCACCCTGGCTGATCAGTTCCACATGCCTCTTCTGTGTCTGGTAAGGGAAATGGTAAAATGTAAAGGGAAACTTTCCTTATGTGGCCTAAACCAGACACGGCTACTAAAATCTGGCACCTGTATGTATGTGTGGTCAAATGCTAGAGCAGAAAGGAGCTGCCATATGCAGCAGGTTGTTTCATTGTGCTGAATATAAGATGACCTTGGAAAAGAATATCTGTGCTAGCAGAGTGTAACCCAAATCAGTGCCAGGAGCATCTATGATGAAACACAGGCCTAGCGAGAAGCTAGTATTTTTCTGTTTGTTGCTTGCTTTCCCACAATTAGGAAATACCATATGAGGAGAAATTAAAGGGTGATGTGCCAGGATAGGAAAAGGACCCCCAGATACTGTGACTTGACTGACCCGGTGTGTCAGCCCAAGGAAGAAAAGTGAGCAGCAAGAACAGCTTCTCAGGCATCTCCATCCACCTAGTCAGGCTCAGCTTCTGGGCTCCTCAAGGTCTGGCCAGCAACAGCCTAAATATTTTTCCAAAATTTTTGAGCCACTTGGAAAATGAGTGTCATTGTCTTGGTTGAGAAGCACCAGCAGGCCTATCCTTTCACCCATGGACTGCCTGGAGAACAGAGTGGCCAAAGCCATTGAGGGCCATGAACTGTTTTACCCGGTCTCTGCTACGATGCTGACAAGGGTTATGGCTGGCAGGGCTCTCTGCGTGTCGAGCAGTCGTATAGTCATTTGCATTTATAGCTGTTTCTGACTGCAGAAGATGCTCCCTACATTTCAAACAGCTCTCTTGTGAGCAACAGGGAATTCACCCTGCTGAGGTGGTGGTACAGATGGGGATGACATTGCCACCACGCACGTGTTTTGGTACTATTAACCACGCTCCTTTTCGGTTTGCTCCACAGATGCTATGTGGGAAAGAGATCCCCCGCTGGGTGAACCGCCTGGCCTACTTCAGCTCGTGCATCCCCTTCCTCCAGAGCTGCCTCCCCAAGGAGTGGCTGACCCCAGCAGCCCTGCAGAGCCACATCAGCCTCGGCCTCCACAAGGAGGAGCAGGGGGACACAACGGATGAGGAGTCCCCCTCCACCTCCGCAGCCCCCTCAGCCTCAGGCACATCGCGAACCTGTAGGCATACCCGGGTCTAAACTGTGCCCAGTATGCCCTCAAATAACATCCCACTCTCTCTTGTACTATTTCTTTCTCACAACCTTTCGCACACCTTGGTTTCTTTCTTCTCTTCTTCAAAGGACAACACAGGGGAGGGAAGACCCTTTCTACTAAGGAGGTGAAGCTTCAGTCCCTTTTCCAAGGGCTGCCACTACAGTTGCTCAGCAAAATGACTGTGAACCCCAATGCTGAACTGAGGAGTGTGGCGACTAAACTGGATTCTCCTCCCAGGGCCCCCATGCTGCTCAATCCACGGAGAACTGCTGGCTTTCTCGGGCATGACAGCACACGTACGGGCAGGGGGGCACCATACTGTGATGTTCCTTCTCTGGAACTGTTTTATCTTTTTATCTCTTCCCCCACCCATGTGAGCCCAGCAGCCTCCTCTCTGTTTTGGCTGGGTTTGCCATTCCCCTATGACAAATCTCCTGCCCACACCCAGTGAAGGAAGCAGAGCCAGAACTCAACCTTCTCATCTCTTAGACCAGCAACAAGCTCCACTCAGCCCCATCCCTTTTGTAATTATCAGGGTTCTAACTCATGTGAAGGACAAATGAAAGGTGCTGCTGTTCTACAACCACCAGTTTTCAGTACTCAGATTCAAGAGCTCGAGTGACAATCCTGCTCTTGAAAATAATAACAAAGAACCTAGAAAATGAATGTGTTAGAGCGGCTTTTCTTTGGGGTCAAAAAGAGGATGGGGCTAGTGCTTAGAGGCAGCTACTAAGTAGGTGCAGAGATGACTGTTGACCATACTGGTGCTTTTTGGCACAGACCCCTCTCAGTTCCCCTAATTCTAGGCAGCGTTCCTGGTTTCCTTTTTTTCCCCATATTTCCCTGGGGAGTCTCTCTCCTAGCTGACATTTGCTGGCTGTCTTTGGGGGAATGGCACTCCTGAGCACAAGGAGGAGCAGAGAGAATCTGTTGGAAAGGTCAGTATTTCCTTCAGCTTTTCCTCCTGCACTCACAGACCTAAAATGTGGCTCCAAAGCCACCCTTCCCCAGCCTATTTTTGAGCCAACACAAGAAGGTAAAAAATAAGTGATGAAGCCAAAGAATGTCAACCTGTTTTCTTCTCCTCCCTTTTTGGAGGTGGAGGGGGAAACTTAGGGCCACATCTGGAAAGCATGGATGACCCTTCCAATGCATGGGCCACCATCGTGCCTTCCGTTGTGTGCACTGTTTCAATGGCATGAAAAATGGGCACAGCTGGCTCACTGGCCTCTCCAGGCTGGTTCTTGACAAGAATCTGGTACTTGGATGTATTTATGCTCATTCTGACAGCTGATGAGAAAGCAGAGGAGGAGGAAAGGCCAAGTACACCAACTCTTCTACTCAATTACCTCACTAGGAATTCTAGTCAGAAGATGTAGGAGAGAACCAAAGGGGAAATCCAGGACCCCTCTCTCCCTTGCAACTCCTCTTGGCTACACAAAGGAGGATGAAAAAGAAACAGGCACAGTGTTGAGAGGGGGTTGCCATTTTAGAAATGCTGTTCTCAATGGCTACTACCAAGTCAGGACTTCCACCCTCCACCCAGAAAGAACTACAAGCCCTTAAGATGGGTGGTTGTTTCCTTTTGTTGGTCGCAATAGCATGCTAAGTCCAAGCAGCTGTTTCTTTAGCTCAGGTGTACAGAAGTGTGTGCTTTCAGGGCTGAAGGTCTTGGCTATGAGGTACATCATGTCTGCACAGACAGCGCTTAATGGTTTGTTACATGTGCACGCTCTTAGTGAAGCAGCAGGCTTTGGAGAGATCTATTGGATGGAAATATAACTCACAGGATGGCCTCACTCCACTGCCTCCTGAAGTGATGCATGTTTGGGCAACAAAACCTTTATAACACGCCTCTCATTTTCATTCTCTGAACAAATTGCTGCAAGTTCTGTACTGAACTGAAGTCATGTTCCTTATTAACCTTGGCTACTCACAGCCAATACTGCATTGTGAGCAATTCTGCAGCTCCTGATATCCAGTCCAGCACCAATCTTGATTACCCTGGCTTGTCCAGGGATGTTTAATAAGATTTCCATCCTGTTCTCCATCCCGCTGCCCAGAAACCACGTTACACAATGTACTGTTGCACTCTCTATTCCCCTGCAGTCATGGTCATTGCAGCCTAAACCAGCAGTGCAAGCTTCATTTGTCTGAAGTTCCCAGGGTGCCTGCCAATAGCCAGCAGCACATTATGTGCAGTGAATTTTAAAATCTCTTTTTAGGTCCTTCTCTGGAGGAAAGTGAGAAGAGGCTTTCCCAGAGCTTTTGTCTAGGCCAGGGAAACTGCAGTCAGAAACACCTAGTTCCTGATGTGACAAATGCCAGCCAGCCATCACCCTCGTGTTTCTGCTCTGCACCTGAGCTCCAGATAGAGAACCATGTATATACATCTAGGAGAGAACTAGGGCTCCAGAGGCACGTTTCACACGGAAAACCCTCTCACAGTATTTCACAAAGTAAAAAATGCTTAACTGGCTGTATGGTAACCTGGATAAGAAAGCTACATTCAGCCTCCTTGGGGACATGAATATGTGCTTGAAGTATTGGGAACAACACTCGGGGTGAGCCGTCAATGTCATAAAAAACAGATGTTTGTTTATCTACTTTTATGTTTGTCCATTTGTTTATGACAGTAGGGGTCACATCAAGGAGGCATCAAACCTCTGTTGTAAATCAAAACCAGAATATATTCCAACCCTCAAAAGCGTTTCTCCCCACCCCTCTCTGTTCAAGGTGACCAACCAACAATGACAAGAACAAAGGGACACTGTGGAAATAAAATATATGTTGATGATAGCTTTACCTCTGTAATTTAACAGCATTTTAGATTATTAAACATGAAGACATTTTAAAAGTCTAATTTACTGTTCATCTCTGGCACAGAATGTTTGTTTTAGGCACTTCTCTTATCCTTCCAATTATTACAAAATTATTTTTGTTATTATATAATTATATCATATTTGTATTTAGTTACACATTTGCTTTCTCTTGCTGTTTTAGAGCATAACACCATAGGAAAATTTTAGATACCACCAGTTATCAATGAAAACAAAAGAGCAGCTTATGAATCTTAACAAGAGCACCCCATGGCACTGGCACAAACTCTTAACCCTTCTTCTTACTACCAGGACTTTAGGTGCCCTTTAAAAAGTTGGAATGAGAGGGCACCAACTCTGCACACGGGCATCAGCAGCTGTGGGTTGTGTTTCTAGCAGAGAGCTAATAGTACTCAGGTGGGACAATAAGGCTGAAGGTGAGGTTAGCCGAATGCTGGAATATTAGAGTTACAATACAAACTGTTTCTAGGGAAAGTTAGGGTGAGAGGAAAGAGGTAAGTAATGATCTCTCTTCTCAGCATGTCTGTATCTATAATAGCAACTCTCTTAATTTCAGGAGATTATTCTTACTGATTTTTTTTTTTTGTCAGTTGGCTTCCTCTTCCCAAGTCTGTGATTTGAGGCCTATATCTCTTAAACTCTTACAAAGTTTTAAAAGGGACAGTTGTGCTTTCAGAGGCCCTGGGTGAGCTGGTCCCCCAGCACTGAGCCTGTGCTCTGTGATGGGTTCACAGCACAGGGATGGACACAGACCTGTTCTCTTGCTCTCCTTGCTCCTAGCTGAGAGCTTGCACTTCTGGAATTCAGACCCATGTTGCCTTTGTGTTATTGAGGTACTCAAGAAGCAGTCATTTCCTGCTATGTTATTTTTTTATTCTTCAGTTCTGTTTATTTGTCTTTGGCTGGAGAGGCTTTCAGAACTAGTTAGTGGCCACTGGATTGCAATGATGTTAGCTTATCTTCTTATTATATGTGTTTGATTTTCTTCTTATTTTAGTTTGTACATATGTGGTGGCTTATTGACATGTTCAGAAAACTTAAGTAAAGGACCTCCACCAATTCCTTTATGTGATTAATGGAGAAGACCAAAGGAAGTAATCATCAGAGTTTCATTTTCAAATGGTTTTAAATTACTCTTTGAGTTGAGGCAGCAGGTGCCCTGTTCCACTTTGTCCCTGCTGTGCTTGCCATCAGGCAGTGATTTGGGTTGTGGAAAGGCTGTGTAGTGACTCAGAAAGTATTTAAAAGAGGAGCTTTCATTCTCCCAGCTCCATTCTGCCATTGCCACAGGCTACCAGAACATGGCAGAGCCTTTGGCTACAGTAATCTGTGAAAACATTGCAGCCTATGCCTGGAGAATATGTGCTCTTATCTCTAACACTTCAGTGCTCCATCTTTGTGCATGTGGCTGTAGCTGAGAGGTGTTTGAGTGGATGGCATGGCACATTTAATTACTAGCAGGAATGAATGACTAATGGCTCTAAATCTCAGAGTAAGACTGTCCATTAGCCCTGTTGTAGCCAGCTTTGTTTTGAAAAGGCTATAAAAGTTTTTGGGGGTCCAATGTGGTTGGGATAAGAGATAACACAATGCAGGAAAACAAACAGTATGATCACAGCAATCATCTTTCCTTAGGAAACCAGGCTACAGAATGAAAGACATGGCTAGTGGCCAGGCCTTCACAACTGCTTAAATCAATGTGCTTTGATGGCGAGTTTGAAATTACAGAAGGCGGCCCCCAGTAAAGATGTGTGTTCACCTAAAAAAAGCTAGTGGGGACTGCATGTGCAGCTTAACATTGTTGAGCTGGCTTGTCTCTTGTTACAAGTAAAGATTCAGCTGGCTAAGTTCTGGTCATCCACTGGGTAAATACTAACACAGCCTTCAGCTCTCACTGGAGACAGCAGAGGCTGCATATATTTCTCTCCAGTGGTGCCCTCCATGCTTACCAATCCTGCACGGCAATGTTTCCTGCTATTTCAGCCCTGCTCTCCCTCCCACCCTGCCAAGGTATCCCAGGTGTAAGCTGCAGAAGCTCTTAGCCTCTCCGTGCCACTTGTTTCCCTGAAACATCCCTGACCTCAGTTCTGCAGGCTGGCTTTTCCAATGTGTGGAAGGAGGTGAAATCCCTAGCTCTGTTGAGATTCAGTGTTACAAGTAAAGATTGTACAAGTCAGTCATTTGAACTAGTCATCATTTGATTGTCATTTTGCAAAGTGGCA
This sequence comes from Theristicus caerulescens, assembly GCA_020745775.1. NCBI lineage: Eukaryota > Metazoa > Chordata > Aves > Pelecaniformes > Threskiornithidae > Theristicus > Theristicus caerulescens. The sequence goes on from CM036564.1 coordinate 32,747,980, forward strand.
GATTTTTGCCTTTGAGATCCACTTTACCCGAGCCAAGTCCTTTTACCAAATACCCCACAGAAGCACAAAAGGAAGTTCAGAACACAGAAAAAAATGTCAGGAATCTGAGTCAAGTCCTCTCACTTGAAAGTCTTTGTAAATGTTCAGCACAAACCAGATAGGTATGCTCAGTGAGGCTAGTAACCCTGCATATGTGAAATACATCTCTATTGCTGGAAGTCCTTAAAAAGTAGGTATATGCAGTGCTAAATCTTCTCTAGGCTCCAGACTGCATTACCTAGAACTCCTCAAGCAAGAAAAGGCAATCCTCGCCTTACTCACGGGTGGAATAGCACTCTCTTCACTGCTGCAAATGCTGTGGCAGCTATTGATGCTTGCATGGATTTTTCTTCATTACGCACAGCATGAGCCTTCATTTCTTACAAAACTATTAGCTGCAGACTTTTCATCTGTCTGCTGGAATGGATTTGTCCTAGAAAACATGTTCTGTTTTCACCTTCAAGGTTCTTGAAGGGAACTTCTCCTGAGGGACTTCTGTGGCAAGCCATCCGGCCACATGGTAGCCTCCAGGTTATCTTGAGAGTCTTCTTCTCTGTAGTCTTTTGTTGTTGTTTCCTCATTTCTGTGACTTCAAAGGTGGCTTTACTGAAGGTGAATTCCTCTTCCCCATACACACCCAAAGGGAATTTTATCTTAGTAGGATAATTCAGGGCTGGGCCTGGGTTACTGTGGTTTTGTGGACGGTGCTTTCATCTCACCATTAGGGACTATGCTGTAGTTACTAACTTTGAATTTTCAGTCCTGGAATACAGACAGAGTGAACTGCCACTCATGAATGTAATTACCTTAATATAATAGCACAATATACGTGTACAATGTTTTGTGATACTAGTGAACAGGCATTCACAAGGACCAAAAGTAATCAACAGTAAGAATAACAGCATTATGTGCAGCAGCCCTAATCCAAAAATGCCACTGTGCTAGGTGTGGTGCAAACACCTAACAAAAATAGCACATTTCCACAAAAAAGCTTCCAGGAGGAATAATGGGCGGGGAGATTTCATTCCAGAGGCCATAGATAGCAGATGAAAAAAACAGGGGCAGAAACCTCAGGGGGGCTTCATGACAGGCCAGGTTTGGCAGCCATGGAGCCGGGTCATTTTAAGCCTCGATTCCCCTCTCAGCACAGCCATGCTGTTACTGGCATCCCCTGGCCTTAAATCCTAGCTGCATACTTGTGCAGGTGATAGCATGGCTCCAGCCCTATCCTTTTCTTCCCATAGATACAGTGGAAGCTATCTAAAATCTAAGCGACTTAGCTACGGCTGGTGTGGGACAGGGGGACGCGCTCCCCAACACCCATTTCTCCTCAGGAAAGCCAGTGGGGTGATGAAACCCCTCACAGGCCGGTGTGGTACCAGCATGCTGGTTGTGTACGTTCAACAAACGTCTGTTAATTCACAGAGCTTCTGCGATATGTGTGTGTGTGCGTGTATAACCTAGCAGTACCCTGTGGCTTTACAACTGGTAACTTGGCCGCCGCAGCCATGTCGGGCAAAGCACCTGGCGCGCCGAGCGAGCCTGATCGCGCTGTTTCACCTGGATTATTTCAACGAGCGATCAGTCCTGTCTGGGGAAAGGGCGGTAGGAGCTCGCTACGCCGGGCCGCGCTGCACAGGCGGCGGCTGCCGAGGCCCGCTCGGCCCGGGCCAGCTCCCGGCAAACGCCCCGCGGCAGCGCGGGAGGGAGCGCAGGAGGCCGACACCGCAGCGGAACCCGGTTTCCCCGGGCGCGTTGCCGCGGCGGAGGGGGCCGCTGTGGCGGGCGGACCCGCGCCCCGCCGGAAGCGCTGAGGCTGGGGCGGAGCGGGAGGGCGCCGCCCGGGGCCCGTGGGGAGGGAGGGGGATGGAGAGGCTCCGGAAGCTGTGGCGGGGCCGCACCATGACCTTCGGGGTCCCCCTGTTGGTGAGCACCGCGCGGGGGGCACCGGCACCGGCGAGGAGGCGCGGCCTGGGGGCGGCCCGGTGTGACGCCAGGCCCCACCCCGGCGGCACCCCGTGGGGGCGAGCGGGCTCCGGGGATGCCACGGTCCCGCCGCCGGCTGAGGGACGGGGGGGCCTGGCCCCCTGAGGGTGCGGCCCAGGCCGTGCGCTGGCGGGGCAGGGAGGCAGCGTGGGGCCGGCACAGCGCCGGAGGGTCTCGAGGGGACGGCGGCAGGTGAATTTGGGCTGGCAGGGAGGAAGAGGAGGAGGAGGAGAGGGTTTGTGTTAGCTGGCGGACCGTGCTTCTGTCCGCCACGCTCGTCAGGACCTGGAGGGGGCTGGTGTCTGCCCCGAGGGGCGGGGAGGGCGTGAGCCGTGTGCCCCGGGCTGCCCGCAGGTGCAGCGGTGGCCTTTGGAGGTCAGGGGAAGGGTTACAAAGCATACTCTTAAACTTATTCCTAGCGGAAAGGTGAGGAAAACCCATCTCGGTGGTTTTTCTTTAAAACAATGCTTATGTGTTTGTCTAACTCTCTGTAGCTTTTCAAGGGATTTTAAACCGCAACAGCAGCGTTGGTTTGATAATTTGTACATCTAAATAAATGGAAAGAGTTTGAGTTAAATGAGTTGATAGGTTATAATTACAGTTGTGCTCAAAGTGATAGGGAAGGCATAGCTATTTGGAATAGTGGAGGTTAGAAAAGATCAATAAAGTTAAAGGAATAAAAATGATAAGATGGACAGCACCATAGATTGCACTTGCCTATCCGAAGTACCTGTGTGCATTAGGGGAAAAATTAAACAACTCAGATGCGCTTATGGATAAAAACTCAGGAGGGAAGACAAAAACAGCAGCCAGGACAGTGTGGTTTCTGTTGATGCAATTCATGTCTCATTTTGCATATATACAATTGGTTTAGAAAAAGTAAGCAAGTTTCAAGGTGGATAAAGAGTGGGGCAAAGGATAATTCCAATATTTTTATAATACTACTGGAGAAATTAGTGTTACCCTCCTCAAATATTCAGCAGCATGCCTCAGAAAAATGGAGTGGTCCGAAGTAGGACAGTGACACTTGTTATATTTAAAAAAGTTTAAGGCCATTTATTTTGAAGTGATATTATGGAGGTTCTAGAGTAAGGACTTTAAGTGGAAATATTCGTGCAGCTGAATACACTGAAGTATCTTTTCTCAAAATATTGTTGAAGACATTTGTAAGAAATGAAAACAGATATTAAAAAAAACCTAACAAACCAACAAACTAGTGTGATAATACCACAACTGTTTGAATCATTTGCATCAGCAACTCCACTCCCTGATATTGCAGACAACTTCTTCCTATAACACCTTTCATAAAGTGATGAAGCATAGCGTTACAGCTGTTTAGATATCCTGCTGCATGCATGCATACCTGAAAGGCTGTCCAGAACTTTGCTGCTTTCATGCTTAAACTGAATTTATTTTGCTTTCTAATTTTTCATGTCATTTTTTGAGTGCTCTGATATTATTCTTTAGTTTAATAACACCTTTCTTATAGATGTTTAAGGTTGGATGTAGTTTTAGGTCACAGTCCTATTGTTTATGTAATTATTTGAGGTTTGCTACTTCTCTTTCAAAATGAGGGGACCCCAGGCAGTGTAGTATTCTCCAGCTCAATTTTAACTCCATAAAACATTTTGGGGAAATATTACATGGGTAAATTATAGATACTTAGAGGTGGTGACCTGGTGGAGAAAAAAGTCACCGTTGCTTTTCAGTAATAAATATATCAGATTTGATATTTGATAGGTTAAATGGTATAGTAGGTGAGGAGATGCAACTGATACACAAGATCTTGACTTTGATAAAGCTTTCTACATTACTGTCCCTGTGAGAATTGCACTTCAGAGAAAGTATGGCAAAGATACACTTCGTATCATTTGTGTTCTCAAAGGATTGAAAAAATATTATAAAATGTAGTTATCAGGTGCCTTCCAAATTGAAAGGTATCTTAGGGGGGTGGGTCCTGCAGAGATTGTAATATTGTGAAAAAACAGAAATGTCATTATAAGACAGAGAAACTTGTCAAAAATAAAGTAAAACATGGAACAGGACTCTTCCAGTCTACTCAAAGTCCTCAGCTGGAGTAGTTTTCCAGCTTTTTGGTGCCATTGTAGAGATGATGAAGACAAACTGTAGAGTCTGGAGGAGAGCAACACAAAAGATACAGCAGACATTCCACCTTTAAGGAATGCTTGAGGAATTGACTTAGTTTATTTTAGAAAAGTCTGAGAAGTTCTGTACATCATATATTGAGAGTGGTGATTGCTTTTCATAGCTTGGGAAGGAAGTACAAAAATAAATCAGCTTTAGATCAGATGTAGGAAAATATTACTCTTTGTTAGGAAAGAGCACTTGTGATACATACTTAGGGTTTTTAAGGAGAGGTTGAACAGCCATCTGGCAGCAATGGTGTAGATTTTCTCAGTTCTGCTTAAGTGCTGGAGCTAGGACTTCAGCTTCCCAGGCCAAGATAGACCTGTGGTTGTCCTTTTGGCCCTCCTAGTGTTTTTGCGTGATTTGCCATAGGTCATAGCAGAAATTTTTGAGACTGATTTCTTTGTACTGCCTAATTTAATTCCATGTCTGTTACCGCAGAGCTCTTTCCTCCAGAGACAATATTATATAGAGAAATATCCTATTATATTTCTTTCCAGGGTTTCATGTCTCCCTGCTTTAAAATTATTCTCCCCTGTGAATACTTAAGAATGTTTCTGTGTTGCTGCCCAAAGGCTTCCCAAGGAGTAAGAAAGAGGAAAATGCATGCAATTCTTGTCAGTTCCCTAGCTGTCTATTGAACTCTGAAAGCATCTCTGAAGCTGAACAGAATTGTGCTAAAAGATCAATTACAGCAGAAAAGACACTGAATCTGTGTACATAATCAGAAGGAGCATGTCTTTCTAACCCTTTAAATTCTGCTGAATTCATTGATAATACTGAAACCAAAGGTTTCTGTTAGATTCTTGCATCCCGTACATAATTTTTTTTCACTAGACAGGTACAGGACTTTATTCTTCAGTGCTGCTGGACTTTTCATCAGTACCATATTTGCTTTTTTTACCAAAAAAAAAAAAGAATCTACCAGCTGTCATATCTTCCCTTATTACACTGCATATTTGAATGAAAAATCCCTGTGCCACTTTTTCTAAAGGTTCCAAGGTTAAAGAGATGATAATTCAAAGACAGATGAGTGTCTCATTATACACACGCACGAACAAATATATATTAAAAACATTTCTTACTTTTTAGTGTAAATTATCTTGATCCTTTGTTCTTCTGGGCTTAGACTATTTCAGTGCAGAAGGATTTTTCTTGGTTGATCTTTAAACCTCAAACTGACAACAGCTTTCAGAGTAAGATGTGTAAATCACAGTTTTCAGTCATACTTTTGCAGAAGATGAGAGTGTTTCTTTGTGAACACCAACAAGCCTGTAGGAGGTAGGAATTAAACCTGCAGGAAACCTTGATTTGTGAATGTTTCCTTTAACTCTGTAAACTTTGCAGATAAGGTATCTCTGCATGGCATAAAACAGTAAGCACGCAGGAGAGAGTGATGTAACATGGCATGGAATATCTTAACAGCTTGAGTGCTACAGGGTAAGTAGTCCGAAAGCATTGGTAAAGATGGCAACATCTGTGTAGATGTTGGGATGAACTCCCAGCAACCTTACAGATGTATATGTAAAATTTGCTGTTATGATGGAGGGCTGTGCCACCTATGTGGTAACTGAAACATCTTTGTCAGCTATATTGACATCTCTGTTTCCTATCATAATGGGAACTCTTACCTGATCACATGAAGCTTAATTTACAAGTCTTCAGGATACTTGGTTCTGTTATAGAAGAAGAGCTTCAGTCACTGCTGCTTTATATTTCACAATCAACTCTACCTGACCAAAAGGGATGTGTCTATCAATGTCCTATAGCTGCTGTGATGCTTCTGTAAGATCTTGAGAGAAGGCGGCTCTTTGGTGTTACAGCTAGTGGATCCAGTGTCATATCTTTCTTACGAGACACTGAACGTGTAAGGTTGCTTCTCTAGTGCAGTAAGAATGTGTGAAAGTGGCTGGAAGTTATTTTTTTCAGACAAGTGTAAATGGTGATTCTAGATCATTGAGGAAACATGTTTGGATTTCAAAACTGCAAAGCAGTAAAGGTTTTGAAACACGTTTTAAAAAAAATTATTTCATATGCTCATACCACTTTCCAAAACTTGCATTTGTGGTTCTGCCTCTGTCCAATTCTAGACAAGGATCTTTCATACTCTCTAAGTTGCAAAATGAATGTATAGATGCAGTTCCAGTTCTGTTGTCAACATGTTACAAGGGAAAAATGAAATTCTGAGGATCTGAAGTGGCGTCTTAGCAGACAGAAAATATAGTCTGTGGTTCATTTGGTGATTTTTATTGCACACCTAAAATAAGTATATTGCACTATATATGTAGTGCTGCAAGTTTCAAATTTTCAGTGTGTTGCAACATTCTCCATATCTATAGCTGTAGATTTTTACTTCTTTTCATTTTTCTGGTTTTTTTTTTTCCTCATCCTGTAATGACTGTACTTTTACAAGTGCTTTGCTTCTCCTTCTGGATCTTGTCTTTGGTGTTTTACGTGCTGTGCCTAGTGTTCCCAAAAGAGAAGATGGGAGTACTTGGAACAGTGAAAGATTTTTCTGAGAATAAACATTTTTCTAAAATCTGTTTCCATCAGTGTTTATGCACACAGACTGTGCTACAATGCCATCTACATTGCTGCCTTGAGTAGTGCAAGTTTACTTTGATAAACACTTTGTCAAGAGATGCCAAGAATGCATGTCATGTACAGGACAAGAAAAAAGGTCAGATTAGCGGGAGACCCTAACAATTCTGCAGCAATGTGGTCAGTGTTTCCAGGCACTGTTAGAGAAGGTCAGTGGCATCTCAAGCCCTTATTAATGAACCAGTTGTCTCTCAACTTTTTTGACAAACAACCCAAAACAAACCACAAAACCTTTCCTAGACATCAAGACATGAAATTACATGTCTGTGGATTAGTTTTGTTCACTGGTGAAGTCAGGGTCATCTGGAAGCCATGACTGATGCTCAGAAATGTTTTGCAAATACTGTGAAATGGTATTTTATTGTGCTGTGAGTCACTGAAAGTGAGTTTTACAGGATTAATGGGTAGGGAAACCATGGTTTTATCATATAAGTGTATTTAAATAACTAAGTTTCCAAAGATTTCTTTAAATACAACATTCCTAATTCATTTCATAAAAAGCTGCTGAATTCTGAGTCCTGGGGTATGCTGAATACAAGGCACACTTTTTCCCACGGATTCTGGAGGATCTGCCCATGAAAGATGACATGAACGCTGAGAAATATGGAAAATTCTTCTCAGGAGTAATCACGTTTCTGAGATCTATTGTTGCTATCAGTGTCTATGTGTAGAAACTGTTATTACATTATCTTCTGATATTGTTCGAAAAAGGATTACTACAACCAGCATTTTTCACTTTTAAATATGTCAGTGTTATTGTTAACATCGTCCACATTATTGCCTTGAACAATTCATAGTATTGAATTGCATGACTTTTATTAATATCTATTACTTCGTGTAACTTTACAATAAAATTTGACATATGCAGAACAGTTGATTTAAATGTTAATATGCTTTTGAGAGATGAATGCAAGTTAGCATTTACCCATGAGAAGAGAATTCTGACTTCTAATATTTGTAGATAAATTGTGATTGCCTGCAAAAGTCACAAGTATTACATTTGTAGCCTAGAAAAGCAGTAAGTGCAAAACTGTTTTTAGAATTTTAAAATGGTTGCTCCCAATCAGCGAATCATGGAGTGTTGCTTTTATGCTTCAGTGACTTGTATTATAAATATTGGGTCTCTAAGCTTATGATGAGATTTGTCTTCAACTTCTGCTGTGCTTCTGCTTTGTATCTCTTGTTCATCTGTGTGTGTTTGAATCCACATCAGAGTGCGGAGCTGTTCCAGACAAAACCACCCCCTGGAGCTGTTTGTGCTGGAGTGGAAGCCAGCATGTTCAAGCTGATTGGGCTTCTGTGGACTCCAGTTTGTGCAGTCTGAATTAGCTGACTTCCATCTTTCAGTTGACTGTCAGGCCTTAAAATTTCTGAGCTCATCTTTTGAATCCACACCTTAAACTTTTCCTTTGATTCTTAATCTTTGAGTACTATTTTCCAGATAAATGTTAGACAAACAAATAGGCACTCTTTAGTACTCCAGATTTCCCCTCTGTTTCATTTTAAAACATAGACTGTATTTGCATTGTTTAATGCTGTTAAAATGGACTAATCTGGCACTCAGGGGAACTGAGGTTCTGTGTTGAGCCTCAGAACAGGAACATAAGTACGGACTTGCCTGTTTTCACTTTGTGTGTTTAGTCCTGCTCTAAGTCTCCACCTTCTTCAAACAGTAGTGAAGGTAAAGATGTAAGATTAATATTTACTCTATAGTACATTCCATCTTCATCCCCTGTCCAGCATTGTCAATAGGGAAGTATTACTTGCCTAGCAGTGGTTTCTTTTTGTGTTCTTTAATGCAGGTTTCAGTTTATTGCTGTTTTGAGCTGGGCCCAACACATCACAGGAACACCAGGTTGCCATGAGATGTAAACAGTTTCTCGTTGCAGTGTACCTTGGCTAGATTTGAACCTGTGAGTAATGGGAATGATAATTTTAATAAGGAATTGAAATTTTGGCTTTTAGAAGCTTATGAAGAAAGAGAAGGTGGTGTTCAGAAACTGCAGCTTGACCACCATGGCAGACTTGGTTTTCAAACAGCTGCAGCTGCTGAGTGAAATTCCCTTGTCATCTGACCAGCCCAAGCAATGTAATGCAAAATGACAATGCTGTGGCTGAAAATGCCCTTTTTCGCTAATGCTCATTCTGAGGAGCATATGGGTTTCTGTCTCTTCTGCATTGTTCTTAGATTGGTTTCTATTAAATGCATTTTCTGTGCTTTCCAACCTGTTATGAAATGGGAATTTTAATAAACAAAGGTTTTGTTTTCTTCCTAAGGTATTGAATAGTAGCATTGAAAGGATAGGGACAGTTTTTGTTGTTCTCTGGCCTGTAGCCATTCATATTTGCAATCTTTAAAATCATTGCTTTGAACATACTCTATACTGAGCCAATTAACCTGATACCTTGGGTCAAGTTTAATGTTCTACACGCTGTGAAAACTACATTCTTCTGCTTTATCAGTCAGTTACGATTGGCTCCAGTTTATACCAGCTGCTGTCCCGGGTTGCCAGCATGGTTTCCATGCAGTTATCTACTGGCATATTTCATCCATTTTTGAATGTAACACAGTTCAGTCTTGCTACAATTTGTGAATTCCAGTATATACATAAAGTCAGTGCATTCCCTTACCTTGTCATGCTTTTGAATGAAATAACTACTAAGGGATGCATAGTTTTGGTTTCTGTTTTCCCCCAAAGGAGGCCTCTGATCTGAACTAAAAATGATTTCCATTTGTTGCAGACAAGAAGAAAAGGTAGACCCTCTTCTGCTTCCATCGAGGGTGGGGAGAGGATTTAGTAAGTTTCTGAGAAGAAATTTCTGCAGTGTTTTTCTCTCAGCAGTTTCAGCGTTAGAGGCAAGGGCTGGAATGGCTGTGGGAAATAAACTCTTGAGAGTTAGAGCTGGCAGAGGGGGGCGCTTCAGGTTAAGATGACTTGCCTGGGTCTTTTCTGGGACTGGCAGTTTGCCCTGCTACTTTATTTAGAGAACAAATAAGAGACTTTGGTCTTCTGGGCTGTCAAATTGCTATCTTTCACTGGTCTTGCACTACACATACGACAGTTCTTTAAAAAGGAAACCCCAAAACCCTTTTTACTGTGATCACTGCAAACTAAAATAAAATAATTCACATGACTGTTCTAGTTTTGAAGCTCCTGATGAATAGCTGGAGGGTTTTGCAGCAGCAGTCTTGAAGAAGAGGTTAGAAAATTATCATGTTACTTCTTCAGTGATATGTATCATAACATTTTCCACCACTGCATAATCTATGTTGCCAGCACTAAATATTGTGATTTTGTTAATTTAGGGATTTATGACAAATGTAATTTTGTAATCTGGCTTTCACAATTGGTACTATAGCAGGAATGGCTCTTGCTAACAACAGGGATGCCTGTAATATGGCAAATTGGTGGTGCTGCCAGAGAAATAGTTTCTTGTTATTGTGTTAACCCAAGGAACTGAAGATGGCTGCTTCAGATTATGCAGGAAACTAAAAAAGTAGGGATCTACTGTAAGTCCCAAGTTCTGCTGTTATGAGTCCTCAGTGAACATCTCACTGTAGTTGGTGACAAATACAAGTATTTCCTATCCTAAGATGCAGTTCAAGGGATCAGTCTGATGCCATCCGTAACTGATTGCAGAACATACTTCCCAATGGAGAAGTGAACAACTAGAGTTTTTGAAAGAATGTTATTAAAGAGAATTTCGTGTCATTTTTTACATAAAACATTTATTGAGGTTGCTGAGTGTATGTGACAGATGGTGCTCTTATGTCACATCCTGTCTTTCATTTTGTTTTGCAACATGGAAGTCTTCCATGCATGCATAATTGCATTATAACGTTGTAGGGGGGTTTTTTGTGTACTCACTGAAACATAAAGGAATAATCCAATGTGAGATCTTTAATGGGGGGTTGTGCTAGCAGTGCTGTTAAGCTGTTTGCTTTGGTGTTAAGTGCTGGCTAACTAGTATGTTTTATGATTTTTGCCTTCTTAAGGTAAACTTCAGGTGGAAAGGCAAAAGTGAGAAGTGATTATAATTTCATCAATCTTCTGAATGCATTCAAGTAACTAGACAGATGATGTTCACTACATAATAACATTTTTTGCTCCACATTCTTAAGCGTATAAAACGAACAGTTCCCTCACAATGAAAGAATGCAGGTGTATTTGAACTTTCCAGCTTGAGTGCTCTTCAGATGCCAATGCCTGAATATTTTATAATGTCAGTTAAGTATCTTTATGATTCTAAAATTGGAATGAAGAAAAATATATCTTCATTTTCATTATACGTGGCATCACTTTTCCCCTTTCAGTTAACTGGAGAGTGAACTTGAGCCTGACTTCATTAGAATTATTGCCAATCTAACTGTTTGTTTATATGGCATCCTGAATAGCTTCTACTGTCTCTTTTATGTCTGGACTAGTGGATGGAACATACTGGACTTTCCTGTTGCCCTTGGCTTACATTGAGCAAATTCATCCATTGTAGTGCTTTTTAAACTGAACAGTATTTTGCAAGGAATGTAGAGATTATCTCTATTTTATGAATTGGGAAACTAGAAATGGTGTGAGACATACAGAATATGCAAAGCCAACAAGCTGATAATGCTGGAATTTTTAATTTGAGTCTTATCCCACTTCTAATTATTTTGACTGGTGGCTCTTGATGCTTCACTGTTGTTTGCATGTATGCATTCTTCTTCTTTAAATACAGTTAACTTAAATGAAGGTAGTGAGGACAGCTTTCCTCATAATGCAAAAAAGAGACAGGAAACACTTAAACCAAGACTAATGTTTCCACTTAATGCATTGTCAGTCACTGAGAACTTTGCTACCTTTAATGCTATTATAGTTGCATAAACTCATGTACACCTTCTTTTATTGGCTTTTGAACACAGTTTTCAAAAATCTAATTGACTGAAGAGCTGTCCATTGCTGCTCTGGCTTGTGTAGATCAAAGAAATTCATGCTCAGGGTTGTCAGCTAACTGTATTGATATGCTGTTGGTTGATTAAATAAGTGCTGAATATGACTGATTCTGGTCTGGTTTTGCAATGAAGTCTTAGACATCACGCTTGGTTCTTTAGAACACTGGTCAAGTAAAATTGTAAACATTTATATTTTTGTGTGTATTCTGTGCTTTTGAAAATTATTTAATCTTAATCCAAACCTTCCAGCATTACACTGTGTAATATTTCAGTGGTATTTGTAATTTCTTACAACATCAATGTGCTTTGACTCTGACGCAGCCTAACAGATGTTTCATCATAAGATAAATCAACCATTGCAGTATTGGAAGTGTAAAGGCAACTATACTGATATGCCTGATAAGTGAAATGTGCCAACTTGCCAGGCTGGTTATACTGCTTATGCTGTATAAAGAGCGTAAGTGCACTAGAAACCAAGCATTTTTTTTCCCTTTAGTAGTATAAAAGTGATGTGAGTAAAATTACGGTCTCAGGCCAAAACCTGTCTAAAGGAACTGAAAGGGGTGTGTGTGTGTCAACTTCTTTATCATGTGTATAGCTACAAATGTAAAATGCACGGTATAATAGATGGTTGCTGTCAAACAAGTGATAGGATATGATGAGACACAATGAGTAGCACATGACTTACTTCATGCAACAACCTTCTACTTGATTTCTCTTAGTTACAGTGTACATTACATAGTTTTAAATGATCAAAGCTGAAGAATGTAATATTTCTTTTTTAGCTTGGAGCATGGCTTTGTAAGCCACAGTGTACTGTTTTATTATGTTAAATAATAGTTGGGTTATGAGGAACAGACCACTTAAAGGTCTTCCACTTGTTCATCTTGCATGTCATAATGGTATATATTTCATGCAAGTTTGTTGTTGGGCAAACAAATTTTTAATTGATGTCACAAGTAATTGCTACTTTCTGCCTAGTTTAACAACTGTACTGAACCATTCCCCATGTGCCGCAAGTCGAGCAGGCGGGGGAGAAGACCGGCCTGGCTGAACAGAGAGCTCTGTCTGGAGCTCAGGAAGAAAAGGAGAACCTACCACCTTTGGAAGAAGGGGCAGGTGACTCAGGGGGACTACAAGGATGTGGTGAGGATATGCAGGGAAAAGATTAGAAAGGCGAAGGCCCAGCTAGAACTTAAACTGGCCACTGCTGTCAATGACAACAAAAAATGTTTCTACAAGTATATCAGCGACAAAAGGAGGGCTAAGGAGAATCTCCCTCCTTTGTTGGATGCGGAGGGAATCTTGGCCACGAAGGATGAGGAGAAGGCTGAGGTACTTAATGCCTTCTTTGCCTCAGTCTTTAATAGTCGGACTGATCATCCTCGAGGTTTTCATGCCCCTGAGCTGGGAGATGGAGATAGGACACAGAATGTAGTCCAGCTGTTGAAGAGGTGGCAGTCACCGACCTGCTCCTCCACCTGGATGCCCACAAGTCTATGGGGCCAGATGGGATCCACCCGAGGATACTGAGGGAGCTGGTGGAGGAGCTTGCCAAGCCACTCTCCATCATTTATCAGCAGTCCTGGTCAACCGGGGAGGTCCCAGATGACTGGAAGCTAGCAAATGTGACACCCATCTACAAGAAGGGCCGGAAGGAGGATCCAGGGAACTACAGGCCTCTCAGCCTGACCTCGGTGCCAGGGAAGGTCATGGAGCAGATCATCCTGAGTGCCATTATGCGGCATGTGCGGGACAACCTGGGGATCAGGTTCAGCCAGCATGGGTTTATGAAAGGCAGGTCCTGCTTCACTAACCTGGTCTCCTTCTATGACAAGGTGACCCGCTTAGTGGATGAGGGGAAGGCTGTGGATGTTGTCTACTTGGACTTCAGTAAGGCCTTTGACACCGTCTCCCACAGCATTCTCCTGCAGAAGCTGGCTGCTCACGGCTTGGACAAGTGCACTCTGCGCTGGGTTAAAAACTGGCTGGATGGCCGAGCCCAGAGAGTTGTGGTGAATGGAGCCAAATCCAGTTGGTGACTGGTCACGAGTGGTGTTCCCCAGGGCTCAGTGTTGGGACCAGTTCTGTTTAATATCTTTATCGATGATCTGGATGAGGGGATTGAGTGCACCCTCAGTAAATTTGCAGATGACACCAAGTTAGGTGGGAGTGTCGATCTGCTGGACGGTAGGAAGGCCCTGCAGAGGGACCTGGACAGGCTGGATTGTTGGGCCAGGGCCAACTGTATGAGGTTCAACAAGGCCAAGTGCCGGGTCCTGCACTTGGGTCACAACAACCCCAGGCAACGCTACCGGCTTGGGGAGGAGTGGCTGAAAAGCAGCCTGGCTGAAAAGGACCTGGGGGTAATGGTTGACAGCCGCCTAAACATGAGCCAGCAGTGTGCCCAGGTGGCCAAGAGGGCCAATGGCATCCTGGCTTGAATCAGGAATAGTGTGGCCAGCAGGACCAGGGAGGTGATAGTGCCCGTCTACTCAGCACTGGTGAGGCCGCACCTTGAGTACTGTGTTCAGTTTTGGGGCCCTCACTTCAAGAAGGACATTGAGGTGCTGGAGCGTGTCCAGAGAAGGGCAACGAGGTTGGTGAAGGGTCTAGAGCACAAGTCTTATGAGGAGCGTCTGAGGGAGCTGGGGTTGTTTAGTTTGGAGAAGAGGAGGCTGAGGGGAGACCTTATTGCCCTCTACAATTATCTGAAAGGAGGTTGTAGAGAGGTGGGGGTCAGTCTCTTCGCCCTAGTAACAAGCGATAGGACGAGAGGAAATGGCCTCAAGCTGCGCCAGGGTAAGTTTAGGTTGGATATTAGGAAAAACTTCTTTACTGAAAGAGTAGTCAGGCACTGGAACAGGTTGCCCAGGGCAGTGGTTGAGTCCCCATCCCTGGAGGTATTTAAAAGACGGGTAGATGCAATACTTGAGGACATGGTTTAGTGGTGGACTTGGCAGTGGTAGGTTAACGGTTGGACCTGATGATCCTAAGGGTCTTTTCCAACCTTAACAATTCTATGATTCTATGATTTCTAGTGCAGTTGCTTTTGCCCTGCCATAGCCACTCTTTGACAACATGCTAATATACATAAAGACAACAAGGTGTGGTTTGTAACAGCCGTAAACATGTCTATAGCATTTCTGATTTCTGTTCATTAGGACTTGAAGTTTGTTAAGTTAACTCATTGGCTGTTAATTAACGTAATAGTTGTTAGGAGTTAAAGAAGATCAGCTAATGAAACTTATGCTGAGGTGTCAGCCATATTAAAATTCATTTACAGTCTGATCCTTGAGACTTTCAGCATTATGTGTTACCATATCTTCAGCTGACAAATCTTCTGCTTTGATTGAATAAATCTTGAATAATTTTCAGGTTCTTTTTAACTATTCTGAATACTTTATTTTCTGTTTCCTGTTATTCTTTCTTACCAAAATACTGACACATGCAGAAGGCTCCCCCCCCCCCCCCCCTTTATACGAATACCTTTTTTTCTGTTGTGTATTTTGATGATTCAGTATTTCCTTGAACAGTTACGATACAAGTATGGTACCATCCAGTTTTTGGTAGGTCAGATTTCTAGTCACTGAAAGTTCACTTGCTACTGCATGATGATTTTCTGATTGGCTTTCTGAAATCAGAGTTCTGTGGCCTAGCAGCTGGATGTTTGTATCACAAAATGTTGGTGTATTTGTTTCTAATTATCAGCTAGATTCTTAGGCTTATGCAAAGGGCCAGGCCAGAAGAGACTGTGGAGCCTTTAACTCCTGGCTATTGGTGAAGGGTTCCCTGTTCTGTGGACAGAGCACTTTAGTTTGTGGGTACCAGTCTGTAACATACCAGCATCTAAGTGTATGTGGGGGCTACGTTCACATGGCTGTGAGTAGTTTTACCTGCTTGATGGGACATCATGTAGTCCTGCAATTTTTAGAAGGAAAAAATGCAGAAGGCTCTCTTTTTTTTCTTTTTTTTTTTTTAAATTTAAATGAATTAATTTTTTGTGGCCTCAATGACCTGAACTTTGGATGGCATACTTTTTGGAAAGAACATACATTTTGACTACCTGTGCACCATAATTATAACAATTCTTGAACACAGGCCATTGCTGCAAACCTAATATACAGCAAGAAGTCAGCCAACATTGTGTAGAAAACAGTTACCAGTGCAGCAACAGCCTGTAATGAAGGACTGTAACAGCAATGGGGTGTGATAAAATAGGGTGGTGTTGTCCTCCCCCCCCCCGCCCAGGTCCTTAGAGCTTCCTCATGCTTCCAGCTTCCTTAGACGTGCATCTCTAGATGTGAAGCCTTTTGGCCTCCTGTGCATCTGCCTTAACAGAGAACAGCAGATGGAGTCTGTCAGCTCAGAGCGGGAGGAAGAGGCCTGATTCTTCCACAGAGTAGCTAGATTTCTAAGCTAATTTTCAAGTCCTTAATGGTGTTTGTTAATAATACTTGATCTTTTGGTTGGTCTGGCCTTTTTTAATGGTAAAAATACATAAACAGTCTTTTGATATCCCTCTGTCATAAGAAAAAATTTAACAATTTCTTTATGTGGATATGAAGGTTTTTTCCCCTCCATTTCTCCCTTTATTATTCTTGTTCATAAGCTTCAAAGGTGTGGAGGGAATTGCAGGACAACTAAGGAGGCAGTAGTAAAAGGGCAGGTGTGCTGGATATGATTTCTTAGTCTATGTGATAGTGTATCATTGAACCACAGCTCCAGTCAGCTGATCTGTTCAGAAGCTTAATTAGATCTCTTACCCACAGACATCAAAGTAAGTCAATGTGGCATTGTTACTTCCCCATAGAGTTTGAAAATTCTGAGAATAAATCCTGTGGTGGTGAGGTAAAGGTTCCTTTGCTGCAGTTATGTCAGGAAGCCATATGGGGAGGGAAGAGAAGGGGTAAGAGGAGAGGAAAATGTGAGTCATGAAGCAGCTGTCTTTGTATGAAGGAGTAAATTTGTGACATCCGGGCCCAGAGAGTAGAAGAAGGCTCTAACTTTACATATACTCCCTCTTCTCCTATACATAACTTCCAATTGATTATTTTCTTCAGTTCCTAGTGGTTCTGTTGGAAGAAGAGTAGGGTCCCTTGGTAAATGAATTGGGTCAGTATACAAAGTGTTCTTTTTCGTAGTAGTCCTAACATGTCTGATTTCATTTTGTTGTTTTTCAGCTATATCTTGTTGGAGGATCTTTTGGACTCCGTGAATTTGCTCAAATAAGATACGATGTCCACAAACTACATGGCAAGGTAGTTGAAATGGCTTTCTTTAGTTTTCCTTTTGCGTTTGTACTGTCTTCTAAAGGATTGCTAGGACAAGCAAACTATTGGTGTTGAGGATTTGCCTTTCACCACTGGGCCCCGGGCTACAGCTGAGGCTCTTAGGCAGTGAGTAGTGTAAGTAGCCATAAAGGGGCTGACATGATGATGAATCCTTTTACCACCTGTGAAACAGATCAATGTAAGAGAAAAATTTTGTTCCTTCCGTTGATTGTAAGTGGCAGTTCTGAATCCTGAGAAAGAAGTGTAGCACATCTAGAAGGAGGTTGTTACAAAGATCTTGTATCTGATTTAGACTAAGAAAACTGATATTTTAAAAGGTTCTGCTTTCAAACAGTACTTGGCATTGAGTATATAATGTTAGATGGTTTTCAGGGCTTGGCTTTGCATTGACTGAGATAAGCAGATAGCTTTAACATTGTGCTACATCCTGTTCTTTAAGCTCTGTGAAAGAAAGAAGAGCTAGTCTTTACTCTATATCAGAATGTACTGCATGGAAGAAGCCTTTCTTTAAATGAATTGGAAACCTTCTGAATGAGTGAAATAGCTTGCTTACTAGTGCTACTGACACCTCCAAGGGTAACTCTAGTTCCAACTTGTATAAGAAATCATCTGAAAGGAGCATCTCAGTTCAGCAGAAAGTAATATTGGTTTGCTTTCCCTAACTTTGTAATATGCAGGTCTGCCATTGCAATGCAGAGAGGTTTTCTAGTCTCAGTGCTGCTGACTTGCAGGTGGCATAAAGCTTTCTTAAAGACTGTATGGCACTTTATATAAAAAAGTATTTGTGTAAGACTCTGGACACTGTGGCTTTCTACTGTGGTCAAATCTTTGAGATCCTGAGCTGCTGAGAGTTTGGAGACCCCCTTGTTTTGTCTTAGACTCTTGTTGCGGGCCATCTAAATTACTTTAATCATTCCTCATTGTTCCTTGTGTTGCATACCTAGCTGCAGCCTTTGGAGCACCATGTGGCCCGCTCCTGCTCAGTGCCCTATTTGACATAGCCCATGGACAGAGGAGAGTAATCTTACAAATCTTTTCTCCAGTGCTGTCTTCTGCGTAGTTATTTTCTATTGGTCCTGGGCTTTTAGGACCAGTTTGAGCCTTTAAGTTTTTCTCCAACCAGATGGGGATCACAAGAAGGGCAAGAATTTGCCTGTTGTGTTTCTGTCAGTTTTTTGGTCAGATTCATACTCAGTGAGTTACATTTGTCCCCCATGATCTGCATTGTGACCACAGCCCAGGGAAATAGCCTGGTAATAGTTGTGCTTGTTCAGATCTATGAGGCTCCTTGTCCCAGCATTTATAATCAAGTGAAGCATCATCAAATTAGACGGTAGTACATGAAAGCTCCGAGGGGAAGCTACTACACCCTGGAGTTCTTAAGCTCTGAAAAGCTAAAAGAGGACTTCTGGATTCTGCTCTAGCCAGTATTACTTAAGGCTGCAGCATCTCTTTTGTGTTTTCTTTTTCTTTTTCATTATGATTTTATTTAGGAATAGATGAAACTTAAATAAAGAACAATGCATTATTGGCTGAGAACTAGCAACACCAACTTTGGGCTCATTTGTAGACAGACAAATCAAAGCAATGTATTCCATTAGTTTCTGTTTCTATGTCCATAAAAATAGAGTTAAGAACCATTCTAATTCATTAAAGAAGAAGTCAAAAGTGATTAGAATGTATTTTACCTGATAAAGAGAAACAAACATACTTTAAAATGTACATGAAACTCAGGAAAAGAACATTAAGTAATTTTAAAATGCTATTAAAAATTCTGATGGTGGTAACATCTGTTTAATTTTTGACTGGTTAAAATATTTTTGTGTTGGAGTAGAATGTGCTTTTCTCATATAACACACCTCGACTAGCATAAGTCATCAGAACACGGACAAGTGCTCCTTTTGGGGGATTGGGCAGTTACATGAAAATTACAATAGGCAATAAAGTAAATAAGATTTTTTTGTTACAGTTGCTCCTTTGGAATAATAACAATGTTTAATAAACATAGAATCATAGAATGTCCTGAGTTGGAAGGGACCCACAAGGATCATCGAGTCCAACTCCTGTCCCTGCACAGGACAACCCCAAAATTCACACCATATGTCTGAGGGTGTTGTCCAAATGCTTCTTGAATATTGTCAGACTTGGTGCCATGACTGCCTCCCTGGGGAGCCTGTTCCAGTGCTCCACCACCCTCTGGGTGAAGAACCTTTTCCTAATGTCCAACCTAAACCTCCCCTGGCGTATCTTCCTGCCGTTCCCTCGGGCTCTATCGTTGGTCGCCAAGGAGAAGAGATCAGCACCTGCCCCTCCTCTTCCCCTTGTGAGGAAGCTGTAGACCACCATGAGGTCTCCCCTCAGTCTCCTCTTCTCCAGGCTGAACAGACCAAGTGACTTCAGCTGCTCCTCATACAACTTCCCCTCTAAATCCTTCACCATTGTCAAGGACTCTTATGGAACTGGTATTGTCCCGACATTGCAGTTATACTGCCATCTTCTGGCTTGGACATCCAGCCTCCGACAGATTGCATGCACGCAGACCACAGGGCGCCTGCGCGGAGACCAGGGAGCGAAAAGCAAAAACACAGACTGCATGCATGCAGACCTGCAGATAAACACCACAGGTCGCCTGCGCAGGGACAAAGGCATGAAAAGCCGAAGCATGGACTGCACGGGCTGCACGTACACAGGCACATTCTGCGCCTGCTCATGGCCCTATAAAAGGACCGCGCACACCTTTTGAAGTGTGGCTGCTGCTCCTGCTCCCCCTCCTACCTGGTGCACCCCTCGGAACCTGCTCCTGCGGACGCTTCGACACCTGGACACAGAGGCTGGACCAGCTGGACAAAGAGACTACTGGACGCCGTTGGATTCGGAGTGGTGATAGCCAGTTCCCCCACATGGCCCTCTTCTCACCCGCCTGAGCACGCCTTCTCTCTCTCGCACTCTTGCTCTTTTTCCCCCCTCTCCCTTTTTCTCTCTCTCTATCTCTCCGTTTTTCCCCACTGCCTCCCTACCCGGTTCCTCACCCCTTCATCCGCCAAAATAAAGTTAAAAGGTTGTACGGCATCTGACCCTATTCCGTGTCTTAATCTCGTCCTTGAGATCGTATCGAAACCTCCCCCGACATTGGATTGGGACAACCATCTTCGTGGCTCTCCTCTGGACACTCTCTAGTAGCTTCTTATCCTTTTTGTACTGTGGGGCCCAAAACTGCACACAGCACTCAAGAGGAGGCCACACCAGCGCAGAGTAGAGTGGGACAATCACTTCCCTCAACTGGCTGGCAATGCAGTGCTTGATGCACCCCAGGACACAGTTGGCCCTCTTGGCTGCCAGGGCACACTGTTGGCTCGTGTTCAACTTGCCGTCGACCAGAACCCCCAGATCCCTCTCCACGGGGCTGCTCTCCAGCCTCTTGTTCCCCAGTCTGTATGTACATCCAGGGTCGCCCTGTCCCAGGTGCAAAATCCGGCACTTGCTCTTGTTAAACTTCATACGGTTGGTGATTGCCCAGCTCTCTTTGTCCAGATCTCTCTGCAGGGCCTCTCTGCCCTCGAGAGTGTCAACGGCTCCTCCCAGTTTTGTGTCATCGGCAAACTTTGATAACAAACCTTCAAGTCCTGCATCCAAGTTATTTATGAAGATATTGAAGAGCACTGGCCCCAAGATGGATCCCTGCGGAACCCTGCTAGTGACTGGTCACCAGCCCAATGTAACCCCATTTACTATAACCCTTTGCACCCAACCCATCAGCCAATTGCTCACCCATTGCATTATGTGTTTATCCACCTGTATGCTGGACATTTTGTCCAGGAGGATACTGTGAGAGACGGTATCGAAAGCTTTACTGAAGTCCAAAAAGATTACATTGACTGGCTTCCCTTGGTCAACTAGGTGGGTAACCTTGTCATAGAAGGAAATCAAGTTTGTCAAGCAGGACTTTCCCCTCGTGAACCCATGCTGGCTGGGGCCAATGACTGCGTTGTCTTTCAGGTGGTTTTCAATAACTCCCAGAATAATCTTCTCCATAATTTTGCCAGGCACAGAGGTGAGACTGACAGGTCTGTAGTTACTGGGGTCATCCCTGTTGCCCTTCTTGAAGACTGGGACAATGTTTGCCAGCTTCTAGTCAACTGGGACCTCTCCAGATTCCCAAGAACATTGAAAAATCATTGAGAGAGGTCTTGCTATGACATCAGCCAGGTCTTTAAGTACCCTCGGATGAATCCCATTGGGCCCCATTGACTTACAGGAATCCAGCTGGAGCAGCAAATCCCGCACGAGTTCGGGGTTGGCTGGGAGTTTGTCATTCTCACAGTCATTAAATAACACTTTTCATACAAGGAGCTCAAAAGACTTTCACAGAATTTAAATGAATTAAGCTTCATAGCCTTACTGTCAGGAAAGGCAGGGTTATTATTTCCATTTTTATGCTGAAAAAATGGAGGTTCTAAAAAATTAAGCAACCCATCCAAAAGTAGGCTAGGATTTGTAACACCTGAGTGCCTATCTTTTTTGATCATGTTTTAAGGATGTGCAAACTATAGTATGCCCCCTTTTGCAAGCATGACTCCTAAACTTGTTTTCCTGATAATTCAGCTACTAGATAGACGGGACTTAGATGATCATTTTGTGGTATAGCTCTACTACATTTCAAATGCTAAACTATGATCCCTTCCCTTCAAATTATTTGTCCTTTTCCTTTTTCAGTCTAACTATTCTCATTGTGCTGAGAGGGAAACCACGTTAGTAGGCTAGTTCTCAGTTGACAGTGATATTTCAAAGGTAGGATTATAATAGAACTAGTGTCTGTGTTCCAGTGCCTAAGGGGTTAACCACCACTTTCTCTTTGTATTTGTGTGGCTTAATGAGCAAAAACTGCATCAGTGATAATGCCTATGTTATTAATGTCAAACTGGCTTTTGAAGAACGTTCCTTGATAAAGGAATTAAAATTCAAGAGAAAATGATGGTTTAGACTTTTGGGGGAGTATGGTTTGGTGGTGATGCATCGCACTGGGGCTAGGATTAGGGTTGGGAGAGAGAGAGAATGTAGAGCTGTAGCTGGAGTGGGGCTGGGAAGGGGCTGCAAAAGGAATTCTGTCCTCTTGTTCATTTGGGCCGTGGCTTTGGATCTTGGGCTACGGCTCAGCTGATGTGTAGGATAGAGAGACAGAGCCTAGAGGTGTAGGTGGAGAGGGGCTATTAGCATCTCAAGAACAGATGTTTTGTCCATTAAGAATAGCATCTTTGGGTATCAGGGCTTTGTATATGCCCATCTCTTGCAAAAACAAAAAACATTTTGGGTACACCTTAAGTTGCTCAGGATACCTAAATCAGTCATATTCCCTCAGCACACTGAATGTTCTGCGTTTAAAGCGAACTTATGCTGAGACTCTTATTGATGTAAATGCCTGTTTATGCTAGTCAGAATTCTCCTGAAACTAATGAAGGATTTCTGCATTGTCTATTGTTGCCAAAATGTCCATTAATGGAGAAATCATTAGGTTAGGTAATTGTTTCTTTTCTGGGAAGAATTTATGCAAATCAAAACTGGTTATAGAAAACCAGGTATGCTTACGGGAAAATCATGTGGAATTAACGGAGAAGAAATGTGTAGGTTTGTATAGGCATCGTTCCAAATGCCTTTATTCTCAAATGGAAAACTAGACTCTGTCTTACTTCTTGTTGTGTATGTAATTGAATAGAGATGGTTATTTAAGGAGGTTTGTTACAGAAAATATGACTTCTATTAAATATATAGAAATGTTTCCTTTCAAGTCTATTATAATAAATTATTCTTGTTTACTGTGTGCCCATTGTTGTCATTCAAGGCATGGTCGAGACTTGCTGATTCAGATCTAATTTTGGGTATAAGAATCTTGGACATGTGGAGTCGTCTGGACTATTGGCTGATAGTTACTGCAGAGGGTTGAAGAGAAGCAACATATTAACTGCCTGGGAAAATTAAGGCTCTTAGGCCATCAGCAAACCATTAGACTAATAAAATAGAGTTTGTAAGCTCCAAACCTGCTTTGTTGAAGAAGTATTATTGCAAGGCAGGTTCTCAGAGTATGGGGAGAGGACAGGACTGAGCAAGTTCCTCCAGGGTAACATGCAGCAGAAGCACTTTAAGGAAAGCTAGAATCTCTAGGTCATTTTGTCAGGAAACAAAACATCAGTTAGCCTTTGAAGTCTGCAGATAGTTCCTGCTGTGGATTATGTACAACAGTGTTACTATACTGACCTTTTTAGTGTTTACAAACTACGTAGATCCTGTTCACTTTTCCTTTGTCCAATGCAAAGTCAGTGCACCCCAAACATAGAACGCTAAGAAAGGAGGATAATAATGTTTTCTGTCTTACTGAGGCGCAAAGTAGAGGCAGTGAAGAGTTAAAATGACAGAAGTTCAATCTTTTCTCCTACATCAGTTTTACCCTTGAATCAGTATTGGGCTCAGTACTGGGGCCAGTTCTGTTTAATATCTTTATCCATGATCTGGATGAGGGGATCAAGTGCACCCTCAGTAAGTCTGCAGATGACACCAAGTTGGGCGGGAGCGTTGATCTGCTGGAGGGTAGGAAGGCTCCGCAGAGGGATCTGGACAGGCTGGATCGATGGGCTGAGGCCAATTGTGTGAGATTCAACACAGCTAAGTGCCGGGTCCTGCACTTGGGTCATGACAACCCCATGCAACGCTACAGGCTTGGGGAAGAGTGGCTGGAGAGCTGCCTGGCGGAAAAGGACCTGGGGGTGTTGGTCGACAGTCGTCTGAATATGAGCTGGCAGTGTGCCCAGGTGGCCAAGAAGGCCAATAGCATCCTGGCTTGTATCAGGAATAGTGTGGCCAGCAGGACTAGGGAAGTGATCGTTGCCGTGTACTTGGGCCTGGTGAGGCCGCACCTCAAATACTGTGTTCAGTTTTGGGCCCCTCACTTCAAGAAGGACATTGAGGTGCTGGAGCGTGTCCAAAGAAGGGCAACGATGCTGATGAAGGGTCTAGAGCACAAGTCTTATGAGGAGCAGGGGTTGTTTAGTTTGGAGGAGTCTGAGGGGAGACCTTACTGCTCTCTACAACTACCTGACAGGAGGTTGTAGTGAGGTGGGTTTTGGTCTCTTCTCCTAAGTAACAAGGAATAGGACAAGAGCAAATGACCTCAGGTTGTGCCAGAGGAGGTTTAGTTTGGATATTAGGAAAAACCTCTTCACCAAAAGGGTAATCAGGCGCTGGACCAGGCTGCCCAGGGCAGTGGTTGAGTCCCCATCCCTGGAGGTATTGAAAAGATGGGTAGATGTGGTGCTTAGGGACATGGTTTAGTGGTGGACTTGGCAGTGCTAGGTTAACGGTCGAAGCTGATGATCTTAAAGGTCTTTTCCAACCTAAATAATTCTATGATCAGCTGTTGTGCCTTAAAATATGTATGACCATTGCATGGCACTCCAGAGTTAAACTCCAATTGAAAATGAAAATACATGACCTATTCTTTCAGAATGCTATCCTCTATGAGCAATAAACTGTAAACCCAGAAAGAGTATAAAAGGAGTGATGGTGATGGTGTGAAGCATACTTATTAGTAAGCGTGCTAGGAGTGTAAAGCTTTCTTTATGCAGATGGAGTACATTGCCTTTAAAAATTCTGTAAAGGGATTTGCAGTGTTTTGAGCTCCTTAGCTAATCTTTTTGACCAATGAACTGGCATGTAATTACCCATAAGACATTGCTTATAGACACCTGCAAGATGTTAGTGTTGCCATTGTCAGTTCTCATTTATTACCTTTACTTTGTATCTTGAAGTCCTAACTCATGAAATGACATAACTGTGAGGATCTCAGATTTCATTTTATAATCCTAGACCTCGGAGTTGGGAAGAAGAGCATATATGGTGCATAGAGGATTATCCTGAAAGCTTTGCTGTCGTTTGAAAAAGAAAAGAATGAGGAGTGGAAGAGAAAAGAAGGCTCATATGATGACTTATGACACTCTGATATTTTACTGGTTTACAGCTGTTCTTATAATTGGGCTTGACAGTGGTTTAAGTATGTTGACTGGTTGGTTATACTCAGTATTACAGTTGTAGAATATTGTCAGTGGGTCCCTGGTGTTGTCCTTTAACATCATGTCTCGAAGCTCACGAATGGGTGTCAGGGCACCCACAGCAGCATGCGATTTAAATAACTTCCACTGATCCCATTGGAAATTTTATTTCCATCTTGTTGAGGTTCTTGCTTCAGTTCCCTCCTCTACCATGGAGCTCCTCTCTGCCTATGAGCAAGTCACTGAATTTTAGTGACTCTCACTTTCTCAGTCTGTAAGAGGGAGATAATTAATGGTGCTCTACTTTACATAGGGAACAGGAAAGTTAATTAATTCAAATAGAAGGAATTATTTAAATTCAAATGAGTATTTAAAAAAATATTTCCTCAGGTGAGATCCATTAATTCAAGTGTTTTGGGTCAGGGTGAAATAGTTTAGGAGGAAACAGGAGCAGAGAACTGACCAGTTTCCTGAAGCCTTTATATCAGGGGAGAACATAACTGGCATTTGCCTCAGGAAGGTCCAGGAAATCAGTCCAGCATTTTCTCATAAGTGGATAGTCAAGAAATAAGTGGTATCTGCCTATTAGAATGCTTTTGTGTTGCAGTCAAAACATTACTCTGGTTCACAGACATACTGTGGTTTGTTTCAGACCTTTGTGTGTTGAGATGGTGACAGCTGCAGCAGCACAGTGTTTAAATGAGGTTGCAACATCCACCCAAAAAGGGGAATAAATTTGGGAGTGACTGGACAAGACTATGCTGCGTTGCTGGCTGGCACATTAATATTGTTGTCATTATGTAAACTAGCTCAGGTACGTCTACAGGAGTTGCACACATAGGCATTGCAACTACAATTGTCTGTTGGTTATTGCTTCTATTTTATCTGCCTATGAGCTTCACCTGGATAGGATTTCTGTGCCCCAGCAGAAGTTTGGTTTGGTTTTTTGGTTTGTTGTGGTTTTTTTTTTTCTGAAAAAGAAGCATTACAGAATTAAATGTGATTTAAAAGGTTATTGTAAAGTTAGTATGGTTTCTGAACAATCTGTCATGTTTCTATAGGTCACATCATTTTCTTTCTTTAAATGATGTATTTCATATGAGGTGAAGATTTTAAAACAGAATCACCTAAACTTCTGAATATGTCTGTAGCATTTAAAATTGCACAAATAATGCTATTTTTTACTTATAGTTGTGGAATGTCAGCAGATTGTCCCCATCATTAAACATACTGTGAGCTACTAGTGCTAGATAGAGCTGCTTTGCTGTGAGCTGTCTTGTTTATCTTGAGGACCTGCCTCTGTGTTAGAAAACAGTGTTTGCTGTATTTGCAAAGCTATCAAAGGTACTAAGAATTTAACTGAGATAGCAAACATTATTGTAGCTGGATGTAAAGGTGTGTTTTTCACTTTCTTCCCCCAAATTGTTCAACTGATTGAAAATGACAAGGTGTTTTTATTGCAGTTCTTAATGGATAAGCATCCATGCTTGAAATCATATTACATGCTGGTGTTCCCAAAGATCATAAGTCTGACCAAAACTTGACTGACTTCACCATTTCAAGGATTAATCTGGATAGACCAAGTCGTCGTGATTGGACTGGACTGGCAAGCCCATGGTGGTATATTTTGTTCTAATGGCAACTAATGGACTTAACACTATTGCTGCCAGCCCAGGTCGTTCCATGCACTTGGTTATCTTCTGTGTTCTGCAGGCTTTCTGCTTGATTTTGTTCCAAATGGATCTAGACTCATCCTCTAGACTTCCTGGTATGCCAACACCCCCTACCAATGCTAAGGTCAACTTAAATTAACAGTTATTACTAAAAATAATCTAAATGGGTTATTTGTATTATATGCGTTAAGGAAGTGAAATTTAAACACTCAGTATCTGCTCAGCTAAATCTAAATGTATGTTTTTGCTGCTGCGTACTAAGTCAGGGATTCATCTTGCTGATGTTTCCATTGTCTTCAATGAAATGCCTCGTTTGAGACAGCTATCCAGGCAGCCCATACAGATGGTTTGAGAGAGAAATGCCCCCATGATACGCTTCATTCAATTTTAAAAGATGTTGTTCTCTGACCAATGGAAAAGTAGAGAGATTGAGCTCAACACTTTATTATTACCACATTTCAGTGAGATAAGTACCATCCTTAGTGTATGAATATATTTATATTTCATTTGACCAGGTAATGGTAGGTGAGATAAACCTCTGCCTAACTTCAGGTACAGATGAGTTAGGTTTTTGGACACATATCTTAAAGTGGGATTTATTTTCTCTAGAAATGGTCATCTCTATTCAGCTGACTGTAGGAGGAGCCTAAATAGAGACTTTATGCTTCAAGTCAAAAGTTTAGATGGCTAAAATCAGGTGAGATTAAGCCCACCATAAATATTCTTTCACTGGAGCTTCATTGGCAAGCTAGCAGATGGCTTGAAGATAGAGCAACTCTTATTTAATCCGTTGTTTGTGTCTGAGGTATTATGTGATTCTGGAGAGTTTCCTCCATGATTTCATAGGAGATTGTATTAAAAAGATCCTGTTTGATTTGAGTGTGAACTAAATCAAATAAAAATATCTTTAATTGGTGTCTCATGTTTTTTTGGACGGGAAAGTTTTCTAAACTTGTCAGCAAGGGAACGTGGAATCATTTTAGCATCTGTCACTGAACTTCGAAGAATAATTCAGTCTCCTAGCCTTCTGGCATTTATTTATTTATAAATGCATCTTCATGCGTTTAATTGGTTTCAGTAAGCTAATTACACGAGCACAGTGTGGCAAGGGATTGATGTGGGTGATTGTTGTTTTCTTCTTTTTTTTTTCCTTAAGCAGGTCAGGTTGGCCTGAGTCTCAAGTCTAATGAAGACAAACTTTGGCTAATTTCCTTATGTAAGTAGATTTAGTTGATTTTTCAAAGACTAAATTCATTAATGAGCTTGGCCCTAGGTCCTCCAAAAATTAAGAAAATAATAAACTGAAATGTTATTTGGTGCTTTAGAGAATGTGAGAGGCATACGTTTATGATTGCTTATAGGAAAAAAAAATAATCTTTGTCAGTCCTTTATGTAATGAAGCGCATTTTGCTAAATTAAAACAGACCTTGCTTTCAAGCATGGCCTGCTTCGTGGAGGGTTTTAGAATTGGATGTTAAGTGAGGTAGCCTGGCTCTTGATTGATGGCCAAGCAGGTAGCCTTATAGTGTCTTTGTTTCTGTTGGCAGGGGGAATTTGCAACTTGTTACATCTTTTGACCATGGTTCAGAATCTTCCAAGGTAGTAATTTCAGTCCTGCAATATGGCACAGAAATGAAAGGGTGGCAGAGCTTTTCATACTCTGTATTGTGGTGGTACCCGATGTTCAGATGTCAGTTTTCTCTCTTGTTTCAGTTCAGTCCAGAGGGATTGTATGGAAACGAGCTTTTATCCATGCTATTCTTGAAGATTTTGAGGTTTAGCTGCTAGTGTTGTTTTCATATTTTTGCATTGATTTCATCAAAAACTAATCCATTTTGCTTGATCTTAGAGGACTTCCCCACTTTGTCTCTAAACAGCTGCTTACTGAATTTACTACGATGCCGGACTTACGTAGAGATGTATGTTTTCATTTTTCAGACATCCTTTCAGTTTAGCATATTAACCACCATTTTTCTGTAAAAGGCAAATATGGAGTCAGCCTGGGGTTCAGTAAGATTTTTATTGCTGTATTCTGAGGCTGACACTGTGTGTATGCTTTTGAATGATTTCCAGTGATTGGATCCACCTAGACCCACTGCTTATTGTCACCACAAACAGCTTAAAGCACTGTAGGACTGCCCATACCTGCCCTTTCGTACCATCTTGTATCAAGTTGAAAAAAATGAGACCAAGGCCATCTAGCCTGTTCTGATGAAACCAGGACACCTGTCAATACCAGAAGACTTCTATTAATAACCTGAAACAGGTATGGGCTCTCACAGTCACAATATGGTTGTTAAAAGTTTGGACAGTCTCATTAAATCTGGATGTGATGATGTTAATAATAGCAATACAGAGATTATTTTGGTAATATGTGTGTTCACTGATGAAGAATTAAAGCTGTACTATTTTTTAACATTGAAATAATTGGTTTTTAAATGAATCTTTAGTTTCAATCTTATAATATTGTGCCAGCATAGTTTTTTTGCAATGAATATGAAAATGTATTGTTAATGATACTGAGTTTGGCCAGAGACCCTAAATAATATTCAGGATTTCCATGGTAAAGTGTTTTACTGAATCCTTGTCAAGCTTTTTTAATAAGTGTTTTGGTTTTGTTGTTTTTTTTTTTAATGAAGAAAAGGCCTTACCTATCAGTTTCCATATATGCAGTGGTTACTACTACTGTAGAAATCGCAGGGTTTTCCTGTCATCCATGC
Organism: Theristicus caerulescens; assembly: GCA_020745775.1. NCBI lineage: Eukaryota > Metazoa > Chordata > Aves > Pelecaniformes > Threskiornithidae > Theristicus > Theristicus caerulescens. Next base: position 32,777,407 of record CM036564.1, read on the forward strand.
TAGGATGTCATGCTATATCCTGTGTGTAAGGTTACATTACTAAACATAATCGAATCAAAAATGGCATGTCTCTGAGAGGCAGACAGGTCTTGCACCTTTTATAAAGATTGGAAAAATTGACTTAAAGTTTCAGGGGCTTAATATCTGTCTAGATCTTAAGTTTTGATTCTTAAAACTTCCATTCTGCCGCTGCCTGCATGTGTATCACTTTTGGACTGAAGAGCCTTTATGTGCCTAAAACTCTGCTTTCGGCCAAGCTCTCTACTACCATGGTTTTCATGGTGCTGCATAGCTTGGCACCTATTAAATATATAGAAAATCTGTTAGGCTCCATTAAATGGATGTTCCTCCATCTGTGTTAGCTGAGATGTGAGCGCTGTTAAGCGAGCTGTGGAGTACAACTTGTGAGGCTTCGTACAAAATGGCCGTAGAAGTAGGGATGCTGCTTCCTGTGACCTGCTGGTTCAGCCGGAGGGCAGGTACCCAGGACGTGGATGAGAGTTTCAAGGCACATCTCCTTTCTCTGGGAAACATGCAGTAACCGTAAATTTGCAGATTGCCTGGAGCTGCAGGCATTATCAGCGTGCCTTTTTAAAATTCATCTCTGTATGGAATAGTTAAGAAATTGGAAGAATGAGGGAGAAAATGTGATTGTGACCTAATGGTTTGATTATATATGTGAAGTAGGGGAAACCTGTTTTTTAATTCCTATGCCATTCAGAATTTCTGTATTTTTATCAAATGAGTATTTGATATTAAACATCTTGAAGCTGGGTCCCCTTTTTTCAGGGCATTGTGCTTTCTCTGAAATGAGGGATTTGTTCTTTTTCTTTAAAACAAACAAACAAAACCTGGTCCACCTCACTTTGAGATGGCTAAAGACTATGAATCGTAATTGGAAGGCGGTATCTTCTCGAATCTCAGGATAAGTTGTCCAATACTTAGAGATGGGATGAAGACAAACTCTTCAGCCTTTCCTCTTGTCTGTCTGTAGTTACTGCTCCTCTAATTGCTGCCCAGTGTGTATCCTTTTTCTAAGCATCTAAATCTTCTCTTGCCTTTTTTTTTTTTTTTTTTTATTCCAGAAGTCTAATTCAGGCTGTGGATTTTGCTACACAACCAGGTGTTAGGTACCTGTAAATCTAGTTCTGAATCTTCAGATGCGTGTACTAACACATATGTGCCCATTGCTGTTTACCTGTCTTGAACTAGTAAATAACTTGGTGGCCCCATGTATTGTTCCACCTTTCTCATATGGGTATGCAAGTTTTGGGTGCACTTACAAGATTGCCTTAGAGTGAGTGCTTCGTGTGAGCGCTCTCATATTTACGTCCAGGAAATTCAGGACAGAATTTGGACCCTGTCTGGCATGTCTTACTTGGGAGTACTCAGTAAAGTGAGCATGCTAGGTATGTTCTGCACACAAGGTAACTCTTTGTTCGGATGCACGAAAGTCCCAGTGGATATACATTGTCCAGGATTTCCAAGCATCAAGCAACCCCATTAGAGCTACCACCTGACTATGCTGCTCAGCATCTGGAAATTCCAGGCAAATGGCCAAATTTGTCTTTTTTTTGCCTGGACAGAATTTCTGTGTGGAAAAAAGGGCTGTGTCTGGAGAAACCTGGGCATCTGTCATCTTTACCTCAGACTATTGAGCTTCTCTGTGATGAAATACAAAATAGAGTGCAAGTATGAAGAGTTCCTTGTTTTAAACAGAAGCCATTTTTCCATTTCATAATTCTTGATGGTGTTTCTGTTGTCAAGATTAGATTCACATGAAGAGAAGGTTATTAACTGGAGAAACTCATTCTGATGCCATTGCAAGTGGAACTAATTTCAGTACATAAAATGTTGATAGATTTCAGATTTTTACATTTTATATGCTACCAAGAATTCTGTGTGGTTGCTTTTAATCCTGTCACATTGCCACCATTAATTACTAGTATTTTTGCCTTGCAATTGAAGTGATTACAAGCGTGTAATTTAGCTTCAGGCAGCTTGTAGCCAAAACATAATTTAATATCCAGCTGTTTTTCCCCTCACCTCCCTCAAGCACCAGAAGACATCTAGCTTTCCAGACTCATCTTGTGAAGCCAATAGCCATGGTGTCAGCAGACTGAAGCTCAAACAGAAGTACTGGGGCCCCAGTCCCTAGACCAGGTTTTTCTGCACTTCTTGACTTGAAGATCACTACAGTTTTTACCACAAAGTGTTGAAAACCCTTTGTCCAGGAATGTTTCTGTTTTAGGTGCAATCTCTGTCTAAATGGACCTTCCCTTTCTTCTCTGTTGTGTTTTGAGGCTAGAAAGACTCAAGTCAGTTGGTTCTTTGCAAACTACAGCTATGCGGCAGTCTGAAAAAGTAGAGCCCAAACTTGTATCTGGAGTACAACCACTAATGAGGGGAAAATGCATAATCTGTCTCTCTTCAAATATCTGTCACTGCAGAAAGCATTTATAGGTTCGCTTGTGATTCAATAGGTGATACATTTTCCCTGGAGTCAGCACTGAACCTCCTATATGTTGTGTCAGGCAGTGCTTAACTGCCTTTTTTTTGATGAGGCATAAAAATGAGACTTTGCCTTTAGAACCTTAATGAGTGCTGAAATTAATGTTGTAGCTGGTACAACATCATGTCTTGCCTCCCTGGAGCGCAGCTCAAGGAGGGTAGAAGGTATCTGAGATTGTATGTTGTCCCTGTGCGAGTAGATGGGCAGCTATGGGGTCAAGAAATTCACGAGCTCTCCCTAACAGTCCCTCAAAGAGTATGTGTGCTGTTCGTACAGCCTACCAAGCGTAAGCTCTGGGATGGTTCAGAGCAGGAGACTAATTTTGGTATTCCCAGAGGAACCTCTCATTCTTCATTGATTACACAGAGAATGTAGGAATACAAGCTTTCTGGATATTGCATAGAGAAGAGAGACGACTTGTCTTATTAATATCTAAAATGTATGAATTAAAATCTTTTTCATTCATAATTCTCACTGAATTTAATAGAATTGTCTTTTTAATGTTGGATGTTTAGCCCTTATAAGTACATCTGGCATAATAGGAAAACAGTAACTTTGCTACTCATGTTTTAAATTTAATTACACCACATCTTATCATTATAACTTTCTCTAATGTACTCATTAGAATGTCTGAGCCTTTGGCAGGTAAACGTGTTATTTATTAAAAATAGTGGCAAAATATCTTTCAAAAGAAAATAGTGCATGATGTACAAATGTGTAACATTCTAGTAATTTAAAATATAGGTAATTTGGAAGATGAAAAGCTTTCTGTAAGTCCAAAGTATTAGAATAGGCTTTTTCTTCTTACTGTAAAACTTCACTAGATGTCAGTGTGGAAAGTATTTTTACATAAATGCTATGTGGACTGTAAAATGAGAAGTGTTAATTCCTTTATCATATGCAGAATTAGGATGGCACTTACTAGAATTTGGTAGTTGGGGGGTTTCTCAATATATGATTTATTTACAGAATGCAGTTTCAGGACAACCAAAGCAATTTTGGTAAGTTCGCACTGAATTCTGAAAATTGTTTCTGTTCAAATAGACATAAAAAAGTGAAAATTTGTTTCAGTACTTACAGAAAGTTTTGAGATTTGTATTATAAATCAAAATGACATTTTAAAACATAATGAAAAACAGTTTTTAGGGTTAAAAACAGCTGACTCTCTGGTTTTGTTTTATACTGTTGATTGTTTTGAGTCAGCAAAAATTTTAATGTATATTTTCTTGCTGTTGGTTTTTGAATCTGGACTTGTTTGTATGAGGGTAGCAAGTATATTTCCACATGGCTCAAGACAGGGCTTAGGCATTAACTTACGCATTTAGAAAATAAAAAAATGCATATATATTGATATATGTTTAAGTTTGATAAAGGAAAGCATTCCTAACCTGTAAGTGTGCTGGTACAGTAATGAAAAGATTAAGACGAGAGGAACATAGACTGCTTGCATGCTGGCTTCAACTGCCATTCACGATTTCTCTCTTGAAGTTACTTGCTTTTAATAGAAACTTAAGTGACCTTTCTGATTTTTGGACTTACCATGAAGGGGTTGATTCTGTCCAGAGTTAGGATATGACTAAGGGAGCGATAAGGAAAAGCTTAAACTATATGTGCGCTATTTTTCCAGCTTTATCTTGCATAGTATTCACATAGTTATTCAAAAGCAATCTTTTAAAAATATGATAAAAAACGTTGTCTCTGCAGGAGTTGCATCCAAAAGTTGTATTTTGTCTTTATTATTTCCAGCTATTAAGTATCTTCCATTTAGAGGCAAAAAAGGTTTTTTTTCCCTAAATACTGGCATCACAAAGTCACACTCTGTGTGAGTCCTTACATGTACCTTAGGTATTCTTTCACTAGCATGTCCGTTATTCTCAGAAAGTTGGCGCAGATGGAACCAATTAACCCTGTAATTTGGATATAGCAAATCATTCTTTAGTAAATATTCAAGAACTCTTATTAAAGTTACTTTTGTATTTGTACAACTTTTATTCAAAATAGAAGCTTTTGTTTTTGCCAATAAAGATCACATGATTCACCCAGCAGAAAAGGACCTGGGGGTGTTGGTCAACAGCTGGTTGAATATGAGCCAGCAGTGTGCCCAGGTGGCCAAGGCGGCCAATAGCATCCTGGCTTGTATCAGGAATAGTGTGGCCAGCAGGACTAGGGAGGTGATCGTCCCCCGGTACTCAGCACTGGTGAGGCTGCACCTCAAATACTGTGTTCAGTTTTGGGCCCCTCACTTCAAGAAGGACATCGAGGTGCTGGAGCGTGTCCAAAGAAGGGCAACAATGCTGGTGAAGGGTCTAGAGCACAAGTCTTATGAGGAGCAGCTGAGGGAGCTGGGGTTGTTTAGTTTGGAGAAGAGGAGTCTGAGGGGAGACCTTACTGCTCTCTACAACTACCTGACAGGAGGTTGTAGTGAGGTGGGTTTTGGTCTCTTCTCCTAAGTAACAAGGAATAGGACAAGAGCAAATGACCTCAGGTTGTGCCAGAGGAGGTTTAGTTTGGATATTAGGAAAAACCTCTTCACCAAAAGGGTAATCAGGCGCTGGACCAGGCTGCCCAGGGCAGTGGTTGAGTCCCCATCCCTGGAGGTATTGAAAAGATGGGTAGATGTGGTGCTTAGGGACATGGTTTAGTGGTGGACTTGGCAGTGCTAAGTTAACGATCGGAGTTGATGATCTTAAGAGTCTTTTCCAACCTAAACCATTCTATGATTCTATGATTCTGAATGCAGGAGTTTGACATTTTTCATATTAGAATTGGACTTTCCTTTTGCATACAATGGTTAATGCTGTACTAATACTAACTAAATAACATGGTGATGGGTTAACTGAAATATGCAGAAAATGCATTTGAAAATGTATATGTCAAATATATATATTAACAGCAGACATATTTTAAGGAATTTTGAGAGGTTTATTAAAACACTGCAAAGAGCTCGCATGTAAGTTAAGGGATGATGAAACCGATATATAAGGACTTAAAATCTTTTAGTAGATTTCATTAATTTTTCATCAATTACACCCATGCTTTGAGGTGAAGAAATGGAACTTTTTAAGTACTGCTTTATGTAACATTTCCTTTTTCTGAACTGATACCTTAAGGGTGTTTAGTTTATGTCCTGTACTTCATGAGGTTTAAGTGGCTGTAGCAGGACAGGTGTAGCATGCTAAAGAGGCTTTACAAGGCACCTGGAGAAATTGTCTTTTAATATTTTTCTTATTTCTCTTGCTGTTTTCTCTGTCAGTGTTTTGTGATGGCTGACTCAGCAAATTCTGCAACTCTTGTTCCAGGCTAAGAATCTTTTTTGTGGCCAGTGGTCTACATTTTGGCCCACAGGAAAGAACATGTTATTACCTTACTTTTCACCCTTTTCTGTGATGATGTATAAATGCATTAAATCCTCTGATAGTAAATCAGGCTGAACCACTCTTGCCTTTCTTGCATAATTTACACAACAGATCTTCAGCATGTTCTATCCAATTCACCTGGGGGGTCTTATACTTTTGTTTCTTGTTTGGAAGAAAGTATAAAGGAAATTTGGGAAAAATTGCACAGCGTACTTAGCAAGTTCCTCCCTTTGTACTATTGGGTTGCAGGGAAACCAAGACATAGCAAAGCCCAGCCTTGAGATCCTGTATTGCAGAGCTCTGCCATTCTGACTTTAAGGTGAGAGGTGTGGTTGGGTCTGTACTTCTCTCTGGTTCATCTTTATGCATGCAGCAAAATTCGCTTTTCCTTGCGGGGACCTTTCAAAAACATCAAGGGTCTTGCTGTTAGTTCCAGAGATGTGGTTTTTTTTTTTTTCCTCTATTGGAATATTTTATTTTATATCGGAAGGAACATTTTGTGCACTGAATTTTACTGTGAAATGAAATTTATGCTAGCATACTCAGAGCCAAGGTTTAAGTCACTAATTTATGTTTTATAAATCAAATAAATAAATGTGCACCTGCAAATCAAGGTGGATACGAAAGCATACAAATCATTGATTAAATGCTTGAGTACATTCTTCTCGGAACTGAAAGCTGTAGAACCCTTGTTAGTTTTGATGACCTTATATATGAGAAATCTAGATATGCTTAAGTGCTTGCTGAAGTATGAGATGGTTTGGTTGTCATAGTAGCCTTTAACGTAATAGTAATAACTTGCATTTCCCATGGCACTATCATGTGAAAATATATGGTCCAGAGTTTGGGATTGTAGGACTTCTTTTGATCCATCTGGAAGCAAGTAGAAGATTTAGATTTTGAGAGACCACTGGTGCACCATGCACCGTAACTCTGGGAACTGCTGCTCTAATAAGATTTTATATTGCTCCTTTGGAAATGTCTGCATTGATTTCTGTCAGAGGCTGGATGAAATATTTTTTTTTTTTGTTTAACTGTTGGTGTTCTATGCAGATCTTAGGAAGGAGTCAAAGGACACAAAGCCAGGTTTTGCATCTAGTCTAAGGTGTCTCCCCGGTATGCAGAAGTATTCTTATCCAAGCATGTGCAGTAGCCTTACCTAAGTGTTTTTCATGTATTAAATACTATAAATAATGTAGTTAAAGGATGTTGTGAATGAAGTTGCACAAAATGCTATGTTTTGTCTTGCCCTTCTCTGTTACCAAAGACTGCGTGCCAAAGAGTTTGGCATAAGTACAACCTTTCTTGTGCTTTACAACCTTTACAAGCTTTGTTCCTTTAATTCCTTAAGTAGAACAGCTTGGCTGTAGTTTATACTGCGTTTCCTGAGTTCTGGAATTTATCCTCTCTTCTCCACAGCTTCTCACTCTGCTCATAAACCACAATTTGGGATATTTATGACACAGACTTTTTTAACACTTTATGGGAGTCTCTTCTTCTCAAGGAAGATTAAAGTTGACTTAGCCACGCAAGATTGCTGATTTTGCATTTAGAGGAGTTAGGCATATGATAAATGTTTTCGAAGAAGATACTCTATTGGGAGAGCCAGAACTGGTGGTTCTGGTTTATTCTAAGTTTAAAAAATGGGTGGGGAGAACAAAATGAAGAATTTCATATAAACGGTCATTTTGTGGACTCTCTGTGTTGTGGATACTGCAGCAGAATTGTGTCCCATCTATTTATGCTGGTGTGAGCAGATAAAAAAAAAAAGGCATAATTCATGTTCATTACATTCAAGCCATCATCATTCCCCGTTTCCAAAGTAAAAGCTGAAATCTTTCTCAGTGGAATATTATTTTGTGGAGGGTAGGGTAGGAAAGGATACTTATGTTTTAGCAAAAATAAGTAGCTAGTTTTAGGGTAGAAAAACCTTCTACCGCCTTCTGGAAATGCTTGCTAGAGGGAAAGTTTTGTAAGACTTTGGAGTACAAATATTTGGTCAGTACATGCCAGTCTCTGGACACAAGTATACAACTTACTGCACTGACTTGTGTGAGAGGAGACTGTTAAAAGCACAATCCTCTTCTCATGACATGGTTGTGTCCTGACAGTTTCCTTGTGTATTAATTGAACCCTTAATTTTAGAAGATGTAATTTATTTGAGACTTGGTTTGTGCTAAAACCCATGGCCACAAATAGTAAGTGGACAAATAAATATTAATGGTTATAGCTGAGAGAGAGACTGCTTGTGAAAATGGACTATTTAAATTACAGATCCAGGCATATGTGTATTGTGGACGACTGGGATGCTACTCTGAAAATTAGAATGTGAAACAACTTGCTTCTCCTCTCTGAGTGCTGAACACTGCTAATCTGCTTTGTATTCCTGTGTTTCATAGAATCATAAAATAGTTTGGGTTGGAAAGGACCTTTAAAGGACATGTAGTCCAACGCCCCTGCAATGAGCAGGGACATCTTCAACTAGATGAGGTTGCTCAGAGCCCCGTCCAGCCTGACCTTGAACACTTCGAGGGATGGGGCATCTACCACCTCTCTGGGCAACCCGGTCCAGTGTTTCACCACCCTCATTGTAAAAAATTTCTTCCTTGTATCTAGTCTGAATCTACCCTCTTCTAGTTTAAAACCATTACCCTTTGTCCTACCGCAGCAGGCCCTACTAAAAAGTCTGTCCCTATCTTTCTTATAAGCCCCCTGTAAGTACTGAAAGGCCGCAATAAGGTCTCCCCAGAGCCTTCTCTTCTCCAGGCTGAACAACCCCCCCTCTCTCAGCCTTTCCTCATAAGAGAGGTGTTCCAGCCCTCTGAACATCAAAAGGGGATAGTGATGATGTTCTTTGGGTTCCTTTGTGGAAGAGCTATCCTTTCTATATCCTGGAGGTAAAGTTAGTGACCTTCACAAATTTCACAGTTGCTCTCTGTCTGTATTATTTGCTTCTGAACTGAAATGAACTGTGGTCACTGAGGATCAGTGCAAAATTGTTAGCTAGAGAATTTTTTTAGTAGCAGCATATTTAGGTTTATAACTGTACCAGAAATATTTGTGTCACAAACAAAAATTTCCCTTTACTGAAACAAGTGTAGAGAGGCCAACAGTTTATCACAGTGCACCGCAGGAGTCCCTGGTTTGGTAGGGGCCGCAAGCACCAGGTATTCCTGCTTTGCTCTGAAGCGATGCCCCTTGTCTGCAGCCCGAGGTGCACCTTTTTTTCCACCTAGAAATTCCATCCAGGTTCTAATTTAAAAACCGAAATGCCAGCCTTAAAATGAGGTGTGGCAGCCACATTTTAAAAGATTTTTAGGTACTTATAGCCTCAAATAGTTGCCTACTAGGATTTCTAAGAATATTTTTGTGCTTAACCCCTATTACTTTTAGCCACCTAAGAATTTTTTTAAAGTCTGTATCTTTGGGAACCTTTTGAAGTTAAGCAAAGGTAAATCTGAAAGAACAGTGGAGTGTGAAATGGGACAAAATTCTGATTTGAAAACTTTGTTCTTAAACCTTTTTTGAGATTTGTCTATATACCTGCCCTTGCACTTCCAATTGATGTAATATGAAATAAGCCTGTATAGTGCAAAATACTCTGAGAATGTTTCATTCATTTTTGCTGCAAGTGCTACACAGGGGAAAAAAAAAAAACATAGCCCCCCCCAAAAAAAACCAACAGTAAAGCCTTGAAAAATGATATTTACAGGATTGGTTTTGAAGCCTTGCAGACAGCATCTCATGAAAGCTGTCTGAATACTTGCATCAAGTATTTCAATAGTTTTTCAGTAAGAATTTAATATGAAGTTATGCTGTAATTATAAGTCCACATATCTTGGAATTCCATATTTAGAGACAAAGCTTGAATTTAAACGGATCTTAAAGGAGCATCTGAGATTATGCCTGACAAGAAGGAGTCCTCTAGTGTAACGGGATACTGTTTTCTGTTCCTTCCTGCCTCCTAAATAATGGTGCAGAGGGCACTGCCAGGCTGTTATGGCATTTGGGCGTTGTCTGCTGCCCGCATCATATTTGCTAATAGAGATTTGTATTCATAATTTAGCTGATGATTCATTTACCAGTACATAGCTGAATACTTCTAGCTTGTTTGGCAGTATGTGTTTTGGCATAGCAGTCATCGTGGAAGCAAAATGTATGTGTTTGTATTTGGATCTTGTGGCAGATGTATAATATAAAGGAGCTACTGCTTTGGCATGGGCGCTTTCCTGGCTCTGCCCACATTTTGAGTGTTCCCTGGTTATGATCTGTGATCGTGGCTCGTACTGATGTTTATCTGCCTTTCAGAATGAAAATAGCACCGTTCTGTTTTCCTTTTTTTGTTCTTGTGATGTTGCAAAGATAGCGCAGCATGGTACAAACACCGTGGAAACAGAACTTTATAATACACTTTTTCTCAACTGCCATATTGGTTCTGAAAACAATTTGTAACCTATCTGTCTCCATTTGGCAACTGAAAAGCAGGGGTTTGCAACCAAGGCTTTAGAACGTGCAGATGACTCAATTTCTATGCAGAGTCAAGTATGTTTAAATTATTCTATGTGGGTAAGTATGGAGGGAACAAAAAAAGGTAAAGATAAGAGGAAATACATATTTGGTCCTTTTTTTTTTTTTTCTGTGGAACTTCGAGCAAAGTGAACTTAAGTCTTTCATGTACCTGAATGTTAAATATTAAGAGCTTGCCAAGATGTGTGTATAGTTTGCCCTCAAAACAGGGTTTAACTGCTCTTTTTTTGGTAAGTTAATTTGCTGAATAAAATTCCTGCTTCTAAAGGAGAAGCAGTTTCTCTTCATTTCTCATTTACAGGATAACTTTTTCCTGAGAAATTTCAACTAGCCTCCTTAATTTCTGCATTTTTGTCAATGTTAAAACTACAGTATCAAACAGTTATGAGTATTGGGGTGCTGTGTCTGAGTTTTAGCTAGTCCTCTCCCTTTGTGCAGGCAGAGGAGAATAAATACACGAGGAAGTCTGAGGACAGAAGGGCCTGGAAGGGAGGAGAAGCAGCAGTAACTTCACTGCTTGTTTCCCTTTACCTTACACAAATGTGGCCACGCAAACACCACACATTAGACAAGCACACTAAAAATTGCTAAAATAAAACTTGATAATGGGCATATTGAGCTGTCTTTGTAAGTTAAATTCTGGCTGTGGTTAATTAAGTAAAAATGCTGCTCTAACTATGTTGTCTTGAGTGCCTTATTATTAAATGAAGGGAAAACATAGGAGGAAATAAAACTTTCTTGCTTCTTTACTTGCTGTAGCATTTATTTCCCCTTGTCCATACATGTATTGAAAGAACACCAAGCATAACAAATAGTGTTTGCATTTAGGTCTGAATAACGGTGAGGTCCACGATCACTCTTACCTCTGTGAAAGCAAGCTCCAAAGCCTGTCTGGCTGCCCAGAGAGTTTGCGTTTCTGCACATGTGATGGATGGGTTCGTTGTTCTAATGAAGCATGGCTGTTGTTGGAGGTCGTGGTCACAGAAGGAGAGAGGCAATCCATCTTTAACGAGGGGCAGTTCTATGGAGGCCTTGAATGCCAAGGCAGAGATGGAGCATTTCATTTTTTATTTGATGTAGAGGGCCAGTGCAGAGATGGTACCTTGTTTTACAAGGGATTTTTTTTTTTATTACAAAGAAGGTGGGAGCTGTATCCTGTAGAAACTTTAACCATTTTAGATGTTTTGGCTTAGTTCCCAAGTGTAATGAGTCTGGAGGTTGAAAATGCATGTATTCCTATGGCCAGATCTCTGATCAGATAGGGAAATCAAACCTCTGGCCATGCACAGATGGTGTTAGACTCGCCTGTCTTAGCATCCTTAGGAATTGAGGTCTCACAGGCTGCATACTAACTAGCAGGCAGTGTCTGTAATCAAGGGGAACATTATGGCCTAGGGAAATTCCTCAGAGCAATTCCCATCAATAGAGATAGTAGGTGTGTATTTTAAGTACCTCTGAGGATCAGGAGCTTGTGGTGGGACAGAATCTGATGGTGGATCTTCTCAATGACCAGGCAAATTCTGTAACTTGTGTTCCCTCCTTTTTCTTTTGTAGACTGCTTATAGACATTTGAGGTTGGTGCTGATGAGGGTAACTGAGCCCTTTTCATTCAAATCAAGTAGAAACAAATTAAGAATGACAACTTTTCTTCACTGAACTAGTCATAGTTGGACTACTGTACCATGGATATAGAACTAAACACATTACCAGTCTCCTTACACATCTGGTTTGTTTAACACTGTTTGTATTTAAGGTCTGAAAATGAGAATGTTTTCTCATGGTAGATTTATTTGATATTTTAATTGATTAGCCTAAAGACTGTGTCTGAATACTGCATATGTGGCTGATGTCTGTTTGAGAAGAACATAAAACACTTTCTCTAAGCATGAAGAATGCTAATTATCTTTTTCCCCTTTGCTTCTACTCTTAGACCTGTGGAAGACAGATGTTACTTAGCAAAGGGAGGGATGAACATAACTTCTGGGCTCAGAAGAAGTTAAAACATGGAACACATCTGCTGTGGTTCACTGACATTTCTGTTCTTAGATTTGTTCTTTGAACAAACTTCTCTGAAAGGTGACAGGAATCACCAGCATTGTCAGTACAGGATCAAAACTAGGAAAGAGCTGTGTGTTCACCAGAAAATTGGAAGTTTGACTCGTGCTTAGACTTTGAAAACCAGGATATATTGGATACCTATTCACTGAACACAACATTCAGGAGTAAAATATGTAATGTGATCACAATTTTCTTTTTCTTGGTCTTTCTTGTTTCATTTGTTTAAGGCTTTAGTTTGACAGTTTCAAACTAAACAGTTACAGATTTAAGTATCTAAGGTAGTGCAGGTTTAGGGCCAGTTACAAATGTGCTTCCTTTTTGATTTGAAAAGTTTGGCTGCTGACCTGTCTCTCTTCAGCCCAATTCTTGTACTGTGTTCCTCATCCTGGTATCTGAACAAACAGCACATAAACTCATTTAGAGGAGAGGAAGGTTTGCATGTACCAATATTTAGTTTATTTGAGGTTAAGTTTTCTTTAAAAAAAATTCTTAAAAGCAAACATTTTTGCTGTATTCTTATTTGTCTTGCAGGTTGATCCAGCTTTGAAAGAAAAGTTAAAACAGAACACTGTGACACTGGAATCTGAATATGAGGTAAAATAAATTTGTGGCTTAGGGCTCATAACCTTGGCTACCCTTGATTACCCTGGCCGCTGGTGGGTTGTATCTGTCCCTAACTAAAATTAGATCAGCCATCTGCCTTTGACTCACTGATGTCCAATAAAAACAAGGTTTTATGTAAAGAAAGGTTTTTGAACACGCAGTGCTTCTTTCTGAACACAGCTTTACTTTGATGTCCAGGTGCCAAGTACAGTGATACAAATAAATTCCACTATTTCTGTGGTTAACCTAGTCTATAAATGTAGAGCTGATGTTGACCTTAGATGGAATGTGTATACGTATATGTCAACACTTCGATTGCATGAGTTTTGATGATCTTTAGACCAAATTACAGAACAATGTGCTTGATGTGCTTTCTGTTATTTCTTGCTTCTGAAACTTATGTGTATCTTTCAAACAACTGCCATTCCTTTTTCACTACTTGAGAAAAATTTATAGAGAAATATTTCACTCTTTCCACAACAATGCATTTTCTTCAAACATTACTGGGCTCCAAAATGGCTGTTTTGGCCAGTTTAATATCCAGAGTTTCATAAATCTTCAGGCCTGCAAAAAGCCACGTTAGGAAAACTGGATAATGCCTCCCTGTATCCAGAATTAAAGGATAAAGCTATTTAAGATAATTTTTAATGTTTTAAAAATACTTGGATCAAATGTCCAGCTAACATTTTATCTATCTCTATGGTCTTTATGCTGAACACAGGTTTTCTTTTTCTACCCATACCACATTCCTGACACAAGTCTTTGAAGAGCTTGATTGCACCCAGAGCTCTCATACTTAGGTGTCCAAATGGCAGTACATGGTCTTGCTAATAAAACCTTTCTATTATATTACTCTTTTGTGATTTGTCTGAAATAAAAATAAAACTTACCTTTTGTATTTTTACATACCTAATTTCACAGAACATCTGCCTACCTGCCAGGTTTACGATAGTGTTTTACCATTATTGCAAACAGTTTTGGGCTGTCCCACTACTACAAAGAACTGTGTTTTATGGTGTAGAGAATAAAAAGATTTGATCCCTGAGTACATATGGAAAGCTCCAATGGAAACTCAAAACATACAAATTCATTAAGTTCTGATTGCCTCTGGGATTATTGTGTCTCTCACTTTCCATAGAATATATGGTAAGGCTGCTCTGATTTATTTATGTGGAAGAACCACAAGCAGTAGAAAGAACCACATATCTCTGCTTAGCTTACTACCTAACCTCAAAATCAGCTGATCTTTATTCAGAGATGTCTTGCTTTCTCTCCAGAAGATAAGTAAACAGTTGAAGGATAATATTTAAATAGCCATAATTGCATTAGCTTTATGGATAAATCAATGGTAATAAAATACAACTGGCATAACAACATATTACAAGCCTACTTGGGTAATGAGTCTCCTTCCTGATGGACAGAAATGACAGAAGCAATCTTATTTTTTTCTTAATCTAAACTGCAGAGAATTTCCAGGCCGAAATTCTTCCAAAGTAGTGTTTGGATCTTACAGAGGGCAGACCAGTTCAACAAAACAAATGGATTTGCATTTCCACATAATGAAAATAGATTCAGATTATTGTTTTGAACTCTCATCTCAACGTATACTTTACTGTGGGCACCAACTTGCAAGCGCTAGGCATATTCATTTCTTGCTTCAGTGAAACTTGTGGAACTACCAGCAGTCATGCACATATTTCACAGGCTCTGCACTGAGTGTGTGACAATTTTAATCAACATTACCTCTATATTCTGGTGGACAAACTCTAACCAATCATGGAGTTACAGCTGACATTTAGGAGAGCAGTTTTCTATGGACCCTATATGTTCCAGGCTAGGGGGGTTTTGGTGGGTTTTTTTCCCCTTTATTTTTTTTACCTGTCCAAAATACAGCTTTTAAGAACATCTTCTAATTCTATATATAGGTCACATTGGAGGATTACACTGGTGGCTGTTACTAAATATGGTATGATAAGAGATCAAGGGCAGTTTAAAAAAAAAGTTGCTGCTTTGATATGTAAAGCCTTATTTTACAATATTATTAGCATTGTATCTGCAGCTGTTACTGAGGATACCAAGCCAGCTCTTTTGAAGCATGGTTGCCTGATGCATGCAAATTTCTATTGGCCCTCCCTAAGACTTTTAAAAATATCTTATTGTCCTTACAGAAATGTACATATTGAATACATACTGAATTATTTTAGAATGTCATAATTTCTGCTATAAGCATACACCTTAATGGGCGTATTGCAAAAGATAGACATTTCCAATATTTCAAACATGTTGAAGTCTGCATTTTGTCTCCAATGTGGTGGTGGTGATGAAAAAACTGTAATCACAGATTTAATCAATTTATTGTGAGGAAATTAACATAAAGACATTTTCTGACCTTCTAATTTACTACATTGTATCTTCTCAAACGACACAAAATTTGCTTTATTTCATATAGGAGTGTTTCTGGCCACGATACTATTTTGAGGAAGAAAGAATTGGCATGTGTAATTTGTACTGCATTTCTTATATCTCAGATCTGTTAGTAATGCCATTTCTCTTGTGCCATGGGACATGCCAGAGGAGCAAACTACCTTTGTATGTGTTCTGCATTGTTTATGCATTCCTCTCACACGCTTACGTGTCCTCATATGGCCAATTAGTCCTTGCTGCTCCCCTTTGCCTGATAAATCATGGCTCTGTCCACTAGTGACACTGGTACTAATGTGAATGTAGTTCTGCTGCTGAGCTGGGCCTTGTAGAACACACTGTAAAAAACGTGAAGTGTTTGACCTGTGACAAAAGCCTAGAGAATTGTATTTGAAAGCAAAAAAATACTGTTTGAAAGAGGAGATAAAAAACTGATTAATGTGATGAGTGAAAAACATTCTTCTGGATGTTTAACAATCACGGTACATTCCTTTTCATTGGTTTAAATGTAACCTCAAAATAACATTCCTTATTCTAGCACTTGGTTTCTGTACTTCTGTGAAATTAATGGTCTAGTACACACTAAAAAATCTGGCCTCAGCCAGTTACATCAGACCCCAAAATAAAGAAATGTTGTTTAGGGTTTTTCAAGAAAATAAAAACATCTTTAAGAAGAATTTATTAACATTTTACAATGGAAAAATCAGTTAAGTTTGAATCAAATATGTGATATCCAATGGGAACCAGTGGCAACTGAAGGCAGAGGAAAATAATATCACAATAAATAAATAAAAAATGTGAAGGATTGCTATGGAAACAGTAAATGAGAAGTTATAAAGCAGAGAAGATTGTTAAAACACGCTAAGGACATCAGAGAGTTGTCTGATAAGTAAGCTGACAAGGATATGGGTAAGAGGATGGTGTTGCAGCAAACTAAGAATAAAATAACAAGGATGTAAAATCGTGAGTAACCATGTTGGCAAAGTAGCAACATTCAAAAAATATGTTTGTATTTCTTTTAGAGGAAAAAGTCCTTTGTATTCAAATCAGAAGAGACAAGGGATGTACTTCCAAACCTCTTAGTAACCAAACAAGATGTTATTAATATCTGTGAGGCTCTGATGGTTTATAGCCCAGTTCCAAGAAGATGCTTGAAAGACTTCAGTGGCTGCTGAAAATCTCAGTCTGAGAATGATGGTTCTCTGGGAATCATCACCGGGCAGGAAGGTGATATTTTTAAGTGTTCTGTGAGATTTGGGACATATCTGGGCAATATTGAGTACTTTTTTCAGTGATATGAAAGAAATTGTAAAATCATTACTGATGTGCAAGTGTCGCTAAAGTATTGAAATAATAAAAGTATGGCAAGGCAGGGACAGGGAGCTGTTCGTACTACTTGGTAAGCTGGGCCCATTAAATGAGCAAAGTACTCTTTAAAGTAGCCAAAGTTATTTGTTTAAAAAAACTGGAAATGCAGGCCAGAGTGGACTGCATTATGGAAAGCAGCTACTCTGGAAAAGATTTAGATGTTGGTGAATAAATAATTCAGATTGATCTTCTGCTGTGATGCTGTGGCACAAAGAGCTAATTCAGTCTTTATGAATCTAAACAGGAATGGTAGATGGTAGGAGGAGGTGATTTTACTTCTGAGCGTGGCACTGATGAAGCTGGTACTGAAATACTGGATCTTCTTCTGGTGTCCACGTTTTGACCAGGGCTTTAAAAATGGGATAGGTTGTAAAACAGGCTGAATATGTTAAGTTAGGGCTCAAGAAAATGCCTGAAAAGAAAAGTAAATCTTTTTAAAGGTACCAAAAAGAATGTTAGTTATATATAAATACCTTCATAAGAAGAAAGTGCTAGCTATTGAAGATTTTTTTTTTATTGCTGCAAAGATACTAAAATTAGAAGTAAGATCTATTATTAATAGATGGGAACATCATTTGAACACAACAGCAAGAAAAAGGAGTTCTCTGTCTTTCAGAATATCAAAACTGTAAAACTTTAAAAAGTTTTCCTTTAACTGGTTGCAAGCTGTTGGACTCAGCATGCGATAAGTGAGGGAATATGCTGGTCTGCGAATAGTCACGTCTAGAGAATGCTGCTTTCTTGGCTTAAAGTATATGAATATTGAGCAGTTTTTGTTCCTTATAATTTGATAAATCACAAAAGGTCAACATTAGCTCTGGACAAACGTTTTGTAATTGTTTGTCCTGAGAATTACAGCAAAAGTATTGTAATTGTAGTATTAAAATGTTTATTCAGGACAGTTAAAAAAGTAAAAGCAGGTATATGGAGAGGTGGCTTGGGAATATAACCTGGATATTTATTGACTTCAGAGTAAAAGAAGAATTTGAATAAGCTCTTCTAAAAAAGATTCAAGCCACTTAATGCTCATTTGACTTAACTTCAGGGATTGTAGTGCCAGCAGAATGGATGAAACATTTTTCCAGGAAGGGACAGTGTAGTAACATAGTAATTTATAGTATTAAATAGATGCATCGAAGTGTGTGGACATGAGGACTACTCTAGAAGGAAGATAATTCCTGGATGCCAGTAGTTGAAATCTGCACGTATCTTGTTGCTGCCATTATCAGTACTAGATGATTACCGATTTTGCTGTTGTTTAAGAAGTAACAGATTAGCGTACTGAATTGATTTACTTCAGTGTCTGTGAAGATACTAGTGGCTAAATACCTTAAGCTGTTTGAGGGATGACAAAGATGTTGGGAAAAAAATTCATCCTTATTGACTGTTGTGACACTAAATGAGGTTGAGATATTCTTCTTTCCCCCTTTAATCACTCTGTCCCTTCCATGCTCTCTTCTTTGTCAGTACGTTGTCCAGCCTAGCCATTAGATTCCGACTGTCCTCCAGGTTGTGTCTGGGATGAGTGGAATTTCTTGCATTTCAGTTTATTCACATGTAAAGTGGTTGTGAGAGTTTTTATTTCACTGTGAGTCTTCGCCACTTAATATTTGGTAGAGAAGGAGAAAGTGCTGTTAGTTTATCATTAATGGAAACTGCCATGGGTAAGACAGGGAAAGGATTTTAGTTAAAATAGTTTGTGCTAGGCATTTTATTCTGAGTGGGTGTATAGTCCATAGCCACACTATAGTTTGCTGCTTTTCTTATTGACATCTCAAGAGTCTTGTGTGCCGTGGTTCAAAATGTGATCAAAGATACACAAGAAGGTGGAATTTGGTGATGAGTATGGCACAGGAAGAGTTCTGGTGGAAAAGCCTTCTTGCAGGAAGACAGATATTTAGCCTCCAGAGGAAAGTTCACAGGGTATTGCTTTTTACTGATCTTATTTCTGGAATTCATCTCTATTAAATAGTCCTGTAAATTCTTTCCTGGTCATGTTCATAACGTATCTCTTTGCACAGGATTTTCCTTAACTGTGTACTGTTTCTTTCATGTCTGTTGCATTTGCACTTTTCTTATCCCATAAGAAGACACTGATTTCTCATAGATGGAAAATGAAGTGAGGCAGTTAACAGTGTAATCAGCAAACATGGTCGGGATGTACAAATGCCTGTTATAAATAATCTCTTCTCCTCACCTTTCTCCTCTCGCCAAAATAGAATCCTTTGTACCAACTTGTGCTCCCTGTACGCTTTTTTTGGGTAAGTTCCTCTGGAATTAACAAGAGGAACTGACCAACTCTTACCATGTTAGGGCCAACACTGTGTATTGTCTCAGTCACAAAAAAAAGTTTGAGTAAGGAAAGTGGCATCCACACAGCATGGCTGAACTCTTTAATTTATTGTCCTAAGGGATGCTGCTAGATTCTACAAGGCAGTATTGGGAACATTTTCTTATGCAGCTGACTAGGTGGAAATGTTAAGCACTTCTGTCATACTAATGGGCCCCCAGTGGGGAATTGCTAGGTCTTTGGTATGAAATATCTCTGAAGTAACTTTAGTATAGTGTATTGGAATTTAGCTACACAGCTGAGGCTCGGTACATTCCTCTCATTGGCTGCCTCTTAAGAGGATACAGCAAAACAGACAATTTTGAAGGAAACTTTTGTCTCAGCAACCAGGCAAAGTGGCTTTTTGCAAGAATATCCTCCTCTTTGTTTTGCTTAGCTTTTTTCTTTTTTTTGGCCAATTTCATAAACACTACCTGGAATACTCTGTGACTGCCAGCGTACTTCCAGATGATGCCCACATGGACACTCAGGCTAAATTTGAAATGCTTTAAAAGATTGTTATAGAGTTCTTGCACGTCCTCTGCTTCTCAAATTATTGTTACCCATCTTTATTTAATGCTCAAACTATACTGTAAAAATGTACTCTGCAGTAGCAAGTTACTGTCAGTGAGTGGGTCACTGTCTGTCCTAAGAGGCTTACTGATCAAACGGAAAAATGAGATGCGAGATGATGGTGGAGACTGACCATGGATTTGGCAAGCTTTTTAACTAAATAATCAAACTTTTTAAAGTTGAATGGAAAAGTTCCCTATTTCAACCCCTGACTTCATCATACATCTGGTAAGGCTCAAGTTTTGCCCAAGTATAGCTGGGAGACATCACTGAGAAGTTCAGAGGCTGAGGGAAATGCTGTTGGCAATTCCAATATGTAATACTCCATCTTGTTCATGGCATTTTCCCAGCAAGTCATTGGAGAGCCAGTGTTCTGCTGTTAGAGCTCTAACATGAAAATAGAAGAGTCTTTAAGCACGATGCAGTTCAAAACCAAAATACCCTCCAACCATAGAAAGACCTCAGACCTTACCTTCTGAAACTTCCTCCATTCTTGTAAAAATTTAGATAGATGCTTTGATCCTTCTCAGATAGAAGTCTTCCTGATTTGATTTTGAAGACCTGTTGGTTCTGATAGAATGAAAGGTAGATTTGTTTGCAATTTATTCACGTACTGTACATTCAGAAGTATTGCTGAGAAGTAGCTTTACTGTCACTGGCAATATAGTGGGGGACTAACACTCATATTACTACCCTCATCAAATAGACAGGGGACGTTAGCCATAGAGAAGAAACAGGAGGATTGTTTTTTCCTATGAGAAATTTGCCCAACAGCACAAGTCAAACAGTAGCCATTGATGTCACTGAAAAAATTATGGTTGAAAGGATTGAAGTTGCTCTGTTAACATTTAGCCAAAACTATAGTTTCTGCACAGAGAAAAACATTCTGTTTCAGCATATAAATTGACAAGCAAGTTCTGGAAGAGACATGAGTGGAAAATCAGCGGGAAAATATAGTTAAGAAACAAAAGTCCTAAACTGCTCTAACTGTGTGAATGTTACCTGAACTAACTGAGGCCAGGATAGAGGCAAATTGTCCACACTTCCAAGTATTCATAGTCCTAGCAAGATGTTTGAAATAAACCTTCTCTGTGGTGTCAGAAGGCTTTTGTGTGCTCCAGACAGGGACATGCTGTGGAAATCCGTATGCTCTTCCTACCAGCCACAGCACTGTCATTTTTTGCTCTTACTGCACTCCTGCACTGTAAAAGATCACAGATCCCCTTCAGCCAAGCTCACCTTTTTATCATTGAAAAAGAGCTTGCAAACATCCCAAAAGCCTGTCCCTGGCTGCTCCTCTTCTATAGGGTTCTGGTGCACTAACAAGGACATACCTTTACAAAGTTTATCATGATACAAAGTTGGCAAGATCAAGCACTCAAAATTGGGAAATTCCTTGGTCCTATTAACTTGGCTAGGTCTCCCAAGCTGTAAATTCAGAGATAAACCTTAATAAGCAGTACTTCTCTTTCTGGGGAACATTAACCATAGCTTGATAAAACTTGCATATACAAGGGAAATGAAAACTATCCTAAATGTACTTCATTGCTTAATTAAAAGTGGAATTTGCTGAATTCTGCATGTTTGATCTTGAAGGCGTACTATTGCACTCATGCTATTCTTTGTGTTGGATGTTTCAGAGTTACATTTTTGCTCAAGAAAAGAAGATAAGGTGAAAGTAAATGATCCATGTATGAGTTCTCTTGACTTTACCCATAGAGCTTGTGAATCCTTTGGACCAAGAAGTCCATCTTGGGTGATCTGCAGGTGTAATGCATAAATGGCACTGGGTTATCCTCTGAGATTTAATGTGAGTTTTACGACATTCTTCATTTTAAGAAGGGAAACTGCTTGTCATTTGGGAGGAAATCATGGCAAACCCTAATTCCTAGATGGAAGTCTACCTGCCTAATGTTATTTTTTGTTATTTTAAAAAATCCAGGCTGTGTAATCATGTAGTTTTAACCAAGTGCTGTAATTATTTGGTTTACTGAGTAATTTGTATCACTATAGCATCTTCACAGAAAAATAGGAGAGCACTCTGCAAGCTTCAATTAAACTCTGTGACACCTCTGAGATGGAGCCAAGTCCTGTTCTCATTCTTCAAATTGGGAAAATAATGCACAGACAAATTGATGGTGCTGTTCCTTGATACACATCTTTTACCACATAGCCACCTAAAGATGTTTCTGTTCTCTCTCTGCCCAATGATTCCTTCAGCTGTGCCAGTTCAAGTGTTTGCATAGTCTTATACTTAAATAGGATTCATTCATAAGCAGTATGTATTTGTTTTCCTAATCTACTTCATTTTTTCTGATTGGGGCACAGCCCCACATAGTGCTGAATTGGCATAATTAAAGGGAAAATAACCTATGAGGAAAGAGTCTCTTAAACCAGTGCACCGTAGGTTAATTAGTTGTGCCATAGATGAATGATATTGGATCCCAATGAAGTTAGCAACAAAACCTCTGTTGGTTTCATCATTGCAGTTTTTGCCAGTCTTCAGAAAGGCCAAAAAGAGAAGCAGCTCTCTGGATGCTTACATGCAAAAAACAACCCCTGTTTCTTCCCTTAATGAACAAACCCCTTATTCTGGCCATAGCCTGCTGCTTGCTGGCTTGCTTGTACACTAATAACATAAAACCTAAACATTCTCTAGTTGGAAAAAATAGTTCTTTTTAATCTGAGGATTAAATCACTAATCACGTGCTATTAAATCACAGATTATTAAATCACTAATCGCAGATATTAAATTATGTCACATCCTAAACAAAGTAAGTAACACCAAGTTTGTATTAAGAAAATGAGATGTCAAAAAGGTGGCTCTGGGAAAGAGTTGTAAAAAAACCAATAAAAAACCAAAGTTATGATAAAGTTAAGATTTTCAGTCATGCACAAGACAGCAGTTTCAGTGTTAGCTTTAATTCTGTACCTCTGCATCTATACATCATCATAGAGTTCCTCAATATATCTTTCATGGTCTTCAAGCTGTTTTGACACCCTTGCAAAAACAGACTGGTTTAATGCATTTTTTTCAGCCATGAGGATATTCTTCCCTGGCTCATCTTTTATCTGCAAATGGGTTTGCTTACTATAATGATGGGAAATAATTGTCTCTCTGAATTAGAGTAATTTCTTTCTGTGGTGCTCATCACAGAATCTGTTGCATCAAGCTGTAAAGTAAAAAGGATTTTCTTATCCCTCCTTTCACATGCAGGAAACAGAGACTAAAGCCAAACATTTTTTGCAAGTGACCACCCTGAATTAACTCAGCCTGAGCACCAATAGCTCTAAATGAATTTCTGCAGATTTCAATTTGTTTGTTGTGGCATGAAGAGTATCCTGCAAGAGTAGAATTCAAACTGCTTTTTAAATTTCATTTTATTTTAAGGCTGACAGAGGATTATGGCTTTTACTTAATTTCAAGCCAGGCATTTGAACCAGAAATTAAGAAGTGAAGGTCTCTTCACATCCTTATCGGTACCTGTGCGCCAGGCAAGCTGTTTCACAAAAGTCTTAAAAGTCAAGTGTGTGGCAAACAGTTTAACTTTTTTTTTTTATTTTTGTTCACTGTGCCTGTCTGCATAGCTACATTTTTTTCTTGAATTTACAGCTTCTGTCAGTCCCGTACTTTTAAGAGGCAGTTTAGCTGATTTAGGAAGTGAATCAGTAGATTTAATGGACTACACTGATCGTACTTTAAACAGCTAATTTTCAATATCCTTTGGGCTATTTGAGACAAGCAGGAATAGTGGTGCTGGTCTGATCTGATTACATTTCATTGTAGTCTCCAATGATTGACTATTTAGTATATTTGAATTGGGAGAAAAAGCTTTTTGGTTTTTAGACTGCCAGTTCATATGGATTTCAATTTAGTAAAAGCTGGAAGTAGTTTACCATCTTTATGCGATATCTCCATGAAGTTAAGTGGGCAGAGTCCAGGTGGCTAAAAAGAAAAAGAGAAATAAAATAAGAAATTAAAAAGGCCCAACCAGTTTGAATGAGAGAGGTTGGCTTCATCTGGGAGCAGAACTAGCTGCTTGCCTGAATTCTCGCTGTACAGCTCAGGCAGTCTGAAGGAGCTGTGTAACTTCGCAGCTTGTGCTGCACCTAATCAATAGAAGGACTGTCAGTTTGGTCTTATTCTCGGCATTAAGATTAATTTAAAATGTAGCCTACATTGGCCTACATCTAATGTAGCCATTTATTCTCGGATGATACTGCTGTAAGAATTCTCATGTCGGTGACCAAGCAGGTTAGGTTTTATTTAGTTGTATGTGAGGTAGTGCTGTAGTTTAATGCTGGCTGGCAGCTAAACACCACACAGCCGCTCACTCACTCCCCCCCAGTGGGATGGGGGAGAGACTTGGAAGAGTAAAAGTGCAAAAACTCGTGGGTTGAGATAAAGACAGTTTAATAGGGAAAGCAAAAGCTGCGCACACAAGCAAAGCAAAACAAGGAATTCATTCACTACTTCCCATCGGCAGGCAGGTGTTCAGCCATCTCCAGGAAAGCAGGGCTCCATCACGCGTTAATCGTTACTTGGGAAGACAAAATGCCATAACTCCAAACGTCTTCCCCTCCCTTCTTCTTCCCCCAGCTTTATATGCTGAGCATGACGTCATATTGTATGGAATAGCCCTTTGGTCAGTTGGGGTCAGCTGTCCCAGCCGTGCCCCCTCCCAGGTTCTTGTGCACCCCCAGCCTCCTCGCTGGTGGGGTGGGGTGAGAAGCAGAAAAGGCCTTGACTCTGTGTAAGCGCTGCTCAGCAGTAATGAAAACATCCCTGTATTATCAACACTGTTTTCAGCACAAATACAAAACCCCACACTAGCTACTGTGAAGAAAATTAACTCCATCCCAGTCAGAACCAGCACAGGTGGATACATGTGAAAATAGCTATACAGTAGGAAAGCATTGCAGAACAGATTTTCGGGTCCCGTTTCACTGGTGATACGCCTTCTTATGCTTATCCACATGCAACAAGAGTCCTCTATTCTTTCAAAACTTGACAGCATCAGTTTAGAAAATTGGATTGTCTAATCATGCGGCCTTCTGATCACTGAACAGATACCTGTCCCGTAAACTACTAATTTTTGCAGATACTGTGATGTGCCAGTAAGGAAGGTGCTTTCTTCTTGAATTGCAGCAAGGTACCAAACACAATCATTATACATGACACAAAATGTTAATGATCTCTATAAGTATAATGAGAATAAAAAATAAAAATACAGTCTCTCTATGTATTCATTAGAATCTTTAATTCTTTATATTTTAATTGACAAAAATTAACTCTGTCAATAGATCTCATCTGTTCTGTAGTTTGAGGCAATGCCATTTACTGTACATAACCCTTGGCTGTTTTATTCTGTCAGTATATCACAGTATGTTTTCCAGGTACCTTTATGCTTTCCATTGGAAACTGCCAAAATACTTTCTTGTACTGGTTTGTTTAGATTGTATAGTTTTGAAATATTTCCCATTTTGGATAAACCTCCTCTCAGAAAAGCCTTTGTGAAATTTCAGGGGCAGATTAATATGAATTTTTGGTAAAGATCTCCAGTATGCATGTCTCTTTTGATAGACTTCTTTATGTAGCCTATCTTTAGATACTACACGTTTTCTTGTATATATTTTAAATGTTGATTCTTGTTCAGACTTTAGGAGCTGAGCACCTTTGGGAATAGTTTAGATCCTCACAGCTGTGTGGTACCTTTGTGTTTAATAAAATCAGTGTGCTTCCCTTCTGTTAAAGCACAGGGTTATTTTCAGTGTCGTTTCCTTGAAGCTTCCAGTAGAATCAGATGTTAAATTCTGAATTTGCAATCAGAGTGGATAGTTGCTGCTGTGTGGGATGATGGGTACCTTCCCTCCTTCTCCCTCCTTCCATGTCAGCTCAGATCCCTTCCAGCTGAAATGAAGCACCAGCTAATCATAAGATGTATAAAGTAGTGAAGACAATTCTTCAGAAAGACCTATGCCAACTCCACTGTATAAAAAATTCAGTTGCTCCTACCTTGTGTAAGTCTGCTGTGTTCGTGCATGTGTTCTCATATATCTTCTGTTGAATGTTGCCTAATTTCTTTTGATACCTGACTAACCTCAATGCAATTTCCTCAATTGTAGAAGTGGTGGAAAACTTTTACATAACATGAACTAATAGCAGCAGGTCTGTTCTGTTCTAGCTGTTGAATTATTCTGCGACTATTATTCAAGTCCCTCAGTATTTGCCATTTATTTGGATGATTGATGGCAGGCAAATTAGACCAGAGGCTCAGGGCAGGGTTAAGTATTTTCTGGTGTATTTTTACAGCATTTGCTGAGATGAGGCCCTGATCACAAATCAGAGGTTTAAATCCCACTGCAGTACATATCATTAACGGTATGTGGTGTTGCCCTCTTCAGTAGCATGCAGAATAGCCCTGTTTCTGGCAGCGGTGCAGACCCCCTCCTCAGTCTCCTGTTGGCAGAGCCCTGTTGTGTCTGATGTACGGTTCCAGACTGCAGGCTGGTATGTGAGACTTGAGGTCTGTGTCTGCTGGGAAGGGACTTCTATGCCTCTGCCAGTGGGACTGTGAAAATGCAGTATATGTTTGTCTTCTTCATATGCAGCACTTGGTAGGTGAGGTCAGAAGGGCATCTGTTCTTCATTTTTGTGTGCCTCTAAGGCTAGATAAATACTGCAGTCATTGGTACTTCTGAGTGGGGATGATAGGAATAGGCAAGGAGGTAATTAAAATCTAGATAGCTTTTAAGTGTCTGGCAGTTCAGCCAGTTAGCATATCTCATGCATGACTTAGCGAGAGACCTATCTGTGATGGTTGAGTGCCATGAGAAACTAGGCAGCAGAAAGCATCGCATACCTCTCTCAAGTTAAAACCACATGTGTTGAAGGGGATTGCACTGTCACTGTCTCTGTTTGTGCTAGATAATTCATCTTTTCCAGCATGCTTTGTATCTGTGCTGACAGGATACTTCAGGTCGCTAATTAGTAATCTTCTGTTTGAGCTATACCAATGTTTATCACTCCTACTACTTCAGTACTTGGCAGACTTGCAGTTGAAGAACAGATCCAGAAAACAAGGAGAGAAGAAAGAAAAAGTGAATACAAGATATCTTCAGTTGTGTTCAGATGCTATAGTGCTTCCTGTCGTACATGTTATTTTATCTTTTGATAGGCAGATGCAGGAATGCCCACCCTAGTCATTTATGTAGCTATATGGATAACTCCCAAATTTTTTTTCCTTGTTGTGGAACTTCTCTTGCAGGGTAGATGAAAGTTCATCAACCCAATGGTGATACTGAATTTCTTTTGCAAAAAGAAAACAGTTTAGAATAATACATACTTTAAATCATGGGGCTGTCAAGGTGACACTGTTATTTTTGCTGTTTGTCTGCAGAAGCTGGAAAAGTCTGACTTGGATAAATGGGAGAACATCAGAGGACCCAGTCTGTGGGAAGATTCCAGGACTGTTCAGAAGCAACGGCGGGAGGCTCTCCGTCTCAAGACAGAGTGACTGAGCAAGCCTACTTTGGTGCCTCTGCCAAAAAAAAAAAGTCTCAGGCTGGACTGTCTTATTTTTTAATTCAGTGTCAGGAACAGACATGGGAGGGGGGCATTGCACTGAGCAATTCATGCTGGTGTATATATAAGTAACTGTGAGTTCAATCCAAAAGGCATTGTATTATACGAAGCTCTTCGTTTGCATCCATTTGCATAGAGTTCCACAGGCTGTATATATGAATTCTCAATTAAAAAAATAGCTGATTATTCTACTGAGAATATCCCATTGTTTTTCAATCCCTATCATTCAAACTGAGATGCTTCAGCAAGGAATAACATTTCAGGAGTCGCTTGTCAGTACCAGAAGTTGTTGTCCTAATGAGAACAACAGTGCTGTCATCTAGATGTGTGTGACCAGATAAATGCTGCTTCAGGGAGCCCCTGCATGACTTCAGGCTCTTAAGCTTGGAAGGGACTCCACAGACATATGAGCTGTTCAGAACAGTGAGTCCATTTTTGGCTAAATAATATTCTTGTGTTTCATTTCCAGGAACTTGACTGCACAGAGGCATGTACAGAGTGTCAGCTGGTAATTGGTCAAATAACATTTGTTTAGCTGTGGTTAGATTTTTGCGATTAGTTTATTGATACCTTCCTGCAGGCAGAACCTTTGCACTGGAACGTCTCAGTTTAAGTTGGAAGAATTCTTCCTCACTGAGAGCTGTGCTGTTTCTTTGGGAGCAAGTATTGTAGCAGAATCTTCTTGAACCACTATATAGTGGCAAAGCTCATCTTACATATATTATTACATGTATATTTGTGCATGTGCACAGAAATTTTTTATCTTTTGATGAATTCTTCTGAAATGCTTGTCTTTTTATATTTGTCTTTGTGTGCTAAATGTTTGCTGTTAGAGGAAACCATGCTAACATTCAGGACCCTTCTGCTGAGAAAGTTCAATGAAGAAGCATCTAGTCAATTTTTCAGATGAAATGAAGCTTTTGATAAGGTGTTACAGCAGACGTGTAGAACTCCTCTTCAGGGGAATGGAGTAGTAGAGCACAGGTTAACAGTAGATTCTAGTTTCAAAGCATTCAGTGACACCTATACGTAAATCCTTTTGGAACTGTCTTTGGAAGAGGTGTGGTCTTATTCCTCTCTGCAAGACGTGTCAAATGCAATCTAAATGTCCTTTTGGACACTTTATTTAGGGCAGCTTCCTCGTTCTCATGTAAATCTTCAGCACTTAATTTTCTTCAGTCTCTCAGGAAGAATAATCAACACTGATTTTTAAGAGAGTTGTAAAGCAATTCATAAAGCATTACATGAAATATCTTAGTCATGTTTTTTTCATGTTTTCTTCTGATAGAGTTGCAAAGACCATCAGAAAGTGTTGCATGTTATCTGGAACAAGGCTGGAGCCGTGTGTTTCTGTGTTTCCCTGTTCAATATCATGTATATCTTTGGTTCTAAATAAATGTATTAACAAATTAAACCAACCAGGAGAGGAACAAGAGGGGCAATGAAAGAGTGAGGTAATCATAAACGCCTTTGGGAAACAACTTAAAAACTAGAATATGGAGGTATTAAACTGTGCTAGACCTAGACAAGAAGGAAATTGGTTTAATTGTTTTGTCATTAGTTTTACCTAAAAGATAAAACAACATTCGTAGGCAAATAAGATATAAAATAGGACAAATAAGGAGTAATTAAAACTGCGTACCTTGTTAAGCATTTTTTCAACTCTTAAATTCAAATTCTGGTGCAGTTCCACTGACAGCAGCCAGATTGATGGCTCAAAGGACATCGATGTATTGACTACACTGACAGAGTATTCTCTGAGTTAGGGCTCCTGCAGCATCACCGCTACTGTTATGCTACTAGCTGGACTAGTGGAAATGTTTCTTTACATTCCCTGATATAGACCCATCTTGTGTGGACTCTGCAAATTCCCTATGTCTTTTCCAGGGGATGCACATCTTCCTTTTCCCAGCCTTAACTGAAGGAGAGGGGAAGTTGCCATTGCTTTGCATATGGAGAGGCCTGATCAGCTCCCAGTCTTGCAACATTGGCTCACAAGATGGACCAACACTACCCCTAGACTAAACACATGGCTTTCTAGGAACAATGTGTAGGAAAAGCTACCCCTTCCCCCAGGGGAAGAAGCAAAGATATTTCTCTTTCATGAAGCCCTTAGGCTTATCAGTTTTCTTGATGAACAAAACACTCACTGAAATATCCTGTGTATTTTTAGTAATTTGATATCCCGCAAAGACTATTTTGGGAATGGTCATCTTATTTCAGCAGGTCTGGAATGAAGTTGTAGATAATTACTTCTATGAAGAATACTTTTTATGTCATAACTTAGGACCCAGTTTTAGTTGGTTGCTTGCTGGTTGCAGGGTCCCCCCACCCCTCCCTTTTTTATAGGCACTAAATTTCCTGTGCTTTCTGAGGGCGTATTCGTAACTACCTTTAAAGTGGCATCTCTAGAAAGTGATGGATTTATCTTAGCATCTCTGAGAAACACTGACATGCAGTTGGAAAACTTTCCAACTTGCCCTTCTCTTCAACTTCCCTTTTAAGAAACAGCCCATACCTATTGACAGGCCACTAAAAAAAATTTCCACCTTCTTTTTTTTAATGCTGTTGACTCATTTATGAATTAAAAAAACCTCAAACCAACAATAACTTTTGGCAGGTACAAAAGCTGTAGTTTTCATAAAATGGGGAGAGCTGTTTCAGCAATTTCTCTTTATTGCCATGCACTTGGACAATGGCTTCATGTTTTATGCTGTGCTTTTCTTAGCCAGTGAATTGGAAATAATACTTATGAAAGGCGTGTTGAGAGTCAATTATTAAGTCTCTTAAGTTGTCATGCATCCTAAAGTAGAAGGCACTCTAGAAATGTGGAGAATTATAGTTCACAACACTAGCAAGAGAGGCAAACTTCAGTTGGTTCAGGACTCATGTTTAGTTTGGCTGTTTATTTCAACTATCCTTTTGAAAGCCATGTTACAGCATTTCTGGTTATCTCTAAGGCACCTGGGGACAACCTTGTTGAATTCCTGAATTGTTATTCTAAACAGCTGTGGCTGGCGGGGGTCAGAGGTAATTAAATGCAATTGTCAGTCTGAGACACTGAATGACATTTTTGCATCCTCTTTGGTTACTGGCATATACCGGTCTGAAAGGAATGAAAACAAGGCTTTAGTGAGAGGTGTGAAGTATTAAAGGGGTAAAAGAGAGCACTGAAGAACCCAGATCTTGTTGTCAGTGTTGCTGAAATTAGAAATAAAAGAAGGAAGTCAGCTAGGTGTCTGTGAGTGTGTGGACTGAAAAATCAGTTTCAAAATCCCTGTTTTGACATAGAATCATAGAATGTCCTGAGTTGGAAGGGACCCACAAGGATCACTGAGGCCACCTCCTGTCCCTGCATAGGGCAGTAGAGGAGAAAGTGTTTATCTCTCAAAGAAACTGTGACAAGGTTGGTCTCTGGGATCTTCCATAACAAGAAAAGCAGTAGGGCATAGAAGCGGAGGGAATCTGGGGCACCTGTCTCCAGGAACAGGGAGAGCTCAGTGTTGCAGCAGTGGGTATCCGGCTGGATGGTTCCCAGCGGCAGCTATCTGCAGCCCAAAGTGCTAACCAGATCTTTGTATGAGATCAGCCCTGTGGATCTTGAATTCTCTTATAGCACTTTGAATGTGCAGACTCGTGGATGGCCCAAAGAGAAAATGCTCAATATCTTAGTTCAGCTGTAACACAGATGAAGGAGAGGCTTAGTGAAAGCTGTAGCTACTGTGATCCACAAAAGGTTTCAAAACCTGCTCAATAGCATAGCAGTTGAATTTCAAAGCTCCTAAATACATCTGGATGAGCAGCTGGGTGTTAAAAACTTTTAGAATCAGGATGCAGAGAACAATCTTGCCAATAGTGATCCTCCAAGATTTTGAAAATGGCTCCAGCTACCCAAAAAAGGTAGGTTATGGCATAGTAAGAGAGGAGTGATAGGAGTTTTAGACCAGAATATAGAATGCAGAAACTTCTGAAAAACAACTTAAACATACCCCATCATCAGCTGGGGACCAATGCCAAAAAGCAGAGGGAGAAATCCATTTCTTCACAGAGAAGCAGCAACTTGGAGTGATCTAAAGGTCACTGTTCATTGGATGTTTTACATGGACACTTTTTGTTTAACTGTATGTGCATGTGTATAGGTGAAACTTCAAGCAGTAGGTTTCACCTTCTGAAATAACTACACAGGCCCTTGTACTTCTTGATGATCTTGCATTTGCTCTGAGTTGCTATGTTTGAATTTCCAGCACAAGTCCAGGGCAAGTTTCAGTTTTACAGCTTCTATTTTCTAGAGGCTTTTCTTTCTGTAAGAAATGGGAAAGCCTAATATTGTCCTTTGGTACTAACTAACTGCTTTATGTCCACTGGAGAAAAATAAGAATAAAGAAACAGAGAAAAGAAGGGAATGATCTGAAGTCTTAGGGAAAGCAGAATAACTATTTTTACATGAAGATGGTCACAGAATTTTCCATAAACTTTTATGTTTAAAAAGGCTGGTTTTTGTTCTGTGTTTTCAGTGGAAAACCTCTTTTCATCCTTCAGTGGAGTAAGATTCACAAAAAAATTTGCACTCTATTTTAGACTAGCTAACTAGGAGGTTTCAATCAAAGGAAGGTAATTGCTCACAGTTAGGCCTTCTTTTCCTACAAGGACTTGCAGCCAGACCCAGCCAACACACAAATAGTCTCTAGACTTAGAAACAAAAAATCCATGCAGATGTTTTTCTTAAACTTTTCCTCAGCCCAGGAGACCAAAGCAGTCTTTCATACCACTGGAATCGGACCGACCATATTTTCTTGTTGAACATGTGCTTTAACTGCATGTTTAACTGTCTTGCTTAACACAGACAGGCAATTAAAGTTTCACCCTCACCATCTCCATACTGCTTGGGAGGTGTGTTAAAATTAAATTCAACCAAAGCAGCAGCTGGTAGTGCTGCAGAAAGGGCATGTAAAATACATTGCAAATGTGAAAAGAAAAGTAGAGTATGTGTCATAGTCGCAGGTCATTTGTGAAAGAAAAAAAAACAAACCACAAAAGCCAGAAATAAGGGAGCACTGTGTATTACCAGTGCCTCTGTAGAAGAAATTTATGCACCATACTTGGAGGCTGGCTTGATGTGCTTCAGTTGATGGAAAAATGACCATACTTATTTAAGATGTCTTTTTCAAGGTAGTTGATGAGATCCTTGATGTTCAATACCAACTCCATTGTGCTGTTCAGTACCAAATCCATTATGGTATCAACCTCAAGGAAGCCCAGTGGCTCCCAGGGGTACAGCTTAATCCCAGGCAGGATCGGGGTAAATCCATCTCTCTGCCCTACACAGCCAGTTTCCTCTTTCTGTCCTGTCTTCCAGTGTTCTTCCTAAAAAGTAACAACTCAGTCTCTGAGCTGCTCTTTTCTAATGGAGCTGGCTTTAAAATGTCACCCTCTTTTTTTTAAAGTTCATTGTCTACCAAGAATTGGTTTCTAAATTAATTTGAAGATGTCCTGTAAAATGTAAGCTCAGAAACATAGACCCAGTATTCTATCCCCTTAAGTATGACACCCAGCATACACGGGGTCTCTTTACCTTTAGATACACAATGCTGTGCTCTCTATTTTATGTACAAAGGAAATTAAATGTACTTTTTTCTTTAAAAGTCGAGATCTTCATCCATCACCAGCTGTCAGTTCCTAATAATGTTGCCCAGAGAAGTGTTATCTGTGATTTAGTGGCTTTAGTGGACTATCTTTTGTTGAACAGAGGACAGCAGAATAAAATTTCAGCTTAATATAGCTCTTTTCATACTCCTGAATAAACAGAGGAAAAGAGGAGAGCAAGAGCAAAGAATCTTGGGTGCCAGGCTCAAGTTTCTTCTGTTTTGCAATAGATAGGGCATTTTAAGAAGGAAAAGGAAGGAAAATGAAAGTGAAAAAAAAGGAAATAAGAGAAAAGAAGAAATGTGGAAAGAAAAAAGCTTAGGGACAAAAATAGTAATAGAAAACAGAGTGTTCTTTCTGGCTGGTCCCTCTGGATAGAGTAGGAAAGAAAATTGTTTCTGTCTCAGGAAAAACTTTCGAGCTCAAAAAAAACTTTTATCAAGTCAGAATGAAAAGTCAAGTATGATATTTTGCAAGCTAGTGGTTTTGGAAATACTTTTATTTGGGTGAACTGCAATGTTTTATTTTGCTTTTCATGTTTTTCCATTCCTCGTTCTTTTTCCTCAGGTAGCTTAACTCTGGAAATGAAAAACCACCACTGATCTTAAAAGCGCCTTTTTCACTTAAAAGACTGTCAGCACAAAATGTTTCAACAGTTTCCAAAACTTTTCACAAAAAGTGTTCTCAATAAGAGTGAAGATCTATCAAAATAGATTCCTCTCAATGAACAGCTTGCAAAATGTCCATCAACCAGATTAAAAAAAAAGAAAAAGTCTTGTAAAAGATCTTTTGTCAGCTGTGCCAGTCAATTCCTTAGTTAATTGGTGAACACTGGTCCTGCTTGCTGACGAGTGTGTCCCTACACACCTCTATGGCTGTATAAGCCAGCGTTCTCCCCACCAGATGTGCACACCTGCATTTGGAAAGTTGCGTGCTTGCAATTTAACAGAGGATATTGCTACTCAGTAACTCATAAGAAAAGACCTACCCCTTACTGCATCCAATATTCTGCTCTCCCAGGTAATGACATTGTAACTTTTACATAAACTGATGAAGTTGCCTCTAAAAATTAGTTCCCCTTCCTCCCTGCTTTCACTAATACTACAACCTAAATTTATTTCTGTTTAGTTCATCTTAAATAATGTCATTTTTATTAGATATTCAAACAGCATGCTCGTAAGTTGTAATATAATAAGAAGAAACCCAACATTTTTCCCAGTCTAAAAAAAGGCATTGCCCCTGTTTAAGTGCTAGGTCTAGGGTTTCCATCATTTTAAGTTACCTGTCTAGCAACAAATTGGCAATCAAAGACGGAAAGACTTTAGTCCTACTCACATTTGTATATATTTGAAGTGACTATAGTCCATCCAAATTTAGAGTAATGTCTTACCATTATTTAGCTATCCACCCCACTACAGATGCTTTTTTGCCTTGCAAACATACTGACTGGGCTGTAGATGTGATTAAACACATATTTTCAGTACAAAAGTCTGAGATTGCACATTTTTCATAATGGGCCTTTTGGTCTGTGTGCTCCCTGTGAAGTGCAAGCAGCCTTATCGGTTGTGCTGGAATAATAGACAGCAAAATCATATGTTTTATTTTTATCATCCTTTAAATCAAGATGAACTTGAGTGCAGTTTGATCAAATTTTTAAAAGTTCACCCTGGACGTGATACGGGGTTTTTTTGAAAGATTTAAAAGTGAATTATGACAGACAGTTTTGCAACTTGACTTAGGGAAGTCATTGCAGAGAAACAGCTGGGAATATTCTCAGTATGTTTCAGTTAGCTAAAAAAACCCTATATTTTAAATAATCAGAAATTTAAATGTCTTAAATGCTTACTTGCATGTCTATTTTACTGTATCTTCCATGACCAGCATAGAACATGTCCTTTTTTGTTAACTGGACTGAGGTTTCTGACTAATCCAGGTTATTCAGACTTTGCAAGAAAAAGATGGATATGGGAACCTGTGCTTTCTATGGACAGACCCAGTTGGCTGGTCCGTGATTTTGAATACGAATAGGAGGAGGAGCAGACCTTTGTCTCTTATCTTTCATCTATTCAAGAAGATTTCTTACCCCTGTAATGAATTATTCACAACAAAAATTAAAAATTGAATGGTCTTTGTCCCTTGAAGCTACACAGGGATGTGCAGTGTTATCTGACAGGTCCATTTTTCTAACACAAACTGCACATGATCTTAAAAGCGCAGATATAATTTCCTGGCGAAGCCAGATTTGCACATTACTACCTTAGATTAACCTCACTAACTTGATAAGTATCCTCTGCATGTATTATATCAGGGTCTCCCAGTTATTTATCCCTGAGGTGTCTATTGTTTTTCCCCCATCCTCTTTCCTATCAGCAAAAGGATGCACAGGATTTTCTACAGCTCCCTAAGGTTAAAAACATCAGTATTTATTCTGTCAAAAAGGATATTTTCCTCAATTGTTTTTTTAAGTTCTATTGCTGGCAAACACTGTCCACTTTAACTGCCACACATTCTATACAGTCTTTTTGCGTTTCCCTTTCTGTCTGTTCAGGTAATGCCAAGAAGCTAGCAGGAGAACAGGTGTTCGTTCTCTTCTGTGCTCTCTGCCCAGAGATACGGTGATCCAGGAACTCCTGCAGCAGTTGACCAAGGTATTTCTGTGCCTTGTTCTTTTGTCCTTGGAGAAGTTTCTGTTGCCCTCGGAGGATTCACCACTGTGCTTTCTTTGCATGAAGAGGTGTAGCAGAAGATCTGAAATTTGGAAAATACATAATACCTTAAGGTCTCTTGTGTGTTGCCATATGACCATTAAAGCTGTCTTTTAGAGGGTGTGCATTATGTATCAAATATATATGGATAGATACACACACACATATTTAGAGAGCTCCAAAGACTGCATTCTCCTTTCTGTGCACACACAGTGGAGAGCTGGAGCACAGCGTCCCTTTACAGTCAGTGGCCTGCCAAGGTGAGGACTTGCTGGGATCACCTCTGAGGGATGAGGATGATTGCCTTAGCAGGAACTGGCTCTGTGCAGTGATTGACTGCCCAGGTTATGCAACCCACTGGCATACATGATAGCTCCATAGAAGTCAAGTGTCTAGGCAGACATTAACATCAAGGCACAGGCAGACAGTGATCACCTCATTCAAAGGTAGATGTCTACCAAGGTGGGTGTTGAATTGTGCTCCACCACTTGTTCCCTTCCACTGATCTTGGAAGGCACTTAGGCAATGAGTTTTGATCACTTTGCCTTTATAAGGCTAGCTTTGGGTGAACTGGATCCCAAGAAGTCTCCTCATTTAGTGAGCAGTCTGGGCAACTCCACTTTTGGCTTTCATGGAAGTTAAGACAAAACCTTTGGATGGGTGCTTGCAAAAATAGCAAGGGCCTGTGGTGTTCTGCTAGTGCCCTCAAGCTTCTCTCTCTCAGCCCTCTGGGACAGGGTTATGGGCTCTGAATGAGTTTGAAAATTAGGGCAGCTCTGATATTGCCATAATTTTTTAATTTATTATTTCTTCTTTCTTTTGGAAAGCTGCTGAGTTTCTTGACAGCTTAAATAACGATTGTCTCAGTAAATTATTATTACAAAGATCAGCAAATGTCTTACTCTGTCACACTGGGGTTTAGATAGAAATTGCAATCCCAGCATTGCCTACTACAGAGGTAATGTATCTAAGCTACCTTTCTGAGGAGGGGAATCATGGCACAGACAAGGGGAAGTCATACTATAGACTTTCTTGGGCAGGACTGAATGCAGTCCTGTCTGCTGGATGAAATAAGCTAAGGGAATACATCTTTCCTACTTCAAAAGCAAAGTTTTGCTTAGACCGTCCTTCAGCCAGAGCTTATGTTGTATGGGCAATAAGGTCAGAGGATCCATAATCTCCTCCAAGTCAACAGGGAGCAATGAAAAGATATTTTCTGCCATTAAAGATAACCTTGTGTACAGCAAGGGGGTGAACAGTGTGGCAGCAAACTGGCCCTGTGAGACTACTTTGTTGATGCTGCTTCAGGTTTCTTGTAACATGCAAACCAGCATTATTATTACAGTAGAGAACTGGATAGACCATTCAGGATTATGTATTAAGAGCAGCAAGTCAAATACCATCTGCCTAACATGATAAACTCTAAGTATTATTCCAAAGAGGTTTGCCTGAATCTCCTCTGCAGAGCACATAGAGGCAGCCGCCAGTCACTTTTATCCTCAGTCCCTTTCGCATTATCGCTTTGTGGCCTTTTGGCTAAGATTAAGTGTAGCATCAGCTGAAGTCTTGACATGTCCTCTCTTTGGGAACTCTATCCTGCCCTGGCATCAGGCTGGGCTCAGTGACCTCCTAGGTCTTTTCCATCTGTAACTACTATCATTCCTGCTCTTTAAGAGACCTGGCAGCTTTTAGAAGTCAAGTCTCCTTTAACATGCCTTGCAAGTACAGCTGAGATGCATTGACCTGAATTACTTCTGTTTCAAAAGGCAGGTGGGCATCTGCTTTCTGGAGTGGGAGAAGTTGCAATGCATCTGGTGGATTTGGTTCTGTTATATTGTAAGGCCAACAAAAAAACCCCATTTATCTGTAATAGGAGATTCTTTCTTTTTTTTTAGTTACTTTAGAGGAAATATAAAACCAAAGTTTTTTGGGAGAAGACAACACAGAGCTTTGCACCCCTGCATCAGTCAGGTTCTGGCACCAGGTGAAAAATATCATCTCTTACACAGGAAGACCTTAAAATGCTGTGATGATAATACAGTGATAATGTCCATATTTTTCTAGTTTTGGTAGTTGTAAACTTCCTAAATCCAAAGCTAAGTATCCACAAGAGACACTGTAATTGCCAGCCAGATTTAGTGCCTGAAGACCTTACCTAATCCTGGCTTTTATACACAGATCTATTAATTTGCAGTGAAAAAGAGTGTGTTGGGCAGTCAGAACGTGGGGAAGATGCTGATGTCCCAGATAGAAACCTTTTGATGCTATTTGATACGGGATTTTGTTGGAACACTGGCTGTTTTTTTATGCCTTGCCTTCCTGAGCTGTGACCCATTCTAACTACTGTGACAGGAGGTGGGTGCCTCTGTTAGAGCCTGGGAGGTAATGCAGGTGGTCCTTCCCAGTTTGTTTTTCATCCTGATGCAACTGCAACAGCCTAACCCCCAGGTGAGCAGCTCTCCACTAGCAGATTTTGGCCAGAGATCTGTGCACATTATTCTGGCAGATTCTTTTCAGAGCAGTCCCTGGTTTGCTTTCTGTAGTGGACCTACCTCAGGGATTATATGGAACAGTTGCATCGGTGTAATTACATGATGCATGGGGTTTTTTTTATTTTTTGCCTAAGTCACTCATGGAACAGGAAATCATATATACTATCTCTGGAAGAGACCATGAAATGATATAGTGGAACCTCGTGTGTAAATAAAGGAATTTCACTCCAGCATTCCTACAGCAAACCCTGTAACTACAGGGTAGCTTCCAGTCTTTGTGCTGGGGGAGATCATTCAAAAACTCCACTGTTGTCTCTGCAGCTACCCTTTGTAGAGGAGGTACATGGAGGATATTCTGAATTTGCCTTCCACCTAGGGAGAGCTGGCCAAGTACCCTCCAAAACCACTTTTGGGGCAGCACCGGCCACCTCTACATCCCTTGGGGAAGGGAGGGATGTAGGAGACTTCTGCTGCAGGAAACCTCTGGCTGGCTTCTGTGGGAAGGTAGCAATGTCTTCCAGAGTCTTAGTCTCCCAGCTGATTTTATCTCAAAGATCTGTCTGGTCTAATGACACAAGTTGTGGGAGGCCAGGTTTTGTTCACTGTCTCTTGCTGCTATTTTTGGGATGTGATTTTTCTATTTCCGTTGGCTGAGCATGGAGGGAGTATTGCTATGCTTTAGGGAACACTGCAATTAGATTCACTCAAAACAATCATGATTAATAATTATGACTGTTTTGTTACTAAAAAAGGAAAAGGTAGAAATAAATAATAAACCACGGTTACTTTGAAGGCAATCTCTGTCTCTCTCTGTGTCTCTTTGAAGAGCTTTGAGCAGACCTAGGAGCATTTGGGCTATCCTTAGGGGACAGCAAAGCCCTCATTTCCATACGTGGCAGTGAGCCTTGCTCCAGTGTAAGTAATCCAATGAGTTCCCTGACGGAAGAACCGCATTTGTTTGGTAAATCCCAGATAACTGCAGCAGCTGGGCAAATCTCTACTGTGTTCTAAATAATTAGCAGAAGTATTTGAATCAATAATGGCAGGGAAGCCACTGAAACAGCTTTCCTGAAATAAATCGGTGAATAAACACTGAAAATTTTCAGTCTAAGTGAAATCTGTTTACCGAGGATAGCTTCTTTCTCCCTGTGAGTACATGGCCTCAGGCCTGCAATGTCTAACAGAAGCTGTTACTACCTGAAATCACACTTCATTATCCCATTAGAAGCTGAACTGGAGAAGTGTCACACTAGCTGCTGGCCCCATTTGCCAGCCTCTTGCTCCTCCTGATGTCGCGGTTGGGGGATGTCTTCATGTCAGGAAATAGTGCTGGCCTGGGAAGCCGCTGCTTTGCACCGCTGGCTTGCTGCAGAGCCGCAGACGGGCTGGAGTAAGCAATGGTGAAAGTGGGCACACCACACAGGGCGGTGAGCCTCTGTGCTGGGAGGGCAGGGCACTGCTGGTTGCTCAGTGGAAGAAAAACATGTTTTCTTCAAGCTTCTGTAGAAATGGAATATAGCATGCATTGAGGGCCTGGCAGCGTTGCTGTCAGTCTCCCACGGGCGCCACAGCTCAGCACCTTGGTCCTGGCAGGAATCTTTCACCACAAACAGGCAGTCTGTTCAGGGGTGGAAAGGGTGCAGCCTTTGCCTCTCCGTCCTTGTGGCAGCACCACTGCAGAAGAGCTTTTTTAATATCTCTTAGCATTTTTATGTAAATATATATATATACACACACACACACAAACACACATATATATATATTAAAAAAAATATTATATATGTATTCAGTTCACTTTTGACTTTGTTTCACAGGAGCTGAAAAACTGTTTCAGTTGGTCCAAGCA
This sequence comes from Theristicus caerulescens, assembly GCA_020745775.1. Taxonomy (NCBI): domain Eukaryota; kingdom Metazoa; phylum Chordata; class Aves; order Pelecaniformes; family Threskiornithidae; genus Theristicus; species Theristicus caerulescens. Next base: position 32,817,425 of record CM036564.1, read on the forward strand.
CATGTGAAAGTGTCTTTACGTTACAGTCATCTCTTAAAAAGTAATGAATTCTCATATCCTGTAATTGAAACAGAAGGTCATCTTCCCTCTTCTTAATTTTTCTGGAGAGGTAACTCATGTTTCTGAGTTTACGAAGGAACTTGCTTCCACATTCCCAAAGGAGTAATTCATTAGCCCTTAATACAAATTTTATACTTAAAAAATCCCTGATCAGTAACTAGAACATAAAGTGAGTGTGCTGGTTTTCTACATAAATATGTCCTCTTCATCTAACCTCACTATGAAGTTGTTATACGAGGCTTGCATGCTGCTACAAAACATCCACCTCAAAAGGGTTTTCCGATGTGTAAGAGTAAATGTCTGATTTTAAGCGAATCAAAAATCTGGGGACCACAAAAGATGTGGTTAAAATGCTTTCAGTCATCAATTTCTTTTATGAAATTTTGAAAGGAAAATTTTGGAGTGCTTATTAAAAGAAGTACCTTTCAATAGTCCCGCACTTTTTGTGTACAAATCAGACACATAAGGGCATTTTCTTCTGAAAGAACAATGAAAAGCCAATGTCAGTCCCTGAGTTTTGGGATACTGACAATGATCCTGAGTAGAAATGTTTGTATTTTCTTAATCTTCCTAATGCAGAAGTGTTTCATAGAATCTGTTGCTTGAGGTAAAATTCTTCCTCTAACAACTGAGGTCTTGTACCAGACTAATGCGTCCTGGTTTTGGATACAAACAACCATGTTACTGGTTTTTCTTCCCTTTTGATCCTCTGTTGTTGAGATTTATTGCCTGCCATTTATAGCATTTGCAACTTGCAATTAAGGCTTCTATTTTGAATACGTAATGCATAAGCAGGAATTACTGTAACTTAGTATTTAGATATGTCTTTCAAACCATAGCAAAAAAAAGAAAATGTTTCAGATGTGAGGTAAAAGCATTTAAAGCTAGAGAAAGTTTATAGTGACCTAATGTTATACGAATAAACTGTAATTTTATTAAATACTTTCTCATCGGTTTGAAGAACTCCCCTGCATAAAGTCTGTCTGATATCATCTATAGGCTGATTTTTTTTTTAGCAGAATTGCCAGTACATTGAGCCTTTGGAGAAAGAAAAGTTTAACATTTGTATAATTAACTCTTTGTTATCTAAAACCTCCTTGTTTTAAATGCTAAGTTGGCTTTGTGAAATAGAGACTGATTGGACATTCATCTCTGGTCTGGAGTGAGTATTGGAGCACCTGATCTATGCATCCATGAGCTGTATCCCCTGGAAGGACAACTTACCCAGCCTGTGCACTGGTCCCCAGGCCCCTCTCTCCCCAGGAGCAGCAGGCAGTTGGCAGGGCTTTCATGGTGCCTGTCTACTGGGAGGCTTGTGTTTTGGGGGAGCATCTGGCTGCTGCATGTGTGGTTGCGACGGATGCGCTCAACCCCTTGACCAGGCTGGCGGTGGTTTGGTACAGGCTCCGGAAGAGGTAAAGGCCTGAGCTGTAGCCAGGCCGGGAACTCCTCTAGTCTCAATCTGTTCTCTGAAAACCCACAAAGGAGCAGAGTGACACAGTGAACATCGATGCATGTGAGCTTGAAACACCGATCATGCAATTGACACATGAATGGCGGGTGGCTTTTCCAAGACTCATTTATCAAGGAACAAAGAAAGTTGTGGGTATAAGGAGTCTCCCGCATACCTTTTCTATGGCATGTAATTTGACTACAAGCCAACCACTTCATCCCATAGATATGGCAGCCTAAGTGAGCCTTCTTTGAGCTCTCCCTGCTAGGCAGCATGGCTGCATGGCGGTGATCTCCCCTTGAGCTGGGACACCTCTCAAGGTTGCTCCTCGAGGCAGAGAGACCTTTTACCAACGGCAGATCTTTGGTAAGTGACCGATATCGCGCATAACCTTGTAGTATGGTAACTTTGATTTTTGTCTCGGTAACTTTGCATGCTGAACTGATGCTAATGAAACATTATATAAATTTTGCACATACAATCCCTTAGACATAAACTGTTGACCAAGTCTGAAACTAAGATTGGACCTAGCCGCACCTAGGCTCCATCAGGAGTTTGGAAAGCAAGAGGGTCTACTCTGAACCTCGTGACTCAACGGGAGGGCCTTCCTTACTCTTTGCATCTCTGGTCTTTCTGTGAATCATTCTAACTCAAGCGTAACTCAATTTTCCTTTGTATGATTCTTCCATGCAGTAATTAATAGAGTGAACCTTGCCATCAAACTTTCTTAAGTTGCACTTTTACAATATGCTAAAGCCACTTTTGCTGATACCTTTGTTGTGAATCCTTAAGTGTTCTAAATCACCCATTCACGACAAATTGGCATAGTCGTCAGGATCCTAAATCAGGATTCATGACAGTGATGAACCCCAGCTCTGTGTGTCTGCTGTATACTCGGACTTATGGCAAGGAAGGAGCTGTGAGGACCTCAGAGTGTAGCTAAGGTGGCCAACAGCATGGGAAGTTTGGGCACTACTGGAATAGACCTTTAATCATGCTGAAGGGCTGGCAGATTGAGGGATGGGCAGGAGAAAGCCCTCTTCCAGCCCAGGCGAAAGGAAGAGAGCCTAACTGACAGTCATCCAAAGAACTAGACTGGGCTGTAAGTTTGAGCCTTGGTTGTCAGTGTTGTGTAAAGGAAGGAGATAATGAAAAGAAAGAAACGCTCTTGTCTCCCCGAACGCCTTTCAGATTAAATCACTGTTTGTTGGCTAAGAGGAAAGCTGGAAATTCTGTTCCACCAGAGATGGGGGAGTGGAATGAAAGCCCATGTGTATTTTTAGCATCCCTTGTAATCATGTCACCTTTTGAAATGAAAGCATCAGTGCATTAGAGCGGAGGAACTGGGGAGAGGACGTGTTCTACCAGGAGAAATGTCATACTCAGAGTGGATTGACTGAGTCACACATTGACTGAGTGATATTGGCACTGGCCAGGGCAGACCCATCTCCTCCCTGCTGCACGCTTCCTCCCCCTCCCAGCCCCTCGGTTTCATTTGGCTTCCTCCTTCATGCATCTCTGCTGCCTGTCTCCACACTCATTTCTTCCCAAGTGATTCTACCCTCCAAACTATATCCAGCCGGAATAAAACCCAGCACGTGCAAGAGGCCTTGGGACGTTCATCCAGAGTCCTGCCCAGAGGGTAGGCAGCCCTGGCAAGGTGACATCGCATGCCTTAATGGAAGCCACTTAGCAATGCCCTTTTTCTTTTATCTTTTTGCCTAAGAAGAAAGCAGATCTAACACAAGGAAGAGAAGAGGGCATCTGTTCAACAATGAATGTTTATTTGCTGTTCACCTCTGAAATGCCAATGAGCATTTGTGCTCTCTAGTTTGAACTGACTATTGGCCCTGGAGAAATTACTGCTCTTGAAAGAAATTGTCCCTTACTTTCTAAGGGGGTGGAAAAGGCCTGTCACAGTCTTCCTCTGTAGTCATGGTTGGATCATTGTTGTGGTTTAACCCGAGCCAGCAACTAAGCACCACACAGCTGCTCGCTTACTCACTCCCCTGCCCCCGCCAGGATGGGGGAGAGAATCAGAAGAGTAGAAGTGAGAAAACTCATGGGTTGAGATAAGAACAGTTTAATAATTGAAATGAGATAAAGTAAAATAGTAATAATAATAATAAAGAATATACAAAACAAGTGATGCAGGATGCAATTGCTCACCACCTGCTGACTGATGTCCAGCCTGTCCCTGAGCAGCAATTCCTGCCCTCTGGCTGACTCCCCCCAGTTTATATGTGGAGCATGATGTCATACGGTATGGCATAGCCCTTTGGCCAGTCTGGGGCAGCTGTCCTGGCTGTGCCCCCTCCCAGCTTCTTGTGCACCTGGCAGAGCATGGGAAGCTGAAAAGTCCTTGACTTGTATAAACACTATTTAGCAACAACTAAAACATCAGTGTGTTATCAACATGACTCTCATCCTAAATCCAAAACACAGCACTATACCAGCTACTAGGATGAAAATTAACTCTATCCCAGCTGAAACCAGGACACTCATGTCATTGCTCTGCTACATCCAGGAGAAGGGAATAATTCCCCTTTATTCCCACCCTTTGCCTAGTCTTCATAGGCTGGTAAGAAGGCAAAAACTAGTTTCTCTGCATTTACACAGTACCCAGAACAATGATCCTCTGCAGTGGATAAATTCCTTGGTGCTGTTAGCATGCGGCCCAGATGGTTAGAGCTCACTTGTAGATGTTCACCCTGTGCCCCCTGACTCAGCTCTGGCAGGGGCATGCAGGCACCAGCTGGTTTGCACTGTTTTTTCAGCACACTGTTCAGGGCCGAGTGGGATGTTTTCAGCCCTGGGGGGTAAAGAAGCAGGAGAAATACACTTGCTTGAGGAGGCTTGACTGTCGCATGTCAGGCCATCCACTGCAGCTCTCTCTGCCTTGGTGAAGCTGCCATCTGTGGCTCAGGTGCCCTTCCTTACCGAAGAAGGTGGATGTAATCTTTTAAGGTGGTGCTGTAATCTTTTAAACAGGTCCTGTTGTCCAGGAGTCTCCTTTATGTGCCCAAGAGTGGTGGACAACCCTCACCTCTTTCCCCTTCCTCCCTCTGCTTCTTCCCTTGAGCGTTATATTAAATCCATTCTCCATTGTACTGGCACCAGCAGAAGTGTGATGTTTCTCCAGTGTGCCAAGACTTTAGTCTCACATTTATGCTACCTCCTGCTGCATGACAGCCACCCATAAGATTAATTAAGCCATGGTGCTGGCTTTCTCCTCTGTCTTGTGTATCTTCACTTGATACACAACTTTGTGACTCGACTGAAGGCAGAAATGGAAAACTTCATGCTAAGAGTATGGGGACTCCCTCTGAGAGCAGCAAGCCCGCAAGGACAGCAAGCAAACATCAGTGCAGGGAGCTGACCTGGGCTGGAAGGCAGCCTGGTCCCACAGCCACTGTGCTGCCCCTGGAGCTCCCGAGAGAAGACGTGTGCTCTGCCCCTGTCCCCCAGGGCTCGGTGACACTCCGTCAGCACCTGGGGAGGGGTGCAGGTTCAGAGGCAGCACAGGCAGGCTGCCTGCCCAGCGTTGCTCACTAGTTGTTTGTTTGGGTTATTTTAAAGCCTGATCAGAGATGAGGAAGTTTTTCAAAGAGTAAATGTGGCTTTAATAGATTACCTCTTTTTTCCCCAGGCAACAGACCCATCAAAAGGCTCAGCATAGATCTTCCCCCCCGCTTCCTCATCTTACATGGTGGTTAATGACGACAATTTCTATTTGCACAGCACTCACCTAAGGATGTCCAGATATTTTTCTAAAGGCGGATGTCTATTTTTAACCTAATTCTATAGGCGGTGAAACTGAGAAGTAGACAGGTTTGTGCAACAAACTCCTTGCAGCACAGCTGTGCCGGGGTGAGAAGAGGTGAGCTGGCTGGCGGCTGGAGCCGTGCTGGCAGATGGAGAGGTGCAGAGTTGCTGGGGAGGCTTTAGGGCTGCCTGCTGCAGTGTGGATGGGGCCGGGCAGCCCTCCTCAGCCTGCTTCTGTCCCCCCATCTACCTTTCTTCTAGTGAAAGTGGGTCATTCTCATCCAGAGTTGCTCTCTCGGTGACTTGGGATTGTCGTACAAATCTGGGGCACGGCTTTGTCGTCCACTTGTGTGCATGCCGGTACAGTACCTTGCTAAAGCACACCCCAGTGCCACCCAAGTGAGGCGTCTCCAGCAACCCAGCGAGTCTTGGCCGAGTTAGTTAGGGAGCAGCCCTGCGTACACATAAGCATTTCCTTTAGGGACTTACCCATCAGTTAAAGTGGAATTACATGCTTAACTTACTAAATTACTCTAGGCTTCATTTAAGTATGTAATTAAGAATTATGTACTCAAAGATAACCATTTGTAGGGCTGGGGCTTGATGTCCTGCTTCCATTTCCCTAACAACGTGGGCAAATTACTTCTTCTCTTGTCTTGTTCTGCCCAGATAATGTTTCCAGCTGCTGGGATCAAAGGATAACCGAGACAGGAGGAGAGAGAGAGAGCATACAGACCCATAGGAACACTTCATTGCTCTGAGAAGCCATCTCAAAACATGGGAGCATTTCAGAGGTCCAAATATAGCTGGAGAAGCTTATTTAAATGTTGCACAGGGCCAAATCCTCGCTGTCCTTCAACCCCAAGCCTTTCTTCAAGGGATATTTCCCTCTGTGGGTGGGTTGGGAAGGAGCCAGCCATGGTCATTCTCAGCCCAGCTGCCAGTGGGGCTGTGTCCCAGAACCACCCCCCACCAAGGACTACTTGGTGTTTAGCAAGCTCAGCGTTGCAGACCAAAGCCCTCGTGTACCTCCCCTGCCAGTGGTTTCTCCAAATTGCTATCAGTGTCCTGGAGGGACAGCACTGGGCAACGCAAGCTGCCCCTCCCTTATGGTTAAACCAGAATTGAAGGCTGCGAATTAAGAGGGCTGACCGGGCACTGTGACCACAGCCTTCCACTGGAGACGCCCATCTGCAGAATGAGGCCAGGAAGATCATTTCACTCAGATATCCAGACAGCGGCAGGCAGGGAGCTCCTGAGCAGGAATGGGTCTGAACCGATAACGGCAGCAGGTGATGCCCCATGTCCATCAGCTCCGAGATGTTGGTGTCTCCCAAAACAGTGCTTTTCAGAGGGAGAGGTCACCCTGTCCCCATGTGGTTTTGGCAAGCTTTGGCTTTGGCATGAGAGCAACTGGAGGAAAGACGTATTGCCTCCTAAGGAAAGGAGTGCTGTGTAACTATCCTTCTTGTCACTCCTCTCGTCTTTCTCATTATGTCTACATGACCCATACTTGTAAAGATGGGGAATGCAGGTTAAGGAGCTAAAACCTATTTGGTGTTTGTGTGATTTTTTTTAAATACAAGAGGCAGGTTTGGGGGCAGTTTATCCTTTTCTTCTAATGATTCACACTGCCTTTTCAGGGCCAATTTGCCAAAGCTCAGAGAAGGCGATTTCACTTTTTCATGTGCCTGCTCTCTTTTTCTTCTTTTTTCTTTTTTAATAGGTCTGTTTGCTCTGTGCTCCTTTCTCCCTTGCCCAGACTGGGCCTGACCCTTTGTGGGGCCTCTTGTACCACCACCTCCCCATTTGGGCTCAGCGAGGTGTTATTGCAGGTGGGATGTGGTGGTAGGCCAGAACCACTGCATGGACCCACTCCCGTGGGCAGTTCTTCCTCTGCCCACATTGCAGGGACAGAATGATGTGCAACTGCCTGAGCAGAACTGTAAGAGATGGCGTCTTGTGCAAACAAACCACAGGGCTCGTGCAGGAATCCTCTCCTCTGACGTCGGCATCGTCACAAAATCTTGGAAGAGAGTCGTACCTCCTCCAGGCTGTCTTCTTGCACAAGCCACGCCATCTAAACACATTGAGTAATCCCTGCCTCAGGCCCCAAACCTCTGCTTGAAATAGAGCAGATCAGTTAAAAATATTAGATATTAATTTTAACATCTTAAGTTAGCGAAAGCTAGCCATGTTCCAGAACGCGTGGTACCAGTGGCTGATTGCTTCCACAGCTCAACGTTTGGGGCCTGACTTTATCCAGGTCTTGGCTCCTGCCAAATTTCACTTGTCTGTGCAGGTACTTCCAGGTCTAAAATCCCACAGTGCCTTAAAAGCCTTCTCCTACCCAAGTCCAGCGATGCTGATTTCTCTTTATCTGCAGAAACATTATCCCCCAGTGCAATTTGGATGTTGCATTCTTCAGCTCCTATTCTAAAGTGGTGGCATGGTTATGGCTAATGAAATCTTTGCTGTGCTCCTTCAGACCATTTCATTTCCGTGGTGGATGGAGTGGCCCTGGGTAGTTTGTGTAGTTTTGCAAAGATTTTCTTTGATCCGTGGGAGATGAACTGCATTGCGGCTGGTACACAGCCTTGCTTTCTGCAGCAATGAGCTGTTCACAGTTTATTTTCTCTCTAGTAAAGCGCAAACCAGCTTGGACAATAATTTAACGGTGTCACCGATAGTATGTCTGGTATTTAAGAACTGAACCACTTACCTGAAAAGGCACCTTTGGAGCAAGCGCTCACTCCAACCTGCGCTGGAAAGGGCACTACCTTCAGTGCCCTTGGACTAATCAGGTTCTCAGAGTAAGCCTAAAAATGCTGTTTCCACTATTCAAACAGAGCATTGCCTGCCCACGCTGAGTAATTTCCACTACTGTTTTTTCACTCCAGAGATCCCAGTGACAAACTCTGTCGCTTCAGTGTTATTGTTCAATTCACCCTGTGCACTCAATTCAGTTTTCCACAACTTTTAGCAGCTCTGTTGTTTGAACACAGCTTCATCCCACATCTCTCTCCTGCCTAACTCCTCTCTCTGGAATAAGCCAGGGAAAGGCAAGTGGGGTGTGTGGGTATGTGGGAGTGTGTGTCTTTGAGAGAGACGCAGCTCTTTCCAAATTCCTGCCCATCACACAGTTGTTCGGCAGCTGCACCCTCTAACATAGCCATTCGGGTTTTTTTACAGAGGCGCCTCCTCATGTCTGATGTTCTGATAGCAAATGTCTCCTTTCATGTTCTACATCAAGGCTGCTGCCTTGGCCTCCTATCCCATTTGCTCCTCTTTTTAATGCTGTGCCAAGCATATTAATGTCAGACAGTGCTGCCTTGGACCCCTTGGCATAACTCCCAATGCAAAACCCTCCCTTCACCCACCTGGCCAGAGCTTTGCTGGACCAGCTCCTTTCTGTTCCCATGTGCAAGCCGTGGCAGTGGCACCATCTGGACCACAGCCGTGTATTGTCCTGTTTATTATTCTTGGGGATCCAGAAGGCTGGACAATAATTTGTCATTCTGGCCCAGCTGGCTCTGCTGTGTCCATCTCTAAATGCATCCTGCTGCCCTCTAGTGAGAAATGCCCGTGATCCAGACCTGGCATTTGGGACCAGAAGGAGAAGGAAGGGGGCCCATGGAGTAAAACATCTGTTGTATGCAGACATGGGCACATTATCAGAGCCTGGTGATGAAGGACCTGCTGCTGACCACAGTGCCCAGCTCCTTTGGGAGCACATGCCACGTCCTCCTCCGGGCTTTGTGGGTACTGGTCTGCTGCCTCCAAGTCACCTGCTGACACGTAAGCTTTATCCTCAGTCTAAATATACTGCAAACCCATTGAAAATCAAGAGCAGGCAGGCAGACAGACAGGCTATAAAGGCAGTGGAGGAGAGTGTGGGAAGGTGCAAGGTATTTGACAGGTGATTATAATTAGGGATTTTCTTCCTATTTATCCTGGTGTAGCTGCATGCAAGCCAGTTGGACTGCTCTGTACGTACCCTGGTGTAACTGGATTTTGCTGCGGCGTTAGTATGAATGTTGCCCCATTGCAATATAGAGGGAGAGGCTCCTCATCATCCACACCTCTAGTGCACAGGAGGGGTTTATCCAAGCTGACAGACGACCTGCAACACTGCTGATGCCCAAGTTAATAAGGCAAGAGAGGATCCGGTCACTCTGCGTTACTGACAGCCCCCCTGGGCAGCCAGAGTACTGCGCAGTGTGACGGTTCTGGCTGGCTCTGGCTTAGCTGGCGATGAGTCACCTTGAGTGCCTGACTTCTTGATAAATCCTGGAGAAAGCAGGGCAGTTAAATGTCAGCCAATGGGGAAAATTTTCAGCTGGGGTAAGTTAAAGTAGCTCCACATCTGTCAGGGACACTTGGCCACCAACCACCCACCTCAAGACCTGGCTGGTTCAATAGCACTCACCTGCAATGAATTTGCTGGGGTGAGGCTGGTGAGGTGGTCCACAGTTTTTAAGGAAAGCCCAAGCTGCTGGTACTGTTTTCTCTCTCCTGAGGCCTTGGGGTTTGTCTTATTGCTGAGGCCAGCTAGGTAAACAAAGAGGCTCTGTCTTCCCCTGCTTCTTGGGAATTCTGGTAAAGCAGCTGCTGAGAAAATGCCTCAATTCCTGCCTAATCTATGGTTCTTTCCAGCTCCTCAGCTGTCTCTTTAGTCACTTTAAAAGCTGATAGAGTTATTGATCTCATTTACCCTCTGTATATCTTGACTGATTCCTTATTTGGAAACCAGAGTCTTGAGATGCAGAGGAAAAGCAAAGCTTGTCTCATGGGCTGGAACAAAAATGTGCTTTAGCGTATCTGAAATCTATAAGGTGGCTTTGTGTTTCCATGGGTTGTGCTGAAATACTGGGTCCCTGGCAGGGAGGAGACCATGACCCACTTCTGTGCTGTAGAGAGGACTCTGGCCTCCTGGTCCTCTAGTGAGAACCGCTTTTGCTATTGCCCTTGTGTTCATTTCTCCAGCTTACCTGAACTCACAGCTCTGGGGAACGGCAGTTGCTGCTCAGGAGGAAAGCTGCAGCCAGCATTTTTGCCTCTGCCCAGGCAGCTCCTGCCCTCTAGGGCAGGTCCTGATGGTTCTAACTGAGGTGTGAGAGACAGACCTAACTCTTCATTTCCAGTTAGTGTTGCACAAGCTTCCCTCAGAGCTGCAGCTCTCATTTTAGGTCTTACAAGTGCGCGTGATGGTCAGTTCTAAGAGCACTGAGGGAAAGCTCAGTAAAGAATATGGTTGACTCTTTAACCCTAGGAGTAGTGAGAGCCACCTTTTCCAACAGCCATGTTCAACAGTGAGATAAGTTTCAGATGACTCACCTGCAGGAAAGAAAAAAAAAGAAAAACAATTCTTAATTCTGGACACTTCTTGACCTACTTCCCAACTGTGTTCCTTCCCTACCACCAACCGTTGTCTGCAAGAGTGCAAGTTTTGCAAGGAAAATTGCTGTGTGACTGTTAATAGTTAAATGCAATTTTGTTTATTGAATGTTTTAGAAAACATAAAGAACAGCTAAATGCACAGACAGACCACTGCATCCAAATGATTTACTGCTTTGCCTTTTATAGCTCTTGATTACATCAGGTTGCTGCATCAATATCTTGTCTGTTACAGTCCAGCCTGATGGGCCAGCAAGGTAAGGAATACTATTGCTGGGTGGTTTCCAGGTGGTGTGGCAATTAAAATAGCTTTCCAGGTGGATGTAGTGCAGAGCCCCCAAAGCTGGGAAGCAATTAAAACTCATGCATGTTCAGACGCTTGTCTAGCCCATAGATCTAAAATAAAAATACACAGCTGAGGAAGCGTGTGATGGGATTTGGCTTTGAGGACCCAGCAAAGCCCACAACAGGAACAGATTCCCAATGTCCTGACAGCTCCTACAAGGCCAGATCTGAACCCAAAGGAGATTTCACCACGTATTAGAAAATCTACCCCTGCCCTGTTGTGGTCTCCCTCCCTTCTCTATCCCCTTTAGCAGGCAAATCAGCTTTTCCTGTAGGATGCAGAAAGTGGCAGAGTAAAGGTAACTAAGGTTGTGTGCTCAGCATGTGTGCTGGTTTTGGCTGGGGTAGAGTTAATTTTCTTCATAGTAATTAGTATGGGGCTATGTTTTGGATCTGTGCTGAAAACAGTGTTGATAATACAGGGATGTTTTTGTTATTGCTGAGCAGTGCTTACACAGAGTCAAGGCCTTTTCTGCTTCTCACCCCACCCCACCAGCGAGGAGGCTGGGGGTGCACAAGAACCTGGGAGGGGGCACGGCTGGGACAGCTGACCCCAACTGACCAAAGGGCTATTCCACACCGTATGATGTCATGCTCAGCATATAAAGCTGGGGGAAGAAGGAAGGGCGGGCAGGGGACATTTGGAGTTACGGCATTTTGTCTTCCCAAGTAATGATTAACGTGTGATGGAGCCCTGCTTTCCTGGAGATGGCTGAACACCTGCCTGCCGATGGGAAGTAGTGAATGAATTCCTTGTTTTGCTTTGCTTGTGTGCACGGCTTTTGCTTTCCCTATTAAACTGTCTTTATCTCAACCCACGAGTTTTTGCACTTTTACTCTTCTGATTCCCTCCCCCATCCCACCGGGGGGCAGTGAGCACGCGGCTGCGTGGGACTTGGTTGCTGTCTGGGGTTAAACCAAGACAGCATATTACCTCTGCCATGGCACAGAGCCGCTGGGACAGGGAGGAAGGGAGAGGGGAAGGGGCTTCATGTACTTTGAGAGGGCTTTCCTCACAGTGGACAGAAAAAGTGGGGCTAGAAAAGCAAGTACTAAACCAGTTCATTGATGTCTTGGTGAAGGAGGCAATAGTTGTGACCTTAAGCCCTGGACAACACAAAATGGGAGAGGCTGGGAGAGGAGAAGGAGGCTTCCTGCTGAAAACCATTTTCATCGACAGTTCAGTTTCCTACTGTAGCCAGAGCTTGGGCCTCATTCGTGTACATCTCTAAATCAGATAACTTCATACTCCTGTTCTTTGGCTGCTCACTAGGCACAACAAGTGATGGCAGGAAATTGAACACAGGACCGGATGGTTGCAGCTGTGGGGAATGCGATGGCATTAGCAATCCGACCAAGTGTCTCTCTCTGGTGTCTCCAGAACTCACTGAAATACAGTAAAGAGCCTCAGATCCAATTTCCTGCTCTCCTTTATCCTGGGTGTACATGTCAGTCAGAGCAACCGCACGTCATTATCAGGTGATCTATCATATTAAAACAAGGGGGAAGGAAAAACCACAGCAAAAAGGAAAATTAATGCTTTGCAGTCTTTGGAGTATTTCCCCTTTCATCTTAGCCCATTAAAACTTTGATTTAATTTTGTATCCTGGCTCCAGGGTTTCTCTCTGTCCCAGTGCTCTGATCTGCTCAGTCCAGTTTGGACACTGGTGGAAGCCAAGCAGTACAAGGATCCGCTTGTGCTAACCTGGCCCACTCTGGCCTTCCCTTCTGGTCAGGGTTAAGGCAGGTGCCTTGTGGGACTGTCATTTCACCCATGCTGGCTAACACCATCCCATGCCAGGGAAGCAGGAGAATTGTTGCTGCCCAAGTATTCTCCTTCCCCACCTGCTTTATTAAATAATAAACAGTCAGAATGTAATGCCAGGGTGGCCAGTGACCTTGTACCGGGCTGGTGTGTGAAGGAGGAGGTCCTGCAGCACGCAAGGGGAATGCAGGCTGTGTCAGGAGGTCTCCATGCATGTTGCACTCTTCTTGAGAGGCTGAGCCGGTGGCGGTGGGACTGCAATAGTCTCCAGTCCAGTTCAAGGTCAGGAGCAAACTAATGACCCATTTGTCTGTGATCTTGCCTTTTAGTAGAAGACATCAACTCAGCTGTTGTCCTTAAAGGTCTGTTATACTCCACAAGGGGGCTGGTGACTGTAATGTTCTGAACAGAGTCCAAATTTCATTCTGCTTCTGTGAATTCCCCTTGGAAGGTGTTGGACACAGCATGCTTCGCTTCCTGCCCTCTGCCAATCTGCACTGCTTGTCCGGGCTCTTCAGCAGCTCCCGTAGTGCAGTGTGGACCATACTGCTCACAGTGATGAAGTTCCAGCTAATTTCCATAGGATCAAGATTTGGCTTGATCTCATCATAATCTGTACTCTGCTAAAGTGACTGGAAGCTCTCTGCATCTCCCCCTGGGTGCTGCAGTAACATTGGGCTGGTCAGGACCTCGTTGCACTTGTCTCTGTAAATGCATTGGGTGAGGGAGAGGTCCCGCATTGGCGGGTGTGGATGGGGTGAGGAGAGATTGTCCTCAGGTTCTCCAACAGCCCAGAGAAGGCTGTCGAACGTTCAGTAGTTTGTGATTTCTGGATTGGTCCTACAAGATGCAGAGACCCTTGACCTGGCCGAGGACAGTGCAATGCTCAGACAGTTAAGACAGTGCCTGAAGACTGAGTCTGGGTGCTCAGTGCTTCACAGCTGGGGTGCCCAGGCTCAGAGCTCTGCCCTCGCTGCTGGTGAGAAGGGCAAGAGCCTTTTGCAGGCAGCAGAGCCCTGGAGGAAGCATGCGCGTGTCTTGTTTACTGTGTGCTGGTGAGAAATCTGTGAAGGGAACTTCCCCTGCTTAGCATCTCAGCATCCTGGGAGGTTTCTGTAGCAAGGACTGGTGCTCATCTGTGTGTTTCCATCAAAGAAAAGAGGTGACCTGTTTTGGAGTGTTTTGTCTCATCGCTTTCCCCAGTGGTACCTGGAGTAAGGGGAGAGACTTGGTAGCTGAGAATGAACCCGCAGCTGCAATTGCATTCAGGAGAGAAAGGTTTCATGTCCCCACCTTCTGTGATGAAAATCGCGGTGATAAAATTAATCGGTGATTTCACACTTCCCGATACACTATGAAAATGATTAGACATGGCAGCAGCTGGGGGAAGTGATGGGACTCATTGAGGCTTTGCTCCTTCTAATAATATCTTTTTTATCTTTTTTTTTTTTCCTTTTTTGAACATGCATTCATTGTTCATGGAAGCTGGCAAAGGATGTAAAATCTCAATACACCCACCAAACAAGTCCAACAAGGGAGCTGCTCTTGCAGCCTATCCCCTGACCACAAGGCAGGAGCTCTCTGTCTCATGAAGGCAGTAAACCATGAAAGCACCAATAAAGAAATGAGGACGAAAATGTGTCTGTGCAGAGGCTAGATAAAGGGTGTTCCCTGGTTTCTGTCTTTCTGAAGGCATGGCGAAATGAGATTCACCTCATGGCTCTATTGCATGGTCTTGGCCCTGCACACCCTTACAGGGATGGGATTAAAACCCTTACAGCATGTGGAGGGGGAGCTATGCCCTTCACCTCCCCTGGGAGCCAACGGCGGGTCTGGCAGTGACCCAGCCCAGGGGAGCCAGGACTTGCTGCCAGGCTTCTGAGTACAGTAGCTGACAGGCAGCAGCCTGGAGGCATGCTGATCCGCAGGACAGTGTTGGGCAGAGAGGATAATGCTCCACCAGCCAGTGGAGAAGAGGGGAGCCTTGGTCTTTTCCCCAGGGGTGGCTGTGGCAGCCGATGGCTTGGCTATCCCTAGTCCCGCAGCAGCAGTCACAGTGCCCCGTAGGACATGGAGCCATCCCTCCACTCTCCTCCTCAGTAACGAGAAAGTACTTGAAGAGGCACTAGAAAGATGTTAAGTGGAGCACCATAGGAATATAACCATACCGAGTAAGGGCTCAGTTAGTTTCTAGATGCAGCTGAAACCAGTGAGACGATGGCAGTAGGGACAGCAGCTGAAGGGGGAGCGCAGTGGTTCATAGCAGAACCAGCTGAAAGGGAATCCAAGCACCTCAGGCCCTGCTGCTCTTGCAGTGTGAGCAAAACCACATGATGCTAGGGAAGGAGGCCGCTTTGCAATGCTGCCACTCCTGGGATGCCGTTTCCCTTGTCTAGTAAATACTAACTTCTGTAATGAGCCACATAATGAGTGTGCTGAACCACACCTTCATCCTCTGGAGGGCATTGCAACCAAGTGTCAAGCAATTAGCCCTTGCAGCAGCCTTGGGAGATGAGTAATGCCCCATTGCATTCACGGAGTTGCCTGGTGCTGCTGAAGCTCCTGGAGTAAGCTATGGCAGGGCTGGGAGCAGCAGGTCTCCTGGCTCCCAGTCAAGTGACTTGGTCTGCACGCTGCTGGGACGCAGGAGCCTCTTCTGCTGCATGCGTAATGACAGGGAGATGTACCTGGAAATTGCTTCTGGCACTGTCAGTACCTTTGACTTCCAGTTCAGGAGCAAATCCAGGCCCTTCTGAGGACCTTGGATGCAGCAGATGCGAGCTAAGTGCAGGCTGGGGCAGGGAACAGCACATGGAGGCAGCAGTTGGGGAGCTCACGTGGGTTCATAGATGCTCCCTGTCCCCAGGAGGAAGGGGCTGGTGGCAGGACAGGGGTGAGGTCTTTGTCACCCCAGAAGGACTCCTGCAGGACACTCCTAGGGCACAGCAAAGGTGGGCATCTGAACCAGGACCTGCTTCCTGCCATCACCCATTGCCCTCCACAGAGGCAGCAATGCTGGGAAAGGAGCCACACTCCCAGGGGGCTGGACCCCACCTGAAGCTTGTCACCACCCTGCCGGGCAGCCTGCTCTGAGCACACACCCGCTCGCTGCACAGGTGAGCTGGGCCTCCCCGAGCACCACAAAGCCACTTCTTCAGCTCCTGCCAGCACTGCAGGGAGCATGGCTCTGCCACTGGCTCCTGTGTGCTGCTGGCGTTTGGCCTTTGGGGCTTGGTTTCCTCTGGGCTCTGGTGTTTGCATGAGGTTCTGCTGCCCTTCCCATTAAGGTAAATGCCATTTTCTCATGGTTTAGCCTTTGTAAAGGGCTTGTGGGGTTGGCATTTAATCCGCACGTGTGATACCTGCTGAGAGCCCTGTTGTGACTTCTGGGCTGGGTTCCTGAGGCAAGGAGGCTGCGTGGTCTTGCTTTGCCAGCAGGTACCTACCTGTGCTCATCTGGTGGTCCCTCTCACAGCTCTGGGACCTGCTAGCCCACTGCAGGGAAATTTGGTAGCTGGGTAGCAGTTCCCAAAATCTTAATTTCCCAGTTGTGAGAAATTAGGCAGATGGGGGGAAGAAGGAGAGGCTCGGGATGCCCAGGCTGAGGGAAGCACCCAGTATGTTAGGGCTCTACTGCGAAACACTGAGTGTTGCCAGCTGGGTCTTGTCTGCCCAGCTGTGCCGAGTGACATTGGGCTGCTCCTGTCAAACATGGTTCAGGTGGCTGCTGCAGCTGTGAACCTTGACAAATCTCCTACCAGCATGTGGAGATGAGGTGGTTTTTTCTACCTGGTGTTTCTGTTTGTGGCCCTTGGGGTGAGGTTGGTGTATTTGGAAAACAACTCTGTGAGCAGCCCGCTGTGACTGGGATTCCTGGAAGTGGGAGATATTTCTCTGTAGCTGCAAGATGGCCAGAAGTGCAAAAATGAATGTGAAAAATGGCACAGGCCAGAGACTGTGCAAAATGGCCGTAGCCTCCCTCTGCCAGGAGCACCAGGAGGGTGCCTAGAGGGGGAGATGGGCAGCCCGAGACTCTCCAGGCTGAAGTGCTTCTGCTGTTCCAGGTTATTTCACCTATTATCTCCAGAGCAAAACTCCTTCTGCACATTAGGGGATGCAAATTAGTTATCATGGAGAGAAAGACAGAGCTACTCCAAGCTACTGTTTATGTGATGTGTTGACAAAGAGCAACAGCTAAACCCACATCCCCACAGCAACAACATAAAGGGGGGCTTAAAGAGGGTGTGTGACAAGAGGCACGAGCGGGTGGGAGATGGTGTACGGAAAGGGGCAGAGGACGGGGTGGAGGCTGAGTGTAGGACTGAGTACAAAGTACAGGACAAAATACATATTGTGTGGAAAAGAAACCCCTTTAGAAAGAAAAGCTGGGCTATGAAAGACCACCCTGTCTGTTGTGCGTATGGCTGAGCGTGCCTTTCTCCTCCACAAATTACCTTCCTTCCGTCTGAATCCTTTTGACTACTCTGAGGGTGGGATTCTGTTGTCAGAGCAATACTGTGGGACTGCTTCAGGCTGTGACAGCGTGCCTAGGACAAGCGGGTTGTGTTCAGCAGGATCTAAGCATATCTAGTTATATGGTGCATGCGCCTATGTCCTTTTGTGGTTGTGCATTTTTTTAGACATTGAAACAATGGATAATACTCTCATAAACTTAAGTTTTAGGAGGGCCTGAATAAATTAATACTTCAAGGGATAACCGACGTTTTATTCAGTATCACCCACTTCACCTAAAAACATGACGCATGTCAGAAGGACAGTTTGGCAACATAACTAGAGACTTAAAGTCAAGGCTTCAGTGCTGAGGGTGGTGGCAGACCTTGTGTGGAGTCCGGATGGCAGGCCTCTTCCCAGTGAGACTGTCTCTGCCCCTGTACCTCCCTCCCCAGAGCAGCCTGGGGTCAGACCCTGCACCAGCAGCGCTTGCCCCATATGTGTTTCCTGGGTCCTGCTGGACCTGGACAGAGGCCACATGTATCCCAGACAGGGATGCATCTCTCCAATCTCTCTGTGCACAAGCCGCTCACTCCTTTAATTAAACTGTTAACTTTCATTAACAGTTGATGTTAATTTACTTTATAGTTCCTTTTCCCCCTGATTTTTATGAACCAGGATCAGAGCCTCCTGGAGGGAAGCATGGCTTTTTTCCAACTGCTCAGGGGGAAGAGACAATCTGGCACTCTTCACTTTGTCCCAGATTTTTAAAGGAAGAGACACTATTGCAAGGGAGACTTTTTTTTTTTAGTAGGTCTCAGCTGTTTTGCAAAGAAAATTATTACATTGACCTTAGGGGAATAGTAAAATCTTATTCTATCTTTATCCAGCATTTATTGTTATCCCCATTGGACTGTGCTATCAAGGTCTGTAGTTGTGCTGTCTGGTAACATCCCGCGAGGTCGGGGCCTTCAGATCTGGCATCCTGCACACTCAAAGTGGAGACAAACCCTAGCGTGAAACCTTGTTTGCAGCCCCTACAGAAACTGCCGTGAGGTTAAGGGCAGGGGCACCTGCAGCCACACCAGCATTTTCTGCCCATGAGCTGAGCACCCACAACCCTGTGCTGGGCATTGCTAGTGGAGGTGGGTGGCTGCAGGGTGGCTCTGGGCCCATTGGCCACCTGGGCTGCAAAATGGGTGGGAGGGTTTGAATTGCTGGTGGTGTAGAAGACCCTTAGGAACTGGAAGCCGATACAGGGGATAACGTGCTCCTGCTACCTCTATGCTATCTGCAATATAACATAACCCTAACCATTTTTCATTACCAATAGCAGCACAATTTAGCCTGTTAGCAAGCCCACTGGCCAGAGAGTAGTTTACCCAGAATTTGAAGGTACAGACACAGGATGAAGGGCAAAGAGTTTGAGAGAGGCCTAAGAAAGCCACCCTGTGCGTGGTGCGTGGCCGAAGCACCAGCTGCTCCTCTAGAACCACTGTGAATCCTCTCCACAAAGAGCTGGCTTAGTTTTAGAAACGTGGATTTTTCTCATGTTATTATCCAGCATGTGGTGCAGGAAGCAGAAAAAAAATCTTGGTGCCAGTGTTTAACAGGGAAACTAGAGTAGTAGAGGTACAATTGATTTTTGTCTTTGTTGGGTTTCAAGATCAATGAAATATGAGCTTTTCCCATTGATTTTTGGAATTCAAAATGATTTTGGGAAGCTGTTAAATAAATTGACAACTTTGGGAGCCAAATCCTCTTCTAGGGCTTTGTAAGACACGTACGAGAACCCATCAGAACATGCTGATGTGCTTGCAGGCTTCTCAACGTGCTAATATCTGTTGCTGTCATCTGTCATGCCAGACCTCCTCCTCTGCGGCCAGGCTCCTTGGTCCTCAATGAAAGTGGGGAGAGGAGCAGATCCAGTCCACGGCTGTAGTCTGAGCCTTGTGTACTTGTTCTGCAGCTGAGAAAATGGGTGTATCGCCAGCCGTGTTGGTGCTGGTTGCTAATTACTGGTCACTGCAGTTGAAAGGGACCTTCTGGATCTGCTTGTGACTCTGTCCTGGCACACACCCTGATGCGGTGAGGAACAGAGTCCCATTGGTCCTTCCTGGAAAAAAACTTACATTATAAAACGCCTCCAAAAACATATAACCTAGTTTGTAACAGAGTTGCTGTTAAACTATTGCTATAAGACACCAAAAAGAAGGAAAGCCCAAGAGCACCTCAACCTGAGAAGGTCCCCCTGAAAACCACCCATGGTTGGCATTTAAAATGCTGGAAAAATCTCCTTTGAATGAGTGCCTGTTTCCTGCCCCAGGATGCGCTGGCTTGCCAGGCCTCACCCCAGGGTGTTTGTCCTGAGGGGGTATGCTCCATCACAGACGCCCACTTTCTCTGCGCCCTGCAGTGGTCAGTCTATGCACCAACGGTTTCTGAAGCCAATGCAAAAATGGAAAACTTTGGAATTGACATGTATCCTGGATTCCACCATGATCAAAATCTGGGTTTGAGATGTGCCCTCGCTCTTCTTCATCTTCAGGTGGATTCTTCGGAAGATGTCACTTCTCACCAAAAGTTTTCAAGGGTTTGAGTTGCCCTGAACTCCTAACAAGTAGCTGCTATCTTTAGTTAGGTTTTTTTATATATATATTTTTGGGGGAGTTGTACACAGTGTCTGAATGCTGTATTAAGTTTCTTTAGGTCCATGTTCACTTACACAGATTACCCTTGGCAAGCCCAGACCAGGCCATGTTTGTGGTATTGGACACCTACATGTGGGCTCGTCTCTACGTTGCTGTGCACTCAGTTGCAATGGGGAAGGCGGATGTGCAAAGAACTGCCCTTCCTTCTGAGCCAGACCCGAGGAACACAGACTCTGACCCCAGACTAAACCTCCTGGGAAGCTCTTCAATGAGATCTTATCACTCCCTACATGTTACAGCCACATCTGCGGATCAGAGAGATTAAACCTGTATTTCACTCCTTCCTGATGAGTGCCTAAAGGATACACAAAGTATGAGCAATGTTTCATCGTTCCTTGTGCATCTGTGGCAGAAGCCCATCTGCTAGGACCTGTGGAGGAATTGCCCACTGGTTGCAGGAAGCGCCATGCAGGGAGCGCGGACTGTTCCAGATGTCCCATGGCTTGCCTGATAGGATCTTGTGTGTGTAAAGCCCAGCTTGGCTCTCACAGCCCCACTCATGTTTGCAAAGCAGGCTTTTATGGGGGAAAAAATAAAGCACAGAATTTAGCATTTAAACTGGGTTCATTTGCTCTGTAATCACAGATAGCCTTGAAGCTGCCTCCTACATGGTGGTTCCTTTCCTCTTTTCCCCTAGAAAGTAATTTTTTCTCAGATCTGGAACTTCATTTCAAGGCTGTGCAGATGCATCGTACTAATAAATGTCACATTATCCCACCTCTTCTGACACAAACGTGAGCAGGCACTTGATGAAAGCTGATGAGGGGGGAAAAGCAAAGCTATGAAGAAGTAAGCTGACACACAACCCAAGTGCACTGAGACCAAATCTTGAATGAGAAAAGGGGGCTGT
Organism: Theristicus caerulescens; assembly: GCA_020745775.1. Taxonomy (NCBI): domain Eukaryota; kingdom Metazoa; phylum Chordata; class Aves; order Pelecaniformes; family Threskiornithidae; genus Theristicus; species Theristicus caerulescens. The sequence goes on from CM036564.1 coordinate 32,838,223, forward strand.
GTCAGGCCCTTAGATACAAACTTTGGGGCAGGAGCAGTCGGGCTGCTTGTATTCAAGCAACAGGGCAAATGTAGATAGTGTTTGTGGCCATTCTTGGGTCATTAGGCCAAGGGCTGAAAGACTGGAGGAGGACAGCAAGATGGTGGGAGTAATTCCTATGGCCTTGTGTCCTGGTTTCAGCTGGGATAGAGTTAATTTTCTTCATAGTAGCTGGTATAGCGCTGTGTTTTGGATTTAGGATGAGAATCATGTTGATAACACACTGATGTTTTAGTTGTTACTAAGTAGTGCTTACATTAAGTCAAGGACTTTTCAGCTTCTCATGCTCTGCCCCGTGCACAAGAAGCTGGGAAGGGGCACAGCCAAGACTGCTGGCCCAGACTGGCCAAAGGGCTATTCCATACCGTATGATGTCATGCTCAGTATATAAACTGGGGGAGTTGGCTGGGAGGCAGCAATTGCTGCTCAGGAACGTGCTGGGCATTGTTTGGTGGGTGGTGAGCAATTGTATAGTGTATCGCTTGCTTTGTATATTATTATTGTAGTATTATTATTATTTATTATTATTACTACTATTGCTACTATTCTATTTGATTTTACTTCAATTATTAAACTGTTCATATCTCAACCCACGAGTTTTCTCACTTTTACCCTTCCAATTCTCTCCCCCTTCCCACTGGGGGCAGGGAGTGAGCGAGCGGCTGTGTGGTGCTTAGTTGCTGGCTGGGGTTAAACCACGACACCTTGCTCAGGTAGAAATTTTCCAAGGAGGAGCCAAACCTGCAGCTTGTGATGTCTGCCATAATATAGCAGTAATATGACCATATCGGTCTGAAATTTTGGATGGCAACTGTGTGAAATTCTTGCCCGTACGCGTTAAGTGCACAGTTGGTGGATGACGGGGAAGGAATAGGGCCTTTCTGACTCAGCTAACGCACTCCCAGAGTTTCTTCTGGAACCTTTAGGACACTGGCACGTTTTTTTGTGTCGAAGCAGGTCGATGCCTGTTACGCACGGTGTCTTTATTGACAGCGCTGCCATCGGCTACGTTCTGCTATCAGCATCTTCATTATCAGCACAGTCACCAGCAGAAGACTGAAGCCGTGGGATGTTGAACCCATGGATTAAGGTAGAAAAATCTTCTCTAGTCTTAGGTGGACAAGAAAAGGAAGAGCAAAGCCTGCATTTCTTGTTCCACCCCAAATCTCCAGAGACAGGTTTTAGAGTGAGACTAACGTCTTGATTGCTCATGGGAAAAGCACCCAACTGATGCCTTTCTGTTTCATGAATGATGTTGCCTACCTGTGGTTTTGGTTTCAGGTGATCATGGAGGAGTCTGGAGGGGAATGGATTTTGCTTTACAAATTTTATATTTTTTTTTTTGTTGCTGCACAATGTAATTGTTAATTATGCTTGTCATTCACAGAGAGTGAGAAAAGCTTTTATGAAAGAAATAGTGTGTGTTCCTTTAATATATTAGTATTTGATAGTCTTCTAGTGGTTTTGGTTTAGGTGAGGTAACACTTGAAACATCAAGTGATCTTGGTATCCATGAAAAACTGCCACCCAGGCTTCTTTAGTGAGATTGTGCTAAGCAGCCCAGGAGTTTGAAATCCCTGTATTTTGTTTGCTAAAGCTAACATAAACAAGAGGGTTTTGGTTTGTTTTGGTTTTTTTTTTTTTTAATAGTATTATTATATGAAGGGTTTGGATGCTTTCATCCCGGGTTAGTACCTTGCAAGCACACCTTTATGACTAAGGAGATTAAAAAATTCATATACTACTCTTGTGATGAACAATTTCTGCCCGAACTGAGCAATGTAAGACCAGGCCCCTGTGGAAAGGAAGGAAAGAGGGAAATGCCTGGGAGTATTCCTTAAACGTATTAGGCATGATTTTATGTACTGAGTTGAGGAAATGAGGTGAAATGAAACATCTGTGTACAATAAATAGCTCTGTCTATCTTAAGTTATTGTCAACTGTAAATTTGTGTGTTGCCCCCAGGACTTGCTCCCGCTGACAAGCAGTTTGTGCCGCCGTTCCTCAACTCCAGACCCGCTCTCGCCGAGCCTTTGTTGTTTGGAACCACCTGACGACGAGCCGTGGATTGGGAGAGTTTCCCTGTGCCGGCCGGCTGGTTTCCTTGCTCGGTGTTGGAGGGGACTGGAGAGCTGCCACCCTCGGGGTGTGTCCTCTATGGCAGAGGTGAGAGGTTTGGAGGTGGCCACCTGGAGAACGGGTGGCATGGGCCAGCACCAGTGTCCCTGCATCCTCCCCAGTCTTAGGCTTCAGCCATTGATGCTGTGCTGTTGATTTTATGTGTCGATGTCAATAAAGGCTCTTCCATAGGGCTCCGATGAGACTGCTGGGCACTTTAATGCCTCGGCCCACACGTGCACATGTGCCTGTGTGCCCCCGGGCACTGGAAAGCCCTTCCCCTCCCTGAAGTCACACAGAAGCATCATCCAAGCATGCAGCCCTGTACGGGGCTGGCCGGCACCCTGAGCTCAAGCTCATAGGCACATGTTAGATCTCACTTTGTCGTCTGGCCTGCATGCATCCCATGCCATGTTCCCATCAGGTAGGCTGCCTTGCTTGGGCTATTTGGGGACAGCAAGAGTGGCAGGTGGCATTTGGGGAGATACAGGGCTGAATCTGGGCCCCATTGGGATGTTCTGCACTCTTCTGTGCCGCCATCTTCTACTCATTCACCCCACCTGACAGCAATCGTGTCCCCTCTGTGGCCTTCTTCAGCTGCTCCTGTCTCTGTTTCCATGCCCTGCTCTAAATAATAACAGTGAGTAGCCAGACCAGAAGGGGTAACTGCTCTTCCAGGTCTCTGGATCCCTTCCATGCTAAGGTGTGGGGCCAGGGGCTGCCCTGCAGAGCCGTAACCACAATGTACCAGCTGACTTTCAGGGACTTGGTGGCCTGTGCTTTCCTGCAGGGGACCACAGCCCATTTGTAGCTTTCCTTACCCAGTTTTAGCAGCACATAGTAGATGCAACTATTTCACATGTCACCCTCCCAGTAACTGTTTTGCTGCCCTTTCCCCTTCCCTCTTTGTACATCTCCTGCCTGTGCCTGGTTGAGGTAAAAGCTGTTGCCCAATGTAGGACTCGGGCTCAGGTTTCTCATGGCAGTTTACACAGCTGCTTTTGACAGAGACAGTTTGCACTTGTGCATGGTCTCGGGTCTCACCAGAAAGCTTCTGCTCCCTCATCATGTCACGGGGTAAGGGGAGTCACTGGGGACAACGGAGTGGGGACAGCTTCTCCCTGGAGGATGAAACAGCCCATCCTTTGGCAGAATGGCCCTGTGTCAGGGACTATTGCCTTATAGTACGTGGGTTTGCTGGTTCTTTAAAGAAGTGAGAAGCCATGTGAGAAGGTAAATCTCCTGGAGGCACACATCTGCCTGTAACTGCTGTGGCAAGAACAGAGGGGATCACAAGGAGAGACAAACAAACCTGTGTGCACACATCATGGTGTGCCTTGTGCAAGGCATAAAGCTACTGTCCTGTTCCAAGGCCGTGGAAACCAGCCCCCGGCCATCTTCTGCCAAAGGCAAATAGCAGCTTTGGAGGCAACATGTATTTTTTACCTTAAAATGACTTGCTGTCTCACAACTTGTTATTTGACTTTGGTTAAAAAAAATGACCGGGTGGCAAGCACAAACCAAAGCGTGCAGCTTCAAATGGATACCAGGACCAACTCTGCCTGTGTAATTACATTGCCTATATTTAATCTCTCAGAAGTGTTTGGCAGATGCTTTAAATTTCAGATATGCAATCAATATCTTCTGCTCTGAGGCTCAGCTACCGTGTTCTTTCTCTCCCTTGCTTGAAATACACAAAGTCAAGTCAATATACGTGGAGGGTACAGGAGTGATCGCCGCTCAGTGAGTGTATGTCTCTATCTATATATACCCAGGGAGATCTCATGGGGGGGTGTGCGTGCGCGTGTGTGTCTGTGAGTGTGCGCCCGTTATATGCCTTTATTTATTTTGGAAGGGGTTTGCTCTGGTTTCGTCGTGCCTTGCTTTAAACGATCTGAAAATCCCCCCCTGGATTCAGAAGAATAAATATGCATGGCTTGTAATTCTGTTGCAGCTCTTGCTCCCAGCTGATAGGGTGACGTGGAGTTTGGAGGCTCGCAGATTGGCTTTTTGATTTGGCTTCTTGCTGCAGTTGTGCAAACCTCGCTGGCTCCCAGAAATCAGGCTCAGCGCTTTGCCGTGCATCGTAATGCTGGGAAGCCTGGACCGAGCCCCGATGGTATGAGAGCGGGAGCGGGGGAAGCCCAGCAGATTCAGTGGCAATCTGGGGTACAATCCATTTTCTCTTCCCCCCTCCCTCGACCCCCATTCATCTCCGTCCTCCTCGTCCTCCTCCCCCTTCGCCAGATCTCCCTTCCCTCCCCAAACTCCACCGCTCGGAGCTGAAGATCAAGGCTGGTGGATTTATCAACATTTTACCTCCACCCCCACCCCCTTTTCCAGATGCACCTCCCCGCTCACCCTGACAGCAGCAAAAGAGAGCACAGGTTTTGTAGCGAGCAAGGCAACTTGGACTGACATGCAAAGGCGAACCCCCCCGTACCCGCACACACCGTCGGTGAATCACTGGGAGATGCGATGAGCTCCCTTTAGGAACCGGAAGGATTTGTACTGGGGAGCCAGCGGAGCCCCCCCCGCCCGACCCTCCAAAAAAAAAAAAGTCAGGAAAGCAACCAGAAGGGTAAGTAAGAGGGTGCTACCCCCTGCTCCGTAGGAGAGGCAAGGCTGGCGGTTAAGTTTCCTGCTATCGAGTGGGGCTCCATGCCTTGCATGCGAACGGCCCTGGAGCCGGGGGTGCTGGGGGGCGGAGGGCTCTTTGCAGGCTCAGCTGCCGGGCGGCGGGGGGAAAGGGGGTTTAACAGGCGCCGGGAGCTCGCTTCGTTCGCGCTGTTTTCCCGGAGCTCCGGCGGCCCCGTGTGTGTGTATGTGTGGGTGCGTGTGTGTGTGTGTGCTGCGGGGGGAGGGCTTTGCATACGGCGCGGAGCGGGCGCTGCGGGATGGATGCGCGCCGGGGAGGGGGCGCCGGGCCGGGCCGGGCCGGGCCGGGCGCTGCGGGGCCGGGGCCTGGCGGAGCGAGGGAGCGGCGGGAGCCGCCGGGCTCCGGCGGGGCGTGCGCGGCAGGAGCAGCCCGAGCCGCGGCACCGTGCGCGGGGGCCCCGGGATCCCTCCCGCCGCCGGGCGGGGGTGCCCCGGCTCGGCGCGGCTCGGCTCGGCGCGGCCCGCAGGGATGCCGGGGAGCACGGGGGGGGCGGCTCTGCCCGGGGCTGCCGGGCGGGGGACGCGCCTCTCATGCAGTGCTATAAATTTCCTTTTTTTAAAAAAAAAAAACCTTTTTTTTTTTTTTTTTTCCCCGGGGGGAGGCCGGGCCGGGCCGGGCCAGCGGCGGGGCGCCGGGGCCGCCGTCCCGGGCAGCTGTCGCGCTCCGTCCGCCGGGTCCGGCTTGTTTACCCCGGGTGTCAAATATAGCTGCTGCGCCAGGCTCTGCCCTAAATAAGGCACGGGGCCGCTTGCGGGGCCCCCGCAGCCCCCGGCTGGCAGGGGGAGAGAAATGATACACACGCACATGCACGCATACGAGCTGACCTAAATGTTGGGTAATTTCATACTCTTCCTCCCTCCCAGCCTTGCTTCAGGGCTTTGTTTTTTTCACCTGTGTCTAAAGTATTGATCGCCCTGGGTGGGAAATGAAACCGTTGCAAGTGTTCTGGGGTTTTTTTTTTACTGTTATTCTAAAACGTGAGGCTATGGCCATTTCCCCCTCCTCCCCCCCCAAGTGGAGCTGTAGTGTAATGGTTGGGTTCCTGGCTCTTGGTTTGTTCCTGGGCTTGTTCTGGGGATTTCACCCTAAAAATCTGTTTCAGATTTAAGGCGAGACACTTGAGGAGCTGCGGGGGTGAGAAGGGGTGCCTTATGCACATCCCCCCCTCCTCGTGCTTATATTCCTTTAATTCCTCGCATCTCTTTATAGAGCAAAATGGTGATTTTGTTGAGCTGTTTTTTATTTCTGGAGAAGACAGGGCTGGAAGACTTAGGTAACAGTCAGTGGCATCTTCCCATTCAAGAGCGCTCATCCTGTGCTCTCCGGGAGCCTGGTGGGAGGCCCGGGAGAGCAGAGCTGGCTTTGGAGGACTGCTGAGACACAGAGGCCTCGAAGATGCTCTGTAGGTTTGGTGCAGCAGGGAGAGTCATCGCTCCCCAGCAGTACAAGCATTTCTAGGGAGTCCCTAATCCTGCTCCATCCACTGCTGTGGCAGGTGTTTGTTTACCCTGATCATGGTTTAGCTAAGAAAGTAAGCCATGTTTGGCACTTACGTTCAAGCTTCTGTGGTCAACTGGAACAAGACTTGCTTCCTGAGCAGAAGTGGTGATGCTAGAAAAGAGCACATCCAGCTACTGCCGAGGGCCGGCTGGGGAGGAGCGAGAGCAGCCCAGGAGCCCTCAGTTCTGCTGCGAGCATGCAATGTGATGGCAGTCAAATCGGTTACCCCCCTATTGTAAATAAAACGGTGTAATATCAACTGTGGTGGGGAAGAAGAGGACTGAATGTGAATAGATAGAGAGCCCTAGGTGAAAGGTGCAATATAGCAGCCTATTTTTTTTTCCCCAAGCCAAACGTGAGTCCTGTTCTAGTAAGTGAGTGGTTGAAGCATTTCCCAAATGCCCAAGGTATGACAGATTGTGGTAATCCTGCTGCTGAGGTCCTGTGTGAGGGCACTGGGAATGCAGGTAGGCTCCCAGCCTCTGGCAAGCCTCCAGCGTGCTGCTGGGCACATAGTTTCATCTCCCTGGGTCTCATCTGTATCGTTAATGATATTTTTCTACCTGCATGGGGATTTGGTGAGGACATGGTTGCAAAAACGAGTGAGTGACATGCGAGAGGGAAGGTGAATGTGTAGCCATCGTAATACGACTCTGCGTAGCACTTTTCCCTTGCAGAGAAATTGCCCCCTTTCTCTGCAAAGCTGCCACCTGAGAGGATGGCACCTGGGATTGCAGATGCCATCGCCAGGCGGGATAGTCCTTTCTATCGCCCTGGGCAGTGTGGGAAACATGCTCTGCACCATCTTGGAACACCAGCACCCAGAACAGGAGAGCGCATGTGGAGCTGGATACCGAGCATGGCCTGGGTGATGCAGCATGCTGTGCTCCATAGGCTCTTGCTGGGCCGATGTGAGAGCAGGAGCTGCCCCATCCAACCGGGGACCACTTTGTCATTGGGACTCATGGGCAGTCATTCTGTGTGGCGCATTCGGGGCACTGCTCCTTGGCTTGGCTGGCTCATAGGAAGGAAAGAGGCACCCAGGGATGAACCTGGCCTCCCTGGTTCCTCTGCCTTCTTCTGGAGCTGGTGGGGCTGAAGTCAGATGAGGCTGGTCTGAGCATGGCAGATCCTATGGTATTGCTGGTAGGACAGGAAGGGGTTTTTCTAAGGTCCGGGGCTGACCTGCTGCCATGTCATGCCTGATCCCGCACACATCCCTCGGTTTCCAAGGGTCCTTCCTGCGATAGGCATCCTCCATCCCCAAGGCAGGGAAGTGCCATAACGGAGTGTGTCAGCACTTCTATTAGAAACCAAGTTAAGATGTATTCCCTCCACCAATATTTTCAAGTGAAGCACTATACAGATAAATGGGCTGTCTGTCAGGTTTTTGTTTGCTTGTTTTAAACAAATAGCGTCAGTCTCCTCCCCTAAGCTTCCCCAATGACCAAGTGGCGTTGACAAATAGTTCCTTGTTCTTTGTTGCTGTCATGTTTCAGATGCCTTTCATGAGCTTCAACAGTTAAAAAGATGGCTTTGATTGTCGGCCAAATGTCTTTTTTTTTTTTTATTTTAATCAGGCAGTAATATCTAATTCTGTATTTTAAAAAAAGTGAAGGAAATTAAATTACACAGACAAAAAAAAATCTTCTTAATATGGAAGAAAAAATGTCTGAAGCCAGGACATTGATAGTTGTGATGCTCTGTCTACCATCACCCACTGTGTTTAGGTATTGTGGCATAGATTAATACTGTTGTTGATTTAAAGTTTAGATAACGGTAACTCCTAAAGGCATCAGCCCGGTTGGGGGCCCATGTTTCAAAGTGCCATACAGATGTCTAATAAATGATAGTCTCTGTCCTGGAGAGTTTCATGCATTGAGAGATACATGAGATCACAAGCTGTTCTTGGAGCACCTTTGAAGCACCTTCTGTACTGGTCCTACAGTTGCTGATTTCAGTGATGTGGGGCTGCGGGGTTTGAGGCTGAAGACAAGCTTGTTGTCCCTGCTCACCTCCAGAACGAAATCTGGGAACCACCTCGAGTCTCCTGCAGCTTGAGTGGGCTGCTGAGCCGCCTGGGGACTAACATGGTACAGACAGTAGTTGGCTTCCCTCCTTCCCCTCTGCTCTCTCTGCCTTAATGCTTTAAACTGCAAGCTCTGGTTGAGGCCCATCATGGATGTGTGTGCACAAAATTCAGCACAATGGCCTCCCAGTCCCCCCTCTAGGCATTTCAGTCACAGGGTTTTGCAGGAATAGCAAGGTATCAGGTGGTAGGGATGTGTTATGCCATTCTGAAGGTACCAACACCACCCCATCTTGCCAGTGTTGCACTGAGAAGACCCACGTGCTGTTGTTCCTGTGGTACAGCATTGTAAAGTAATTAGTTCACTCCATAAGACACATTTATAAACAGGTGATGATCATGCCCCCATGCTCTTCCAACTCTCAATTTTCTGGTAATTCTGTCTTTAAATCCGCTTGCTGGAGCCTTTGATCACACAGCTGAGCTGTCGTTGATGTCTCTGACAGTTGACATCATGGGAGAGAGGGGAGCTTAGGGCTCTTAACATTTCTTTTATGATAGCTTGTTTTCTACCTAAACACTCCAATGAGGATTTTCGGTCATAATAAAACAGGGAGCTTTTCCAGAGCACTCAGATTTAGGGAGAAGCTTCTGTTTCCATTCAGCATTTCCATTCACTAGCAGATTATTTCAAGGCTGCAAAACTGGACTTGCTCGGTTTGCTGCCTTCCTCTACTCTGCTGTCTTTTTACCTAAGCCTCCTAACTCAGGACAGCAGCAGAGACAGCCAGGTCAAGAGCAATCAGAAATACTAAATATCCTATGCTGCTGGGCATGTTTTGCAACCAGGGAGGTGTCAAAGAGTTTTAGAAACTATAGACATATGAGACTGCATTGCCACTGCTTTCATCGTCACCCTCTCCTAGGCTGGTACTTGGAGGCTGTCTCAAAGCAAACAGCAGCACTCTCCAGCAGCAAGGCAGAATACGGTTTTAATCAAAAGAAATGTAGCGATACAGGGATGTACCTGTGAGAGGGCACTTAGATCTGACTGCTGAGGTTGTGTTGAAGGTGACATGTCCAGGAGTGAACGGGAGCCTCCAGCGCCGACACTGCAAGGCGCCCTGCCAGCGTCCTCGTACACTGCGTGCTGGTGAAAGCCGGTTTCCTTCCCCGGGCCAGAGTGGGGGCAAAAGCAGGGAGAGCTAGAGCAGGTCTGCACCTTGCTCTGTGGTCGGGCTGCAGCTCACTCTGGATGTGTCCTAGCTCCCCTCAATGTGAGTAGTGGTAGGACAGAGTCTATCACCAGGGTCCGGGCAGGCTGTGAAACCCACTGCTGCCCCAGTGCCACAGCTCCCCACACCCAAACTGAGGAAGGCAGTGCTGCCTCTGCCATGTACTGCTGGCCCTCCCCGGCTGGTGATGGATGGGGACTCGGAGTAATGCTCTGTGTGAAGAAGCTGTCCTTTTGCCCTCTGTACTGTTTGCTGTCAGGAAAATTTGTTTTGGGGCATTAAGGCCTGGATGTCTTGGTTTACTACCTTGAGGTGGACCTTCCTTGGTGGGAATAATATCTTGATGTTGAGCTTAAAGTTCACCTTAATAAGCACCTTTATCCTCGTCCATTGTTTTGGTTGGGATTATTCAGTGACCCTTGAACACGCATGTTGGTTGGGAAGAATGGAGGTGGAGATGTGCCTCTGCCTTTCCATAGCAGGACAAGGCTGTTAAATGGTCCAGGAGGTGTTGCAGGATTCACCTCTGCACAACGCAAACCTGGCCCAGCCCATACAGCTGATGCCCCTGCCATGCTTGTCATTTGTACCTTGGTTTCTACAGCCTTCCCACCCTGGCTGCTTGTTCCTGCTCCTGTCCCACCCCCTGCAGGGTGCTGGCACAGTGGCATGTGTGGCCAGGTGGTGGGTTCAGCTTGCTTTTCAGCCACATTGGTTCCTGGTCCTTATTCATGGCATAGCCATGCAAACAGTTACGCCAACAAAAAAGGGAGAGCTAGTGCAGAGTGGGAACAAACGACCAGAGGTGGAGAATGTTCAGGTTGGCTTAAGAAGCCCTGCTTCCACCTGTAAAGCTGCTGCCTGAATTGCCTGCAGCAGTTAAGGCTTGGAGTTGGTTCAGCCTTGAAGTCTGCTCTTGATGAGATGGATAGTCCTGAATGCAAATTAGTTGCAAAGAACCTAAGAGTGATGGGGTCTGCAAAGCACTTCTTAAGCTATTAAGAGCACAAGAATCAGCAGAAAAAAAAGACAAAATAATTTTTAATATAAAATCTTCCCAAGAACATTCACAGGGGTTGATCCTGATTAAAAAAAAAAAAAATCAGAGTCTAGGCCAAGCTATTTCTCAGATGCAACATGCCAAATGGACTCAGGTTCCTCAAGAAGAGAATAAAATGAGAACTTCCCCTCTGCTCTCAATTCTTTCAAGTCCCTTGAAAGCTTCACACTAGCACTCAGCACTTCATCAACAACAATCTCTCCATGTTGAACCCTCCAGACTGCATTCCCTGGCAGTGCAAGTGGGAGTGGTGCCAACTGTTTTAATAGGTTTGCACCCACGAAACCCAGTAGCAGGGAAGGACCTGACTCCTTGTCCTCATGAGGCCGCAGCGGGCTAAGTTTGTGCTGCTGCCCTGTGCTCGCTGAGGGTGCTGTGCTTAGCCAGTGTTTGAGTCCTGGGGCGGCTGCCTGCCTTGAGGCTAATTGGGGGCCCCCGTGGGAGGACCTGAGGACCAGAGTGAGGTGGAGGTCTCAGTGTTGTTGTCTTCAGGATGCAAGGCAAGGTGGGTCTCTCTGTGTGTGCTTTTCCTTTGCAAAGGATCCTGATGAGGGGTAATGACGTGCTGCTGCTTTTGCTTTGGCAGCCCCCAGACAAGAATGAGCCTTTCAAAGCTTGGGTTATAGGAGGCAAGTAGATGGGATGCTGCTGGAGTTAGATGTGACGGAGTATTCTCCTGTCTGAGCATCTTGGAGATGGGTGCACTAGGTGTTGCCCTCATATAAATTACCACCTGCTCTCACTCTTTTAAGCATCATTTTTTCCTTCCATTTTAACCTTCCAGAGTAGTTTCAGGTTCACTTCTTCTAGTAAATGTTTCCTTTCCTCTAACTTAAATAATCCATCTCCCCAGAGCTGACCTGACAGATGTTTCCCCTGTGGTGACCCTGTGCACACAGCACACTTCATGAAACCCTGGCTTCCATGGGGAAATGCAGCACCAGCAGTGACCCTGCTGGTGTCCCAGCTAAAAATAAAGCCTGTCCCTCCTGGCAGTGTTGGGGTTTGCTTTTAAGTAGGTAGGCAGTTTTACCCATTGGCTGCACTGTGCTCTTGTGCCAGGCAGAAGGCACAGCTTAACCTTCAGAGCACAGCGGAGCTGCCTTCCCTCTGGGGAATTGCACCGGCAGACTGAAGGTGAGAAGATGCTCAGCTGCACTTGGTGCACCTACGTCACTCCCAAAAATCTGCCAGCTTGCCTGTTGCCTGCCTAGATCCATCTCCTTGCTGCTTCACGCATCCCAGTGAGTCACAACCACTCCTCCCCAGCTCTGGCCTTTTCCTTCCTCTACTTTTCCTTCTTAAATATATAGATTTCTTCATGATTCCCCAGTAGCTGCCCCAACTCCCCACTTCCCACAACAACTCCATGCCTTCTGGCTTCCCAGTCTTCTAACAGCATCCCTCGTGTTCAGTCCCCATTTATCCTCTCTGTGTGGCTTTCTGCCTCTCAGGTCCGTATGGGCTTGGCTGCTGGGACAAAGCAAGAGGTTGGCCCAGTCAGGAAGCAGATGCTCAGCTGAGAAGGGCCTTTCCAGCTTTCACCATACAGGCACATTAGCAAGTTTCACAAAAACCGATAAGCAAATGGTTGAAATATGCTGTGGAGCAAGAGGAGGGATGCGTCCTGGCTGGTGAACCTATGGATATTTTGAGTATTTCCATGCACATCTAGTTTTCCTTTGAGTCTTCCAGTACTTAATTTATTTCTTATGGCATTGAGTTCCACAGATTGCACAAATGCAAAGCATAGAATTTTAAAAGTTTCCAGTGCTCACTAGATAAAATACCCTGAGTCTGGGAGCTTTCTGTTGGTGTTAGCCTCAAACTTCTTTTGGCCTGGTTGACCAACTCTGTCCCTCTGACCGAAGGTGATTTCCCAGAGAAGGCTGAGGGAGGGGATGTGGGAGTTGTGCTTGGTCATGCAGGATTCCAGAAACCTCATCTACTTACTGTTGCAAAGAGAGCACAAAGAGGTGGCATGGTCATAATTTGCAAGTATCTGTATGGGAGCCAGCAGCTATCAGGCACGGCGGGCTGGCTGCAGTCACCTCGGACAAGAGGGTGGTGGTCTCTCAGATGCCGTGTTCTTATGCACATCACAAAATGTGCACCAGTGGTGCTGGTGGCTTGCTGACCAGCTGGCCAACACAGGGCGCTAAGAAGGGGCTGCAGTACATGCTGCTGCTGCTTCTTGCTTGGCTGGTAGCTGGGTATGGGAAGGACCACAGAGGTTGCTGTGGGAGGAATGGTCAGGGGAAGGGGCATGGAAGTGTTTGTGTGCGTGTCTGCAGGGAGAGCAGAGGGCAGGGAGAATGGGCAGAGGAAAGATTACTGCAGAGTGGAGGGTTGTTGGGATACAGGGCTCAAATTCGTTGAAAACCCATTTTTATTCATTTGTCTGCTCATTGAGTTCCCACATCAAAATGGATTCATTTCAAGGCTTTGCTTGGCTTTAAAAGTGACCGTCCTTTTGTCAAAGACCTTTTGTGCTTGTTCTTTTACCCATTTGTGTCACTGACCTGAACTAAATAGTAATGGTGGCTCTGCCAGGGGTAATGCTCTCCCCGTCCCACTGCTCCTCACCCACTGGTGGTTGGGGACTGTTGCTCCTGTTCTAGGCAAAACAGGTTTTTCCATCACTTGTGACAGATTTCCCAGATGACAGGAGTTACTGTCATCAGTGCTGCCAGGGAGGGCTGGGTTCAGGACACCACCACAGAAGTATGGCTGGCCAGGAGAGGCTTTCTGGGCTGAGGGAGCAGGGGACAGGGGCAGAGTGTAGTGTAAGGCTGTGAAAACAGGCTGTTCATTCCTGCCTTAGCTGTTGCCCAAGTCAGTCCTCCACTGAAACTTCCAGTAAGACAGGGACCCTGCAATTTTCTTGCTTTAGCCTTGTCTTAGGAGAGATTTGGACTTCAAAGCAAGTAGAGCACATCTCAATTTTAATCTTCTCTTTGCAGAAATGGATGGAAAGATAATTTCTGCAGTGCCTGAAGGGAACTTGAGCTCCTCAGTAAAACTGGTGGAGATGTGGGACTACTAGCATCAATAATGGAGGCTGGATAGAAGCTGTCCTCTCTCTTTGCCTCAGTGGCTTAAATAGACCATACAGTGGGTGGCTGCATGGGATGAGCATGTTATCCAAGAACCTACATTAAGCCAGTGACTCCTGTCATTGTACCTCCAGGATGAGGCACTTCAGGATGCTGATCCAAGGTGACATTGGGCACATGGCGGAGAAGGGAGACTCCAGGCCTTGTTTGCTGGGGTCTGGGGTTGTGGGGGGAAGGAGGATTTTCTCCTTCCCTTGTCTCGTTTCAGTGCATTTGGCTGATGTGGTCATCTCCCATGACTCAGCTGCTCCTGTTGGCAGGACTAGTTGTAGCAAATCCAGGGCCAGCATGGAGCACTGGGAGGAGGGAGGAGCCAGGGCGGCATGGGCAGGAATACAGTTGGTATAGAGGAAGCAGGAAGATGCCCCCCAGCTGATGTGTGTGACGTGAGTTGCAAAGAGGAAATAGATGAAGCTTTCCTTTTGGAGGTTTATGTTATATGAAATGTTGCCAAAGCTCCTCAGGCAGCTCTTCCAGTAGAATAAGCTGGCTCTGCTGACTTGAGCTCATTGGACCTATGCTGATTTACGCCAGAGAAAATCTGGTCCTAAGGTTCCTCTCTCTCTTCTTTCTTGCCAGCTTTCAGCTGATGGTATGCAAGTTGACTGGGCTGGAAAGATAGTCCTCACTTTTAAGATGACTTTGTGTAAAAGGAGGCTTTTGGAGGGGAGGGTCAAGGGAGGAAAGCTAGTCTAAGTAGTGCTCTGAATACAATGAAAATGCTATTTCTTCCCCTTTGGAGATAAACGACAGCATGATTATTATGTACTTTGCTAGGAAATTCATCTGATACACGATGCCCTGCATCCAGTTTTCAAATGTTCCTCACCAGTATCTAAGTTAAGACGTGCTGACTGCTGGGAATTAGAGGAGCATCATTGCAGGCATGTTAGAAATGGCAAGGGAGGAGCCTCATCCTTTTCAGACAAGGTGCTTTGTTGTATGCAACGCTCCCAAGTTGGCATACACATATAGGTAATCTTGATTTTTTAAATTTTCTTGAAGGATCAAGTCACGTATTTACCTGGCTTAGCCCTATGCCTTTTGGGTGTGGGACCTGCCCAGTGCTTTTGGCAGGTACCAAGAAATAAACCTCATGTCTTTCTTTGGAGAAGACAGCAGTGGCCTCTTGTAGTCATCTGTTTGGTTTTCTGCAGGAATTTTAAATCATGTTTAGGTATCCAGTGGAAAATCTGTGATTTCAATGGAGTCAGGGTGTCCAAGTGGGTTAAAGAGCTGCTCCATTAAGCTTCTAATTACCCTGTGAAATCTGGTCCTTTGTGACTCCCTTGATGAAATATCTGAGACACATTGAGACCATGGATGGGGCAGAGGAGGACGTTAGTGCTGTTGTCACAGTGAGAGAGAAAATGTGGGTATTGAGGGTGACCAGCTCCAGATGATATTTCAGATTACCTACCATCGACAGGATGGAGTGGGGCAGCCAGCCAGTGAGGGCAGACCTGCAGTTGAAACACAAACTGAAAGGAAAAAGGTGAATAATCCTGTCTGGTAATGCCATAGTGAAGAACAAATCTCTGCCTGTCTGTGCTATAGAGATCAGAGTGGTGTATGGCTTTACACAGCCCACAGGGAAAGCCATCAGAGGGTGGGGGGAGAAGAAATGAAGGTGCGGCAGCAGATAGCCTGGAGACTGCTGCCACTTACTGTAATTGCCATAGCAGCTCAGCTTCCACTGTTTGTTGTCCATGTCATCTCTGCAATTACCATATGGTAAATATGGCTTGAGTCTCTAGCAAATAACAGAGCTAATATTAAGAGAGAATCTGTAAACAGCTAGTGCATAAATGAACAAAGAGCAATAAACAGCCTGGACTTATGAAGAATGAATTAATCATGGTAGATGTGAGGTTGTTTTTTTTTTAAAGCGGTTGCAGAATTAACAGCTGGAAAAACACCGAAGGATTAAGATATCTAAATTGTCAATAAGAGATACATGGGGATATGTGTCAGTAAAGGGTGAGGGTGCTGTGTGAACTCTTACGTGATAACTGTATTCAAATGGATGAATTTACAGGTTTTGGCACCTTCCAAGTGAAGTGGGAGGTATTTTGAGGATAACCCATAGCTCAGTGCATTTTTCACGTCCCCTGCTGTGCTCAGATCTGCAGAAGCAGTGAGCGTGTTACAGTGTATTTCCCTCCTCTCAGCTGGAGACCCTGACTTTTTGGTTGAAACTCTGGAAATCTCTGCTTTCCTTCTACACATGCCAGTCAGCACAGCACTCCTCACGCAAGCCCCACCACTCTGGGGGCACAGCAAGCAGGCAGAGATACCTTTGAAAGTGAGCAACACAGCAAGCTTGTGTATGGCAGTCTAAATTTAATCTTCGCAACAGTCCAGTACCTCATGAAAACCTGTTACACGGCAGAGCTGAGGGCCGAGTCTCCACTGCCCAGGCTTGGCTTGCCTGCTCCAACAAGAGCAAATCTGCTGCTGGTTTTGATGGGAACAGGCACTGAGGTATGATGCTCATAGATACGTGGCTGCTTGTGATGGAGAACCAAGAGGAGATCAAGATAAATGATTAAAGGGCAGCCTGGGCTAATTTATAAAGATTAGAATAAATCTGTGTGCTTTGGCCAAAGAATAACTGTGGAGGAGAACAGCTATTTACAAGTATCTGAAGCATGTAAATCTCAGGCGGGGAGGAGGATGGCTAAGAGTGCTCCAAGGACAGGATAATGAGAACTAGCAGCATAAATTTTCTTAATTTCATCCTAAATACAAGGAAGACGGCTAAAACCTCTGAGATAAATTACATAATGGCAGTCTCTATGGGGAGTTGTGGAAATGCCATCACTTGGGTAGTTTAAAACTGGGCTGGACAAAGTGTTAGGAAATAATGTTCACAAGGGGAACAATGCAGTGGTGGCCCCTGAGGCATGGACCAGACGCCTCTTCTGGCTCTGGTCTGACTAATTCTGTGAAACCTGTGCTAATTGGGCTAAGTGAGAGCCTTTCCTGTCTACTCCATTTCTGTGCCCATTGCACAGAGGAGCGTAGAAGTCTTCAGTCTAACATGACAAATGACAAGCCACTTGTTTCTCCGCTGCAGCGGTGAAGATGATTTCTGAAGTGTAGCCTTCTCCTCTTCCTCTCCCCTCCCTGTTTTCTGCCCAGTTGCCCACTGCCCTGTTTGTGCTGCTTCTGCCTCCATTCACTTTTTAAATATTTTCTTTCTCACCAAGCCAGGAATGAGCCCTTCTGAATAGACTTGTGGAGGGCTTATAATTTCTATTGTGCGTGATGTAGCATTTTTGGTAAAAACATATTTTTTTCTGTATTCGGACCAAAAAAAGTCAGAAATTTTCTTTTTCTTTTTCCTTGGAGGAGAAGTTAAGAAAGAAAGAGGCCCATTTCTGGGGGATCAGAGCACTGCGCCAGCTGCTGGGGTTAGCACCCAGCATGGCTGGCTGGTGGCTGCCCCTGGAGCCCATGAGCCGGCAGGGCAAGGGCTCTCCGCCCAGCTACTTGTTGCATCAAATCCCACACATCACATGGTTTGTTTTGTTTGCCTCAAATGAGTGTTGTCTGTCAGAAAACTTGTATTTTTCTTAACAAATTCTGGATCTAAAGAGAGTGAGATATGACTACAACACCTTTTTCCCTCTTCTTTAACACTTAGCCTGCCTCTCTGTACAAATAACTATGGCTCTGCCACACAAATGCACTGTTGACAACAAATCCTAGGGTCTTTAATTGTAGCTGTTGCAGATCTGTCACTGGAGTGCTAAAGAAATGTCACGAGTTGCTGCTGTCATCTTTCCTCTAGGATGCTGTGAGTCACTAGGTGATAAGTTGCACTCTGATGGTGGCACCTGAACCAGCGGTATAATATGTCCGTGAAGCAGGAGCAGTAAATAACACACCCTGTGTGCTGCCACGGGCAGTACATAAAATGTCTTTTACTGACAAGAAGTTTTCCTCACACCGCTGGAATCATTATTTTTCCCTTCCCCCCGCCCCCACTTCCCAAATGGTCTTTGCTGCTCTTTATAAACCAGCAAGACAGAAAGCAATGAAAACCAGTGCCTTGAAGGCTGCAGCAGAGTCAGCGCCTATTGCAACCCCACGTGTTGTTGGGTGGCTGCTCCGGGTTGTCTCCACCAGCTGCAGTCGGTGGAACAGGCAGGGGGCCCCTGAGTGGGTGACCCAGTAACTCCGCTTCTTTATTTCCCTCGGCCTCCTGAACCTCAAGGGCAGGACTTTCAGCCTCTTCACTAGGCCTTTCATATCATAGGCATAAAATCAAGGGCCTGAAGAAGGTGCTTGGAAGTACCTGCCCTCTCAATTTGGGGCCATTCGGACTGCGAAGAATGGTGTTTTCAGATGTGCACTGGTATTCAAGCACCTAAAGGCCTTAATTGTCTTTAGAAACACCTCTAAATGCAATAAAAAGACTGATGTTTGAAGATATGCTTCTAAGTGTGCAATGGAGGCTTCCCAGCAACTTCCAAAAGGTCAGGACAGTGACTCTTTGCCAAATGTGCGTGTGGTTGCCACCAAAGCGCTATGGTGAGCTCCCAGTGCAGTTTGTACCACGTGCCCTGCATGCACTAAAACTGGATGTGGTTGTCATGAGCAGGCTTGGACTCCGCACCTGCACTTTTTTACCCTTTTATTGTGAGGGTGACTGAGCACTGGCACAGGTTGCCCCGAGAGGTTGTGGAGACTCCATCCTTCATCCTTGAATATCCTCTGGATATTCAAAAGCCAACTGGACATGGTCCTGGGCAACTGGCTTTAGGTGGCCCTGCCTGATCAGGGGGGTTGGACCAGGTGGCCTCCGGAGGTCCCTTGTATCTCCCGTGTGAACTGGCCACTCGAAAGTACTACAAAACACTGTTCAGAAAAACAACAGTGAGATTGTGTAATATTAATGAAAAGAAAAAAAGCCATCTATATCAGAGCAGATAATACTGCTTTTTAAGCAGGAGGATGGTCACTACTAATCTATATGTCAGCCTAAATGCCAGGTTTTGTTTTCTGAGTGTAAAAAAGGCTACAGTTCTGGGGGAAAAAAATGAAAAGGCTAACGCTCACTGTCCCTTAGCCTGAGGAATCTCAGACATACGGACGTGCATGGGGAATGGAAGAGCAAGCACGCCATGGCTCCCAAGGAGGCTGCGCTAGCCCGCACCATAAATAAGGACGGCTCTCAGAGCATGGCCGTGGCCGCCCACTGAAGGGTTTCCTTCAGTGTCTGCCTCCTCCTCCTTTACGTATCTGTGCACAGAGCATAAACCGCAGCTCCTGTATCCATATATATCCATCTATCCTGCACAGATATTTTTCAGCTGGCGTGAGAGTGAGGATGTAAAATGCCCGGCCAGTCAAGTGCAGCCCGTGCAGCATTGGAAGGGGACAATTAAGTACGGGCATCTTTATGGGCTAGCTATTTTTGGCACTGCTTCTCCAGGAGCATCTCGGGTACTAAAATACAGAAAAAACATCATGGAACAGTTCCCCAGGGCAAGTTGAGTATTGGGAGGTTGCTCCTAGCCATACCCAGACTTGTGCTCCGTTTGGGTCGGCCCCTGGGATCACCGAATGTAACTGCTTCCCCTCACTGCAGCATCTCTATAAGGAATTAGTAGGCTTGAGTCGTTATGTCAATTAACACCCATTTACCGTGCCAGAATGTTAGGAACTACTCAAATTAGTAGAGACACCAGCTTGTAAATATTAAAAGACTTGCTACAAGAGCTGGTTTTTTTGGTAGCTTTTTGCATGCTCTTGAGAGAAAAAAAAGGCTGCTTTTGACATATACCGAGGGGATTATTCTGTAGGCAGCTAATTCTGGGTTTTGGCATGTTTACTGTGAAGTGCAAAGCAACAAGCACCTACAGCTCCCCGCCATAACTTTTCCATAGAGCCAAACTGCGGGGATCATGGCCTAAGCATGAGTTATAGTGCTTTTTTCTTCATAAAACCTAGCTGGTGCGGTCATAGGGAGCTAAACTACCTATTGCTGTGCAATAACTTGTGTAAAGTCAGGTTGGGGTCCATGGTTGTGCTCGTATCAGATAGGCGCGTGCCATCAGTGTGATGGTTTAAGGCCAGGTCTGTGCTTGGAAATTTGCATTTGTCTGACAAAATGGATCTAATTACACTGCTCTGGCTTTTGGCTTGCAGGTAAATCTTAACTTACACTCTGGGTACTCTTGTAGTGATGAGCAAAGGGCTCAATAGTGTTTGAATGGAGACGATTGAAAAATAAGCTTTATTTTGTATTAAATATTTTGTTATGCTTTTATTTTGAGCTAGGGAGGAGTGTGAATTAGGTATAATACCTCTTCTGTTAAAACTCAGTTATTTGTGTTCTCTGGCAGAAGGGCTATAATTTTAATTTTTGCTGATGCTTATAAAAAAACCCGTGTGCTCAATCAAAAAGCTTTTATGTGTTTTGGAGCTGAGGAATGTGAGGCCCTGTTATTAAGCTGAACCTTATTTCTGTCTCCTCCAGCGTCGGAGCGGGGCTATAAGATGACAGTAATAGCAGCTCTGTATCTGCTCTGTTCTGGGACAGATGCTTGTCGAGTAGACAAAACCCTTGATCTTGAGATGTCTCTTTCTGGCCCTTGTGCAGCGCCCACACCTGAATGGGGCTCACCCTGTGCTCAGATCTAATCAGCAGCCTTTCCTGGCCAGTCTAGAGTCAGGGGAGAGAGGATATATGGCCACAGATGTACTCCATGTGTCTGATTTATTTGGGGGGTGGGAGGGAGAGGGGAAGGAGAGGGAGGTGCCAGACAACCTAATATGATTTGCAGGTCAAATCCAAAGGTTCTAGTTTTTATGATGGTTTAAGGGGAATTTTGCCTAAATAAGAAATGAATAGGGACTTAGAGGTTTGCCTTTGGTTTTGTATTTACTGAGCAGTCATCTTGGGAACTTGGTATGTGGAGGTTACGTGTTAGCAGCCATCACTGTGTTATCCTGCCTCTTGATTTGATTTCTTGTTGTGAATGCTTCCTTTTGAAAGTATCCTTGCCATTAGAGTCATGTGAGCAGCTGTATACAAAAAGTTAAATTATAAGGGATCAGTACAGCCTTCCCAGCTTCCTACCTTGCTATAGGTCCACAGCAGACAAACCACCTGTCTTCTGAAACTCAGTTATTATAAAAGATGCAATGAGCTTGATAGTTGTCTAAAAGTAATTTTCTATTGCAGGCTTAATTGTCACAAGCATGGCCCATGCTGCTTTCTGGACTGTCTGCAGCAGTGTTTCAAGAACTGATCTTTTTATTTATGGGTTCTATTTAAGGATTTATGGATCATGTGGCCATTGTCAACTCTTGTAGAAGAAGGAGTTCCCCCTGCTAAAATAACTGTTATGCATCTTCCCAGAGTCTTGCTGTTGAACACTAGCTCATTCTGTTGCATGGATGCTTTCAGCTTTTTGTCTCTCTTTTGCATTGATTGTATGCTTTGAACTTATCCTACCAGACAGGGCACTCAGTACCGCTGCCCTTATTTGCACGTATTCAGTGTGATAGCAATAGCGGGGCAGAGACCTGTGAGAGGAAATGATGTCTGATAGCAAAGAGGTAGTGGAAATTATGATCCTCGTAGTATAAAGCTGAAGATCACCCAATACCAACTGATTCTCCACTGTTGCTGCAGCCTCCTGTCGTTTGTGTCCCGCAGGGCCAGGGCAGTGACGTTGCTGGAATGACACCTCTCTGCGCCAGATGTGGATGTGTTTTGTCGCAGTGGCGTCAGAGGAGTGACACCGTGACGCCTCCTGGGTGACTAGCAGTGACTCAGGACTGTGCCGCAAGCCTGCCTGGAGGCTCAATTCTCAGAGCAGGACTTGCGCTGAAGGGTGGCTCTTGTCACAGTTAGCCCTGCTGAGATCCATGCTGCTACTTAGAGGAGGGATAGAGGATGTGTCTACTTCACTCTGGGCAGGCCAGAGCCATGTAGATCCCCTCCGGTGATTTCTGGACTGAGTTTAGTAGATGTATCTGAGGGCAAACTTGCACCTTGTATAAGCAACCTTGCTGACCTAGAGCTACAGAGTGAGTTTTAACTCTTCTGTCCTCTGTTATGTGACTGTTAAAACTGTTACCTCAATGTTTTATTAACAGCAGTTTTAAAACTTAATAGTTTTATTCTATGTTGTAAAGCACTTTTGCACCAGTTCCCAAGGGAGGGAAGAGTAACAATGCTTCACTGTGTTTTTTAGATTGGTTAGGTTAATGTTTTTCATGTTAATGAACACATATTAAGATCTTATTAGACAGCGTGTCTGTGGGTGAAGTTCCTGTTGATCCCACTGGGGAGTTTTATCTGTGTCAAAGAATTGCAGGATCAGGTCATTATTGTATCATTTTAGAAAATGATTGTGACCTCCACTTAACGTTAAAATATTTGTCAAAGCAAGTGAAAACCAGTGAAGAAAAGTATTCCTGAATGCTGAGATTTTAGTCTACAACCCATAGCCTGAGTTTGGAGGTCCAAACACATAAACAGAGGCTACCCTGGTAGAGGTTGTGTTTGAAATAATATACTAATAGTTTGAGGACTAATAATAAAAATACCCTCTGCTTAAAATCAGATTAAAAATTTAAGAAGGACTGGCAAGGTCCTGGAGTGTGTTGAGGAGTGGCTAGCAATAGAAACCACCACGGCATTACAGAAGGTAGAGATAGTGTTAATTACAGAAGGTGGTCGTCCCACAGAGAGGGAGGTTGGTGGCAGCAGTGATTAATTTCAGAGGGCAGTTTAGCCATTGTACTATTCCTAGACAAGGCTCTGAATTTAAGTGATACTTAGACTCTTAAGTCATTTTTGAAACCAAATTTAGGCTCTTGAGTCACGTAGATGTTTTTGAAATTACTCCTGTCTTTCTGTCAGCCGTTTCTGCATGGCTGATCTTGGAAGACACAGCACCTACTGGCTGCTGTACAGTTAAGTAGGAGCTGGGAGCTGGAAGTGTCAAGAGGTTGGTGGATACCTGCCAGCAATTGCAGTACAGAAAAGGATGATCTGATGTGCCCAGAGCGTTTTTGGAGCTGCTTTGCTTGTGCAGTTGGTCTCTGTGTGCACCTTGAGTCAGAGGCACCTGGAACGTGTCATCTTTACTGTGCATGGGCACACATCTACCTTGCAGCCCAGAGAGCATGGGCTTTCTGCTCATAGTCCCTCTGCACATGTTCACTGTCCCTTTCTCAGGGATTTCCCAAGATCCTGCAGCCAGAGATCTGGTAAAATACCACACGGAGCGGGAGGGAAGACACAATGGGAGTGTCAAACTGAACCCAAGTTGGATGTGCTGGGTAGCTCAGTCTTCCCTGTGACCCTGAGCTAAGCAAGCAGTGAGGCATTTTAACAAGACTTCAAAGACTGGGGCTGGGGCTGGCTAACAGCTCTCACTGGGGCTGAGGTCCCTCTGATCCCCGGGAGCTCGGTCGGGCACCGGGGCTAGGGTAGACAGGCAGATAAGTAAGCACTGGAGAGAGAAGATAAGTAGGCTAATGTGGGAGAATCTGTCTCTTCTGAATTAGTCCAGATAGCATGAAGAAGTATATTGTTTTTTCATATCAAGGGTGTCAGATATGGATTTGTGATCCTGATACTGCATAATCAATTCTCTCCCCTCTGCTGTGCTTTGTCAGGAGCGATTTTGTTCATTTGTAGTCCTTGTTCATGCTTTCCTTCCTGTTTTGCTTGTCTTTATAGATTTTTATCTGAAAGTTGGAAACATTTTTGTTGATATCAGGAAGATTGCACCCGCTTTTGGAAAGAAGCGAGCGACACAACATGATAAAATAGCCATTGGAGATGTATTTGTTAATGCTGATAACAGTAAAATGTTGTCTGGAATGTTGTCTGGAATATTTACAGTGCAAGGGAGAGGGGAGGGACCTCCTCAAGTGTTCAGGGGCCGGTTCATCTCTTCAGACTGCCACCACCTGAAGGTTAGGCATCTGCTCTAAATTGGCTGACTTGGCACCCTCTATAGATCATAGAGAGAGATGGGAAGGGACAAAATACCTTCCAGAGATATGTGTCTTAAATACCTTTTTTGGGCCAGAACAGGGTGGGACAGGAAGGATCGTCCCCTGGAAGCGACTCTCTTTCCTCTGACTACAAAGGGAACCTAAGTGACTTCATTTAACTTACTGCCCATGATTTAGATAGTTACAGTAGGGGAAATGAATCCCAGCCCTCCTGATTTGGCAGTACAAACCTCAATGAAAGTTAGTGGGAGTTAAGGCTCTTGAACCTTTCAAGTGCTGTAGATAATGCCGCTATTAAGTTTGATGTTTCCTGTGAGATACTTGGCTGTGTCTGGACTCAGAAACGTGATTTGTCAGCTAAGCCTGAGACCACATTCTTCCAGTGGCCTGTTACAAAGGAAGGAGAATAGTGTGACCCATGATAATGATTTGAAGCGTTCAGAATCCAATTGTAAGTGGTGCAAGCCCTACAGCAATGTAGCCCATAAGTAATAGAAGGCATTATTGGGCAGCGATATGCCATATCTACATGATACATCGATCGGCTCCTTTGTTTTTGCATGGGATTTTAGGTTAGAGATAACTTTCATTTTACAGGGTATTTGAAGATATATCAATTTCTTAGGGATGCAGAGGGAAGGTTGGTCTGTCTTCTGGTTTCATGAGCACAGCTTTTTCTAACTGTTGCGGTTTTGTAAGTTTCTGGGGCCATTTAAAAGCAGGATTATTGATGTGAAATGTGATTGTCCAGATCACAATGGAAAGACTAGTGAAAAATGGCCTTTGGCACTTTGCCTAGCACATGAGTCCTCTGTCCTATTTCTGGGCTGACATCTTTACCTGTTAACATGGAGGCCCTGTGCCTCAGAAGCTTAGGGGAGCCCTAGTACCCTTCTGGGGACTCTGCAGTCTATTAGGAGATGATGGCTGTGGGATGGTTTGGCCACCAAGGTACTCCATAATTCGTAACTGAATTATGTACAACAAATGGACTTCATTTGGAGATTGCTCATCACTGGCCTTTAATGGTGCTTCTTGTGTTGCTAGTGATTCCTTGGCTTGTCTTATCCCCTGGGTGGTGAGACAGGGAAGCCTTTAGATTTGGTTTCTTGTGCTGAGTTGAAGTGCTATGTGCTGGGGAACACCATGGCATCATCAGGTGAGTGGCAGCTGAGCACTCAGTACTCCTATTGCACATGTTGTAGGTCAAGAGTGGGCTATTTTATGTGTACACTTTTCCTCTGAGTTACTTTTCTAGCAATTGATCTTCATCTGCTGGGCATGTAAATGCTGCAGTTTGTTAGAGTCCCTGCTAAATACCTTCTTCAAAGTGACAGAGAGACAACCCCTGCATCTCTACCAGTGCTCTTCAGTGGTGAGATACTGAAGTGCGTTTGGGTAAATGTTGCATCTTCCTTTTCTCTCATGCTTCCCTCCCCCCCTCTCTGTTTTGTTTGTTTCAGGTTCTCGGCCTTTTTGGATCTACACAGTGGAAGTTGCATCTTGTGTATGGCGTGGTTAAGCTTGCAGCCTGTCACCTCGGCCTTCCTCCATTTTGGGCTGGTTACTTTTGTGCTGTTTTTGCATGGTTTGCAGGTGGATGCTGGCCTGACGGGAGACTCAACCAGTTCAGTACAAAACAGCTCGTGTTCAGGATCTTTTGACTGCAAGGAAGGTGTTATCCTGCCAATATGGTACCCAGAAAACCCATCCCTTGGGGACAAAATTGCCCGTGTTATCGTATACTTTGTAGCACTGATCTACATGTTCCTTGGAGTCTCCATCATTGCAGATCGTTTCATGGCATCTATAGAGGTCATTACATCACAAGAGAAAGAAATCACGATTAAGAAACCCAATGGAGAGACCACAACGACCACCATTCGGATTTGGAATGAAACTGTTTCCAACTTGACCCTCATGGCTCTGGGCTCCTCTGCTCCCGAGATCCTTCTGTCTCTGATAGAAGTGTGTGGGCATGGATTCATAGCTGGAGACCTGGGGCCGTCTACAATTGTTGGCAGCGCTGCTTTCAATATGTTTATCATCATTGCCATCTGTGTCTATGTGATCCCTGATGGGGAAACCAGAAAGATAAAACACCTGAGGGTTTTCTTTGTCACAGCTGCATGGAGCATCTTTGCTTACATCTGGTTGTACATGATCCTTGCTGTCTTCTCTCCAGGTGTGGTTCAGGTCTGGGAAGGTCTGCTCACACTTTTCTTCTTTCCACTTTGCGTCCTTCTGGCTTGGATAGCAGATAGACGTTTGCTTTTCTATAAGTATATGCACAAAAAGTACCGTACTGACAAGCACAGGGGCATTATCATAGAATCAGAAGGTGATCACCCTAAGGGAATTGAGATGGATGGCAAGATGATGAACTCCCACTTTCTGGATGGAAACTTAGTGACTGTGGAGGGGAAGGAGGTAGATGAATCTCGCAAAGAGATGATCCGGATCCTTAAGGACCTGAAGCAAAAGCACCCAGAAAAGGACTTGGACCAGCTGGTAGAGATGGCTAACTACTATGCCTTGTCTCATCAGCAAAAGAGCAGAGCCTTTTATCGCATTCAAGCTACCAGAATGATGACGGGAGCTGGCAATATTCTGAAGAAGCACGCAGCTGAGCAAGCCAAGAAGAGCACCAGCTTGCACGAGGTGAGGCCAGATGAACCTGAGGAATTCATCTCCAAAATTTATTTTGACCCGTGCTCCTACCAGTGTCTTGAGAACTGTGGTGCTGTTCTCCTGACAGTGGTGCGGAAAGGAGGGGACATGTCCAAGACCATCTATGTGGACTATAAAACAGAGGATGGCTCTGCCAATGCTGGTGCTGACTATGAGTTCACAGAGGGGACTGTTGTCCTGAAATCAGGGGAGACCCAGAAGGAGTTCTCAGTGGGAATTATTGATGATGACATCTTTGAGGAAGATGAGCATTTCTTCGTGCGGCTCAGTAACCTCCGCGTGGTGGAGAGTGAGGAACCTCCAGAGCTCAGTAACTCCCCATACCCAAAGGCCATATTGGCTTCTCCTTGTGTGGCCACAGTGACTATACTGGATGATGACCATGCTGGCATCTTCACATTTGAGTGTGATGTTATACATGTCAGTGAGAGCATTGGTGTGATGGAAGTCAAAGTCCTAAGGACATCAGGTGCTCGGGGTACAGTCATAGTGCCATTTAGGACAGTAGAAGGGACAGCAAAAGGAGGTGGAGAAGACTTTGAAGACACTTACGGGGAGTTGGAGTTCAAGAATGATGAAACTGTGTAAGTAATCCATTCGTTTCTGTTACCGGGTCTATTTTGGTGTTTAACCCCACATTTTGCATCCATTACAGGTGAATGCTGACAAGGGACAGGCTCCTTTCTTCAGCTTTCCTTCAGTTTCCCTACTTACCTCTTTCAGGCAAGAACCGACAGCAGGATTTAAGAGCTCAAAACTCTTGTCCCTTCCCTCTTGGGAATAACAAAGTGAGGCTTAGAAATACTGGGGGGGCAGGGAGGGATAGGAGGAAAATATATCATTCTCTGAGGTCCTGTACTAAAGCTGAGGGTTAATGGAAAGTTAATGTTGAGAGTCAAGGAAAAGGGCTGGGCAAATTTGGGAAAGCCTCTTTTTGAACACCAAACGTAGAAAACGCAGGAGTTTATTGCAATCGCTAGCTGAAAAGTTTACAACAGTTATTCCCAGGCAAGCAAGAGCTGCTCAGTAGACATGGGGCTTTATTTTCACAGGAGCAACACATCATACCTGTGTCCCTAGGCTGCCTGTGCAACTTGCAGGTCCCTGTGGCAGCTAATTCACAGCATAAGCACAGCTGCAAGCTGTTCTGCTGGACTTGTGAAATCCTTACAGCCTTTATGTCCCCATGGTCTACCCATATTCCCCACGTCACCTTCTCTATGATCTCCCTATGTCTGTTCTTTTACTACCTGTGGTTTTTCCCCTTGTAAAATACCATGGCAATTGGCAATAATGGTCTAAAGCACTGCAGCTCACAGCCTGTCCATGTGGCTGCATGACCCAGTGTTTTCATACAGAATAAAGAAAGGAAGCAGAATAGTCCGCACCAGTCCTGTTAATTCAGCTCTTTTATTGCGTACAAAGTAGCTGATACGAAGCTAGGAAGTAATAAAGACCAGAGAGGCGATAATGTCTAATTGCTTTAAGTACCTGCTGTTAACATTAGTGGAGAACGAGAAAAATCCCTTAGCTGAGTAGGAAGAGGGAGGGGGGTGTGAACCTGGTGCTAAAACTCCCTAGTGTTAAGTGCCTAGGTTCCTCTTGTTAACACCTAATCACTTGAGCCATCAAAGGAAGAATTGTGCAGACTTGCAACTGGCATCAGAGAAAGGAAATCTTTCTACCAAGCCTCCCAATACAGTACCCAAAAGGATGTTAATATATTAAATGCTATGGAGTAGGGATGCCCTAATTCAATAGCACCTTCTGCTTTAGCCCTCTAAACCATTTAATCCAGCTAATATCCACAGTCCTGATGCTTGATTATAAGTACGTGTTCTTCCTATTAAAGGAAGAGAAGCTCCTGGTTGGCTGGGTTCAGCCACTATCAGAGATGGAAGAGGATCAGCTGGCCTCATCTGGCCTTTTCAGGGAGGTGGGCCATGCAGGTTAGTCTCCTTAATTGAGCCGCAAGCTGATTTCTCTAGAGAAAGTGAAGAAGAATGTCAGCTGTATGGTTACAGTCTCCTGTGAGTAGACTACCTAAAATATAATGGGTACTATCTAGCTTCAGCCAGGTCTTGAAGAGACGAAACTTGAAAAAGACCCATCAGTGAAAGGCCAGCAGGTTTGGGGTACCAGAGAATAAGCCCATGGCCCATCTTATTCCAAACTTTACTCCCTTTCTTTCATCTTCCAGCTGATGGAAGAGTTCTTTTCGTCTTTGAAAAGTGTGACAGAAGGTCAGAGGATACCCACATAGTTGCTTCACTTAGGTTAAAACAAATCACGTTCAGCAGGACCATGTGCATCCCTGTGGGACAGACTAGCGAAAATGAAGGCAGTCCAGAAAACAAGGATGTGTAGGTTGCTTAACGCTGTAGTTTGTGACCCAGAGAAGATACCTTAGAGCACAGATGAGATGTTGTGGTGTACTTAAAATTGTGCCCACACCTAATACGTTAATGTGACTTTCACTTCTGCATCAGAAGACTGCTAGGAACAAAGCCAGCTAGCCATAGTGGCCATGGAGACCATGTGGCTAGCAGAGATGAATTTCTTTTGAAGCTAGAATTAGTGTAGCTGGCTCAACGTAGCACTTAAACTAATAAGCCTAACAAGGAGGGAAATCATGTCAGCCAGCAGGCTGCCTTTATTCACTCTCAGGTTTCATTTTAAATCTCTGGGTCTTCTGGGAATGGAGTTTTAGGCTGGAAACATGTGAGGGTGGTTTTCAGTAATCAGCCTGTGGCCTTTAAATTCAGTGAACACAGGCTAGTTGCTGTATTTTGCCAGCTTTTCTCTGAGGTGCAGGTGGAAGTAGCTGTAGAAGTGTGGAAGCAGTAATGGGTGGGTTTAATCTCTTCTTTCTTTTTTGCTTTCCAAATCTGAATGCAGAAAAATAATTTTGAGCAAATATTTAGGCTGCAAACAAATTTAAGGTGATTCAGGTCTGAATTTGGAGTTCAGACCCATAATGCTACTATTCCAACATAATGTAGTTCTGGTCAGCCCAGTTTGGGAAGATGGGTGGATAGGGTGTTTGGGACAGTTTTGCTGACCCAGAGGGCAGCATGTGAGTGACTGGTCATGGTATTGCTTGGTACAAGGCTGTATGAAGACACTGGGTCACCAAATAGCCAGGGGGTTGCCTGGCTGAATATTTGAGGCCCTGCCTCTTAAATGCCTTGCCACTGAGGGGGATCCACCACCAGGTACTGACATCCCCCGCACACTGAAGCAGGGACTGAGGGTCCACAAAGCCTGGTAAAGAACAGAGGGGAAAGCAGGAAGACTAATGTGGTCAGTAGACAGTACTAAGGACAGGGGATCAGAAAGCAGTGAGAAGTTACGTGTTCCCCACTTCAGCCTACTGATTAGGCCCTCGCTTAGGAAAGGTGAAAGTTGGGCTCTGGTTTCCATGCTGGTGTAGGATCTGCTTGTGGATGGAGTCCTGCCTACCTCACTGCTTTAACCTTGTCATTCTCTCGTGGAGTCAATTTGAAAAGATTTTTTGACTCATGGAGAAAGGAAATGAATTACCAGCATCTTGCAAATGTATAAGTGCTAAGTTTTGCTGTGGCTATGCAAGTATGCTAAGGATCCACAGAGCTGCAGCCACAAAGAAGCCCTGATTGGCGTAAACCAGAGGAGAGTAAAAGCTTCAGTTCACGCTCTCAGCTTGTTCTCTGACACACGAATTAAAAAACATCAGCTTGCATTCTGCAGCAGCAGGCAATATGTAAGTAAGTAGTTTGTAGGTCGGTCCCCTTAAGTGTAGCAATGGCTAGATTAATCTGAGAGACACTGGATTACACAGCTTCCTTGAGATTAAACTATAGGAGAGGCGCTGCCATCTACCAAATCCCCAGGGCCAAGAATAAGTACCTTCCCTGAAAACTAAATGGAGAAGGGGTCTTCACTTAGTTTATTTTATCCTGTTATATTTATCTTAGGGTTGTTTTTAAGAGGCTTTCCCTAAAATATGTGGGACTGAAAAAAGCTGAGTTGATGCAAACGTTACAGAATGAGAGGGAAATGGATCCTGCCACCGGGTCTTGCTTATTGCCTCTGTGATTCTTTCTAGACTAATGTGGTCAAAGTTTCCTCACGTTTGGGTGGGAGCACAAGAGAAAGCAGGCTGAGATGAGGAGGTTTGAAACAATGCTGTTATTACTGAAATATGGTCCCATGCAGTGTGTGTGTGTATGGATGTGTATGGGTGTTGGATAGCTATAAATCAAGCCATATAATCTTGAACGCTGTCATCTGTTGAGAAGGGAATTGATCAGGTCTCAAATATTTGATTATGCTGCCTCTTTTTCAATACATTTGTTATTTCTAAACTCCTGTTCCCGTGAGGGTCAGCTATGACCTAAGCAGCTGAAGCAGAATCCTAGCTTTTTTGTTGACTAAAAGAAAACTCTCAAAAAATCAAGTCCAAAACTTAGGGGTTTTTTTGGGTTTTGTTTTGGGTTTTTTGGTTTGTTTTTTTTTTTTTTTTTCAAGATGACTGAACACTTTTCTAGTAAATGATTTTGCATGGAAATAAATGTTAGGTTCTTGGAGGTATGAAAATGTAGAAGAATGATTGACCCAGCTGCTTTATCATGTCCAAGCAATAAAGATATCATTAAGAGCCAGCAGCAAAAAGTGAATTGAGTTTTAACGGATTTTCTTTTTGCATAATAAAGGGAACTCCCAGCAAGTCATTAAATTTAATTTAAATTTTCTCTGTTTAAATTGTTTCCTCTCTTTAAAACTGTTTAAATTCATATGGAAATTTGTCTAGGTCTTGCTTTAGAAAGTCTAGGAAGATACACAAGTTACCAGTAGCTAACTGATATGCCAGCTAGAAAATAAAGTGACAAGTTCTGCTGTGGCCATGTCACTTGCAACAGCTATACTGAGTTAAGGGTTAGGCCAAGAGATCTACTTTGTTACTTACCTTTGTTGCTGGTTGCTCGATTACTTGCAGGACTTGAAGGCTGCTAGAGGTGTAGCCATCTCCCCTCAGTCTGTAGTTCTCAGAGTATTGCCTGTGGCTCAGGAAGGAACTGGGCATTGAGAGATACTGTGGTGTTAAACTGGTATTAAATGGCCTGCAAAGCCTCTTTGCAAAGTCAGCATGGCTGAACTTTGGTAACATGTGGAAACCTACAGTCACTTCTCTATGTCTGTGTTAGGCAGAGCTCTCAAGAACAGAAGGGCTGGCTCCTCAATTTGTACAGAGACTGCTAGAGACAAACATATTAAGCCTGCCTTGATAGGCAGTGAGGTTTTCTTTTTTTTCCTTTAGGATTTGGGCAGGATGTTGTGTGCAAGTTGCATGTTGCCTTTCCTTGTCTGCTTCTCCCCAGAGAAGCCCCCCGGCAGCTGCGTGTATGGCCGTGGCTGCTCCACAGAGTCACCGTGAGCCTTGGGCTGTCTCCAAGTGTGTGCTTAGCTCGGTGGGGCTGGTTTTCCAAAGTGCTGCCATGACACTGAGCAGTGGAAAACCACATGTGTTTCTTCCTATTGGGGGCTTCAGGCATTTTCTGGCAGGGGGGCTCATGGATTGTGCATCTATGTATGCATGTGAAGGCCAGAGCTGTGCCAGAGGTGGTCCTGTCTGAGTCAAGCTCAGGTTGGTGCTGTGCCCCAAGGCTGGCGGTTAACACCTGCCCCAAGCAGCCACCATGTGCTGCTGCTGCCGCCGCCCTCTCTCCTGTGTGTTGTGCCACCCTTGTTCGGTGGGAAGGTCAGTATCCCTTCCTCCTCCTTTTCCTCTCCTGTCCCCTCATGCTTGGATACAGAGATACCTGGGCCCTAACCCCTTGCTCGTGGTCCTGCCGTGGTGGCTGTTAGCTTCCCCCAGCAGATCTGGCGAAGGTGATAGTGCAGAAAGGTGAATGGTGGTTTTCTGTTTGAAGGATGTCATACTGAGGTTTGGTGTCCTTCCTTTTTGCCATTCAGCGCTTGAGGAAACTGTCAACTTAATTTTTTAATTTGATCACCTATGCAGTCATGGTTGTGGCATTTTGAGGGGAGTGCTATTAATGATACTTAGCTCTTTTGCATGGCATTTCATCAGTAGATCTCATAGCACTCTGCAAAGGAGATTGAGGGACATTATTCCCGTTTTGCAGATGGGGGAAAAATACAGAGAAAGTGACTTCTCTTCCTTCTGGATTACCCAGCAGATCAGAGGCAAAGACAGGAATAAAACTGATTTCCCTGAACTGCTGGCCCACGCTCTATCCAGACGAAGGTCTGTGTACATCAGTCTTGTAATTTCCTGTTACTCAGTGAATTTATGCAGATTTACTGATCTCTCCCCAGCCATCGCAAATCAGGTTGATACAGGTATAGGCAGTAGATGCAATATCTCACTATTCCCCCAAGCTGTCAACAGTAACTGTGGTTTTGGGTGCTCATTTTCCTAAATTAAATTTTCCTCACATGACATGGAGGTGTGCTGCATCTGCAGACTTTAGTTTATTTACATCAGCCATGATGACTCCAATTAATAACAGGTCATTACCAAAATAATTTTGGTGATCTAGTCTGAACAGTTCTCATACACCTAAGATCTTAAGGCTCTGGGCTCTGAGGAGAACAGCCCTCAAAAAATTAAGACTAATTAGTGGGACTCCAGGTAATGAGAATTTGTTGTGTGAGGCTGATGGTTTCCTTCTCTCAGGACACACTTCCTTCCCATTAGACCCTTCTTGAGACTGAACTTGAGATTGAATCCTCCAAACTCTTCTCTGGTTTGTTTCTATCAGTGGGTAAGCTCCTTCTGGCTTTCTCTTCCTACACTTTCACATAAATTAGAAGTTCTAGATTCCTGTTTTAATTCTTATTACGGGAAAACAGTAGCAGCTGTCCTCCAGTTAAAAAAACTTTCCCCCACTATGTTGCCAGTGGTGAAAGGCTGCTGTATTTGCTTCTTGCTCTGAAATTCTCATGTCAGTGTTCTTAATAGTACCAGTTTCTAATTTGACTGAAGTCCTTTACACACAGACACGCACGCTCTGGGTTTCTGCTGTAGTCCTGCTGTGAGGTCTAGATGGTGTGACCTGCAAGGGATTAGCGTAAAGCATCAGGGGACTGTTCCTGGAGCACGAGTAAAATCAGCCTGCAGAAATGTGAGACTGTGGCGCCATCCTGGGAAGAAGAGAAGCCCTGAGCTGACCTTTACCTTCCCAGATAGTCCCGTTGGCAGGTGTCAGGGGGACATGCCATCTGTCCATGAAGAAGGACAAACGACATCCTGTCTCAGAGACTGTGACTTCTTGCCCATCGAAGGAGGCATTTGTATGAGTTTTATGTGACAGCATTAAACAGGGCAGGCCTGGGACTGCAGCTCAAAAGAGAGGCATGTAGTAGAGACTGGCTTTTCAGAGCTGGTGTGTGCTCTGATCTAGCAGAGAAGCCCCTGGGAAGCTCATGGGCTCCTGAAGTAGGAGGCCCTTGGAAGGGACGTGCTGGGAGGTATCAGAGAGGGCAGTGATATTCCTAGTGTAGAGCAAACAGGGAAATTCACCCTGCCAATTGACACAACCAAGTTTTGGGTTTAAAAACAAACGACAGACCAGAACTGATCCAAGATAAAACAAGCCTGCCATGGCTTGGGTGAGCTTTGCTTCCTTTGCTCATACTGACTCATGCATTACTATGTGGGACACCTTTGCAAATGAGTGGCTTAGACATCATGCCCTTTACACACAGGTTTGCAGAGGCACAGGTCATATTTGTTTCCCACCTATAAGAAGGAGGAGAAGGCGCAGTTTGAATGATGCAGCTTCAGGGGATAAGAAGAGGTGCTGGTGGCAAGGCTTGATAGACCATATATCGCTCCAAGTATGTACTGGTTTTTTTTTAACCCACAATGGGAACGTTACTCACAGCATCGTTGTAATGTGTCTGTGACTTCTAACAGGTCAGAGTGCCAGCAAAGTTTTTGAGTTAAATATGGGCTTAACCTTTTCTAAATCAGATGAGGAGAACAGCAGAGTCTAAAATCTCCCCAGCCAGAGGTCCTCCAGCACATTTTTGTTGTGACTAAATAGAAGCAGCTGATCCTGGTGGAAGGTGGCAGCTGTTTCTAATAAGAGATGACTTACCTGTTGCTAGCAGTGTGGCTTTTCTATTATTTACCTCATGTCAGGATAAAAGGTGATAAGAGAATTTGTTATGCTAGCTGATAGAAGCACTGGGGACCAAGTTCATCCTCCGTTTAGCTTCAGTGAAAACAGCAGATTTAAAGCTGGGAGGAATGTGGACTGGTACGTATTTACAGCTGTCTTAGCAGATGGGCTGTTGACAGATGAGGCCCCTCAAGTCTCTGCCTGGGTGCCAGCACGTACTGCTGCAAGCATTTCAGCTGAAGCCGGTCCTGGTGTTGAGCAGGCCCTGGCTGCACAGCAGGTCGGGCCCTTTGGGTGGGTTGTGCTGGAAGGGCACCGGAGTGGAAGTCTGAACATCAGATAGGACCAGTTCTTCCTGCCAGGGTTTGCAGGACCTGTCCTTATGAGACATCTGCTGAGCTGCCTCGAAGCCTGAGCAGCCTCACGTGGAGTGTGGTGCAGCCAGCCCCAGAGCTGGACTGCAGCCCCTGGAAACCCTCCTCTGGACATCAGGTCCCTAACAGACATCACTATGTCCTGCTGCTCTCCTTCCAGGTGCTGGCATGGAGTCCTCCTGGGTATAAAGGGCTTGATGCTCTACCTACCCCCTGTGAGCAAAAGCCATGGCTCTGATCTCTTGGTCCTTCTCTTAGATTGTGGAAGATCTCCTTCGGTGTTTTTAGGTGCTGGGGAGGAAAGAGGCTTTTTCTCTCTCCCCCGTTTGACTCTCCAAACAGAGTTTCCAGGAGTGGCTGCTCCTGCCTGTGCTGCGGCTGTTGAGCTGAGTGTGTCGTAGATGGTTTATCTGCTGCTGTGCCTCTTGGGTGCTCCGTGTAGAAGTATGCTGTTGAAATGGGGTATGTTGTATGAAATGGGGTAGGAATTACCTTTTGTCCCTGTTTTTCCTTCCATGAGATAAGCAAGTCAAACGGGTCCTACCCTCATAAAAATCCCCACCTGAGCGCTGTGCTCTATCCTTTAGAGAAAAAAGCATGATAAAGATATCAATATTTAATGTAGAAATTCTGCTCCACTTATCTCTGCTTTACCTGTCTTCCCTCCTGGGTTGTTCTCTCCTTTCCCTCATCTGCTGGAGAGTTTTGGCTTAATACCTCTACTTCCACCTCCCTTAGTAAAGACAACTGGACCACGATGCTCCTTAGGAAGGATGTGCCAGGACCAGTGTATTGACTGTGCAAGACTAAATAAGCACTGAGCACTCTGTTTTCTAATACATCAGGAATCCTTCTTTATTTTTGGGGTGGATTGTGGTTAGCTTTGATAGCTCACAGTAGTTTCCTCTTTCTGTAGTGGAGCTGGGGAGGGAGAACATGGGAATTGGCAGTTTTTCTCAGATGTGTCCTGTTAGCTGACACCACTGGAGGTGGGCAGAGCTGTGAATAATGCAAAATCACAGCAAACAGACTATGTATGAGCAATAACTGCTTGCCTAGCAGCTGGGCTCCCAGGGTTTCATCTGTGTCCTGCAGAGCAATACCTGAAAGCTGTAGCAGGGTGGAGCATTATCAGATGCCTGGCTACTGCTGGCAGGTGAGGCTATGGCACCGTGGAAGCATGAGGAGCTGTGTGTGCTTTATCTCAGCAGCAACTGTGGTGCCTGTCCTATAGGAAGATCTTTGTTTTCTATAATTAGCAAGTTCTTGGCATAACTGTCTTTTTGCTCTTTTTGCGGCCTGACGAGTGGAGCGGTGCTAGACGTGGTCTGTGGGAGTCAGAGCTAATGGCAGCTTCAGTAGGTCATTAGACTTTGTGGTGGGCAGCTGGTGCTGGCTTTCCCTTGAGGTGACTAAAAAAAAAAAAAGGCTCCAGGACTTGATTATCCCATCCTTTTTATGGTACAAAGCAGCAAAAAAAGGCATAACAGATGTGACATCTCCCCTGGCTTGACAGTAAGTTGTAGACAGCAGTGTCGGAGCAGGAGAGCAGAAGTGCTGGGTGGTTTCCCTGGTGCACAGCCCCCAGAGGAGAGGGTAAAGACAAAAGGAGATGTTGCCTTTGGTGCTGGGAGAGCATCAGTATGTGGACAGGTAGGTTTTTTTCTTCCCTGAGCTCTGTGGGGAGCAGTAGGTCCCACATGTGTCCCTGTGCAGTGCTTCTGGCTGGCCAGGAGCCTGAGGAGGTGAGGTGCCATGATGCAGAGGGGTGTACCAGTCCCCAGTGTGTTGCCCACAAGCAGGCTGTGCTGGGACAGCAGGGCAGCTGATTTTGCAAGGCTGGTGCTGCAGCTCCCCTGGGAAGATCTGTTTCACAAAGAAAAACTGAATGAGTCTGGACTAAGAGAGCAAAATCCAAGGGTTGAAATAGGCCCCGGGAGCATAGCTTTGGGTACTCAAGCGATGGAAGCATGGCCAGCATTGGGGAAGCGAGCTGCCTTGTCCCAGGGTTGCTCTGTCTGTCTCTGAGGGACCAGGGTAGCTGTTGGTGGCTCTGGGGCATTTGAAGGCAGGACGAACAGATGGGCAGGCTGAGGGGGGAACCTTGCCAGCATGCACTGTAAGGACTGGAGACCCTGTTTGGCCTGGCCTGGGTTTATTAATGCCTTGCCTTTGGGGACTGCTTCTCGGTAGACGGAGACCTCCCTTATACATATAGCCTGGCATGTGACACCTCATGTGGCACTGTATTTCCTGACCCCGCACTGGGAAGGGAGCCCAGCAGCCACCCGGGCAGGGGATGGCGACTGCCCTCAGTGAGGGATTTATCCCTTGCAGTGCAGGGCTGTCCCAGGTGGTAGGTGAGGGAGTTTCATGGGGCTGCAAGCTTGTGGAGGAGAGGCCCAAGGAACAAGTATGCAGCAACAACAAACTTCTGCTAAGGGCACCTCCCTTCCAGTTTTGGGGGGTGATGATTTTTTTTTAAGCTGATGGCTGCATGGAGGAACAGCCCGCTCCCTGGAGAGTACATCTAATGGAATTAAAGGGTATCTCTATCTTGTTCTGGGTGGTGAGAGCTTCCTCAAACCACTGCCCAGAATACTTGTGAGACACCCTATAATTCAATTAGAAGTACCCTCCAGGGAGCATATATAATTATATGATATCTACGAAACGTAATGACAGCCCCCTCATATCACATGGTGAGCAACTCTCTGCTGCTGCCCAGAACCTTTCACCGGTAAGGAACTAATCTGCTTAGTGCAGATTGAACTCGGCGGTGTACAGCACTTACCCAAATGCTTCTGAAGGGAATCCCTGCCAGCGGAATAAACCTGTTAGCAGCCCGAGAGCATTGCTGCCACTGCATCCCTCTTCCCAACCCTTGGACCACTCCAGCTGGGGCTGCTTGCTTCCACTCTCACCATCCCCTTGGACTGGTTTTGTCTCTGAAGCTTCCCAGGAATTTTGAAGGATGGGAAGTTTTCTTTAATCCTTTAAATTTGTCTTTTTGCCCCTTGTTGGGTAGTAATAGCCTGTGATACAGAGTGTGCTGAAGGGATTGAGCTCCATAATAGGCAGTGTCCTACCTTCCTGCTGATACCCTGTAAAATTTTGATATAAGATATGCTCTGGAGAGAGAAATAATTGTAGTGCCTGTTGAAATGCAGCCACCTCCGGTGTGAACAGCATCACAGCCTCTGAAATGGTTTAAGGCTAGAAGTGAGGAACACCGAACTTGACCACGGCATAGGGGACTTCCATGGGATACTGTAATTCCAATTAACTCTCACCAGAGGCATCAGCTTAAATCAACCTGCAGAAAACCAGAGAGGGAGGGCAAGGTGGGGCCTTGGAGTGACTTTGAGTACCTAAAGAAATCACATGGAGGAATTTCCTTCCCCATAGTAGAAGCCCACTAGGAAACGGTGTCAGCTGCCTCATGATCGAAGGATTCCCCTAGTCTGTATGGGTCTGATGATGCACTGCTGAGACTGTACTGCCCCCAACCCTCCTGTAGTTCAGCAGGTTCAGACGGTTCTCCCAGAAGGTTCGTCCACCCACACAAATAATTAAACCCGTCTACCTGTCACAAGATTGTAGTTGCTTGTGAGTTGTGAGTACTGTTGTGTTACTGGCTGTCAGCACCAAGGTGTCTCTTTGCTCTGAGTGAGCTGGACACCTCTGGAATACAAGAAGGAAGCAGGAAAGAGGGCAGGGAAGGGACCTTTGAGAGATGACGGAGGCAGTGGGTGAGTGAGGCTTGCTCCCATTAGGAGGCAGGAGAACATTGTGCTGACCTTGAAGGCAATGGATCTGAATCCCAATGCATGTCCTTGACTGGCGTTTTGGGGGTGAATCACCAAAGGTGGAACAGAGGTGTGTTTAGATGGCGTTGTTCATTCCTTGGGGACAATTACATGGGGAATCGCTGGCCAGCAGGGCCCTGGTGGGGAGTATGTCCTGGGCTCGAAGGAGCTTAGCTGTGAGTTGCTAAGTACTCTGGAGAAAGGCAGACAGAGAACAAGGTGTTTGTAATGAGAAAAAGAAATGGATGAGAGTTACTTGCTGAGAACCACAGGGCCTTGGTCTTCTCCCCTAACGTTGGGCTGGGGCTGGTTTCTTGTTGCAAGGCTAGTACTTCAACCAGGACTTCAGTCAGTGGGGATGTCTTGGAGGTGGATTGAAGTGTATCTCCTAGTTCCTCCTCCACTAACTGGGAAGAGAAGAAACTTTCAGCCTTGCTGAGGCAAGCCAAGGAAAGGAGGAGACGTTTTCTGCTTCCTGCTCTTTCCCTGCTGCTGTCTCTACCCTGCCCCTGCAACCCCTGCCCCCCCAGAACCATGGCACCTTGGAGCCTGCCTCCTCCCAGTACCCATTTCCAGTGAATGCTTCAGGTCACACTGAGAAGCCATCTGATCTTTTTCAAGCAGCACTGCCTTTGAATGAGTACGACTTGGAGTGAAGAGAGAAGCAGTATTCTTCCCCATGCACATCTTCTCCTTCCCTCTTGACATCTAGGTATCCGTAATGATTGTCCTCAATTCCAAACATTGCAGCAAAGCAAGAGATTTGGCATGAAAGAAAATGTTGAACCATCGTGTAAATCCTGGTGGCTCTCCTGGTTCTCTGTCTAGAACAGGAGAGAGACTTGGGCAAACAGTTGTGGCAGGCTCTTCCCTGGCTGCGTTAGGGTTGTGTTTTCACCAGAGCTCTGGAGTAACTCTCACTGCTCACCTGCATTTGCACAAGGAAATAATTGTGGAGTAACACCTTGGTTTTCTGTTCCTAGGGACACTTTTTACCAGCTGGCTTGTGCTTCACTTGGGCTTAAACAGTTACATGCTTTTTCTGTAACAAGGTGGTGGGACAGTAGCACGCCCAAAGTTACCTGACCTCCTGTAGACAGAGCATGGAGAGTGCCTGAGGAATACAGAGGTATTATTATTTTGTTACCTCAGGCAGTTTCTTGTGTCGATTAAAGTTATTTTGTGTTTATATTTCTTCTTTGATATGGAGGGATCTCAAATTGCTCAACAAATTGGGCAGGAGCATCATTTTATCTACCAAGCAAAAGCCAGTGCCTGTAGGCATGCTGTGTTTGGCAGCCTGCAGAGGTGGTACCATAGGGCAGGGGGTGATCGGGGTGAGGCAATGCCCGCGTCGGGCAGGTTTGGGGCTTGCATGGTTGGCAGCAGGGTGCCCATCCCATGAGGAGGGGTGCACTGCTCTTGGGGAGCGTGCAGTGACTGAGGTGTGGGCGCCAGGGTGCTGAGCATCCTTCAGTGCTGGATGGGTGATGAGAGAGAGTTTGTGTGGTGCTCAGTTGAAAACACAGGCTCTGGAGAGCAGGGTGGCCAGCACAGCTGGGATGCAGGGACTCAAAATGCATGCTCTTCTTCAGCAAGAGCACTGCTGCTGCGGAAATCACAGCCTGCCTCTCCGCACGGCTGCTGAGTAGCACCAGGCGCTGGAGACAAAGCCTCCCTGGGATGGCCTGTCCAGGGTCGCCTCTGACGTGCTTAAGTCACTGTGCCCAGGCAAGGCACGTCAGTCCTCTTTGGGAATAGAGATAGGTTGGTGGGCTTTACATCATGGTGTGGCACTGCTGCCCCTGCCACCCCAGGCTCCTGCAGCCCTCTCTGAGGAGCCCGCTTGGATCTGAATGTCAGCTATTGCTGCGAGGCTCCTGCAGGGATGTGGTGTCTTACCAGAGCCCTGCCATTTAAAGTATCAACCTCTTGCTAACCCCTTAGCAGCTGTGGAAATACTGATCTGTTTTTACCCATTTGCAACAACTGGGTACACCATCCCCTCTCTCTGTCACATGCACACCATGTATGTTGAGGGCAGGAGGTGGTACCACTGTCTCTTCCACTCATGCTGCCTGTACTGTCCCCAATAAGGACCTGCTCCCAGGCCCTGGTGAGTACCTCTGTGAATTGTGGAGACTGAAGACCCATCCATAAAGTGGAAGGGTCTTGCTCACAGCCTGCTCGTTAGCTGACATCAGGGCATGTGACGTGGGTACGTGCCCATCTCAACTTGTGCAATGAGCCCTTACTCACCCAAGTCTCTCTCCACAGACCATTAGGGTCCCTTAGCAACTTTAAATTACTTTTAGCCTTGACCAGCCTAAGAACCTACAAGGAAAATCTTTTTTACAGCGAAGGACAACCAACTTGGAGTAGATATATGTTAGATCGTGCTATTTCTAGGTGCAGGAAGGTGACTGGTAACAGTCAGCATGAGTTTACCATAGCAGGTCAAGCCTGACTAACCCGATTGCTTTCTGTGATGAGATGCCTGAGTTGGTGGCCACGGAGAGAGCAGTGGGTGTCATTTACCTTGGCTTTTGGTTTTTGACATGTTCTCCCGTAGCGTCATTACAGCCAGACTGGGGAGATACGGTCTTGATAGGTGACTACAAGATGAATTAAAAAGCTGCGTGGTCTGTCAGGCTGAAAAGGTATTGGTCAGTGCTTTGAGGTTTAATGGGTAGCCAGTTCCTAGTCACAACCTTGAGGAGTCAACATAAGGCCTGAACAGTTCATCATCTTCATCCACGCCAGGGATGATGAGGTAACATGCAGCCCTGCCCCAGTGAGCCCATGGGGACCGTGGTCCAAGGGGAAGGTTGGTACGCTGGAGTGTGGGTTGCTGGCCGGAGGGGCCTCGGCGTGCAGCAGAAATGGGCCAACAGGGACCTCTGGAAGCTGGGCAAGAGAAATGTAGGTCCGGTGCCTGGGATGGGGTCAGCCCTTGCCCAGGTGTGGGCCGGGGGCCAGCTGGCTGGGAGTGGCTCTGCAGGGAAGGAGTTGTGCTGCGGGGAAAAACTGCTCGGTTCGTGCAGTTTAAACCAAATCAGGATGGAAGCGGTGCATTGATTTATCTGCGACGTATAATTAACCAGCAATCAGTGAACTATATAAGGAGGATCAATATCAGCAACACAGTAGAGAAACCACAGTGATGGATACCTACGTGATGCTGATGTTCAACTACAAATTTCTAAGCACCTTTCTGTAACTGATCCCCAGAAGTTATGCTCACGCACACAGTTATGTGCCCCCATGGTGTTCCTCTCTCAATGGCTGTTGCTGCCCAGGGTGGGCCCCATGAGACCCCACAAACGTGGCAGTCCCTGTGGACGTGAGTCAGCAGCATAGCACGTCTTAAATATTAGCCCAATAAGTCACTGCTACTGACTTGGGATTTTGCAGGCAATGGCAGAGGTTTATTCCCTTTAAAAGATGGAAGCAGCTCTGGCCCTCACTGGGATGTCAAGGGAAGGTCTCCCTGGGCTGCCCACCTTCTCCCGTGCTCTGGGGGATGTCCAGGAAAAGCTGGTGAGCTAGAATTTCCCACCCAATGTCCATTTTGTGCCTTTTTCCCATCTGAAACAGGTGAGTGCTCTTAGATGCTGACCAGCTGAGGTGTTGGTTACTAGACACATAGCAGAGCTCCCGGGGAGAGCACAGACCTCAGGTAGCAGCTTATATCCCAGTCTGGGAAGTGTCCTCCTTGCTGAACCCCCTGGGCAGTG
Source organism: Theristicus caerulescens (assembly GCA_020745775.1). NCBI lineage: Eukaryota > Metazoa > Chordata > Aves > Pelecaniformes > Threskiornithidae > Theristicus > Theristicus caerulescens. The sequence goes on from CM036564.1 coordinate 32,880,715, forward strand.
TTAGAGGATGCCCCTTTGCACGATGGCTACGTGTGATATGTACTCACCATGTGTGGTTGATTTTTCCATCTGCACAGCTGTATGCAGACACTGTTGGCTGCTGGAAATGGCCGAGGACATGCAGCAACACACTCTCCTGGTGATCTGTTGCTTTGACCTTTGGGTGGTATTTCTAAATTTTAAGAGTCCAGCAGACACTGAGGTTGTGGGGGCAGAAGCAAGCACCCCCGGGCTACGCTGTTGTGTTACACTGGCTGGGGCCCAGCAGTGGTGACCCCAGAGCAGGTTTCTCTTTCAGACACCGGGGTTGTAGCAGGTTTAGGAGAAAGGGAGAAAAAACAGGAGAAACATTCCAGAATAATAGTCAAAAAAAGTGCTAATGATAAGGAGAGAAGAAGCACCACCTTGAGATCTCAGATGTCATGTATTTCATGTGGAGTAACACAACAGCCAGCATGGCTGTCTTTCAACCCTGATGTCTGGTTGAATTTCTTCTTCTTTTTCTGTTAACATTCAGTTTTAAATAGAGTAGTCCTCTGAGGGCCGGAGCTCAAGCCTCTTACATGTGATAGAAAGACTCCCACAGTTAGAGCGGGTGGAGGGAGTTGCGTTAACAGTCTCCTTGCTGGTATTTGCTGTTTTGTTGGCAAAGTTACTTCCATGTCATTTGGACTTGATCGGTTGGAAGAGCAGAAGCTGTGCAGTCATGGCAGCTTATTTAAAGCTTCCCTTCTCAGGCAGTCCAGGTGTCTCTAGATGGCCATGTGCCATGAGGACATGTTGGTAAATAGCCATGAAATTGGGCTATTTACAGGACATTTTAGCCAAGGTCTGCCAGGACTGGAGTGCAAGTAAGGACTGAAATATTTAAGTCCCCTATGGAGTGGAAGGACTTTCTTTTCCTAGCTGAGAGGGTGTGGAGATTTCACAGGGCCAGAAGATAAATGTGGGAACCTCGATTTTTTTGGTGATGTTCCTTTGTGAAAAATGGAATAAAATGGCAATTTAGACCCCTTCGGCTGCACAGCATTTTTGTTGCTTGTAGTAAGTTGGAAGTACAATAGGAAGCAATGAGAAGATGCATTAAACAATAATCCCTACCGTTAAGGGCCTTTCCTGCGATTGTTCCTGCTCTCCCTGGGTTTCAGTGGGAGCAGGAATTTGGCTCTTCCATTGACTTTCTTGGCCTGGATGGAGATTGGGAAGTTTTCTTGCAAGTCTTACAGCTGTGGCTATGTGCTTCAGTCATCGGAGGGGTTAAATCCAGTGATCAGGGTCGGAAAAGTGACATAGGAGATTAGATCTAGAATTCCATTTTGCTGGTGCACTGATAACAAGATCTTATCAGCCTGCCACTCTTATTTGATTACCAACACTTGCTACTGCAGAAACTGAGAGGGAGAGATGGGAAGTGGCTATTGATTGGCAATCAATAGGGATGGAGGTGCTTTCATCAGCCCCAAGGAAGGTGGCACATTCACCTGCTAATTGCAGCCTGCAAATCCCAGAGGGGATGCTCTGGGCACTGGGTATTGGCATGGCAGCTTGTTGTGCTATCGGACCAATGCTAGAAGAGATTAGTCTTGAAATTAGTGCTTTTGGCACTGGCCCTGTGTAAGCTGTGCCATCCTGTGACAGAGCCACCCACGCTCCAGCCTAAGGTTAGCAGCATTGACTGAATTCATCAAACATGCCCTGGGAGGATGGAGCACAACTGGGTATTGTACAGTGGGGCTGACTGCCCTCAATGTTTGAATACTGATTCTTCATTAAACAATAGGGGCTTGTGCAGCTGGGAATAGGACCAAGCCTTCAGTTTTCTTGAAAGAAGCCAGATGGAGTTTCATATTCTTTTTTCTCACTCTTTTTCTCTGCGTATACTCTTACATGCAGCTTTTATCTCCTCTCCTTCAGCGCTCCTTCATTTCTCAATTCGCTTGTGTTTTCGCTTCCAAGTGCACCTCTGCTTCATATGCTTTAAAAGTCCTTGGAGAAAGGAGCCAGGATTAGCAAGTAATGCAAATATAAGAAGAGCTGAGGAACATCATACATAATGTCGGTGTCACCTCCAGTAAGCAAGTTTTAGGAGATTAGAAAGGGCAGTCTCTCATACGGCCCCTTGTATTCAGCACGCCGTGGTGGATACAGACTGGGGTGCAGATGGTCCCTAAGTTCCTGGTGACTGGAAGCCAGAATACGGAGGGGAGACCATCACGTTCCCTTCTGCTCTTTCCTGAATTAGACATGATGCTGGGAGGGCCAAGCTACCTCCTGTGCAGAGCACGGAGTGCTGCACCCTGACGCAGGACCATTAGTGGCAAATTGGGACATAGCTGGGCCCAGCTAAATGGTGTTTAATGCTCAGTACACGTAAACAGGACAGGCATTTGATGGCACTCTTGGCATCAGGCAGGGAACATAGCTTTGTTCTGCACTAGTGGTTGCTGAACTGTGTTCAGCCATGGGAACCGCACGAAACAGAGGCTTTTGGACACGGCTAAATTTCTGATATAGATGTTCATGAATACCGTGTGTTACAGCCCTTCCTGCTTTGCTTCTCCTTAGCCTTCCTTTCCACTGGTAGGATTACATTTTTTCTGTAGTAAACCGTGCAGAGCTGAGCATGGCTACACCGTGCCCCAGTAACCCACGCCTGCGCAGGCTGCCTGAAGCAGGAGCTGGGGCAGGATGCTCGCTAAGGGGATCTGCAGGGGTGCAGCTCTGTCCCGTGGCCTCCTGAGCACAGCCGCCCAGGGCGAGCATGTGGCACATCCAAGGGAGGATGTTGTTGTGTGAAATCCTTCCCTGGGATGGAGAGCCACCTTTCTTCTCTTGCATTCTCCATTTAAACCCAAGAGAGGCTGTTTTAAAAAAATCTCGTTAAGAGAATGTTCCATTTGCATGATTAAGTCCTAGAAGTCAATAATGCCAAGCAGAACATTAATTCTGCCCCCACTGTGTATAGTTATAAAATGATATTTAATTACACAATTACAAACTGTTTATCTGAAAATCAAATGTACTCTCGGTGTTTTCTACACACAGAGCTTCATATGTGAATCATCTTGTCGGATTTTTGCAGTCCACTGTACTCTCACCAATTTAATTATCCTGATCCTGCCACGTGCAGCTGAATTGACGTATGCCTAATTCTCTCTTAATTTCTACTGAAATGGTATGCATCAGAAGATGCTCCCTTCTCACAGAGAGAGTTATGCTGGTGCAAAGCAGGCAGAGTAAAATAAGGAGTTTGTCCCTCATACAGGAGTGTTCAGCCCTTCTCAATTTGTGGCACCTTCAAAATATTCTAGGGGGGGATATATGAGCCCCTTTAGAAACATCTGACTTTGTTTTATAGCGTATAGAGATCTTGTTTTTCGCGGTAACCTTTCGTCAATCGCTCAGGAGCAGTCCGCAGTCTGCCATCCAAATGGCAGGCTGAAAGCCGCTGCTCTAAGCCTTTTAGGCAAAAATTCCCTTCCAAGTCAATGGCTGTGTATTATGCCATTCACTGTCCATTAGCACTCTGCTTTCGAGGGTGAAACAGTTAACTTCACAGCTATTTTAGCTGCAAAACTTAGGTGGCCTAAATATGCCTGCAGCGGTTCTCCCTTATTATGTGCTGTTATATTTAATTTCTAGTATGTTGTGTAAGAGCAGTGTACTAAACTCTTTTCTCATGAGTGACTCTGAGAAGTTCTGTCTGTAATATGTAAAACGATTTGCTGTACTGAGAGGTATTGCACTTACCGATATAATGTGGCTTTGCGGTATTTAAATAACGAGATGTGGTTATGTTGTTTATGTCTTCACTGTGTGTAAAGAGAAAGAATTACATTTGGGTAAGCATCTCTGTCATGCCATGGGACAAAATTAATTCTGCCATCACAGTGTTCTCCTTGATATTGCCCCTTAGTCTGGTTGACGTAGTACGCGTGCCTGAGCTAAGACTGCAGGCTCAAGCATCACTTTCCAGAGCAAAATCAAATCATGCATTTTAGTGAGGATCTTTTTTTTTCAAATAGCTGAGTGCAAACATCTTTCTATTGATTTACTATTGCAATCAAGAAACAAGCGCTTATCTTAGCGCAACAAAATAATAAAATAATGTCCAAATGATAGTGATAGGCTGGCATGTAGAAATGTTCTCTCCTGACCAGAGCTGGTGAGGTAGAGCATGGCCACGGTGGTTCATTGCTATTTAGACACCCGGTAGCTGTATTGGTAGCAACTGTATGTTTGGAGTGGTTGAGTCCAGGCTATGGCCGTACTGCTCCCCAGGAAGCTCATGGTGGCTCTGGCCTCTGCCGTGACGATGGATGTGAAGTTTCTGGTGGTTGTTACAATATTTGGTTCTTAGCGTAGAGATGAAGATATGCCCAGAAACTGTGGGAAACTTGAAAAAGGAACAAAACTGGAGCGCAGTGCTACTGGTGTCTAGGTTGGTGGCTGTGCACTGAGCACAGGCAGACTTGAGTCTCTCAAAACCAGGCTGGGCTAGTTGTATTTTTATTGACTGAGGGATTGTCTGCAGACGTTAGTTAAAGTCTGTTAAATCCTTGCGTGGATGATCTCATTCCCGGGGCCTTACTCTAGCCTAATTGCCTTTGCAGGAAGATTAAGCTAAACTGAACTGAGGTCATGTTACTTCAGAGCACGAGCGTCCACACAGGGCTTTCTCATGCCTTAACTTCCCACTCCTAATTAATTCAGCGTAATTTTCTGGAGCATCCCCAGGCATATGAGCCCTTCCCAGTGTTGCTGGATTGCAGTTTTCTTATATGATGTCTGGAGCACGTGTCCTTCCTCCTGCTAAACCTAGAAGTTGGGGGGGAGCAGACAGGCTGCAGTAAGTCTACAGTCCTCAAAGAAACTGGCAAACACCACTTCGAATTGCCATGCGGGACTGTGCTGTCGTACCAGGGCACCCAGGAGAAGCCCCGAGCTCTGGCAATGGCAGAGCTTCTCAGTGGTCGGTACAGGAGCGGCTTGGATTTCAGCCTGACACGGGTCTGTTGTGCTGCGCTGCCAGCAACTGCCACGGCAAAATCCACCTTCACTGGCAGAAAGGGAAATCAGACCTTTATTATGTCTCTGTTAGCCAGAATTGAGTAGGCTAGTATTAGATCTGGTATAATTTCTGTTGGGATTTTTTCCCAGCAGTGATACAGTTGAGCACCTTTTCCCATTTTGGCCATGCTTAACAGCCTTATATGATGCTGCTCTAAGGGGAATAGTTTAGGAAGTGGCCCTGCTCAGTTACTAGCAGACCCTGTGGCAAAACAGTGGTGAAATGGTGTGTGAGGGCACCTAGTCCAGCTTAGGACCAAGGTTCCTGATTTAGCATGAAGGCTGTGCAGTGGTGGTTCGACTGGCCAGACTTGGTGAGCTGGCAGTGCTCACAGGGCAGCTGCAAGCAGGAAAATCTGTTGCTAACATGCCTGTGGCTACTGCAGACCTGCCTGGCTGGCTCCGTTTTCCAGCCACTGCTTTCTAACACATAAGATGGGGAAAGCTGGCTTCTTCTCCTGGACCTGCCTCTGGTTTGCTCTGCAGCCACAGGGAAGCCACATCGCTGCTCTGTGCCTCAGTTTCCCCACGTGCAAAATGAGGGTAATGTAGCAGCCATGACCTCCTCTAATGCTGTGTTACCGTGGAAAGTCTCTTGCCCTGGGTCTTGTCCATGGTCGCTGCTTGTTGCACTGCTCTGTGCCAGGGAGGCCTGGAACAGAGCACCTCTGCCCTAATAAGGGACATGTAGGAAGAGTCAGAGCGATTTTTGAAGAAGACTGAAACCGCGTCAGAAGAGACCGCTGCTTTAGCAGCCTGCCCAGCTGCAGGTAGGGATGAAGCTGAAGGAATCTGTCCTGCATTGGGTGCCAGTATGGCAGGGCACTGCCTTCAGCAGAGCTCTGTGTAGGATCAGGTCCTTAGACATATCCAATTGCATGGGCTGAGATCAGGGGAATCCAGAATCCAAAATTTGCTTAAGGTGGGGCATCTTCAGTGTCATGATCTGCACCAGACTAAGGATCTCTTCCTTCTGGGGATCAAATAGGTTTTTCAAGTACATTAATCGAGCTACAGATTAGTTCAAAGCTTAGCATCTTTCAGTAGTAATGCAGAAAACTATCACTTGGCATTGGACTGAATAGAGTGAAAATCTCCTGCTGCATTACACCCCTGGGTCTAATGTATTTATTTATATGTTAAGCATAGAAGAACATTTTCTTTCAGATGGAAGGGAAGATCTTTTAAATTTTACTTTTAGGGCATTGCCAGCTTAGCAATCTCCACACTGTACTTCTTAAAGAAAGAAATGTTTGAACAACTATCTAAATGTTCCTACCTGTGTTATAAATCTCACTATGTGTAATTAAAACAGGTAATTTTTGAAATCAGCTGCTTCTCATCACTTGCATGAGATCATGTGCTACTGTGAGGACCTGTACTTTCCCCACTCTCCTGCTATGGATACTGCCTAGCTTGGACATGTCCACAGGTGTGAAGTGTCTCTTGATAACTGGAGTAAAGTTAATGGGCTTGTTCAAAGAGGTAAGGGGAGAAGAATAGTCTTTTCTTCAGATGGAGGCTTGATCAATAGGAGCATTTTGTTGCTGAAGGACTGCATTTGTGCTTGGTTTAAGATAGACAGCTGGACAGAGTAAGCAGAGGCTAATGTGGCAGCTTGAAGCCTTGTGAAAATCCCCGTGGGGTTTGGTATGAATTCTGCCCCTGGCAGAGAGGGGTCCTGCTCCAGCCTGCTGGAGAGGGCACAGCCCCTGAGATCTGCCCCTTCCCCATCAGGTGCGGGTGCTGGAGGAGTGGTGGGGAATGGTGCCCTGGCTCCTCCAGGCTCGGTGGCTGGTTTTCCCACCGTGGTGCTGGGATGCTGCTAGAGGTGGGCTTGGTGACTGTGGGAGAGCTGTCAACACAATGTTGACTACATGGCATGGTGTACTTTCCTAGCTGTGCCGTACACAGAGCCACAGGGGACATGATGGGTACAGGACTTAAAAGAATAATTGTCCTTTCCCTTTCTCCACCAACTTTGCAGCTTTAATGTTATCCAAGGCCTGGTCTCTGTGTGAATCACCTCTGTTTGCGCAGCCAGCATGGGTAAGCTATTCTCAGTCTTCCACAAACAGGATAGCTATGGAAAAATAGACTGGGATGCCTTCTGGCTTGTCTGTCAGCATCAGGCTTTCCTGTGGAGTTACAAGACCTTTATTACTGGGGAAAGCAGACAAGGCCTTGTCTGACTCTCAGATCCTAGGCTGGGCTTGCAGAAGTGGCAGTTAATAAATAAATAAATAAAAATAGTAATCCTTTAACTTGAAGAGTGAGCCTATTTCATATGGGAACCATTGGGGAGGGGGAGAATCCCCAAACCAAAACCCCAGCAACAACAACAACAAACAAATTACAGAGTCCCTCTGACACTAACCACACTCTGGGGAGCTAAATATGTCTCCCTCTAACATTCACAGCATCTCATTAGCAAAGCCAGGCAGTCATGAAGGAGACCACCAGCCATCTCTGAGCTAGGCACACGTGACTTCCTGGCAGTGTTTGCAAGGTCACCCCTTTCCTATCTTTCCCACCCCCCAAACTGGCACAGCGGGGAGCATCTGCCATCCATTTCCCCCTGCCAGGGAGTGACAGGAAAGGTGCACTGGGAAGATGAGAAGCGTGACTGATGGCAGCATAGCTGTGCTGAATTATTGCCTCTTGCGTGGGGAGTGGAGATTTGCTTTTGGGATGCTGGACTCTAAATCATCCATCTCTTTCTTTTAAAGGTGAACTGAAGAGCTTTGCACGGGGGAAAGAATTAAACAGTTATTTAAGAGCACAGTAAGCTTCGAGCACAGATACATTTACTTATTGAAAACGAGGACTGAAAAGCATTTCCTCTTTTATTTATTTTCTACCTGCTTTTTGGTAGTTGCTTTTGTCTAGTCAATAGTACCAAGTAAATCAGTGTTGGAAGGGGTTACTGTATTTTAGTGCTGTGCTTTCCAAAGTACCCTGTGTTCCCTCCTGTTCTCTTGAAATGCAGTGGTTCTGGAGTGAAGCTGCTGTTGTATCTTGAGATCTTTAAGATGGGACAGGGGGCTGGTTGGCACAACCCCAGTGTAGACCCTTAGGCCCACTTTATCTAGAGTCATTGAGGAGGTACTGGTTGGTTACGTGCAGGCATAAATCCTGTTTCTGTGTTGTCAGAAAATGCAGGTGTGAATGCACATCTGTATCTGGGGCAAGATTTGGGGTACAGAATAGCTTTTAACTGAGATTTGTGTGTTGCCTTACCTTGTGGAAATCCAGGCTCGAGTTAAAAGTAATTTCAGGGTAGCTGGTGGCTAATCTCAGGGAACATCTGTTTCTGTGGGTGTGAAAATCCCAAGCAGTAAAAAGACTCTTAAAGTATCTGAGCCCCAGTGCCATGTCCCGCTGTGGAGCCACCCGATCTGGGTTGGGGGGCAGCAGGGCAGGGACCCTACTGCAGGCAGGGAGGGAGCCTGCCTTACAGCATGTGTCAGAGCAGCAACTTTGCTCTTCAGTGGCACCTTTTACAGATCTAACACCCTGTTTTGCAGATGAAACTAAGGCAAGGAGGCAGTTTTGTGAGGTTAAACCATGATGCTCTGTGGAGGGGAGAATGGGACCCAAGCCTCCAGGCTCTCCAGGGCTTTTCTCTGCTGCAAACCTCTCCTTCCTCCTCCCTCCTGAAAGAACACATTTTCTTTTTCCTTCTTTCTTTCTCAGGCTTAAAGGGTTCCTCTCCTTTCTCCTTAAATGCAAAAGCACAGCCCTTGCCGTGGCATTACACCGTGCATGACATCTGTCCAGGGAGAAGGTTGGTGGGTTCCAGCCTGGCCATGAGGAGCCAGTCTGGGTGCTGAGGGTGATGGAGATCTGGGTAGGGAGTGCGGCTCCCAGGGAATTTTGGGCTGCCTGTGGGTAGGTCCTAGCGCAGGAGCGTGTGGACCTGCAGGGGCTTTTTGAAGGGAGACAAGGAGCTGTAAGCCCTGCGTGGTGCCTGTCCGAAGCCAGGGAGACCTGATCTCATGATCTTACTCAGGTGAGTAAAAGGATCCCACAGAGGAGTTTCTGTATTATCTCTGCCTGCAGCAGCGCAAGGTGCATGGTGACACGAGGACCATGTAGACCCTCAGAGCCACCCTGCGCTGGGCGGTGCAGCAGGCAGTGCTGTGCCATGGGTGAAGTTTTGAGACCAGAGCAATGGTTATCACCATGGCCTGGGCCTGAGATGCAGTGATGGGAGTAGGAGGGGGGAAGTGCTCTTACATGGCTGCATCTCGGCTTCCCTGCTTGAGCATCTCCAGTCCCATCTGGTTGCTCTTCCACTCAGGGGCTTTAAAAAGCCAGAGCCTGATACTCCCTCCTGTTTGAATTGTCTCTCCTGCCCTCCTGCTGGGGTATCACATGAGCGTGGGCTGACATTTCCCCTTCCAGCAGATGAATTGCTCGCTGCTGTTTGGTGTGGTCTCTCCTGGAGATCAGCATCCCCCCAGAGCCTGCTTGGGCTTTATTGAAGCACTGCCTGGCTTGGAGACTCCCCCGTATCTTTCCGTCTCTTTTGTTTTTATTGCTGTAATAAATCTTCCCAGATCTCTCTAGGTAGAAGGGTGGGAGGGATGGAGAGGGGAGGTTTCCTGCCTAGTGCATTGCAGGCTTTTATTGACTGCCGGGAGTAGCAGTAAATCTGAAGCGGGAGGTGGGCTGGCATCAGTGAGCAAAGCATTGAGTCCCTGGTGGGGATCCAGCCTGGTCCCTGTGGGATCGCTGCTGCTCCACAGACACACCAGCAGACAGAGCTCAGCTTCAAGATGGAGCTGAGCTTACAGCCTTGGTGCAGCTGAGCAAGACAGGTCATCTGCCTCTCCAGGGCTGGGGTCAGTGTGTCTTTGCAGATCTTCAGTAATTTGGGAGTGATATAAATCTGACAGAAGAAAAACCTACCCTGAAACATCCTGGCTGGCACCAATGCGATGCTTGGCCGCCTGGCTTCCGGGGGGTACCAGCTAGCTGCTTCATTTTAGCCAATTTTTTTTTTTTAAATCTACAGCCTCAAAGCCCAAACTGTCTTTGTTTTTAGGCTTACTAATTTTTTTCCTGTTAAAAAAGTCTTCTTTGTGTTTCTCACAGTGTATGTAATCAATGGGGCTGGTGTGTGGTGCATTTCCCTGCAGCCTAGTGGGACTGGCCCCGGCAGCCCCCAGTGCCGCAGCACACAGCAGCATCTAATTAGAGGTGATAGCAGTGCTGTGACTGCGATGAAATCCCTGTTCTTCCCCTGCTTCTGTTGGGATATTTAAGCTCCAGAGTGGATAGCCTGTGGGGCTTCTGCAGTCTCTGTCATTGGAGTATTGAAAAAAAAAAAATAGATTAGATGGCTGTGTGTCAAGGAGTGGCACAGGTAAAATTCATGTTGCCTGGAGGAGGTGGCCGCCAGCGCTGGCGAGAGGGTCTCCTGAATTTCCTCCCTGAGATTCCTGCCCTTCGGCACCAGCGCTTCTTGCAGCGTGGAGAGGGGACTGTCAGGGCTGGAGCAAAGGCAGCGGCATCAGCAGGCGTGTGTCCTGGAAGGCCGTGGGCTATGGCTTCGAGAGTGCTGTGGGATCCAGCCTGAGCAGCTGGAGGGGTGGGAGAGAGGGGACACGGTTACACGTAGTGCTGCTCCGTGCCTCTCCTCCTGCACCACAGCTGGAGCGCGGGCCCAGGCTGTCTCTCCAGAAAGCATTAATGCAGTCAAACCTCAGGGTCATCACGTGGATGTCAGCTCTGAGCGTAAGTGTCAACAGTCTTTCCCAGCAGCCTTCAGAGACAGCACGCTGTATGATTTTGTAGTAAATAAGTATTTAATACCCACCAAAACATTGTAAATAGTATTTGAAATGCTTATGAATAGCTTTTTTTGAAAAAAAAAAAGCTATTAGGCAGTAAATCTGCTGGGGTTCTCTATGCAGATCTTCCCACTTTGTCCCATTTAAATGCAAGGCTGCAGTGTTAACACTTGCACTTCCTAACTTGAGCACATGCATCCACAACTACATCCCCCTCTGATTTTCTTTTGGACGTGCTTTCTCAGACTTCTCAGTAAAAACATGCTAGGGGATGTGTGTCATTTGGATTCCTCTGGGCCAGGAAGAATGACAAGGTTTCATCTCTTTTATTTTTGCCATGGCCCATCAGAACTGTGAAAACAAGGTGAAGTCCAGGGATCCCTACGGCTAGCAACATCCTGCTGTTAGGGTAAGGCTAGAGTGCTGTCCTCAGTTGCTGATAATCATAAAACCTCTAGCCTGCAGTCCAGGTCAGACAAACAATAGAGAGGTCTGCCTGTAAGAGATCCTTTCCCTGGATTTCTCAATGAATGTGATTTCCCACCCACCCCACCCCCCGTAAGTCCAGCAGGTTAGATGAGAATCTCCAGCTCTGCTTCTGTAAGCTCTTCTCTGCTCTCTTCTAAAGGGAATGCTAATCCCTGCTCAGTGTGATGACAGAAGTAGTTGTGGCCCCTTTAGTAATGACAGTCACTTCTTCCTCTGGTGTCATCCAAATGAGCAGTAGAGGCAAAATGTTATTCTAGCAATGGAACTCTCTAGTACTTAAGCTAGAAAGCCCAGCTTTTATAACTCATGGCATGAAAGGTATTGATGTGGCTTGTATCTCATCCTTCTGGCTTTAATTTCCCTGAATTAAGGAACCCCTCAGAATGTGGCTCTGTACCCATAGCGAAGCATCCTTGCAGTCTCTTGGACAGGAGAGACCCACACAGTCTGTGTGCCCTCCCTATGCTCCTCTCATTTCTTCTCCCCCATAGATAAATGCTGGACTATGAAGCCTGTATGCAGGCTCCACACCTAGAAGGGACATTCCTGTCTCTCTTGTGAAATTTGGATACTTCTTATGGTAATTCAGCTAGAAGCAAGAATATCTTTTCAAATTAGATTTCAGCACAATGACTGCATTTCTGGCCAAGATCTGGCAGTTTGTTGGCAAGAGAAAATGAAAAGAAATAGGAGGGAAATGTAAAAAACGTCAGATTCTTAATGATGTTCTAAAACTAGTGATGCTACAAAAATGGACATGGATCTCAGCTCTGTGAAACCAATTCTCACATCCTTAATTCATAGTCTGTCTCACCTGAACAGTAGGGCCAAATGTCTTGGCAGGGGAGGTGATTGACAGCATCTCTACCACAGTGCACACAGTGTCGTGCTCTGGCTTTTTGAGGTCAAGCCGGGTAAGCAAAGGGCTTTTTCTTCTCCCAGCTCGCCAGCTCTCAAATTAGCCTTGTTGCTCATCCTCTGTTGGCTCTGGTATTTATAGAGGAGAACGCCACTACTCTGCTGTTGTAGTTT